>CM038672.1:673313888-674617034 GCA_021605145.1 Aegilops bicornis
TGCCTGGTAACAACCCTATCAAAAACTCAATGTCTCGATCCGGCGACATGCCTGGTAGCTCCTCTGGAAACACATCCGGATAATCCTTCACTACGGGCACTTCCTCCTGAACAACTCCTGAGAGGGAATTTACTTGGGTTCTCTTTGGCGCATGCCTGGATACATACTTGATCCTTTTCCCTCCAGGGTGGTGAGCAGAATTGACCTACCAGCACAGTCAATGTTCCCTCCATACTTCGATAGCCAATCCATGCCTAGTATCACATCCAACCCTTGTGACTCCAGAATTATTAGGCCTGAGGGGAAAACATGGCTACCAATGGTTAAGGGTAACCGATCGCACCATCGGCTGGCCATATACTCTGCTCCTGGTGAGCTTACTAGCATGGGTGACCTAAGGGCTAAGGTGGGTAACTTAAACTTGTCCACAAATCCCCTTGATATGTATGAATGCGATGCACTAGTATCAAATAAAACGAGAGCGGTAAATGACTAAAACAAAAACTTACCGATAACTACATCTGGCTGCTCTTCAACCTCCTCCACGTTCATGTGGTTCACTTGTCCCCTGTTAAAAGGGTTGGGCTTCTTCCCAGAGCTTCCATTGCCATTGCCATTCTTTACTTCAGGACACTCATTGGCATAGTGTCCAGTCTTCCCACACTTGAAACAAGTAATGTGACTTTGATCCTTCTTGGCGGGTGTGGCTGGGTTATAGCGGTTCTGATTTCTACCTGCTCCATTCCCATTCCCATTCTTGGAGCCACTCTGGTTATGCGAACTTCCTCCATTGTGGGTATGGCCTCCATGGTTATGGGTATATCCTCCCGAGTTCGGGGTAAAACAAGGCTTCTGCTGAGCTCCTGAATTGTACTTTCCTTGTCCATACTTCCTTTTGCGGCTCTCTATCTGCTGCTGCTTTCCTTCAATCATAAGCGCCCTATCTACCAAGTCCTGGTAGGTAGTAAATGTTGCTACCATCAACTGCATACTCAACTCATCATTCAGCTCTTCCATAAACTTCTCCTGCTTCGCGGCGTCTGTGGCCACATCATCCGGGGCATAGCGAGCTAACTTACTGAACTCATCCACGTCTTGCCCACGATTTACGATTTACTTGGTGTAAGTTGCGAAACTCACGCTTCTTCATGCTCATAGCTCCAGTTGAGACATGTGCAGTGCGGAATGCTTGCTGAAACTGATCCCAAGTGACATTGGCTATGGGGAAAGTGGTTGTGGAATTCTCCCACCAT
Organism: Aegilops bicornis; assembly: GCA_021605145.1. Lineage (NCBI taxonomy): Eukaryota > Viridiplantae > Streptophyta > Magnoliopsida > Poales > Poaceae > Aegilops > Aegilops bicornis. The sequence continues at coordinate 673,315,142 of CM038672.1, forward strand.
GAGGCTGCGGGTCCATCCAATTGATGTGCGGCAAAATGCACCTTCCACTACAAAAAAAAATACACTTCCATGATGATACGTGTTTGTCACAGTAGGTCGCGTTTTTTGTCATGCATGTACATCCATGACAAATTTATGACAGAATCAAGATAATCATACCTGTGCTGTCGTAGAAGTGTTCCATGACATTACCAAAATTATCATCACGGAAGTGTCCACTTCCATGACGATAAATCGCGCAAACGTAAGTGCTTTTCGTCAAGGGTGACCGACACGTGGCATCCACCGTAACGGAACACCGTTAAGCTATCGGGTCTGGTTTTGGATCCGATAACCGTTAACAGCCCGAGCCAATGGGGATTTTCCATGTGTAAAATCATCATTGGCCGGAGGAAACACGTGTTGCCTCACCGTTGGGACAGATGTCATCCACTCATTGGACCGAAGTCGCCTGTAATCTGACGACACGTGGCACGGCCCAACAGAGGCCCATTCACGTGAAAAGGCCGACCCGTTTGACTTGGTCAAAGGTGGCGGCCCGACCTGAAAGCTTGTTAACGGCACTGTTCGCATATAGCCCATTTACCCGCTAACCCGGGGCCCGTTCGCCCTATCCGAATTAGGGCCCGATGGGGTCATCTGGGCCGTCCCATATGATTCAGCCCGCTTTTAACCGGCCCATGTGTGGCCCATGACTTCTTTCGCCCATATGGGGACCTTTGTATCTCTTGGCCCATTAACGGCCCGTGGTGAAAGCGGCCCGTAATGAGCGATGTATCACTTTATACCCATTAACGGCCCGTTATTCCATTGGGCGTTTCCATTAAGTTATCTTCGGTCTTCTCGGGGCCCATTGATTCTTGGGCTCATTTGCAACGATTCGGTTACATACGACCCGTTACTATCATTTTACGCTTGTGGGCCAAATTAAGCCCGTCGTTACTGATCGGTCCGTTTGCGGACCGTTATCTGATGAGCCGTTTTCATGTCAAAAAAACCCGTTGGGCTGTTTTCATAGAGTTATCAAATATGGCCTATTAACGGCCCGTTATGGTCCATGAATAGTACGACCCATGATTGGCGAAATGATGATACGCCCCGTAGAGGGCCCATGGATCCTACGGCCCGTATGAGGCCCATGGATAGTACGGCCCGTAGAAGGCCCATGGATCATACAACCCATAGAAGGCCCATGGACCCTATGACCCGTAGAAGGCCCATGGACCCTAAGGCCCGTATAGAAGGCCGGTGGATCCTACGGCCCGTATAGAAGGCCAATGGATCCTACGGCCGAACGAAGGCCCATGGATCTTACGGCCTGCAGGAGGCCCATGGTTACAACAGTCCGTGTGTTGCCATGATTATTTTGGCCTAGTTACCAAAAAATAGGCTATTGTGGCCACTAGAAAAACACAGAAAATGAACTGCAGTGACTACAAGCAAACAACTAAACAAGACAATCAGGAAATAAATAAGCAAGCAATTAACGCTAGCCTATTACCGCTATTACACATATTACATCCTTTGGGCATCAAAGTTCGCCACCGGTGCAAATATAGGGAACAAAGCAGCATATTACATACATCGGCGTCAAAATTGGCCACCAAGTGCAAATAAACACGGCTGACAAAACAAGAGCATAACTGAAACAACGGAAGAGCTCAAGAAAGCGTTATCTTGGGTATCCACCATGCTCGGCAATAAGCTTAGCAAGCTGATTAGCTTTGTCCTGTTTGGCGCTAAAATCCTCCAACGCTTGCTATTGCACCAGAAAGTATGCATCTGAATGCTCCAGGGACTTCCACAGTCCTTCCGCTTCTTGTCGCAGCACACCTGATCGATATCTTTCAGCTTGTACATGAGACTCAAGAAACCGAACTGATTCAGACAGTGAGTTTGAGCTTCTGGAAGCGGCAGTGGCCAGTAACTCGAACAGTAAACCAAGACAGGACTTTGGGGTTGTCTCGTTGTCTTCAAGATAGTCTTCCTTAGCGGTTTTATCAGCTTTGTTGGAGACCAACAAGGATGTGTCACTATCCTAAACTTTATCTGCATTACTTCTTTACCATTGCTTAATAAGGCACTCTTCCCCAATATTACATCGACATTCTAAAAGAAGAAACAAGCGAGACACATAACAAGTTTAGCATGTACTAGTATATGAAACTCATTTCGGTGAACCAGTTCATTAGTAAGGTGGACAGGATTAAACTACCAAGTCTTCTATTGCCAAGTACTAGTACATAATAAAAGCATCAAACAAACATATATCTATATCCTATGGTCACTGCATTGTCTTTCCAAATCAAAATAGGGACACGGTTCAAATCATATCAGTTCAAGACAAAGCAGCAGTGAAAGAATACAAAGCGTGGGAAACTACACGGCACAACAATATTTCAGATGGGTACCACGGGTCTACATGTACAACAACACTATTGGCTCTATTCTGATGATAGTAATGTGCATGATATGAAATTCAACTGTATACACAATTGAAATTGAAATCAACAGAGCTATTGATAAGAGCAAACCTGTTAAAGAAACATGCATGAACATACCTGCTGTGCCATTGGAGTTTCGATTGGATCCTTCAATTTAAAAATAAGTTTGTATGAGTAAATACAGTGATACAAGAGCAAAGCAATCATACTTAAAAAAGGTGCGCCTAAGCGAGCGCTTAAGCGCGCCTAGGCTCTAAGTGTTGGCAAAATGCATTGCGCATAACTATGCATAATCTGTGCATAACTGCGCATAAGCATGCGCTTTGGTCAGTAAAGCGTAAGGCGGTGGCAAAACGCACAATTAACGCTTAGCGCTTTTTTGAACTATATAGCAATGGAATCTTAAATTAGAACAGTTGTTCTTCAGGTTTAGGCACTTGTTCTACATGAACAGAGTATAGTAAGACGCAAGAATAAAATACTTAAAAATAGAAAATGAGCTCATAGACCTTACCACATTCTTGGTTTGGGACCAGTACAGAACAAGGCGTTCCCAGTCATCATCCAGTAAATGTGTCTCAGGAGAATGTAAGGGAATTTGATGAGTTTCTTTACCGGTGAAGTACGTTTTCTTCAGGTAATTCCGATACTGCCACCAAGCATTCTTGAAGCTAGCAGAGGTATTAGCACAGGTTACCTCATCCTGTGTTTCCAAATCGGTCCTTCTCTATAGAGAAAAATGGGAAAATTTTCTGTATTATAACCATCATGGAGGTAGGGTGTATGGGACGAAGCAAAGTAATTGCCATGAATAACATTAATTACACATAACTCCTGGACAAACACCTGCAACTGGCATTTTCCTTCACCTTCAGTATAATATTTCCAAGATGGGAAGATACGCACATACGATTTAACAACATCAAATGCGATAGATGCTAAACTACGACTGGCTGGTTGTGCTTCCTCCACAGGAATAGGCGTACTAACTGGTGGAATTGGGGTTCGCCGTGATAGTACTGGCCCTTTGGGCACTGGAGCTGCCTTACTAACTGCTCTTGTGTGGGAGCTCTGTGGTGGAGATGGTGCTGTGTCAACAGGAACTGGGTTACTATCGGCTGGGGTTGGGGTTAGATTGGGTGAAGCTGGTTCTTTATCCATCGCAGTAGGGGTACAATCTGCGAGAGTTTGAGTTATGTGTGGTAGGGCTGGTTCTTGTGCATGTACAACCAGGGTGCTATCTCCACCAAGAGGTAGCACTGTTTTATTTGAAGACCGTGTTTTTATTCCACTACATACTGGCATCACCCACTCCAATTCAAATGGCTGATAAACAGGAAACATAGTTGAATGTACAGACATTGTATGAGAGACAGATGCAATAGATAGTGTGGAAAAAAGAGGGCATGAAATAGTTGACATGTATATTGTTTAACTAAAGCGGATAGCATGACATAATTTCACATATATGATGTCTATCTAAACTGGATAGCATAGCATAACATAATTCAAAGATATGATGAATAACTAAACATGATCGCATGACATAATTCACCAACATGTTATCTAAGTAATCATGATTGCATCATTTAATTCACATATGTGATTTATATGCTAAACAGAGGGCATTCGATGATGTCTGAACTAAGAACATGGTGTTGAATATTGTGTATATGATGTCTAAACTATGCAATGCAAGACACCGTATGCATGATATGAGCAGTATAATCGTGCCAAGTTAGAGCATACACCTCAGTGGGGGAATAGGACTGGTCATCGTCTACGAATCCATCTACGAGGAGCTATCGGGACCCAACAAGAGATCTGTTTGACGGTAGCAATCTGCCTGAAGGCCTTGTTTTCACTCCAGATTTTTCCATCTCCCACCCAAATGGCTGATTCACAGGAAGAGTAGTTTAATGTACAAAAATTGTCGACAAATGGAAATGTAATGAAGAAAAGGATGGGCAAGATATCATTCAAATATATGATGCCTGGTTAAACAGGATGGCATTGCACATTTCACATATATTATGGCTGGCTAAAAGACATGAGACTGCATAATTCCCATATATGATATAGAAACTAAGCAGGTGGCATTCTGTAACATGTCTAAACTAAGCAGATGACATATATGATGTCAAAAGTAGGCACTGCAAGGCAACATATGCATGATATGACTAACATCATCATGTCAAGGTACATCAAACACCTTGGGGGGTAAATAGGAGTGGTCGTGATGCAGATCTGCCTCAGAACATATATCTTCCTCTAGATTACAATTTGGAGAGGGGTGGGGAGGGTTTGCCATTGAACCCACCATGGAGCCATGTCTTCATGACATTGTATTGCCGCGCAAAACTCTTCTATTTTTGTCTACATGTTCAACATGACTGTGTACAATATCTGACATGCATACGAAAAAAATATGGTGAGATTATGTAAGGAGAGCATGCAGAAATTTAGAGTGATGGTAACAACCAGTGGATCGACATTTTTCCGTTGAACCAAAATAGCCCTAATGGATCGACGTGAATGTATAGTAATAAGTGATGCAACAAGTGTACAACCTCTTTGCCATAGCCATGTCGACCTCAGCATCATTGGGTTGGTCACTGAAGCAGTTGAGGCAGAGGTGGATGTCGGAGGTGTGGAGGAAGATGCGAGGAATCAGTAGGCGGCGTCCAGCCTTTGCTTTCTGTTGTGATCGATCGTTCTGTCGTTGGAGCAGCTCCGGTGAGCCGTAAGACGTCAAGGCTGAAGCAGCACAAGACATACATCATCAATCTCAAGTGGGATTCTAGTAGCATCTCCAATAGATGATGTAAAATGGATGTAAAATTAACATCACTAAAAACCACCTGACTACAACAGATGAGGTAGAAACTGTTGACTCTGAACTTATCTGTCAAAACTGAAATTTACTGTGGAATCTGAATGCTACTGTCGAAACTAAACACAATGGTAGCAGAGAGGAACTTGACATGTAGTTTAGGGAGGGCCTGCAGTTCATCTTCAACCTGCACCCTCGAGCACTTGACCACCACCGGCGGAACCGCCCGGCCCAGCCGCCTCGCCGCCTGAAACAACTTCGCCACCGCCGCCCGGCTAGCCCTCTAGGCCCCCGCCCCCACCCGGAACCCTAAGATAGATAGTGGGGTACCTCTCCGGCGAGCCCCCGTCCCCGCTGCGGGTGGTTCTTCCTTAACTCCGGCGAGCCCTGATACGTCTCCGTCGTATCTATAATTTTTGATTGTTCCATGCCAATATTATTCACTTTCATATACTTTTTGGCAACTTTTTATATTATTTTTGGGACTAACATATTGATCCGATTGCCCGGTGCGGTTCTGTCATTGCATGTTTTTGTTTCAGAATATCCATATCAAACGGAGTCCAAACGGGATAAAAGCGGACGGAGCTTATTTTTGGAAAATATGGAAAATTCAGAAGAAAAATCCACGCGAGACGGTGCCGAGGTGGTCACGAGGCGGGCGCCCCCGGGCACGCCGCCTACCTCGTGAGCCCACCGTAAGGCGGTTGATGCTCTTCTTTTGCCGCAAGAAAGATAATATTCGGAAAAATCACGGAAAAGGTTTCAGGCCAATCGAGTTACGGATCTCCATATATACGCCAAAGCGGTGAAAGCAGGCGAGCGAGCGAAGCAGAGATAGATCCAATCTCGGAGGCTCTCGCACCTCCCAAGCCATGGGAGCCAAGGACGGGGGAAACCCTTCTCCCATCTAGGGAGAAGGTCAAGGAAGAATAATAAGGAGGGGCTCTCTCCCCTCGCTTCGATGGCGCGGAACGCGCCGGGGGCCATCATCATCACCGCGATTGAGGGAGTCCCGGATTAGGGGGTGTCCGGATAGCCGAACTCTCACCGTTGGCCGGACTCTTGGACTATGAAGATACAAGATTGAAGACTTCGTCCTGTGTCCGGATGGGACTTTCCTTGGCGTGGAAGGCAAGCTTGGCGATACGGATATGTAGATCTCCTACCATTGTAACCGACTACTGTGTAACCCTAACCTACCGGTGTCTATATAAACCGGAGGGTTTTAGTCCGTGGGGACGAACAACAATCATACCATAGGCTAGCTTCTAGGGTTTAGCCTCCTTGATCTCGTGGTAGATCTACTCTTGTACTACCCATATCATCAATATTAATCAAGCAGGAGTAGGGTATTACCTCCATCGAGAGGGGCCGAACCTGGGTAAAAACATCGTGTCCCTTGTCTCCTGTTACCATCCGCCTAGACGCACAGTTGGGACCCCCTACCGAGATCCGCCGGTTTTGACACCGACATTGTTGCTTTCATTGAGAGCTCCTTCCGTCGCCGCCATCGGGTAGGATGCCTCATCTTGTCTTTAAAGACGATACCATCGCCAAAGGAGCCTTGGCGCTGGCGAACTCTTCCGCTAGGTGGTTTTCTTATGACCACCAGTCCGGCCACCGAGGCGACGATGACCTCTCGAGTCATCGAAACCAATCACATTGTCAATTCGGAACTTGCCGAACAATTAGATCCGATCGAGCTCTCCTCCGTAAGCGAGCTCTTGGATCGAATCGCCGCCACAGGAGTCGCCACAGACTACGACCGGATCGGGCCTAAAACCGATCTGAGAGAGATCAACTCTCCCCAGGCTACCCATCACGTTGCTGTGATAGAGGAACAATGCGGCGACTCTTCTTCTATCTTAAGGACTAGCTACGTCCGGATTCCTGATCCCTCCACGCCGGATTCCCGCGGAGGGACGGATGTCAATCAAGCCCCGAACTTAAAGTCAGGCGGCGGGTCGGACTCATTGGATAACACTCAAAAATCCAAACTTCCGAGTTCGGAAACTTCTCGGCCTCTGAGTCCTAAATTGGACGGGGTTCCGGATCTAGTTCCACCCGCCCACCCAAACATTAGCGATCTCTCTCGAATTCGGCAAGAGCCCGCTGAAGCAGTACATCATTACTGGGCCAGATTCCTCCTGGTTATGAACATGATTAAAGACTGCCGAGAGGAGGACGCAATCCCAATTTTCTGCAATAATTGCACGGACAAGGGAATCCTAAACGCCATTAGTCGTCATAAAATTACACGCTTTATCGACTTGGTGACCATAGTACAAAAGAAATCTTGTGCGATGGAGAGCGCTCGAAAACCGAAAGTAAATTTTGGGATAATCCGCCCCGAATACATCCCTAGTCTGAAACAAAAGGGTGCACCATTATCAAGCACCTAGGTCAAATACCAAAAAACCAAAACCCCATAAAGGGTACGGAACCGTACTGGAGGGTTGGCTATACGGTCCCTGCAAAATTCATAGCCCAGAGGGCGCCACTCCAACTCATAGTCTTCGAGCATGTTGGATACTACGGTAGGTGGCCAAAAGTGGCGAGGAGCTTCTAGCTTCAGAATCCCAGCCCAGCAACACCAGTACGGTGTTAACAGTCTTCGAGACTTTCGCATCAAATAACATGCGAAAACGAACACTCCGCAACCTTGCCGAAGTCTACCAAGTAGCAACAATAAATCCATGGAGGGACACGGCTATTACCTGTAATGCCGGATGTGAACCTAAATTCCGAACTGCCCGGGCACCAGCCGCATTGGTCCTCAGCCCGATAGTGGACGTCTTTCGCCTTACTAAGGTACTCATGGATGGCGGTAGTGGACTAAACCTCATCGATGAGGAAACCCTTCGAAAAATGGAAATAGACTGGAACCGCATTGAGCGAAGCAGCACAACCTTTAGAGGAATAATCCCTAGCCGGGAAGCATGGTGCACAGGAAAAATCACCCTGGACGTAGTGTTAAATTTCACGGACAATTACAGGTCCGAGGAGGTCACATTTCAAGTGGCCCCGTTCAACAGCGGATATCATGCTTTATTAGGACGAGAGGCATTCACAAGTTTTCAAGCTATACCCCATTATGGGTACATTAAGCTTAAAATGCCCAGACCTAATGGAATCATCACTCTCGCTAGTGATCCAAACATAGCACTCCGCGCCGAAAACAAGACAGCCGCACTAGCCCTCGAGGCACTATCCGAAGCCCTAGCGGCCGAAGAACTCACCGCGATGCGCTCCACGGTGAATAGGGACGATTTGATACTTGGTAAAAGATCCAAGTCCACTTCTTTTAAACCCGCGGATGAAATAGTCAAATTCCAAGTCCACCCAACGGACCCTGCAAAGACGGCCTCCATTGGGGCACAATTAAACCTTGATGTAGACGCCGCACTACGAGAATTTCTACAAGAGAACTGGGACATCTTTGCCTGGCACCCTTCAGACATGCCAGGTATCCCACGTCAGCTGGCCGAGCACAGCTTAAATATCCTAAAAGGATTCAAGCCAGTCAAACAGGCTCTTCGGCGCTTTTCCGAACCCAAGAGACAGGCAATGGGAGAGGAGCTAGCCAAACTTCTGGAAGCCGGATTCATCAGAGATATAAAACATACGGACTGGCTAGCAAACCTGGTGATGGTACCAAAGAAGGATAAATCCTGGCGCCTATGTGTTGATTTTAAAGACCTTAATAAGGCTTGCCCGAAGGATCCCTTCCCCCTCCCTCGAATTGATCAAATTATTGACGGTACAGTAGGACACGACTCATTGTGCTTCCTCGACGCGTACCCCGGCTACCACCAAATCAAGATGGCGGAGCCAGACCAAGCTGCAACAGCATTCATAACCCCATACGGCCCGTTCTGCTTCAATACAATGCCCTTTGGGCTCAAAAACGCCAGCGCAACATATCAGTGCATGATTCAGACATGTCTGGCAAACCAGATCGGCAAAACAGTGGAAGCATATGTAGATGACGCGGTCATCAAAACCAAGCACGTCGAAACTCTAGTAGACGACTTGAGGCTCACATTTGACAATCTTCGAAAATATGACATCAAGCTCAATCCGGAAAAATGCGTCTTCGGCGTTCCAGCCGGAAAGCTCCTGGGCTTCATTGTGTCCGGTAGAGGGATTGAAGCAAACCCAGCCAAGATCCGAGCTCTATCACAATTAGACATTCCAAAATACCTCAAACAAATACAAAAATTGACGGGATGCGTAGCGGCTCTAAGCCGCTTTATTTCCCGATTGGGGGAAAAGGCGTTACCCCTTTACCGCCTCCTCCGCCGCACCGAACACTTCGAGTGGACGGAAAACGCCACGGCCGGACTCAAAGAAATAAAGGCCATTTTGGCAACAAATCCGGTCTGGCGCGTAACGTATGAACCAATGCTATTATATATCGCCGCAACACATCAAGTTGTCGGTAGCGGTGCTCGTTGTCGAACGAGAAGCGGACGGACACCGGTTCCCTGTTCAAAACCGGTTTATTACGTGTCCACTGTCCTAACTCCATGCAAGTCGGTACCCACACTATCAAAATATAGCATACGCGGTGTTCATGGCATCCGGAAGCTGCGACACTACTTTCAAGAGTGTTCGATAACGGTAGCCTCCGAAGTACCTCTTAACGACATTATAAACAACCGCGACGCGACGGGCTGGATTGCTAAATGGGCCATAGAGCTCCTTCCATTCGATATAACTTATAAACCACGACGAGCTATTAAGTCGCAGGTTTTGGCCGACTTCATGGCCGAATGGACCGAAGCCGAACTCCCTAAGGAGTACGGCGCATACTCAATTGGATCATGCACTTTGTGGCTCCAAAATGTTGGCCGACCTTGGGGCTGGCGTCGTCTGGCGTCCCCAACCGGGGACACCGTCCAATACGTCCTTGAGATAATGTATCTGAGACTCAACAACGCAGCGAATCACGAGGCCCATACGCACGGCCTCCGGATGGCAGTCTCCATGGGCATTCAACGCCTAGAGGTGCGCGGGGATTCGAACCTCGCAATATCTCAAATAAACGGAGAATTTGATGCCAAAGATCCGAAAATGGCAGCATACCGCAATGCGGTCCTAAAAATGTCAGCACGGTTCGAAGGGCTCGAATTTCATCATATAGCCCGGGATAACAACCAAAGCGGACATATTGGCACGCATCGGTGCAACGCGATGCCGCCCCACCCAATATCTTTTCTCGAACGGCTGTTCAAGCCATCCGTACTATGGGAAGGGGAGTCCGCAATAACAATCCGGACCCAACCGACCGCTGACGCCGAACACTCGACACAACCGGAGGCTCTGCCCGAGATAACACCCTCCGCTCACGAAATAATGGCGGTTATCGCCCGTGGGCGGAACCATTCCTAGCCTACCTAACTAGGCAGGAACTCCCCGAAGACCAAAACGAGGCTCGCTGCATAGTACGGCGATCTAAGGCCTATAAAGTCCATGAGGGAGAGCTTTATAAGAAAAGCACTACCGGTGTCCTTCAAAGGTGTATCTCCAAAGAGGAAGGGCGAAACCTCCTGGCTGAAATTCATGCGGACTGGGTGGGCACCACGCCGCAGCCCTGGCCCTTGTAGGCAAGGCCTTCCGTACAGGATTTTATTGGCCGACGGCCCGGGCAGATGCGCAGGACTTAGTCCAACGATGCGTCGGTTGCCAGCTTTTGCTAACCAAAGCCACATGCCACCCACCGCCCTTAAAACTATACCCATCACCTGGCCGTTCGCGGTCTGGGGGCTTGACATGGTTGGACCCCTCAAGGGAGGAACCCACAAGCAGAAATACCTATTGGTCATGGTGGATAAATTCACCAAATGGATAGAGGCCAAGCCTGTTAAAACGGCCGAATCCGGACCAGTGATAGACTTCATATCGGGGGTAGTTCACCGTTACGGTGTCCCCCACGATATCATCATCGATAATGGCACCAATTTCACGGCCGATGAGGTCAAATCATGGTGCAAAAACATGGGCATCAAGCTCGATTATGCCTCAGTCTATCACCCTCAAACCAACGGCCAAGTCGAACGGGAAAATGGTCTAATCATGAGCGGCATTAAACCCAGACTAGTGCGGTCCCTCAAGGAATCTAACACGCACTGGGTTGAGGAGCTCGACTCCGTACTGTGGGGGCTGCGGACCATGCCGAATCGTACTACCGGATACACACCATTCTTCATGGTGTACGGCGCAGAGGCAGTCTTGCCCTGCGACATAATACATGACTCACCTTGCATGCGCATGTATGAAGAAAGAGAAGCCGAGCTTGATCGGAAGGACAGTTTGGACGCATTGGAGGAGGAGCGCGACGTGGCAAAAGCTCGTTCCGCATTCTATCAACAGCAGGCTCGAAGATATCAAAGCGAGGAAATACGGGCCAAAGCTTATAACGTTGGCGAACTAGTTCTACGCTGCCGGACAAGAAAAAGGACAAACTCAAGCCCAAATGGGAAGGTCCTTCATCATCGACCAGGTCCTGCCCGGCGGAGCATACCGCTCACGTAAACGCATCGGATAACCGACTCGAGCCGAACCCATGGAACGCAGCCCGTCTTCGAAGATTCTACGCCTAAGTGCCAGACTCCAAGTTCGTCTCCTTCCTCCGTCCACATTTTTTAGTTTTGCTGTCTTTTATTTCTCTCCTTCCTCCTTCTTCTCCTTGAAGCATCTAGAGGCTCGTTTGCGCTTTTTTCGCACACACTTGATGCGCGGTCCGCGCTCATTATACCTGGGGGCTTCTTTAACAGAAGCTTATTTATAAGGGCTTTCATGCCCAACACATGCGTTAAACTTCCGCATGTACCTTTTATTCACCATTATATGCATCGATATGACTTAAGTTTTGGCCAAGCTGGGTTGCTGGCTCTGTGCTTACCCCTACGTTCCCGATTGTTCGGCTAGGTGGTAAAGGAGCACCTCTGTGATTATTCTTGCCGTCACGGATGTGTACCTCAGGCGGGTGAAGCCGAAAGCTAGCGTTCTTAAGGGAATATTCGGTCGGTGAACTGAAAGATGATTTTTAACTATTTACTCATCTGCCCTAGATGATTTTACGCTTTCATAGCAGCTTTGACATGCACTTTAGGGCATGCATCCCAGCGAAAGGAACCCTTAACGGAACTATTCTCCACGGAAGATGTTTCTTACTACCCATGTAATATAACATAACTAGTTGGGCACATGTCCGATACAACAACAATGACCCCTACGCCTTTGTCTCCATGCATACCACGGTTCTTATATAACCACGAAGGTATTCGGACACACTCCGGACTATTGGGTCCGGAGGTCGGGCTTAAAAGGTCCGCTATGACAAACGATCTACAATCCGGCTAGAAGACATTCTTTCATGTCATATTTTTACATAGTCAACTCGACTCATGGTATTCCTCCTCAATGCCATCTAATAGGCTATCTAATTTACAATCTTGCTGGGAATACTTGGCGGCCAATTCTACTTGGTCAGACACTGCTTAGAGGGATCTCCATCCCATCCGCCCCACAGGTCCGACCTCGCCATGTGGTTTGGGTCGACAACCGTGTACCGCGTCTTTACCATGGCATAGGCCTCCCTGGCGCCTTGACGGCAGGCCGATATCTTCCATAGCCGGAAGCGCCGCCGTGCTCCTTGAAGCTGCTCTGCCAGCTCCCCAATGCCTTGAGCAGGAGATAGATGGCCACAAGGCTCGGCCGATGCCTTTCATCACCTGGGACTCGTTCGATGCGGTGACCTGATTCGGGAAGAAGATCATCCAAAGAACTGGGCATCTCCTCCTCAGGACGACCTGTGAGCAAACCTACATACATGTTTATGTTAGTCGCCTTCCTCGCCGAACTCTTTTCAAAGTTCGTTCAAGCACTTACTGAAAATGCCGCGACGAAGCCGCCTGGAGTCAGACAACTGGGCACGAACATCTTTTAGTTCCTCACCCAGCTTGGTGTTGGCATCCTGGAGGTTATTTTTCTCCTGCCGCACCCTCGTAAGCACGCTCTCGCGGCCTTTAGCTGGCGCAAGAGCTGTTGCTTGTCCGGATCCAGTCCGGCGCCATCTGCAATGTTTTTGTCGATTTATACACCCGCCGCACTTCATAATCCATTTATCTTTTAAAGTGTATATTACGGTGGGGGCCTCTGCGGCTCCCCACATGGCGGCTAGTCTTGACCTCAAGTTGGGCCTTGCACTCTTCAAGCTCCTGGGACAATCGGGTATTCTTCTCTGTAAGATCCCGCATAACAAATGATCCTTAAATCAGTTATTCTAACTATTTTAAGTCTCGGGGGCTACTAGCATATATAACTGTCAAATTTCCTTACCCGTATGTCCTTTACATACTGCTCCGTGGCTCTGGCTAGACCATCTTGAGCGGCACGGAGGTGCGCATCTCCCGAATCGAAGGCATTCAAGGCCTCCTGGGAGAAACATGCGTCTCGAAGAACTGTCCGGCGGCGCCTATGATTCAAGGCGCTCTCCACCTCGGAGTTGGTGGCGGACAACCTGTCGGCATCCTCTGTCGGAGGAGCATCCGACGCATGTCTCGTGCTCGCCTTAGCCTCCGGACCCGGCTTTGAAGCCTGGCCGGTGAAGGTTCGATTGGCAACCTCTCCGGACTCAGTCCGGCGAGCGCTCTTTTTCCTGAAAAGAGCACCAGCGTTAGTACGCCTTCCAGGAATCAATCCTGGGAGTATGGTAACACGCCATACCGTTGCGGTGGAGTTTCGATCCGGACTGCACTTCTTTTTAGCCTGCGGCGCCGCACTGCCCTTTGTTGGCCAGCCGCCGCGGGCTCGGCTTCCTGCCTCGAAGGTACCCCTAAGCACCATTGGTATACTGATGATAAAAATAAGCATGGATGGGTCATTATCGGGGTTTTGGGATCTCGGTCTCATTTACTGTGAGGTGGAAGTATTCCGGGTAATCAGCCGTAATGGCAACCAAAGCATTGTCGATGCTAAGTTGGTGGAATACCCCGTCGATCAACTCCACCTTTATATCCGGATCCTCTTCGGAGGTCGGATCGAGGGACCGTTCCGGATCCTTGGGTTGTGGGGACGGGCTGTGTATCTTCTCCACAGTCCGGCGCAGTTCCTGCGCAGAAACCACGAAATGAGATATTTAAGCATGGGAACATGGATCGGACAGGTCACAAAGATGTTTGCTTTGTTGGAAATATGCCCTAGAGGCAATAATAATAGCATTATTATTATATTTCCTTATTCATGATAATTGTCTTTATTCGTGCTATAATTGTGTTAACCGGAAATCGTAATACATGTGTGAATAACAGACAACAACATGTCCCTAGTGAGCCTCTAGTTGACTAGCTCGTTGATCGATGATAGTCATGGTTTCTGACTATGGACATTGGATGTCATCGATAACGGGATCACATCATTAGGAGAATGATGTGATGGACAAGACCCAATCCTAAACATAGCATAAGATCGCATAGTTCGTTTGCTAGAGTTTTCCAATGTCAAGTATCCTTTCCTTAGACCATGAGATCGTGTAACTCCCGGATACCGTAGGAGTGCTTTGGGTGTGCCAAACGTCACAACGTAATCTGGGTGACTATAAAGGTATACTACGGGTATCTCCGAAAGTGTCATTGGGTTACATGGATCGAGACTGGATTTGTCACTCCGCTTGACGGAGAGGTATCACCGGGCCCTCTCGGTAATGCATCATCACAATGAGCTCAATGTGATCGAAGTGTTTGATCACGGGATCATGCATTACGGTAACGAGAAAAGTGACTTGCCGATGCGAGATTGAACGAGGTATTGGTATACCGACGATCGAATCTCGGGCAAGTAAAATACCGATTGACAAAGGGAATCGTATCACGGGATTAATTGAATCCTTGACATCGTGGGTTCATCCGATGAGATCATCGTGGAGCATGTGGGAGCCAACATGGGTATCCAGATCCCGCTGTTGGTTATTGCTCGAGAGCCGTCTCGGTCATGTTCCGCATGTCTCCCGAACCCGTAGGGTCTACACACTTAAGGTTGATAGAACGCTTAGGGTTGTAGGAATATGTATGTGCAGTAACCCGAATGTTGTTCGAGTCCCGGATGATATCCTGGACTTCACGAGGAGTTCCGGATTGGTCCGTTGTTAAAGAATTATATATAGGATGTGCTGTTTCGACCATCGGGACAAGTTTCGGTGATATCGGTATTGTACCGGGACCACCGGAGGGGTCCCGGGGGTCCACCAAGTGGGGCCACCAGCCCCAAGGGGCCACATGGGCCCTAGGTGGTGCGCCTAGGCCCACATGGGCCAAGGGGAACCAGCCCCAAGGGGCCCATGCGCCTAGGGTTTAAGGAGGAAGAGTCCATGAGGGGAAGGCACCTCCGAGGTGCCTTGGGGAGGGTGGACACCTCCCTCTCTTGGCCGCACCCCTCCCTTGGAGGAGGGGGCAAGGCTGCGCCCTCCCCCCCTCCTTGGCACCTATATAAAGGGGGAGGGGAAGGGGGCAGCAGCACCTTTGCCCTGGACGCCTCCCTCTCCCTCTCCAACACATCCTCCTCCTCCGTAGTGCACGGCGAAGCCCTGCCGGAGTACTGCAAGTTCCACCATCACCACGCCGTCGTGCTGCTGCTGGAGCCATCTTCCTCAACCTCTCCTTCACCTTGCTGGATCAAGAAGAAGGAGACGTTACGCTGACCGCACGTGTGTTGAACGCGGAGGTGCCGTCCGCTCGGCACTAGATCATCGGTGAATTGGATCGCGGCAAGTTCGACTACCTCATCCACGCTCACTCCGAAGCTTCCGCTATGCGATCTACAAAGTGGTATGTAGATGCTATTTAATCTGAATACTGTTGCTAGATGAACTCATAGATGGATCTTGGTGAAACCGTAGGAAAAATTTTAATTTTCTCGCAACGTTCCCCAACAGTGGCATCATGAGCTAGGTCTATGCGTAGTTCTTCTTCTTGCGAGTA
Source organism: Aegilops bicornis (assembly GCA_021605145.1). Taxonomy (NCBI): domain Eukaryota; kingdom Viridiplantae; phylum Streptophyta; class Magnoliopsida; order Poales; family Poaceae; genus Aegilops; species Aegilops bicornis. The sequence continues at coordinate 673,331,404 of CM038672.1, forward strand.
GAACACAATTTGTTGTGGGCGTAGATGTTGTCAATTCTTCTTGCCGTTACTAGTCAATCTTGATTCAGCGGTATTGTGGGATGAAGCGGCGCGGACCAACCTTACACGTACGCTTACGTGAGACCGGTTCCACCGACTAACATGCACTAGTTGCATAAGGTGGCTGGCGGGTGTCTGTCTCTCCTACTTTAGTTGGATCGGATTCGATGAACAGGGTCCTTATGAAGGGTAAATAGAGATTGACAAATCACGTTGTGGTTTGAACGTAGGTAAGAAAACGTTCTTGCTAGAACCCTAATTCAGCTACGTAAAATATGCAACAACAATTAGAGGACGTCTAACTTGTTTTTGCAGCAAGTGCTTTGTGATATGATATGGCCGTAAGTTGTGATGAATGATGAATGATCTATATGTGATGTATGAGATGTTCATGCTATTGTAATAGGAATCACGACTTGCATGTCGATGAGTATGACAACCGGCAGGAGCCATAGGAGTTGTCTTTATTTTTTGTATGACCTGCGTGTCATTGAAGAACGCCATGTAAACTACTTTACTTTATTGCTAAACACGTTAGTCATAGAAGTAGAAGTAGTCGTTGGCGTGACAACTTCATGAAGACACGATGATGGAGATCATGATGATGGAGATCATGGTGTCATGACCGTGACAAGATGATCATGGAGCCCGAAGATGAAGATCAAAGGAGCTATATGATATTGGCCATATCATGTCACTACTTTATATAATTGCATGTGATGTTTATTATGTTTTATGCATCTTGTTTACTTAGAACGACGGTAGTAAATAAGATGATCCCTCATAATAATTTCAAGAAGTGTTCACCCTAATCAGGCACCGTTGCTAAGGTTCGTCGTTCAAGCACCACGTGATGATCGGGTGTGATAGGTCCTTACGTTCGCATACAACGGGTGTAAGACAGATTTACACACGCATAAACACTTAGGTTAACTTGACGAGCCTAGCATGTACAGACATGGCCTCGGAACACGGAAGACCGAAAGGTCGAGCATGAGTCGTATAGAAGATACGATCAACATGAAGATGTTCACCGATGTTGACTAGTCCATCTCACGTGATGATCGGACACGGCCTAGTTGACTCGGATCATGTAATACTTAGATGACTAGTAGAGGGATGTCTATCTAAGTGGGAGTTCATTAAATTTGATTAAATGAACTTTATTATCATGAACTTAGTCTAAATATTTACAATATGTCTTGTAGATCAAATGGCCAACGTAGTCCTCAATTTCAACGCTGCGTTCCTAGAGAAAACCAAGCTGAAAGACGATGGTAGCAACTATACGGACTGGGTCCGGAACTCGAGGATTATCCTCATAGCTGCCAAGAAAGATTATGTCCTAAGAGCACCGCTGGGTAGCGACCTATTCTCCCTGCAGAACAAGACGTTATGAACGCTTGGCGATCACGCAGCTGCGATGATTACTCCCTCGCTCGGCGGCATGCTTTACAGCTTAGAGCCGGACTCCAAAAGCGTTTTGAGAGACATGGAGCATATGAGATGTTCAAGAGCTGAAAATGGTTTTCCAAGCTCATGCCCGGTCGAGATATGAAGTCTCCGATAAATTCTTTAGCTGTAAGATGGAGGAAAATGGCTCTGTCGGTGAACACATACTCAAAATGTGCAGGTTGCACAACCGCTTGACTCAACTGGAAGTTAATCTCCCGGATGAAGCGGTCATTGACAGAATCCTCCGATCGCTTCCACCTAGCTACAAGAGCTTTGTGATGAACTACAATATGCGGGGATGGTAAAGACCATTCCTGAAGTATATGCTATGCTGAAATCAGCAGAGGTAGAAATCAAGAAGGAGCATCAAGTGTTGATGGTGAATAAAACCACTAAGTTCAAGAAGGGCAAGGGTAAAAAGAACTTCAAGAAGGACGGCAAGGAAGTTGTGGCGCCCGATAAGCAAGTTTCGGGAAGAAGCCAAAGAATGGACCCGAGTCTAAATCGTGTGCTTTTATTGCAAGGGAAGTGGTCATTTGAAGCGGAACTGCCCCAAATACTTAGCGGACAAGAAGGCCGGCAAAACCAAAGGTATATGTGATATACATGTAATTGATGTGTACCTTACGATTACTCGTAGTAGCTCTTGGGTATTTGATACCGGTGCGATTGCTCATATTTGTAACTCAAAGCAGGAGCTGCGGAATAAACGGAGATCGGCGAAGGACGAGGTGACGATCTTGGCGTCGGGAATGGTTCCAAGGTCGATGTGATCGCCGTCGGCACGCTGCCTCTATATTTACCTCACGGGATTAGTTTTAAACCTCAATAATTGTTATTTAGTGCCAAGTTTGAGCATGAACATTGTATCCGGATCTCGCTTAATTCGAGATGGCTACTCATTTAAATCCGAGAATAATGGTTGTTCTATTTATATGAGAGATATGTTTTATGGTCATGCTCCGATGGTTAATGGTTTATTCTTAATGAATCTCGTACGTGATGATACACATATTCATAGTGTGAGTACCAAAAGAGTTAGAGTTGATAACAATAGTCCCACATATTTGTGGTAATCGCCGCCTTTGGTCACATAGGTGTCAAACGCATGAAGAAGCTCCATGCAGATGGACTTTTAGAGTCTCTTGATTATGAATCATTTGACACGTATGTAACCATGCCTCATGGGTAAAATGACCAAGACTCCATTCTCAGAACAATGGAGCGAGCAACCAACTTATTGGAAATCATACATACCGATGTGTGCGGTCCAATGAGTGTTGAGGCTCATGGTGGCTATCGTTATGTTCTCACCCTCACCGATGACTTGAGTAGATATGGGTATGTCTACTTAATGAAACACAAGTCCGAGACCTTTGAAAAGTTCAAGGAATTTCAGAGTGAGGTTGAAAATCAACGTGATAGAAAGATCAAGTTTCTACGATCGATCGTGGAGGAGAATACTTGAGTCACGAATTTGGCACACACTTAAGAAAATGTGGAATAGTTTCACAACTCACGCCGCTGGAACACCTCAGCGTAATGGTGTGTCCGAACGTCGTGTCGCACTCTATTAGATATGGTGCGATCTATGATGTCTCTTACCGATTTACCGCTATCTTTTGGGGCTATGCTTTAGAGACTGCCGCATTCACTTTAAATAGGGCTCCGTCGAAATCCGTTGAGACGACACCGTATGAATTATGGTTTGGGAAGAAACCTAAGCTGTCGTTTCTAAAAGTTTGGGGATGCGATGCTTATGTCAAGAAACTTCAACCCGAGAAGCTCGAACCCAAGTCGGAAAAATGCGTCTTCATAGGATACCCGAAAGAAACTGTTGGGTATACCTTCTACCTCAGATCCGAAGGCAAGATCTTTGTTGCCAAGAATGGATTCTTTCTGGAGAAAGAGTTTCTCTCGAAAGAAGTAAGTGGGAGGAAAGTAGAACTTGATGAAGTGTTATCTCTTGAACCGGAAAATGGCGAAACTCAAGAAAACGTTTCTGAGGAGCCTGCACCGACTAGAGGGAAATTAATGATGATGATCAAGATGCTTCCGATCAAGCTCCTCGAAACTTCGAAGGTCCACAAGGACACGCCCGCACCAGAGTGGTATGGGAACCCTGTCTTGGAAATCATGTTGTTAGACAACGGTGAACCTTGAACTATGAGGAAGCAATGGCGGGCCCGGATTAGACAAATGGCTGGAAGCCATGAAATCCGAGATAGGATCCATGTATGAAAACGAAGTATGGACTTTAACCGACTTGCCCGTTGAACGGCGAGCCATAGAAAATAAATGGATCTTTAAGAAGAAGATGACGCGGATGGTAATGTGACCATCTATAAAGCTCGGCTTGTCGCTAAGGGTTATCGACAAGTTCAAGGGGTTGACTACGATGAGACTTTCTCACCGGTAGCGAAGTGAAGTCCGTCGTAATCATGTTAGCAATTGCCGCATACTATGATTATGAGATATGGCAAATGGACGTCAAAACGGCATTCCTTAATGGTTTCCTTAAGGAAGAATTGTATATGATGCAGCCGGAAGGTTTTGTCGATCCTAAGAATGTCGACAAGGTGTGCAAGCTCCAACGCCGATTTATGGGCTGGTGCAAGCATCTCGGAGTTGGAACATTCACTTTGATGAGATGATCAAAGCGTTTGGGTTTACAGGACTTATGGAGAAGCCCGTGTTTACAAGAAAGTGAGTGGGAGCTCTGTAGCATTTCTCATATTATATGTAGGCGACATACTTTTGATGGGAAATGATATAGAACTCTTGGACAGCATTAAGGCCTATTTGAATAAAAGTTTTTCAATGAAGGACCTTGGAGAAGCTGCTTATATATTAGGCATCAAGATCTATAGAGATAGATCGAGACGCCTCATAGGTCTTTCACAAAGCACATACCTTGATAAGATATTGAAGAAGTTCAATATGGATCAATCTAAGAAGGGTTCTTACCTGTGTTACAAGGTGTGAAATTGAGCTCAGCTCAATGTCCCACCACGGCAGAAGATATAGAAGAGATGAGTGTCATCCCCTATGCCTCAGCCATAGGTTCTATTATGTATGCCATCTTTGTGTACCAGACCTGATGTAAACCTTGCCGTAAGTTTGGTAGGAAGGTACCAAAGTAATCCCGCAAGGAACACCGGACAGCGGTCAAGAATATCCTGAAGTACACGAAAAGGACTAAGGAAATGTTTCGTTTATGGAGGTGACGAAGAGCTCGTCGTAAAAGGTTACGCCGACGCTTAGCTTCGACACAGATCTGGATGACTCTAAGTCACAAACCGGATACGTGTATATTTTGAATGGTGGGGCGATGGCTGGTGCGATTTGCAAGCAAAGCGCCGTGGCGGGATCTACATGTGAAGCGGAGTACATGGCAGCCTCGGAGGCAGCACATGAAGCAATTTGGGTGAAGGAGTTCATCACCGACCTCGGAGTCATACCCAATGCGTCGGGGCCAATCAAGCTCTTCTGTGACAACACTGGAGCTATTGCACTTGCAAAGGAGCCCAGGTTTCACAAGAAGACTAGGCACATCAAGTTGCCGCTTCAACTCCATTCGTGAAAATGTTCAAGATGGAGACATAGAAATTTGTAAAGTGCACACGGATCTGAATGTCGCAGATCCGTTGACTAAACCTCTCCCTAAGGCAAAACATGATCAGCACCAGAACTCTATGGGTGTTCGATTCATCACAATGTAACTAGATTATTGACTCTAGTGCAAGTGGGAGACTGTTGGAAATATGCCCTAGAGGCAATAATAATAGCATTATTATTATATTTCCTTATTCATGATAATTGTCTTTATTCGTGCTATAATTGTGTTAACCGGAAATCGTAATACATGTGTGAATAATAGACAACAACATGTCCCTAGTGAGCCTCTAGTTGACTAGCTCGTTGATCGACAGATAGTCATGGTTTCCTCGACTATGGACATTGGATGTCATCGATAACGGGATCACATCATTAGGAGAATGATGTGATGGACAAGACCCAATCCTAAACATAGCATAAGATCGCATAGTTCGCTTGCTAGAGTTTTCCAATGTCAAGTATCCTTTCCTTAGACCATGAGATCGTGTAACTCCCGGATACCGTAGGAGTGCTTTGGGTGTGCCAAACGTCACAACGTAATCGGGTGACTATAAAGGTATACTACGGGTATCTCTGAAAGTGTGCATTGGGTTACATGGATCGAGACTGGATTTGTCACTCCGCTTGACGGAGAGGTATCACCGGCCCTCTCGGTAATGCATCATCACAATGAGCTCAATGTGATCGAAGTGTTTGATCACGGGATCATGCATTACGGTAACGAGAAAAGTGACTTGCAATGCTTGAGATTGAACGAGGTATTGGTATACCGACGATCGAATCTCGGGCAAGTAAAATACCGATTGACAAAGGGAATCGTATACGGGATTAATTGAATCCTTGACATCGTGGTTCATCCGATGAGATCATCGTGGAGCATGTGGGAGCCAACATGGGTATCCAGATCCCGCTGTTGGTTATTGCTCGAGAGCCGTCTCGGTCATGTCTACATGTCTCCCGAACCCGTAGGGTCTACACACTTAAGGTTCGGTAACGCTAGGGTTGTAGGAATATGTATGTGCAGTAACCCGAATGTTGTTCGGAGTCCCGGATGAGATCCTGGACGTCACGAGGAGTTCCGGAATGGTCCGGAGGTAAAGAATTATATATAGGAAGTGCTGTTTTGGCCATCGGGACAAGTTTCGGTGTTATCGGTATTGTCAGGGACCACCGGAGGGGTCCTGGGTCCACCAAGTGGGGCCACCAGCCCCAAGGGGCCACATGGGCCCTAGGTGGTGCGCCTAGGCCCACATGGGCCAAGGGGAACCAGCCCCAAGGGGCCCATGCGCCTAGGGTTTAAGGAGGGAAGAGTCCATGAGGGGGAAGGCACCTCAGGGTGCCTTGGGGAGGTGGACACCTCCCTCTCTTGGCCGCACCCTCCCTTGGAGGAGGGGCAAGGCTGCGCCCTCCCCTCCTTGGCACCTATATAAAGGGGGGGAGGGAGGGGGCAGCAGCACCTTTGCCTGGACGCCTCCCTCTCCCTCTCCAACACATCCTCCTCCTCCGTAGTGCACGGGCGAAGCCTCGCCGAGTATCGCAAGTTCCACCATCACCACGCCGTCGTGCTGCTGCTGGAGCCATCTTCCTCAACCTCTCCTTCACCTTGCTGGATCAAGAAGAAGGAGACGTTACGCTTGACCGCACGTGTGTTGAACGCGGAGGTGCCGTCTGCTCGGCACTAGATCATCGGTGAATTGGATCGCGGCAAGTTCGACTACCTCATCCACGTTCACTCCGAAGCTTCCGTTGCGATCTACAAAGTGGTATGTAGATGCTATTTAATCTGAATACTCGTTGCTAGATGAACTCATAGATGGATCTTGGTGAAACCGTAGGAAAAATTTTAATTTTCTGCAACGTTCCCCAACATGCTTACCCAGCTTCGAGGATTGTTCGAAGAAAACTCCTTCAGTGGATTGACACGGAGGAAATCCTCCTCCTCCCCTTTGTACATGGCAGACAAGATCTTCACCAGTTCGGTGACCGATCCTGGCCCTTTGCGGCCATGGCGGGTGGCATCGTCCTCCCCGTTGAAGTCCCACATGGGGTGGCCCTGTATTGGAGCGGCTGCACTCCCCTCATAATGCAGATTGCCATCAATCCTATCATGGTCAATCCGGCATGAGCCAGTAACCTTATTCGGCTCATCAAATAAAGGACATCCCGGTCATCTTCTCTCCGGGGGCTCCGAGGGCGCCAGCTTAGGCGCTTCTTCAGAGGAGCATTGCTAAACTCCGGAAGGCCGATCCGAATAGGATCCGGCAGCGGGGCGTCCTCCATGTAAAACCATTCCGAAGGCCAGTCTTCGGACGCCTTCTTTGGGGTTCCGAATAGGTATCCGGTCCCGGCGATGCGCCATAGCTCGGCTCCGCCCACTTGATATATTGACCCCTCATGAGAACGGGGTACTAGGCAGAATATCCTCTTCCATAGTCCAAAATGAGCCTCGACGCCCAAGAATAGTTTGCAAAGGGCCACGAAGCCCGCGATGTGCAAGATGGAGGCATGAGTAAGATGGTGCAACTGGAGGCCGTAGAACTCCAAGAGCCCCTAGAGAAACGGATGGATTGGAAATCCGAGTCCTCTTACTAGATAAGAGATGAAGCATACCCTCTCTCCTTTAGAGGGATCGAGGACGCTCTCTGCTTGCTTTCCACCCTGGTAGGTGGCAAGTCCGGATCGAATCGGAACCATGAAGGCCGGGGGGAGAAATCCCTTGGCTTGGAGTATAACTAGCTCGCTATGCGGGACTGAGCATCTCTCCCAATTTCCTGGCTGGCAGCTGGGAGCGCGAGAGGAGGAGCCGCGTCGACTGTCCATGATGGACTGGGCTTTGGTCAGAGGCGCTCCGATGAAAGCTTCATAAAGGGGGATGGTGTGACTCAGATCTAGATCCTTGCCCTTTTATAGGCGGCTCATTTGCTTGTGACTAGGGGGTAATTGTAAAAATACCACGGCTTTTCGCATTCATTCAAACACATGGAAGATGGCCATTATTAGGCGTAGAAGCCGAGGCGCAACATTTATCGAAGCCGGACACTATTCGACAAGTATATGGAATTTGGAGAAGAACCCGCCTCGCAATGCCGAAGACAATCAACGCTACGGACTCATCGTCATTGAAGCCTGGTTCGGGGCTACCGAGGAGTCCCGGATTAGGGGTGTCTGGATAGCGAACTCTCACCGTTGGCCGGACTCTTGGACTATGAAGATACAAGATTGAAGACTTCGTCCCGTGTCCGGATGGGACTTTCCTTGGCGTGGAAGGCAAGCTTGGCGATACGGATATGTAGATCTCCTACCATTGTAACCGACTCTGTGTAACCCTAACCTACCGGTGTCTATATAAACCGGAGGGTTTTAGTCCGTGGGATCGAACAACAATCATACAATAGGCTAGCTTCTAGGGTTTAGCCTCCTTGATCTCGTGGTAGATCTACTCTTGTACTACCCATATCATCAATATTAATCAAGGTAAGTAGGGTATTACCTCCATCGAGAGGGCCCGAACCTGGGTAAAAACATCGTGTCCCTTGTCTCTTGTTACCATCCGCCTAGACGCACAGTTCGGGACCCCCTACCCGAGATCCGCCGGTTTTGACACCGACAGCGATCTTCACCAACACCTCCGCCATCTTCACCAACATCTCCTTCACCTTCCCCCCTCTATCTACAGCGGTCCACTCTCCCGCAACCCGCTGTACCCTCTACTTGAACATGGTGCTTTATGCTTCATATTATTATCCAATGATGTGTTGCCATCCTATGATGTCTGAGTAGATTTTCGTTGTCCTATTGGTGGTTGATGAATTGCTATGATTGATTTAATTTGCTTGTGGTTATGTTGCTGTCCTTTGGTGCCCATCATATGAGCTGCGTGGATCACACCTTAGGGTTAGTTGTATGTTGATAGGACTATGTATTGGAGGGCAAGAGTGATGAAGCAACAACCTAGCATAGAAATTGATGTATACGGGATTGAAGGGGACCAATATATCTTAATGCTATGGTTGGGTTTTACCTTAATGAACGTTAGTAGTTGCGGATGCTTGCTAATAGTTCCAATCGTAAGTGCATAGAATTCCAAGTAAGGGATGACATGCTAGCAGTGGCCTCTCCCACATAAAACTTGCTATCGGTCTAGTAAGGTAGTCAATTGCTTAAGGGACAATTTCGCCACACCTACCATCACTCTTCCACACTCGCTATATTTACTTTAGTTGTGTCTTTACCTTAACAGCCCCTAGTTTTATTTTCGTGCTCTTTACTTTCTTGCAAGCCTATCCGAAAACACCTACAAAGTACTTCTAGTTTTATACTTGTTCTAGGTAAAGCGAACGTCAAGCGTGCGTAGAGTTGTATTGGTGGTCGATAGAACTTGAGGGAATATTTGTTCTACCTTTAGCTCCTCGTTGGGTTCGACACTCTTACTTATCGAAAACTGTTGCGATCCCCTATACTTGTGGGTTATCAAGACCTTTTTCTGGCGCCGTTGCCGGGAGCAATAGCGTGGGGTGAATATTCTCGTGTGTGCTTGTTTTCTTTATCACTAAGTAATTTTTATTTGCTGTTCTTAGTTGTTCTCCATCTTTAGTTATGGATATGGAACGCAAAATACCAAAAAAATCAGGTGTACTTGCTACTCATGAGGATGGGGTAACTCCTAAAACCCCCGATTCTCATTATGTGAGAAATATTATGTACTACTTTGATAATCCTGAGAAAACCCCATTCAACTTTATAATGGGAGACACGTTGGATCAACGTGAATACTTTAGGGATTATCGCTCGACACAAAAGGGAAACTATTATGGGATCAATTTATTATGTTGCAGTGGTATGCTAGACAACTATGCTTGGAATATGATTATACTTGTTGCTCTAGGATGAATGCTCCACACCTTCCCTTTTCATGCAAATTTAATGATAATAAAACCTTAGCTTCTTATGCTAATGGTATATATGATTACTATGATGTGGAACAAATAGAAGAATTTGTTGCTTTTATGGGTGCTTATGAAATTGAAGCTATGTGTAAAGAGTTTGAGGATTTTGATGATGCTGTTTATAGATCTGAAAATTTAGCTATCCTCAAATATTGCTATGAGAATTATAAATACAATTATGAAATTAATGCACTTATTGAGAAAGTCTCCGCTGTCCAAGAAGGGACTAATATTTTGCAGGAAACTATGGAAGAAGAACTTGATGAAACTGTGAACTCATTGGATGAAAAAGATGATGAGGAGAGCGAAGAACAAAAGGAGGAAGAGAGGATTAGCTACCCGTGCCCACCTTCTAATGAGAGTAACCCTCCAACTCATACATTATTTAATTCCCCTTCGTGCTTACCGAAGGATGATTGCTATGATGATTGTTGTGATCCCGTTGATTCTTTTGAAATATCCCTTTTTGATGATGCTTGCTATGCTTGTGGCCAAGATGCCAATATGAATTATGCTTATGGAGATGAACTTCCTATAGTTTCTTATGTTCAACATGAAATTGTTGCTATTGAACCCATGCATGATAGTCCTATTATCTTTTTGAATTCTCCCGAATATACTATATCGGAGAAGTTTGCACTTATTAAGGATTACATTGATGGGTTGCCTTTTACCGTTGCACATGATGATTTTGATAGATATAATATGCATGTGTTTGCTGCTCCTACTTGCAATTATTATGAGAGAGGAACTATATCTCCACCTCTCTATGTTTCCAATACAATAAAATTGCAAGAAACTCTTTATACTATGCATTGGCCTTTACTATGTGTGCATGAATTGTTCTTTTATGACATGCCAATGCATAGGAAGAGAGTTAGACTTCGTTATTGCTTGAGATATGTTACTTTGTGCTCACTACTAAATTACAAATCATTGCTAATTAAAATTGGCTTTGATATACCTTGGGATCCGGGTGGATTCACTACTTGAGCACTATATGCCTAGCTTAATGGCTTTAAATAAAGCGATGCCAGGGAGACAACCCGGAAGTTTTAGAGAGTCATTTATTTCTGTTGAGTGCTTTCATATAGTTCAAAAACAACAAAAATAAAGAGGGGGACCCAAAACTTTTCAAAAAGAAAAGTGAAAGTGAGATAGACAAGCATTGTGAAAGTGGGGGACGTCCTTAAACTTGTTCAGGCCCATGGGAACTTTGTGAATCTTAATTACAGAAACTTTTCAACAAAAATAATTATCCCCTTGTACAATTCCATTGTATTATAAAAATAATGTGCCAAGGTTTGCCTTTAGGATGTTTACAATGCTTGTTGGTTTGTGCGGTGCAGGACAGAAACTTTGGATGTAGTGCGTGAATTTTAGTTTTTTACTGGAACGTCAAATGGTTCTAATTCTTTTTGCACTTTCTTTATGTACAAATCTTTTATTTTTCCTAATTTTGGCAAAATTTTTCAAGTATCATAAGTATGGTGAATGTTCAGATTTCTACAGACTGTTCTGTTTTAGACAGATTCTGTTTTTTATGCATAGTTTGCTTGTTTTGATGAAACTATCAATTTATATCAGTGGATTAAGCCATTAAAAAGTTATATTACAGTAGACACAATGCAAACACAAAATATGAATTGGTTTGCAACAGTACATAGAGTAGTGATTTGCTTTATTATACTAACGGATCTTACCGAGTTTTCTGTTGGAGTTTTGTGTGGATGAAGTGTTCGATGATCGAGAAGGTCTCGATGTGAGAAGAAGGAAGAGAGGCAAGAGCTCAAGCTTGGGGATGCCCGAGGCACCCCAAGTAAATATTCAAGGAGACTCAAGCGTCTATGCTTGGGGATGCTGGGAAGGCATCCCTTCTTTCTTCAACAAATATCGGTATGTTTTCTGATTCGTTTCATTCATGTGATATGTGCAAATCTTGGAGCGTCTTTGCTTTAGGTTTTTATTTTTCTTTTATGCACCATGCTGGTATGAGATAGTCCTTGGTTGATTTATAGAATGCTCATTGCACTTCACTTATATCTTTTGAGTATGGCTTTATAGAATGCTTCATGTGCTTCACTTATATCATTTGAAGTTTGGATTGCCTGTTTCTCTTTACATAGACAACCGCCATTTGTAGAATGCTCTTTTGCTTCACTTATACTTGTTAGAGCGTGGGAATATCTTTTGTAGAAAGAATTAAACTCTCTTGCTTCACTTATATCTATTTAGAGAGATGACAGGAATTGGTCATTCACATGGTTAGTCATAAAATCCTACATAAACTTGTAGATCGCTGAATATGATATGTTTGATTCCTTGCAATAGTTTTGCGATATAAAGATGGTGATATTAGAGTTATGCTAGTGGGTGGTTGTGGATTGTAGAGACACTTGTGTTGAGGTTTGCAAGTCCCGTAGCATGCACGTATGGTAACCGTTGTGTGAAAAATTTGAAGCATGGGGTGTTTCTTTGATTGTCTTCCTTATGAGTGGCGGTCGGGACGAGCGATGGTCTTTTTCCTACCAATCTATCCCCCTAGGGGCATGCGTAGTAGTACTTTGCTTCGAGGGCTAATAAACTTTTGCAATAAGTATATGAGTTCTTTATGACTAATGTGAGTCCATGGATTATACACACTTTTACCTTTCCATCATTACTATCCTCTTCGGTACCGTGCATTACCCTTTCTCACCTCGAGAGTTGGTGCAAACTTCGCCGGTGCATCCAAACCCCGTGATACGATACGCTCTGTCACACATAAGCCTCATTATATCTTCCTCAAAACAGCCACCATACCTACCTATCATGGCATTTCCATAGCCATTCCGAGATACATTGCCATGCAACTTCCATCATCATCATATACATGACTTGAGCATTTATCGTCATATTGCTTTGCATGATCGTAAGATAGCTAGCATGATGTTTTCAAGGCTTGTCCTTTTTTTGATGTCATTGCTACGCTAAATCATTGCACATCCCGGTACACTGCCGGAGGCATTCATATAGAGTCATACCTTTGTTCTAGTATCGAGTTGTAATATTGAGTTGTAAGTAAATAAAAGTGTGATGATCATCATTATTAGAGCATTTCCCCAGTGAGAAAAGGATGATGGAGACTATGATTCCCCCACAAGTCGGGATGAGACTTCGGACGAAAAAAGAGAAAGGCCAAAAAAAAGAGAAGGCCCAAAAAAAAAGAAAACAAAAAAAATGAGAGAAAAAGAGAGAAGGGGCAATGTTACTATCCTTTTACCACACCTGTGCTTCAAAGTAGCACCATGTTCTTCATAGAGAGAGTATCCTATGCTTTCACTTTCATATACTAGTGGGAATTTTCATTATAGAACTTGGCTTGTATATTCCAACGACGGGCTTCCTCAAATGCCCTAGGTCTTCATGAGCAAGCAAGTTGGATGCACACCCACTTAGTTTCTTTTGTTGAGCTTTCATACACTTATAGCTCTTAGTGCATCTGTTGCATGGCAATCCCTACTCCTCGCATTGACATCAATTGATGGGCATCTCCATAGCCCGTTGATTAGCCGCATCAATGTGAGACTTTCTCCTTTTTTGTCTTCTCCACATAACCTCCATCATTATATTCTATTCCACCTATAGTGCTATATTCATGGCTTGTGCTCATGTATTGCGTGAGGGTTGAAAAAGCTGAAGCGCGTTAAAAAGTATGAACCAATTGCTCGGCTTGTCATCAGGGTTGTGCATGATGGGGGCATTTTATGCGTGTGAAAATGAAGCATGGCCAAACTGTATGATTTTGTAGGGATAAGCTTGCTTTGGCCTTGTTGTTTTGAAAAGACATGATTGCTTTATTGGTACGCTCAAGTATTATTGTTTTTATGTCAAATGATAGACTATTGCTTTGAATCACTCGTGTCTTAATATTCATGCCATGATTAGACATATGATCAAGATTATGCTAGGTAGCATTCCACATCAAAAATTATTCTTTTTTTATCATTTACCTACTCGAGGACGAGCATGAATTAAGCTTGGGGATGCTGATAGGTCTCCGTCGTATCTATAATTTTTGATTGTTCCATGCCAATATTATTCACTTTCATATACTTTTTGGCAACTTTTTATATTATTTTTGGGACTAACATATTGATCCAAAGGCTCGTGCAGTTCACATACATTGCATGTTTTATGTTTCGCAGAATATCCATATCAAACGGAGTCCAAACGAGATAAAAACAGACGGAGCTTATTTTTGGAAAATATGGAAAATTCCAGAAGAAAAATCCACGTGAGACGGTGCCCGAGGTGGTCACGAGGTAGGGGGGCGCCCCCCTGGGCGCGCCGCCTACCCTCGTGAGCCCACCGTAAGGCGGTTGATGCTCTTATTTTGCCGCAAGAAAGATAATATTCGGAAAAAAAATCAAGGAAAAGGTTTCAGGCCAATCGGAGTTAGGGATCTCCATATATACGCGAAACGGTGAAACAGAGCTGCAATGTAACGCAGTAAACAGAGAGATAGATCCAATATCGGAGGGATCTTGCCCTCCCAAGCCATGGGAGCCAAGGACGGAGGAAACCCTTCTCCCATCTAGGGAGAAGGTAAAGGAAGAAGAAGAAGGAGGGGCTCTCTCCCCTCGCTTCGATGGCCGCCGGAGCATGGGGGCCATCATCATCACCGCGATCTTCACCAACACCTCCGCCATCTTCACCAACATCTCCATCACCTTCCCCCCTCTATCTACAGCGGTCCACTCTCCCGCAACCCGCTGTACCCTCTACTTGAACATGGTGCTTTATGCTTCATATTATTATCCAATGACGTGTTGCCATCCTATGATGTCTGAGTAGATTTTCGTTGTCCTATTGGTGGTTGATGAATTGCTATGATTGATTTAATTTTCTTGTGGTTATGTTGCTGTCCTTTGGTGCCCATCATATGAGCGCGCGCGTGGATCACACCTTAGGGTTAGTTATATGTTGATAGGACTATGTATTGGAGGGCAAGAGTGACAGAAGCTTCAACCTAGCATAGAAATTGATGCATACGGGATTGAAGGGGGACAATATATCTTAATGCTATGGTTGGGTTTTACCTTAATGAACGTTAGTAGTTGCGGATGCTTGCTAATAGTTCCAATCATAAGTGCATAGAATTCCAAGTAAGGGATGACATGCTAGCAGTGGCCTCTCCCACATAAAACTTGTTATCGGTCTAGTAAGGTAGTCAATTGCTTAAGGGACAATTTCGCCACACCTACCATCACTCTTCCACACTCGCTATATTTACTTTAGTTGTGTATTTACCTTAACAGCCCCTAGTTTTATTTTCGTGCTCTTTACTTTCTTGCAAGCCTATCCGAAAACACCTACAAAGTACTTCTAGTTTTATACTTGTTCTAGGTAAAGCGAACGTCAATCGTGCGTAGAGTTGTATCGGCGGTCGATAGAACTTGAGGGAATATTTGTTCTACCTTTAGCTTCTCGTTGGGTTCGACACTCTTACTTATCGAAAACTGTTGCGATCCCCTATACTTCTGGGTTATCAAGAAGCCCCCCCCCCCAACCCCTGAAAATCGACTGACCCAAAAGTCGATTCAGTCGACTGAAGTGTGGCTTAATCGGAGCAGATCAGCAGCACGAGCAAGGGGGAGAGCACCAGCAGCAGCTGGGCGAGCGAGTGATCGAGCGAGAGCCGGAGCAGCAGCAGCAGATCCTGCTGGTATGGACGCCGCCGCCGTAGGGGCCTCGCACTGGGGGAGAGCCGCCGTGTAGATGTCGCCCGCGGCGCCGGCTTCAAGGTAGCCGCTCCATGGGGTGCGGGATGGAGCACCGTCGGCGCCGGGAGGTCGAGTTAAGGAGAAGGTGCGATGCGATGAGTGTACAACCTCTTTGGTGGCGCCGAGTAGGCCTCGGCTTCGTCCGAGGAGTCGGTGAGGATGCCGCGGTTCTGGTGGAGCAGGTTAAGGCGGCGCTGTGGGGATGGAGCAGCCGCGATAGATGAGGCAATCGTCGGAGCAGCTCCTTGGAGGTGGAGGACGGGGCGGCTGAACCGGCGGGACGGCGAGATGGACGACGGATCCTTATCCGTGGAGGTGGACGAGGGACGTCGAGCTGTTGCGGTGGACGACGTCGTCGGGGAAGAGGCTCTGGCTGGGCATCGGTGACGTGGCGGATGGAGGAGGGTGGGGTTTCGCGGCTGGAGCGGAGAGGTTATGGCGGCCTGGGATTTCGAATGGCGAAAAGGGGGCGATGGGAGGGGTGAAGCATGACTTAGGGACGCGCTTGTCCAAAATGTAGGGTGTGTTAAAAAAGTACCCCCACCGATTTGAACTAGCGGCCCTTCGGCTCGAGGTTAGAAGGGGATTTTGCGTGTCGGGATTTGGCAGTTGGAGGGAGTTTTCGCGCGCGTTGTAATTTCGGGATAGCAAGGCGCGGGTTGTGAAGGCGCCAGTTTTGGGAGCACGATATCTGAATTTTCAGGATATAACAAGACGCGGGTTGAATTTTAGGGACACGCCTAACGTGTAGTAATATTGTACTTGTACGTACCAAATCAATTCGCACTTCCCTCAACCAAAAAGAAAATGAAAAAAATAAAACTATTGACACCACACAAAGAGAGAGTCTTGCCCCGTTTTACTATACAAATGCTATTCAAAGCTACTCCCTCCTTCCATCTATATAGGGCCTAATGCGTTTTTCGATGCTAACTTTGACCAAATACTAGAGCAATGATATATGACATGCAACTTACACAAAGCACACCGTTAACCCGTCGGTGAAAGGTTCTTTCAATGATATAATTTTCACATTGTGCATGTCATGTACTATTAATCTTGTCAATAGTCAAAGGCGGTCTTAAATCTCATTACACCCTATATAGATGGAAGGAGGGAGTATGAATCCATGTTATGTCCGATTAAATTTTTTCGCTTGCTGTATAATGCATGTAACCTACTCATACCAACATTTTAGTGCATTCCAAATGTCTATACTACCGCTGCAATTCGAACTAAATTTGAATTCGTTTCTCTATTTCAATAAGAATCTACAATCATGATTGTTGCCAACTTCAACCATCATAGTTTCCTTGCTATCCATGAGATATAAATCGGATGGCCTATAATGCAGGATGGCAGGCACACCATCATCAACAACTCCGTTTTTTTATAAGAGTAGAGATAAAATATATTAAATGTAGTATAACATGTTCATAAACACACCATGTGTATCACTGTTATATATTCACACATGCGTCGGTTTAAAACACTATGATAAATTCTTCAAATATCCGAATTCGCTTTTTATAATGAAGTATATATGATCTCTATTTGTCTTTTACACCCACACAACCCTCTTATCTTTGTAGCTAGCGCTAACTTTCTCCTGTGCGTGCACACGCCCGGATCCCTCTCACCCTCCCTCAGCATTCTCTAGCTCCATCGCACAAATTCGTCTTGTCACTTTAGGTCGTTCAACCACGGTGTGTGTAGGCCCCCCAACTCCTTATTTACGGCACACATTGATCGATATGCCTCTCTAGCCAGGTGTGCCTAGCACAAACACAAGCTTCCCCTCTTCTCTTGTCACCGTCCATGCCTCACTCCCACCACTCTTTTCATTGTTCTCGTACTACTTTCCTCCTCCCGCCGATATAGTATGCCTCTCGTACCACCTCCTACATGCATCCCTCTCTCTATATCCTTCTCCTCGTGCCTCATTTGCTTCTAACACACATATGCATGTATACCGATCGATCTCCCAGCATATACCTAGATCGACTTTAACTACCCCCCCATCGATCGACGTACCTCACAAGTTATGTCTCTCCTTTCTCTAAAAAGGGCGATTGATCTTCCTATGTAGTTATGTCTGCTTACCACAGCCACATCGCCCCCCCTCATCATTCGTGCATTCCTCCTGACCCGTCTCTCACACGCACGTGCACAAACAACAAGCAGCCGTCTCCTCTCTTATTGATATTGCGGGCGTGCCCTCCGTTTGTCTAGCAAGCCTATCCCACCATTTGTTAGAAGCAACTCCACTACCACCCCCTCCAACACTCTAGCTTTGTCTCTCTCCCAACCTTATTCCTCTCCTGCACATATGAATGGATGCCGATCGATCTCCCTTAATACATGAGGCAGATCGATCTCCTTAATACATGAGGTAGGCTTCTCTCCTCCTCCACACATATACCAGCCATTGTACCTCTATAGTTAATTGGGCCTCCCTCTTCCCCCACCACACACCGATAGTCGAACGCTGCAGGTAGGTATCCATGCCATAGAGACAAACTGCACATGTCCCCTCTCACGTTCCAGTAGGCCAGCCACTCTATATCTTTGACGTGGGCACACACAAATTCGATGGCACTCTATCGATCACGTGCGCGCACACACACACATCATCCCTCTTTTTGATTCTATGGACACCTCAAGCCGATGATACCTCCACTCTCTTCTCGTGGATCGCCCCCTCTCTATATATGTTATATCCAGGACTCTATTTCACACACATTGCATATGTTACATTTTTTTATTGACCCCCCCACCCAAAAAAAAATCTCAAGAACCCACACACTATATCTCTCTAGGTTTGTATCTCTCTCACACAACCCCACGTAGGTGGTGTACGTATACAAGAAGAGAATAGGTGCACCGTGCACGTACTCACGCTTCGTGCCTAGCCACACCCGCGCGGGTATACGGTGGAGCTCATTTCTTTACGAAATGGCAGCCCACGTGCTAATTTGAACGCCTGTAGCGGTTGTTTACCTAGGGAGGTCGTGTACCACGCCTGCACGAAACAAAGTTCGACTTGACGCGTTGCCGCGTTATTTTTAAATAAAGTTATAGTGCTCAATGGCACGTACACAGAATATAAAATGATTTTTATGGAGAAAAAGGTAGTCCGCTCACTATATACAATGGAGCCTTGCGTGCCTGGTTTGTTGCTCTTCAGAGTATCTCACACTAGGCTGCGGTGGCCTCTCTCTCTCTCTCTCACCGTTGATCATTGATCCGGCCGCATCCCGTCCGCCGGGGGAAAGGGACTGCGGTGGCCTCTCTCTCTCTCACCGTTGGTCATTGATCCGGCCGCATCCCGTCCGCCGGGGGAAAGGGAGGAAGTGCATCGTTTCTCCGTTCGACGGCGCCGAGGCAGCACGTCCCGATATGTGGCACACGCCATTCTCTCTGACCAAGCTCCGGCGCGGCAGGGCCTACGCCACCTGCTCGTAGATTCCGCCCGCCGCCGCTCACCTAGTTACATCCCGACGACCTCCAGGTATCCCCTCCGGCCTTGCTCCATTGCCCGTCTTCCCACGTCGCTGCATGTGGATCTTCCATAGTTCTTTGCCCAAAACGTAGCTCGTCCAGCACACTTTCCATATTGCATTCTCGTCCTCACACCGGTTTAAACAAACACAACCGTGTTGTTATCTTCCCTTAGGGCAAGGAATATGCTTCTTTTTTGTCGTCGCATGTGTCATCAACTGTTATTGGCCAGTAATTGTTTCCTTTCTAACTCTTTTTTGCAAACAAGGCTATCCATTTCACCTCGTTGCTATTGCGACCTTTTGGTGAACTACACAAATCACTTTTTTCTTAAGAGTGTTTTGTGCAGTTTTGTACTAAAATGTCACACGGTCAACGTCTCTACATTTCAGTGTGACTGCACAAAAGGAGATTGGTTTTGCTCTATCCTCCTCATCCAACTCCGAGCCTAATCTTCTCCAACTAGTTAGTCTTAAGAGAGACTGCAAAGGTGGCCGGCTTCTATTTGTGTGTTTATTGTTTCATCAATAGTCCTCTATTATCTTTAGAACAGGGACGCTCAGCTCTATTTTAGTGGAACTGCACAAAATGATCGGAATGTTGCATGCTCTAGACAGCTACTTTTTTTCCCAACATGCCTTGTTGATTTAGACAGAGCTGGGGGGACGTTGCTGCCAATGAAAACATGGATCAATTTTAATTTAACACCTTCTCACAACTCTGTCTTCAGTTGTGATGTAATTATTAGCTCTGATCTGCTAATAATTGACATGCATTAGCAAGGAAGTTAGTTTTTTATTGTTTCCGAAAGAGCATCGATGGCAAGACATGCGAAACAAAAGCTGAAAGCTGACACCATTGTACAATTTCATGTCGCTGGAAAATTATTTGTGTAGTACGTCAATTATGTAAACAAATGATGGAAGCTTGATAGCATTGCCAGAAGCCTCTTCATCATCCGGGTCCATGTGTCATGCACAAAATTATACTCCTTCGTTCCTAAATATTTGTCTTTTTACAAATTTCAAACGGGCATATTTTAGAGTGTAGATTCACTCATTTTGCTTCGTATGTGTACTCCCTCCGTTCCTAAATATTATATTCTTCTTTCTAGAGATTTCAACAAGTGACTACATAC
The DNA here is from genome assembly GCA_021605145.1 of Aegilops bicornis. Lineage (NCBI taxonomy): Eukaryota > Viridiplantae > Streptophyta > Magnoliopsida > Poales > Poaceae > Aegilops > Aegilops bicornis. The sequence continues at coordinate 673,351,866 of CM038672.1, forward strand.
GGAGCAAAATGAGTGAATCTACACTCTAAAATATGTATATATACATCGTATGTGCCAGTCCATTTGAGATCTCTAAAAAGACAAATATTTGAGTAGTCACTTGTTGAAATCTCTAGAAAGACAAATATACTCCGGAGTATATTTAAGAACCGAGGGTAGTGCACAACCGCATGGGAGACTCAGCCCGTCGTTGTGCCGCATTAATAGTGAGTAATGAGCAGTCAAATCATAAGCCCCACCTTTCCCACTGTAAGTTGCTCTGAAGAAGCAACCATCAATACGCTCTTCTTTGAATCCGCTCATACTACCCATTATGGCTAGTCTCAAGGAACGGCGGGTTACTACGCATGAGAGACGAGGAGCGAGAACACACAGACGGGCTCGCACGGAGGCCAAGATATAGTCGAGCATGGTTGGTTGATCGATATCATTCATTACATGTTGGGCTGCCGTTTTCCGCCCTTCTCAGGAATAAACGTGTACTTTATCAGAGATAAAAAAAATAAGAGTACAGATGCTCCACCATGCGGTTCTAGTAGTAGTACTACTCGTACTACTGCGCTTGGCTCTTCGCCTCTTCGTGAAGTCGAACAATGATGGTACTCCGCATGTTGGGTACTATAGTGTATGCCTCTGACAATCTGACACCGAATGGACTGATGCATGTCCACCGAGGGTAGGTTGCATTAGTCAAAAGGTGTAAGCGAACTTCCCCTTGTCTTGCAAGCTTCTCCTTGTTCTGCGAGTTGACGGGACACACCAAAAAGTTGTGCTAGTCCATACTCCCTCCTTTCCGGTTAATATGGCTAAATCTTTTTTGCAGGCAAATGAGAGAGCTTTATTCATATATAAGCATTCTTAGGACGATCAACCAATACACTGGTCACTAGGAAGCGAGGTACCCCGCAAAAAAGGAAGTAGGAAGCGAGGTGTTTCATCAAGCCAGCTCTCGACCACATTCAAAGTGCAGCAAGCACGGTTCGCACAAGATGCGCCGCAAGGTTTGCTGACCTGTTTACATGCTGAATAACAAAAAAAAGAGGAAATATTACCGAGCTCTACTATTTGTAACAGGATATGAGCCAGAATTAAGAGAGAATTGTGGTGAGTGTTCCATGCAATCAACTTCCATTATCACATGCGAGAACCCTCGAAGAGAACCAAATGTGTTGAAGATTGCTTTATCACATTTTAAAATTATAGTAAGAGTGCAGACGCTCCTCCATCCGGTTCCTAGTACTAGTATAGTACGTACCTTTATAGACTATAGTAGTAGTACTAGTACTAGTAGTAAACTTTGCGCTTGGCTGTTCGCCTATTCGGGAAGTCGAACAATAGTAGCACTAGTAGTAGTATAGTGTATGCTTCTGGCAATCTGACACCGAATTAACTGTTGCACGTCCACCGCCTGAGCGAGGGAGAGCTTGCATTAGTCAAAAGTTTCTCCTTGTCCTGCGAGCCACCGCGCGCAAGCTTCTCCTGTCCTGCAACCTTCTCCTCGTTCGGCAAGTTGATGGGACACAACAAAGTAATGCTAGTCCATACTGCTTCCTCTCCTGTTAATATGACTTAATTTCAAACGAGATAAATACACTGTCTGTCACTGTATATTTGTAAAAATACGGCCAATGGACTTCATAATACGCTCATTGCGCTCAATATATATATTTTCAGGTGTTTATCACGGTCACTAGCTCACCGATCGAGTATGTGCGTGCATGCACGTGTAGGTTGAGCACTTAGCGTGACCGTGTGTGTTCCGTCGTGTGCTCGGACATGCATGCATTAGAGGCGTTATGCGTTTTTGCGTCCATGTGCGTGTGACTGTTGCATACGTGGGGGAATGCGTGTAGGGGCCACTAAGGAGCAGTCAAATCACATAGTAAGTTAGTCAAGAAGCAACCATCATTTCACTCTTGAATGACACGTCGCAATATAAAATGGTTGATATGGAGAGAAAAGAAAACCACTATATATACACTAGCAGGAGCCTAAGCTACAAGCCTGCTTGCTAAGGTTGCTCTCTTCACAAGCATAGAACGACGGGCCTGATCCCGCGGTGGGGAAGGGAACAATGTTACGCATAGACGCTTGATCGACATCGGCGAGGGAGAAAACCCACAGTCGGTGCGTCCCAATCGGGGGTCACCACGGTTTGGGCCGATGCCACGTCCCAACCGCCCTTCTAGCTACGGCCCGACGTCCCAGGTAGTCCATCTTCCTTTTGGAGCCGGCTTGCTCCACTGCCGTAGCTCCATCTCCATGTCGATCTTTCTCTACTTCTACCGGATTCTACTTGTGATGAGTTTATGTCTCATGAACTAGTGCCAAGATTACTATTATTCTAATCACACTTCTTCAATATCTTTGCCATTAGGGATGCTCAGTCGATTTTAGTGGAACTGCACAAAAGCATCGTATGATCCGAGGGTGCCGGCCGTCTTTCCTTTGATGAGTTCTACCTGGCGGGGAATTAAATCATGTTTAGGGTTTAGGGTTTAAGTCGTAGTGACCCCATCAGTAGTTTTTCTTTCGTACACGCTCTCACAGCTTTTTTCTTTAGTTGTGAAGTAAATATTGGCTATGATCTGTGAATCATTGAGATGCATCAGCATGCGTGTTAGTTTTCCTTTGTATTTGATGGAATGTTGTAATGGGGCAACCTTGGAATAGAATGAAAATGGAGTGGAAAGTTTCCGTTTTTCCGGAGAAAAAATGGAAACGGAGAGAAACCAACGTTTCGTTTCGTTGGATCGCACCATCGAGAAAAACCAAAGTTTAAATCACGTTTGTCGTGTTTGTGTCTCACCCTCCTCCACGGCTCGACCCCACACGGTCGCTCGGCATGCCACTCACCACAAACCGAGTATACGATAACTTTCTCGCCTGCTTGTCGATGGATCGCGCCATGGAGTACTAGCACTACTGGAAGAGATTACGAGTTGGGAGAGGACAGCTAGCTGTAGCACGGACTTCCAAGAACTTTTTACATGCATGTTGTAGCCGGCTATTGCGACCTTTGAACGCGGAGTAGCCGCGTGCACCCAGAAGCGGCGCGGACGACGTTCTCTCGGCCGACATGCCGCTTCAATGCTGGCGCCAGTGAGAGGTCGCGTCCGCTCTGGCCGGGCATGAATGCGGCACTGACCGTTTCGGGCGGGAAGCACGCGCGGGTGACGAAGAGGGCTTGGGTTGGTCAGGACCGGCCGTGGTAGTGGTCCGGACGTGCGCAAACAAGAGATGCTGTATGTTAATATTGCTGCGTATATAATTTAAAATGATTGTTATGGAGAGAATAAGAAAACCACTCCACTAGTATATATTAGTCGTATACACGAGAGTACTATATGGACGTGGCTTCGTTGACTTAGTGCACCTGCCTTTGGGTTTATGACAGGTGGGCCCAAAATGTGGCTGGCTCACCTATCATACAGCCAAAAGCAGGTGCAGTGAAGGCACCGGAGCTCAGTCTATACTACAGTAGTATATATATAAGCGGGAGCCTCAGCGCTTGTTCGCTAGGGTTTACTCTCCACACGCTCGCCGCACTACATATATGTTACACGCTGGAGGCTCAGCGTTCATTTGCTAGGGTTTGCTATATTCACAGTCTCTCACCCTCTCTTCACCAGATCTAAACAAGACTGCGTTGGCCTCTTGCCTCTCTCTCCCCCCTCACAGCTGGTGAAGGAGGCGTCCGCATTCCGTCGCACCGGGAAGGGGAGGAGGTGCAACGTTCACTCTATCGCCTTCGGCGAGGGAGGCAATCCTTGCCGCTGCGCTTGTTCTCTTTCACCCAGCCTTTGTGTGGGAGGGCCACCGACCCCTTCTTCCTCGCTGCCGTGCGTGGCGTGGGAAGATCCGACCTCCCGCACGCCTTGCCACATCCCGACGACCCTAAGGTATAAGTTTCTTTGAAACCGTCGTTGCTCTAGCTGCATGTGGATCTTTTTTGATCTGTATTCGAATCTAGGTCTTGGTTCAAAGAGGAAAGAAGGGTGTGGTGGGCTGGAGCAAGAATCTAGGACGTGGTTCAATGAGGAAAGGAGGGGCGGAAAGTAGTATAGACTGGCTATCCAGCCGATTTGTAGGTCGAAAAGGGAAAAAGGGGGTAACCCAGTACACACATGTGTAAGGAACCGATCTCTTTGTTGAAAAGGGAAAGAAACTGGGGGTTCGGGTAGTTTGTGCAGGACTAGATTGAAAGTGCGTTATATCGACTAGAGGGGGGGTGAATAGGCGATTTTTATGAATTCTTCAATGAGGAATTTGCCGGTGAGGGAATTCCTTAGTGAAGAACTACTTGCAGCGGAATAAGTACTCAGAAGTAAGCATAAGAGAATGCGGACATGGTCATCATGATGAAATGAAGACAATCAAATAGTACAGAAAGCGTAAACACAGGATAGCACAAGATGAAGACAAGCGGTGAAGAAATTGAACTGAGGAAATTGAGAAAGTCTTGATCAAAGTCTTCAAACACAGATATGAATGAACACTCAACACGATAATGAGGAAATGAAAGGGTTGAGGAAATAGAACCTGTTAGGTTGGTGAAGACAATGATTTGGTAGACCAGTTCAAGCTGCTCTCTCGGTTATGCGTCTGTTGGAGCGGTTGAGTATTTAAACTCGAGGGCACACAGTCCCGGACACCCAGTCGCTGAGCACGCAGCTCATGACACCAAGTCCTCACCGTATTCTCCTTGAACTAAGGTCACATAGACCTCGTCCAATCACTCGTGGTAAGTCTTCAGGCGACTTCCAAACCTTCACAGACTAGGTCACTCGGCGATCCACAATTCCTCTTGGATGCTCTAGACCATGACGCCTAACCGTCTGGAAGAAGCACAGTCTTCAAAGGTAACAAGCGTCGGATCCACGCAGGATCAATCTCTTCAGTGATGCTCAATCACTTTGGGTTTGTAGGGTTTGGTTTTTGGGTTTTCCTCACTTGATGATTTTTGCTCAAAGTCCTCGGAGGATGGGTTGCTCTCAAATGACAAGTGTCAAGTTCTCTCAGAGCAGCCAACTAGCTAGTGGTTGTAGGGGGCGGCTATTTATAGCCTAGGGAGCAGCCCGACATGAGATGACATAAATGCCCTTCAATGATATGACCGTTAGGTGGATGAGATATTTTGGGACAGCTGGCGCGCAGCACAGAAACGGTCGGAAATTTGATTCTCAAATTCCTTGGGGCTATCATGTTCCTCACTGTGTAGGCAATCCGCACTGGCGAATTCCTAACTCCTCGGTCGAGAACAAATTCCTCGGCGACCGGAAGAACTTCGTCTCACATCCTTTGAAGAAATTGACTGAAGCGTATATGAGATTTCCAAAGGCTTCACTCGAAGGGATTGGTAGGTGTAGGATTTTGAGTTGAGCATCGCATGGAAATTTTTCCTTAGTATTTCCTCGACCCCCTTTAACAGTACGGTGTTTCCTATGACTCAAGAAAGAGAAAATGAAACTACGAAAACAAAAGTCTCCACGCTTCATGTTCCTCAAATGAATACCAAGTCTTCAAGGTCACACCAATTTCTTCACTTTCAAAGTCTGAAGAATATCAAAGTCTTCAGTCGAAGAACTTCATTTTTAGGGGTCGACTTTCTCTGTAAATATCAAACTCCTCATAGACTTATAGACCTGTGTACACTCATAAACACATTAGTCCCTTAACCTATAAGTCTTCAATACACCAAAATCACTAAGGGCACTAGATGCACTTACAATCTCCCCTTTTTGGTGATTGATGACAATATAGGTTAAGTTTTCAACGAGGATAAACATATGAAGTGTAAATACTGATATTGAGGAATTTGATTGCAAGATATAGAAGAACTCCCCACGAAGATGTGCATAGTGAGGAATTTGCTTTTGAGGCAATGCACATTTGAAGAGTTGAATCATGGAGATCTCCCCCTATACCTTGTAATTCATACACGCATTTGACATATAATATGAAGAATTTGAAAATGCATGATGAAATATGGTGCTTGATGAAATTCAGCATGCGTGCAATAACATTAATGAGGAACAGGCATGCAAAATAACGCATCAAGAGTATCAGAGCACAATGCATCAAAAGTATCGAGCACCATCGGGTTTAAGATTACAACTCGATCCAATAAAAGTTTAGGAAGAGCGAGAGTTGTAACTTAACAAAAAAATTGCCCATATAATAAACCCGCTTGAAGACTAACTCAAATTTCTCCCCTTTGTCATCGGATGACCAAAAGGATCAAACCGAGGACTAACGCCCTAAAGAATTTCAAGTTGATGAAGGAGCGCCAGGCGTTGTTGGGGTCGGTTGTCGTAGTAGGGCCTGCCGCATGATGTCGCCCAAGTCTTCATTTTCATCGGTGTCTCGCGATGAAGAATAGGAGCTGACCACCAAGGAAGGAACTTTGACCTTCTTGTATTTCTTCGGTGGAGGTGCAGACCAGTCAATGTCTTCCTTGAGACCCATTGTCTTCAGTTCTTCCGTGCTGTAGACATTAGAAAGAACAGCCCTGGTGCGTTGAAGGTTTCATGGAGGTAGTATTGGTTTTTCTTCACTGCATTGTGTGTAGAGGTCATGTTGTGAAGAATTGAACCAAACTGACGCTTGACCCATCTATGATTGCGATCAACCTTCTGATGAAGACTGAGGAGTAACTCACGATCAGTCATCACCCTGGGTGATGTGGCTTGAGGATTTTGCTTGGCTGAGGTATTGGCGGCAGAGTCATGTGTGGCAGAGTCATCATTGGTGGAGTAGGATGCAGCTTTGCTGGCTGACCATCCAATGGACGAGTGCCTTCATCTATCACAGCAGTTGCCTTGCCCTTGTCATCGGTGAGGAAAATGTCCGTTTAGCGACTTCAATTGGAGGCAAGTAGCTGCGATGGTTCAGAGTATCAGCCTTGTAATTGAGTGAAGACCTTGTCCTGATGAACCTCATAATCCATGGTGCATAAGGCTTCAGCTCAAAAGGTGACATAGCAATGTTTGCCAGAGTCCTCATGAAGAAATCATGGAAGTTTACGGGAACGCCATGAATGATATTGAAAAGCATATTCTTCATGATGCCAACAACTTCTTCATCATTGGAGTCGTGGCCTTTGATAGGACTCATTGTCTTCGTCAGAACCAGACAGTCCGAGGCACATATAGTAATTTCTTGACGAGGAATTTGGTTCGAGGTGCCTGTCCGGGCTTCAAAGGCTTCATCAGCACTTGCATGTAGTGATTTGAAAGCTCAGGTTCGTTGTAGATACAACGAGCACCATCAAGGGAGGATCGAGTGGTAGGGCACGAAGCAATTGATTCTTTGGTGCCTTGTAGTGAGTATTTTCATACATCCAGTCCAACACCCATGAGTTCACATCTTCAGCGTCTCCGGTGATGTGCAACATCGCATAGAATTGAAGAATGAGTTCTTCATTCCAATCACAGATGTCAGTGCAGAAATTCAGAAGTCCTGCATCGTTTTTTAACACTGAGGACTGGCTCGAAGCCCGGCAGAGATTCCATGTCCACATGAGGAATATGTGCATGATCGAAGACTTTGTCTTTGTTGAAGAGCATAGAGGAATAGAAGTTGGCTTGACTGGCAGTCCAGAAACACCTCTTCCTTATGCGAGCAGAGTCGTATGGGTTGTAATCTGTGAAGAAAACGTGCTCGCCAAAGAAGTCTTCAGCCTTGAACTTTTGTTTCGTTGAGAATGGATTCTTTGGCTTTGGCAATGGAGTGTCAGTGAGTTGCATCACGACCTCTGGAATCGCAATCTCAGGTTCTTCAGGCTGAGGAATTCCTGGTTCCTCTACATGTGCAGTCTGAGGATCAGCAACAGCAGGTTCATCAACGCTAGTGGCTGGAATTTCTTCATGTACAGATGAAGTGGGATGAGTTTCTTCAGAGCCCATTTGAACTGTTGGACATGTGCATTCTGAGGATCAGCAGCAGCAGGTTCATCAGCGCTAGTGGCTGGAATTTCTTCATGTACAGATGAAGTGGGATGAGTTTCTTCAGAGCCCATTTGAACTGTTGGAGCAGGGGACTGAGGAATCTGTTGGATTGGGGTGAAGAGTGGAGAATTTGGATGCTGACTTTCCCAAAAGTCATCGTTCATCACTGGCGTTGTACTTCCAATATCCACATTTTCTTTAATCTTCTCAACACCGGCCTCTTCAGCTGTGAACTGAGGCATAGGCGAGGAAATGATTGGGGTTGAAGGTATTGCTTCCACTTCAATTTCTTCATCAATCTGCTCTGACGAAGCAGCAGAGTGATTTTCTTCATCAGATCCGCTTGGGATCTCATAATCTTCACCAAAAGGAACAAGGTCCTCTGATGGCATGGAGGAAATTGGAACGGCATCAATGGGATTGTCAAATGAGCTGGTCATTGTCTTCATCTTCTTGGTGAAGAATTTGAAGCGGTGATGCTTTACTTTTCTTCACTGCATCTCGATCTGCAGACTTTGTCTTCTTCACATCAGTTGCATATGGTAGTTTTGGAGTTGGTGTAGGAGCAGGAGGATCTTAGTAATCTTGTTGAATTTCCTCAGGTGCAAGCGATGCGCTTGCCACGACTTCTTCGATTTCTTCAGCGCACCACTAGTGGATGCCTGGCAATTTCTTCGGTAATTTGGAATGGAGTCATTAGCCCTGGAAGTAGCATTGTCTTCAGCAGCCTGAACTTCATCAGCGGTGCTTGCATGTTCTTCAGTCGGCTGAGCAGAGGCTCCAGCCTGAGGAATTTCTTGTTGCGTTGGGGCTGCAACATTGGTGAACTTCTTCGTCAGCTTGACAAATCTGACTTTGGCTCCTTGCCAATCAGTATAATATGAGTCAAATTTGTCGCTGAGGGCTTTGATGTCAGCCTGCATCTTGATAAGTTCTTCAGTTGTCATCTTGACAACGTTTTTCTTCAATGATTTCTCTTTTACATCTGCGATTTCTTGATCTCTCTGGCCGTATCAAATTTCCATTTCTCCTCTTGGATGAAATGAGTCAGCATGTGACTTTGGCCAGGTGTCAACTTGAAGTCAGGCATATGAGTGTTTGGCCCTTGTGCCAGAGATCAATGTAGTCTAGGATCGCTCTTGGATCCAATAGCAGTGGCACATCTGTGCCTTTGGCTCTAGCGGCCCTCTCTTGTTGGTCTCTGATAATTTCCGCAAGTTCATCATCATCAGCCTCATCATCTTCAGGTGGCTCTTGGAAGGCGACCTATTTCTTCTTAGGACTTGGCCGAGGACCTCGTCCAGCTGTGGCCTTAGTCTTCGGCAGAGTTGGGCCAGATGAAGAATTTGGTGCAGCTGAGGAACTTCTTTGAGACACGGAGGCAATGGAGATGCCTGCGATCCTTTGTACGTGGCGGATGCACAAGTGCTGAGGACTTTGTCGGAACTGCTGAGGACGTGGGAGGAGCTGAGGATTTGGGAGGAGCAGGAGCAGCATGAGGAATTTGCCGTGAGGGCACAACTGAGGAACTTGGCCGTGAGGGCACTGTTGGTGAAGCACTTGGCTTGTGTGCGGGCTTCTTTGCCATAGATTTTCTTGGCTTGACAGAGGCCTCAGTGGCAGCAGCAGTAGCAGAGTCCTCATTAAATTTCCTCACCGCCTCGTTGGCTTGTCTTGCCAATTTGGCTTGGTGCTTGGCCCATTCTTCAGGAAAGTCCTCACCACGCTTGATGCTGGTGGGGTCAGCTTCTTGACCAGGTGCCAATGGAGCTCTTGGGCACGGAGGGTTGAGAGCGAATTTCTTCAAGTACTTTGGAGTAACATATCTGTACTCCCTCCATTTCCTTGCCCATCTCCTTTCAATCCTTTGAATGCGCACCTTGCGCTGATTTTCGTTTTCTTTGCCAAACTTGGCTTCATCAGTGTGCGATGTCAGCATAGATGTCCTCGGGAATCTCAAACGCAGTCATGACCTCAGGCCTCTTTCCTCCTTTCTCGTGGCTTCTTTCCTTCGCCATATTCTTGGTGAGGAATTTGAACAATCGAATTCTACGAAGAAGTATGCAACTTTTCTTTGAGGAACGCTGCAAATGAGTTAAGTTGATGAGAACCTAGTGATTCAGCAATGGACATGAGTACCTGTGAATGAGTATAGTTGCGAGGAATTTGGAGAGGTCATATGCGTTCTTAGAAGGTTTTTCAAAAAGAACTAGTTTGAGGGATTTGACCAGATGAGCCTTGAAGAATTTCACTAAGCGATCTTTGTCTTAGGTTCCAGAGTTGTATGGATCGAGGATCCACACAATTGAGGAATCTTGAAGAAAAATCATTTTTAGGTGTTCATATATGTGAAGATTTGAAGAATAAACACCTTTGAAGATTTTCAGGAAGGTTTGAGAATCAAAGCGAGTAATAAAAGTAACTTTTAATTACCCGAACTGAAGAACACAACGAACTGAGAAGAACAGATGGGAAGTTCGTCAGGTTAGATCTTCCACGCCCTAGCTTGGCGGAGGAAGACAGCTATGGCGGCGGCAGAGTGAAGATTTCCGCGGTCGGCGCGAGTACGACGGCGGCGAGGTCGAGGCAGTGAAGCTCTTCCTCACCGGCGACGATGGATTAGCGGCGGCGCTAGGGTTTGAGAAGCTCGAGCGAGAGAGAGAGAGCGGTCGAGCGGAGTAAAGGAAGTGAGGAAGGGGAGAGGGGATATATATAGCCACGGTGAAAAACTATTCGCCCGAAGATTTGGGACGAACGTGCCCCTGACCCTTCTCATTCTCTTGACATGTGTCACCCACGTACTGAAAAGTGGAGATTGTGTTAGATCGTGGGTGAATAGATAAATCTATCGTGGGATGCGGAACGGTTTGAGCGGCAAAAACAAAAGTTTGGATAAGATCCGTTTTAAAGTTCCGTTCGCAATTTCTTCAGCTGACAAGGACACGGTGAAGATTTTGAACGAGTTTCAAATAGAACGCACATGAAGAATTTGTGAATAGATTGGGTTGAGTATAGCATAGAGGGGGAAGGGTCCGATCACATTCACTTAGCAGAAAAAGCAACTTGAAGAAATAACCATAAGTGAATGCTGTAGAGGACATAAACCCATATATATATATAGCCAATGAAGAAAAATGACGGAAACAGTGAAGATTTTGCAAAGTTGAAGAATTTGAAAAACTGAAGAATTTCAAAACTTAGGAAAAACTCAAATTGAAGATTTTCAACTTTGGTGGTGGCGTGACCCACCGTATAAGAATGATGATTTCAGACACCGCGTACAATTGTCGAGGGGTTACGAGAATCAAATTCTTCATTAATTTCTTCACACTTAGAGTGTTATTCTTCATTGATTGAAGAAAACGTTTCTTCATGTGTTGCACATCTAAGTCATCAATTTTGCATAAGTGTCAGGATGTGTGTCCTTTTCAAAGAACATTCGAAGATTCTAAGATATTTAGCTCACACCGCAACTTGCTAAATTTCTTCTCATCCAAGGGCTTTATGAAGATATCAGCTAGCTGTTCTTGATCTTCACATGCTTTCGATGGAGATGTCGCCCTTCAACACATGATCATGAAGAAAATGATGACGAATTTGAATGTGCTTTGTCTTGAGTGCTGAACTGGGTTGTGAGCAATCTTGATGGCACTCTCATTGTCACAAAGAGAGAGGCACATTCTTCACGTTGATGTTGTAGTCCTTGAGAGTTTGCTTCATCCACAGCAATTGAGCACAACAAGAGCGGCAGCAATGTATTCAGCTTCCATGATGAAGCGGTGATCTGTGATTCTGTTTCTTCGAGGACCAACGGACCAAAAGATCGTCCGAGGAAATGACAAGTACCAGATGTTGACTTGCGGTCCACACGATCACCCGGCATAGTCGAGTCGGAGTATCCAATGAGATCAAAAGTAGAGCCCTTGGGGTACCATAATCCTAGTGTTGGTGTGTGAGCTAGATATCGAAGAATATGCTTCACAGCCTTATGGTGTGATTCCTTGGTGTAGCTTGAAATCGGGCACACATGCAAACACTAAGCATTATATCTGGCCTAGATGCACATAAGTACAATAAAGAACCAATCATGGAGCGGTATACCTTGTGATCGAAGTCAATACCATTTTCATCAGTGCATAGATGGCCATTTGTGGGCATAGGAATTTTGACGCCTTTGCAATCTTGCATGCCGAATTTCTTCAGGACATCTTTGAGGTATTTCTCCTGAGATATGAATATGCCGTTGTGTTGTTGACGTATTTGAAGACCTAAGAAGAATTTCAACTCTCCCATCATAGACATTTGATATTCTTCACTCATCATATAGGCAAATACATCATTATAACGTTGGTCAGTACAGCCAAAGATAATATCATCAACATATATTTGGCACACAAACAGTTCACCATCATATGATTTAGTAAAGAGAGTAGGGTCGAGTGAACTGGTGTGAAGCCATTCTTCACGAAGAATTCCTTCAATGTATCATACCACGCCTGTGGGGCCTGTTTGAGACCATAGAGGGCCTTGTTGAGTCTGAAGACTTTGTCGGGATTCTTTGGATCTTCAAAACACAGGGGTTGAGCAACATATACTTCTTCCTCAAGCTTACCATTGAGGAATGCACTTTTCACATCCATTTGATATAAAGTGATATTATGATGGTTAGCATAAGCAAGTAGTATGCGAATAGCCTCAAGTCTAGCAACAGGTGCAAAAGTCTCATCGAAATCAATTCCTTCAACCTGTGTGTAGCCTTGAGCTACAAGTCGTGCCTTATTCCTCACCACAAGGCCATTTTCATCTTGCTTGTTGCGGTAGATCCACTTTGTGGCAATGATATTATGCTTGCGAGGATCTGGACGTTTGACGGTTCCGGACATTGTTGAGCTCGAACTGATGTAATTCTTCTTGCATTGCCTGAATCCACTCAGGCTCCAGAAATGCTTCATCTACCTTAGTGGGCTCTGTGATAGAGACAAAACCATAGTGCCCACAAAAGTTAAATAAATGTGAAGCTTTTGAGCGTGTGAGAGGACCTGGTGCTTCAATGTCATCGATGATCTTATCAACTTGCACTTCTTTTGCAACGCGAGGATGAGCTGGTTGTCGTCGAGGAATTTGATCAGCATTTTCTTCAGCACCATTTTCTTCAGCATTATCCTCAGGTGCATCAGCTCGACGTTCTTGGCGTCTGAGGAATGAATTCTTCAGCAGATTCTTCAAGAGGGAATGACATCCTCGGTTGCCTTGAACTTGATAGATTCCTCGGTGCTGGTTCATCTAACACGGAAGGTAGGTGCTATCTTTGCGAGCCATTAGTTTCATCGAACCGCACATCTGATATCAACAATCTTGCGAAGAGCGATGTTGAAGACTCAGTAGGTGTGCGAGTCCTTTCCGTAACCAAGCATAAAACCTTCATGTGCTTTCGGTGCAAATTTAGAATTGTGATGAGGATCTCTAATCCAGCATTTAGCAATCAAGACTTTGAAATAACTCACATTGGGTTTCTTGTCAGTGAGGAGTTCATAGGCAGTCTTCTTGAAGAATCTGTGAAGATATACTCTGTTGATGATGTGGCACGCGGTATCAATTGCATCAATTCAAAAACGACTAGGCATTTTGTATTCATCAAGCATAGTGCAAGCCATCTCAACAAGAGTTACATTCTTGCGCTCCACGACGCCATTTCTTTGAGGAGTATAGGGAGCAGATAACTCATGAGTAATACCAAGTTCATCAAGATAGGCATCAAGACCGGAATTCTTGAACTCAGTTCCATTGTCACTCTGATGTGTCCGATCTTCACACCAAAGTTAGTTGAAGCCCTCGAGGAAAATCGTTTGAAGACTTCACGCACTTCATTTTGTAAGTAACAATGTGTACCCATGTGTAACAAGAGTAATCATCAACAATAACAAAGCCATATAGAGATGCATCATTAGTGACTGCTGAGTAATGATTAGGACGAAGAGGTCCATGTGAAGCAATTCGAATGGACGAGTAGTGGTCATGATAGTCTTTCTTTGGATGCTTGGCCTTGGTCATTTTTCCAGCTTCACAGGCTCCACACAAGTGATCCTTGAGGAATTTGACATTCTCAATGCCAATGACATGCTTCTTCTTCGCATGGCGTGTGCAAATTCCTCATGCTGCGTGACCAAGTCGCCGATGCCATAGCCATCCTACGAAGCTTTTGCAAGTAGACACACAGCTGGTTGTGGTCCTGTAGAGAAATCAACAATATACAAGTCTCCTCTCCTAAAGCCTTGAAGACTTTGGAATTGTCGACTTCCATGATCACAACACAACGATACTTGCCAAGGACAACAACCATATCAAGATCACAAAGCATTGAGATCGACATGAGGTTGTATCCTAAGGACTCAACAAGCATGACTTTGTCCATGTGTATGTCCTTAGAGATCGCAACCTTACCAAGACCCAATACGACTTTTGCCTTTGTCGGCCAAAGATGATATGCTTCAGATGTGACGGTGATAAGGGAGCATCCATCAATAGATTCTTGTCACCGGTCATGTGATTCGTACATCCTCTATCGAGGAACCACTCATTGTCTTTGGGTTGATCATCCTGCAGATGAATTAGTGCAACTTACGATCTCATATACTTCATCAGTGAAGAATATGATATCAATTTCATCAGATGAATTTCATCAGGCAGTATAACAGATAAGCAGTATGAGGACATGTGAAATGAAAGTTCATTTCTTCATGATTAGCCTGCGTCCTTTTAGGCATATTTGTCAGGCCCCCAGCAAATTCTTCAGACGTTAAAGCACGTCTGGAGGCCTGTCCCTGCAAAAGAGATTAGTTCTTTTTCTTCACCACCCACATCTGAAGGGGTGGCAAAGAGTTCATCACTCTGCGAGCTCCATATGAGAATGGTGGCATAGAGGCCAATCCATTTCGTTTCACATAAGAGGGGTTAGGGTAAGCATATGAATAAGCGGAGAAATTCTTCGAGGACTTATGAACATATTGGTTTGAAGAATAATGCACATATTCATAGCCCTTAGCTCTACCTGCGAAATAGAGTTGTTAGCACGATGATAATCATATGAGGACTTTGATCCTTTTGAGGAATTTGATCCACGTGAGGAATTTGGTCCATTATGAGGACTTGGATCCATATGAAGAATTTGGTCCATATGAAGAGTTTGATCTGGGGTTCCTTTTCTTCACAGGTGGTGTCATGAGGACATTCACCTGAAGACTTTCAAGGCACTTCTTGGGAACCCAGATTTTCTTCATAGGGGAACCGTTCCTGCAGTTAGTGCCAACATATCTAGAGCAAATACTTCACCATTCTGATTTTTGAACAGTTTATAGTTGGAGTCAAATGACTCATCAGAAGAATGAGGAGATTCGCATGTAAAGCCAGATAAGTTAGATGGATCAACTAGAGGTCCCTTTGCAGCAACCCATGAGGTTTTGGGGTACTGCTCAGGCTTCCAATATGTTCCATAAGCATTGAGTTTCCTCTCAAAGGTAATACCCTCTTTCCAAGGGTTCCTGTTGAGGATCTGCTTTTTAAGCACATCACAAAGAGTCTGATGCCCTTTGAGGCTTTTGTACATGCCTGTCATGTACAATTCCTTTATCCCTGCATCGTCAGTGATACTAGCAATGTCCTCAGATGAGGAATTAGTGATAGCAGAGGCAGGTGAAGAATTTGTAACAGTTGAAGCATTTGAACATTCAGGTGAAGAGTTAGCAGATTCACGTTCAATGCACTTTAAGCATGGAGGAACAAATTCTTCCCGAGAAGCGCTGATTTGTTGAGCAAGTAATGAATCGCGCTCATACGAAGATCTTCATAACTCACTCTTAGCATCTCAAGATCTTGCTTTCTTTGAAGAAATTCATAAGAAAGTTTCTCATGATCAGACAAGAGAGTGTTATGATGACCTTGAAGGCTGTCAAACCTAGACTGAAGTCTGAAGATTTTCAGTCAGGGCTTTAGGGCGATCCATTTCTTCACCTAACATATCGTCACTTTTATCTAGCATGTTTTGAACCTTTTCCAAGGCCGTTTGTTGTTTATTGGCAATGCAAACAAGTTTGATATAACTAGGTTCAATATCATCATCAGATCCATCATCATCAGCTTCATAGTCACTAAACTCAGATGAGGAACATTCGGTTACCTCGTCACCCTTTGCCATGAGACATGATGCAGAAGATGATGATTCTGGTTCGAAATTTATTGTTTTGAGAGATTCCTTGAAGTCTTCAAACCAAGGATCATGACGGGTTCGATGACCTTCATAGACGTCAGAGATTCGGTCCTAGATAAGCTTCGCATTGCAAAGATGCATAATGCGCTTGAATTCATCTCTGGATAGGCAGGAACAGAATCCTTCGCCATGATGTCAAGTCGAGTGTACTTGCGAATATCATCTGCGTTCGCCGTCTTGCATAGATCAGTAAGACCAATTTCAGTGACGGTCCACAGCTCGCTGTCCATTGCCATGAGGCGCTTCCTCATCATGGCCTTCCACTTGGGATAATCATGACCGTCAAAGATAGGGCATGTCACTTTCTTCATACCTGCGGTCGACATAACTAAAACTCCGGTGGTTAAACCAAAATCACATAGAAAAGGGAGTACCTTGCTCGATACCAATTGAAAGTCGTTATATCGACTAGAGGGGGTGAATAGGCGATTTTATGAATTCTTCAATGAGGAATTTGCCGGTGAGGGAAGTCCTTAGTGAAGAACTACTTGCAGCGGAATAAGTACTCAGAAGTAAGCATAAGAGAATGCGGACATGGTGATCATGATGAAATGAAGACAATCAAAGAGTACAGAACATGTAAACACAAGATAGCACAAGATGAAGACAAACAGACTGAAGAAATTGAACTGAGGAAATTGAGAAAGTCTTCAATCAAAGTCTTCAAACACAGATATGAATGAACACTCAACACAGTAATGAGGAAATGAAAGGGTTGAGGAAATAAAACCAGTTAGGTTGGTGAAGACATTGATTTGGTAGACCAGTTCCAACTGCTGTCTCAGTTGTACGTCTGGTTGGAGCGGCTGAGTATTTAATCTCGAGGACACACAGTCCAGGACACCCAAATTACCGAGCACGCAGCTCAGGACACCAAGTCCTCACCGTATTCTCTTTGAACTAAGGTCACACAGACCTCGTCCAATCTCTCGTGGTAAGTCTTCAGGCGACTTCCAAACCTTCACAGACTAGGTCACTCGGTGATCCACAATTCCTCTTGGATGCTCTAGACCATGACGCCTAACCGTCTGGAAGAAGCATAGTTGTCACAGCCCTAGAGCTTGCTGGTAACTAATGGCATTGCATCCATGCATCATGTTTAATTTTCATGAAAATTGAAATGGGGATGACCAAGCCCTAGCACCAAAGCAATTCAAATAGGTTCAACTAAGAAATATTCTTCAATGCACCCAAATGGCCTTCAAAAATGATCATCATTTCTGGAAAAATGCTTTTAACCCGAACCAGAGGTGCTGCACGTTTTTTTGTCACATTTGGTCACTGGGTTAATTCATTACTTATTTGCATTTGGGCATTTAAATACTATAAAATAATTAGGTGCTCAAATAATCACAAGTTGAAATGTTTGTTGTTGGAAATATTCCAATCAGTGACGTTGAGCGGTTTCATGATTTTGGAAATGCCACGCATTTTATTAAAGCCAAACACAATTACAGAAAATAGAAAAGAGAAATAAAATAGAAATAAGCAGAGAGGAGAAACCTTACGGCTTACCCGCGCAGCCCACCTGGCTCGCATCAGAGCAGCCCACCGGGCAAACCGCCCAGCCCACCACCGCCTCCTTCCCTGTCGCCTTCCTCCTCTGCCAGGAGGATGAGCGCGTGGCCGCCGCGCGCACGGCCACCGACGGCCACCTCCTGCTTGCCGTTTCCCTCCCCCGATGCTCTGGACGCCTCCCGCGACGCCACGCATCCCCTGGAACCCCCCCGTTCACTCTTCCGTGCTTTTCCCTCCCCTGCTCTCTCTCCCTCTCGCACCCGAGCGCCACCGCCGCCGCCGACGGGCACTACCCCGGCCACGGCCATCCCCGAGCCGCCCCGATCCATCCTCGAGCTCCGCCACCTCGTTCCCTACCTCCTCACCGAGCCACGTGACCGGAAGGGCCCCGAAGCGCCGCCCCGATGCCCTTCTCCTCCTCGGCCGCCGGAGATCCGCCTCGCCGCCCCGCACGCTCCGGTGCTCCACCGAGCTCGCCGTCCACCCCACGACGATCAGCGTGAGCTTCTGCCTATCCTCCCCCTCTCCGTTCGCTCTGCCGCGCACCGTAGCGACCACACCGCACTCACCCGGACGCCGCCGCGCACTTTCGTCGCCGGTGATGCTCCGGTGACCATTTGGTCCCGGGCATGCATGCCTAACGCGCTCCCCGCGTCACAGAGCCTCCGTGGCACCTCGCGCGCTTCGTTCGCGATCGCAGCCCCATCCCCACTTGCACCCGAACTCCGGCCGCCGCGAGCTCCGCTCCGGCGAGCCCCGGGCCCCCCAGCTCCTCCTACCTGCCCCACCAGATGCGCGAGAGCCCGGGCTACGCCCCGGTGCTCTCAGACGCCGCCCGTGGCCGTGGCGCGGACTCCGCCACGTCCAGAGGTCGCCGGCGGCGAGCCCGTCGCTGAGCCTACACGTGGGCCCGGCCGTTAGGTGATTAGCTTAGTGCTAATCACGGCCTTTTAACCCTCCCTGACACTAACAGTGGGCCCCCACCGCCACTAATCTAATTAGATTAGAAATAAACCCCCTGTTAACTAACTGAGACACTGACGTGTGGCCCCCACACGTCAGGTTTGACTGGTCAACCACGGTTGACTCGCTGACGTCATGCTCTACGTAATCTTGTGCGATTATTTGATTTTCTGGATTTAATTTAATTCAGGAAATTTGAAAAATACCCCAAACTTCAAATATTCATAACTTTTAATCTGTAACTCCAAATTAAATAATTTATATATGAAAAATGATCAGAAAAATATGAAGAATCTGTTTATGGCACTTTCATGCATGATTAAACAAGTTAACCTCACTGAATAGGATGAATCATGATTAGGGTAACTTATGAAATAACATTTGGAGTTGGAATTGTTCTTGTTTGAATTCCACTTCAATTAACCTGGCTAGACATTCCATTAGGTGAATTCAGTACCTTAACATGACATGTCATTCATGTGAATGTGCATTGCATTGATTGTGTTCTCTCTTATTTGCCGGTAATTGTCCCCTCTCAGTAGACGACGTACCGACGATGAATTCGATGACACCGATGAAGAACTATATTATCTTCAGATGTGCCATGCAAGCAAAACACCCTTTTCCATTTATATATAATCCCACTCTCTCGCTCCTGCTCTATTTTACTGCATTAGGACAACAACGACTCATGTGTTTCTTGCTGCGGTAGTTGAACCCCTTTATCCTCTGCATGACTGTCATTCCACAAGAATTAGATGAAACCCACTAGCATGAGTAGGAGTTGTTTGAGCCATGTTGTGCCTACTCATTCATGCTTGTTGTCATGCCTGCTCTTTGCTTAGAGTTGAGTCAGGTCGATTCAGCGGGAATGAATTGGAATGGTTGTGTGAACATGTCCTACTGTGTGTGAACTAAGTGTGTGAACACGATTTGGTAAAGGTAGCGGTGAGAGGCCATGTAGGAGTTCATGGTGGGTTGTCTCATTGCAGCCGCCCTCAGGACAGTTCTGTGTTTGTGATCCATGAAACAGTTACTACCACGCATTGGGATCCTTAATTGACCCTCTCGGCTTCTTAACCACTCTTGTCCTCGGTCAAGAGTTGCAAGTAGTTTACGGTGTTTGTAGTATCTTTGGGGCCGCCTGCATTTGGCCGTAGGGGTGGGTTGTGTTGCGGTAGGCACCGTGGCCCGGTGTACCGATTCGCCCGTTTGGTGTCTCGGGAACCTGTACACATCGTTCGGGCTGTATGGGAAACCTCGGCGGACTCCTGCGGATGGAACCCGAATAGGCGATAAACCGGACTAGGGACTTGAGTGTTTAGGTAGGTCGTGGCCGACACCCACGTTGGGCTTCCGCTTGAAGGTTGCCGAGTACATGTCGTGTGGCAGCGGTAAGTGGTGAGCGTGTGTGAAGAAGTACACCCCTGCAGGGTTAATATGATCTATTCGAATAGCCGTGTCCACGGAGAGGGACTTCTGGGTTGCCTATACGGTTCATAGACAAGTGAAGGTGGATACTCTAAAATGCGCAAGATAAGCGTGAGTGCTATGGATGGCGCTCTCGTGAGGGAGACGGAGCGGGTCCATAGTGGTGTATTGATATGGTGAATATGTGGACTCGTGTGCGCCACCTCAAAAGAGTTACTTGCAGTCGTAGTTTAGGATAGCCACCGAGTCAAAGCTGGCTTCTTTGGTCAAACTCCACCACCCCTTTATATAATGATGCATATGTAGTTAGTTACGATGTAAGTCTTGCTGAGTACGTTTGTACTCACGTTTGCTTATTTTATGTTTTGCGAGAGGCGTCGGTCTCGCTAGTAGTTCCGCTTGGACTTGACGTTTAGCTTGTTACCTCAGCTACGATCTTGTGCCCTCGGCGGAATCTGGTAGATAGTCGAGCTTCTCGGCCTTCTTCATTTATAGTTATGCGTACTCAGACATGTTTAGCTTCCGCTTGTGTTTTGACTTGTATGCTCTGAGTGTTGGGTCATGAGACCCATGTTTGTAATATCTCGCTCCTCGGAGCCTAAGGAATAAATATTTGAGTCGTAGAGTTATGTTGTGATGCCATGTTGTATCTACACATATTGAGCATATTGTGTGTATGTTTGAAATGCTTGGTATGTGTGGGATCCGACAAACTAGTTGTTTATCCTTGGCAGCCTCTCATATGGGGAAATGTAGTCTCGTGCTTATGAGCGATAGTAGTCCGCAACAGCCCGGTTCACCGAGTCCCGCTAGCCCAGCACTACTGCTTGGACACTTGACTGGCCGGCATGTGTTTCACTTCGTTCCTATGTCTGTCCCTTCGGGGAAATGTCACGCGGTGTTATTCGGAGTCCTGCCTAGCCTGCTACAGCCCGGGATACCGGAGATCTGTTAGCCTAGTGCTACAGCCCGAATTTATACGTTGATGACCGACATGCTCGATGTGATTCATGTATGCCTGTCCCCATGGGTTAGCGCCGCTTTGGGTTCACGACTAGCCATGTCTGACCGGGTACTTTGTCATATGGATGCTATCGACACTATCATATCACGTGAGCTAAAAGGCATAAACGGTCCGGGCCATGGTAAGGCGAAACCAGTGGGAATACCGTGCGTGAGGACGCAAATTGATATGATGTGTTACTTGCTAGATCGGTGTGACTTAGGATCGGGGTCCTTACAGCGTTGGTATCGAGCTTTGTTGCTGTAGGATTACCAAGCCAAACTGGTCGAAGTTGAGTCTAGAAATGCTTTAGTTATGTAAGGGAATTGATTGTGGAAGGGAACGTAAGGCTCTTTTTACTCCTTATACCTCATGGCCTTCTGATCTGAGTCAACCTCTTCTCTTCTACGGGGTTAAGAATTAGGCTTCTCATCTATCTATCAGGATGACGTGTTACTAATCCATTGACTTCTAAGATTTTTGGATTTAAGCCCCAGTTCAGTTCCTGCTATTTCTGTTTGATAATTGTTGATCTCGGAACCTTGATATGATGTTGTTAAGTGGCTATGCCACCATTTTGCAGGATGTCTCAAATCATTTTGAGCATTTACAGCCGTTATGCTGTCCGAGTCATCCCATGTCTCTAAATAGTCTGATGCATTTGCAATCCTTTTCGTCCGTTCCCGATGTCCTTTTTGGTTAGAATAAGCACACTAATCGGTAAGTTGAGGTACTTGTTGCCTCGGCATAGATGTTGGAGCTATTATTATGACCCTAGTTGTTTAGGAAGTCATCTAGCAATTTAG
Source organism: Aegilops bicornis (assembly GCA_021605145.1). Taxonomy (NCBI): domain Eukaryota; kingdom Viridiplantae; phylum Streptophyta; class Magnoliopsida; order Poales; family Poaceae; genus Aegilops; species Aegilops bicornis. The sequence goes on from CM038672.1 coordinate 673,373,799, forward strand.
CAATGCTTTTGTATCCCCAGTGTGATGATTCTGGCCATTATTCTCGAAAGCATCCCGTGATGTTATTAGTTAGTAGGCATCCTATTCCCGGGTTCTTGAACCCGAGATTCACCCTACTTACCTAATGTTGATAGTGTTTGCTAGCTCCTTTAGGATACTAGTAACTTTGCGATAGTCCTCGAGGTTCGTGGCATTTCCTTCTTCCAAATACCATGAACTAGTTATGGCAGAAGTTCTTTGAACCAAAACATCACAATAAGAGTGCTCTTGAGGAGTACTCCATTCTATATTGTGAATCTGCCAGTCCTACCTCTCTGCATGGGTTATCCGGAAGAAACCTGTTGAACTTGGTTTGACATACTAATCTATGCATTCACAACTCGAAAAGTTATATGTTCCTTTGAGTTGCTCTCTTTAGCTGTATCCCGACCATCCTCTATCAGTTGATAACCAAGAGTATGTGTGCATTCGTTTATCGATGTCTATTATCCTTGTGGTCCGTTAAGCCATTCTGTTCTGGAATGACTAGGAGAAACAAACTCCAGTACCTCATCTATTTCTAGGATTGGGTCAAAGCAGTTGTATTCCGCAGATCAAAATGCCAATCCAGCTTTGATTCTGCTCTACCTTGGAGTGTTACCATCTTTATGTCAGGAACATCATGAGAATTGCACCTTCTCTTATGAATTCTTGTCATAGTGATACTTCTTGCCATCATTGTTCATTCCTCGGTCCCGTGTTGATACAACCGGAATGCCGACAAGTGAATTGTGATGTGTGAAATCGATACTCCTAGCAACCTCGTTGCTTGGTAGTTAATGGACAATATTTTTCATTCTTAGCGTGTTGGTTATTAAATCATCATACTAAGATTGATCGTGCTACCTAGTCCTTATTTACGGTGCACCCTTGATCAATGTGTTAGGGTTATTCAATCCCTTGCTTATTTGATCATATCATCTTGCCCTGAAAAGCAAGGTTGTTCTCGAGCTTAGTAACATATCCGTGGTTTGTGATTTTCCGAATATCTTCTCGGAAGTATTACTAGGTTGTCCCCTGACTGTTATGTTGAGCTCGTGATCAAGTTGGTTTCCTGTGAACCATCATTTTTCCAAGAATCTGTGTTGGATATCCACGAGCTAGTTGGTTAAGCTAGACAACAACTTGGAGAGTTGGAAGATAAAAGTTTGCTGACTTAGTTCGTTCGAAGGATATTCTTGTGTAGTGTGTGTTGAAGAAAGGTGATATCTTCATCGATTGGTCTCTGTGGATCGATTCTTTGGACCTATTGTCTTATCAATCCTTTGACTTGAGTATGGGCTATTACTAAGTCAAATCAGAACCAACGATTCGTAATGTTGTCTTACTCGTGGTTGATCCCTCGAGCATACCCCATTACATCCTTTGGTCTGACCAATGCTATCACCGTGTTCACATGATGGTGGAAGTCCAGTGATATGGAAATTTGGATGAATTGTTGTTGAGCCCATCGACATCTTGTCTCCCCCATGAGTCATGTTGAACATCAACCTAGTATTGGAAACTTGTGTAGGCATTTCTTCATGTTTCGTTCATGAAGCATATGTTTGGATGGAGGTAGTGACTTCCTCGAATTCATGTGCGTTAGGTGCAAGTTGCCGCCATGAATTTGAGAAAGGTTTGTTTTGTTTCCTTGGAATCATCCCAAGTCAGTCATGCATATGTGCGAAGTGTTCTGTAGGCTGGAGACTTGCAACCTTCATTCTATATGTATCCCTAGCATACTAAGCCACTGATTGACTTGTTCAAAGAAAGCGAAGCCTATGCTTGGGATCTAATCCATGGACTTGCGTAAAGACTTCGATATCCTCGATGATGATTCCCCACACGAACTCGGCAGTGTTTCATTGTAAGACTGCCATGTGGTCATGCTTGTCTGGGACAGCGTGTTCCCATGTTTGTAGCAGAACCAGCTCATGTTTTGGAGCTTGCTATCATAGTTCATCCCCCGAGAATCTCGCAACGTCTTCTCGTCGATTTGTGTTGCAAACTTTCATTTTTTCCTCTAGACTCGATGAGTCTGGAATATCCTAACACCAACCAGATCTGAATCTCAGGCAGATGTGATGGTTGGAACCTTCCCAACATTTGCATGTTGTTCCCAGCTTGCACCCCATTGTGCCAATTTTTCCATGGGATGTCCTTCTCAGTACTTGATGTCTAGGATCATCCTCAAAAGTGGACTTACTATGGGTCCCATCCATTTCCGGTGATAAGCAAAATCATCCATTGCGTTGTTTCAACAAGGTAGTCCACATCATTCATTCTAGTCTGGGTATGCCATTCCTTGCACTCCACCAAACGATCTTTGTGAATTGCCTTAGGCTGGTATGAAGAGTTTCAATGATCTCTGATTCAAAAGTAATTCTTTTTGCCACTTAAGGGAATAATTCTACGAATCACCTTTCCTAAGGTCTACCGTTATGGAATCATGGCAATCATCTCCTTGTTACTTTGAAACCATGCACCATTTTACTTTAGCGTGGAATGGTTGCCTACCAATTTGAACCTTCGTCATCCATTTCTTTACCATCATTCCTAATGTGTGTTTGGTGTCTCAACTCAAGAGATGTTCTTACATCTCACTCCATGAACTGATTTTGAATTGCTCGATCTTCAAGAAGATTAAATCCGGTAGGGTTTTCCCCCTCTTTACATTGTCGGTAATGAGTGAAGATCTCGAAAGCAAAGGCGTCAAGACCAAGATGATGGAATGAATCAACATTTTCAAAAAGGGCAAATGGATCATGGAGATTGTGATAGCTTTGTGACCTCCTTTTCCTCTTACCTCATGTCTTGAATCTCGGCGAGATTCTTGTTTAGTGGGGGTGAGTTGTCACAGCCCTAGAGCTTGCTGGTAACTAATGGCATTGCATCCATGCATCATGTTTAATTTTCATGAAAATTGAAATGGGGATGACCAAGCCCTAGCACCAAAGCAATTCAAATAGGTTCAACTAAGAAATATTCTTCAATGAACCCAAATGGCCTTCAAAAATGATCATCATTTCTGGAAAAATGCTTTTAACCCGAACCAGAGGTGCTTTGCGTTTTTTGTCACATTTGGTCACCGGGTTAATTCATTACTTATTTGCATTTGGGCATTTAAATACTATAAAATAATTAGGTGCTCAAATAATCACAAGTTGAAATGTTTGTTGTTGGAAATATTCCAAGCAGTGGCGTTGAGCAGTTTCATGATTTTTGGAAATGCCACGGCATTTTTATTAAAGCCAAACACAATTACAGAAAATAGAAAAGAGAAATAAAATAGAAATAAGCAGAGAGGAGAGAAACTCACTGCTTACCCGCTGCAGCCCACCTGGCTCGGCATCAGAGCAGCCACTGGGCAAAACCGCCCAGCCCACCACCGCCTCCTTCCTGTCGCCTTCCTCCTCTGCCCGGGAGGATGAGCGTGGCCGCCAGCAGACGCCACCGACGGCCACCTCCTGCTTGCCGTTTCCCTCCCGACGCTCTGGACGCCTCCCGCGACGCCACGCACCCCCTGGAACCCCCCCGTTCACTCTTCCGTGCTTTTCCCTCCCCTGCTCTCTCTCCCTCTCGCACCCGAGCGCCACCGCCGCCGCCGACGGGCACTACCCCGGCCACGGCCATCCCCGAGCCGCCCCGAGCCATCCTCGAGCTCCGCCACCTTGTTCCCTACCTCCTCACCGAGCCACGTGACCGGAAGGGCCCCGAAGCGCCGCCCCGATGCCCTTCTCCTCCTCGGCCGCCGGAGATCCGCCTCGCCGCCCCGCACGCTCCGGTGCTCCACCGAAGCTTCGCCGTCCACCCCACGACGATCACCGTGAGCTTCGCCTATCCTCCCCTCTCCGTTCGCTCTGCCGCGCAAGACCGTAGCGACCACACCGCACTCACCGGACGCGCCGCCGCCCGCACTCGTCGCCGGTGATGCTCCGTGACCATTTGGTCCGGGCATGCATGTAACGCTCCCGCGTCGCGTAGAGCCTCCGTGGCACCTCGCGCGCTTCGTTGGCGCATCGCAGCCCCATCCCCACTTGCACCCGAACTCCGGCCGCCGCGCGCTCCGCTCGGCGAGCCGAACCCCAGCTCCTCCTACCTGCCCCACCAGATGCGCGAGAGCCCGGGCTACGCCCCGGTGCTCTCAGACGCCGCCCCCGTGGCCGTGGCGCGGACTCCGCCGCGTCCAGAGGTCGCCGGCGACGAGCTCCGTCGCCTGAGCCCTGCCATGTGGGCCCGGCCGTCAGGTGATTAGCTTAGTGCTAATCACCGCCTTTTAACCTCGACAATCGGCGGTGGGCCCCACCGCCACTAATCTAATTAGATTAGAAATAAACCCCTGTTAACTAAGCGAGACAACGGCGTGTGGCCCCACCGTCGGGTTTGACCGATCAACCACGGTTGACTTCGCTGACGTCATGCCTCTATAATCTTTGGCTTAATTATTTGATTTTCTGGATTTAATTTAGTTCAGGAAATTTGAAAATACCCCAAACTTCAAATATTCATAACTTTTAATCTGTAACTCCAAATTAAATAATTTATATATGAAAATGATCAGAAAAATATAAAGAATCTGTTTATGGCACTTTCATGCATGATTAAACAAGTTAACCTCACTGAATAGGATGAATCATGATTAGGGCAACTTATGAAATAACATTTGGAGTTGGAATTGTTCTTGTTTGAATTCCACTTCAATTAACCTGGCTAGACATTCCATTAGGTGAATTCAGTACCTTAACATGACATGTCATTCATGTGAATGTGCATTGCATTGATTGTGTTCTCTCTTGTTTGCCGGTAATTGTCCCTCTCGATGAGAGCGACGTCTGAAGCGATGAATTCGATGACACCGATGAAGAACTATATTATCTTCGAAGTGCCAGGCAAGCAAAACCCCTTGTCCATTTCGATATAATCCCACTCTCTCGCTCCTGCTCTATTTTACTGCATTAGGACAACAACGACTCATGTGTTACTTGCTGCGGTAGCTGAACCCCTTTATCCTCTGCATGACCTGTCATTCCACAGTAATTAGATGAAACCCACTAGCATGAGTAGGAGTTGTTTGAGCCATGTTGTGCCTACTCATTCATGCTTGTTGTCATGCCTCTTTGCTTAGAGTTGAGTCAGTGCGATTGGTGAGGAATGAATTGGAATGGTTTTGTGAACATGTCCCACGTGTGTGAACTAAGTGTGTGAACACGATTTGGTAAAGGAAGCGGTGAGAGGCCATGTAGGAGTACATGGTGGGTTGTCTCATTGCAGCCGCCCTCGAGGCCCGAGTTACGTGTTTGTGATCCATGAAACAGTTACTACCACGCATTGGGATCCTTAATTGACCCTCTCGGCTTCTTAACCACTCTTGTCCTCGGTCAAGGGAGTTGCAAGTAGTTTCGGTGTTTGTAGTATCTTTGGGGGCCGCATAACGCTGACCGTAGGGGTGGGTTGTGTTGCGGTAGGCACCGTGGGTTGCAGTACCGATTCGCCCATTTGGTGTCTCGGGAACCACTGTACACATCGTTCGGGGCTGTATGGGAAACCTCGGCGGACTCCTGCGGATGGAACCGGATAGGCGATAAACCTGGACTAGGGACTTGAGTGTTTAGGTAGGTCGTGGCCGACACCCACGTTGGGCTTCCGCTTGAAGGTTGCCGAGTACATGTCGTGTATGGCGGTAAGTGGTGAGCGTGTGTGAAGAAGTACACCCCTGCAGGGTTAATATGATCTATTCGAATAGCCGTGTCCACGGAGAGGGACTTCTGGGTTGCCTATACCAGTTCATAGACAAGTGAAGGTGGATACTCTAAAATGCGCAAGATAAGCGTGAGTGCTATGGATGGCATTCTCGTAGGGAGACGGGAGCGGGTCCATAGTGGTGTATTGATATGGTGAATATGTGGACTCGTGTGCGCCACCTCAAAAGAGTTACTTGCAATCGTAGTTTAGGATAGCCACCGAGTCAAAGCTGGCTTGCTGCAGTCAAACTCCACCACCCCTTTTGATAATGATGCATATGTAGTTAGTTCTAATGTAAGTCTTGCTGAAATGCGTTTGTACTCACGTTTGCTTATTTTATGTTTTGCGAGAGACGTCGGTCTCGCTAGTAGTTCCGCTTGGACTTGACGTTTAGCTTGTTACCTCAGCTACGATCTTGTGCCCTCGGCAGATCTGGTAGATAGTCGGGCTTCTCAGCCTTCTTCATTTATAGTTATGCGTACTCGGACATGTTTAGCTTCCGCTTGTGTTTTGACTTGTATGCTCGAGTGTTGGGTCATGAGACCCATGTTTGTAATATCTCGCTCCTCGGAGCCTAAGGAATAAATATTTGAGTCAGAGAGTTATGTTGTGATGCCATGTTGTATCTACACATATTGAGCATATTGTGTGTATGTTTGAAATGCTTGGTATGTGTGGGATCCGACAAACTAGTTGTTTATCCTTGGCAGCCTCTCATATGGGGAAATGTAGTCTCGTGCTTACGGCGATAGTAGTCCGCTACAACCCAGTTCACCGGAGTCCTGCTAGCCCGGCACTACTGCTTGGACACTTGGCGGCGGCATGTGTTTCACTTCGTTCCTATATACATCCCTTCGGGAAATGTCACGCGGTGTTATTCGAGTCCTGCCTAGCTGCTACAGCCGGGATACCGGAGATCTGTTAGCCAGTGCTACAACCCGAATTTATCGTTGATGACCGACATGCTCGATGTGATTCATGTATGCCTGTCCCCATGGGTTAAGCGCCACTTTGGGTTCACGACTAGCCATGTCGGGCGGGTTCTTTGTCATATGGATGCTAGCGACACTATCATATACGTGAGCCAAAAGGCGCAAACGGTCCCGGGCCATGGTAAGGCGACACCCGTGGGAATACCGTGCGTGAGGCCGCAAAGTGATATGATGTGTTACATGCTAGATCGGTGTGACTTAGGATCGGGGTCCTGACAATAGTCTTCAAAGGTAACAAGCGTCGGATCCACGCAGGATCAATCTCTTCAGTGATGCTCAATCACTTTGGGTTTGTAGGGGTTTGGTTTTGGGTTTTCCTCACTTTCGATGATTTTCGCTCAAAGTCCTCGGAGGATGGGTTGCTCTCAAATGACAAGTGTCAAGTTCTCTCGGAGCAGCCAACCAGCTAGTGGTTGTAGGGGGCGGCTATTTATAGCCTAGGGAGCAGCCCGACATGATATGACATAAATGCCATTCAATGATATGACCCTTAGGTGGATAAGATATTTTGGGACAGCTGGCCTTGACAAGACAGCGGTCGGAAATTTGATTCTCAAATTCCACAGGGCTATCATGTTCCTCACTTTGTGTAGGCAATCCGCCTTTGGCGAATTCCTAACTCCTCGGTCGAGAACAAATTCCTCTGACCAGAAGAACTTCATCTCACATCCTTTGAAGAAATTGGTGAGCTGTAGGAAATTTCCAAAGGCTTCACTTTCGAAGGGATTGGTAGGTGTAGGATTTTGAGTTGAGCATCACATGGAAATTTTTACTTAGTATTTCCTCGACCCCTTTAACGATGCAATTGTCTCCTATGACTCAAGAAAGAAAGCGAAACTATGAAAACAAAAGTCTTCACGCTTCATGTTCCTCAAATGAATACCAAGTCTTCAAGGTCACACCAATTTCTTCACTTTCAAAGCCTTCGGAAAGTCTTCAGAATATCAAAGTCTTCAGTCGAAGAACTTCATTTTTAGGGGTCGACTTTCTCTGTAAATATCTAACTCCTCATAGACTTATAGACCCGTGTACACTCATAAACACATTAGTCCCTTAACCTATAAGTCTTCAATACACCAAAATCACTAAGGGGCACTAGATGCACTTACATAGATTTGTTGCCCTCACTTAGGAAAAAGGTTCAAAGAGAACAAATATGGGACCAACGCATATATGCTGCATCACCCATTTATACGTGTGGACGCACATGGTGCTGGCATGTCCCATACAACTATTTTGCTGTTGTTAATTTAAGAATGCCGCCAGAAAATTGAAGCAATGCCACTGTTAAAAGTAAATTACATTTTTAACGAATGTTGTTTTAAGAGAATGTCTCTGTTAATATGAATCAATGCAACCGTTTTAGAAATGCTACTATCCTACTTTGTTTTCCATCCAAGATAAGTTAGATGCTTCTTTCTGTCACCGTTTGTTTCATCCTCCTTTATCGTCAAGTAATTGTTTCCTTTTTTGCCTCAACTTGTTGCTATTGCGATATTTTGCTTTGCTACTCGAAACACTTATGTTTTAAGAGTGTTTTGTGCAGTTCAACTTGAATGTCACACGGTGACTTTGCTTAATTTTTGTGGAACTGCACAAAAGGAGATCGAGATTTGTTTCCACTCTTCGTGTCGAGTTGTTTCAAATCTTGGTCTCATCCACATGATGTCTTGATGTGCTTTGAGATGTTGTGCTACTTGTTTTGGTACTGTTTTAAATAAATGTTGAATTGAAGCTATTGTATTGCTGTCTTTTCCCATTAAGTAGTGAACAAAAATGGGACCAACCCGGACATGATGCTTGTTGCTTTGTTACAAAAATTCAGCATCACCCCTTTATAAGCCGATAATTGATGCCACTCTCAGAATTAACTACTGAATCTTATTTCAAAACTGCAACACTTGTTAGGGATTGGTGGGATTACCATTTTTGTGGCCGCATGTTTCATCCTCCTTTATTAGCCAGTAATTGATTCCTTTTTTTCCTCTATTTCAATAGGGATATCTATTCAACTTGTTGCTATTGTGACATTTTGCTTCGCTATGCGAAACACTTTGCTTGATTTCAGTGCAACTGCCCAAAACGAGAATGGATTTCCAATTCGTGTTCGCAGATTCGTATTTTATCCTGGTGGTCTCATGAAAGGTCGATCTGAGCCTTCATCCACATGATTGTGCAATGTGCTTTGAGATGTTGTGCTACTTGTATTGGTACTGTTTTAAATAAATGTTGAATTGAAGCTATTGTATTGCTGTTTTTCCCATTAAGTAGTGAACAAAATGGGACCAACCGGACATGATGCTTGTTGCTTTGTTACAACAAACTCTGCATCACCCCTTTATAAGTAGATGGAAGCACATATCTGTTGTTGCGCCCACTCTCCCTTGGAACTGTTTATGCTTTTCGTTAATCTAATGCCGCTGGTAAAATTAAGCAATGCCACTCTCTGAATTAATTAACTACTGAATTTTAGTTCAAAACTGCAACACTTGTTAGGAATGGTACTATCCTGCTTTGTAGTTCTTTCTACATGTTTAACCAAGGTATTGTTAAGATAATGTCTCTGTTAAAATGAATCAGTCGCATTGTTTTAGGAAAGATACTTTTCTGCTTTTTCGTTCTTTATACATGTTGAAACAGGGCATTCTTAAGACAATGTCTTAGTTAATATGAATGAACCACACTGATTGAGAATTGCTACTCTCCTGCTTTGTTTCCCATTAAGATAAGGTAGATCAGTAGATGTTTTTCTTCTGGGAGTACAAGTCATCAACCGTTATTTCTCAGTAATTGTTCCCTTATACCTTTTGTTGCTTACAGGGATATCAAAATTAAAGCTTGGTTTTATTCCGACTTCGATTTTAGTTCAAGCGCACAAAAGGAGCCAATGTCTCCAAGGCAAACTGCTGCATTCTTGGGTCCAGTTGGTCGTTCCACTTTGCGAGAAAGAAGCGATCCTTTATTTGCGCTACATTCTGAAGGAATGATCGAGAAGCTTTACTGAGTATTAGGCCTTCCACTATGTAGGCCAAAAGAGGTGCCAATTTCACCTTTTCTTAGTTTGGCACCGAATCCCTCCATTGCTTCAGCCGGTGCCATAAATATTAGACACCGGTGACATGACTAGTCTACAGAGACCATTGGCAATTTAACAACACGTGGTGTGCCCTAGGCAAAAAGTGCCCAAACAAGTACAAGAAGCGACAGGACTCCATGATCATAGGCATTACATATTTTGAATGGGAAAAGCTTGTCAAAGTTTAATCATTGATGTTAGCAAGAAGCGACAGGACTCCACGATCATAGGCATTACATATTTTGAATGGGAAAAGCTTGTCAAAGTTTAATCATTGATGTTAGCAAGAAGGCGTTAGTTTAATATATTGGAATTGGAAAACCTTGTCAAAATTTGCTCATTGATGTTAGCGGAAGACATGCATTTGATATTTTTGAGTGGGGCGCCCTTCTTTGTGAGCAGCGTCGAGTGTTCTTTCCTATTCTGTGTTCGGTTTAGAAGTAAATAGTTACTCGGCTGAGATATTCTGTGTTAAGAGTTTGTTACGAATATTGTCTATGTAATGCCAGGCCTTGTGTTTGATTGCAAAGTTGAGCTTGGAATGTTGTGGCATGCGGCATCACGAGCTGTTCACCGTGCCTCCTGAGAATAATGCTTCATATCGTTTTGCATGTCGATCTAATGCCAGTGATTTGCTTGTTAAGAAGATCATCCTCTTCTGTTGTTTCCGTGCTTAAGAAGTTCATCGTCTGATGTTTCATTCATAGCCTATCGACAAGTCGGGTAGGTTAGACGTGAAACCATATGATCTTCCGACCAACTCATGATATTAGGCCGTGATTGGACCGTCGTTTTCCAACCAAAACCGCTTGTAAAACTGACGCTTGTAAGTTAAAGCAGATGGTCTCGGGCGAAGGCGCTTGGTTGATCGATTTCGACTAGTAAAATATTGGAAGTACTTCACACACGATAAAAATGCTGAACGACACTCGGACGATTGCTAATCCAGCCGCTAGCTTCTGTTTCAGCCTTGCCCATGGATGGCATGATACGCACGTCGTGCATGTATCGTCTGGTAATGTCGTCCATATAGCAGTGCTCGTAAAATTTACACTGGTCTCTCAAATTACACGCGTAACCGCGGTTTTACTTACAGACCTCGGGCCCTCGGTTTCATTACGCTTTGTATTTTACGCGTTGTTTCCGATGACGAGTAAATTACACTTGTATGTTAATACAGGTTTGAAATAAACCAGAGCTCCCAAGCGCGGCCTTACCGTTTCATGCCGTCTCAGTTTCTCGAAGGTGCTCATAGGTGTCCGATGATCTTTGCTTCCTGAATGAGCAGCGGGCGCTGTATCAGACCTCCGTAGGGCCCGCGAGGCCCTCTCCGTTGTCCTTCGAGTTGTTGTGCTCGCCGTGGCGCTGAGCATTGTTAACATGGTCAACGAACATGAGGATTCAGGAGATGACTTTAGGATGACACTAGGGACCCACTAGGGCCATAACCGTACGTACGCAAGTGCCTCCTTATTATGTACAACTATATTTTTTTTGCTTTCTCCTGGTTTCCTGACATCACGGTCCCACACCATTGTCAACCTATGTAGTCAATATAAACGAGAGAATTAGACAAGGTGCAGCCGACAGGTGGGACCAAGCAGCTCGAGCAGTATTTGTGTTTTTTGAGGCGTGAGCACTGCAGAGTTTTTCTTGGCGATGATTTCGTTGTTGTTCAGAGGAGAGCAGGGTATTAACTGGGCGGGCTGTGGCCTGTCTAGCCCAGGCCAGATATCCAGCCCAGATACTAATTTTTTCAAGATGAAAATGGCTAGCCCAGATATACGTCTTTTTGAGGAATACGCAGGCAAGGTCAACTTGTTATTCTCCGCCCCACTCGGCTGCAAATATTTCCTAGGAGGGATGCATTAGGCTTAACAGGAAAATGGGCTCTATAAATAATAAATGGGATGTAATTATAAAAACTGGGCAGTAACTATAAAAAATGCACCAAACACGAAATTAGTTTATAAAACATTATTTATGGATTTTGAAAATCTTAAATTTTCATTGTTGCGTGCGCAATGTTTAGTTGGATTTTTACGTAATACAAATTTATATTTAATCTGACTAGAAGTTTCGGGATAAAAATATTTCGGATCGCATCAAAATGTGGGAAATTTTTATTGAATTCTGTCTTCAACGGTTGGTTGAAATTATTAATCGTTGTCCTAGCTATAAAATGGGCTGTACTTTTAACAAACTGTAAATGGGCTGTTGTAAATTCCATTAGAATTCAAAAATGGGCTGTACATTCTTACAAAACGCATAAATGGGCTATAAGTTCTTCGCCACACACTTGTGGGCCTACTAAGTGTGCGTCCCATAAAAAAATAAGTTGACGCGTATGCAAGGCTTTGTCAACTTATTATAGTCAACACACGGTTCTAGCAGCAGTGGCCGTTGGATGTCTATCCAACGGATGTCGTGCTTCTTCTTCAATCTCGGATATTCTTAGCTTCGGCCACCCAAAAAATGATTCCTCCCCCTGACATCTGGGGCGCACCGTTTCGGAGGCTGACCTGTGGGCCTACTAAGTTGGAGCGTACCAAGGGCTTTGTCAACTTAGTCAATATAAACGATTCTATCTTCAGTGACCGTACGATGTCCATCCAACGGCCGTAGTGCTTCTTCAACCTCTGGTCTTCTTGGTCCAGCCGCCCAAAGCAGCGCAGGTCGTGCTGCCTGCTCCTGCCTCCCGTGGCCGGCTGTGCTGCCGCGAAGGCTTCACCGCCCCCCATACTACTCCCACCGCTAGCCAGGCCATTCCTCCACTCACCCACACCCCCTGTTATTCTGCGGCGACGGCAGCCTCACACCGCAGCTGAACCAGTGAACCCTCGTACTCCTCTCCGCGCGGGCTTCCACTGTGCGTCTTCCCCGGCTCCGTGTCGTCCCCTTCCTAGGCGTCGCCGTCATCCACCGCCCTGGTGCTCTCGGCGCAGCGTGGTCAACGTGGTCAACGAGTGACTTCCATCGGAAGAGTACTGTACATGGAGAGGCTGACAGCTGGGTCCACGGCGGCCGCAAGGAAGTGCCTCCTTATTACACGCAAAATAATTATTCCTCCACCTGATAGTAGGGACCCACCAGAAGGGCCACCTTATTTCGCGAAAAAAACATTTCCCCTCTGACTGCTGGGACCCACCAGACGGGCCACCATATTTCGTGAAAAAAACGTTCCCCCCGCTGTCAGCTCGGACCCACCGGAAGTGCCTCTTTATTACGCACAAAAAATGAATACTCCCCTGCTAGCTGGGACCCACCTTGGTGGGAGGCTGACTTGTGGGCCTACTAAGTTGACGGGGACGGAGGGCTTTGTCAACTTAGTCAATATGAACGATTCTAGCTCCAGTGACCGTACAATGTCCATCCAACGGCCGTAGTGCTTCTTCAACCTCTGGTCTTCTTGCTCCAGCCGCCCAAAGCAGCACCGGTCGTGCCTTTGCTCCTGCCTCCCGTGGCCGGCTGTGCTGCCATGAGGCCTCACCGCCCTACTATTCCCACGGCTGGCGAGCCTGCGGCGGCGGCAACCTCACACCGCGATCGAGCAGTGAACCCTCATACTCCTCTCCGGCGTGGGTATCCTTTGCGGCGTCTTCACCGGCTCCATGGGCGTCCCCTTCCTAGGCCTCGCCGTCGTCCACCACCTGGTGCTCTCAACGCGGCGTGGTCAGCGTGGTCGAGCGACTTCCGCCGGACATGGTTTGTCGTGAAGAGGCTGACATCTGGGTTCACGGCCGCAGCAAGGAACTGCCTCCTTATTACGCGGAAAATAATGATTCCTCCACCTGACAGCAGGGACCCACCAGACGGGCCACCGTATTTCGCGAAAAAAACGTTTCCCTCCTGACTGCTGGGACCCACCAGCTACACCTTCGCACGCAAGGAAGTGCGTCCGGGCAAAAAAAAAAGGATTCACCCCCCTGACTGCTGGGACCCACTAGCTACATCTTCGCACGCAAGGAAGTGCGTCCGGGCAAAAAAAAACCAAAACGATTTTCCCCCCTGACTGCTGGGACCCACCAGCTACATCTTCGCAGGCAAGGAAGTGCCTGACAGTCGGGACCCACCTGGTCGAAGCGTACGTAGCGTTGTTATTCTGGTGTGACGATATGCGTACATATATCTTTGGTGGATCTGGAGGCGCGCGTGTCGTAGTAGAGCGCGCATGTATCATGTACACGTCGTCACAGCGCCGAGCAAGAAAGAAAATACGCCACGTATGTGTAAATCTGGCGGGTCTCGAACGCCTACTCGGCGCATACGTCTGGCGAGGGCTCGTGTACATGGCTGGGTCGAACGGAGAAACAACATCGTCGTCGTGCTCATGGGGAGGCAACGGAATGTGTCGTGTTCATGGGGAGGCAGCGGAATGCGTCGTGTTCATGGCGAAGGCAACGAACGCTGGGAGCCAACCGGCTGGGTCGGAACGGAATGCGTGGTCGTGTTCGCCGGGAGGGCTTGGATGGAACAGGCGATGGAAGCGAGGCTGGCGTACCGCTGGCGGAGGAAAGCGGACCTCCTACGTTGAGCGGGCTCTGTTTGATCGGGAGGGTGTGGTGTACCGTAAAAGCGGAGAAGCAGACCTAAATGCACGGTTGAAAGCGGGGTCTGTTGATCGGGAGGAGTGTGGCGTACTACAAAAGCGGATTTAAAGCGGACCTCCCTACGGTCGAAAGCAGGGGTCTGTTGATCGGGAGGGCTGTGGCGTACCGCATCAAAAGCAGACGAAACGGACCTCCTACGGTCGGGGTCCTGTTCATCGGGAGGGTGTGGCGTACGCAAAATGGGACACCACGGATCTGTTCATCTCCACCGTCGACCTCCTCCGGCCTCCACGGGCTACCTTCAACCTCCTCCGGCCTCCACGGGCTCCTGTTCATCCAGCCTCCACCGCGCTACTCCATCAGCTCTTGTTCAACCACCCCTCCACCGTCTACTGTTCATCCAGCCCTCCACACCACGGGGTCCTGTTCAACCACCCCTCCACGGGCACCCCTCCACCGTCTGCTGTTCATCCAGCCCTCCACCACACCATGGGGTCATGTTCATCCAGAGGCAACGCCACCGCTCACTGTTCATCCAAACCCACCCCTACAATGCTCACTGTTCATCCCAGAGGTAGCATCGATCGGCTTGATTAGCGGCAGCGATGGCGAAGAATCGCTTCGATCGGGTTGATTAACGACCATCGATCGATCGCTCGAGTTCGATAACGCGTAACTGCGGTCTGTCGCCGGGTTCGATTAGAGCCCAACGCCTCGCTTCGGGTTCGGTTAGAGCCAACGCCTACGCACACTGCAGCAGCGTAATGCGAGAAACACGCATCGCTCGGGCCCCAACCTCCCACCGTAACCGGGAACTCCCCGAAATTTTCCTCCCCCTTGCTTCTACCACGGTTTTTTCCGACATGGACGGCCCAAAGAATGTCATGCAGCTGCGTCTCCGGCCCGCCTAGGACGAAAAGCCCATTTTATGTCATGATTTTTTGTCATAGAAGTAGGAGCCCACCACATCTATGATTATACCGGGTTTTGTCACAATTATCGTCATAGAAGTGTCATATGTATGACCAATTTTTTTTCGTTCGGCCCAAAATGTCACGGATGTGTCTTTTTTTTGTAGTGTTCTCAGCATCTGTGCAACCTGCGGTGGTCAACTCCCTTCCAATCCTACATAGCCAGTCATCAGCAACTATTCGGTCGGTGCTACTGGAGAACACCGGCGGCTGCAACCTCAGGAAACGGGCTAAGTTGTCAACTGGTGGTGGTGGCGGTGGGTTGTTGTTGTTGTTTTTGTTGTTGTTGTTGTTGTTGTTGTTGTTGTTGTTGTTGTTGTTGTTGTTGTTGTTGTTGTTGTTGTTGTTGTTGTTGTTGTTGTTGTTGTTGTTGTTGTTGTTGTTGTTGTTGTTGTTGTTGTTGTTGTTGTTGTTGTTGTTGTTGTTGTTGTTGTTGTTGTTGTTGTTGTTGGTGTTGTTGTTGTTGTTGTTGTTGTTGTTGTTGTTGTTGTTGTTGTTGTTGTTGTTGTTGTTGTTGTTGTTGTTGTTGTTGTTGTTGTTGTTGTTGTTGTTGTTGTTGTTGTCGTTGTTGTTGTCGTTGTTGTTGTCGTTGTCGTTGTCGTTGTCGTTGTCGTTGTCGTTGTCGTTGTTGTTGTTGTTGTTGTTGTTGTTGTTGTTGTTGTTGTTGTTGTTTTTTTTTTTTTTTGTTGTTGTTGTTGTTGTTGTTGTTGTTGTTGTTGTTGTTATTGTTGTTGTCGTTGTTATTGTTGTTGTTCTTGTCCTTGTTGTTGTCCTTGTCGTTGTTGTTGCCGTTGTTGTTGTGGTTGTTGTTGTTGTTGTTGTTGTTGTTGTTGTTATTCTTGTTGTTGTTCTTTGTTGTTATTCTGTTGTTGTTATTCTTTGTTGTTGTTATTCTTGTTGTTGTTGTTGTTGTTGTTGTTGTTGTTGTTGTTGTTGTTGTTGTTGTTGTTGTTGTTGTTGTTGTTTTTGTTGCCTTGGTTCTGGACTAGTAGCTGCATCAAGGCATTCTGCTGTTGGATCAACTGAGTAAGCTCCGGTGGGAAGGCAAATCTGGGTTCACGTATCGGAGGCATCTGATGGTTTTAGAGGGGAGAGATTAGAATAGAGTGAGGTCTAGTGAGAAAGCACTACCCATATGCACATGAGACAAACACATTCATACCACACCAACCAATTCAAACAAGGGCATACAATCGATCTAACTATCGTTACAGTGCTTGGACTACTAATATATACATGGGGGAAATACTACTAATAATATGGTGGTCGACTAGAAATTTTGATCGGTGGAAGACTCCATGATATCCGCGCCAGCTTCGTCTTCATAATCATCATCACTACTGTCAGGGTCGAAGTCGGTGTCGTCGATGATGATGTAGTCCTCGGGATGGTCGTCATCTCCTCCTAGCGCGGGGTCTCCCATGAATTGTGACACCCGGATAATTAAGCTATAGTAATCCTCTGCTAATGATGCCACGTCACCCCGATTTCTGTTGTTAAACTCGGGTCGGTTCTAAACCTAGTTCAAATTTCAAATTTAAAATAAAGTCAAACAAATAAAGTTTTCAAATGTCAAAACAAAAATGTCCGTTGGGTTGCAAACATTCACTAGCTAGTTATCATGTGGCAACCAACATCTTTTGGCTCTCCCGTTAATCCCTAGGACAATATATAGTGGTCCCATAGCATATTAATTGGCCTTTTCAATTTCTAAAAATGCTTGAACAATTCCTTTGGCTCTGAAACTTTTATGCAACACTACGGTGTTGTGCCTGATTTATGTGTTAATTTTAACTGTCAACTAAATTCTTTTGGCCACTCAAATAAATACAATTCAGTAGCTAATTAGATACAGAAAAAGAAAAGGAGAAAGCAAAATAGAAACAAAGAGAAAGGCCCCTCCCCTCCCCATGGGCCACTTGGCCCAGATGGCCTGCTGGACCAACAGCCCAGCTCCCCCACTCATCCTGTTCCTCCCGCTACAGGAGACAACAGGGGATCGTGGCGCCCATCCGCGCCGGCCACGCCGTGCGTGGAGGCCATCCACCGCCTCCCCGATGGCTACAAGAGCAACCCCAAGCCCCACCTCTCTTCCCCGGTCGAACCCTAGCTGCCACTCCTCATCCCCATCTTGCCTCTCTCACCCCAGATTCAGCCGCGCCCAACGCGGTTGTCGCCGAGTAGCCGTCGTGCACATGGCCACCGACCCTCTCCCTGCCACGCCGACGAGCCCTGTAGGACCGCCGTCGTCTACCTCACCCTCTGCGCCACCGGATTGGAGCCAGGAGCCCCCATCTCCGTCACCCACATCATCTTCGTCTCGGGTTGTCACCGTCGGACGTCTTCGATCCGCTCCGCCCCGAGCCTCTCCGGCATCCACGAGCTCGCTTTTGCATGACTACAGGGCCCCGTGAGCTTCTTCTCCGCTTCCCCCTCGCCCCGTTCTTGATTTTCCGCCGTAGTTGTCGTTTCCGCGCACGCCATGTCCCGAGCTTCGTGGTCACAACCACGCTCGTGGGCGCCCAGCCACACAAGCCCATGCCCTTGCCCGTCCATGTCCTTGTGCGCGCGCTCCCATGTGCTTGGTTGCTCCCTCTATGATGCTGCTGCGATTCTGCAAGTTGCTGCCTCCGCTTTTCTCTGCCGCTAGCAGCTGTGTGGCTCTCTGCTTGCCGCTTGCCGCCGCGCCCCCCACTCGTGGCGGAGCCTGCCTCCGGCCACCGCCCCTGGTCCGTCCCCTGCAGCCCGCTGCGGCGCGACCTCTCGGGTCCGGCCCGCGCCCGCTGTTGGCCGCCCGACACCGCCGCTCCCTGCACCTCGCCCTGGCGGCCCCTACTGCAGCAGCGCAGGTGCCGTCGGCACCTGCTGGCTGCGCCCGCCTCGCCGAGCCGCGCCCTTGGCCGCCTCTCCGCTTCCTTCTGACCTCGCCCATGCACCGCCCACAGCCTCCGCGGTCGTGCCTCCCTTAGCCACGGTGCCCGCTTGGCCACGCGTCCGCCCTTGCCCTCGGCCCGCCAGCCGCCCAACCACGACCGGCTCGTGCACGCGCAGGGGCAACCGCCCCATTGACCGCTGCATCCGCATGCCCGCAACCCCTCCTGGGCCACTGACTTTAGGGGCCCAGCCCTTTAAAAAAAAGGGGGAAACAAAAAAATTTAATTATTTAATTAACTTAATAAATTTAAACATAATTAGTCTAATTACCTATTTGGTTAATTAGTTAGCACTAACGGAAACTGACATGTGGGTCCACTGTATAGTTGACCAGTCAACTGGTCAACAGTTGACCTGGTCAACTGGGCCCACTGTCAGCCTCTGGTGGCCCTGCTGTGTGCACTCTGCAGGGTGCACCTAGCATTTTCACCTTTATTTTGAGTTATTAATAATTTCAGAATATTACTAAAACTTCAATAAATAATTTAAAATAATTCGTAACTCGGATGAAAAAGTTTTCTACATGAAAATTACTCAGAACGACGAGACGAATCTGAATACGTGGTTCGTTCGTCCGCCACACATCCGTAGCATAGCGAATGTGCAACCTCCCCCCTCTGGTTCATCTGCCCGAAAATGCCAAACTTCGGGGAAACATTCCCGGATGTTCTCCCCCTTCGCCGGTATCGTGTAACACCGCGTTAGAACACGCCTAACACCGCGTATCATCATATCATGCTTAGTGCTGCAACTGTATGCTTGTATTTACTGTTTCTTCCCCCTTTTCTCTCCGGTAGACCCCGAGACTGCCGCTGATGCCGCTGTGATCGACTATGTCGACGACGACCCCCTTCTTCTTGTCTGAGAAACCAGGCAAGCCCCCCCCCCTTTGATCATCCCGATATCGCCCATTCTATTCTCTCATGCTTGCATTAGATTTTGCTACTGTTATTGATTGCTCCTATTCTGATGCATATCATGCTTTTGTATCTGCTATTGTTACCTACCTACTTATCCTAAACTGCTTAGTATAGGTTGGATAGTGATCCATAAGTGACCTCCACCTTGTCCTTAGTGCCCCTGCTTCATCATTGACGACTCGAGCTACATGATCGACGACCAGAGCCCGACACCGCACATCACATCACGCCCCTTTTGTTGCTTGACTCTGCAGAGCTACTATCTAGTGTCGAGGGTGATCCCTCATAACGCACCCCTGATGATAATTCTGTAGTGTAGCTATTCGGTCCTGGTCATCGAGGGTGATTTCCTCTTTCACCACTACCAATACGGCTCTGTCGTGCACCACCTCAAGTGTGAACCTTGAGGGTGGTCCCTTTACGTTCACCTTGATGATTACATTGAATGGAATCCACTGGGGGTGATTCCTTGGGTTTTTCCCTTGATGTCTGGACACACAGCACTACTAGGAAAAGGCCTACTAGTGGCGCACCAGTTTTGCCTAATAATGGCGCACTACTGGTGCGCCACTAGTACCACGCCACTAGTATTAAATACTAATGGCGCACCACTGGTGCACCATTAGTATCTGGTATACTAATGGCGCACCAGGCAGTGCGCCATTAGTATAGCCCATGGTGCGCCATTAGTATACCAGATACTAATGGCGCACCACATAGAAGTGCGCCATTAGTAACAATTTTTTTCAAAAAAATTTTCAGAATTTTTTTTCAATTTTTTTTCGTTTTTTTCTTAATCTCGGGTCACTATGGCTTAATCTCGAGTCAATATGCTTAATCTCAAGTCAAATCGCACTAAGTGGTCAAACTTCCCGGAAGGTCACCCATCCTCACACTACTCCAGCCCGAGAACGCTTAACTTCGCAGTTCTATCCAACCCCAGCACCACCTCACTTAACATGCACTTTTTGATATATCTATCATATCAATCCTATTATACCTTGTTGATGTCTAGGACTTTGTTCATGTTCATGACTATGATGAAATTTTGAAAAATATTTCAAACTTCCTGGTCATATTACGTATCATTTTTTGAAAAAAATTCAAAAAAATAAAATTCGAAACCATTTTTTTCTGTTACTAGTGGCGCACCTAGCAAACAGTGCGCCACTAGTAAGTTTGAATTTTTTTGATTTTTTTTGCCTCTAGATCTTGAAAGCCCCGTAACTTTTTTTCTGTTAGGTTTTTGGGGGTTTTCTGTTAGTTTTAACTAGTAATGGCACACTATCTCCTGGTGCGCCATTACTAGTTTTGAAAAAAAATAAAAAAAAATTAAAAAAATTGAACAAAAATTACTAGTGGCGCACCGTGGATCTGGTGCGCCATTACTAGTTTAACTAGTAATGGCGCACTATCCCCTGGTGTGCCATTACTAGTTTTGAAAAAAAATTGTTACTAATGGCGCACCGTGGATGTGGTGCGCCATTAGTATTTGGACACTAATGGCGCACCAACACATGGTGCGCCATTAGTATATAGTAGTGGCGCACCACATGTCTGGTGCGCCATTAGTGTCCATATCATCTATAGCCCTTTTCCTAGTAGAGCGGTTACCTTGACATTACTTGAGACCTTTGAGAAAGTCGGGCGGGCCGGAGAGCACCCGCATGATGGTTACGAGGCACGACCGGGAAGTCAGCCAGCCCTCGAGTGGGCTGGGCTTGCCCTTGCCGTATTTCCTCGAGACGGGGTGACGGGGTCACATTATCATGAGTCTCTGCTCGTCTCCGCAAACTAATAATACGCTATGGTTTGGGTATTTGTTCTGAACTGGCCTTTGGCCTTTACGCACCAACCACCACGCGAGAATAGTTATGGGCCTCGACGTCGCAGTAGGCCTCGATGTCGCAGTATTAGCCGAAGCTTTGTCAGATGTCCAGTTCAGCATTGCGGCACGGCTGGGCCTGCACCATCCTGTTGTAGTGGAGCCTGGACCCGCCCTGCACGTAACGACCCGGAGTGCAACGGGCGATGGGCCCAGACCCCGGAGTGCTTAGGAGGTAGACCGGCAGGGACCTCTCTACTGATCCTAGGTAGGGCTGCGACCTGTTGATCTTCCGAGGCTGGGCATTGACCCAGAAAAGTGTGTCCGGCCAGAGTGATTGAGCGTGTTGGAAAACGTGGTGCACCCCTGCAGGGAAGATACATATTCTAATATCGTTTCCACGGTAATGGACGTTCAGACTTATATCTTGATCTAATACAACTAGAAATGGATACTTGAGATATGTGGCTCCGGGATTGCTTTCTCGCAGGGAGTCGAGGAAGGATCTCTGGGCATTAATGTTACAACATGCTTGTTAATTAAACTACTATTCTTTACTCTTCCACATGTAGCAAGATGCTTGGAGCTGCTTGAAGATGCTAGTCTTCGATAGGCTAGGCCCCCCTATTCTGGCATTCTGCAGTTCAGTCCACAGATACAACCCTTCCATTTGATACCAATGCATACTTAGTTTAGATATGATGCTTGCGAGTACTTTGGATGAGTACTTACGGTTGCTTTGCTTCCCCTTTTCGCCTTCTTTCTTCTTTCTGGTTGTTGCAACCAGATGGTGGATCCCTGGAGCCAGATGTCACCGCCGACGGATGCTACTACATGGAGACCACCGACGACCAGGAGTAGTTAGGAGGTCCCAGGCAGGAGGCCTTGCCTCTTCGGTCGTTATTGCTTTTGTGTTTTCCTTCTTAAGGCAGTCTTGTCTAACTTGTGTCTGTACTCAGATATTGTTGCTTCCGCTGACGCCTGTGTTTCAAGCTTCTGTATTCGAGCCCTCGAGGCCCCTGGCTTGTAATATGAATCTTGTATTGTTTTGTTTTTGTCTAGAGTTGTGTTGTGATATCTTCCTGTGAGTCCCTGATCTTGATCGTACACTTTTGCGTGTATGATTAGTGTACGGTTGAATCGGGGGCGTCACATGAATACTCCTAGCTTCCTTGTCAGGTCGTCATTCTTCTCCACTAGTATTGCAATTTCCTCCTCGTATCCATCGCGTGTAGACTTGAGTTCCTCTTCTAGCTCCATGTTCCTGGTTATCACCTTATTCAGATCTAACATGCTTGCGCACATTTGGTTCTCCTGGCGACGAATGTGTTCGTTTAACTCCTGGATGAAAGTTGCAATGGACGTGTCCCTCCTGGTGCTGATCATCTCCCATTGCTCATCTTAGCGCCCACATATCTGGTAGATGGTGTCCTTAAGATCCTTGTGATAGACTTCGCCGATGCGTCCCATGGCGATTTGGGCTGTCGTGCTCTTGCCTAGACTCCAGGTTGGTGCATCAAAGGAAAACTCTATGGGCTCAGTAGCTGGCGTGAATGTCCTTCCTGGAACTTGAACTCGAATCATCCAATGCTCCTCTTCTGGTAAAGTGGCGATGTAGGTCCCGATGAAACTTGGTATTCCGATGTTCAGGGACCTAGTAACTTCCTTCAAGTGTCTCCCAAAAGGTGTGTCTTCATCCGGTTGTGCAAACTTGTTCCTTGAGTCCGCCATCCTATAGTGTGGAAAATGGAGAGGAGTCAGAATTGAGTAGAGAAGAGTGACCTATGGCTTATCGTAGTGGTCGTGTCCTACAATTAGCGTGTGCTCTAATACCATCTTGTAGCGATCCAACCTCAAACGGTCGAATCTCTGTGCTTAAGTGTCATCCCTGAATCGGTAATGCTGACACACACAGTACTTGAAGGATTTAGAGTGCAATCACACACTTATTATCTCAGAAGAGAACTTATTACAATAAATATGGCTTAAGGCCATCTAAATAAGATAACAGCGGAAGGCTTGGAAGATAAAGTGAGTCCATCAACTCCAACGGCATAGCTGAGT
This sequence comes from Aegilops bicornis, assembly GCA_021605145.1. Classification (NCBI taxonomy): domain Eukaryota; kingdom Viridiplantae; phylum Streptophyta; class Magnoliopsida; order Poales; family Poaceae; genus Aegilops; species Aegilops bicornis. The sequence continues at coordinate 673,396,894 of CM038672.1, forward strand.
GCACAACAACGACCTAGCGCACCTTACTCTTCGTCTGAAAAGTTTGCAACATGATACGTTGCAGCCCGAAACGGGTCAGCACATGGAATATGCTGGCAATATAACACAGTAGAACAAAGGAACAAGTAAATGCTATCACTACATGCATATATGGTTGGTGGAGGCTCTATAGTTATAATGTTTTTGCGAAAGGCCAATTTTTCCCTACAGCAAAGGAATATATTTTATTTAACTATCATGGTAGTTGATGTAGGAGATATGCCCTAGAGCCAATAAAAAAAGTTATTGATTATCTCCCGGTTCATAATTATGTTTATGTTTCCATGCTATAACTGCTATGGTTCTCGAGTCTGCAATAACACGAGTCTCGGAGGAAGACTCATATGCACGTGTGGAATAATAAATGGTAAGAAGTATTCTTAGTCTGGCCTCTAAGACTAGCTCAAGTGTTGCATGATGGTTCTGTTTTCCTGATCATGGGCATGTCAATGCTGCAACTTTGAGGGCACAATGTTAAGAGAACATTTGTGTTGAATCGACCCGGATTGATGGTATGCTATGAGATTCATTCGTCACAAGTTAATGCTACATAACACAGAGATGGTTAACGTTTGCATGATTCCTTAGACCATGAGAGTATCGAGTTTCTTCATGCTTGCTTCATGAACTTTTGGGTTTGTTAAACGTCATCTGTAAATGGGTGGCTATTACGGCGACTTACGGGTTCATGGAAAAGTATGTCAAGTAACTTGATAGCTCAAGATTGGGATTTGCTCCTTCGACGATGGAGAGATATCTCTGGGCCCTCTCGGTGTTACGGTATCCATCATCGTCTGGCCAGACACTTTGTGATTTGATCACGGGGATGCCGGAACACGGGAACGAGAAAAGAGAACAAAATCGGTAATGAGGTAACTTGCATGGTGGACAAATTGTTCGTCTATGGGGATGCAATAAATCTCACCTCGGGTGTTTGTGACATATCGCGAAGCAACAGGAATAGCTCACTGCAACTGGAGGTTCACTCGAATATTCAGTCGTGTGGGTATAGGGGTCAATATGGGTGTCCACGGCTCCGATGTTGATCATTGATCGGAAGGGGTTCCGGGTCATGTTTATACTTCACCGAACCTATAGGGTCACATGTTTAAGGGTCATCTATCTGCTGAATACTAGATAGGGAGTCTGAGAGAAATTTGCCGAAAAAGTTTTGGAGACAATGGGAGAGTTCCGGAGAGAGAATAGCGAAATAGTTTCGTAACACTGAAAGGTTGTTTCGGGATATACCATTAAGTCAAATTGGTTTCGGGACACGCCTGATAATTCTTGGAGGGTGCCAGAATTATTCTGGAAACTTCTGGGAATTTTTGGCGATAAACACCGAAAATGTTACGGAGCTGCCGGTACCGCTTTGGTTGTTTTTCTAAGATGAAATTCACTAATCTGAAATTGTTTCAGAACAAATCCAAAATCACTTTAGTGGGTACTGGAATTATTCTAAGACCGATAGAAATATTTTTGGATTTAATGGACGCAAAAAATTGTCTTCATGAATAGTGAAAATGCATTCTTGTTTTCTTTTCGCCGATGAAAATCACTAAACCGAAATTGTTTCGGAACGCGTTGAAAATTGTTTTAGTGGGTACTGGAAATGTTCTGAGCCCACATAAATATTTTCAGTTTGAACGGACGCTGAAAAATGTCGCCGTGAATAGTGAAAGTGCTTTTTGCTTGGCTTCTTGGAGAAGCCACCTTGAGGGCCTTTTGGTATTATCCCCTTGGCTTCTTGGAGAAGCCACCCTTGGGCTTGGCCTATAAATAGGGGTGGAAGGGGCTGCCTAAAGACACACTCTTTCTCACATACAAGTGCCATGCATGATCTGGCTTGTCTGTCCCTCCCAGCGAAATAGTTTCATAGAGCCGAAAGGTTGTCTGGGTTCCGGTGGGAACTAGTTCTGGACGGCGAAGCCTTGCCGAATAGATGACGACGTATGTGTGCAACCCCGTAGAGAGGTCGTAGTATCGATCCGTTTGCCCTAGGGGCTGTTTTGAGAGTGCCTCCTGAAGGGCTGTCCAAGTGACGGTCCGAGTTCTGTGAGTCCTCCCGAAGGGCTGTCCGAGTGACCGTCCGAGTTTTGAGGGTCCTAGAAGGGCTATGCGACACAGTCCGAGGGACTGTCCGACCGCCTCCCGGAGGGCTGTCCGTGGGGCGGATGAGGATATACATCCTCGCGGTTGGGAGGTTGTAAATCCTAGCTGTGGGGATCTGCACCGCCGATCGTCATCGACTCTACTTCCCGCTGCGCTACGAGTCGGTAACGAAAAAGATCAAACCATGTATGCAGTCTCCATAGTTGTCCTAGGCTGGTGCGTAGGTCGGAAATTTTTTGTTTTCTGCTGCGTTACCCTACAGTGGCCTCAAGAGCCGTGCTATGCGTAGATGCAGGTTTCGATCTAGAATACATGGAGATGTATGGGTATTGCATAATATAATTAGGTAGTAGATGAGATCTATTGCTGAAAATTATTTATGCGGGTGATGATGAAATCTGTTACCCGACGTTCTTGTTGCTTCCTAGAATTTGTGTTTGCTCAATCTCGAGACAACATGGTGGAATTTGACAAAGTTACGGCAATCCGTGATCCTGATTGATCATGGAAGTGCTATCGATTCTTTGGGTTCTGCCGTAGTCAAAAAGGATGAAATTCGTAGATGAAAGGGCATTGCGGATATGATGCGCACGGGGTCATGCATATGACGAAGTTTAGTATGGGGCTCGAGATTTAATTATCTCGTGTTTCATACACCCCGAGATGTTAATCTAGCAACTTGAATAATCATACTTGATGATAAAATGTTGGTAGCTGCGGTTTAAGTCGAAACCTTAGAAGCCACGAAAAACAAGTCTTTGCATGAACCGATTAGAGGCGTCTAACTTGATTTTGCAGGAGGGTTTTTCATGTGCATGTGATGTGGTATAGCAGTGCTCATAATAATTTGATTATGTATGAGATGACTATATGATGTAATTAACATGACCTACGTATCATGATTCGGCATGATGGCTAGAGCCATATGATTGCACTTTAATGACCTGCGTGTCAACCTTAAGTAATGCATTTATTTTTTACGCTATGGAGATAGCAATATTATCTGGTGCATCGACAAGGTGGTGGCAATCTTCACGAAGGTGAACACCGACGCGAATGCCGAAGACGAAGAAACGAAGAATTCTCCGTCATAAAGGACAATACCATATCATGCTATTATGAATTGCCTGAGATGTTTATCCCTTTGATGGACCCTTTTTGATTGAGCGCTAGTCACTTTTTATTAGGGTGATCTCTCACTAAAATATCAAGTAGTTAGTGTTCTCCCAAGTGTAGCACCGTCACGGCACCTATCTTTTCGGGGTGCGCCATGGATGCATGGGCACGAACAATTAGAGGAGTGTGAGGCGGGTGAGGTCAGACCTCGCAGCAAGATCACTTGGTTGTCTTGACGTTCATGGCAGGATCGTCCTGAGCTCGGAACACACGCATCAAAAGATGAGCAAGAGCCACATAGAGATGTGATTGGCAAGTTGGCCTACCGATTAAAATTCCCGTTATGAGATTATGATTCTATGGTGATGAATTTAAGTCTGGATCTTGTATCACTCATAATCAATTTTGAGAGATATTGATTTGAGTGGGAGCGCACTGTTGAATTAACATGTTTAATTCTCAGTGCAATTAATTATGAACAATGTCTAAGTGTTTCTTGCAAAATAGTTGTAGAATAATGGCTCGCGATTCCACTTTCCGTGTTAAAATTGAATAGCTGTTAAATATCTGGTTAAAACTTTACGATTGGTAATGTAATACGAGGATTGTCCTCAAAAGTGCCGAGAAGGACTTTGTCCTATCGCATGCTTTCCGTATCCTCCCGCTAATGCTATGGATCATGTGACTCTCCTCCTTCGATCCAAAAGCTAGAATTCTGTTACGGTCAAGTGGAATATGTTTGCTTCCATGAAACCCGAACTTTGAAAGTTGGGATAGTTATATGATATTCATGGAACTGAAAATTATTTTCAGATACAAACAGAGCAATGTTTGTTTGCAAGTATTAGTAAAAGTGTTTACTATGCATTTGACTGTTGGGAAAGGGATCCAGAAGAACGCGTGTCATATAATGAAAGGTGAATAAAACAACAACTTAAAGAGAAAAGGAACTGTCCAAAGGGTGTTAGTACGCCTAGGAAGTCCGGGGCTAACGCCACTCTTAAGTTGGGTGCTTCTTTTGCGGGTAGGAGAAATACTAAAAGTTAAACTGTTAGAAGTATAAAGGCAGAAAGGAAGATGACTCGAATATCCAGCTCATGTATGAGTGTCATACAAGTTTTTGATGTATAGTAGTCTGGTCAAAAATATAGTTCTTGGGAATTATGGTTAAACATGTTAATCACTAATTCTTGGGTATTGTAAGTTAATCACAAAGATACCCGCTCGATTGCATTCTGTTACGAATCAATGTAAGAGCTACTATGGCCTAAAAAGACTAGCCAGAAATGAGGTTAAGGTATATACAGGGAACATAGTAAATGTTACTATACCTTCCATCCGTGTATTGCCGTCTTTATTTATTTTCATAATTCATTTAGAGTTTTACAAACTCTAGCCCATTGCATAAGGTATCTTGCAAGAAGGTTGTTCATAAGAGAACTTTTTATGTTCGATGTTATGAATAACACAAGGGCCATACTTTCATTATGAATGAGATGTATATTATGAATATTGATAATAATACAATACCTCTGGGTTTACTTTCATATTTCATTTTAGAGTTTCATACACTCTAGCCCATTGCACAATGTTTGTTGCAAAAGAGTTGTTCATAAAAACAACAATTGTTGTTAAGTATTATGAATAACATGAAGGGCCATGCTTCCATCCAAGATGGTATGTATGTTATGAATATTGATGGTAATATGATACATCCATAACACTGACGCTAAATGTCGCAAGACTAAAAGAATACCACACAAGTGTGGCACTACATTTGGTCACAGTGGAGAAACCCGCATGGAAAATTCCATTATGATGGATTTTGAAGTCTTTTTGATTTTGAATCATCTGACACTTGCAACTTTCCTCCGAAAAGTGAAGTGATTAAAATACCATTCACAGGCCATAAGGAACGAGCAACAAACTTATTAGTGATCATACATTTGATGTGTGTAGTCCAATAAGTGTTGTTAGTGGTGGATTTATTTATCTTCAGAAATGACTCAAGTAGATATATGGATATTTACTTGATGAGACGTAAGTCTGGATCTTTTGAAATCATTCGAAAGGTTTTTAAAAATGAAGTAGAAGTTATTGTAATAAGAAAATTATGTTTCTGCAATTTGATTGCACAAAGGAATATTTGAGTTACATGTTTAGCGAATGCCTTATGAGTTGTGAAAGGGGTTTCATAACTTGCACCACCCGGAACACCACTGCAAGTGAAAAGTCCGTGGAGATGTAATCTAACCATTTATTACATGGTAAGGTCAAAGAAGACATAAATAAATTTGCCATTATCCCTTTTATAGTGATGCTTTAGAGACTGCGGCTTTTACACTGAAAAGAGCTACATCGGGTCTGTTGAAATGAAGCCATGGTATGATACACCCAACCATGTTATATCTTTTCTTAACATTTGGAATATGGGGCTTGTGTAAAAGGTTACAAACCTATTCCAAATCAGACAAGTGCTACTTTGTAGGTTATACCGAAATGTTGGGTATTCCTCCCTCATTATACCGAGGCAAATAGTTTTGCCGCGAAACGGTGTGCTTTTAAAAAGAATGGTTCTTTCAAAAAGTTGAGTGGGAGAATAGTGCAAATCGACGAGATAAACAGTATCTTTGTCATCAGATCAAAGGAAAGAGACCTTGGAAGTAATTCCATAGTTTCCTACTGCGACTGATACGGAAGTCTCTACAATAAAATGTATGAACTTGGTCGAACTTGCAATTTGAACCACGTAGGCAAGGCTCGTGCAAACCTCTCAAGTCATAAGCGAGATATTGTTGTTAGACAACATTATACCTCGATACACAAGGAAGCGTTGATGGGCCCTGACTCCGGAATTGGCTAAATGCCAATACAACCCGAGTTAGTTTCCATATAAGTGATTCAAGATTAAAACCTTGATACACCTTTCGGAAGACTTAGAGTCTAACGAATATTTATGGAACTTAAAACTAATACGTATAAAAATGTTTTATCCATAAAGCTCGACTTGTTGAAATAACAAGTTCAAGAGTTGACTACGATGAGGTTGTTTTCATCGTAGCGATGCTTAAAGTCAGTTCGGGTTGAACTAGCAATTAATACATATTTCAATCATGAGATCTGAAACATGGATGACAATAGGATTTCCATCTGATGGAAATGAAACCACGGACTTGCATGTGTTACAGTCCAAGGCATTTTGACTATCCACAGGATGCTAGTAAGGGTGCAAACTTCAGAGTTCCAGCGATGGACAAAAGAGAGCAAAATGGAGTTGGAATCTTCGTGCTTTGATGAAATGGTCAAAGGGGTTTGACTTCATCAATGGGTAATGAAGATGCTTGTAATTCAAGAAAGTAAGTGGGAGCGTAATAATATTTCTAAAAACCTTGTGTGCTTGAGACATTGTTAATTGGAAATAAATTTCTTGACACGAATTAGGACTTCATTTGAAAATAGTTTTTTGATGAAGTGCTTTGGCTAAATAGCCTCAATATTAGGCATAACGATATATGGAGATAGATTTACCTAATAGGGCTAAGCAATGAATACATATTGACAAGGTGCTAAAACCTTTTACCATTTAAAACCGCCAAGGAGTGATTCTTGCCGGAGTGACATGGAAGAGTTTTTTTTTGCAAGACTCGGTGTCCCAAAACACTGATGAGCAAAATGCACGATGCAGATTCCACACACTTTTTTGTTTGGATTAATCATGTATTCCATGGTATGTAAAACAACCAGATATGTCCAATACTCCCAAGGTGTTGTGAGTATGGATACTAAAGTGATCAAAATCTTGATCGTGGGACAACGTGAAAGATGTCATTGAGTACTAGAGTAATACGATGATATGTTTTCTATAGCGGAGATCATGAAGAGTTCGTTGTAAAATGTTACATCGATACAGTCTTCATCTTTTCTCCATGCGATTTTCGATTTAAGTTAAGGGTTTTGTATAATACACAATATGGTGGCACGGTAGTTGGAAATTGTTCCCAACAGGATACTGTGGCGAATTCTATAACAAATGACTAAGTATGTTGACGCTTTAGAAGCGACAAACAAGATGTTGAATCATATAGTTCATTCATGAACTTAGTATGGTTCGAGAAGGCTTTGGTCAATGGGACACTATTTGAGATAGTTGCTCCATAACTTCGATCGGAGGAATCAGGTTTCGACCAATGATTCACATATATACAAAGCCAAGTCCGCACAAAATATAAATTTTGTGAAAGCGTGAAAATGCGAGGATATGCAGAGATACACACGGAGCTGAAATTGTCAGATCCGATGGACATCAGGCTATACCACATGTGAAGCATTTTTTACACCAGTATGCCATAGGTGTAAAGCGCATTAGCATTAACTAGATTATTGACTCTAGTGCAAGTGGGAGTCTGTAGGAGATATGCCCTAGAGGCAATAATAAATGTTATTGATTATCTCCCGATTCATAATTATGTTTATGTTTCCATGCTATAACTGCTATGGTTCTCGAGTCTGCAATAACACGAGTCTCGGAGGAAGACTCATATGCACGTGTGGAATAATAAACGGTAAGAAGTATTCTTAGTCTGGCCTCTAAGACTAGCTCAAGTGTTGCATGATGGTTCTGCTTTCCTGATCATGGGCATGTCAATGCCAACAACTTTGAGGGCACAATGTTAAGAGAACATTTGTGTTGAATCGACCCGGATTGATGTTATGCTATGAGATTCATTCATCACAAGTTAATGGTACATAACAAAGAGATGGTTAACGTTTGCATGATTCCTTAGACCATGAGAGTATCGAGTTTCTTCATGCTTGCTTCATGAACTTTGGGGTTTGTTAGCGTCATACGTAAATGGGTGGCTATTACGGCGACTTACGGGTTCATGGAAAAGTATGTCAAGTAACTTGATAGCTCAAGATTGGGATTTGCTCCTCCGACGATGGAGAGATATCTCTGGGCCCTCTCGGTGTTACGGTATCCATCATCGTCTGGCCAGACACTTTGTGATTTGATCACGGGGATGCCGGAACACGGGAACGAGAAAAGAGAACAAAATCGGTAACGAGGTAACTTGCATGGTGGACAAATTGTTCGTCCACGGGGATGCAATAAATCTCACCTCGGGTGTTTGTGACATATCGGAAAGCAACAGGAATAGCACACTGCAACTGGAGGTTCACTCGAATATTCATTCGTGTGGGTATAGGGGTCAATATGGGTGTCCACGGCTCCGATGTTGATCATTGGTCGGAAGGGGTTCCGGGTCATGTCTATACTTCACCGAACCTATAGGGTCACACGCTTAAGGGTCATCTATCTGCTGAATACTAGATAGGGAGTCTGAGACAAATTTGCCGAAAAAGTTTCGGAGACAATGGAAGAGTTCCAGAGAGAGAATAGCGAAATAGTTTTGTAACACTGAAAAGTTGTTTCAGGATATACCATTAAGTCAAATTGGTTTCGGGACACGCCTGATAATTCTTGGAGGGTGCCAGAATTATTCTGGAAACTTCTGGGAATTTTTGGGGATAAACACCGAAAATGTTTCGGAGCTGCCGGTACCGCTTTGGTTGTTTTTATCAGATGAAATTCACTAATCTGAAATTGTTTCAGACGAATCCAAAATCATTTTAGTGGGTACTGGAATTATTCTAAGACCCACAAAAATATTTTCGGATTTAATGGACGCGAAAAATTGTCTTCATGAATAGTGAAAATGCATTCTTGTTTGCTTTTCGCAGATGAAAATCACTAAACCGAAATTGTTTCGGAATGCGTTGAAAATTGTTTTAGTGGGTACTGGAAATGTTCTGAGCCCACATAAATATTTTCGGTTCAAAAAGACGCTGAAAAATGTCGTCATGAATAGTGAAAGTGCTTTTTGCTTGGCTTCTTGGAGAAGCCACCTTGAGGTCCTTTTGGTATTATCCCCTTGGCTTCTTGGAGAAGCCACCCTTGGGCTTGTCCTGTAAATAGGGGTGGAGGGGGCTGCCTAAAGACACACTCTTTCTCACATACAAGTGGCATGCATGATCTGGCTTCTCTCTGCCTCCCAGGGAAATAGTTTCGTAGAACCGAAAGGCTGTCTGGTTCCGGTGGGAACTAGTTCTGGATGGCGAAGCCCTGCCGGATAGATGACACCGTATGTGTGCAACCCCGTAGAGAGGTCGTAGTTTTGATCCTTTTGCCCTAGGGGCTGTTTTGAGAGTGCCTCCCAAAGGGCTGTCCAAGTGACGGTCCGAGTTCTGTGAGTCCTCCCGAAGGGCTGTCCGAGTGACCGTCCAAGTTTTGAGGGTCCTCCCGAAGGGCTGTCCGCGAAACAGTCCGAGGGACTGTCCGACCGCCTCCCGAAGGGCTGTCCGTGGGGCGGATGAAGGTATACATCCTCGCAGTTGGGAGGTTGTAAATGCTAGCTGCGGGGATCTGCACCAACGATCGTCATCGACTCTACTTCCCGCTGCGCTACGAGTCGGTAACGAAAAAGATCAAACCATGTATGCAGTCTCCATAGTGGTCCTGGGCTGGTGCGTAGGTCGGAGATTTTTTGTTTTCTGCTACGTTACCCTACAGTTGAAACATTGAGAATGGTAACCCCATCTCAATCCCAATTAAAAAGTAATTATCAACCCAACAAATTAATTTAGAGTGATGAGATCAACATGATAATCCAAGAACCAGACACTCAAGATGTCCATAACCAGGGACACGGCTAACCATGATTAGTTTGTACACTCTGCAGAGGTTTGCGCACTTTTCCCCACAAGACTCGATCTCCTCCATTGGATTTCTCGCACTACATGGTGTTTGAGAAACGGATGACTGAGACACGGTCTTTCAGAAGCATTAACTCTTTACTCTGGGTAGACTGTACCAACCTACATCCCCTACATCTGCTAGCCTACCACTGAAGAGGTCATGCAACATACTCAACTATGCTAGAGCCCATAATAGCTTGTGGCTGCACACGGAAGTTTCTAGCATGAATAATATTATGATCCCTTTGATCCTGGGTGGCGAACCAAAGGACAACACTGGTATATCCCCAGGTGCCCACAACCAATCCACCCAGATGTGTGTTTAAGTAGCCACCTTAAGTTAACCCTTAAATTAACAATATCACATCTGTCATGGATAAACTCAAACCCAAATCACGTCTATGAGCATAGCATAGTAGAAGTAACTCTCAGGGTTTGATAATAAAGTACAATAGGTTCTACCTCATCATCTACTTCCCAATACCCACAAGTTAATCACATCCTAATCATGCAGTGTTTGAGGATTGTAACTAATGCATAAAAACTGGGTATTAAAGGGGTATGATCAATGTGTTACTTGCTTTGCTAACGATCCGCAAACCCTAGAGACTCGTAGTAGCACGCTTCGCACTCCGGAAATTCTATTGCAAACAAACAATATCATACATAAGCACTCCAGCATAGATGCAAGGGTAAAACTCAAATAAGAAGATCCAAATCTGAAAGTTCAACTGAAGAGCTTCAACATGCAAAAGGAATCGATCAAATCGGAGCTACGGAACGAAAATTACGATCAAAAGAACTTTGAATTCAAATCTGCTTGAAACCAAATTTTAAATTGCCAAAATCATGTTCAAGTTGATTAACCAGAAAAAGGGGCTCGAGACGAAGATTTTGGCGTTGGTTTTACTGGATTTGGACAAACGGTTTAAAAGTTGCGAGGGTTTGAAGATTAGGGGCTAATCTGCGAGAGAAATAATCGCGGATAGGTCCCTGGCCGAAAATAAACGGAAAAAGTAAAAATCTATCGGACAAACGTCCGCTAATAGAGACTAACGAACAGAGACATTCGTTAAAACGAGCTAACGGACGAACGTTCGCGGAATAAGCTAAACTGAGAAAAACCAAACCGATCTAAAAGTAAAATAAAAAACCAAATCTAGGGTTTCTAAAAAAACTGGGACGGACCGGAAAAACCGGCGGCGGCGGGCGGGATCCGAACGGCGGCGGCGGCGCGAAAGTCCGCTGGCGGCGTAGGCGAGGCGGAGGGGCTCAAGGTGGCAGCGGCAGCGGCGACGGCGGCAGATTGCGGCAAGGGCTGCAGAAGTGTGGCGGCGCGGCGGCCGGTGGCCGAGGCGGCGAGGCGGGACGAGGTGGGAGGCAAAGGTGGTACTTATAGGAGGCCGGGGGTCCAAGGCGGTTTGGGAAGGGGCGAGGCGGCGGGCGAGGCAGAGTCCGACGGCGCTGATGGCGGCGGCGGCAAAGCTTGGCTGGGTCATATTCCGATCGGCACAACTTTTTAAAATAAAAACAATTCCGCCGAAAAGGAAAAAAACCCTAAATAAATAAAAAATCTAAAAATACCAAAACAATTTCCACCGTCTAAATTAAATATTTAGAACATAGTGAACATTTTTCTAGCCTAAAAAAATGCAATTTTGAAGAATGCATATTTTTCTAATTCAAATAAAATAGCAATAAAAATCCAAATAAAGTATTTATTTGATTTTAACATTTTTCCTCCAATATTTCTTTTATTTTGGAGAAGTCATTTTATCTCCACTCTTTTATTTTTATATTGGAAATATTTTCAGAGAGAAAAATAATTAAAACCAAAATGATCCTCTTTTCAATATTCGGGAAAATAATCAAATATGAAAATAAACGAAATCCCCAACTCTCTCTGTGGGTCCTTGAGTTGCTTAGAATTTCTAGGATCAAAACTAAAATGCAAATAAAATATGATATGCATATGATGACCTATGTATAACATTCCAAATTGAAAATTTGGGATGTTACAACTACTGTGCATTCCTTCAGTCTTACTCATCAACACATGGGTTACATCTCCTTACACACATAGGCTAAAATAAACCCACAACATTTGCCATGTCTATGTGCTATGCTAGCTAATCTTAGTAGCCAATTTGTTCTTTACTCTTCACTTGTACAACTCTATGTCTGACATTTTATCTCTATATCATTTCATTTGTGGACGCTACTTGTTTTTGAGAACGGCGTTTCGATGCCCGGGTGCATCTGCACCCGGTAAAAAAAATTCATAAAAAATTCAGAAAAATTCAAAACATTCCAAAAAAAATTGGGTGGTAAACAATTTGATGCGTGAAGTACGCTCCAATTTTCAAAACATTTGGACTTCTGTGCAGCTCTCAGCAAAAAAGACAAATCAGACTAGAACAGTATATGAACAGTACACATTTTTACAGACCTCCGATTTGTCCTTTTTGCTGAGAGCTGCACAGAAGTACAAATGTTTTGAAAATTGGAGCGTACCTCACGCATCAAATCGTCCATCACCCTAATTTTTTTGGAATTTTTTGAATTTTTCTAGTATTTATTTTGATTTTTTTCGTGAGCGCAGGTGCAGATGAGCTCGGGCTCAGATTCAAATTTCTCCTTGTTTTTCTGTTTCATTGCTATAATCATATATAGAATAGCGCCCCAGCTCAGTCATACTCCAATTTAGTGTTGATTGCAGTTTAAAGGGCCCTTCGAGACGAGTCGGTTTTTAATTCTCGGGAATGATTGGCTTTCAATCTTACGACAGTATATTTATGTATCTTACTATTGACAATTTTTGTTTTGCTAAGTGCGCATACCGCGCACGTGGCCACCGGCGCACGGATCTCATCGACCTCGTGCTCGGGGTGTGCTTCCATTTGGCACATTTATGTATCTTACTCTAGTTGCATATAGAAGGTAAGCGTAGCAGTTAAGGGGAGAGAGATGGAAGTTGGGCTGTTGTCAAATGAAAAGACAGTATTCAAGTTGGGCTGTTGTCAGCTAACCTGACCTACAGTAGAATAATTGTTACTAGGGGTTGGGGCGCGCCCATGGCGCACCGCCTGAGAGAAATCTCGGCAGTTCCAGGTAAGACTCGCCCCTTTCACTTTCCTATTTCTACTTTGTATGAGACTGAAAGTACAACACTACAAGTTTCTAACTGGAACAATAAACAAGAGCTCTTACATCATAGATATTAACAAGTGTGTATCAACCGGCAGGGAGCAGTCTTAGAGCTTACATGAGAGATGGCATACATGATACTGGTTCAAAAGCAACAGTAGGTCCACATCACAAGGGTCAGGCTGGCTACCATGTGGTGTCACTAGACCAGACGAGTCAGCCTTATCTGAATCCGTTCATGCCGACGGCTTCCCTCACGGTGTAGCTCTTCTTCTCGCCCACCTTGGTTATGGTCAGCAACTCAGTGTTGATCGGCGTGCTGCCCGCCGTTGCAGTGGCCATCAGCATATGTGCCGAAGACACACATTAATCGTTCCACTGCCGCAGAATGAGTTTACTCTGCTGGTTTGGTGCAAATCGAACATGTCCAACAAAGAGTGATAAATCAGCACAACAATAACAGGTAGCCACCCAATACAACAAATGTGATAGTAGTATAGCATGTTTTTTAGAGTTTAGCATGGTTTTTCGTCAACAGAGTATAATACACGAAGTTATTAACACACTGATTAGATAGCAGTATAGCATGGTTTTTCCAGAAACAGGAATGTGAAATTTCAAATATTCAGCTTACAACAGAATACTCCATGTTTCAGACATTTGGGTATTATCACACAATTTAAATTAGTGAGTATCTAGTTCATAGATGATGTTAGAAGATATTACAAACCTCATTTACTGCATTATCAAGAAGTTAAGATATAGCCACACGGCAATAGAGAAGTTATTAGATAAATATTTTACATGGTGGCATAAGTATCTTGAACACCAAACATGAAGAAGAAAAGTCATGAGTACATCATACCTTTCTTTGGATTGATATTCATAATTATTTCGATGATGAACTGAGATTCATTTAAATATTGTATATTTTTGTGCATGCCGCCAAAATCTAAAATAATATAACCTTGGCAAGAGGTATCCCTAAACCTCTACCATATATCCTAAAACACCTAAAACAGGGACTACCCAAAGTAATAGAAGTGCCTATGACATAGTTTTGGCCGACAGAATCAAACAATAGCAATCGAGGCCTGACCCACCTGCAAAGATGAGAGGACAGATACACGAACAGAATAAAAGCGAACGGTTCCAAGGTGGGAACTGGGTGCTACCTGCTCGGATGGGGAGCGATTTGACATCGCGGAGTGCATTTAAGAGGAGGCGTGTGGACGGCGAGCTTGGCGCACGTGACGCTGGCTCGGATACCACACTGCAGCAAACCATAGCATAAGTCAAAACTGAACCTGCGATTCTTTGTTATCCGATTTCAGTTAACTATAAACTCTGTACCTAGCAGTGAAGAGCTTATCAGTCAAAAGAGTTTAGCCTGCTGGCCATAAAGGCACATGAACAAACGAGAGAAATTAACTGAAACTATTTTCTTGTAGGCATGGCACAACACACATGTCTTCGTTACTTCATAGCTAAAATAGAAGAAGAGATATAATGTGACAAATTTTTACTTGGCATACTCCCTCTCAACAGAAACATAAAAAAGGGGAAAACGTGCACACAAGTAATATAACATGGAGGACAAAAGATTCGACCTGCATAGAATCCGAAGGAGAAGCAGCCAAGAGTATAGAATGGTCCAATATTTTTTTATGCAGCAGATCGGCTGACCGGATCACAAAATCCTGAAAACCAAGTCAATCTGTTCCACCCTAACCATGGCAGATACAAATCGCCCATGCAACACACACACACGGGAACCACGAACCTTAGAAACTCATCCGCAAAATAGCACACATCGACCAGGCCCCCCTCCCAAAGAAATCCGAAACAGAGAAAGGGATTATATGAGACCAACAAATAAATCATATACATGAAGTAATTAGCCATTTCAGTGATCCAAATAGTCATCGAGCAATTACCAATATATCATCTGCTAAACAAAATTGATATGAAAAAGGCAAAATATACAGCAATACTCGCCATCACCTCCCACTACTTCTGATCCTCCCACTCGACAACAAGGCCTCTGAGTGCTGCTCCAGACCAACATCTAAATATTTTAGACAGTAATGCCAGCAAAAATGTTAACAAAACAAAAGTATGTGATAACACTAATTTCCACTGTAAAACCACATGCACATGTAGAACTCTATAGAATGCGCATACATGTGTTACATCGTCCATGTGGGATTCCTCTAAGCAAGCTATCTGTTTTTAATTTGTCCATGCCCATAATTAGAACCTAAAATCAAGCAATTTGAGTGGGACTCAACCTGAATAACCTCATGTTTTTTGCTCTAACAGATGACATATGAACTAAAACCACAAATTCTGATAGAAAAGATACTGTAAGGGAAAACCTGAACTATGTTGGCAATTAGTCCCTCCGTACCTTATTATAAGACGTTGGATAATGCTGGTAGTGATCTGGAGGTTATAGAAAAGGATATCGCAGCAACCACTGACAAGATACAGGATTGCGAAGGGCTTATTGCGCTTAGAGAACAAGAGTCAGCCATGGCAAGTTACAAAAAGCTACGGCTGGACTCCTATGCTGCTAGAGCAGAATTGATTGCCGCAACTGAAACAGATGACAGTGAGGAAGTGGAGATCTTACACAAAGAAGCTGGAACCACAGAATCTGAAGCGCTAGAACTCAAAACATTATATAACCTTCAGCTGGATAGCGACGAATATATTTTTCAGTACGGAGTTCCTAAGTCGTCATTATTTCAAAGTATAGCGACGGGTATATATTTCAGCCTCTATGTCATAACAAATTCAACATGGCAGCACTTGTTCTACTTCTACAATATATACTTCATATTGCATATATAAGTTGATGAATCAAATTTCTACTTGTTCTACTTCTACAATATATACTTCATATTGCATATATAAGTTGATGAATCAAATTACTGCTTGTTCTACTTCTACGATGTACTTCATATCGCATCAACTGGGTGACATTCTCACAACCAAGCGTGTACTATGTACTATTTGTTGTTTGAGTTGAAGCTTTGGGTAAAAATAAACTGAAGTATCATCCTAAACTTTGATGGACCCTCAACATGCCATTTGATCAATTTCAGACGGGAGCAAGATGAAAACCTGAATGGTGCCTTGGTTAGTCCCTACAAATAGGTGGGTGCCACGCTGCGCCCAACTCAATGAACAAACATTGTGGTCCGTGTCGGTGTCAAAACCGGCGGATCCCGGGTAGGGGGTCCCAAACTGTGCGTCTAAGGTCGATGGTAACAGGAGACAGGGGACACGATGTTTACCCAGGTTCGGGCCCTCTCTATGGAGGTAATACCCTACTTCCTACTTGATTGATCTTGATGAATATGAGTATTACAAGAGTTGATCTACCTCGAGATCGTAATGGCTAAAACCCTAGAAGTCTAGCCCGTATGATTATGACTATGATTCTCTATCCTCTACAGACTAAGCCTCCGGTTTATATAGACACCGGATGGGACTAGGGTTGTACAAAGTTGGTTACAGAGAAAGGAATATTCATATCCAGACGCCAAGCTTGCCTTCCACGCCAAGGAGAGTTCCATCCAGACACGGGTGATAGTCTTCGGTCTTGTATCTTCACAGCCCATCAGTCCGGCCCATGTCCAACAGGCCGGACGCCCGAGGACCCCTTAGTCCAAGACTCCCTCAGTAGTGTGACGCCCGGATAATTAAGCTACAGTGAACCTCCGCTAATGATGCCACGTCACCTCGGTTACTGTTGATAATCTCGCGTTAGTTTGAAACCGGTTCAAATTCAAATTCAAATTCAAGCAAACAATAAAAGTTTTCAAACAAATAAAAATAAAAGTTCGGGTTGTGCCAAATAATGCATAGGTAATTATGGTGAAGAAACCTCGCTTTTATAAACTGCCTAAATACTCTAAAATGAATAAGGAGTAGCAAAAACAATTACTTGAATGCTTTAAAATAATAAGCAAATGTTGAACTAGTTTATCTAGTCACCAAACTTTTTGTGGCGGTACTAAATAATGGCTAGTATTTGTTTTGACAAGTGGCACTTCTTAAAAAATTCTTTTGGTGGCTCAACTTAATGCAAAACAGGAGCTAACAATAAAACAGAGAACTAAAGAGAGAAAGGAAAAGGAACCCCCCCCCCCCATGGACCAACCGACCCAACAGGCTGGCCCAGTCGGCCAACCAGGCCAGCGGTCGGCCCACTCTCTTTTCCCCTTATCCCCCATAACCCTAACCCACCCCCCGCAGCACCTCCCACTCCCCCACCCACTCGCTCGCTTCCCCCTCCCCACCCCCATCCAATTCTGGATCGGGATCGGGCTTTGCCGCCGCCCGCCGTCGCCGAGGACCGCTTCACCATCGCCACCCACCGTCGTCGACCACCGCTCGCCACGAGGACCCAAGCCGACGCTACCTCATTGTCGCCCGTCCCGTCCTCCTCCCCGCCGGACTGCGCCCGCCTCCCCGACGTCGCGACGACGCCTCGTCCCCGTCCTCCTCCACAACGGTCGCCCCCGAGCCTCGCCGCCTCGCTTCTCTCCAATGCCGGTGAGGCCACCTCCGACCTCCACTCCCTCCTTCCTTCCCCGCGCCATCCCGCTCTGGTCGCCGTCGCCTGCTACTCGCCCGGCCGAGCGCAAGGCGCCCCCGCAGCCGTCCATGTGCGCTGCCCGTGGGCTCGCCCTGCCTCTGCCCCCTCCCCTGCGGCTGCAACCGCTCATCGCCGTGGCCGCCGGCGCCCCGCTGCCGCTCGGTTTGCCTCGCCTCGTCGTGCGCTCGGGACGATCACCGGTGCCCATCCCGGCTCGCTCAACGCTGTAGCCACCCGCCAGTGGCCATCGGTATAGCGCCAACCGGTGCGCCTCGCTAACGCCTGCTCGGGCCGCTAATGCCCCGCCCGCTATGGCCTATGGGCCACTGACTGCTGGGCCCCACACCTGGAACATTTAAAAAAAAGATAAAAAAATAATATAAAAAAATTAATTAATTAATTAAATTAGTTAACCTAATAAATTGTAGTTAATAAACCTAATCATTTTAGTTAGACTAACTAAACCTGTTTAGTTAGTCTCAATCAATGACAAGCGGGACCCACTAGTTGGTTTGACCAGTCAACAGCCAATGCTGACTAGGCTATTGACTTTGACCGGCCCCATCAGTCAGCCTCTGCTGACTGGGTAGTTAACCAAGTCAACTGGGCCTACTGATCAGCCACCCAAGCCCATCTGTGGGTACATTTCTATGTACCCATAGCATTTTAACATTTAATTTTTGAATTAAATTAATTAAATAAATTCAAAAATGATTTAAAACTTTAGAAAAACATAGAGAATAAACCGTAGCTCAGATGAAAATACTTTGTACATGAAGGTTGCTCAGAACGACGAGACGAATCTGGGTACGCACCCCATTCGTCCGCAACACATCCCTAACCTATCGAACCTGCAACATTTCCCCTCCAGTTTATCTGTCCGAAAACGTGAAACACCGGGAATACTTTCCCGGATGTTTTCCCCCTTCGCCGGTATCACCTCCTACCGCGTTAGGGTACACTTGGCACCGCTACTTGTTATGTCGTGCATCGATATGCATCTGTTTGCATTGTATTCATTGTTTCTTCCCCCTCTTCTCTCCGGTAGACTACGAGACTGACGCTGCTGGTGGTACCCCGATCGACTACGGTGTTGACGGCCCCTCCGTCTTGCCAGAGCAACCAGGCAAGCCCCCCCCCCCTTGATCACCAGATATCGCCTATTCTTCTCTATACTGCTTGCATTAGAGTAGTGTAGCATCTTACTGTTTTCCGTTAATCCTATCCTGATGCATAGCCTGTCCTTGCTACTATTGTTGTTACCTTTACCTGCAATCCTACATGCTTAGTATAGGATGCAAGTTTTCTATCAGTGGCCCTACATTCTTGTCCGTCTGCTGTGCTATACTATCGGGCTGTCATCACTTGGGAGGTGATCACGGGTATATACTATATACTTTATACATGATACATGTGGTGACTAAAGTCGGGTCGGCTCGCGTGGAGCACCCGCGAGTGATTCACGGATTGGGGGCTGAAAGGACCTTTGTCCCAACGGCCCTCTGTGTGGATCTTTGTGGCGGAGCGACAGGGCAGGTTGAGACTACCTAGGTGAAAGGTGGGCCTGGCCCTGGTCGGCGTTCGCGGATACTTAACATGCTTAACGAGTTCTTCGTATTTGATCTGAGTCTGGCCATTTGGTCTATACGCACTAACCAACTACGTGGGAAAGATATGGGCACTCGGCGTCGTGGTATCAGGCAAAGCCTTCGTGGCGTCGGGCCCAGGCGGCCTTGGCGCCGGATTGGAACGTAAGCATGCTCTTCTATTAAGGGGGCTAGTTCTGCTTCCGGCCGCCCACGCAACGTGCAGGTGTGCTAACGGCGATGGGCCCAAACCCCTGTGTGCTTAGGTTTAGACCGGCGTGCTGACCTCTCTGTTGGCCTAGGTGGGGCTGCGACGTGTTGATCTTCCGAGGCCGGGCATGACCCAGGAAAGTGTGTCCGGCCAAATGGGATCAAGCGTGTTGGGTTATGTGGTGCACCCTGCAGTGAAGTTTATCTATTCGAATAGCCGTGATCTTGATAATGAGACGACTTGGAGTTGTACCTTGACCTTATGACAACTAGAACCAGATACTTAATAAAACACACTCTTCCAAGTGCCAGATATAACCCGGTGATCGCTCTCTAACAGGGCGACGAGGAGGGGATCGCCGGGTAGGAGTATGCTATACGATGCTACTTGGAGGACTTCAATCTACTCTCTTCTACATGCTGCAAGAAGGAGGTTGCCAGAAACGTAGTCTTCGATAGGACTAGCTATCCCCCTCTTATTCTGGCATTCTGCAGTTCAGTCCACCGATATTGCCTCTTTACACATATACCCATGCATATGTAGTGTAGATCCTTGCTTGCGAGTACTTTGGATGAGTACTCACGGTTGCTTTTCTCCGTCTTTTCCCCCTTACCATTCTACCTGGTTGTCGCAACCAGATGCTGGAGCCCAGGAGACAGATGCCACTGTCGACGACTCCTACTACACCGGAGGTGCCTACTACTACGCAGGTGTCAGCGACGATTTATTAGGAGTAGTTTAGGAGGATCCCAGGCAGGAGGCATGCGCCTCTTTCGATCTGTATCCCAGTTTGTGCTAGCCTTCTTAAGGCAAACTTGTTTAACTTATGTCTGTACTTAGATATTGTTGCTTCCACTGACTCGTCTATGATCGAGCACTTGTATTCGAGCCCTCGAGGCCCCTAGCTTGTATCATGATGCTTGTATGACTTATTTTTTTTTTAGAGTTGTGTTGTGATATCTTCCCGTGAGTCCCTGATCTTGATCGTACACGTTTGCGTGCATGATTAGTGTACAATTGAATCGGGGGCGTCACAAGTAGCCCCTGAACCTGGCTTCAATGACGAGGTGTCCGGCACGCAGATTGTCTTCGGCATTGCAAGGTGGGTTCCTCCTCCAAATACTCCAAAGCATTTTCCGAACACAGAAAACGTGTCTGGCTCTGCAAAACAAGTACCACACACAACCGCAGAGAGTATAATATTTCACGAGTTCCATCTGCTAACAACTTTTTGTAGCATGACATCACGTTGCCGCCCGGTCATTATTTCGGACCATTTTTTAGCCTGCCGTTCCATATGATGTGGCTTCATTGGCACGTCTTGTCAAAGCAGAGATCGTGTCCCCTTATTGCGGGATTCTCATCAATACGGGCATGGGTAATCCAACCGTGTCATTTGCACGACCCTTGGGAATAGGCGAGTTTTTAGGGCGAGTGGGGAGGCGTTTGATATTCACTGCCTTTATAAAGAGGTAAGGATTCCCTTCTTTCACCCACGCCTTCTCTCTCCGCCCTCCATTCTCGAGCTCCAGCACCCAAGTCCTCATCTTTTCCGCCTCAAGAAAGCACTCGACCATGTCCGAATCTGGAGCGCAAGGCAAGTGGATGGCCTCCTCCCTCAAGGAGAAGGACATCACCAAGCTTCGGGAGGCCGGGTACCTGGCGAAAGAAATCTCCCACCGGATTCCGGCCAAGGGGCAAATCGTCCCCACCCCGAAGCCCAATGAGAGGGTGGTGTTCATCCCCCACTTCGTCCGCGGGTTAGGGTTTCCTCTCCACCCTTTTGTCCGTGGACTCATGTTCTATTATGGGCTAGATTTCCATGATCTAGCCCCAAACTCCTTCCTCAACATCTCGGCATTTATTGCCTTGTGCGAGGCCTTCCTCCGCATTCCACCCCACTTCGGACCGTGGCTTAAAATCTTCAACGTGAAGCCGAAGGTGGTGGATGGCCAACACACAGAGTGCGGAGGCGCCATGGTGAGCAAGATGCCCAATGTCACATGGCCCAAAGGTACCTTTGTGGAGACCGTCAAAGAGTGGCAAAAATTGTGGTTCTATATCACAGAACCCCACGACGCTACCTAGGCCGCGACTCCCGAATTCAAATCCGGAGCCCCAATGCGGCTCACCTCCTCGCTAGAGAAGGGTCTGGATTGGTCTTCATCAGACGAGCTGACAGCGCTGCAAATGCGCATCCAGAGCATGGTGGACAAGAACATCAAGCTCGTTAATGTGATCCAGGTGATGCTGGTTCACGGATCCTTCCATGCCAGAGCCGGACTTGCCGTTTATGGGAGTTCAATCCGGCCGAGCACCAGACCTTGCAACAATTCTTCGGAACTACGCACGAAGATATCTGGAAGGTGCTCTTCAAGGGCAACGAGACGCCACCGGAGACAACCGAGGACCGTGGGCACGCCATGGCCCATCCCGCCAGCGCGGTAAGTCTTTCACATTTCAAGGTGTATCCTTTTGCTTGTTTGTTCAGGGAAGATACCCAAGCCTCACCATTTATTTCTTCCAGGGCTGGACAAAGAAGGCGGAGCGGATTAAGTGTCCGGCTCCGCTGCCCGAGGAACCAGCCATCCCGCTTCCGATAAAGATGTTGGTTCCCGCGCCTTACCAGGCGCCGGATAAGAAGGCCAAGGGGGCCAGAGGTGGCCCCGCCGCAAGGGCGCTTCAGACATGACGTCCAAATACAACGAGACTCACTCCTCCGCCGCCGAAGATGACGAGGAGGAGGAGGAAGAAAGCAACTCCCCCCCTGAGGGGGGAAGGAAGAAGAGGGCGGCCTCCACAAATCTGGAGGCAGAGGCGTCCAGGAGGGGGAAGGGCTCCCTCACAGACAACTCCGCATGGGATGTTGACAGCAGCCCAGAGCCGCGCCCCCGAAACAATCCCCTGGCCGAATCGTGAGTACCAAAAACCCCGATGCGTCCATATGTCCGGCCTCTCTACTTCATAGTCTTAACATGTTGGATTATGCAATTGCATTCCGGCCCACGACAGCTCCCTGCGATCCTCATGAGGGGATTCGCTGGATTCAAAGGCAATGGCCAGCGAGTCACCACCAGCGGCTTACTCTCCCACGGCCAAGGGCGACGCCGAGGTGCTGTCCCGAAGGACCTTCCCAGGCCAGGGAGAGGTTCAAGAGGCCGTCAAGGTGGCGCCAGAGAGTGACCCCTCGGCTGCCGGACACCTGGGGGAGGAAACCCCCAGGGAGACTTGCGATGGGTGCTACCTCTTGAGCACTGTGTTGGTTTTCCCTTGAAGAGGAAAGGGTGATGCAGCAAAGTAGCGTAAGTATTTCCCTCAGTTTTTGAGAACCAAGGTATCAATCCAGTAGGAGGCTAAGCGTGAGTCCCTCGTACCTACACAAAACAAATAAATCCTCGCAACCAACGCAATAAGGGGTTGTCAATCCCTTCACGGTCACTTACGAGAGTGAGATCTGATAGATATGATAGGATAATATTTTGGTATTTTTGTGATAAGATGCAAAGTAAAATAAAAGCAAAGGAAATAACTAAGTATTGGAAGATTAATATAATGAAGATAGACCCGGGGGCCATAGGTTTCACTAGTGGCTTCTCTCAAGAGCATAACTATTTTACGGTGGGTGAACGAATTACTGTTGAGCAATTGACAGAATTGAGCATAGGTATGAAAATATCTAGGTATGATCATGTATATAGGCATCACGTCCGAGACAAGTAGACCGACTCCTGCCTGCATCTACTACTATTACTCCACTCATCGACCGCTATCCAAAGATGCATCTAGAGTATTAAGTTCATGAAAACAGAGTAACGCCTTAAGCAAGATGACATGATGTAGAGGGATAAATTCATGCAATATGATAAAACCCCATCTTGTTATCCTCGATGGCAACAATACAATACATGCCTTGCTGCCCCTCATGTCACTAGGAAAGGACACCGCAAGATTGAACCCAAAGCTAAGCACTTCTCCCATTGCAAGAATGATCAATCTATTAGGCAAAACCAAAATGATAATTCGAAGAGACTTACAAAGATAACAAATAATACATAAAAGAATTCAGAGAAGATTCAAATATTGTTCATAGATAATCTTGATCATAAACCCACAATTCATCGGTCTCAACAAACACACCGCAAAAAGAAGATTACATCGAATAGATCTCCACGAGAGAGGGGAGAACATTGTATTGAGACCCAAAAGAGAGAAGAAACCATCTAGCTACTAACTATGGACCCGAAGGTCTCAAGTAAACTACTCACACTTCATCGGAGAGGCTATGGTGTTGATGTAGAAGCCCTCCGTGATGGATGCCCCTCCGGCGGAGCTCCTAACAGGCCCCAAGATGGGATCTCGTGAGTCTGTAAGGTTGAGGCGGTGGAATTAGGTTTTGGCTCCTGTTCTGATCGTTTGGGGGTACGTAGGTATATATAGGAGGAAGGAGTACGTCGGTGGAGCAACAGGGGGCCCACGAGGGTGGAGGGCGCGCCCTGGGGGGTAGGCGCGCCCCCCTACCTCGTGGCCTCCTGGAAGCTTCTCTTACGTAGGGTCCAAGTCTCCTGGATCTTGTTCGTTCCAAAAATCACGCTCCCGAAGGTTTCATTCCGTTTGGACTCTGTTTGATATTCTTTTTCTGCGAAACTCTGAAATAGGCAAAAAACAACAATTCTGGGCTGGGCCTCCGGTTAATAGGTTAGTCCCAAAAATAATATAAAAATGAATAATAAAGCCCAATAATTTCCAAAACAGAAGATAATATAGCATGGAGCAATCAAAACTATAGATAATTTAGAGACGTATCAAGCATCCCCAAGCTTAATTCCTGCTCATCCTCGAGTAGGTAAATGATAAAAACAGAATTTTTGATGGAGAGTGCTACTAGGCATAATTTCAATGTAATTCTTCTTAATTGTGGTATGAATATTCAGATCCGAATGGTTCAAGATAAAAGTTCATATTGACATAAAAATAATAATACTTCAAGCATACTAACTAAGCAATTAGGTCCTCTCAAAATAACATGGCCAAAGAAAGTTCATCCCTACAAAATCATATAGTTTAGTCATGCTCCATTTTCGTCACACAAGAATGCTCTCATCATGCACAACCCGATGACAAGCCAAGCAATTGTTTCATACTTTAGTAATCTCAAACTTATAAACCTTCACGCAATATATGAGCGCGAGCCATGGACATAGCACTATGGGTGGAATAGAATATGATGATGGGGGTTATGTGGAGAAGACAAAAAAGGAGAAAGTCTCACATCAACGAGGCTAATCAATGAGCTATCGAGATGCCCATCGATTGATTTTAATGCAAGGAGTAGAGATTGCCATGCAACAGATGCACTGGAGCTATAAATGTATGAAAGCTCAACAAAAGAAACTAAGTGGGTGTGCATCCAACTTCCTTGCTCACGAAGACCTAGGGCACTTGAGGAGGCCCATTGTTGGAATATACAAGCCAAGTTCTATAATGAAAAATTCCCACTAGTATATGAAAGTGACAAAACAAGAGACTCTCTATCATGAAGATTATTGTGCTACTTTGAAGCACAAGTGTGGCAAAGGATAGTAACATTGTCCTTTCTCTCTTTTTCTCTCATTTTTGGGCCTTCTCTTTTTTTATGGCCTTTCTCTTTTTTTTATTCCTCACTTGGGACAATGCTCTAGAAAATGATGATCATCACACTTCTATTTATTTACAACTCAATGATTACAACTCGATACTAGAACAAAGTATGGGACTCTATGAATGCCTCCGACGGTGTACCGGGATATGCAATGAACCAAGAGTGACATGTATGAAAGAATTATGAACGGTGGCTTTGCCACAAATACTATGTCAACTGCATGATCACGCTAAGCAATATGACAATGATGAACGTGTCATGATAAACGGAATGGTGGAAAGTTGCATGGCAATATATCTCGGAATGGCTATGGAAATGCCATAATAGGTAGGTATGGTGGCTGTTTTGAGGAAGATATAAGGAGGTTTATGTGTGAAAGAGCATATCATATCACGGGGTTTGGATGCACCGGTGAAGTTTGCACCAACACTCAATGTGAGAAAGGGCAATGCACGGTACTGAAGAGGCTAGCAATGATGGAAGGGTGAGAGTGCGTATAATCCAGATGGTCTTTTCCTACCAATATATCCCCCCTAGGACACTACAGGAATCAACTACTTTGCCGTCTGCCACGGCGGACGGGAAAGGCGTGAATGGCGGACGGCAAAGGTCTTTGACGTCCGCCACGGCGGCAAAAGGCTCCGGCCAAGTAAGGTCCGGCAAACAGCTACTTTGTCGTCTGCTTTACGCGGCTGACGGCAAAGGGGCCTTTGCCATCAGCAGCAGACGGCAAAAATTGCGCTGTTAGTCCGTTAGGTGGCTAACGGCAGGCCTTTGCCGTCCGGCCAGCAACAAATTAAATCCCCGCCTTCTTCGCCGTATGATGTCATCGACGTCACTACGGCGAGGCCTTTGCCGTCCGGCCTTGTTGACGGCAAAATTGTTTACTCTTTGCCGTCTGCCACTGTAGGCAAACTGACCAAATGGGTCAGCTCCCAGGAAGCATAGTTGGCTGCCACGTGGCTTCTTTGCCGTCCGCGACTGATGGCTAAGAGCCCGTTGCCGTCGGTGGCAGACGGCAAAGAGCCTGTATTATTGGCTCTTTTTTTTATTTTATTTTGAATCCAACAATTTTCACAGCAAATATATATGACATATATAGATATATTTCACAGGGCTATTTAACAGCAAACATATCACATATCCAGCACATAATTAAGTTTCATCCATTCATACATAAGCAAGTTCCATCCATACACATTGTTCCATCCATATACATATTACAATGCAAAGTTTCATCAAGATAGCAAGTTCCATCATAGCAAGCTTGATACAATGCAAAGTTTCATCAAAGAAAAAACAAGCACTCCATCATAGCAAGCTAGCTTCCATGAAGTGAATGAAATCTGCAAAATGGCAAATAAGAAAGTTAGAAATAGGTGACTAGAAGAAGAAGACTGGAACAAGAAGTATATGTCATTTATGAGCTAACTTAGGTGAAATGGATCATATATGAGCTAACTAAGTTGAAATGGGTCGTTTATGAGCTAACTAAGGTGAAATGGATCATTTATGAGCTAACTTTGTTGAAATGGGTCGTTTATGAGCTAACTAAGGTGAAATGGATCATTTTTTAGCTAACTAAGTTGAAATGGATCGTTTTTTAGCTAACTTAGGTGAAATGGATCGTTTTTTAGCTAACTTAGGTGAAATGGATCATTTATGAGCTAACTTAGTTGAAATGGGTCGTTTATGAGCTAAGTAAGGTGAAATGGATTGTTTTTTGGCTAACTAAGGTGAAATGGATTGTTTTGAGCTAACTAAGCTGAAATCGATCGTTTTTTAGCTAACTTAGGTGAAATGGATCATTTATGAGCTAACTTAGTTGAAATGGGTCGTTTATGAGCTAACTAAGGCGAAATGGATCGTTTTTTAGCTAACTTAGGTGAAATGGATCGTTTATGAGCTAACTTAGTTGAAATGGATAGTTTATGAGCTAACTTAGTAAAAAGCATCATTTTAGAGCTAACCTAGGTGTGATGGGTCATTTTGGAGCTAACCTAGGTAAGATGGGTCATTTTGGAGCTAACCTAGGTGAAATGGGTCATTTTAAAGCTAACGTAGGTAAAATGGATCATTTAGGAGCTAATATAGGTAAAATGGGTCATTTTAGAGCTAACTTGGATAAACTGGATCATTTATAAGCTAACTAAGGAAAAATGGGTCATTTTAGAGCTAACTTAGGTAAAATGGATCGTTTATGAGCTAACTAAGCTAATTATGCAATTTTTGACATAAGTAAGCTAAGTACAAATTGTTTTAGAGCTAACTTAGGTAAAATGGATGGTTTTGGAGGTCAGTAAGCTTATTAAGTCATTTTGGAGGAAAAGAAGCTAACTCTGGGTCATTATGGTAAGCATATTGGAGGAAATAAAGCTAAGTCTAGGTCTTTATGCATTTGTTAAGCAAAACACTAGAGAAACTTACCGTGATCATGGAGGTGTAGGAGCCGGCTGGCTCATGCCGGTAGCTGGAGAAGGATCGTGCGATGCTTGTCTGGAGTTACGCTGCACCAATGATCATTACCAATGTCTCATTACCATGATGACACTCAAATGTTAAAACTAGCAAGTAATGTCCATTCAAATTAAACTCACCGTGGTCCCAGGAGCAATCACTGGCATCGGCGGAGCGGTCTCACCGGACTTCTCACACACAGACTGCACATTTGGTTTTGACAAACACAGTCATACTAGTTAGTAATGAGACAAACACTACATGAATGTTTTGGCCAATCTGCAGAAGAAACTTACCACAAGGAGCTCGTACATGGACCTTGCCTGCATGTCATTCCGTGCCCTCTCCTCCTCCAACATCTTTGTCGTCCTCTCCTCCAACTCCCGCTGCCTCTCCGCCGCCTCATCCAGAAGTTTCTCCGTTCTATCTCTCTCACTCTGTATAGCAGCCTGCAACACCACTCACATGACCATTTGTAATCATTGATGGAAGCGCACACAATGTAATGGAGAAAGATAGCTGAGTACGTATAACTAACCTTGAAGGCGAGTTGGGTGGCAATTCACGAGGCCTTATCTCGAGGCGGAGCTCGATCGGGCGCGCCTTGATCTCCGGGAGAGTGCTAGGACAACGGATAAGTCCATCTCCCATGGCTATGGAGCCATGGGACCTCCTGCCACCAGATATCATCAGCAACTCTATATCAATGGGACCCTGGCTCGGGTTAAAGTCCCCCCTTTCCTCGC
The DNA here is from genome assembly GCA_021605145.1 of Aegilops bicornis. NCBI lineage: Eukaryota > Viridiplantae > Streptophyta > Magnoliopsida > Poales > Poaceae > Aegilops > Aegilops bicornis. The sequence goes on from CM038672.1 coordinate 673,425,311, forward strand.
CTTCCCCTGATCTCTATATTGCACGAGCTTGTCGTGGGAGGAGATGTTGGCGAAGTTCTTTGGATCATCGAGGTCAGACGCAGAGAATGCCTTGACTTTCTTGTAAGGGCGGTGTGGGCCATGGCATACAGGTCGTACACCTCTGGCACCTTATCCGCCTTATTGTAGCGTGCCTGAAAGAGAGAAACAAAGTTAATTAGTAATTAAAGGGCTAAAGCTAGCATGATGAATGAATTGCATGAATCATGAAGCAAACCACATACCCAGTTCCGCCCAAACTGAAATAAGTTGGAGCTGCCTTGATGGTGTGGCACACCATCCATTTGGGCACGTTTGTCCTTGGCCTCGTTGTGGAGGGCTAGCCATTCATTTGAGCACCACTCATTGACCAACACCTCCCAACAATCCATCCGATCCGCACACCATCTCGGAGGGGCCTAAGTTAGTAAATAGAAACTTGAGCGCTACGGCTATGAATTACTAAATGAAGGAAGGAAGTACAAGGCCTTAAGAATTACCTTCATGTACTGCTCCTTACTCAAGAACTTCTCGCGGCACGCCGGCTTGGTCTTCTTGATACCACGCGAGGCGTAGTAGTCTCGAACATCCTGCACCCGAGCCTCGTGCCGTAAGTTCTATAGTAGGCGCTTGCAGACGTTATCGATAACATTTGCCGCTTCCTCCTCGTATCCCTCCTCACACATGTAGAATGTCTGCAATCAAATGAGACAATATTGATTAGTACAATTAATAACTAGCTAGTTGAAGATTCTTAATTGAGTAAAGGAGAAATTACCTAGAACTTTCTGATCACCACGTCTGCCCTCGTCTTGCACAAGACACCGTCGATAATCTCACCCGGCGGGGCCGAGGCAGCCAAGTAGTGCTCCCAACTCAATCCAAGCTCTGGAAGCCGACCCTCACCCGACACCGTGACAAACCCCGGGAAGTTTTGCCGACAAAGAACTCCAAGGACGGAGTTGGGCCGGCGGACACTATGATGGTGGTCCCAACCCCTGCAGCATGACAAGGCCAACGTATTAGTTATTTGAAGAAATGTGAATGCAGAAGGTACAAAAATATTAAATGCACTTACCTCTCCCCATCAGGGAAAATCAACCACCTCTGCTTTCATGGTCGCCCGGCGCAGACGGGAGCCGTGTACAACCACGTTGGTAGACATTGCCCCCCTCCTCCTCAATATCAGTCGGCTCCCCGCCATCATCAGCATGGCCACTCGGCTCCTCAGGATGATCCGGCCAGGTACCCCATCCATACGTGTGCTCCTCCGGGGTCTCGTGGGCCGAAGGCCCGTCGACCCGAGGCTCGTGGGCCGAAGACCCATGGACCGGAGGCTCGTGGACCGGAGGCTCGTATAGCCTCCTCCTCAAACGAGTCCACCCTAGCAGTCACGTGCTCCGGTGAAACAGCTGGGGGTGGCGGCGAGGAAGGCGCCGTAGCAGTCACCCTACCTCCTCTCCCGCGACCACGTGTTCCACCTCCTCTCTTCTTCTTACCTCGTCCCCTGCTGGGCACTGCGGTCGACGAAGAAGGGCCAGGCGGTGTCGCCATACGGTCCAGCAACGCTCGGCGGAGAGGTGCGTGTGGAATGGAAGACCTCACACCACGCGCCGACGAAGAAGGGGCCTCGGCGCGCTCCCGACCAGCGCCCACCATCTTTCAACACCTACCATGACAAAGAATAAACGAAATTAGTACAACATAAAAAAATACCGACATGAATAATGATATGTATATCACTTAAGTGTATCATCGTCAAGTACAACATAAAAGAATTGAATACCTGACACTACTAATAATCTCGATCAGTATCATCAATAAATGCATAATCATCATCATCACTATAATCAATGATGGGCTCATAGGGTTGATGGCATCAACACTATGCTCTGGAAGGCCAAAGAACACCTTTTCGGGAGGTGTCGGGGTGAGGGTGTAAATGTCGGTGTCGGGGTGCCGTGTCGGGTCGGGGTGTTGTTTGAGGTCGGGGGTCGGGGTGTCGTGTCGGTCAGGTGTTGGGGTCAGGGGTTAGGGGTCGGGTGTCGGGGTGTGGTGTCATGATCGGGGTGTCGGGGTGTGGTGTCGGGGTTGAAGTCGAAGTCGGGTGTCGGGGTGTCGGGGTGTCGTGTCGGGGACGGGGTGTCGTGTTGGGGTCGGGGTGTCGGGGTCAGGGGTCAGGGGGTCGGGGTGTCGGGGTCAGGGGGGTCAGGGGGTCGGGGTGTCGGGGTGTGGTGTCGGGGTCAGAGGGTCGGGGTGTTTCCTTCTATCCTTCTTCTTCTTTCTTTCTTTCTTTCTCTTCTTCTTCTTCTTTCTTTCTTTCTTTCTCTTCTTCTTCTTCTTTCTTTCTTTCTTTCTCTTCTTCTTCTTCTTTGCTTTCTTCTTCTTCTTCTTTCATATTTTTTTCTACTTTTTACTTCTTTTCGTTTCTTCTTTTCTTCTTCTTCTACTTCTTCTAATTCTTTTCTTCTTCTTCTTTTTTCATCTTTTTTCTACTTCTTTTCTTTTCTTCCTTTCTTCTTCTTCTACTTCTTTTCTTCTTTTTCTTTTTTCATCTTTTTCTACTTCTTTTCTTTTCTTCTTGTTCTACTTCTTCTACTACTTCTACTTCTTCTAATTCTTTTATAACACTAACACTAACACAATCTAGCACTAACAATTAAACAGCAAAAATGAAAAACAGAAGAAAAAGTAGTCCCTCACCGGAGCAATAGGACGGTCGGCCAGGCGGTGGCGGGGGGCACCGGGAGAGGCGGCCGGGCGTGGGCGTGGCCAGGCGTGAGTGGCTGACAGGGCGTCGGCGGGGAATGAGGCGGAGGGGTGGTGGGATGACGGGCAAGCGAGGCGGTGGCGGCGGCGGAGGCGGCCAGGTTGCGGAGGGTGGTGGGGCGACAGGCGTCGGCGGGTGGGGTGAGGCGGAGGCCGGGGTGGTGGGGCGACAGACCAGCGGGTGTTGAGGGCAGGGGCATTCTTGGCAGGCGTGGCGGCAGTGGGGCGAGGCGGTCTTGGGGTGGCGGGGTGGGGGCGGTGCCGGGTGGCGGGGTCGGCGGTGGGTGGGGATCTGGTGGCGGGGCGTCGGGGAGGAGAGAGGGAGATAAGAGAGAGTAACGGGCGGGGGGGGGGGTGGCGGCCGTTAGTTAGTCTGCTCTTTGCCGTCCGCCGCTCTTTGCCGTTCGCCTTTATCTCTCTTTGCCGTCTGCTAGCAAATGGCAAAGTAGCTGATTCCACTAGTCATCGCTCGTCCCCGACCGCCACTCATAAGGAGGACAATCAAAGAACACCTCATGTTTCAAATTTGTTACATAACATTTACCATACGTGCATGCTACGGGACTTGCAAACTTCAACACAAGCATTTCTCAAATTCACAACTAATCAACTAGCACGACTTTGATATTATTACCTCCATATCTCAAAACAATCATCAAGCATCAAACTTCCCTTAGTATTCAACACACTCATAAGAAAGTTTTTACTAATCTTGAATACCTAGCATATTAGGATAATTTAAGCAAATTACCATGCTATTTAAGACTCTCTAAATAATCTAAGTGAAGCATGAGATATCAATAGTTTCTATAAAACAAATCCACCACTGTGCTCTAAAAGATATAAGTGAAGTACTAGAGCAAAACTATATAACTCAAACGGAATAAGTGAAGCACATAGAGTATTCTAATAATTTCCAAATCATGTATGGCTCTCTCAAAAGGTGTGTACAGCAAGGATGATTGTGGTGAACTAAAAATCAAAGACTCAAATCATACAAGACGATCCAAGCAAAACACATATCATGTGGTCAATAAAAATATAGCTCCAAGTAAAGTTACCGATGGAAGTAGACGAAAGAGGGGATTCCTTCCGGGGCATCCCCAAGCTTTGGCTTTTTGGTGTCCTTAGATTATCTTGGGGTGCCATGGGCATCCCCAAGCTTAGGCTCTTGCCACTCCTTGTTCCATAATCCATCAAATCTTTTCACCCAAAACTTGAAAACTTCCCAACACAAAACTCAACAGAAAATCTCGTGAGCTCCTTTAGCGAAAGAAAACAAAAGACCACTTCAAGGTACTGTAATGAACTCATTCTTTATTTATATTGGTGTTAAACCTACTATATTCCAACTTGTCTATGGTTTATAAACTATTTTACTAGCCATAGATTCATCAAAATAAGCAAACAACACACAAAAAACAGAATCTGTAAAAAACAGAACAGTCTGTAGTAATCTGTAACTAATGCAAACTTATGGAACTCCAAAAAATCAGCAAACACAGGACGACCTAGGCAATTTGTGTATTGATTATCAGCAATTGGAATCAATATTTTATCACGTTCTGGTGATTTTTAACAATTGTTTTCGTGAACAGAAAGTTTCTGGAAATTTCTGCAAGATCAAATAACCATCTTCCAAGAAGATCCTATAGGTTTAACTTGACACAAACACTAATTAAAACATAAAAACACATCTAACCAGAGGCTAGAACAAATATTTATTCCTAAACAGAAGCAAAAGAAAAAAAACTAAAAATAAAATTGGGTTGCCTCCCAACAAGCGCTATCGTTTAACGCCCCTAGCTAGGCATAAAAGCGAGGATAGATCTAGGTATTGCCATCTTTGGTGGGCAATCCATAACTGGCTCTCATGCTAGATTCATATGGTAATTTTATTTTCTTCCTAGGGAAGTATTACATGCCTTTATTTAATGGAAATTGAAATCTAATATTCCCTTCCTTCATATCAATAATTGCACCAATCGTTCTAAGGAAAGGTCTACCAAGAATAATAGGACATGAAGGATTGCAATCTATATCAAGAACGATAAATTCTACGAGCGCGTAATTACTATTTGCAACAATAATAACATCATTAATTCTTCCCATAGGTTTCTTAATAGTGGAATCCGCAAGGTGCAAGTTTAGAGAGCAATCATCAATATCACGGAAATCTAGCAAATCGCACAAAGTTTTGGGAATAGTGGAAACACTAGCACCCAAATCACACAAAGCATAGAACTCATGACCCTTACTCTTAATTTAATAGTTGGTTCCCACTCATCATAAAGTTTTCTAGGGATAGAAACTTCCAACTCAAGCTCTTCTTCATAAGATTGCATCAAGGCATCAACGATATGTTTAGTAAACGCTTTATTTTGACTATAAGCATGAGGAGAATTTAGCACGGATTGCAACAAGAAAATACAATCTATCAAAGAGCAGTTTTCATAATTAAATTCCTTGAAATCCAAAATAGTGGGTTTCTCAACATCTAACATTTTGATTTCTTCAATCCCACTTTTATCAATTTTAGCATCAAGATCTGAAAACTCCAAATTTTTGGAACGCCTTCTAGGTAAAGGTGGATCATATTAACTCCCATCATTATCAATATTCATATTGCAAAAAAAGATTTAATAGGGGACACATCAATAACTTTTAGATCTTCATCTTTATTTTCATAGAAATTTGAAGAACACGCTTTCATAAAGCAATCTTTCTTAGCATGCATCCTAGCGGTTCTTTCTTTGCACTTATCAATGGAAATTCTCATGGCTTTGAGAGACTCGTTGATATCATGCTTAGGAGGATTAGATCTAAGCTTTAAAGAATCAACATCAAGAGAAATTCTATCAACATTCCTAGCCAATTCATCAACTTTAAGCAATTTCTCTTCAAGCAAAGCACTGAAATTCTTTTGCGAATTCATAAACTCTTTAACACTAGTCTCAAATTCATAGGGCATCTTATTAAAATTTCCATAAGAGTTATTAGGAATTACCATAATTATTAGAGGAATTGCTAGGATAAGTTTCCTCTATACGCGTTGTTACCAAAATTACTCCTACGAACAAAATTCACATCCAAAGATTCATTATTATTCTCAATCAAAGTAGACAAAGGCATATCATTGGGATAAGAAGAAACACTCTTAATAGCAAAAAATAACTTAGTTCATCCACTCAAAACATTTATTTCTTCTATCGCATGCACTTTTTTATTAGTAGATCTTATAGTGTGCCATTGAGAATAATTAACCATAATATTATCTAGGAGTTTAGTAGCTTCTCCTAAAGTGATTTCCATAAAAGTGCCTCCCGCGGCCAAATCTAAAAGATTTCTAGAAGCAGAATTCTATCCGGCATAAGATTTTTGTATAATCATCCACAAATTCAAACCATGAGTAGGGCAATTACGTATCATTAATTTCATCCTCTCCCAAGCTTGTGCAACATGTTCATGATCAAGTTGCTTAAAATTCATAATATCATTTCTAAGAGAGATAATCTTAGCGGGAGGAAAATACTTAGAGATAAAAGCATCTTTGCACTTGTTCCAAGAATTAATACTATTTTTAGGCAAAGACGAAAACCAAGCTTTAGCATGATCTCTAAGCGAAAAAGGAAATAGCTTCAATTTAACAATATCATTGTCAACATCTTTCTTCTTTTGCATATCACATAAATCAACGAAGCTATTTAGATGAGTAGCGGCATCTTCACTAGGAAGGCCGGCAAATTGATCTTTCATGACAAGATTCAACAAAGCAGCATTGATTTCACAAGATTCAGTATCGGTAAGAGGAGCAATCGGAGTGCTAAGGAAATCATTATTGTTGGTATTGGTAAAGTCACATAATTTGGTATTATCTTGAGCCATCGTGACAAACAAGCAATCCAACACACGAGCAAACAAAAAGCAAGCGAAAAAGAGGCAAACGGAAAAGAGAGGGCGAATAAATCGGCAAGGGTGAAGTGGGGGAGAGGAAAACCAGAGGAAAATGGCAAATAATGTAATGCGGGAGATAAGGGTTTGTGATGGGTACTTGGTATGTTGACTTTTGCGTAGATCTCCCCGGCAACAGCGCCAGAAATACTTCTTGCTACCTCTTGAGCACTGCGTTGGTTTTCCCTTGAAGAGGAAAGGGTGATGTAGCAAAGAAGCATAAGTATTTCCCTCAGTTTTTGAGAACCAAGGTATCAATCCAGTAGGAGGCTACGCGCGAGTCCCTCGTACCTACACAAAACAAATAAATCCTCGCAACCTACGCGATAAGGGGTTGTCAATCCCTTCACGGTCACTTACGAGAGTGAGATCTGATAGATATGATAGGATAATATTTTTGGTATTTTTGTGATAAGATGCAAAGTAAAATAAAAGCAAAGGAAATAACTAAGTATTGGAAGATTAATATAATGAAGATAGACCCGGGGGCCATAGGTTTCACTAGTGGCTTCTCTCAAGAGCATAACTATTTTACGGTGGGTGAGCGAATTCTTGTTGAGCAATTGTGAGAATTGAGCATAGGTATGAAAATATCTAGGTATGATCATGTATATAGGCATCACGTCCGAGACAAGTAGACCGACTCCTGCCTGCATCTACTACTATTACTCCACTCATCGACCGCTATCCAGCATGCATCTAGAGTATTAAGTTCGTGAAAATAGAGTAACGCCTTAAGCAAGATGACATGATGTAGCGGGATAAATTCATGCAATATGATAAAAACCCCATCTTGTTATCCTCGATGGCAAAAATACAATACGTGCCTTGCTGCCCCTCATCCTTTGGGAAAGGACACATAAGATTGAGCATAAAGCTAAGCACGTCTCCCATTGCAAGAAAGATCAACCTAGTAGGCCAAACCAAACTGATAATTCGAAGAGACTTACAAAGATAACCAATCATACATAAAAGAATTCAGAGAAGATTCAAATATTGTTCATAGATAATCTTGCTCATAAACCCACAATTCATCAGTCTCAACAAACACACTGCAAAAAGAAGATTACATCGAATAGATTTCCACGATATAGGGGGAGAACATTGTATTGAGATCCAAAAAGAGAGAAGAAGCCATCTAGCTACTAACTATGGACCCGAAGGTCTGAAGTAAACTACTCACACTTCATCGGAGAGGCTATGGTGTTGATGTAGAAGCCCTCCGTGATGGATGCCCCCTCGTGGAGCTCAAAACAGGCCCCAAGATGGGATCTCGTGGCACAGAGGGTTGCGGCGGTGGAATTAGGTTTTGGCTCTGTTACGATCGTTTGAAGTGCGTAGGTATTTATAGGAGTAAGGAGTACGTCGATGGAGCAACAGGGGGCCCACGAGGGTGGAGGGCACGCCATGGGGGGGGGGGGGTAGGCGCGCCCCCTACCTCGTGGCCTCCTGGAAGCTTCTCTTACGTAGGGTCCAAGTCTCCTGGATCTTGTTCGTTCCAAAAATCAAGCTCCCGAAGGATTCATTCCGTTTGGACTCTGTTTGATATTCTTTTTCTGCGAAACTCTGAAATAGGCAAAAAACAGCAATTCTGGGCTGGGCCTCCGGTTAATAGGTTAGTCCTAAAAATAATATAAAATTGAATAATAAAGTCCATAATGTCCAAAACAGAAGATAATATAGCATGGAGCAATCAAAAATTATAGATACGTTGGAGAGGTATCAATGGGGGCCATCCAATTCGGCCCCCAGCCGGATACCATCCCGGAGACCTATACGGCTCCGGAACCAAGCAAGCAGCCTCCTCCGAAGGGAGGAGGTGCGCCTATTCCGCCGGTGACCTCTGTCCATCCAGAGGCACCGGATAACCTGCTGGAAGTGCTACGAGGCGCTTCTGTTTTGGAGGAACACCGTATCCTTATGGGTACGATGGTTGAGAGGGTTCAGTCCGTTAAGAGCGGACTGACCGAAGCCTGCACCAGCCTGCTGACAGGCTTTGAGGTAAGTGACGCAAAAAGGAAGGTCATAGTATAGACAGTAGCCCCTGAGACACTGTCCGGTGTTCGAAAAGAAAAGCCGGACAGAGGATCAAGTAATTTGCGCAGGAAACTAACTAAATATGTCTTATGTGAATAAGCAGGCGTTGTTGTTGGCCGCAACCTCTCATGCTGCTGAGGTCTCTGGACTAAAGCAGAGTCTGGAGCAGGCTGAGGAGGAGCTCGGCCGTGTAAAAAAGCAGCTGGAGGACAAGAAAGGTATGTGATGACCTTGTGTATATCCGGAAACGATGAATAACTTGTGCTGACCATAGTGCCACGATATTAGTAGGAGCCGCTACTGAGGTGGAAACCCTCAAGAAAGCGTTGGCTGAGGCCAAAAAGAAAGCGGCGAAGGAGCAAGCCGCCCGTGAAAAACACGAGGCCAGGGTTGGTGACGTCCAGTAGGAGCTCCAGGACGCCGTCAAGAAATGCGAGTCGTTGGAGCGCGACATTGCGGATCAAGAGATTGAACTCGCCAAGGCTCGCCAGAGCGCAAAAGAGGCCCGGGTTAAAGCCCAGGGTGCCCTCCAGGAAATCCAGGAGGCCAAGAAAATATCGGCGGGTAAGGCTTTTATTATGCAAAGCAAGTATGTGAAGATGAGGTATCTCTTACTAACCAGGATTTGGAGTTCCCCAGGAGCGTTTGCGGACCTGCCGCGCAGTGTTTCTGACGCTGTGGAATTCTTCCGAGCCGAAGAGGGGAGCTCAACGGAGAAGCTGTTCTGGTCGCAATACCTTGCGCCAGAACATCCGGTGCCCTTTAGCGATCAGCTAAAACAGTTGGTCGAACTGCATAGGGTGGTCGAACTGGCCATGAAGGAATTAATAATCCGGCTGTGGCCTACCGAAGCTATGCCCAGCAGCTACTTCGGGCTCGTGAAGCGGCTGGTCAGTGCCTACCCCCGGCTTGACGTTACCAAGCGATCGGTCTGCATCGAGGGTGCGCGTATGGCCTTCGCCCGCGTCAAGGTGCAGGGGGCGAAGATGAATGCCGTCAAGCTCGCGACCGAGGGACCGCTCGAGGGCAAGGAGCACCGCACGCCCGAGCAGTACTTTAGCGATGTCCTAGAAGGATCCCGCATTGTAGCGGAGCAATGTGCAAAAGATGTAATCTTTGAATGAATACATTCATGTTATCTCGCCCTGTATTATGAAACAAAGTTGATTATGTAATATAATGCTTGTTAAAATTTTACCTCCTGTGCGGCCGTGTTTATGAAATCTGAGAGTTGGCCAGTCGTCGGCTTCAGCCCCCACGTAGGTAGTACGGGGGTGTTCGGGATGAAATCTAAACACTCTTGATCCAATTGTTTGGTCCTTGAAGGAGGTGTTTAGCGCAACGAACCAGGCAATCGGACTATGTGGCTTTATCACCCTCACTTAGCCAGAGGAGTTTGACAATAAAAATTTAGGCCCAGCCCCTAGTATCCGAACTAGGGTGCTGTAAACACCTGATCGGGTAAGAACCGATTCATCGCATATGCGGAAAAAATCGCTAAGGATTTGAAACCTCCGAAGAGTTGACCGGCTCACGCCGCATCATCACAATCCGTTTTCGGCTTTCTCTACTGAGGTGCTCATCCGGATAAACAAGGACATAATCGTAGTAGTTCTCCCTTTACTACCCTAGCTGATATAGCGGAACGTAAGGTAGTAAGCACAGGAGCCGAGCAACCCAACTATTGACCAAAGACATGATTCGGAGCCAATGCATATAATGCTAAATTCGGGGTGCCGAACTATACTGTAAAAAGTGTTCGGACTATGTCGCCGTATTATGGGGCGCTGTGAAGCCCCTCGCGTATTAAGGCGTACCAAAGTGTACGTGTGCAATTAACAAGAATGACGAAATGAAACGAAGTAGTAAGCTAGTGCCACATAAGCCGGGCCGCAAACTGTTTCCATTACAATTTGATTAATATGTCAAAGCGTATTTCTACGAATAGTGCGATAAGCAACCTGGCTATTTGACATGCCAAGACCGAGGGAGGGCTGCGTGCGGGTCCTGCAAACAGGTAGAGTGATCGTTAAAGGGACCACCTAGAAATTCCCTTATACGTCAGTGCTTTTTGCCGTCTTGTTGTATCTATCCTTTCGAAAGGACCGGTGATTAGGCCGTCGGGAAAAGCCTGCGGAAAAGAAACCTGAAAAGGATAAAAAAGAAAAAGTGAAAACATATGTGTCCAGGAGAGGTTGAGCCGTATTAGGGATCACAATGGAGTTATGCCTCCGTCTATGCACATGGTATTTTGAGTGTGTAATTATGTACACGCGGTACGAACACCGCCACTTGGTCGGGACTGGGACGGAGGCCGAATTGCTAGTCGAGCTCTTGACGAGCTGGGTTGTCCTGCTGTAGAGTAGTTCAGACTCATTTGATAGTGTCCGGGAGCTTGGCCGCCGAGGGACTCCTGGACTAAGGGGTCCTCGGGCCTCTTGCCTGTTAGCCATGGGACAGACTGATGGGCTGTGAAGATACAAAGACCGAAGACTGCACTCATGTCCGGATGGGACTCTCCTTGGCGTGGAAGGCAAGCTTGGCGACTGAATATGTAGATTCCTTTCTTTGTAACCGACCATGTGTAACCCTAGATCCTCCCGGTGTCTATATAAACCGGAGGACTTAGTCCAGAGGGGGAGATACTCATTACCATAGTCATACATGCTAGAGTTCTAGGGTTTAGCCATTACGTCTCGTGGTAGATCAACTCTTGTAATACTCATATTCATCAAGATCAATCAAGCAGAAAGTAGGGTATTACCTCCATAGAGAGGACCCGAACCTGGGTAAACATTGTGCCCCTGTCTCCTACTACCATCGACCTTAGACGCACAGTTCGGGACCCCTACCCGAGATCTGCCGGTTTTGACACCGACAGCCGCCGAATTAAGGTTCCGCTTGAAAAGGCAGCTCTGTACTTCTGCTGCTAGGGTGGCGGTGTGCTCCTCGGTACGGAGGGAGCGCTCCATGTTTCCTTTAACTGTTATGACACTGCGTGGTCTGGGCATCTTGAGCTTGAGATAAGCATAGTGTGGCACCGCATTGAATCGAGCGAATGCGGTTCATCCGAGCAGTGTGTGATAGCCGCTGCGGGAGGGGATGATATCGAAGATCAACTCTTCGCTTCGGAAGTTGTCCGGAGATCCGAAGACAACCTCCAGGGTGATTGAGCCCGTACTGCGGGCCTCTACACCTCGTATGACTCCTTTAAAGGTAGTTTTTGTGGGCTTGGTCCTTGAGGGATCGATGCCCATTTTGCGCACCGTATCCTTATAGAGCAGGTTCAGGCTGCTGCCGCCGTCCATGAGGACTCGCGTGAGATGGAATCCATCATTGATTGGGTCGAGGACCAGTGCGGCTGAACCACCATGACGGATACTGGTCGGATGGTCCTTGCGATCGAAGGTGATCGGGCAGGACGACCATGGGTTGAACTTTGGGGCGACTGGCTCCATCGCGTAGATGTCCCTGACCGCGCGCTTGCGCTCCCTCTTGGGGATATGAGTAGCGTATATCATGTTCACCATTTTAACCTGAGGGGGAAACTTCTTCTGTCCCCCTGTGGTCGGTGGACGGGGCTCCTCGTCATCGTCCTTGCTTTACGACCCCTTCTCCTTTTTCTCGGCTGTCGTTGTCAAAACCGGCAGATCTCGGGTAGGGGGTCCCGAACTGTGCGTCTAAGGTCGATGGTTACAGGAGACAGGGGACACAATGTTTACCCAGGTTTGGGCCCTCTCTATGGAGGTAATACCATACTTCCTGCTTGATTGATCTTGATGAATATGAGTATTACAAGAGTTGATCTACCACGAGATCGTAATGGCTAAACCCTAGAAGTCTAGCATGTATGACTATGGTAATGAGTATCTCCCCCTTAGGACTAAGTCCTCCCGTTTATATAGACACCGGGAGGATCTAGGGTTACACAAGGTCGGTTACAAAGAAAGGAATCTACATATTCGGTCGCCAAGCTTGCCTTCCACGCCAAGGAGAGTCCCATCCGGACACGAGTGCAGTCTTCGGTCTTTGTATCTTCACAACCCATCAGTCCGGCCCATGGCTAACAGGCCGGACGCCCGAGGACCCCTTAGTCCAGGACTCCCTTAGTAGCCCCCAAACCAGGCTTCAATGACGACGTGTTCGGCGCGTAGATTGTCTTCGGCATTGCAAGGCAGGTTCCTCCTCCGACGGTTTCCAAGTAATGTATTCGGCTTTTAATTCAATGTCGCACCCCTCGACCTCTGTGCATCGATGACTTCAGCTTCCACGTGTCTGGTGAATGTGGGCGGTCAGGGTATTTTTTGCAAATAACACCCTGGCCGTGCAAGAAAGAGCGTCTATTTAAAGAGATTGGGTCTCACATCCATTCGGCACCACGCAGAGAAAATCCTCAGAGATTGCCAGGAAAGACCATTCCAATGTGGCTAGCATTCCCAGCTCCTCCTCCCGTTCCAACCCTGAGAAAGGAGAGTGGGAGAAGTTCTCTGTGTCCCACAGTCAATTGGCGAAGTTGCAAATGCAGGGATTTCTCCCCCCTGCGGATCTGGTCCCTGTTCGGCGGGATGGCTTCCTTCAACGGCAAAACCTGTGGAGGATTTCCCAATCCATCTATGGGGAACGAGTGTGCTTCGTCCCCTATCTCGCCGAGGGCATGGGATTTCCAATTCACCCATTCCTCCGAGGGCTTCTGGAGTATTATGGCCTCCAGCTGCACAATTTTACCCCAGCCTCCATCCTGCACATTGCGGGTTATGTCGCTTTATGTGAACTATTCCTGGGTTGTGAGGCCCATTTTGATCGGTGGAGAAAGTTGTTTTGTCTTGTCCCGCACAACCACGAGGGATCGATGTTTGAAGTGGGTGGGGCCGAAATATGGCGCATTGCTGAGACCGGATACCTATCCGGCACACCAAAGAAAACTTCCGAAGAGTGGACCTCTGAATGGTTTTACATTGATGACGTCATACTTCCAGATCCAGTCCGGAGGGGTCTCCCCGAGTTTGCAAGTGTTCCTCTGAAGAAACGCCACAGCTGGCGCCCTCGGAGCCTCAAGGAGGAAGATAGTGCGGAAGTTCGCCAACTCCTGAGCAAGATCAGGACGCTTACCTAGTCCGGATATATGATAGTCGAAGTGATGGCGACCTTCATAGTACGGGGAGTCCAGCCACTCCAATACAGAGGATTCCCCATGTGGAACTACAATGGGGAAGATGACGCTTCCCGCTGCGGCAGGAAAGGTTCGGACGCCCCTGCCGCCCTAGCCAAAATATTGGTCGAACTATTCAAGGGCGAGGAAGAGGAGTTCCTGCGCATCACGCACAGAGAAGGATATTCCATGTACAGTCCTCCTAGCTGGGTAAGCCCCCAACTCTTCTGCCCTACTCATTCCACTCCCTGAGCTTCGTTCAATGAATATTAACCCATCCATTTATATCAGCACTGGTGAAAGATTTCCGAGGGGCTTTACAGCCCCGCCCCACAGCCCGAGGGCCACAATAGGGACCTTGACTCCGGATTTGAAGAGGATCCGGATATATTCGTGGTGCTCGAGAACGGCGTGTTTTACCAGGCGAGCTACGACAGCACAGAAGTGGCCATCATCGCCGATTACCCTGGTCTTCTCCCTGCTTCACACGTAAGTAATCGGGAGACATCTCCCCTGATAGGATTCCCTCGTTCCATCTCACCCACCGCACTGTCTCGTGCTTCAAAGGGGAGGCGTTCGACATACCGTGCTACTCCAGGAACGACAACGAAGAGAGTGGCTCCCACACCGGGCAAGCCTTCAAAGAGGAAGGCAAACGAAGACACGGTCGGGCCCTCATCAAAGAGGTATGGGTTTGCAAATATGTTCGTTTGATAGTCACATCCAACTGTGACCTTCATGTTCGTCCTGTATCAGGAAAAGAGTTTGCCGGACTGTGTCCAAGGATCCGGCTAGTTATACTCCCAACAGCCGAGATCCAGCCCTAGCCGAGGAGACGGGGGCCGATATGGGAGTGACGCCGGACTGTCCTTCGGCCGAGGGCTCGGAAAATATGTCCGTCACGAACTCGGAAATGGAGAGCTCCATGAATCATCAGCGCCGGAGGGCCATCTTACGAGACCCCTGCTTTTCGGAAGAGGCGTTTAATGCCTTCAGCTCGGCTGATGCATACATCTGAGCTGCTCGAGATGGGCTTAGCAGAGCCACAAAGCAACATTTAAAAGATATGCAGGTAAGTTTACTATGTCTGAGTATGATAACCGTATGCCAGTAGCCCCCGAGACTTAAAGTAGTTGGTACAACTGGTTTGAGGATCGCTGCATAATCAGGTTCTCCCTGAGAAGAACGATATACTGGCCAAAGAGCTAGGAAAGTGCCGAACGCAGTTGAATGCAGTTACCACCGAACTGGAAAAATCCAAGAAGGCGTCTTCCGGTAATATTTCCATCGAGAAACAGTAATTGTATAGCCATTGTGTTAACGCTACAGCTTCTCTCATAATAGGATCGTCAGATCAACTGGAGGAAAAAGAGCCGAAAAGACTGCATGCCGCAGGCGAACGGGTGCTGACCCTAGTCAGATAGGAGAAAAACAAACTCCAAGATTCAAATACGAAACTGGGCGAATAACTGAAAGACGTGCGAGCCCAACTAGCCAACTCCGTGAAGGAGAACAAAAAGCTGTGAGGCGGCATATTCAGTACGTGGCCGAATTTACCTTATAACAGTTTGGAGGTAAAAGTAGCTGATATAGCTATGATTGCAGGTATGCTGACAGGCCGTCCCGAATAGGAGGTCTCCGGATCATCAAGTCATCTTTTGCAAGGGTTGTCGCAATTGCACGAGCAGGCTCGGCAGGCAATGCGGAGTGTAGCCAAGGCCTTATGGCCATCCGCCTCTCCTCCAGGGAGTATGGAGGAGCTTGTAGAGCTGTTCAAGGGAGCGCGGGGGTGTATCCGACTATGGAAGATATCGGCCTGCCGAGAGGGTGCACGGGAGGCCTGGGCCATGGTGAAAACGCGGTACACCAGGCTGGATCCAAATCACATGGCCCGGGTCGGGCCGCTAGGGTCAAATGGGGAAGAAATTCCCGTTAGTTTAGTATATAACCAAGTAGAAGTAGCCGCCAAGTATTCCTAGCAGGATTGTAAGTTAGATAGCCTGCTGGACGGCATAGAGGAGGAAGTTTTTGAGTCCAAGTGACTATGTACTTTCCTTTGCATATGTAACTCTAGCTGAATTGTAAAACGATTTTCATGGCGGACCTTTTCACTTCAACCTCTCGACCCGAAGGTGCGGAGTGTTTCCAAATACCAGAATGGCCAAGTCGACCGGGTATGCATGGAAACCAGGCGTAGGGGTCATAGTTGCTTGAATAGACAAGTATCCGGCTAGTTATGTTATATTACATTAAGATTGTAAGAAACATCTTCCAGAGAGAATAGTTCCGTTAAGGGTTCCTTTTCCCGGGTGCGCATGCGTTAATGCGCATGTCTGGACTGTGATTGAATAATCGTAGTATGTTTTAACTTCTGGGGGTTCACAATGTAGTAAATGCAAAAAACCGTCTTTAATCCACCGACCGAATATTCCCTTAAGAACGCTAGCTTTCGGCTGCACCCAGTCTGAGGTACACATCCGGATGACCCAGCAGTAACAATCGCAGAGGTGCTCCCTTTATGCCCTAGCCGAACTAACGGGAATGTAGGGCATAAGCACAGGAGCCAGGCAACCCAGATTGGCCAAAACTTAAGTCATATCGATGCATATAATGGTGAAGAAGAGGTACATATGGAAAAAGGCGCATATGTAACGAGCTTGATGCTCGGGGAATAATAATAGCAAGCTTTCTGATCAAGAAGCCCCCAGGTATAATGGACGTACATTTTTAAAGATGTGTGCGTTAGGCGTGCGCGGTCTAACCACACAAAAGCTGTAAGGCTGAAGAGAAGAAACGAAAAGAGAGAGAAAAAATAAAAAAGGTGTTATGGAAACAACAGGGAGAAGGAGACGAACAAAGATTTCGGCGCTTTTAGGCATAGAATCTTCGGAGTCTGGCCGCGTTCCAGGGGTTCGGCTCGAGGCGATTGTCTGATGCATCACGCAGGCAGTACGCTCCTCTGGTGAGAACTTCATCAATGATGAAGGGACCCTCCCACTTGGGCTTGAGTTTGTCCTTTTTCTTCTCCAGCAGGCGTAGAACGAGTTAGCCGACATTATAAGTTTTGGCCCGCACTTCTCTGCTTTGATACCTGCGAGCCTGCTGTTGATAAAATGCGGAACGGGCTTTTGCGACACTGCGCTCCTCCTCCAGGGCATCTAAGTTGTCCTGCCGATCGAGCTTGGCCTCTCTCTCTTCGTACATGCGCACTCGAGGTGAGTCATGAATAATGTCGCTGGGAAGCACTGCCTCTGCGCCGTACACCATGAAGAAAGGTGTGAATCCGGTAGTGCGATTGGGCGTGGTCCGCAGCCCCAGAGTACGAAGTCGAGCTCCTCAACCCAGTGCTTGTCTGATTCTTTCAAAGACCGCACTAGTCTAGGCTTAATGCCGCTCATAATAAGGCCATTGGCTCTTTCGACTTGACCGTTTGTCTGTGGATGATAGATAGAGGCGTAATCGAGCTTGATGCCCAGATTAGCGCACCAGGTTTTCACTTTGTCGGCTGTGAAGTTGGAGCCGTTATCAGTGATGATGCTGTGTGGAACACCATAACGGTGTACGACGCCATATATAAAGTCTATTACTGGCCCGGACTCGGCCGTTTTAACTGGTTTGGCCTCTATCCACTTGGTGAATTTATCCACCATGACCAGCAGATATTTTTTCTTATGGCTTCCTCCTTTAAGGGGTCCAACCATATCCAGTCCCCAGACCGCAAAAGGCCAAGTGATGGGGATTGTTTGTAGGGCGGTGGGGGGCATATGGCTTTGGTTGGCGAAGATTTGGCATCCAACGCAACATTGGACAAGCTCCTGTGCATCCGCTTTCGAGGCGATCGGCCAATAGAACCCTGTACGGAAGGCCTTGCTAACAAGGGCCCGAGCTGCGGCGTGGTGCCCGCCGAGACCGGCATGAATCTCAGCCAGCAGCTGCCGCCCTCCTCCTCGGAGATACATCTTTGAAGGACTCCGGTAGCGCTTTTCTTATAGAGCTCTCCGTCGTGCACCTTGTAGGCCTTCGAACGCCGGACAATGCGGCGGGTCTCATTCTGGTCCTCAGGAAGCTCCTTCCTGTTAAGGTAGGCCAGGAAGGGTTCGGTCCATGGGGCAATGACTGCCATGATGAGATGCGCCGATGGTGTTATTTCGGTGGCTGAGCCTTCGATGATATCGAAGTTTTTGGAATCTGGGGTTATGTTCGGATCAAGACTAGTGTTGCCGTTTTCCCCCTGCCACACCACGGATGGCTTAAAAAGCCTTTCCAGAAAGATATTAGGTGGGACGGGGTCGCGCTTAGCGCCGATACGAGCAAGAACGTCCGCCGCTTGATTACTTTCTCAAGCCACATGATGGAACTCGAGCCCCTCGAATCGAGTAGACATTTTTATGACGGCATTACGATAAGCTGCCCTCTTCGGATCTTTGGCATCGAAGTCTCCATTTATTTGAGATATTGCAAGGTTCGAGTCCCCGCGCACTTCCAGGCGTTGTATGCCCATGGAGACAGCCATCCGGAGACCATGCAATAAGGCCTCGTATTCGGCTGCGTTGTTGGAGTCTGTGTATAGTATTTGGAGTACGTACTGAACGACGTCTCCAGTAGGGGACGTTAAAATGACGCCCGCTCCTAGCCCTGCCAGCATTTTGGAGCCATCGAAATACATAACCCAATTGGAATATGTGCCGTACACTTTAGGGAGTTCGGCCTCTGTCCATTCGGCGACGAAGTCAGCCAGTACTTGGGATTTAATAGCTCGATGTGGTTTGCATGTAATATCAAATGGAAGGAGCTCAATGGCCCATTTAGCAATCCGTCCCATGGCATCGCGATTGTTTATTATGTCGTTGAGTGGTACTTCGGAAGCCACTGTGATCGAACACTCCTGGAAGTAGTGTCGTAGCTTTCGGGATGCCATAAAGACCGCTATGTTATCTTTTGATAATGGGGGTACCGGGATTTGCATGGTGTAAGGACAGTGGATACGTATTATACTGGCTTCTGAAGCGGGAATTTGTGTCCGTCCGGTTCTCGTTCAACAACGAGCACGGCGCTCACCACCTGATGTGTTGCCGATATGTATAATAACATGGGTTCGCCGACGTTTGGCGCGGTCAGGATTGGGTTGCTCGCTAGAAGGGTTTTTATTTCCTCCAGTCCGGCTATTGCCGCGTCCGTCCACTCGAAGTGATCGGTTCGCCGTAAAAGGCGATAGAGTGGCAGTGCCTTTTCTCCCAATCTGGAGATAAAGAGGCTTAGAGCTGCCACACAACCCGCAAGTTTTTGGACTTGTTTGAGGTCCATTGGCGTAGCCAATTGAGACAGAGCTCGAATTTTGGCTGGATTTGCTTCGATTCCTCTATTGGAAACAATGAAGCCCAGCAGTTTTCTAGCGGGGACACCGAAAACACATTTTTTTTTCAGATTGAGCTTAATGTCATACGCGCGGAGGTTGTCGAATGTGGGACGTAAACGGTCTATTAGTGTTTCGACGTGCCTAGTTTTGATGACGACGTCGTCCACATAGGCTTCAACTGTCTTGCCGATCTGTTTCTCCAGGCATGTTTGAATCATGCGTTGGTATGTGGCGCCGGTGTCCTTGAGCCCGAAGGGCATGGTGTTGAAGCAGAATGGCCCATATGGGGTAATAAATGCCGTTGCAGCTTGATCAGACTCCTTCATTCTAATTTGATGGTATCCGGAATATGCATCAAGGAAACACAGTGAGTCGTGTCCTGCGGTAGCATCGATGATTTGATCAATGTGGAGGAGGGGGAAGGGATCCTTAGGGCAAGCCTTATTGAGTTCTTTAAAATCGACGCACAGGTGCCATGATTTGTCCTTCTTTGGTACCATCACCAGGTTTGCCAGCCAGTCCGGATGTTTTATTTCGCTGATGAATCCGGCCTCGATTAGCTTGGCCAGCTCCTCCCCCATAGCTTGGCGTTTGGGTTCGGAAAAGTGCCGCAGTGTTTGTTTGACTGGTTTGTATCCCTTTAATATATTGAGGCTATGTTCGGCCAGCTCGCGTGGGATTCCAGGCATGTCAGAAGGGTACCAGGCGTATATATCCCAGTTTTCACGAAGGAAATCCCGTAGCGAGGCATCGACCGTTGGGTCTAGTTGTGCCCCAATAGATGCTGCCTTCTTGGGGTCCGTTGGGTGGACCTGGAATTTGACTATTTCTTCTGCCGGTTTAAAGGAGGTGGATTTGGGTCGTTTTTCTAAGATCACATCGTCCTTATCCACCATGGAGCGCAGTGTGGTTAATTCCTCGGTCGCGAGGGCTTCAGATAATGCCTCAAGGGCTAGGGATGCGGTTTTGTTTTCGGCGCGAAGTGCTATGTCCGGATCACTCACAAGAGTGATTATGCCGTTGGGCCCGGGCATTTTGAGCTTCATGTACCCGTAATGAGGTATAGCTTGGAAGCGTGTAAAAGCATCTCGCCCCAACAGGGCGTGATATCCACTACTGAAATGGCGACTTGGAAGGTTATTTCTTCGGACCGATAATTTTCCGGCTTGCCAAATACCACGTCAAGTGTGATTTTTCCCTCACACCGCGCCTCCCGACTGGGAATGATTCCTCGGAAGGTCGTGCTGCTTAGCTTGATGCGGCTCCTGTCTATTTCCATTTTGTGGAGTGTATCCTCATAGATGAGGTTTAGTCAGCTGCCGCCGTCCATGAGGACCTTGATGAGTCGAAAGCCGTCCACAGTGGGACTGAGGACTAATGCGGCTGGTGCTCGGACTGTCCTGTATTTTGGTTCGTCATCGGCATTAAAGGTTATAGCCGTGTCGTTCCAAGGGTTTATCGTGGCGATTTGATAGACTTCGGTGAGGTTACGGAGTTCCCTTTTACGCTTATTGTTTGAAGCGAATGTCTTGAAGACCGTCAATACTCCGGGGTCGTCGTCTTCTGGAAGGTGTTGCTCTGGGGTGTTTTTGGTAAGGATGTCCTCGCCGCTCTTGGCTACCTGCCGGAGTATCCAACATGCTCTAAGGCTGTGGGTTGGTATGTTGTCCGGTGTTGTGTGAATTTTGCATGGGCCATCAAGCCATCCCTCCAGAACGGTTCCGTGCCACGTAATGGGTTTATATTTCTTGGCTATTGGACTGGGCGTGTCATTGGGATGCGCCCTTTTCACATGGACCAGTGGTTGAGTTGGGACCGATGGCTCCCAACAAGCTGCCTGATCTTTCCAGGCGCTTTCCATTCTTATTTATGCTTACATACGATAGTTGCCAAGTCAGCGAAGTGTAGTATGCGGCAGCGATTAATGGCGTTCAGGATTCCTTCGTTAGTGCAATTGTTGCAGAACGCTGATATCGCGTCCTCGTCGCGGCAATCTTTAACCTTGTCCTTGAAAAGGAGGAATCTGGCCCAGAAGTGGTGGACCATTTCCTGAGACTGCTGTTG
Organism: Aegilops bicornis; assembly: GCA_021605145.1. Taxonomy (NCBI): domain Eukaryota; kingdom Viridiplantae; phylum Streptophyta; class Magnoliopsida; order Poales; family Poaceae; genus Aegilops; species Aegilops bicornis. The sequence continues at coordinate 673,446,655 of CM038672.1, forward strand.
TATGCTCATGAGAGCTCTTATGTCTGGGTGGATGGGTGGGATTGGATCCGGACCCTGACCGGATCGATGATCCGGAGTCTGGAAGTTTTCCAAACTTAACAGTCCGGGCTCCGAAATATCTTCTGGTTGCTTGTGCCCGCCGTCTGATTCTATGTTCGGAACGCCGGTCACCTCCTTTTGCTGGTGGGTATCCGGCGTTGCAGGGTTGGTGATCTGGACATAGTCCGTCTTCAGTATAGGGGAAGAGTCACCATCTTGCTCCTCAACTACCGCTATCTGGTGGGTGACCAGTGGAGATTTGATTCCTCTTTGGTCGGGTTTAAGCCCGAACCGATCGTAATCTGTGGCGATTCCCAGGGCGGCAATGCGATCAAGGAGCTCGTTGAAAGACGAAAGCTCCGCCGGATCCATCTGCTTGGAGTGTTTGGAGTCGATACGAAGGGGATTCTCGATGGCCCGAGAGGTCATCGCCGGCTTAACGGCCGAACGGGCGGTCATAGCAAAGCCGCCCAGCCGGAGGGTTTGGCCTAGGGCCAGTTCTCCTCCGGCAGTGATATTGTATTTAAGGACAAGGCGAGTCATCGATCCTGTCGTCGACGGCACAGTGGAACTCTCAATGAAAGCACCAATGTCAGTGTCAAAACCGGCAGATCTCGGGTAGGGGGTCCCGAACTATGCGTCTAAGGTCCATGGTAATAGGAGACAGGGGACGCATTGTTTACCCAGGTTCGGGCCCTCTCTATGGAGGTAATACCCTACTTCCTGCTTGATTGATCTTGATGAATATGAGTATTACAAGAGTTGATCTACCATGAGATCGTAATGACTAAACCCTAGAAGTCTAGCCTGTATGACTATGGTAATGAGTATCTCCCCCTCCAAACTAAGTCCTCCGGTTTATATAGACACCCGGAGGATCTAGGGTTACACAAGGTCGGTTACTAAGAAAGGAATCTACATATTCGGTCGCCAAGCTTGCCTTCCATGCTAAGGAGAGTCCCATCCGGACACGAGTGCAGCCTTCGGTCTTTGTATCTTCATAGCCCATCAGTCCGGCCCATGGCTAACAGGTCGGACGCCCGAGGACCCCTTAGTCCGGGACTCCCTCATCGGCATTTAACTTGCCGGCTTGTTTAAAGACCCAACAGTCTATGTTGGTATGATTGGCTGGTTTATCAGGGGTGCCGTGGATCTGACATGGACGATCCAGTATGCCGTCCAAGCTGGAAGAGCCCGGATTGTTCCTTTTGTATGGCTTCTTCCGCTGACCGGACTTGGAGCCACTGAATCCGGCGTTGACCGCCGTCTCATCGGTATTTTTGCTATTGTTCCGACGCTTATGCTTGTTGCGTCGGGGCTTGCCGCTGCTATCCTTGGCTTCAGAAGTGCCAGGTTCGCTTGCATTATTATTGCTACGGGCTAGCCAACTATCTTCGCCCGCACAGAAGCGGGTCATAAGTGCCATGAGGGCTGCCATAGACTTCGGCTTTTCCTGCCCGAGGTGTCGGGCGAGCCATTCGTCGCGGATGCTATGCTTGAAGGCCGCTAGGGCTTCAGCATACGGACAATCGACAATATGGTTCTTTTTAGTTAAGAACCTAGTCCAGAAGTTCCTGGCTGACTCTCCGGGATGTTGGACTATATGACTTAAATCATCTGCATCCGGAGGTCGGACGTATGTACCTTGGAAGTTGTTGCGGAAGGCATCTTATAGGTCCTCCCAGCTGCCAATGGAGTTTTCAGGTAGGCTGTTTAACCAGTGTCGAGCTGGTCCCTTGAGTTTTAGTGGGAGGTATTTGATGGCATGAAGATCATTGCCGCGGGCCATATGAATATGGAGAATAAAATCCTCAATCCATACCGCGGGGGTCTGTTGTCCCATCATATGATTCCATGTTCACGGGTTTAAACCCTTCTGGGAATTCGTGATCCATTACCTCGTCAGTGAAGCAAAGGGGGTGTGCGGTGCCTCTATATCGGGCTATGTCGCGACGTAGTTCAGATGGAGTCCGTCTGCGGTTTTCAGCCCGGGCCTGATTATGCTTGTCGCATCCGGCTAGGTAGCCCGCGATCCGTAGATCGATCTGGTCTGGCCTGCTCTATTGTCCAAGTCCTGCTGCAGGTCATATGTATGTCCCCGAGCTGTTTTATCTCTGCCATTACGGCGAGTTTGCATGGGCTGGTGTTCGGCTTGAGTTGTCGCTTTGTCCCGGCCACGTGGTGGCCGGTCAGCCGCATTACGCGCTGATGGTACAGGCTCCAGCGCCTCATCATCAAATTGAGGTAGCAATTTGCGCTTTGGGTAACTTTTGGCTGGGCGCTCCAGGCAGTACTCCTCGGCTGCCATGACATTAGTCCATCTGTCATTGAGCAGATCTTGGTCAGCTTGAAGCTGCCGCTGCTTCTTTTTCAGGCGCCTCGCAGTGGTTATTAGCCGACGTTTGAAGCGCTCCTGCTTGACGGGTTCCTCAGGCACAATAAAGTCTTCATCGCCGAGGCTCACCTCATCCTCGGAGGGTGGAAGATAGTTGCTCTCCTCCGAGTCTTCGTTTATGGCCTGTTCATCCCGTTCGTCCCGTTCGGAAGTTAGCTCAACGGGGTCTTCGTTGTCTTCAGCATCGTCCGGAGTATTTTTTTCTCTTGTGCTGGTATAGCTGTCTTTTCCATGGCGTGACTTAGAGCGGCGCCGCTGACATCAGCGTTTTGGCTGTATCTCAGGAGGTTTATCCTCAACTGGATTCTTCTCATTATCGCCATTGGTCTCTTTAGGTGTATCCACCATGTACACGTCATACGAAGAAGTGGCCATCCAGCGCCCGGTGAATGGCAGATTTCGGCCCTGCTCCTCTTCGGCATCGCCGTCCATACCGCCGACGTCTTCGGAGTCGTAGTCGAGCGTGTCGGTTAAGTCTTCGACAGTGGCTATGAAGTGGGCAGTGGGTGGGAAGCGAAATTCTCCATCATCAGCCTCTAGTTCGAACCGGACATAGTTTGGCTGTGAGTCCCCGCTAAGGAGAGGGTTTTTTTAATGATTTTAGCACATCACCTAAAGGTGAGTGCCGGAAGATGTCCGCGGTGCTGAATTCAACAATCGGTGCCTGATCAGGCTCGATGGCCGCGGATGCACGTGGTTCGGAACCTATGGCCGGAGACGGATCCGCGGTTCCAGTGACGTAGATCTCGCTCGAGGTTGGGTCTGTGTGCGGGTCCAACGCCGTTGGGTATGCGGCTTCCATGGCGGGGTTGAGCTTCCTGTCCTCGGATGGCACGATCTGCTCTGGATCTAGGGCCAGAGCAGTTACAGGCGCTATCTCCCCTAGGTATGATCCGATGATAGATTTAATTCATGTTCATCGCGGTTGCAGGGAGCGGCTGCCGTGGGCGCGAACCCATTGAAGATCAAGTCTCCGCGGATATCAGCGACGTAGTTCAAGCTTCCAAATCTGACCTGATGGCCAGGGGCGTAGCTGTCGATCTGCTCTAGACGGCCAAGCGAGTTGGCCCGCAGTGCGAAGCCGCTGAATACGAAGATCTGTCTGGGGAGGAAGACTTCCCCTTGGACATCATTGTTGTAGATGATTGACGGGGACATCGAACCTCTTGAAGACGATGCAACAGAACTCTCAATGAAAGCACCAATGTCGGTGTCAAAACCGGCGGATCTCGGGTAGGGGGGTCCCAAACTGTGCGTCTAAGGTCGATGGTAACAGGAGACAGGGGGCACGATGTTTACCTAGGTACGGGCCCTCTCTATGGAGGTAATACCCTACTTCCTTCTTGATTGATCTTGATGAATATGAGTATTACAAGAGTTGATCTACCTCGAGATCATAATGGCTAAAACCCTAGAAGTCTAGCCCGTATGATTATGACTATGATTCTCTATCCTCTACGGACTAAGCCCTCCGGTTTATATAGACACCGGAGAGGACTAGGGTTGTACAAAGTCAGTTAAAGTGAAAGGAATCTTCATATCCAAACGCCAAGCTTGCCTTTCATGCCAAGGAGAGTCCCATCCGAACGCGGGTGATAGTCTTCGGTCTTGTATCTTCATAGCCCATCAGTCCGGCCCGTGTCCAACAAGCCGGACGCCCGAGGACCCCTTAGTCCAGGACTCCCTCAGTCCGCCCCCAAATCGCAGAGCTTGGTGACCTTGTGGAGTTAAAATTTTGTTTAGGATCCCTCTTAGAGTTTCAAAATAGAAATCGGATAACATTGGTTGCACACACCTTGTTGCTGCATTCCACGGGTAGATGCAGTTCCCTAATCCGACCAAGAGGAAATTGTGCAAAGACCAATCCACGAAGTTGAGGTAGAAGTCTTCCTGCAATGCGGGCGCATACAAAACACCCAGGAGGAGAATTCCATTGCCGTGATATTTTCCATTTGAGCATGAATTTGAATATAATAATAGATACTCTTGGAATACCAATGGGCATGAAAAACAAACAATAACCATAAGAGATTCACCAAGGGAATATGCAATTAGCACAACAATGTGTAACAAAGAGCAACAGAGTATTTATGGCATGGAAGCAAGCACAACCCTACTATATATCCCCAAGATTTAGAATGCATAAATCTGTTCCCTGAAGAAGCACAACCAGGACACAAGATCCAACTGAAACTAAATCTGATCTATCATGCATATCTTGTTCAACCATGCATATGAAATCATTCTTAGCTTGCTCAACAATAGAAGTGAGGCAATTCAGCACACCATCTTGAAAACTTTCAGAAAGTTTTACATCTTCATTCTCTGCAATTTCCATGGCTAATGTCAATTAACTTTTAACCCCATTAATTAAGGGAGTTCTCTGATGAGCTATATAGGCCATCTTGTTGCTTGATACGACACTCTAATAAGTACAGGTAATATACTATGTTATCATATAGAGTTACTGCCAGAAAATCAGCTGCATCTCATGCATTAAATCTATCATAAATTCCACAAATCAACCATCCATTTTTCTCAAAGCACACATCTTGGACTCTATCCTCTCCAAATTGCTCCATCGCCATCTTTACCTCGTACTGCATGTAAAATTGGATGATACAGTTCTTGGAACACTGGACCTCTAAAGATTTTTACTTGATTTCAAATATGGAGCTCTTAGTTAAAATGCAGGGTTGCCTTGTGAGGTGGATAGCAAATCCATACCTCGACATAGATGGAGAAGAGATGATTTGGGGGCTTACCTCGGGTGAATTTCCACGTCGGTCCCTACGGCAGCGCCCTGGGAGTCGCCATATGATGGGTCCTGCAGGTCATTGGAGGTGGACGTGAATCACGATGGAAGCGATTTGGGCACGGTCCTCTTCCTCGCCCGCCAATCGACGGTCGCACTTGGGGATCGCCGCTAGCGGCAGCAAAGGAAGAAGGGGAGGTCCTACATCACACCCCGGTTAGCGCCTAAGAGAGCACGAAGAAGAGGAGAAGCATGGGGGCTAATCATGGGCAAATCTCTCGGGAGCCGAGGATGCGAAGGCCGTGACCTTCTCAAAAGCGGCTGTCGAAGGCAAGGATGACGAGAGAGAGAAGGTGTTGTGAGGGAAGGGAGAGGAGGCGGCGGCTTGACACGGGAGACGCTAGTGGCGGCGGGTTACATGGGAGAGGAAATGAGAGCGAGAGGAAAGGTCACGTGGTGGGTTGCCTACGTGGGGAAGATAAGGAAATAATTTAACGGGGGAAGGTGTTTTGTGGGGGTAGATACCTACCACAGTAAAATCTTCGACGTGGCTAGCGCCAGGAGGCACCCCTTATGTGCACGTTAATGCTTCTCAATCGCGCTGCTAGAAGGAGGGCGCGAGAGGGTCGGCCGGGGGCCTTTTTGCCCACGGCCGGGCAAGAGGGAGGGGATTTCCTTCTTAATTATTGCTTGATTAGATTGATACATGTCCTCTCTTTATATAGAGAGGTTTCCTTGACTCCCAAGCAAGGCTTACTTGACCCCTAAGCAAGCGACCCTTATCTCTAATTAACCCTAAGACTAACGGGCTATACCGCCCTGTGCCATTAGGCCCATTACATACTCTAACACTACACCCACCTGGACATGCAGCTTGTCCTCGAGCTGCAGCCTAACCAACTTATAACCATGACTCGACGCAACACAAACCTAACACCTAAAAACAATCCTTTTATATCTCGGCTTGTTTTATTACTCTCAACCTGAAATGGATCGGCACAATTTATTTTGGACCTCTTAACAAAAAGTGGACACCATCCGCACGTCGGACGTGCACGTGTACAACCACCTGGATCCCATGGACACCATCTGGACAAAAGGAGTGCATGTGTATGGCCACCTGGAAGTGGTCACAAGAGCGACCAGCAGAGGCGCCCTCGCGGCGGCCGGCGGAATGCAGTGGTGCTACGCGCTGCGCTCCTATCGGTGACACCCTGCCTTCTCCCCGCCGGACGGCTGTTAGTCTGCAATGCAAAGAGAAGAGTGGACGGATTGCGATGGAGAATGATGACGAGGGGTGCGCCCCCCAACCGCCGATGTCGCAGAGTTTGAGCTCGCTGCCCGCGGGGAAAACAGCATGCCCAAGATCCCCGACGCGGTGGACGAGGTCGAGGTCCTTTGCATAGCGAAGTGCAACTGGGAGGAGCGGCAGCTGCAGACCACGTATCTCCCGCACACGCCGACGCGCTAGGAGGCCGCGCGCAGCAGCCTGCAAGCTCACCGCCACCGACACATGGCGGGTAGTGATCCAAGCCGAAAGAAGTGACGGCGACGGCGAGAATATGATCTGCTGGATGGGGATGCCCTGGGGAAGCGGTAATGGCGACGGCGGGAACTTGATCTGGTGGATCCGGACTCCCACCAGCGCGGTCGATGCAAGGCCGGAGCTGACCGGCGGTGGCTGCTGCAGCGGAGCGTTGGGCGCGGCAGAGGCCGCCAGGAGCGGCGGCTGCCACTGTAGCCAGGGCGGTGGTGGCGGTGGATGGTACCGCAGTTCGGCGAAGCGCGGCCGGGACGCCTGGGCAGCGGCAGTGGCTGCTGCGGCGGAGCGCCGGGCGCGGCGAGGCCGCTAGGAGCGGGGGCTGCCACTTCAGCCAAGGCGGGGCGGTGGATGGTAGCTGCAGCGGCAGCTGCAGCGGCCCGGCGAGCGCGGCGGAGGCCGCCTGGTGCAGCGGCTGCCACGGCAGCCACAACGGCGCGGTGGTGGCGATGGACGGCGCAGCCGGGTGCGGCCCAAAGGACCCGGCCAAGAACAGGCGGATCTACTGGACCGCCTGGGTTAGGTCCCGCGGCGCCCCGACACCTCCTCTGGGGTGAGGACGGCGGGGGCGGGCGCGACGGAGGATCCCGTCGCGGGCAGGAGCGGGGCGACAGTCATGGTGGCCGCCGGAGGCGACGAGGTGACTGGCAGTGGAAGAGACGGTTTGGGCGGCAGTGAAGACATGATCGAACCGAAGCTAGCTGATACCAAATTGTTATGGCACAGCTAGAAGGAGGGCACGAGAAGGCCGGCCGGGGCCTTTTTGCCAACGGGCGAGCAAGAGGAAAGGGATTTTGTTGTAAGGTGAAACCCTAGAGAGGATCTTTTCACACTTGGAGGGGGAAAATGAGGAAGAACACTCAAGAACACAATGGGCAAATCACTCAAACAAATCCAAATATCACATCCACTAGAGTAGCATACTTGAGATCCACAAGATTACATGAACAATTAAGGAAAATAGCACTAGGTAAGTTCTTCCCACTAGGTGAGGTCTTGATGACGATCTTCTCCAAGAAGAGGCCTTGACAATCCAATGGATTCTTCCCTAGGTGGGGGCTTGATCTCCAAGAGGAGGGGATACAAGGAGCAAAGCTCTCAATGTTTTATCTAATACTTTGCTATCCTCCCAAATGTGCTAGGTAGAGAGTATATAAAGGCTAGGGACGAAACTTGGAGAAAGAGGGGTAAAGGGACAAAAAAGTCCCTAAAAACGCGTAGCCACGGAGGAGGAGTCCGGGCACCCAGGGAGGAACCGGCCGGGCACCCGGACCGGTCAGGGGTTCCGGTGGGGGAAGGCCCGAGGACCCGGGGGTCCAAGGCCCGGGCACCCGGGGTGGCCACAGCAGGCTGGGCCCTTCCGTCTAGGTACCCGGGGTGTCCAGGAGCTTCTCTCCTTCGTTCTTCTTGACTTTGTAAGTGCATCTAGTGCCCCTTAGTGATTTTGGTGTATTGAAGACTTATAGGTTAAGGGACTGATGCGTTTGTGAGTGTACACAGGTCTATAAGTCCATGAGGAGTTTGATATTTACAGAGAAAGTCGACCCCTAAAAATGAAGTTCTTCGACTGAAGACTTTGGATTTCTGAAGACTTTGAAAGTGAAGAAATTTGTGTGACCTTGAAAACTTGCTATTCATGCGAGGAACATGAAGCGTGAAGACTTCTGTTTTCGTAGTTTCATTTTCTCTTTTTTGAGTAATAGGAAACACCGTACTGATAAAGGGGGTCGAGGAAATACTAAGGAAAAAATTCCATGTGATGCTCAACTCAAAATCCTACACCTACCAATCCCTTCGAGTGAAGCCATTGGAAATCTCATACAGTTCAGTCATATTCTTCAGTGACAGAGACGAAGATCTTCTGGTCTCTGAGGAATTTGTTCTGACTGAGGAGTTAGAAATTTGCCAGTGCGGATTGCCTAGACAGCGAGGAACATGACAGCCCTGAGGAATTAGACACTCAAAATTCCGACCGTTGATGTGCTACACGCCAGCTGTCCAAAAATATCTACCCACCTAACAGTCATATCATGGAAGGGCATTTATTTCTTATCATGTCGGACTGCTCCCTAGGCTATAAATAGCCGCCCCCTACAACCACTAGCTGGTGGGCTGCTCCGAGAGAAACTGACACTTGTCATTTGAGAGCAACCCATCCTCCGAGGACTTTGAGCGAAAATCATCAAGTGAGGAAAAACCCAAACCCAAACACCTAGAAACCCAAAGTGATTGAGCATCACTGAAGAGATTGATCCTGCGTGGATCCGATGCTTGTTACCTTTGAAGACTGTGCTTCTTCCAGACGGTTAGGCTTCATGGTCTAGAGCATCCAAGAGGAATTGTGGATCGCCAAGTGACCTAGTCTGTGAAGGTTTGGAAGTCGCCTGAAGACTTACCACGAGTAATTGGGTGAGGTCTGTGTGACCTTAGCTCAAGGAGAATACGGTGAGGACTTGGTGTCCTGGACTGCGTGTTCAGGACTGGGTGTCCGGGACTGTGTGTCCTCGAGTTTAAATACTCAGCAGCTCCAACCAGACGTACAACTGAGACAACAGTTGGAACTGGTCTAACAAATCATTGTCTTCACCAAGCTTACTGGTTCTATTTCCTCAACTCTTTCATTTCCTCATTACTGTGTTGAGCGCTTGTTCATATGTGTGTTTGAAGACTTTGACTGAAGACTTTCTCATTTTCCTCAGTTCAATTTCTTCAGTCTGTTTGTGTGCATCCTGTGTTATCATGTGATTACGCTTTCTGTACTCTGTGCTTGTCTTCATTTCATCATGATGACCATGCTTGTATTTTAATATGTTTACTTTTGAGTACTTATTCCGGTGCAAGTAGTTCTTCGCTAAGGAATTTCCTCACCCGCAAATTCCTCAGTGAAGAATTCATAAAAATCGCCTATTCACCCCCCCCCCCCTCTAGTCGATATAACGCACTTTCAGACTTCTCCTTCCTTCTCTTGCTCCGTGGATGCTTGGGTCTCCCTCCTTGCTTCCTCACGATGATCTCCGAAGCACCAATGAATGCATAGCGTGTCTCTTTGAGGTAGAATCCCATTCTCATGCGAAACCGAATAAAACTCGGAGAGGAAAGAAGTGACCTCATTCTCGATGTTGTGTGCGCGTGCTCTTGTCATTGGCCCTCTTGGTGCTTGCGGTGGTGATGGAGTCGGTGCGGGTAGTCGGGGGATGCTCCGCATCATCTCTCCCCTCCCCCCCCCCCCCCCTTGCGAGAGATCCTTCCACGGATCGTGCTCTTCATCACCATGGTATTTGGCCAAGTCTTTGACGTTGAAGATGTCGCTTACGTTCTACTTGGCCTGTGGGATGTCGACCTTGTAGGCGTTATCGTTGTAGCGTGCTAGCACCTTGAATGGTCTGTCGGCTCTTGGGAGGAGCTTGGACTTGTGTTCCTTGGGGAAGCGGTCCTTGCGGAGATGTATCCATACTTGATCACCCGGTTGGAACACCATCGGAGACTTGTTGATGTTGATCTTGGAGGTGAGTCGTTGTACTTGGCGCTTGATTGTGGAACGTGTTTCTTCATGCATCTTCTTGAGGTAGGTGGCCCTTGCGCTAGCGTCCATGTTTGCTCGTTCTTGAAGCAGTAGAGGTAGAATGTCCAATGGCGACAAAGGGTTGAAGCCGTAGACAACCTCGAAGGGGGACTTGCCGATGGTAGAGTGTCTTGCGCGGTTGTAGGAGTACTCGGTGATCGGTAGGCACTCCTCCCACTCCTTAATGTTCTTCTTTATCGACACACGTAGGAGATTTGCAAGCGTCCGGTTGGTGACTTCCGTTTGGCTATCGGTTTGAGGGTGGTACGATGTGGAGAAGAGTAGCTTGACTCCGAGCTTGGCGCATAGCGTCTTCCAAAAGTAGCTTAAGAACTTGACGTCTCGATCTGACACAATTGTCTTTGGCACACTATGCAACCTCAAGATTTCCCTACGAAAGAGATTGGCAACATGTGAAGCATCGTCTATCTTATTGCATGGGATAAATGAGCCATTTTAGAGAACTGGTCCACAACAAAAAATACGGAGTCCTTGCCATTTTGAGTTCTAGGTAATCCAAGCACAAAATCCATGCTAATATCTTCCAAAGGTTGATGAGGAATAGGAAGTGGCATATGTAAACCATGGGATTGAGATTGTGACTTAGCTTTGCAACATGTAGAGCACCAGTTGGTGAAGCGGGCGACATCGCGAAACATCTTGGGCCAAAAATAGTTCTTGGAGAGCGTGGCAAAAGTCTTGTCGCTTACAAAGTGTCCCATGAGTCCACCTCCATGAGCCTCTTGCAAATGTAACAAACAAAGAGAAGACTCGGGAATGCATAGTTTGCTAGCTCTCATAAGATAACCATCTTTGATATAGTATCGTTCCCAAGAAGTATGCGTCACACACTTGGCATAAGGAGTAGCAAAAGTCACATCATGCTCATACATGTCTTTGATATGATCAAATCCAACAACATTCAATTCAAGTTGAGTAAGTAACATGCATTTGCGGGAAAGGGCATCCGCCACAACATTCTCTTTGCCCTTAATGTACTTGATCACATAGGGGAAAGATTCAATAAATTCACTCCATTTAACATGCCGTTTATTCAACTTGGCTTGACCTTTAAGGTACTTTAGTGTCTCATGATTGGTATGTATGACAAACTCATGCGGTCTAAGATAATGCTCCCAAACATGCAACACACGCACTAAAGCATACAATTCTTTGTCATAGATGGGATAATTGAGTTGAGCACCGGAGAGTTTTTCACTAAAATATGCAATAGCTCATTTTTCTTGCATCAAAACTCCACCAACTCCATTACCACTAGCATCACAATGGACCTCAAAAGTTTTGTCAAAGTTAGGCAAAGCAAGAATCAGAGCATGAGTAAGCAAGGATTTGAGCTCATCAAAAGCGGCTGATTGCAAAGGTCCCCAAACAAAAGGAGCATTTTCTTACTAAAGGCATGCAAAGGTGCGGCAATAGTGCTAAAATCTTTCACAAAGCGACGATAGAAACCCGCAAGGCCAAGAAAACTACACGCTTGTTGCAAATTAGTGGGTTGGGGCCAAGTTTTAATTGCTTCAGTTTTAGATTCATCAACATGGACACCCTCGGAAGAAACAATGAAACCCAAGAAAACAAGCTTTTCAACACCAAACGTGCACTTTTTCATGTTTGCATAGAGGCGTTCCTTGCGAAGAGTTTGCAAAATAGCCCTAACATGTTTTAGATGATCTTTGATAGATTTGCTAAAAACAAGTATGTCATCGAAGTAGACCACAACAAACACTCCAATGTAAGGGCGAAGCACAAAATGGATAAGACCCATGAAAGTATCGGGAGCTTCCGATAAACCCATAGGCATAACCTACCACTCGTACAAGCCAAATTTGGTTTTGAAAGCGGTTTTCCATTCATCACCTTCTTGTATGCGGATTTGATAATAGCCACTTTTAAGATCAATTTTTGAGAAAGTGGTGGCACCGCTAAGCTCATATAGCATATCATCTAGGCGAGGAATGGGGTGCCTATAACGAACGGTGATAGCATTGATGGGTCTACAATCGGAGCACATGCAAAAACTATCATCTTGCTTGGGCACAAGTATAACCGGAACGGCACAAGGGCTTAAGCTTTCACGTACATGGCCGTTGTCGATGAGTTGCTGTACTTGCCGTTGGATCTCCTTAGTTTCTTCAGGGTTGATGCGGTAGGGAGCCTTGTTCGGAAGAGGTGCTCCGAGGATGAGGTCGATCCTATGTTCAATGCCACGAAGAGGAGGGAGACCGGGAGGTAGCTCATTGGGGAAGACATCCTCGAATTCCTGCAACAAGTTAGAAAACACTAGCGGAAGAGGATTAGGAGTCTTAGGTTTTTCTACCTCATCTTTGCATAGGAGGACAAAGTGGATTACACTCGATGGGTTCTCACACACTTCTCTCATCTCTCTTTTTGTGGCTAGGAGGACTAAGTTTTTCTCTCTTGGCGACGAGGCGCTCAATTTTGGCTTGTGGCTCTCACTTTCTTTTTGGTGGTTGACTCTCTCACTAGTATCTCCATGATGGGTGGATGCTTTCTTGTCGGCGATTACTTGGCTTGGTGACATTGGTCGAAGCACATACTCCTTGCCCTTCATCTTGAAGCTATAGTGGTTGGTCCGTCCGTTGTGGATGACTCTGTGGTCGAATTGCCAAGGTCTCCCCAAGAGAAGATGGCACACGGACAACGGAACCACGTCGCACTCCAAGGTGTCCTCGTAGGTGCCGATCTTGAAAGAAACTTGCACCGTATGCTCCACTTGAATAGTGCCGGAGTCGCTTAGCCATTGCACCTTGTAGGGACGAGGGTGCTTCTTCTTGACCAATTGCAGCTTGGAACATAGCTCTTCACTTGCCAAGTTGTGACAACTTACTCCGTCGGTGATGACTTTCATAGAACGCCCATTGATGCTAGCCTTTGTGTGGAAGATGTGGCACCGTTGGTCTTCTTCTTGGTGGTGTTGAAGCGTCAAGACCTTGGAGACCACGAGAGAGGGACTTGAATCATTGTCACAAAAGACTTGATCATCTTCATCTTCGTTCACGCGCCGGTGCATGGCCACGTGCTCAATGGCTTCCATTTCTTCTTCACTCATCGAGTCATATGTGCCATCGTTGTTGAAGATCATTGTTCTCTTGTTGGTGCATTCGAAGGACTTGTGACCTCGGTCACCACATGTGAAGCACTTGAATGAACTTGTCTTGACGGTATCGTTTGGTGGTGCCGAAGATGAAGGAGTCTTGGATTTGTAGGTGCTTGCCGGAGGACGAGTCGAGGAGGGCGTGGCTTGCTTGGAACTTGACTTGTCGCTGGTACTTGGTGATGCTCTAGTTGAGGTAGGAGGTGCCGAAGTCACGGGAGCTTGAGAGTAGGAGCTGTATGTCTTGGACGAGTACTTGGTGTATTTGAAGTCATCTTGCACTTGTCGCTCAGCTTTGGTCGCTTGATGAACTAGCTCGAGAAGCTTTGAGTATGGTTGGAAATCGACAATCCGCTTGATTGGGTGGTTGAGGCCGTTCAAGAAGCATGCCATTGTTTGCTCGTCGTCTTCCTTGACATTGGCTCGTATCATGGCAATCTCCATTTCTTGGTAGTATTCTTCCACCGTCTTTGTGCCTTGCTTGAGGAGTTGCAACTTCTTGAAGAGATCACGGGTGTAGTGTGTAGGCACAAATCGAGCCCTCATGACATCCTTCATTTCCATCCAAGTTGTTATTGGTGGTTCACCTCGTGTTTGTCGTCGCTCGATCGCTTGTTCCCACCAAATGAGGGCGTAGTCTTGAAACTTGAGGGAGGTCATGGCGATCTTCTTTTACTCGTCGTAGTTGTGAAGACGGAATATCTTATCAACCTTCAAGGCCCATGAGAGATATTCTTCGGGATCATTGCTTCCGGAGAACTTGGGCATGGTGAACTTGAGCTTGCCGTAGCGGAGTTCTTCATCGTAGTAGCGGTATTGATATCTCTCTTGCCATGGAGGAAGGTCCTCAAATGCTCGTTCCTCGAGATGTTGCTCTTGACGTGGAGGAGGGTCTTGAAGCACTTGTTCCACTTGGCGTCGTCCTTGTCTTGGAGGAGGACGAGGGATATACGCTTGGTTGCGCCTTTCTTGTTGCTCTTCGTGTCGCGCGGCTTCTTCTTGTATCTCTTGATGAAGAGCTTCCTCTTGTTCTCACACTTGCCGGTTGCGCTCTTCAATAGCTCTAGTGGCCTCGTGGAGTGCGTGTTGTGCTTCGAGTGATTGAACTTCATGGCGTTCTTGAGCTTGTCAGATTGCATCATCGGCTTGAGGTTCTTGGCGTTGTACTTGTGGAGGTATTTGCTCTTGCTCCATTTCTTCTTGCGCTCGTTGTCGCGCCCTTTCACGTGCTCGGACTCGGTTTTGTAAACCATTGCCATGGAATGGATTTTCTTGAGCTTGGCGATCTTGAGGAGCTTGACGTCGAGGGACTTGAGCTCGGAGAGGACTTGCATCATAAGAGGAGTATTCCGAGGATTGCCGACTTGAGCGGTGGCTTGAGTGGCACCGTCTTGTTGACGAGGATGAGGAAGACGGCATCGCACGATCATGTTGCGAAGTTCTTCCATTTGTGTAGTGAACTTGTCGTCGATCAATTGACGAAGGTCGGAGGCGAGTTGCTCCAAGCATTCACCCAATGCTTCACTTTCTTGATGTAGAGCTCGTTGTGCGATTAAGAAGTTGTTCTTGGTGACAAAGCCGGAATCATCACCTTGCTCCTCAAAAAGCGGGTTCGCCGACGAATTTAGCCTATCCATCCTAACCAAGAGGGGTGAGTAGGAAAATGAGAGAACAATACTGAAGTTACCTTTTCCGAGGATTGAGGATGTAACAAGTGTCACTCAATGTAATGCCACAATAGTAGAATTGGAACCGGGTTTGTTTCTCGAACCTACAAGTAAAAGGCTTATGGAGTAGCTTGGTTAGGATGGTGGCAAAATTTCAAGCAAAAGTTAGTCAAGATATCGATAAGGTTGAGAAGGTTCACAAAAATGCAAGTAAAGCAAATAGATCAAACCCAAGGATATCACTAGGAACACACACATGGAAGATAGATGGGATCCGCACAACCAAGGGATGAGCTGAAAATGTGCAACCATGGAAAATGCTCTTGTTGTGCGAATGCTAGAGAGACGCTAGCTCGATTGCTCAAATGGGCAAGATACGCATGTGCACCAACTTATGAGAGAAACGTGTCGTCTTCAATCCCAACTATGCTATGTATGTGATGACCAAGATGATATGACTATGCAAAATGGCTCAATGCTATTGCTTACAAGCTTTTTGTTTCTCCTCTTTTGCTTAAAAGGTTTTTTCCACTATGCTTGATGCTCGAGCCAAGTATGATATGAGACAAGTATGTAAGATATGCACGGGATAGACTTATGGCACTAAGATGATAACAAGATCACTATGGTGCACAATAGCGTGCCCCGGCAATTCTCAACTCACTAGTCTCGATGGGTAAGTGACGCAAAATGGCTCGGGCTATCAATGCAAAAGCAACTGTATGGAGTAAGTGTTGTCGAGGTTACCGTCCTTTCTTACAGTTAGCGGTGTCAATGGTGATGAGTGTTAGCGAAGATGACTCTGAGGCAATGATGAATGGCGGTGATGTCGATGTCACACGTTCCTAAGTAGCCGAAACACCTTAGGAAACGGAAACCGCAAGTCAAATCGGTCAAATGCGGAAGGTGGGTGTTTTTGTGATGATTCTTGGATGGAGGCTAATGGTTGTGGTAATGATATATGTGGATGGGGGTGTCAAGAGCTTCCAAACGAGCTAAAGAACGAGAAAAACGGACTTGGGATGTGGAAGTTATGGCCAAATTGGTGGGGAAGTTGGGCTGATTCGGGGGGGGGGGTGCGGGCACCCGGGGGTGGAGGGTGCGGGTGCCCTGGGTGGTCAAGGGGAAATGGCCCGGGGGTGCGGGTGCCTGGTGGTACGAGGTGCGGGCACCCGGTGGTCGACGATTTGGGCGGAAAATTTGGGGGAAAGGCAAAATTTCGAGGATTTCATGATGGGAGGGTGGAGATTGTTGGGGAAGGGCTAGATCCACTTGCCAAACATCAAATCCATGGACCAAAACAACCAAATCTCACAAGATCCAACAAATTGCAAGAAAAAAATTTGGGGCTATTTTGTGGTGAATTTTTGAAATTGGACGAAGAACAACAAAATCAAGCTAGCAAATGGGGGGATGGGACTCCAAGATGTGAATCAACCTTGCTCATGATACCAAGATGTTGTAGGGTGAAACCCTAGAGAGGATATTTTAACACTTGGAGGGGGAAAAGGAGGAAGAACACTCAAGAACACAAGGGGCAAATCACTCAAACAAACCCAAATATCACATCCACTAGAGTAGCATACTTGAGATCCACAAGATTACATGAACAATTCAAGGAAAATAGCACTAGGTAAGTTCTTCCCACTAGGTGAGGTCTTGATGATGATCTTCTCCAAAAGGAGGCCTTGACAATCCAATGGATCTTCCCTAGGTGGGGGCTTGATCTCCAAGAGGAGGGGATACAAGGAGCAAAGATCTCAGTGTTTTATCTAATACTTTGCTATCCTCCCAAATGTGCTAGGTAGAGAGTATATAAAGGCTAGGGACGAAACTTGGAGAAAGAGGGGTAAAAGGACCAAAAAGTCCCTAAAACGCCAGAGCTACGAGGAGGAGTCTGCAGGCACTGGGAGGAACCGGCCGGGCACCCGGACAGTTCAGGGGTTCCGGAGGGGGAAGGACCGGGCACCCGGGGGTCCAAGGCCTGGGCACCCGGGGTGGCCACAGCGGGCTGGGGCGTGATAACCCACAAGTATAGGGGATCGCAACAGTTTTCGAGGGTAGAGTATTCAACCCAAATTTATTGATTCGACACAAGGGGAGCCAAAGAATATTCTCAAGTATTAGCAGTTGAGTTGTCAATTCAACCACACCTGGATAACTTAGTATCTACAGCAAAGTATTTAGTAGCAAAGTAGTATGATAGTAACGGTAACAGTAGCAAAAGTAATATTTTTGGGTTTTGTAGTGATTGCAACAGTAGCAACGGAAAAGTAAACAAGCGAAGAACAATATGTGAAAAGCTCGTAGGCATTGGATCGGTGATGGAGAATTATGACGGATGTGGTTCATCATGTAATAGTCATAACATAGGGTGACACACAACTAGCTCCAATTCATCAATGTAATGTAGGCATGTATTCCGAATACAGTCATACGTGCTTATGGAAAAGAACTTGCATGACATCTTTTGTCCTACCCTCCCGTGGCAGCGGGGTCCTAACGGAAACTAAGGGATATTAAGGCCTCCTTTTAATAAGTACCGGACCAAAGCATTAACACATAGTGAATACATGAACTCCTCAAACTACGGTCATCACCGGAGTGGTCCCGATTATTGTCACTTCGGGGTTGCGGATCATAACACATAGTAGGTGACTATAGACTTTCAAGATAGGATCAAGAACTCACATATATTCATGAAAACATAATAGGTTCAGATCTGAAATCATGGCACCCGGCCCTAGTGACAAGCATTAAGCATAGCAAAGTCATAGCAACATCAATCTCAGAACATAGTGGATACTAGGGATCAAACCCTAACAAAACTAACTCGATTACATGATAAATCTCATCCAACCCATCACTGTCCAGCAAGCCTATGATGGAATTACTCACGCACGGCGGTGAGCATCATGAAATTGGTGATGGAGGATGGTTGATGATGACGATGGCGATGGATTCCCCTCTTTGGAGCCCCGAACGGACTCCAGATCAGCCCTCCCGAGAGAGTTTAGGGCTTGGCGGTAGCTCCGTATCGTAAAATGCGATGAATCCTTCTCTCTGTTTTTTCTCCCCGAACACGAATATATAGAGTTGGAGTTGAGGTCGGTGGAGCTTCAGGGGGCCCACGAGGTAGGGGCGCGCCCTGGGGGGGGGGGGGGGCAGGCGCGCCTCCCACCCTCGTGGACAGGGTGTGCGCCCCTAGCCTTGATTCTTTCGCCAATATTTTTTATTATTTCCAAAAATAATCTCCGTGAAGTTTCAGGTCATTCCGAGAACTTTTGTTTCTGCACAAAATTAACACCATGGCAATTCTGCTGAAAACAGTGTCGGTGTGGGTTAGTTCCATTCAAATCATGCAAGTTAGAGTCCAAAACAAGGGCAAAAGTGTTTGGAAAAGTAGATACGACGGAGACGTATCAACTCCCCCAAGCTTAAACCTTCGCTTGTCCTCAAGCAATTCAGTTAATAAACTGAAAGTGATAAAGAAAAACTTTTACAAACTCTATTTGCTCTTGTTGTTGTCAATATGTAAAGCCAGCATTCAAGTTTTCAGCAAAGATTGTGAAGTAACCATATTCACAATAACATTTAGGTCTCATGTTTACTCATGTCAATAACATAATCAACTAGCGAGCAATAATAATAAATCTCGGATGACAACACTTTCTCAAAACAATATTGATATGATATAACAAGATGGTATCTCGCTAGCCCTTTCTGAGACCGCAAAACATAAATGCAGAGCACCTTTAAAGATCAAGGACTGACTAAACATTGTAATTCATGGTAAAAGAGATCCAGTCATACCCAATATAAATAAATAGTAATGGATGCAAATGACAGCGGTGCTCTCCGGTGGTGCTTTTTAATAAGAGGGTGATGACTCAACATAAAAGTAAATAGATAGGCCCTTCGCAGAGGGAAGCAGTGGATTCATAGAGGTGCGAGCTCGATTTTGAAATAGAGATAAATAATATTTTGAACGGCATACTTTCATTGTCAACATAACAACCGAGAGATGGCGATATCTTCCATGCTACACACATTATAGGCGGTTCCCAAACAGAATGGTAAAGTTTATACTCCCCCTCCACCAACAAGCATCAATCCATGGCTTGCTCGAAACAACGAGTGCCTCCAACTAACAAGACTCCCGGGGGAGTTTTGTTTGCAATTATTTTGATTTGGTTTGCATAAAGCATGGGACTGGGCATCCCGATGACCAGCCATTTTCTCGTGAGTGAGGAGCGGAGTCCACTCCTCTTGAGAATAACCCGCCTAGCATGGAAGATACAGACAGCCATAGTTGATGCATGAGCTATTCGAGCATACAAAACAGAATTTCATTTGAAGGTTTAGAGTTTGGCACATACAAATTTACTTGGAACGGCATGTAGATACCGCATATAGGAAGGTATAGTGGACTCATATGGAATAACTTTGGGGTTTAAGAGATTGGATGCACAAGCAGTATTCCCGCTTAGTACAAGTGAAGGCTAGCAAAAGACTGGGAAGCGACCAACTAGAGAGCGACAACAGTCATGAACATGCATTAAAATTAATAAACATTGAGTGCAAGCATGAGTAGGATATAATCCACCATGAACATAAATATCATGAAGGCTATGTTGATTTTGTTTCAACTACATGCGTGAACATGTGCCAAGTCAAGTCACTTGAATCATTCAAAGTAGGATACCACCTCATCATACCACATCACAACCATTTTAATAGCATGTTGGCACGCAAGGTAAACCATTATAAACTCCTAGCTAATTAAGCATGGCATAAGTAACTATAATATCTAATTGTCATTGCAAACATGTTTATTCATAATAGGCTAAATTAGGAATGATGAACTAATCATATTTACGACAACAAGAGAGGTCGAGTTCATACCAGCTTCTCTCATCTCAATCAGTCCATCATATATTGTCATTATTGCCTTTCACTTGCACGACCGAACGATGTGTATAATAATAGTAGTGCACATGCATTGCACTAAGCTGGAATCTGCAGACATTCAATTCAAGGGAGAAGACAAGGTAATATGTGCTCTTGGTTAAATCAACAATAATGCATATAAAAGCCACTTTAACAATTTCATTACGGTCTTCTCCTATCGACCCCCAAAGATGTAACATCCCAAAATTCTATATTTTGAAATGTTATATTAAATAAATAAATAGGATTATTTGTTTGATTGTTGTGTGATGGATTGTGTGAAATTATTTTATTTTCACGAGAATTCAAACCTTTTGAGTTTTGTTTAAAACTTTTTCTAATCATGTTATAAAAGTTGGCTAACATTTTTTCCAATAAAGAAAACTATGGTTGGGGAAGTTTATTCAAGAAAATCAAAGGGCTTTAATTTTTGTTTGACTCTTTTTGAAATATTGGAAACCACAATCACAATTTTGGATTGAGAATAAGATGTCTTTCTCAAATGTGGTGGATGAATATTTCATATGGAGTTTGTTTGGATTTTGGAGTTCCAATTGAAATATGATATTATTTGGAGTTTTACTGTCGTTTAAATATTTCCAAATTATTCAAATAAAATTTAATGAGAGGAGATAATGTGACTTCTCCAAAAATATATTTGAAAATATTTAATAGGGCACAATTATAATTTTGTGAATTTGCAGAACTCTAAATAATATTAAGAATAATGTAAACATTTTATTTTTCTGTTGTAAGTAAACTTTTGTACACGTACTGGACCAAGTTCATCTTCCTCTTGTTCATTTGTATTTTTTTTGAAACCCACAGGTTATTTGCTCCCTCCAAACCAAATTGGGCTAGGCCCACTTATTCCCTCTCTTGCCCAGCCCACCTCATCTTCTTCTTCCCCATGCGCATCTACAGAACCTAGAATGTACAGAGAACAACCATCGATGCCTCCACCTCTTCCTCCCCTCCTCTTCCTCTCCCTCGCCCAAAACACCTCTGAACGGATCCCCCACTTCGTCCTAACTCCTTCCCTTTCGTTACCCACACTAAACCGCGCCCTAATGGCCACCTAGAGCGCAGTAACGTTCGCCATTAAAGCCATAATGTGGACGAACGCCCCTGCTCGAATTCTAACCTCCCCTGCTCCTATAAAAGGTACCCAGACGAGAGCCTCGAAGCCACTCACTAGCCCATCCGAACACCCCTCTCTAAACCTCCTCCTCTGCGAGCAATTTCTCGTCGGAGTTCGGCAACTCCGGCAGCCGCTCCACGCCGCCACTGGCAAGTCCGAGCATGTGATCTTATCCAAAGGACTCCCCTTGTCGACCTCTTCGCCGTTCTGCTACTATTTGACGTTGGGGGCCTTCTTCCTCAACTCCGGCGACCTTTTTCCCCAACTCCAGCGACTAACTCCGGTGAGCACTGTGTAAATCCCGTAATTATTTTTCAGAAAAATACTCAAACTTAGGAAATTCATATCTCCTAGACCGTAAGTCCGAATTCGACAAATTTTATATCCGCGGATTCCTTGAGACATCTAGTTTATTATAAAAATTCGAGATCTCAGTTTTTGGCAAGTTAAAGTTTAGTTCTGTTTTAAATATTAAATTGAGTACTTTTGCTATACCTTCTAATCTATAAATCATATAAAAATGTTTATTATATGAAAGTTCCACCTTAGGATATCACCTTTCTGTTGGAACTCATGGCATAATTTTTTCAGCAAGATTTGGTCATTGTTTTAACATCAACACCTTAATTTGACCTTCTCGGTCATTGTTTAATAAATTTTGGCACAAAGTTAAATCTCTTAGATTGATCCCTAGAAAACCTCTCTGGTCATATGCCATCATCATACAAATTTGGACTTAGGAAATGTTACATAAATTTTTGTAACATAAACCTTATGGCATCAACTCCATCTATCATTTTCATTGGACCCAAGTCAAATATTCCAATCAAACCCATTATAGACTTTGTCAGAGAACCTTGCCTCACAACTTTTCAAGCCGTGATCTTCACTTTGACCCAACCCTAGAACAAATCCTATATCATATTTTCATTCTTGATCTTATCTCAACCCGTAACCAAGTCCTAACAACTTATGTAGGAATGTTTTTTTATTTTGTATTGTAATTTGAATATTTTATTTGGATCTTTATTTGGATGTTGTTGTGTGTTAAAGTACTTTCTTATATCGTTAGATATATCGTAACGAGAAGGAGAGACAACTCAATGGAATATTTCATCTTCATCAACAATACAAGACAAGTTACATCTTGATCATGCCCTTTTATACCTATGTTTTATATATGCATTTAGTCCTTTGATGTAGGGTTTGCATGAATATGTTAGTTGGCCATATTATAAACCCAGTAGTGCAATGAGGTAGGTCTGAGCCTTTACATCTTTGTCGCCAACGTTGTAGGGATTTTGCTATGCCATTGTAGACGGGGATTGGTATGTGAGATCATGAAAGTTGCGAGTAAGATAATAATTAAGGGTAACCTTAAGGTGGCAACATTAACACACATCTGGGTGGATTGGTAAGGGGCACCCTGGAGAAACCAGTGGACTTGCCCAGGGGATCCCGGAGTACCCGTGTGATCACCCTATGGACTGCCACCCAGGCTCAAAGGGATTCATCAATTTTTCATGACTAGAAGCTTACCTGCACAGCCACAAGCTATTATGGGCTCTGGCTTAGTTGAGTATGTTGTGTGACCTCTTACCGTGGTAGACTAGCAGATGTAGTTATATATGTAGGTGTACCGGTCTACCCAGGGTTAAGAGGGAACACTTCAGAAAGAATATGTCTCGATATTCCGATTATCAAACACCAGCAAAGGCGAGGACTACAAAGGAGGTGATCGAGTCTTGTGGGGAAAAGTGTGCAAAACTCTGCAGAGTGTAAAACTAATCGATTAGCCGTGTCCCGGTTATGGACAATTTGAGCATCCGAAAGTGGGAATTGAGCGATCTCATCACTCTTAATTAATTTAATGGGTTTTAATGAATTTGGGTATAGATTGAATGGAGAAACCATCTCAATCATATTATGATGAATTATGTAGTAACAATATAATATTCTTTTGATGATAGGGAAAAATCAGCTTTATGCAAATTAAATTTAGAACCATCCACCAGCCATATTGCATGTATAAATAGGACATTTATTCATCTCTTGTGGTGTGACTTGCCAGTACATTCAACGTACTGACCTACACGGCTGCAACATATTATGTTGCAGGTACTATCCGACGAGTAAGTGATACGATAGGGTTACGGTCTACACTCAACTTGCCGATGGTGTTGATGGGACTCCACACCCGTTTGCCTGTTTCCGCTCAGATTCTTAAGGAATATATCAGTTTTTTTTGTTACTTATACCTGTGATTGCACTTTGATATATACATTGATGTACTGTGTGTGCTAGCATACCGATCCAGGGATAGCACAGACACACAGAGACTTGACCGTCTGAGGTCAGGTCGCTACAAAAGAAAAGAAAAGAAATAAAACTATTTACACGGGAAAGCTCCCAACAAGCAAAAGAAGAACGGGAAATCTTTTTGGTTTTTCTTTTTAATTATTACTACTACAGCATGGAAGTAAACTAGCTAAAAGCTACTACTATTTTTTTGGTTTTCTTAAGGTTTATCAAACACACAAGAAGAAAGCATAAAAAGGAAAATAAACTAGCATGGATATTATAGTGAAAAAGTATGAGCACCGACATCTAGCAATGAGTGTGTAAACATGAATGTAATGTCGGTGAGAGATATGTACTCCCCCAAGCTTAGGCTTTTGGCCAAAGTTGGTCTATTGCCACGGCTAGCCTGGCGGATATCCGAAGTTATAACTGGGGTCGTACTGAGATGAAGCCTCAGGTTGCCACTGGCTGGCCACCTCCTCCGGATTCCACTGGTAAACAGACTGGCGTGGGGGAACAAATTGTGGTTCCGGATCTGGCTCTATAGCTGATGTGGGGTTCCGGTAGGCGTGAATGGCCTCCGACGGAACAAGGTACCCGCCTGCAGTTAAATCAAACAAGGAGGAGCAGGCAAGGTAATACTCTCAGGGTGATTTTTATCAAATAACAGTCTATAGTTAAGCTCCTTTTTCCAGTTCTTAACAATGAAATCATGTGCAATCATACTCTTGTAATCTAGAAGAACAGTAGGCAACAATTTCTCTTCCTTCTCATAATGCCTAATAGGTATGTTAAAGTATGCAGCGAGGCGCGAGGCGAAGATGCCTCCCAAGATGGGGCCCTTAGTACGGTTAAGATTTAACCGCTTTGCAACAATAGCGCTCATACTGAATGAATCATCACGAAACAAGGCATGGCACAAAATAACAATATCAGGGGCACTTAGGCGACCAATTAAGCATCTACTAGCAAATAATGCAAAGTAACGTAAAACAGGAAAATGTATGCTAGTGATTCTTACATCGGAAACTTTCCTAGTTTCCCCTACGGCAATTGTATCAATAAACCCCTCCACATCGTCACGATGTGGTTCCTCTATGCTGCCCGGAAAAGACAACTTGCAAACCTCACAAAATTCACGAAGGGTCATCTCCTTATACTCATCATATAAATAAAAATCCACCGAAGGTGGTGAGCTCCTAGAATGGAAATGAAAATTTTGCACAAAGATATTAGTGAGTAAGAGGTACTGTTCGCATTTGTCGCGGAGGAAGTCGGTGAGGCCTGCATTCTCAGCCAATTCATAAAAATCATCATAGATCCCGGCTGCTTTCAAGAAATTATCACAAGGCCATTCACACGGTCGAACTTCCGTGATGCGAGGGAGATTATATTTGGGCCTCTCTTCTTCTTCACTTTGCTTATCCTTCGAGCTTCGGCTCGAAGATCCCCTCAAGAATCTCTTCATTATTTTCTAAAAATTTCTGAAATTTTTAGTAACTTCAAATATAAGTGAACCAAACTCAACAATATTGATAGCAACTACTCCCACAAGTGCCTAGAGACTATATCATGCATTAGAACTACTTGGGACCATATAAATTTGACATGCAAGCTCAAGAACATGGTCACCTAGGCAGCAAAAATTTGCAATGAATAAAGCACTAGAACAAAAACTAATTGGACCATTGGAGGAGTTACATACCAAGGAACAATCCCCCAAAGCAGTTTTGTGAGAGGTGCTTTGAGCAAGGAGATCAAAAATCGCATCAAAATGAGCTAGAACTCGTGCTTGAGTTGGTTGGTGATTTTTTGGGAGGAAGAAGGACTATGTGGTGGCTGGAATAAGTGGAGGGGAGCCACCATGGGCCCACGAGGCAGGGGGCGCGCCTGATGTCTACTATGCAACCTTCTTCTTGTAGACGTTGTTGGGCCTCCAAGTGCAGAGGTTTGTAGGACAGTAGCAAATTTCCCTCAAGTGGATGACCTAAGGTTTATCAATCTGTGGGAGGTGTAGGATGAAGATGGTCTCTCTCAAACAACCCTGCAACCAAATAATGAGAGTCTCTTGTGTCCCCAACACACCCAATACAATGGTAAATTGTATAGGTGCACTAGTTCGGCGAAGAGATGGTGATACAAGTGCAATATGGATGGTAGATATAGGTTTTTGTAATCTGAAAATATAAAAACAGCAAGGTAACTAATGATAAAAGTGAGCACAAACGGTATTGCAATGATAGGAAACAAGGCCTAGGGTTCATACTTTCACTAGTGCAAGTTCTCTCAACAATAATAACATAATGGATCATATAAATATCCCTCAACATGCAACAAAGAGTCACTCCAAAGTCACTAATAGCGGGGAACAAACGAAGAGAATATTGTAGGGTACGAAACCACCTCAAAGTTATTCTTTCCGATCAATCCATTGGGTTATTCCTATAAGTGTCACAAACAGCCCTAGAGTTCGTAGTAAAATAACACCTTAAGACACACATCAACCAAAACCCTAATGTCACCTAGATACTCCAATGTCACCTCAAGTATCCGTGGGAATGATTATATGATATGCATCACACAATCTCAGATTCATCTATTCAACCAACACATAGAACCTCAAAGAGTGCCCCAAAGTTTCTACCGGAGAGTCAAGACGAAAACGTGTGCCAACCCCTATGCATAGGTTCGTATGGAACCCGCAAGTTGATCACCAAAACATACATCAAGTGAATCAATAGAATAACCCATTGTCACCACGGTTATCCCACGCAAGACATACATCAAGTGTTCTCAAATCATTAAAGACTCAATCCGATAAGATAACTTCAAAGGGAAAACTCAATCCATTACAAGAGAGAGTAGAGGGGGAGAAACATCATAAGATCCAACTATAATAGCAAAGCTCGCGATACATCAAGATCATGCCAAATCAAGAACACGAGAGAGAGAGATCAAACACATAGCTACTGGTACATACCCTCAGCCCCGAGGGTGAACTACTCCCTCCTCGTCATGGAGAGCGCCGGGATGATGAAGACGGCCACCGGTGAGGGATCCCCCCTCCGGCAGGGTGCCGGAACAAGGTCCCAATTGGTTTTTGGTGGCTACAGAGGCTTGCGGCAGCGGAACTCCCGATCTATTCTATTCCCCGATGGTTTTAGGGTATATTGGTATATATAGGAGGAAGAAATACGTCAGGAGAGCCACGAGGGGCCCACGAGGGTGGAGGGCACGCCCCCTGCCTCGTGCCCTCCTCGTTGATCCCCTAACGTGCACTCCAAGTCTCCTGTATTGCTTTCTTTCCAAAAATAACTTTTCTAAAGGTTTCATTCCATTTGGACTCCGTTTGATATTCCTTTTCCGCGAAACACTGAAACAAGGGGAAAAAAAGAAACTGGCACTGGGCTCTGGGTCAATAGGTTAGTCCCAAAAGTAATATAAAAGTGCATAGTAAAGCCCATTAAACATCCAAGATGGATAATATAATAGCATGAATACATCATAAATTATAGACACGTTGAAGACGTATCAGCATGTCACGCCCAAGATGCGACCCTATCCTAAAGGAACTCGAAGGTCCCACCAAGGATAGAAGCGCATCTTGAAGACGCTTTTGCAAGGTGGATATCATTACATCGTACCATTACATAATAGTTGGGGATACTTACAAAAGGCATTCAATGCCACACGAATACAACATCATCTTACATAAGAGCACCATCCGACTACGGATGAAACACAAAAGAAACTCAAACGACATCCACCACGCTAGCCCGGCTGCCGACCGAACCTATCCTCGATCGAAGAAGAAGCGTAAGAAGAACTCCAAAACAAGCAAACATCACTCTCGCGTCATGATCATCGCATAACCTGTACCTGCAACTGTTGTTGTAGTAGTCTGTGAGCCACGAGGACTCAGCAATCCCATTACCATGGGTATCAAGACTAGCAAAGCTTAATGGGTAAGGAAGGGGTAAAGTGGTGAGGTTGCAGCAGCGACTAAGCATATATGGTGGCTAACATACGCAAATAAGAGCGAGAACAGAAGCAAAGCGAACGGTCGTGAAGCTAGCAATGATCAAGAAGTGATCCTGAACTCCTACTTACGCCAAACATAACCCAAAAACCGTGTTCTCCTCTCGAACAACCACGAAAAGAGATGATCACGATACATTACCTGATTGGTGTATTTTAGAAGAGTTTACTTCAAATTACTACAACCGGATATTAACAAATTCCCATCTCGCCACATAAGCTGCGGGCACGGCTCTCGAAAGTTTATACCTGCAGGGTGTCCCAACTTAGCCCATGATAAGCTCTCACAGTCAACGAAGGATATTCCTTCTCCCAGGAAGACCCGATCAGTCTCGGAATCCCGGTTTACAAGACATTTCGACAATGGTAAAACAAGACCAGCAAAGCCGCCCGATGCGCCGACAATCCCGATAGGAGCTGCACATATCTCGTTCTCAGGGCAACACCGGATAGGTCAGCCTACGAGTAAAACCAGCCCTCGAGTTGCCTGGAGGTGGCCCTGTAGTCTGCCCGGTTCGAACCAGCACTTAGAGAAGCACTGGCCTGGGGGGGCTAAAATAAAGATGACCCTCGGGTTGGCCGACCCAAGGGAAAGGGTATAGGTGGTGGTGAGGCAAATGGTAAAACCAAGGTTGGGCCTTGCTGGAGGAGTTTTATTCAAAGTGAATTGTCAAGGGGGTCCCATAAATCACCCAACCGCGTAAGGAACGGAAAATCCGGGAACCTAACACCGGTATGACGGAAACTAGGGCGGCAAGAGTGGAACAAAACACCAGGCATGAGGTCGAGCCTTCCACCCTTTACCAAGTATATAGATGCATTAATAATATAAGAGATATTGTGATATCCCAACATAAACATAATCCAACATGGAGCAATCTTCGTCTTCACCTGCAACTAGCAACGCTATAAGAGGGGCTGAGCAAAAGCGGTAACATAGCCAAACAACGGTTTGCTAGGAAGGGTGACAACGGTTAGGGGCTATCATGCAATTTGGGAGGCTTGAGCAGCAAGTGGTAGGTAACGCAGCATAGCGATAGAACGAAGCAACTAGCATAGCAATGATAGTAATGAGATCCAAGGTGACGGTCATCTTGCCTGAAATCCCGATAGGAAGAAGAACGAGTCCATGAAGATGACAACCGGACGTAGTCGAACGAATCCTCACAACTCCGGAATGAAACCGAAGCTAACGAGAGAAGCAAACCGGAAAGAAGCAAACAACATAGTAAACACACAATCATAAACATGGCATGATGCACAATCAAGTATGATGCATGTCCGGTTTAAGTGAGGCATGACATGGCAAAGTGCAACAAACAAGACTACAAATTAAGTGGAGCTCAATATGCAACGAGTTGCATATTGACGAAACACCACATTGACATATTTAGTTCTCTCTCGGTTATGTACCCAACAATATTAAATGTTGTTAAACATGAGAAGAGGTGAATCATAATTAAAGTAACTATTTAGGCAAGTTTAAATGAGGCCAGAACAATCAAACAACAATTCCGGAAAATCCCCATATGCATATTTTAGATTTGGTACTGTTCTGCCCTAAATCACATTTTATTGTTGTTAAGCAGTAAAACAAAGTGCACCAAGTTAATCTATGCATTTTTCCACCCCATTTACATATAAAGTTTATTAAATTCGGAGCTACGGTTATTTAGTTATGAATTAAATCATTTAGCATGGAATTTATGCAAAATTAAACAAACCGCAAGTTTAAACATTTTAAACATGGATTAAAGTTGAAAATTATGAAACTACTTGAAATTCTAAGCATTTTACATATATAAAACATTTTAAACCGATGCATGGTTAATTAGTTATTACATGCATGAACATGAGGGTTTTTCTGTAAAACTGCAGTCTCTGGATAATTGATAAAATCGCAGTGGGGAAAAACATGACACGGGCGCATCTAAATAGTGCACTGGGCGGCTGGGCTGCTCACCTAGCTGGGCTCGGCCCAGTCGGTAGAGGTGGGAGCTGGGCCATGTCAACAGGCGAAGGGAGGCGCCGATCGGCCCAGGCGCGAGGCGGGAGGCGACAGGCGTGTCGCCTCTGCTCGATGTAAACAGGAGGAGGCGCTGGAGCTCGTGATCTTGGCTCATGGGACTCCGGCGAAGCAGGGAGGCAAGAGAGGGACACGGGAAAGCGAGGGAGGCCCGAATCCTCCAGATCCTGTGGCGCTTGACTTGTGGAGGCCGGCGGCGAACTACAAGGCCATGGAAGCTGTTGTTGTCTGAAGAAAAAAGATAGAGAAATTCAGAGGGGAAACAAGGGAAGAAGAGGGACCGCAGGGAGATGGCAGGGGCGCGACGGCCTGAGGAGAACCTACTGGCCGCGAGGAGGCCAAGAACAATGGCACGGGGAAGGCCACTGGGCCACGGAGAAGGACGACAGATGGCGCGGGTGGTCATGGGGTTTTCCTCTACAGAGGGAGAGAGATACACCGGGGCATGAGAGAGAGGTTAGGGAAGGGGACGGGATGGAGAGTACGAGGAAGCAGGGGACGCAAAGCAGTGGCGACATGGAACTCCGGCGGCTGGCCACGGGTGATGTTGGCGACGGGAGGTTCGGACTCGAGCCTCTGTTCGAGCACAAGGTGGAGCAGGGCAAGGAGGAGGAGGCGTCAAGGTGCCACAGTTGCTGCAGGCCTTGGGCGACAAGGAGGTCGGGACGGCGTGGATCCGGCAAAGGAGGCGGCTGCAAGGAACTCCATGGGAGGCGTCGGGCGCTCCTGTTTGAACAGAGAAAGAGAGACAGGGAGGTGAGACGAGGAAAGCAGAGAAACCACCGGAGGAGGAGAAGGGCAGCGAAGCTTATCTCGTGGTCGCTGGCGGCGGTGCCGGTCGCCGGACGACGAGGCGAGGTAGAGGAGCCAGGGGAGGCTCGGACGGCATAGCGAAAGCAGACGAGCTCGGGTGGCTGCGGCTGTAGGGGTGGATCGAGCAGAGGCCGGTGAGGTTGGTCGGGAATGGATTTTTGGATCGGCTTGGTGGTTGGTTGGGTGAAGAGCTCGAGGTGGATTGGATCGGAAGGGATCCCGAGGAGGAAGAGGACTGGCGGCGGCGGGGGGGGGGAGGATTTCGTGGATGGTACAAGCCCCTAGAATCTAGGGTTAGACTGATATTTATATCAGATGAATTTAGGTTAGGGGATATCTCGTCCCTACGATTTCGATCGGACGGTTCGAGATAAATAGGTTAGGAAGTTCAATTAAGAAAACGGAGATGTTTTATAGATGTTTGAGGTTGACCCGGATCCAACGGTAACGACAGCCTGAGTCAGGTTCGGGGGAGTTTTGGACGCTCATGCGAGGGGGCCGCGGGCTGACGAGAGAGGTTAGGTGGTTTGACAAGAGGGAACCGAAAACACGGTTGGTCTCGGAACGGCCAACGAAGGCAAGGGGGGACGCGGCAACTACGAACCGGTGCAAGTTTTTTTAAAACAATGACGGCAACAGAGTGCCGATGCAATGCGGATGATGCCATGATGAATGCAACAAACAAACGAAACACATGACAACAACGAAAAACATGGAAGCCATCTAAAGCGTCGGTCTCGGGGCGTTACAACACTCCACCACTACGAGAGGATCTCGTCCCGAGATCTAGGATGGCACTGGAGAGAAGCGGAAAAGGAAGAGGAGAGGTAAAACAAAGTTGCTTCTTTGACAAATGAGTAAACCCAAAGAACCTTGAGAGGTTGAAAAGTTGAAAAGTTGAAAGAAAGCACACAACGGAGTTGAACACAATTGAGAGCACTGCGGTAGAAAATAGAAACAAAGAACACCATGTGAACCTTGGGGGTTGAGAGACATAAGAAAAGGGTTACAATGGACAAGAAGGAATTGGAACCACTCTGGTTGAAACAAGATAAACAAGGAACAAGGACGATCAAATTCGGACAGCACTCCGGTTGAAAAGAGATGCAAGACTTGACAAAATGGGAAGAACTTGAAAAGAGGACATGACACAGCGGTTAAATGGATAAGCAAGAAAAAGAACATGATCTTTACTAAACGAGGTGATGGGTGAAGGGGGCAACATCACAATGCCTCCGGAAAAAATAATAGAAGATAGATCATTGGAATAATAGAATGGAGAAGAAAATGCCAACTTCTGCCACAAATGAGCTTGGAAGGCACCCTTCCAAGAAGAAAGAGAACGGAGTTGTTGGAAAACCAACAACGAAAAGAATAAGCTTGTAGTGGGCTTATGGAAACATCTCAACACTTGAGGTGAAATTCTGCCCCTAACGAAAAACAATTGCTGGTTTGAGAACAAAAAAGAGATGAAAAACTTCTTTACGAGAGGATAGAGAGATAACTTGGATCATTGATAAGCACCACAATAGCAACATTCCTTAGGGAAGGCTTTAGGTGAAACATGACACAAGATGACTCCAACGAAGAGATTGGTGGATTTAAAATATCTCATTCTTGACAACATGTGAATCATGAAACACTAACTCAAATTGTCCAGAATGACATAACACCACCTCAAATGATAAGGTAGAACAAATTGCACTTCCAAATGCAAGAAGAAGAATACTTGAACTCCTCAAAACCAAACATGTGTTGAACACCATGTTTATTTTAGAGTATAGCTTGGCGGATCATAACTTCGAGAGAAATCTTGAAGAACAATTGAATAATTAAAAGAATCCTTGACGAACCACCATGTAGAGCCTCTATGAAGAACTCCGGTAATAAAAATATGATAAAATGAAAGAGAAGTTGAGAACACAAGTTGAAGCCTTACGATGGTTTAGATGGAGCTTCATGACGAGATAATGCGGAAAACTTGGAACTCCGGAAGAGGAATTAATCACTTGGATGAAATAAGAATAAGAATTATGTTATGTGTATCCTTCACCAATATAAATTGATGACAAGCAACGGATTTGGCATACTACTTATTCTTCTTGAAAAGATTGAAGAGAGAAATAGCGCAACTTGGGAAGGTCTTCCATGATTCACCGGTAGGATTTGGAAAGAGCGAATGAATTGGTATGATAACAACGGAAGTGAAATCTTGAATGAACCACCGTAAGAATTGAAAATGAAAGTTGCAAAGGCACAATTCACCGGGAAGAATTGGAAAACGAATGAAGATACTTGAGGAGATTTAGATACATGAGAACAAAGAGATCATGCACTGATTAGAGGATATTTGAACGATTCACCGGTAAGATTTGGAGAACGATAGCTACACGCTGAGAATGAAGAATTGTGACATGATGGCCTTCGGAGGAAAGAAATGGAAACAACTCATGAAATGCTCCGGATGGGTGAAAAGAATTCCCACAATCGAAAACAATTATGAGAGAATGGCATCAAGCTAGAACCATGAATCTTGAAGAGAATGGAGCAAGATTTAAGAGAAACTCTTCTTCGGTCTTCAAATGTTGAGAATGACGATGAGAAACATCACCATGAATTGTTGAGGCACTCAAAATGAAAATTGGAAAGGTTGAACCAACGATGAAAAGAATTTGAAAGATCTTGGAGAAAGACATATGGCTGATAACCCATTCTTACGTCAAACTTTGAAAAGAATTTTAGAAGCTCCCGGAAAATTAGAAGAGTCAGGTAAGATCTTGGAAAAAGACCTGTGGGTTATGGGCCCACTCAAAAGAAAACACCATTGAACAATTTTAAAGAGAGGTTGCACCGGTTGAATTAAATGGCTGGAATGAGATAACAACCTCAAAATATCTTGAACAGATTGAGAATGGAAACACAAGTCTTGTGAGATATCTTCAGCACTCCAGAACAAATGAATAGGAAGAAGTGAATGATTAAGAGGTACACCGGCATGCAAAAACATTTGAAACAAGGAAAGGAATATGATCAACACCGAAAGCTTGAAATTGGATCCGCCGGAGAAGAAACAACAAGGAAGGATGATGAACTTGAAACTGTTGAGCTTCTTCATGGGAAATCACCGGATAAGAACATCGAAAGAAAAGAATGAAGAGACTTCTCTCAAATAAAAAGGATACATTATTAAGAAATCTGAGTCGTTGAAGAAAAAGGGGTGGGAGGGTGGGGAAACAAAGGCAACTTGGGGATGGATGAAACAAACACCGCTCAGAAAACTTAGAATTGAACTCGCAAATGCTGAAATGATCGGATCCACTTGAAGAGAAGCACGCCGGTTGGAAAAGAATTAACATGACGACCTCGATGAACACGAAGGATTAGTATTTCCATAGAAATATGAGAACACCGCTTGAAAGGTATGGAATCAACACTTGACATTGAAGCAACTCGAATACCACAACTCAAAACAAAACAAAGGATTGGCTTGCAGAAATAAGCCGGAACAAATACATATGATAGAGATTTACCCAATCCCATATCAGGCATCTGTCGGAAAGATATTCTAGGAGCTACTTGAATTCCCACCTATAAACTCGAAACTTTCTGGTTATGCAATTTGGTGTTGGGGATACAGGGACACAAAATATATCACCCAAACTAACAATACCTAGATCCAAATTGTATCCATCCTTCAACACATAACCAAGAAAACTCCGGAAATCGTGTACCTCAACCTTCGAAAAGCATCCATTATACAAGCTATGGCAATACTCCCGAACTCCCCAGTACTGGGTGGCGTCAAGGTTATCTCACCAATAACTGCATAAAAGATATTTTTGATGTCGGCAAAACTCAGGTATTCCAGAACTGCAACGATAAAATTGTGACGACAACACCTCGGAGCTCAACTCCTCGGGACACTGCCACAACCCCTAAATGTCAGGAGGCACCAAGAACAATGTTCTCGTCACAAGACTATCGGAACGATCCCAAGATACCCGCGTGAGCCTAAAAAAATTTCGTGAAATTTGAGGAGAGGAAAGACAAAACATCTACGTCAGGAGGCCTCACCAAAGCGACGAAGGGGGCTGAGGAGTAAAAAGAATCCTAATATCTGATATATATAATTCTAAAACTCAAAATAGTTTTTTTCTAGACTCAACAACGGCCAACAATCAAGGGGCTCCTATGGTCGGTCGAGGCTCTGATACCAACTTGTCACGCCCAAGATGCGACCCTATCCTAAAGGAACTCGAAGGTCCCACCAAGGATAGAAGCACATCTTGAAGACGCATTTGCAAGGTGGATATCATTACATCGTACCATTACATAATAGTTGGGGATACTTACAAAAGGCATACAATGCCACACGAATACAACATCATCTTACATAAGAGCACCATCCGACTACGGATGAAACACAAACAAAAACTCAAATGACATCCACCCTGCTAGCCCAGGCTGCCGACCTGGAACCTATCCCCTGATCAAAGAAGAAGCAGAAGAAGAACTCCAAAACAAGCAAACATCACTCTCGCGTCATGATCATCGTGATAACCTGTACTGCAGAATCGTTGTTGTAGTAGTACGTGAGCCACGAGGACTCAGCAATCCCATTACCATGGGTATCAAGACTAGCAAAGCTTAATGGGTAAGGAAGGGGTAAAGTGGTGAGGTTGCAGCAGCGACTAAACATATATGGTGGCTAACATACGCAAATAAGAGCGAGAAGAGAAGCAAGCGGAACGGTTGTGAAGCTAGCAATGATCAAAAAGTGATCCTGAACTCCTACTTAAGTCAAACATAACCCAAAAACCGTGTTCTCCTCTCGAACAACCCCGAAAAGATACGATCACGGTTACGCACATAGTTGGTGTATTTTAGAAGAGTTTACTTCAAGTTTACTACAACCGGATATTAACAAATTCCCATCTGCCACATAACCGCGAGCACGGCTCTCGAAAGTTTATACCCTGCAGGTGTGTCCCAATTTACACATGATAAGCTCTCACGGTCAACGAAGGATATTCCTTCTCCCAGGAAGACCCGATCAGTCTCGGAATCCCGGTTTACAAGACATTTCGACAATGGTAAAACAAGACCAGCAAAGCCGCCCGATGCGCCGACAATCCCGATAGGAGCTGCACATATCTCGTTCTAAGGGAAACACCGGATAGGTCAGCCTACTAGTAAAACCAGCCCTCGAGTTTTCCCGAGGTGACCCCGCAGTCTGCCCGGTTCGAACCAGCACTTAGAGAAGCATTGGCCCGGGGGGGGGGGCTAAAATAAAGATGATCCTCGGTTGGCCGACCCAAGGGAAAGGGTATAGGTGGTGGTGAGGCAAATGGTAAAACCAAGGTTGGGCGTTGCTGGAGGAGTTTTATTCAAAGCGAACTGTCAAGGGGGTCCCATAAATCACCCAACCGTGTAAGGAACGCAAAATCCGGGAACGTAACACCGGTATGACGAAAACTAGGGCGGCAAGAGTGGAACAAAACACCAGGCATGAGGCCGAGCCTTCCACCCTTTACCAAGTATATAGATGCATTAATAATATAAGAGATATTGTGATATCCCAACATAAACATAATCCAACATGGAGCAATCTTCATCTTCACCGCAACTAGCAACGCTATAAGCGGGCTGAGCAAAAGCGGTAACATAGCCAAACAACGGTTTGCTAGGAAGGGTGACAACGGTTAGGGGCTATCATGCAATTTGGGAGGCTTGAGCAGCAAGTGGTAGGTAACGCAGCATAGCGATAGAACGAAGCAACTAGCATAGCAATGATAGTAATGAGATCCAAGGTGACGGTCATCTTGCCTGAAATCCGGATAGGAAGAAGAACGAGTCCATGAAGAAGACAACCGGACGTATTCGAACGAATCCTCACAACTCCGGAATGAAACCGAAGCTAACGAGAGAAGCAAACCGGAAAGAAGCAAACAACAACATACCTGGTTCATTATGTGACAGCAGTATGCATGATAGCTTGCTTATCAATTGTTCGCTCCAAATTATCTGATCTGTATGAATGGTTACATTAGTGTAGAATATATCCAATGCCAATGTTTTTTTAGCTCTGCATTGTTCTTGTAAGTACATGCTGTCCTTTATCGATGTACTTATAATGATAGGTAGTTGTTCATGTACCATCACTCTGCAACTTATTTTCCTTTGCCCTCCATTTTCTACACATCGGATCTATATTTACTCTTACCATAAGGTTGGTCTTGAAGAAGTTTAGTTGTGCATTACTCTTGGCTGTACCTTTTGCCTGTATCGCTGCACTTACATTTATAGCTACTTGGTTATGTAGCATCACTCTTCATCTTATCTTAAATATTCTCCATTTTTTCGTATATTATCACATCTATATTTACTCTTAACAAAATGTAGAATAAAGCAGTGCTTTTGAAGAAGATTCTGTGGTAAACTTCTTGAATTGCCCCCCCATCAGCATGGACAAGGCCTTTATAGAGCCTGTCTTCACCAATAATGTAAGTTTTTCCATCTCAAGCCTTCAAACTTTGTTGTATATATTTGGTTAGGCATGACTGCAACAGCAGTTTATTTTTGGTGTTTGCATCAAATTGCTTATTTAAAGTTTATTATGTAGTTCATAAACAAAAGTTTGTCCTTTCTCAATTTAAGTTTTCAGTTATACAACCAAGTTCCTTCTTCATACCATGTAAATTAAACTATCTGAGCAAGTGATCTTCTTTCGCACCGCATGTATGCTTCGTTCTTCATCCGTAATCCGGTGGTGTGGTGAACCTACCCACTACAAAGACAATGTCATATTCTGCAATGTCTTAACTATGAACAATGTCATATCATTCTACTATTATTTAAACCGTCTCTTTATTTGCCAATCTGAAATGGTACAAATTGACAGAACACTAACCATTTATACTTATGAGTTCTTGATCTGTAATCCAGTGTTGTCGTGAAGCTGCCAACTCCTTCACAATGTCATTTCCTGCCATGTCTTGACCTGAACAATACCATATTATGTTAATGCAATTTTAAACTGTGTCACTTTACTCGTCAGTAAGAAATGTGATGAATTGTCAGCACTGATACTTTTATGTGCAAAACATGGCATCACATGCGCTTGTTTATCTTTGAGTGAGGAAGATATAAGTGTTGAACAAGCGCAATCTCATCATCTTGCTCACCGCTATTGCAAGAGCTCCCAAATGAGGCTAACCTTTCTTGAACTCTATTGAAGTGATGTCGGTTTTGTATATTATTTTGTCGGCGTGTTTATTGCACTGGTGGCGATCTTTGATGCCCAGTGTATGTAATCTACTGTCTGCTTGTGCTTTATTATCATAGTGGCGAACTTTGATGCCCAGTGAATCTAATATGCTGTAATTTCTTTATTGTATAGTCTAGGTTTTTTCTTATTCACGATGCTGCAGTTATTTTACTGTATATATATCCATCTTCGCAGAACCGGTCAAACCGTAAACTTACGGTACATAATCGAGCCGTCATGCAATCACGATGTAGGTTGGGCACAAACGTGTCGAAACGACTCACGGGCCGACAATGACCGAAATGAACCCCGGCCCATGATTGTGCGAATCAAATCACGGGCTTTTAACAGGCCAAAATTCTCTTGGTCCTTATTTGGCCCAATCAGATATCGGCTGCGAGCAGGCCGGATGCAAATGGGTCGTAGTTAGGCCCAACTATATGACGGGCTTTTAACAGGCCGAAATTAATATAGGGCCGAAATGTTAAACGGGCCCTTAACAGGCCAAAACTAATATCAGGCCGAATTACTAAGTGGGCCTTTAGCAAATGGGCCCAAAAGCATAGTGTCCAGTTGACGGGTCGAATTTGATATGGGCCATAATTGAGCCCAAAGCCTCTTAAAGGGCCGGACCTGATCTGGGTCGTAATTTGGCCCAGAACATGGTAGGCTTATAACGGGCCGGATCTCATATGGGCCACTTTTAGGCTTAACGTGGCAGGCCATTAATGACCGGATCAAATATGGGCGGCATTTGGCCCAAAACATGGCAGCAGGTTAATGGGCGGCCTACTAGGGTCCTCAAAATCTTGTGGGCCTACAGCTGGGCCGTCCCATTAATGTCGGTGAAATCTCATGGGCCTTTAGTTGGGCCGGCCCATTATGATCCGCAAGAATCTTGTGGGCCTTTACCTGGGCCAGCCCATTATGGCACACAAAAATCTTGTGGGCCTTTACCTGGGCCGGCCATTATGGCCTGCAAAATCTTGTGGGTTTTACTGGCCGCCCATTATGGCCTGCAAAATCTCGTGGGCCTTTAGCTGGGCCGGCCCATTATAGTCCGCAAAATCTTGTGGGCCTTTAGCTGGGCCAGCCCATTATGGTCCGCAAAACTTGTGGGCCTTTAATTGGGCCGGCCAAATTAAACTTGATGGGTCGGTCCATGTGTCAACATATCATAGGCGCGTCTCGCCCATTGGATGAGTGACACTGTGCCAACACGGACCTGACACGTGTCTCCTCCAGCCAATGATGATTTTACACGTGGAAAATCCCCATTGGTCGGGGCTGTTAACGGGTTATCGGATCCAAACCCGACCCGATAGCTTAACGGCGTTCCGTTACGGTGGATGCCACGTGTCGGTCACCCTTGACAAAAACACTTCTGTGACGCGCGATTTATCGTCATGGAAGTGGACACTTCCGTGATGATAATTTTGTTAATGTCATGGAACACTTCTACGACAGTGTATGACTATCTTGATTCTGTCATAAATTTGTCATGGATGTACATGCATGACAAAAAACGCGACCTACTATGACAAACACGTATCATCACGGAAGTGTAAATTTTTTGTAGTGGGCCCTCCCCTTGTCTTCAAGTCCGGGCACCCGGGGCCCTTCCGTCCAGGTACCCGGGGTGTCCAGGAGCTTCTCTCCTTCGTTCTTCTTGACTTCTCCTTCCTTCTCTTGCTCCGTGGATGCTTGGGTCTCCCTCCTTGCTTCCTCACGATGATCTCCGAAGCACCTAAGAATGCATAGCGTGTTTCTTTGAGGTAGAATCCCATTCTCATGTGAAACCGAACGAAACTCAGAGAGGAAAGAAGTGACCTCGTTCTCGATGTTGCGTGCACGTGCTCTTGTCATTGGCCCTCTTGGTGCTTGCGGTGGTGATGGAGTGCCGGTGCGGGTAGTCGGGATGCTCCGCATCAGATTTCCTTCTTAATTTTTACTTGATTAGATTGATACATCTCCTCTCTTTATATAGAGAGATTTACTTGACTCCCAAGCAAGGCTTCTACACTACTTATAAAAGATCAAACAAAATCTTCTCTAAAGACACCCCACAAAATGTACGCAGATCAATTACCACCGTGTGATTAGGCCCACTAAGTTAATCTAACAGCTAGCCTTAATCTAATCCTATTTGTATGTGCGTTTAGCAATTTTAATTGACTGACCATACTCCACCAAAGCACCCCACGACGCCCGCATCGGCAACTCCTACAATCACGCAACGCATGCAATCCAAATTGCCACCAGTTATCTCTCTCCTTAATTAGCGCCACCTCTCTATCTAATTAATCCCATACGAAACCTCCAGCCAAAGGAAAATTCCAAAGAGCATGCAAGCCGCCAGCCAATGCATGCGAGATGTCGCCGCCGTTAAGCGAGGACCCGTCGTTGAGGAAGAACAAGGCATGCAGAGGAGAGGTCAGCGCCAGGCGTGATGCGCTTGCAAGCAACATGCACGCGGGCCCGACCCTGTCCGGCGGGCGGCGGCGCTGGCCGTCCGGCAACATGCATGCGGCCCCACCCTGTCCCGGGCGCCGATGGTGCATGCACCCAAGCATCGAGGGGCGAACGCCCGGAGGAGACACGTCGTGATGTGAGTGTCGAAGAGATCGAGAGGATGCTGGCGGGCTCGCCGACAACGCCGTGCTCGCCTGCCCATCCGGGAGGAGTGTGCGCATGGGAGACACATGAAGAGCTCACATACGGCTGGATGATAGAGCCACCACAGACGCTGGCAAGACGCACGTGCTCTCGCCGGAACCGGAACTCATGTACAGGAAGTAGCGGCCACGACAGCACGCGAGCCACCACCGTGATGCGCGAAGAGGAGCCGTGCCTTCTTTTTTTTTTTTAGGATCTAACCGTGCCTTCTTCAAGGCACCCATGTGTCGTCGCCCACTACTTCACTCGACGTGCTACACGTTTCGGCCCTGATTCGCCACTGCCTCGCCATCCTCACACAACGCATCATCTCCCCGCACCCCACCCATCGGACCTCACCCCCACCGCGTCGGACGGCCTTGCCTCCTCTCTGGTGTTTATATTCTTGCCTCTGCAACCACGGGTTTGGCATTATGAACAAAAGCAATCTGCAAATTATCATGCATCTCTGCCTCCTTTGGTAAGAGGTGTCTCAAATCCTAACCTCATTTGCATTATCCTATTTGTCATTACAGCACGAACATGAGATTCAAACGCTCAGGTTCATGATGCATCAATGGGTGAGTTTTGAATTTTGTTCAATATGAAAGAATATTGGTTTTCTCCTTTCGTTCTTATTTTGCACCATCCATCATCCTTATAAGCATTTGCTCCACAACATGTTGGTTGTGCATGCTTACAATGGCAGAGTGATAGCAAGGAATCCGAATGTCAACCCTCTTTCTCACTTCAGTTTTCTGATGTATTTTGTTCTACATGCTGGCCAATTGTTATTTCTGGAGTACTTCATCTATGTGTGTTTTTGCAGGAATATTCCATGTGTGATTGCTACTAGCTCTACTGAAAATCAAAAGTCTCCTATATTATTGCCACTTTAGTGCAAGGATTTAGATTATGTTCCTTGTACGCGCATTTGTTCTTCAGATGTTAATAATTAGTGATATTCCTGCTATTTAACAGGTTACTCCTGGCGCTGTGATGCATGAGTGTTGGCAACTATAATTCGGTCAGTGTTTCTATGCAAGAATTAACTACAAGAATTGTTTTGTACTTACTATCAGCATCTCACCACAGGTGACGTCTTTTGTAGAGCAGAACTCACATTTATTTTCTAATACCTGGATTTTGAGTACAACCATTCAATATCTTGACTTATTGTTTTCACTCATGTTTGAACTGTAGACCATGCATTTTTTTTATACAACAATAAGCAGAATTTAAATATTTTCCGGTGGAAATGGTTGACTCATTTAATCAGCTATCATGCACTCATTGTATGTGATTTGAATATGTTGATTTAATCAACAATAGAAAATTTTATTGCTTCGTTTCTATATTCCCTTCCAGGTGTATTTTACACGCTATCAACTTGGAATAGATGACCTCTTACAATCGAATTTGAAGTTACTCTTCCTCGCTTTTTTTCTAAGTTACGTTACAAAATTCATAACATGATTGGGCATTGTTGTCCAACACATTATGTTTCATTTTCTCCAGCATAATATGCTCTTTATTAATTTACATTATTATTTTTGCTTGTAGTAGTTCTGTCGGCTGTATTTGACCGCATGTCCACCATTGATCTTTCTTTGAAAAACTTCTCATTGTTGCTCAACTTACATGATGATACCAAGCGAATATGGTGTCTAGCTTCATCTTCAAGCACGGTGAGTGTCTTTAGTTGGATCTTTGAGTTCACGCTTGTTGTGGTTTACTTGTGCAGGTGTGAATCAAAGTGTATCGTGCGATGCACGTGCAAACTTACTAGTGACCCCTAAGAAAGCGACCATTATCTCTAATTAACCCTAAGACTAACGGGCTATACCGCCAACCCAGGCCATTAGGCCCATTACATACTCTAACAATAATCCGAATGCATGCATCTGGTTCAACTCGCAAGGATGGTTTAAAAACCGAACCAGATGCATTGACTTAAACCCCTATAATTCTTGGTTGGGTTCCTTGTACGGGTTCCTTGTACTGATTGTTATGAAGTGAAGCTGTGCAAGACTAAATATTATTTTTACTGTAAATATATCATGAAGCACTGAATATTACTGCTACTGCAGGTGTGGGACGATGGCTTGGCCCTAGGCGAGAAGGCGGTGGAGAATGTGAACCGCAGCATAAAGGTCGTGACGTCGGTCGTGGCCGGCGGCGTGGCGGTTAAAGCGGCCTTCACGGGGCTCGCAGAGGAAGAGGCAAATGCTGGAGCAGGGGCATGGGCCTGCGCCTTGGGGAGCAAGGTTTTGGCGGGAGAATGGCGACGTGGTGGATCGCTGACAGGCTAAAGGAGAAGGAAGGGAAAGCACTTGTGCTGTTGATGAAGGAGCAGCAAGAAGAGCGCCTCCTAGAAGCTGTCCGCTTCTCCCTGGTAAAGCACCAGGATCTGCTTACGAAGAAGAATGTTGGGGCACAGGAGCCCCGGAGAGATGCGCACCAGAGATTCAACAGAACCGCAGCCACATCATTTCTCAGTTTTGACTGACAGATACAGGCCGGGCTAGTTGCCTAGTAGTACCGGTACGAATAATCCTGCCTGGCCAGCCTTTGGTTGTTGGTTGGACTATACTAATTAGAAGTGTTGGCGCACTCTCTTGCGCCGTCTAGAGTCCAATGATGGTTGATACATTTTTACTCAATAATTACATTTACATACGGAGGAGAAAATTTGTGTGCTGATGAATATTGAAAGATTAGCATCTTAGCTTTTTGGCATGTAACTCAAACATCATCTATGCACAGCATAATGATGCATTGGAAGCCGAGCTACATGCAATAATGCAGGGTATGGCATTAGCTATTCAACATTGTAATGTGCAATTAATTGTCCAGTCAGACTCCTCGGTGGCCATTTCCTCGATGATTGGTGAAGGACTGTCAAGATCGGCGTATTGTCATCTGGTGAATGAGATTAAGCATCTCATGGTAGATAGAGAGTTTATTCCCTTAAAAATTAAGCATGAGAAAAATAGGGTAGCAGATCGTTTGGCGTGCTATAGTCGTACGGAGTGTACTACTGCTGTATGGCTCGGGAGAGGTCCACCGTGTGTGGAGGATATTTTGCCTCTGGATTGTAACCCTATGCTTATGGAATAAAACTCTTTTACGCCCGCAAAAAAAAGTAGTTCATTAGCATGTCCCTAACCATACCATTCGTTAGTATAAATCAAAAGCCAACAACACAAAAATGTCTAGGTATGTAGAAGCTATTTGGTCACTTGTCTCTAGGTACGTAGCTGCAAATCTAAAGAAAAACTATAAGTTGATTCGAATGTCTGTTTTTCATATCATAATTTCATGAATGGGTTTCACTTTTCTGTTCATGAATAAAGAAGTCTAGTCATGAAAAATAGAAGACCGAGTAAATGATAAATGTGCGTGAAGGAACCTTTCGTTGTTTGACGAAGTCTCCACGGCAACGGCGCCAGAAATTATGCTGCTACTTGTGATAGTCGTTGGGATTTCCCCGAAGAGAAACGTTGATGTAGTATAGTACCGGATAGTATTTTCCCTCATTTAAGAACTAAGGTTTATCAAACTAATAGAAGGTTCACGCAAACAACAATCAACAGTACCTGCACACACACAAACAAATACTTGCACCCAACACGGGCAAGAGGGTTCTCCTTGCACTTGTTAATTGCAAGGATTAATTCTGATAGTGATAAATATATAAATTGCAAAATTAAATAAAAGTAAATAAATTCCAGCAAGGTATTTAGGGTTTTACTAATATGATGTGAATGGACCCGAGGGCCATAGAGTTCACTAAAGGCGTCTCTCTCAAGAACATAGCAAA
This sequence comes from Aegilops bicornis, assembly GCA_021605145.1. NCBI lineage: Eukaryota > Viridiplantae > Streptophyta > Magnoliopsida > Poales > Poaceae > Aegilops > Aegilops bicornis. The sequence continues at coordinate 673,490,760 of CM038672.1, forward strand.
CGGTGGGTACATAAATTATTATTGAGCAATTGATAGAAAATCGCATAGTTATGATATTATTCATCGCATAGTTATGACAAGTAGACCGTTAAACTTACTGATAACTATCAGTATTACTCCACTTCAAGAGCGCTTCTATGCTTGCCTCTCTACGTATTAAGTTCATAACAAACAGAGTAATGCTTGAAACATGATGGCATAATGTAGACAAAATAAGACCAAGCAATATGATCGAACCCTGTCGTTTTACCCTTAATAGCAACAATACAAATACGTGTCTCACTACTCCTCCTGTCATAGTGTGAGGACACCGCAAGATTGAACCTACCACAAAGCACCTCTTCCACTGAAGATAAATCAATCTAGTTGGCCAAGCTAAACAGATAGATCAAAGAGAAATACAAAGCTATAGCAATCACACATAATAAAGTTCAGAAAAGACTCAATTATTTTCAATGAATAATCTAATCATAAACGCACAATTCATCGGATCCCAACAAACGCACCGCAAAAGATTACATCGAACCGATCTCTGAAGAGAACATTGTATTGAAGATCAAAGAGAGAGAGAGAGAGAGAGAGAGAGAGAGAGAGAGAGAGAGATCTAACTACTGCTATGGACCCATAGGTCCCGTGGGGATTTACTCACGCATCATCGAAGAGGCAGCAAGGTTGATGTAGAGGTCCTTCGTTATCGCTTTCCTCCCAAGCAGAGTATCAAAAAAGGCTTCCAGATGAGATCACGAAAGAACAGAGGCTTGCGACAATGGGATAATTGTTTTGGGTCTCGCTCTAGGGTTTCCAAATATATGTGAATTCATATAGCAAGAATTAGGTCAATCGGAGCAGCAGGTAGCCCACAAGGGGGCAGGGCGTACCCCCTGCCTTGGCGTTGCCTCGTCTGGCTTCTAGACTCCCCCGAAGCTTCCTGGGTCTCTTTTGGTTTAGAAAAAATCGTCAAAAAGTTTCGTCGTGTTTGGACTCCGCTTGGTATGAATTTTCTGTAAAATAAAAAACATGTAGAAAACAACAACTAACACTTGACACTGAGTTAATAGGTTTGTTCCAAAAATGATATTAAATAATGTATAAAGCATATCAAGATTGATAATATAATAATCTCGCAAAAAAAGATTGATAATATAATAGCATGAAACAATAAAAAATATAGATACATCAGAGACGTATCAATGTATGGTACATCCACCATTCTCATAATTAACCTCAACTTCAAATATCTGATTTATATAGGTTAATATGAAGACTGGTGCTCCACATACTAAATGAAAAACACTAGGTCAAGCTTGTCAAAGAGCTAAACTCCCCCCCAGATGGTGATATCCCTCGAGAACCATCTACTGTCTACCTCGGTCCTTAGGCCCTTCCTAGTGCTCCACCGTGGACAGGTGCTAAGAATGCCATATAAGCGAAAAAATGACATGGCACAATATTTAAGGAGGGGAGAGAGTACTTTGGTGATCCCGGGAAGAACCAATGCCAAGTGCGAGAACCTAGGAAAACCACTTAAATGAAACAATTTGACCAATGCATGAAAGACTTTAGGTGCTAACTCATTAAATAAAGTGTGCTTAGCAAAAACAAGTTAAGCACCTATGCATTGGGGAGTTAAATTGCTAAGGTATTTAATGCACTTAGCACTTCATCTAAGGCTAGTCATAGTGGGGAGTAACTTAGACTAGTAACATGCATATGTTACTAGTGTTGGGGCTGCACAGCAACAATGCGCTGCACAAATTCACCAACACGGCAAATATGCACACTACACAGCCCCCTCCACTTGTGATGAACTTTGAGGATAGCTTCAACCAACAAGTAAGCAGCGGAATAACACAAACAACATGCACAAGTGACACAAGATTTAACGTGGAAAAAACTCCTCAACTTGAGGAGTAAAAAACCACAGCTGTGGACCGATCGGTCCACACAACTTCACTATGAGAATGACGAGTACAAAGTCTTCTCTAGAACCTCTAGAGAGATTTACCACACTCTCCATGTTGCCAACCGGCAACAGCAACAATAGCAACAAGAGGCAAGATTTCAGCAAAACAGAGTTAACACAGCTTCTGTACCTTTCAGTGTTTTGCAAACTTCTCTTAAACCGCTGGACCAAACATCACCAAATTTGGTAGACAGGTAGACACACGAGTTCTTGAGATCCCCTCAAAATTTTAGCTACATCGTTTGCCTACCCAAACTGTTCGTCTCCCAAAACTACTCTGTTCTGAAACTGCAGCAATCAGAGCTCACAAAACCACTCTTAAATCTGATGCTCCAGTGACCCAATCCTCAAACCAGCTAATCAGATCGAAATAATTAAAGTAAGGAATGATCTCACCAAGTTTGGGATCGATCCAAGCATGTTTGAGCCTCCAACCACCAGCTTGAACACTGTCTAGTCAGATGCAGCAAATCTAGACAGAACCTCTGCTTCTTCTTCTTCCTCTCTCTCAGGTTGTGTTTTCTCTTGTGTTCTCTCTCTCACTCTCATTAATGGCAGCCACCACTAGCAATGGGTGGGGTGGCTAGGGGTTTCTCCTTGCTCCCTTCACCAGGAATCACTCACAACCGTTGGATGTAGAAAAGATCAACGGTTTATATGTGTTGGACTTGTGTGTGTTGATGTTGGCTGCCAACACACCTCCATGTGGAGGGACTTAGCCCAACAAACTCCCCCTCCTGACATTATGGAGGGTCTCACTGCCTTCCGGCAGTCATGCCAGCGAGCCGGCGGCATACTTCAAGTTTCTTCCTTGTCACCACTTTAGTCAACATATCAGCCCCATTGTCATCGGTGTGAACCTTCTCAAGTTGCATTTGCTTGGAATACAACACATCTCGAATCCAATGATAGCGGACTTCTATATGTTTAGACCTTGAATGAAAACTTGCATTCTTACTCAAGTGGATAGCACTTTGGTTGTCACAAAACAACACATACTTGCCTTGCTTAAAACCAAGCTCACGAGCCAGCCGTTTCAGCCACAATAGCTCTTTGCTCGCCTCTGTTACGGTAATGAATTCAGCTTCAGTTTTATTCAGTGCCACACACTTTTGCAGCCTGCTTTGCCATGACACCGCTCCCCCTGCATAGGTAACCAAGTAACCTGAAGTAGACTTCCTTCTGTCAACATCTCCAGCCATGTCAGAATCTGAAAAGGCAATCAACTTGGCTTCACCACCACCAAAGAAAAGTTTCATATTTGTGCTGCCCCGAAGATATCTCAAAATCCACTTCACGGCTTCCCAATGAGTTCTTCCTGGATTTGACATAAATCTGCTCACAATACTAACCGCATGAGCAGTGTCAGGCCTCGTACACACCATAGCATACATCAAACTCCCAACCGCTGAAGCATAAGGAACATGATGCATTTCCTTTTTCTGCTCATTAGTGGTACGACATTGCTTTCTGCTCAACTTGAAATGGGCTGCTAGTGGACAACTCACAACTTTAGCATTTTCCATCCTGAACTTCTGAAGTACCTTCTCAATATACTTCTCTTGAGACAAGTACAACTTGTTGCAATTTCTGTCTCGCTCAATTCTCATTTCGAGAATATTCTTTGCTGGACCTAAGTCTTTCATAGCAAAACATTTGCTCAACTCCTTCTTCAACTTGGCAATCCTAGAAACATTGTTGCCAACAATCAGGATGTCATCAACATAGAGTAATAATATGATGAAATCATCACCTGAGAACCTCTGAATAAACGCACAATGGTCTAAGCTACACTTATTGTAGCCTTGCTCCCCCATGACGGTTTAAAACTTCATGTACCATTGTCTTGGTTCTTGTTTCAGTCCATAGAGACTTTTCTTCAGCTTGCACACATAGTCTTCTTTGCCTTTCACAAGAAACCTCTCAGGTTGCTCCATGTATATTTCTTCCTCCAACTCACCATGAAGGAATGCAGTCTTCACATCCATTTGCTCAACCTCTAAGTTGAGACTTGTTACCATGCTAAGGATTACTCTTATGGATGTCATCTTCATAACCGGAGAAAAGATCTCATCATAGTCAATGCCTTTTCTCTGGCCGAATCCTTTTACAACTAGCATGGCCTTGTACCTTGGATGTGATGTATGCTCTTCTTGCTTGATTCTATAGACCCACTTGTTCTTCAAAATTTTCTTGCCCTTGGGCAACTTCACCAACTCATAAGTATGATTCTTATGCAAGGAATCCATCTCTTCTTGCATAGCATTTTCCCACTCCTTCTTGTGCTCATCTTCCATTGCATCTGCAAAGCATTCAGGTTACGAACCGTGGATAATAATACCACGTATTGATCCGAGGGATACCTGCTGGAAGGAATTCGACCCTCTTGGATCTTCCGAGTGGACGGTGGTGGACTTTACGGTCTTTGGTGCTTCCTCGCTGATCCGGATCATCAAATTCAGCATCATACTCTTGCAGCTGTTGTTGGGGAGCATCTTCTTCACCTGCACCACCATGTACATCATCTTGTACATCTTCTGCATCTGCTTCAACTTGCACAGGAGTTGGAGCTGCAGGAACTGGGTCAGAATCAATCATGTCTTGCTGCTGCTGAGGAGGAACCTGCCCCTTTGTCTTCACAGTATCCTCAATTGTTTGGTCTTCAACAAACACAACATCACGGCTTCTCACAACTTTCCTTGCTATAGGGTCAAACAGCTTGTAGCCAAACTCATCACCACCATAGCCAAGAAAGATACAATGTCGTGTCTTCGAATCAAGCTTTGACCTTTCATCTTGAGGAATATGAACAAAGGCCTTGCACCCAAAAACCTTCAGGTGGTCATATGAGACTTCCTTGTCACACCAGACCCTGTTAGGAACATCTCCCTGCAAAGGATAACTTGGTGAGAGATTCATAAGATAAACTGCAGTCATCAAAGCCTCACCCCAAAAGTGTTTTACGTAGCTTTGCACTTGACATCAAGCATCTAACTCTCTCCATAATTGTCCTGTTCATCCTCTCAGCAAGACCATTCAGCTGTGGTGTCTTCGAGGGAGTAAATTGATGCCTAATACCTTGCTGCTTGCAGTATGCATCAAATGGCCCAATGTACTCTCCTCCATTATCAGTGCGAATGCACTTGATCTTCTTCTCAGTTTCTTTCTCAACCGAGGCTTGGAATTGCTTGAATACACCTAGTACTTGATCTTTGGTCCTCAAAGGCCCAAACTTTCCTGGAAAAGTCATCAATAAAAGTCAAAAAGTACTTAGAACCACCAAGAGATATTACCGACATTTTGCAAACATCGGAATGTATCAAGTCCAGCTTCTCAGGCTTGTGAGGAGGTAGAGTCTTGAAGGCAACTCGGTGTTGCTTCCCTGCTAGACAATCTGAACATTTCTTGATGTGAACTCCTTTCACACCCTTCAATTTTATTTTCTTCACTAGCACTGTCATCCCCTTCTCACTCATGTTCCCAAGTCTCTTGTGCCGTAGAGCACAATGATCATCCTTCTCTAGTGCATTGACAGAAGCACTAAAGATCTTAGCATGAACATGATACAACACTGAGACCATTTTACCTCTTGCAACAATCATGGTGCCTTTGGTGAGCTTGTACTGCCCTTTTCCAAAACTGCTCAAGTAATCATCTCCAACAAGCAAACCAACCGAGATAATATTGAGACGAAGTGCCTCAACATGCCTCACAGATTTGAGGACTAACCTTGTACCATTTTGCGGTCTCCAAATGCACGTCTCCTTTTCCAATGATGGTTGCTCTATCATTGTTCCCCATCTTCACAACACTAAAACCACCTGATATATAGTTAGTGAAGAGCTCTCTGCGAGATGTAGCATGAATGGTAGCACCGCTGTCTGGTATCCAAATCATCTCGTCACCATCGACAAGGTTGATGGTTTCATCAGAAACAACAGTGATCCTCTCCTCAACGGTGGAACCAAAACTGCCCTCATTTTCTTCATGCATAACAAGCATGATGTCCTCTTCTACTGCAGTAACTCGGTTGCCCTCTGTGTCACTATCACTGTCAACTTGCTTCTTCTTTTCCTTTTTGTCTTTCTTCCACTTGTCACATTGCCACTTAATGTGGCCCTTCTAATGGCAGTGATGGCACTCATAATCAGCATACTTAGTTTTTAATTTGCTCCTACCTCTTTCTCGCCCCTTTACCGCACCTGCTTCTTGCTTCTCCCCCTGGACTGAGTGACCAACACCTCTGAATGTGAGGAAGAACTAGCTTCAACCACCTTTCTGGACTCTTCATTTAGTACCCTGGTTTTCACAAGATTCCAAGTGACAACTCCATTAGGTGATCAATTGCAAACCGTGACCTTAAAGGTCTCCTAGCTGTCCGGTAATGAGCCTAGTAGCAGCAAAGCTCTCACTTCATCTTCAAATGTTATTCCCATTGAAGAAAGCTGATTTATAATGCCTTGGAATGTATTCACATGATCTGCAAATTGAATGCCCTCTTTGTACCTCAAGCACATATTGTTTGATCAAGAACATCTTGTTTGTACCTTCTTTCTGGGCAAACAACTCTTCCAATTTCTGCCATAAGGTGTGTGCATGTGTCTCATCAATGATATGGTTCAAAACATTGTCATCGACCCATTCTTAGAATAAACCCACAAGCTTGGCGATGAAGTACCTTCCACCGACCTTCCTCAATGCCCTCCGACATCTCGGTGGAGAACACTGGCTTCCAAAGATTCTTTCACATACAACAAGTCCTCCATCTTGCCCTTCCATGCTTGATAATTTGGACCATTCAAAGATATCATCCTGCTGGTATTCACTTCCATCTTTCACCACAAGAAACTCAGCAATTTGCACAAGCAAACCAAGGCTCTGATACCACTTTTTGGGGCTGGACAGCAATAATGCGCTGCACAAATTCACCAATACAGTAAATATGCACACTACACAGCCCCCTCCACTTGTGATGAACTTTGAGGACAACTTCAACTAACAAGTAAGCAGCGGAATAACACAAACAACATGCACAAGTGACACAAGATTTAACGTGGAAAAATCTCCTCAACTTGAGGAGTAAAAAACCACGGCTGTGGACCGACCGGTCCACACAACTTCACTATGATAATGATGAGTACAAAGTCTTCTCTAGAACCTCTAGAGAGATTTACAACACACTTTCCACGTTGCCAACCGGCAACAACAACAACAGCCACAAAAGGCAAGATTTCAGAAAAGCAGAGTTAACACAGCTTATGTACCCTTTAGTGTTTTGCAAACTGCTCTTAAACCACTGAACCAAACATCACCAAATTTGGCAGACAAGTAGACACACGAGTTCTTGAGATCCCCTCAAAATTTCAGCTCAATCCGACATCGTTTGCCTACCCAAATTGTTTGTCTCCCAAAACTACTCTGTTCTGAAACTGCAGCAGTCAGAGCTGACAAAACCACTTTCAAATCCGATGCTCCACTGACCCAATCCTCAAACCAGCTAACCAGATCGAAATACTCAAAGTAAGGAACGAGCTCACCAAGTTTGGGGTCGATCCAAGCACGTTTGAGCCTCCAACCACCAGCTTGAACACTGTCTAGTCAGATGTAGCAAATCTGGACAGAACCTCTGCTTCTTCTTCTTCCTCTCTCTCAGGTTGTGTTTTCTCTTGTGTGCTCTCTCTCACTCTCACGAATGGCAGCCACCACCAGCAATGGGTGGGGTGGCTAGGGTTTTCTCCTTGCTCCCTTCACCAGGAAACACTCACAAATGTTGGATGCAGAACAGATCAACGGTTTATATGTGTTGGACTTGTGTGGGCTGATGTTGGGCTGCCAACACACCTCCATATGGAGGGACTTAGCCCAACAACTAGTCTATGTTACTACCTTCATAATGGGTAGTAAGAGCATCTCTAGCAGACCCCGCATCCTCCCGGCCCGCAAAATGTGTTTGCAGTTTGCGGAAAAACGCCTTTGCGGGCCGATGCGGACGACCGCAGTTGCGGACCCCACATAATGGACCGGAATATGATTTTTTAGGGTCGGCTTTGCGGCGTCTGATCTGGGGCAGCTCCTCCCGGCCCGCAAAACTTAAATTTGCACCATAATTTGATCAAGCATATAGCATTTCTTTGCTTTTTCAACAACATTGGATACAAAAGATATCACCAATTCTTTGCTAGAATAGTAAGACCAGAGAAAACAAGAACCACAAGTATGCATTTTAGAAGATTTCCAACTTCCATAACTGCTCCCACTAGTTGGACTAATATCTTCGCATGCATTCGTTGTTGATATGTGGATTCTTGACTTTGCATTCTTCTTTCTTCATCTTTGGTTCGAAAGAAGTAGACATTGCTTCCCCTCTAGTTGCACATGCAGCCGTATCATTGCCTTCGATTCTACTAAGGAGTGCACCAACATCTATTAAGTTTCTTTCTATTAATAAATCAATGTATTGGCCTTCCCAAAACCAAAATGAGCATCCATCGTCCTACACAAAAGATTGACCATGTTCGAAATGAGGATCCGCAATTGAACTAAAGAATGAGCTATCAAATGAGCTACCGCAAGTGCACGTACCCCGTCGTTTTCACATTTGAAGAACACCCATCCGAGGTGCTTTCAAGATGCCCGGTTAGCCCCAAGATCGCCGCGGCAACCGCCAGATCAGTATGAGCTGCATCGGTAAGCCACAGAGACGCCAGGCGAAAGGCCGAGCCCGGTGGACGGCCGGACGAATCCATGCCCGCAAACCGTCGGTGGCGGCGGGCGGACGAACCCGAACCTGCATGCGGCGATGCGCCCTTGCCGGGGCTGCGGGAGAGGCTCCCCGACCACTCCATTGCTTGGCGGAGCAACAAGCGACCGGAAAAGCCAAATCCGGCGGCCCGCGATGAAGTGCCTCAGATCCGCAAATCCGGCGGCCCGCCGACGCAGGGGAGGAGGGAGGGGAAGTCTCGTGCGCGTGGCGGCCTTTCGGCGTGCTCCTCCCGGCTGCTTTCGCTGGAATCTTGGGCGGCGGCCCGGCGGCGACGCGAGGGGGGAGGAGAGGTGGTTGGTGGGGAAAGCGCGGGCTGAAATGCCCCCCCCCCATCAACCGCTTCCGCTTATATGCAGGGCACCGCAGCCGTGAGGGGGAAACCCGCGTATTCCCGGGCTGGGGTCGGGATTTTGCCGCGCCCCCCAAAATTATTTACGGGCCGGGGCGGGATGCGGGGTCTGACCCGCATTTTGACGGTTATTTTGCGAGTCGGGGCGGGATGCGGGGTCTGCTAGAGTTGCTCTAACATATGGATGATAACATATAAGCCTTAATTAATTGAGACATAGACTCGTGTTATGTTACAGTAACATATTATGTTACCACAAGCATCTCTTCTGTCATTAACTCCATGCCACATAAGTAAATTTGTGTCGAGATGTGTTATGTTACTACCTAAGTTACTCTCATTATGACTAGCCTGTAAGCCGGAGGAGCATTAATCGTTGAGATTTACTTACTACCTCCGTTTCAGTTTACAAGTCCTGCGCGTATACCTAGGTTGCCAATTTTATCACCCTAATATAAACTATATAACATAAAAATTATACCTTTTGAAAGTAGAAACTCTAAAGTTTATGTTGGTATATTTTTTATAATATATGATTTATATTAGGTTGGTCAAATTGACGACCTAGGGGTACGCGCCCGCCCTGTAAACTGAAAGAGAGGTAGTATACACTAAAGCATCCTTCTATAGGGTGACCTAGATTTATCGCTTCACGACGGGGGCAAAAGCTAGCGGTTGATCTGGTTTAGCGTTCACAACACACGAAGGCCAATGAGGAAATTTCTTCATTCCTACACTAATTACACATTTCAAAGTTTTCTTCAAGAAAAATCTAGAAGACTCGGTGAAAAAAATATATCCAGATTAGTTTGAATGGACGGTTTGTTTTTCGTTTAAATAAATTTGGTTTGCTTCGGGTGCACGTCCAAACATCCATCTCCTCCTCGTGGCTACAGACTCCTCGCCGTTGTTTCCTTTCCTTTTACCCGTCCCGAGCCCGTGACCTACCCAACCCGACCCGGCGCGGATCTAAAATCTCTCTCTGCCAGCCAGCCCAGCAGGCGCCTGCCCTACAGCCGCCACCGACGCCTCGTCCCCGCCCCCTCCCACGGTCGCCGCCGCCGCCGCCGTCGCCGTTCGTCGCGCCCCCGCCGTCTCCGCCCGCCCGCGGCCTTCCCCCCCATTGGGACTCGAGGTATTTGCACCCGCTGATTCTCCAAACCCCACTCATCTCCACGATTCCTGGGTGGCCGGCGCGCCGTCTGGATCCGCCGCCGCCGACTCCGCTGCCTCGCCGCGCCGTCGATTGATCATGCTGCTGATACGGTCAAGTTTCTTCCTTTAAACTGATTATAGGTAGGACCTGAGGCTTCTAGCTGGGAAGGATGAGCAAAGGCCCGGTCCCGTTCCCTAGCTTTGGGAAGAAAGCAAAAGGTAGGCAGGCATCTTCCTCTTCCCTGGTGCTCAATTGTCAAATATCCTGCTAATTTATGCACTTGTTGTGTGCCTTGGTGATTCAATTTTGTTGTGGCCGGTCCTAAGAATGCAGTGTGTTTCTTGGTATCTTTTAGATGGAGCTAACTTAAGACAGATAGCAGCATATGTTCCAACAGGTTACATAGGGCTTGCTTTGAATCCACTGCACTTAATAATCGCTTTGCTCATTATTATTGGAGCTGTATGATAGTTTTTGAATGGATAAATAGATGGAAACTCTCATATCAGCTTCCTTTTCAGTTACTGCATTAATTTGATGTGTAGTCCCATATATACCCGCCAACTGTAAACCGTTGTTGCATACCTATGATCGCCACGGATGGACTGTATCTATAAAGAAATAACGGCTCAACTCCGAGGGAACCCTGTATATGACCCAACCGTTATGCGGAATGGGATTTGGATTACTGATTGCTCATATTGTTTTAGTATATCTCGTTGTTTTACCGATAGATTGAGCAATAACTGTTTCCTGCCTTTATCTGATGTTGCCTCTACCGAATACAGATTAATGCTGTGCCTTTTTATGTTGCTTTTCGGCATTATTAAGCTTTCGTCTGGTTGTACTTCTTGTCCTCTGAATCTATGAGTGTCTTCCAGTAACCGTCTCATATGTTTATTTCTCTATCTATAGATCTCTTGTACAAGGACTATAATTTTGACCAAAAGTTTTCATGGTCAACAACTAGCGAATCTGGTTTGGTAAGACATTCGCCATTTAGCCCATTGCGGTTTTTTGTGTGTGTGAAGATAATGTCCTAACTACCTGCTTGCTTGTTAGCTAAAAATACATTGCCTTTATTATATTATATTGCAGGGCATCACAGCCTCTGGTGTGAAGTTCGATGAGCTGTTCATTGGTGACATACGGGTACAACATAAAAGTGGTAGAAATACTGTTGATGTCACAATCGATTGCGATTCCAAAGTAAGATCCTTGTGAAGTTTAGTTCTCTATTCTTGTTTACATGCATGTATTTAGTACAAAGACTACAGTGTATTATTGCTTATATTTTTCTCAAATAGGGGCTGCTAGTTTGGCCTCATTACAGCCTCATAAATGTATATTAGAAGACGAAATAGGAAGTAACATGCAGTGCCAAAATAAGTAGGACATATGTTTTAATTTGGCTTTTGTTCAGCTGAAATTGATGAATGTTATATGTAATGCTGGACGGCCTTCCGTTTTGACTTTTGAGGCTATAAAGAATGCACTGACATAGCCAACTTGTTGATTTCTGAATGTGAGATTTGGATAGACTATCATATCTATGCAGCTGTGTTCTTAGCTCAGTGTTTCATTTCTGAAGACTGAATATTCTTATTTTTCCGATCTTCCTAACTTATGCATGTCAGAGTTAAACATTGTCCATCTATGTATCTTACTAGAGTCTTTGCTCCTGCAGGTGTCAACCGCGGTCACTTTTGATGAAGTAGTCCCTGGTTTGAAGACTTCTTTCGGCTTCAAGGTTCCTGATCAGAAGTCAGGGAAGGTGGGTATATTTGCTTTGGAGGGATAATCAAAATAAGCTGGATTCGAATCTTTTGTCACATTATATTTATCTATTGCCTGTAAATTGGCCTATAACCAACATTCAACCCCACCACTTCTCTCCATATTGTGTTAATTCCATTGTTTTCTCTACTAATTACTGTTCATTGTCAGCTCGATTTGCAATACCTTCATGGTCGCTTCGCGCTGAATTCAACCATTGGCTTGACTTCGGCACCTGTGATCGAGCTGGCAACAACTGTTGGCACAAACGAACTTGCTGTCGGTGCCGAGGTTGGATTTGACAGTACTTCAGCTTCTGTTACCAAGTACAACTCAGGTGTAAGCTATACCAAGGATGATTTTTCTGCCGCCTTACAAATGTAAGTCTTTGCAAGTTTCTGCTTTGTTCAAGGCTTCAAGCATACGAGATCTGCATTGTGACACATTGCTCGAATGTGGCCAATGACATCTTTCTGCTTGCAAAACTTGCCCACATAGTTGTTCGGTATTGCTTTAGAATATAGTAACAAGGAAGAACTTGACTAGTTAAATTATGCAGCTAATTGTCTAAAGCGGAAGCTTCAGGTTGGGCTGAAGTTTGAACCGTAGCTGATTAAAATATCATATAGGATAATACTGGTAACTTTTATTTAGGGCAGCAACACCCATACAGTGCATTGAGATGTCTGTCTCTAGGATTACAAACATTTTCTCTTGACAAACTCCTGTGATATGTCTTTCCTATATTGGAAATTTTCTGCAAGTTTGACGACCGGAATGCATTTTGGTTAACAAAGCCCTCGCGTGTGGTTCACTAACATACCTTGGTTTGTGTTTTGCTACACAGGGCTGACAAAGGCGAGACACTGAAAGCTTCCTACATCCACCTGTTCAGCCCGAGCAGCGCGGTGGCGGCCGAGGTAACGCACAGGTTGAAAACAAAGGAGAACTACTTCACCATCGGGAGCTCCCACGCGCTCGACCCCTCGACGACGCTCAAGACGAGGTTCAGCAACAGCGGGAAGGCCGGGCTCCTCTGCCGGCACGAGTGGAGGCCCAAGTCGTACGTGACCCTCTCGGCCGAGTACGACCCCAAGGTGGTGAGCTCGCCGTCAAGGTTCGGCGTGGCCGTGGCCCTCAGCCCCTGATGACCCGCCTGCCCGCGCCTCCTCCCTGTACAAGAGCGCCCGTGCTCGTATATGCCCGAGCCATAACTCGCCGCCGATGATTCTTTTTGGTCTCTCTCTTTTTGGGTGACAACAGTATTGGTATTGGCCCACGGAAACCTTGTCTAGGAGTTGGGCTCATTTTTGCGGGATTTCTCCGATTAGCCTGCCGGCCGGCCGGCGAAGTAACGGGCCGGGAACTGGAAATATACAGAGGGTTTGTATTAGGCATGCGCTTTTGGCCACTCCGCGCGATGAAATTCTGACTTGGTGTTCGGGTTTACTCGAAAATCGTCGCGTCGGGCATCTTGGGGTGAGTGATTGTTCGTTTGACATCGTTTCCAAGCCTGCATTTCCCTGATGTGTTGCTGTCATGGCTCATCTTTTTGCTGAAAGTGTGGTGAGGTTTTGGGCTTTTGCCATGTCCTGGATCTGGATGGCCTATCCTATCGACCAATGATTTGTGTGGGGCTGCCTGCGTCTGCTTGTGTGCGGTGGGCATGGGCGCCGTTCTCTTGGGGCTGGGTGGGCATGGGCATGGGCATGGGCATTGGGCAGTGACTAGTGAGGAGCCGAGGACAAGCTCACTTTCCAGTGGCAAATCAAATCATGGGTTCCCCGTGACTTGTCCTACCTACTACGGGGTGTGGGGTGGGGTGGGGGTGCGCGTGGCCTCCTCGCGTCACTTGGCCCGGCGCTCTCCACGCTCCAGCGTCTCCCGCCCCTTTCTCCTCGCCCCCAACTCTATCTTCCCGACCAACCCATCGGCACCCGACTGACTAAAACCCCAGATATCTCAGAGGTTTCAGCAGCACCAGACGGGCGATGGGCGCCGTGACAATGGCGAGCAGCTCCCTCGTCCTCCGCCCGCGGGCGTCGTCGTCGTTGCCGAGCACGAGTCCTCGTCGCGCGCCCACGCGCCGGGCGGCATTGCCCGCCCCGCGGCGCCTCCGGGCCACGGCTGCTGAGACGAGGACGCCGACGCCGACGCGGCTCTACTCGCTGGCGCCGTACCCGCTGCTGCTGGCGGCGCTGCTGCCCGGGGCGGAGCCCATCAGCGCGGCGTTCGCGCCCTTCGTGGAGCTGGTCAGGACCTTCAGCCTCCCCGACTGGCTCGTGCACTGGGGCCACCCCGGCAACATGGTACTCCTTGCTCCTTTCTTTCAGGAATCGTCACAAGAAAATACAAATCCTTGTTCACCACCCCGCTGTTCTTTGTTTCAGGCCGTGGTGCTGTTCGCAATGGGTGGGTACGGGACATATCTGGGATTCAGGATCAAGCTGTCTGACGACCCTGTAAGTAGCACTCGTACAACATTTGACCACAGTGCGGCTTAACAATCACTGACACCAAAAGCATCACAACTGCATATATACAGGAGGAGAAGGCCAAGGCCAAGGACCTCCACCCCAAGCTCCTGGGCGGCATGTTCTTCTTCTTCGCCCTCGGCGCCACCGGCGGGGTCACCGCCCTCCTCACCTCCGGTAAACCCATCTTCGAAAGGTAAACAAATGTGCACACGCCTCTCCCAATTCAGAATAACAGCACACTGAAAGCTTGGCTTCACCTGTTGGAATGGCTTCAATTTGCAGCCCTCACGCGGTCACCGGGGTCATCGGCCTTGCGCTCCTCACCATCCAGTCTCTCCTGCCAACATTGTTTGAGGTAAATTTTGAGACTGCCAATTATAAACTTGGAAGAACTACTGCATAGCAATGGCTCGCATCGATAGATAACCTGTGAATTGTCATGTTGTGTTGTCAGGGGAACCCTGGGCTGAGAGGCGCGCACGGCCTCCTCGGCAGCAGCATCATGACGCTCTTCCTTTTCCACGCCGCGTTTGGGCTGCAGCTCGGCCTCAGCTTTTAGTTGGTGGCTGGTGGAATTAATCCGGGGTTCGTCTCAAGCAGAAAAACAACCTCCCTTGTACTATCACGACCGAGGCAGCCCTGTTACTAAATCACAATAATGAAAGAGCAAGTGAATTCATCTCCCTCAGTTTCCCTTAGTCTTTGTTAGCCACTGTCATGGAAACAACATCCCAACTTACATACATGTAGGTATGCATTACAATGATCATCATCTTTTCTAAAACCATGGATTACAATGTGTATGGTCTTTTTTAGAACCATGACACGTTTCGAAAGAAGAAGATAGCTTCAGTGAAATTGGGGGGGGGGTTGAGACTTTGAGTTACATACAGAAAGAAAAGCAAGAGCTAATCTGCTGTTGCTTCTGTTTCTGTAAATCTCTACACATTCGCTCATACAGCAATTCGCCCTTTTGCCCTGGCCCCTAGGTTGGACGGAGTCTCCACCCCCTCCAGGAATGGAACCACACCTGCGCCGCCGTAGTAGAGCCTGTACTTTTCCACCTTGGACGGCGTCTTCTCCACCGTCGACAGCGCTTCCACCATGCCATGTTCTCTGAAGATTACTGCATAGCGACCACATGACTGCACCATGGATATCGTAAGCTCAATCAGCGCCCTTCTCATTGTAGGGAACTCTGGGCTCGGTCTCCTGTTGGCGTGGAGTTCATCCACCAGCTTCTGAACAAATGCCTCAGCATGACCTGGATGTGATTCCAGAGTATTGATGAAGAGTTGAGCCTGAGGGATGGCGTTGCATATCTGTGAAGCCAGGCCGATTAGGGTCTCCATTCGTTTACCCTCCGCATCCATTATTCTCCCCAATACCTCCTGCATAGAGCACTACGATGTCAGCCAGGCTTTTCAATATCCACACCCAGCCACCCAGGTGTGGTGTACTTCTAAACTTGCAGTGGACCAACTTCGTGACTGTTTGTTTATTGTAAGGCAGTTCTAATCATATGATATCAGGGATGAGGAGTATGCACAGGAAAGGCAACTGAAACAATTTAGGCGCGCATTTTGTCTAAATTTTTTGTAGGAAAACACTTGAAAATACAGTATATCATACTTCTCCAAGTGAGAAGATGTACCATAAGAAAGAAACATGTAAGTGGCGAATTCAGAGCAGGGACTTACCACTATGAATGCAGGCGACATGTGGCTGTTTAGACTGCGCCGGTGGCGAGACTCTTCTCTGGATTGCTCCCACAGACTCCACAGTATATTTGCCGCGAGGTACTCGTTATCATCATCATCTATAAACATCTTGTTGAGATCCACGATACGGTTGTATCCCGGTTCGTCCAAGATAGCAGAGCAGTTGCTGGCGCTCTGCATTGCCAGCATTGCAAGTGCTTGCCCTGCTGCAGTTCGCAGAGAGGGATCATATGTGTTTGATGGCCCAACAAATGCATGCATCAACTTGGGAACGATCACTTGGATTCCCGCAATCTCCTGCCTTGTTTCCTCATCCATGGCGAGCCTGGCAATGATGTCCATTGCCGGCTTCCATTGTTCTGGTCCGTTGCCACTGTCCTCCAAGATGTCGGCGAGCTTGCTAAGAAGGAAGGGGTTTTCACAGAGCTCTTTCCGGATCGTTACACCGCTTTTCCACTCCACGCTTGCAAGCTTTGCAACCAATACCAGCGATGAAATGGTAACCTGTTTCTGCTGTGGCGTTCTTGTGTCAGTAATGTGGCTTATGAGCCCTATTATCCTTGGTAGGACTTCTGTTGCTCTGCTTATTTCTGCGCAGTTGTCCATGTCATCAGCAAATCTTTGAAGGATCAACATGCCCAGTACGGGGAGTGAATCCTCACCCTTCAAACTATCTTCTCTAAATAAGCACAGTCTCTTCATGCGATGCCAGAATTTGCATATTCGGCTGCGCCCTTCACTGCCGTGTGATACTTGGGTTGAGTGGGCGTTACCTAGCTCAGGGTCCATTGTTGGTGAACTTGGAGCACGCTCTGTTTCTTGATTACGAGCGTTCCCTCCATTACCGTCCACTCTTGAAGAACCTGAAGGATCTCTTCTTTCCTGATTACCAGCGTTCCTTCCATTACCATTCACTCTTGAAGAACCTGGAACATCTCTTCTTTCCTGATCACCAGCGTTCCCTCCATTACCGTCTCCTCTTGAAGAACTTGGAGCATCTCTTCTTTCCTGATCACCACTGTTCCCTCCATTACCGTCCACTAATGAAGAACCTGGAGCATCTCGTCTTTCCTGATCACCACTGTTCCCTCCACCTCCAGTACCGTCCACTCTTGAAGAACTTGGAGCATTCCTTCTTTCTTGATCACCAGCATTCTCTGTATTACCCTCCATTATATGGTTTGAGCTGTCGTCTCTCCCTGGTTGATTCTCAACATTAACAAGTGAAGATACCATCTGCATGGTTGCAGGAAACCCGGTGATACTTAGATATGGAGCAAGATCAGCGACAACTTTGGTGGCGAACAGCCTGATTTCTGTATCTTCCGGAACTCTAGAGCCCAGCATGCTGATCACGGTGTCCACTGCCTTGGTGGAGCCGGTGATTTCTGAGACGACCTCTGTGTTCGAGGCCTCTTCCTTCTCCTGCTGTAGCAATGAGTGCAAGATTTGGACTGATGCAAGCTTCTTCTCGCGGGAGACTTGGGAGTTCAGGGAATTGACAGCAAACTTCACAAGGCCAATGTCCTTTGTATCAAGGATACTATCTTGCACAAATGTATCATAGGTTTGTTCATAATAGATACTGATGGATTCCAGTCCCATCTTATTGACGAGTCCACAGTGCAGGGCCAGTGAACTCCGGGGGAAGTAGGAGAATGATTCCAATATACACGCTAGGATGTATAACATCCCTTGGCACATCACTATTATGTACAAGATCTTCAGCGCTCGCACAAGGTGTGTTTTGTTTGGGTCAACAAGGTTAAAGCTGCCATCCCAAAAGATCCACAACGGGAGCGTAATTCGTGTAATAGATAATGGAATTTGGAGGTTGCCTAGCACCAATGGAGCTAATGTTGTCACAAATCCGATGAACTCACCCGCAACCAACAGTGCCACAAGTATTCCAGTAATTAATATGGCACGCAAATGTTTCACCCTTTGCAAACAAGAGAGAGCTTGTGGCAATGAACCCCTCTCTAAAGAATCGAAAATAAACCACAGGGGAATAGCTATTGCATTTCCAATATCGGTCCAAGATGGACCAAATGAACTCGATAGAACCAAAAGTACGAAGAGTGCACCTGCGGGCATAAATCGCAGCCACCGAGAGCTTCCGCCCTTGCTCATCTTTTCGATAATTTTGGGAAACCACGTGTTGTTCACTTTGCTTAGTACCAACAGTAATGACAGCAAAGTTGTGGAACCGAAAAATCTGGGGACAAATGGTACGAGGCTAACGACGGTGCCAAGGACGGTGCCAACGACGAATATCCCGACCGTCATTGCATTAACATAATACAGAGCTCCAGATCCGATGTGTAGGGACGCCCTTTTGATCTTGATGCCCCCTGTCGTTTTGAATAATAGTTGGTCATCCGATTTGCTTTCACGACTGAAAGCCCTGGAAATATAAATTAAACAGTTTGTCTAATTCACATCTAGATGTTTTTTTAAGGATGTCATATATAGCCTCCAACAAATATATAATGCAGCAACAAGAAACAAAAATAAAACTAGGACAAAAACAATAGACCACAAACAGAGTGAAAATCAGCTTAGATGTGACATAACTATGTCATATCTAGATGTGTCCAAGACAGACCCTTAAACACGGGAAAGATGAGCAAGCAAAGTCGGCTGCAAAATAAGCAGAGAGGGGCGGCATAAAAACAAAGAACCGGAGACCGGAGCTGAAATAACCGGGACCGAAGCCCGAAAAACAGGAGGACCAAAGATTCGCTTGTTAAGGGCATCTCAAGTGCTGACCCCTAAACCGGACATCGCATCTGTCTACGGACAGGGGGGTCAATCCGCGGACATCGATGCGGGAGCCGACTATTCACCGTAGCTGTATAGATTTCAAACCGCATTTCAACAAACCAAACGAATGACATGCAAGCCGGATAATTTTCATACAAAACTAGAGCACATTCATTGCATTTCGGACACTTTTCATTAAAAAAAATGACCTGACCTAAACCTAGTCTACGGCGACGCCCGTCGTCCACGTCCTTGTTATTCCCTTCTGGCAATCACGTCCTCCATCTCGTTGTCTCCATGAGCGGCGGTGACGGTATCCTCGACTAGGGGGTACTAACCTAGTCGGCCCATGGGCCGAGGTTACGGCCCATCGCTCTCATAAGGAAGGACTTCGGAGGCCTCACACTCCGATGTGACCAATGGGGACTCTGCTGAAGTCTTGACGTGTACTCCAAGTACCACATCGGCCGCCGCCATGTGTATCTCTAGATTGGCAACCGACCATGTGTAATCCTAGGTACCCCCAGTATCTATATAAGCTGAGGGGCTTAGCACGTAGAGGGGACGGTTACAATTAATTACAACCACCTAACCTTAGGGTTAGGACACAACTTACGATCTCGAGGTAGATCAAGCTTGTACTCGATACATCACCATCAATACAATCAAAGCAAGACATAGGGTATTACCTCTTGAAGAGGACCTGAACCTGGGTAAACCTTGTCTCCTCCGTCTACTGTTACCCCTTGATCCGAGATCCACAGCTCGGGATCCCTTACCCAAGGTCTGCCGGTTTTAGTAACGACATTGGTGCTTTCATTGAGAGTTCCGCTCTGCGATCGAAAGGAGGATCAATGGGATCATCAATCGATGATCTAGATTTTTACGGCATGGCTCCCACGCTCGAACTTCCCGCTATTGGATCATGCCTCCTCCATCAAGAGCCTGGCCATGATGAGCAGGTAGTGAGCCACGAGCCCTTCGTCTCTTCGCCCACTCCGGCCCAAAAGCCTCCTATGGGGATCGGGAGCCAAAGTATTACCCAAAGAACGATCTCGAGGGCGGCCAAACATAAAAGGCCAGGGAATCCGATCTCAAGATCAATTCGACCGATTCATCATCAACACACCGTTCTCGGGACGACAACGCCGGAGCTTCGAGCCTGCAAACAAAGGAGATCAAATTTTTTCTTCCACCCTGACGGCATAAGTAAAACCAGGGTAGTCACGTTCTGGTTCAGTGGGCCTAATAAATAAACAGGGTCGTACATTCCTAGGGATGGGAAGATGAGACTTGAAGGAGCTCTGCCAGGAACGGTGGATTTGGCCTTTCGACGGTACAAAGCACTAGGAAAGGGCGGCAACGCCTATGCTCTAACGTCTGCTTCCCGGGGCCTTCCCGGGAAGAGGCGCGTCGACACACCTGGAAGGAGAGAACCTCCTCCCCAAGGCAGGCAAGCAACGACCCATGCCCGAAGGATGATGGCAGACTCTAGGTGATAGGCTGGGGGCGTGCTGCTCGGGCCTTGCGCCTACGCTCCCAGGGGATCCGTTTCTACCAAGGCATCCGTGATTGCCATGGTAATTTTTGTCCGTCGTCCATGATGCAACATCGGCAATACTTCACCACCGCCCAATGAATACCGCAAGAGGCAGGTAAGTATCCAGGGGTAACTCACTGCCCCTGGAGGATGCCATCATCACCCGTACAAGCATGCCATGGGCAACCACGCCCCAGCAGTACAAGCTATGTGGGTCTACTCAAATGTATATTCAACCAATCGGGACCTCCGGAAGGGCCTCCCCGCATGCTATAAATAGGGAAGGTTGACGCCTCACGGGGGGGGGGGGGGGTCCATCTTTTGGCCTCAGAAGCAACACGAGCCGTTCTTCTCATCTTGTAACCAACACATAGTAGCTCCGGATCATCGCAATACAGTACAAGGCAGGAGTAGGGTATTACACCAAGAAGGTGGCCCGAACCTGGGTAGATCCGTACGTTCATTTTGTAGTTCATCCACTATCTTCATCCATGACTTAGGATTGTTGGACGTGTTCAGTCCCTGGACGAACTCTCAAAGGGTTGTTGTTCACAACTGATATGTAGGTTCTTGGAAACTGACATTTGGCATGCCAGGTAGGGGATTGAGGCATTTTCAACTATCCTGGCTGGTTTTCCCCATCTCTTTGAGTGCTCTCTTCCACCGGCGTACCCGATAAGGTGTGGAGCGATGGATATCCCCGATCACTCGCCCTTAGCGAAGAACACCAGTCGTGGACGCCGTTCGTCCCGAACGACCGCCTCAAAGGCTGTCTCGAAAACATTCGGGGCATTTGGTGTTCAGATAGACGATCAGGGCGCAGGTCGTGAAACGCATCACCAACCCTCAGCCGCCTCAATGAACAAGGACGCCAGACTCGTCTCTTGATAGGAAAGGAGTGGCTCCGCGTCAAGGATGTGTCCGCTGTGCGTGCGGTGGCAACCTCAATAGCGTGAAGTCTGGACCCATCCTTGAAGAGCCGCTCCGGTTCCTGCCAGGGGACCCGGGGGCTGCGGGGGCCCACGGTCCGGCCTGTGCCGCAGGAAGGCGCTTGCTTATCTCTAAGTTGCAAACCTTGGGACGGCCGGAGTACCGTGGACCAAGGATGGCAGCATGGCGCGGCAGGCCTGTTGGTCCCATACTCATAGTCTCTAGTCTCTAGTGATCCAAACACCCTCTGAGTCTTCCTGAGGTTAGTGTGGGCAAGGAGAGGAGGACCGCCCTTTTTGCATCGGCGGGGGGATGCCCTTCCCGATGTTGGCCCTTAGGGTTGAGTAATGCTGGGAGTACCTATCAAAGGTTCACCTTACTCTCCATGGCCCCAGCACAAGGTCCTACCGTCAAAGCCTGGAAAATCTCCTCGGGGCGAAAGGAGCTTCGTCCATAGCAAGGGCACTCGACCTTCCGGGCGCCATCACGAAGCCGTGAAGACGGGCTCAACGCAGGAGCCGCCTCGTCGTCAACTCCCGTCTGGGCACCCACTCGATGGCCAGAGATGCGAGCACGTTGAACCGTAAAGAAATACGGGCCAAACGCCCGCTGTCAAGATGAGGCCTCGAAAATACTTATGTTCTCTACCTACCGGATGATCATGGTTAAAACGAGGTGACCCAAAAATGCTAGACATACAAAGATTTGTAAAACCCCTAAAAAAATACAAAGATTTGTAAAAGCCTATAAACTGTTTCCATCTAACAACCAATCACAAACCTCTCCCTCCTGATTTTCAGGGAGGTGGGCCGTCCCGCTCACCTGTTGGTCAATGAAAACTAACCCACCCTGTAAATGCCTGTAAACTGTTTGTACGTGTTGCATTGCCGCCAGGTGACCGGGGTGTGTCGCGCCACTCGCGATGAGAAAAGTCCTCGGGACCTCTCCCGCTGGGACCACTTTCCTTAGGTTGATGGGCCCTGCTTTCTTTTCCCTCGTGGAAGGTTTGCAGCCGTGCGCCCCGCCTGCACGTATGAATGCTTCCGGGTCTTGTCCCGATGAACTTCTTCCTTCTGACTACCTCCCCACTGCTACTCACCCATGCGGCCGAGCCACAACAGAGCGTCGCGTACCCTATGACAAAAATACTCCTGGGACCAGTCTCGTGCGAGTCACTTTCCAGACGCTATGGCCTTGGTGTCAACCTCATATAGCGAACCTAAAGACATGTCCCTACCTGATGCAAAGGGAAAGCTCTCGGCTCCTGTCCCGGTTGACATATCTGTGGGATATATGACCCAAAAAAGTTATGAGAATTATTTGGGAATTTTGGAAGTGACAGAAATATAGGTTGTTTCACAATCCTGGGCAAGAAGGATTATTTCTTTAATAGAAAAATGAATGTTCCCAATAAAAAAGGATATTGGGATTGAGCTAAGATGAAAATGACAAGGTCTTGAGATGGTTTTGAGGATGAAAAGTCACTTGGGAGCCTGAGAAGAGATGCTCATCCCAGGTTTCAGGACCACATAGCCACAGAAAAGCAAATCAAATCAAAAATTTAAATAAATCCAAAAGAAAAAGAAAGGGCCAAAAATCAGGATGTGACAACTCTTTGGTCGATGGCCGTCGCCATCATGTCTATGACGGCAAGGCCGGTACTTGTCAGGCACCTTACTTGAGCGGCCAGGTGAGCTACATTGGAGTTGTCCTTTTCGGCGGTACTCCGCGGCCTCCAGATGAAATGCTTTTTTACTACCTTTGATGTGAGCATCAAGTAAGCTTACTGTAGCAATGAAAGTAGGGCTTCTAACATTAGCTAAACTATGCATAACTGTTCTCACCATCTAAGTAGGGCTTCTAACATTGGCTAAACTATGCATAACTGTTCTCACCATCTCACATAAACTGTTCCCGCTGTGCAATATTCTATCTGCCATGCACATATCCTGAAAAATGGTGTCCAGTGGTTAGTGCCGTGGAGCGTAGGTTCGGCTGAACCATGGTCCCGTACAACATTTTCACCCGGGCTGTTTCTTCTGGGCTCAGCCTGTTAGAAGGGCGATAGATAGATTGTTGGAATCGTTGATTGACGTAATGCGATGGATGTATTATTGAGCCTTGAGGGTGAGTATATATCGAGTACATGACTTGGAGGGCAAGACACCTCTCCTAGAGATAAGGTAGGAGACAGATTACAAATCCTAGACTACCAAATATATGTATCCCAAATGTATCTCTAACACAGCCTCCCAACCGATGGCCGGTTAGAGCCAGCATGAGCCATCCCAGTGCGACATCTAGAGCGAGGTTAGCATCTCCAACCACGCCCCCAACAGGCCCTCAGGCCATTTTTTAGCGCCGACGCTGAAAAAACGGCCCAATCGCACCCCTAGAACCCAATTTTTGCCGGTTAAGGCCGAAACTGGCGCCGGCGGACCCAGGCTGAGCCCGGCGCGTTGGGGGCGCCCGGGGGCGCTGGGGGAGTCGATTTTGGCGTGAAAGAACGGTGGGCCCATCGAGTCATCGACCCCCGCGCATCGTCGTCCTCATCGCCTTGGTTTCTCGCGGGGAATCAATGCCAAGGCTGCCGCCGGTCAGCCTTCCATTGATTACTCACGGGCAACGCAGTGCGGCGACGCGTCCTCTCCGGCCACGCGTACACACGCTTGCTGCCCCTCGACCGTTATAAAAGACGCCCCTCCCTTGCCGGTGGACGGACTCGCCTCGCAACCCCTCTCTCTCTCGCCGCCGACGATCTCTCTTCCCCTTTCACCCTGTCTAGTCACCGCGCGCAAAGCCCCGCCGATGGGAGAGCGGTTCCCCAGCGATGCAGCGGCGGCCAACAGCTTCGGCCGCCGCGACCTGCACGAGTGGGAAGCCAACCTCCTCCATGAGGCGAACTACCCGGCGCTGCCCGACATGCGCGTGCCGGGGTGGTGGAGTTTCAGCGCCAGGGGTGTCCTAGCCCCCTCCCCCCCCCCCCCCGCAGCCCGACGTCGGCTGCTTCCACGCCGAGATCGACCGGGTTCGGGCCTCGCTGACGGAGGAGGAGAGGGACCTCCCGGAGTACGCCACCGACGACCGCGCGCACTGGGTGGCGTACTTTCAACGCCGGCAGGAGGAGCGGCTCGCCTCCACCAACAGCACGCCGGTGGTAAGGGGGCGCAACAACAGCGACGACCGCGGCCTGTGGTGGGTCTCCCCCGGCAGCATGCTCCACGCCCCCCCCCCCCGCTGGAGTGGCGGCACGTGGCTGCCGAAGGCGCATGCTGGGCGGCTACTACTCCTCCTCCCGTTCCTCCTCCCACTCCTCCGGGTCGCCGGCTCTCGTCAGCGTTAAGGCCGAGCCCGTGGAAACGCCGCTCGGTCGGCGCACCCGCGGCACCGCCCTCGTCATCAACGAGGGCGGCCATGCCTCCTCCTCGGCTCCTGACTCCCGCCTCGTTAAGCCGAAGACGGAGTTGGGGCTCGCCGTCGTGAAGAGCGAGCACGATGACGTGCTTGAAGACGAGGCCGCCATGAAGTGGGCGCGGGAGGATTGGGCCTGGCTGGAGATGAAGCGCCAACACTGTGCCCTAGAGGAGATCGCCGCTCGCCGCCGTGGCCGCGACGAGGGAGGCGTCATCGTCCTTGAGGACAGTGACGATGACACGCCGCCGCCGGCGAAACCAGTCCACCAGGGCGACCCCGGGCAGGGGTCCAGCAGGGACGGCCGCGGAGTGAAGAAAGAGAAGGAGGAGGAGGACGACTGCGACTATGACGCCTTCAGCAAGTTCTTCAGCCTGTAGGCGCGGCAGTAGCAGTTTTTTTCCTTCCTTTTGTAGATTATGTTTTCAATATGCAAAAAGAAACTGTGAAACGCCTAATCTATGTCGTGTTTGCCGAATTTTGGTCGAATCTATGTCGTGTTTGCCGAATTTTGGTCGATTCTGTCGTTAAAAATATTTACAAAAAGGCGTCTGAGGGTGACCCGAGGGTGGCGGCAGGAGAATCCGGTGATGGGGGAGGTTGTGGGTGATAGACTGATAGCTCGATCGGGAGGAGAGGCGGCGGCGTGCGATCAGCCAACCAAATTAGGAGCTAGCGGAGGGCAAAATACATAAATTTGACCTCAGGACGAAACTATTTCACAAACTAAACTATGTTTGAAAAATTTCACCCAGCTGACTCCTAATGCGCAGCGCCTAACAGCAAGGCGCTGCACTCTACTATGCAGCGCCTAACACACATGCGCCACACTGTGTAGCGCCTAGCTGTAAGGAGTTGCACTATACTGTGCAGCACCTAGCTGTAAGAAGTAGCACAATAGAGTACAACGCCTTACTGTCGGAAGCTGCACAAAAGAATCAGCGGTGTGAAATATTTTTAAAAACAGTTTAGTTGTAAAATACTTCCGCTTTGAGGTCAAATTCGTCAATTCTGCCCTAGCGGAGCGACAGAAAAGGTCCAAATTGCACTGCCAAAGCCCCCTCCTCTGGATTTGTATCGTACTCTACTCCCACCCTCCTGTGGATGCTGTAAAAGTTCTCAAAGCGCTCCCTATAACAGAAAAAAATTAAAGATGGTAAAGGCATTGTAGTACCTGAAAGACTCGAGGATGACCAGCGCCGCCAAGTACCAGAAATGATGGCCCAGGTCCTTGGAGAATCCCACAACCACAGTCGCCCAGATGAGTACTAGCCTGCCGAGGGCGTTCCCCGTCCTCTCCAGAAAAGCGACGACGCCGACAAAGGTGTGCAGCCGTTTCTCGGCCTTCGTCCTTGCATCGGGCATTTCGTTGCGAATGCTACGCTGGTTTTGGTTGCTTCCTTCCCGCAAGTCAGGGACATCCTTCCGATGTTTTTGTAGGTTGTGAGTTTAGACCGAGATCTAGCTAAAGGAATCGTCCAACCACTCCAACATTGTTTTAGTAGAGCAACAACCACCCAATATTGTACTCTTCTTTTTGGTGCAAACCACTGTTCTGCACCGAGGTTCACGTTCACAGCGACAATTTAATTAGCTGTTCGTCTTGCAGTGCCCACCCGCACCCGACCACCGAGCAATCAATCAAAGAGCGGTTGAGGGTGTCCTTTTTTTTAACACAGTACACTCATATATATACACATACACTCATTTCTATAAAGACGTGTACGCACTTTATTTCTATAAGCATCTTTGAGAGACTAAGCCACCATATCATCTTAAGAAAATGCAATCACCAGTGTCAAGTTTATGATTTGAACACTAATGAGCTGGGAATACTATTATCCTTTTAACAATCCAAACCTAGATTAGTTCGCTGAGGGTGTTCGTTTGGAGTTTCAACTTTCAGAGGAATAGTGTTTTTGGTCAACCATAAAACTTTTTGAGCAACGAAGGGCTTCTGGGAATTGGTTGAATATAAGTTGTTTCTGAAGAGAGCTTATATTTCTTGGTTAGAGATTTTTTTGGATCTGGGGTCGCTCTTAGCTCGACCTCAAAGGAAAGCACATCAGAATTTGTTTAAAAAAAAAAGAGGAGATGCACATGCACATTCAACTACTGACCAATGTTTACCGTGTTCTGCCCATTCGGCAGTCCCATGTGCCCGATCGGACCACCGACAGGCGAAACCAGCTGATGCTGCTCACCATTGACCAATTCATATCTTATCGCTGTTCCGGCGCCCGCTGCCGGGAAGGACGTTCAAAAGATGCTCTACTGCGAGTACATCACAAATCATCTCTACCTTCTTTTCTCCCAATCTTGTCAAGTTGCCGTGGGAAAAATAAGTATGTGAGCTGTAAAGATTCCAGCCAACAGCTTTTGCTGTGAAGGCATCTTCAACGCTAACCCCTCAAACCGTCCATAACCGTTTGGATCGCATGCTTTGAACGGATTGTGTCATTCAACGCGGTCTTGCATCCACAGGCGGAGCTCCCGGTAGGGCGAGGCAGGGCGCCCGCCCTATCTTGATTTTGTGCGGAAAGATTAATACATGTAGTCATACGCTGTCGCTGGCCGGTTCTATGTGCGTGGAGTCACGTTCGCTAGAAAAAAGAAGACTTGTTAATGCTGCTGGGCATCCATCGCTAAGCGGGAACTGAGAAAGCAATCAAGCCCATCCCAGTTGATCAAGCCGCACGCACCAGTTTCCCTCAAAAAAAAAAAAAAAAGGGTGCACGCACCAGTACATGCTATCTCTCTCTCTCTCTCTCTAAAAAAAACAGTACACCATGCCATCACACGGAGAGCTATAAATTTCTATATTTTCAGCCTCAGAAAATATAAATTTCTACATTTTCATGTTGTGAATTTAGGATGTAAATTTTCAGAGAGTAGCTTCACAATCTAGATGGCATTAACGCTTCATTATCCATTTGTTTTCAGGTCTACTTAAATATGCTTGCATTTCCATTGTATTTGAATTAGTTTAAAATCATGTAAAATTATCGGGGCATATTATTATTGCGTATATGCTATTTTGATATTTCATCAAATTATATATTACTCCCTCCGTCCCATAATATAAGAGCGTTTTTGACACTACACTGGTGTAAAAAACACTCTTATATCATGTGGCAGAGGGAGTGGTCTTTAGTGTTCGCCCCACCTTAAACTTTTTTCGTCCTCTGCCACTGCTTGCATCGATCTGTGGGACGGTTCGGACGCACTTTCTCGCAAACCAAAGACAAACTAGAGGGATTTTGCGGGCGTCCGGACACCAGCCACGCTTGCTTCTGACCATCCTAGCCCACCCAAAACCCTCTTCCCTCGCCCGTGTGCGTCCCCACCCGGTGCCAGCTGCTTGCATTCATGCCGTTGTAGAGCGGCCGCTTCACATTGAAGCCGGCCAAGAGCGACGCGACCTCTTATTGGCTCCGACGATGAAGCACTACTAGGGAAACCTTATACACAGAGGTATAGTAGTAGTGCTGGTCAGAACAAAGCGCTACTGCTTAGTAGTAGCGCGTGTCATTAAAGCACGCTACAACTATGGTTGTAGCACTAGCGCTCTGCAGGTAAAAACGCTATTACTATAATTCTCACACTGTTGCCGGTAGGCTAGGAATAGCAGTAGCAATCCAGCAGAAAGCACGCTATTGCTAAGTGCCTTGTAGTAGCACGTTTCTGGTGTAGAGCGCTACTGCTAAGAAAAAAAAATCAAATGAAAAATAAATAGAAAAGTAAATGAAATAAAAGAAATAGAAAAAGGAGAAATGAAAAAAAGAAAATGTAAAGAAAAATAAAAGAAAAATAAAAAGTAAAGGACAAAGACATAGCAGTAGCGCTTGTTCTCACAAAGTGCTATAGCTACTTTAGCAGTAGCGCTTCTTGTACTCCCGCGCTATAGCTAAGTTTCTTAGATAAAAAGAAAAAAAAGTAAAATAAATAGTTACTTCCTATAGCAGTAGCGCGTTCTGAGGGAAAGTGCTATAGCTAACTTAGTTATAGCGCTTTTTTTCCTACCAGCGCTACTGCTAGTTTGACTTAACCACGTGTGGGCTTAAAATTTTGCTAAGTCCTTTCTCCCCCCTCCCCTCCACTCGATCTGCCGACGCCGTCGATCGCCCTGCGCCCCAGCACGCCCTCGACGCTGGCCGTCGCCCGGGCCCGCCCTCGACCTCAGCGCCGTCGCACTCGACCTCGCCGCCGCCGCCCGAGCCCTCTCTGGACCGTCGCCGCCCGAGCCCGAACCCGCCATTGCCGCCAACCGTAAGCCTCTCCCTCTCCTCTCCCCTGTCCTCCCCTATCTCTTTCTCTCTCTCTCTCTCTGCTAGCAAGGGAAAATTTCATATGTTGCTATTGTGATGATGTTTATATGAACCCTAGATTTGTTTAGGACAGTAGGATTTTTTTAGCATTTAGGAAAAAATTAGCAATCAATTTAGGAAATTAGCTAGGTTAAATTTTTATGAAAATGCCTAAACAGTAATTTCATTTAGATTTAAATTAACAGAGGGTATAAAAATAATAGTAGCATTTAGCTTTAAATTAATAGAGGCTATAAACAAAAAACATTATCATTTAGCTATAAAAAATTATTTGGACTATGGATCTGAATCTGGTCCAAATTTCATTCAAATGAAATTTGAATTATTTGGACTATGGACCTGAGCATTTTTTGAAGAAATTGGGTGTAGGTACTAAGGTCTTGTTGTGGAAATTTTGGTGAAGTCAGAAGGGTTCGAGAAAATGGAGTTCCTTTGCAATTTCTAATAAGGTCAAGTATTGCTGGAATATTTGCTCTAAAACAATTTGGATGAAAAGAAAATAATGTGTGTGTATGTGTGAGAGAGAAATAGCTAGAACAGAATTTGGGTTCTGTCCTAGGCAGAGAAGTGCTTAGTGAGGTCATTTTGCAAAGGTTTTTGGTTTTTGAAAATACCACTATTTTTCAAGGAAAAGAATTTAGGCAAGTTTTATTTTAAAGATGATTCCTTCCTAGACTTTTAGCTTTAGACAAAAAACAAAAGCATTTAGCTATAAATAAAAAATAGTAGCTATGTCAAAAAACAGAATTGTTTTTCTTTTCAAAAACTTGGTTAAGGTAATTGTTGCTATATGTAAACGAAAAATATGATTGATGGTATATGATATATGTCATTGATGTTCATGTGCATATTCCATTATTGTTGATTATATCTTTTCATTGAAGTGGTCATGTTATGTGAAAATTCCTCAATAGTGTTTGCTCATGTATATCTACTCTCATGTACAAGTTCTTTAGTGGTCCTGTTATATGCAACATTGAAGTGGTTCGATTGTGCCCAAGTGAACTTTTGTTGTTTGCAGGGAATGATTCTGAGTGGCCTATGTTATGCCGGAATGTTGATTCATTTCTGTTCCGACAAATTTGAGGCGCTCTATTTGTCTAGTTTGTATCACAGGTCATGCCGAAAATTTCTGTGAATTTCGACATGAGTTGTGATACAAACTAGGACATATCGAGTGCCCGGGATTTGCCGCAACGGGAATGAATCAACATTCCTGCAAAACATAGGCCTTTTTTATGTCATTATTCATTTTATTATGTCTAGAATTAATTGACTAGATTTAATCGTAGGAAACATGGCTAGCAACGATGAAGGATATGGTTCTGGTGATTGCAACGTCTACGAGGCGGCAGACGCCTATTTGAAACTTCTCTAGGAGCAGAGGTTGTTGTAGGGCCCACCTGTCACATCCGAGACTGAGACCGACATCAAGACCGGCGCTGAGACTGACACCGGCGCCGAGACCGGCACCGAGACTGGTGAAGCCAGTATAGAACTGAAACCGAAGAGGATACGGTGCCCAAACCAGCTCATCACTACTAGACTGGTGGTCACGGAGGTGGACTCTGGCAATTTTGAGCCAAAAGAGCATGCGGAAGCGCACGCGTTCTACGACAATCAAATAGGCTGCATCCTATGGGCAACCGCCACCATCAACGATGAGAAACTAAAGAAGATACCAGATATGTAGCACTCCCTCCTAACTAAGCTGCACCAGGTATTCTAGTTCCCGGGTCGGGATGAAATCAAATATACTCGGCCGTGGCAAGACCCGGCAATGAAGAAGATAAACAAACATGCCATGGGCAAGTTTAGCGGTGCGTTGTCCGCCTGGAAAGTAAGGGTGAAACATTGGATCATCGCCAAAAAGGAACCCTACTCCGAGATTGTAAAGGATAATTCGACAATTATGGAAGAGCAGTTCGAAATATTCAATATAGCAGGCTCCCGTGTGATGTAGGGAGAACAAAGGAGGGCTCCATTAAATATCTGAAGCATAAAATTTTGAAGCATGTTCAGGGATGGATGGAGAAAGTATTATCGGTGGGCGGTAAAGAAGTAGTCACTAAATCTATGGCGCAAGCCATCCCAACATATTCCATGGCCTGTTTCAAAATCCCTCGTGGTCTATGCTTACACTTCAATGTAATCCTTTGGAAATTCTGGTGGGGATCAAAGAAGTGAGAGAGGAAAATAGCTTGGGTATCATGGGAGGTTATGGCGCAACCCAAATTTACGGGAGGTATGGGTTTCCAGGATGTTGAGCTTTTAAACCTCGCTTTGCTTGCTCGCCAGGCTTGGCGTTTGCTGCAGGATCCTACTTCATTAAGTTCTCGCATTCTTAAGTCAGTCTATTATCCAACTTGCTCTATTCTTGAGGCGGAATTGGGCAATCATCCTTCACAAGTTTGGTGGTCCATTGTTGAAGGGAGAGACATGCTCAAGCTAGGTTTAATTAAGAGGATTGAAATGGGGAAAGCAACCAACATTTGGCAGGACAATTGGATCCCTAGGGATTTCAAACTCAGACTGATTTTTCCTAAGTCTCCGGATCCTCCTCATATGGTCAGCACGACTTTGTGGGATATTGCGGCACTGGATGAGCATTTTTTTGCGATGGACAAAAAGGCTATTCTCAATATTCCTCTCAGTACCAGAGTGCAATTGGATTTCTGGTCTTAGCACTATGAAAACAAAGGGGTCTTCACGATGAGGTCAACTTACAAACCTTTATCATCTATGAAGAAGCAACACGCAGATTGGTTAGAGCATGTTTTGGGCCACTCACTTGTTGAAGCTGACCGGGAATCATGGGTAAATCTTTGGGGGTCTAAACGTGCCATCAAAAAACATAGTTTTTGCATGGCGACTCGCAAAGACGTCGCTACCTACTGGTGATGTCCGAAACCACAGGAAGATGGCTGAGACTGCCGCCTGTATGATATGCAATGTTGACTTCGATTCATGGCGCCACTCCCTCTTTTGGCTGCAGAATGACAAGATGTGTATGGGCTCTCGTAGACAAAGAACTGACGGACACCATCATTTCAAACCGCACGGATGACGCGAAGCTCTGGATATTTTGGCTACTTGATACGTTACCTCCGGCGGACCTCATTCGTGTTCTCGTTACGATGTGGGCAATTTGGTGGGCTCGAAGGCGTGCCATACATGACGAGCAGTTCCAGAGCCCTATGAGTACATTCTGCATTGTTAATAGTTTCCTACAGGATCTAGAATCAGTTCCATCTCGTATAGAATGACCAAGGGACCTGCTAGCGACTAGGGAACTGCATGTCACTACCATAACAGCCTTACAGTCTCAGAAAAATAAAAGGCAACCACCACTTGAACATTAGGCGACTGAAGGAAATATGCCCTAGAGGCAATAATAAAGTTGTTATTTATATTTCCTAATATCAAGATAAATGTTTATTATTCATGCTAGAATTGTATTAACCGGAAACTTAGTACATGTGTGAATACATAGACAAACAGAGTGTCACTAGTATGCCTCTACTTCACTAGCTCGTTGAATCAAAGATGGTTAAGTTTCCTAGCCATGGACATGAGTTGACATTTGATTAACGGGATCACATCATTAGAGAATGATGTGATTGACTTGACCCATTCCTTTAGCTTAGCATTTGATCGTTTAGTATATTGCTATTGCTTTCTTCATGACTTATACTTGTTCCTATGACTATGAGATTATGCAACTCCTGAATACCAGAGGAACACTTTGTGTGCTACCAAACATCACAACATAACTGGGTGATTATAAAGGTGCTCTACAAGTGTCTCCGATGGTACTTGTTGAGTAGGCGTAGATCGAGATTAGGATTTGTCACTCCGATTGTCGGAGAGGTATCTCTGGGCCCTCTCGGTAATGCACATCACTATAAGCCTTGCAAGCAATGTGACAAATGAGTTAGTTGTGGGATGATGCATTACGGAATGAGTAAAGAGACTTGCCGGTAATGATATTGAACTAGGTATGAGATACCGATGATCGAATCTCGGGCAAGTAACATACCGATGACAAAGGGAACAACGTATGTTGTTATGCGGTTTGATCGATAAAGATCTTCGTATAATATGTAGGAACCAATATGAGCATCCAGGCTACGCTATTGGTTATTGACTGGAGATGAGTCTCGGTCATGTATACATAGTTTTCAAACCCGTAGGGTCCGCACGCTTAACGTTCTGTGATGTTTTGTATTATGAGTTATGTGGTTTGATGACCGAAGTTTGTTCGGAGTCCCGGATGATATCGGGGACATGACGAGGAGTCTCGAAATGGTCGAGACGTAAAGATCAATATATTGGGAGGGTGGCCGCGCCCCTTCCCCATGGACTGGTCCGAATTGGACTTGGGAAAGGGGGCGCCTGATGAAGTCATGTACCTGGGGTAGGGTCATATACCTGCCCAAAGGTACCCTCCACAAGGACACTCACAAGAGAAGCGGCCTTCCAGTCGACCTGGTAGGTTTCCACTCGACAGATTCAAAGACACTCGACCAAGGGTTCCCACTCGACCACCAGGAGTCCAAGAGCCACTCGGTGCCCAAACGGTCTGTAGTTAAATAGTCTTTATGATCTTAATGACACTTTATGTAAGGCGTTACCAGTAACGCCTAGCCTTAACGCACCTTAAACCCTCTGCTACGTGGGGCTGGCTGGGGTCTTGGCACTCTATATAAGCCACCCCTCCACGGTAGAAGGGTTCGCACTTTGTAACACATACGCATATAATCCGATCGACCGCCTCCGGGCTCCGAGGCGTGGGGATATTACTTCCTCCGAGAAGGGCCTGAACTCAGAAATCCCTTGCGTATACAACTACTCCATAGCTAGGATCTTGCCTCTCCATACCTACCCCCATTCTCTTGTCGGACTTAGAACCACGACGGTTGGCGCCCACCGTGGGGCAGGTGTTCTAGCGATTTGTTGGAGAAGTTGGGATTCTTTCGTTCTCCTACATCATGGTTTCAGGTGGAGTTACGGTTGACGGCCACGAGATCCGTCTCGGTGCGCTCACGTTCGCCCGACGACTCCGGCTTAACCGGGAGGCTCCACTCGACGTGGACGCGCTCCCCGTCCGCGGGGCGACGCACTTTCGCGTGTGGGTCCGCGGCGTCCTTGTGCGGCAACCGTCGACCCAGTATGGGTCGGCTCCTGTGCCGTCTTTGCTCCCAGTCTCCCATCGGTGCAAGCGTTCTGGTCGGTCGAGGTTTCAGCGGTGGGTGAGGCATGCGGTGGCCCGCCAGTCGGCCACCCCCCAAGTCGCGGCGATCGAGCCCGACGAATCTCTCTGACCTGTTCGACTGGCCGACCGCTTCGCAGAGATCGTCGGAATGCGATAGCGATGACTGACGGCAGAGGTTCCGATGGTCGATGGACCACGCGGTCCCCGGATTCACCCGCACCAACGGAGGTGACGGTGGAGGCGATCCGGAGCAAGCCCACGAAGAGTACTTGCGAGCCCCTCACTTCGCCTCCGCAGGGAGGAGCTTCGTCGTCGGAACATGGATGCACTTCACACTCCTATCGTTGGATAAACCCCGAGGCTCGTGCCTTGGAGGATGCGGCAACAATAACCTGGCTGGCGCACTCGATCGAGAACCTTCAGCGAGTACTCGACGGCCTTGTGCCAAGGGTTCCAGAATCCAGTCGACGTCAGCTCTTTCAACCGCCAACTCAGGTATATCAAACTCTGATTCAAAATTTAGCAGCTGCCGCCCGTATAGCAGAGTCAATTCAGCCTTCCCAGTCGGAGGAGGGTAGAGGTTTGCTGCAAATCAGAGATCTGCTCCGGGCGGCAGGAGATCAAAACTCAGTTGTATCACAGTCGCGGAACAGGATTTGCAGCCGATCCGTCGCTGCGAATTCAGTCCAATCAGCCCATAGTCCGAGATCGCCCCCGAGGCATGAAGAACGTGGGGGCCGGCGTGATGATCAGTACAAGGGCCGCGGGCAATATGAGCACCGATTCGATCGCAACGATCGACGTCGAGTGCCCACTCCTCCCCCAAGGGGTGGATCATACGCTCCTCAACAGCAGGTCGACAGACGCCTTGACAAAGATGTTGGGCGAAGAGTTCCAATCGACCCTGTGGAACCGTGCTTTGATGCGAGATCTATTATCATTCAAGGTTTGGTCGACAGAACAGAGCTCACCGAGACGGCCATGATAGAGATGTTCCCTCCAAAGCGAGTTCATGTCTCGGGACGAGTGTTTCAGCAGAGCCATCGAGCCGCAGTGATTCCTCCCAACTTTAGGTTGGCGATCGAGTCGATAAGTTCACTGGTGAATCCAAGCACGACACTTGGCTTGAAGATTACCGAGTGGCTGTTCAGATCGGCGGTGGCAACGATGAGGTAGCCATGAAACATTTGCCTCTTATGTTGCAGGGTTCAACCAGTATGCGGTTGAATCGCTTAGCACCTAGCGATTTACACTTGGGAAGATCTTGCCCGAGTGTTTGTCAGGACATTTGAAGGAACTTGCAAACAACCAGCAGGATTGACGGAGTTGCAGTCGTGTGTGCAAAAGTCGAGTGAAACTTTGAGAGATTATATCCAGAGGTGGATCACTTTGCACCACACAGTCGCGAATGTATCTGATCACCAAGCAATCTGTGCCTTCAAAGAAGGTGTCAAGAACAGAGAGTTGAGTTTGAAATTTGGTCGAACCGGAGATATGACCCTGAGTCGGATGATGGAGATTGCCACCAAGTATGCAAATGGTGAAGAAGAGGATCAGCTCCGTAGTGGTAAATATAAATCGGCCGCCAATGAGGCCGGCGGAGGAAATTCCAATCGGAAGCGAGCAGAAAGCCGAGCCAGCCGCTCCCAGAGAGGCCTTGGCTGTGACCAGGGAAAGTTCAAGGGGAAACCCAAGGGTCCTTGGAACCCCAAGAAGGTGAAAGACCAGGATGGAAACGACGTGTTGGATTTGCCATGTCATATTCATACAAAGAAAGATGAAGAGGGTAAACTCATTTACCCGAAACATACCACTCGACAGTGTCGGCTCTTGATTCAGCAGTTCCAAGGGAAACAACTCAAGGATAAGGATAAGGAAACGGACAAAGTTGAGGACAAAGATGACAATGATGATGGATATCCCCAGGTCAATTCCACCCTGATGATTTTTGCTGACGTCAAAAGCAAAAGTCGATTGAAGGTTATCAATTGGGAAGTGAACTTGGTTGCTCCGACGACTCCTAATTATCTGAAATGGTCCCAGACCGCCATCACATTTGACCAGTCTGATCACCCGAGGCACATTGCCACCCCTGGGAGGCAAGCATTGGTGGTCGACCCAGTTGTTGAGGGCACTCGACTGACCAAAGTCCCGATGGATGGTGGTAGTGGCTTGAACATATTATACGCGGAGACGTTGAAAGGGATGGGCATTCCGATGTCGGACTCGATTACGATAACATGAGCTTCCACGGAGTCATTCCTGGAAAGAAGGCTGAGTCACTCGGCCAAATTGCTCTTGATGTAGTTTTCGGTGATTCAAAGCATTTCCGGAAAGAAAAGTTTGTTGGGGAACGCAGTAATTTCAAAAATTTTCCTACGCACACACAGGACCATGGTGATGGCATAGCAACGAGAGGGGAGAGTGTCTGTCCACATACCCTCGTAGACCGAAAGCGGAAGCGTTATAACAACGCGGTTAATGTAGTCGTACGTCTTCACGATCCGACCGATCCAAGCACCGAACGTACGGCACCTCCGGAAGTTACGCACACGCTCAGCTCGATGACGATCCCGGGCTCCGATCCAGCAAAGCGTCGGGGATGAGTTCCGTCAAGACGACGGCGTGGTGACGATGATGATGCTCCATCGACGCAGGGCTTCGCCTAAGCTCGCTGACGATATGACTTCTCCGGCGCAGGGCTTCGCCTAAGCTCCGCGACGATATGACCGAAGTGGAATATGGTGGAGGGGGGCACCGCACACGGCTAAGGAACGATCCGTAGATCAACTTGTGTGTCATGGGGTGCCCCCCTGCCCCCGTATATAAAGGAGCAAGGGGGGGGTGCGGCCAGCCCAAGGGGGGCGCGCCTGGAGGAGTCCTACTCCCGGGAGTAGGACTCCCTTCCTAGTTGGATTAGGATTGGGGAAGGGAAGAGGCAAGGGGGTGCCGCCCCTTCTCCTTGTCCTATTCGGACTAGAGGGGGAGGGGGCGCGCGGCCTGCCTGGCCGGCCCTTTCCTCTTCTCCCTATGGCCCATCAAGGCCCATAGACCCCCCGGGGGGTTCCGGTAACCCCCCCGGTGTTCCGGTAACTTTCCTGTTTTCATCCGGAACCTTTCCGAAGTCCAAACATAGGCTTCCAATATATCAATCTTTATGTCTCGATCATTTTGAGACTCCTCGTTATGTCCGTGATCACATCCGGGACTCCGAACAACCTTCGGTACATCAATACTTATAAACTCATAATGAACTGTCATCGAAACGTTAAGCGTGCGGACCCTACGGGTTCGAGAACTATGTAGACATGACCTAGAACCATTCTCGGTCAATAACCAATAGCGTAACCTGGATGCCCATATTGGTTCCTACATATTCTATGAAGATCTTTATCGGTCAAACCGCATAACGATATCGTTGTTCCCTTTGTCATCGGTATGTTACTTACCCGAGATTCGATCGTCGGTATCCAATACCTAGTTCAGTCTCAAGCATCGGTAAGTCTCTTTACTCGTTCCGTAATACATCATCTCACAACTAACTCATTAGTTGTAATGCTTGCAAGGCTTATGTGATGTGTATTACCGAGAAGGCCCAGAGACACCTCTCCGACAATCAGAGTGACAAAACCTAATCTCGAAATACGCCAACCCAACAAGTACCTTTGGAGACACTGTAGTACTCCTTTATAATCACCCGATTACGTTGTGACGTTTGGTAGTACCAAAGTGTTCCTCCGGTAAACGGGAGTTGCATAATCTCATAGTTTACAAGAACATGTATAGGTCATGAAGAAAGCAATAGCAATATACTAAACGATCAAGTGCTAAGCTAACGGAATGGGTCATGTCAATCACATAATTCTCCTAATGAGGTGATCCCATTAATCAAATGACAACACATGTCTATGGTTAGGAAACACAACCATCTTTGATTAATGAGCTAGTCTAGTAGAGGCATACTAGTGACTATCTGTTTGTCTATGTATTCACACATGTATTATGTTTCCGGTTAATACAATTCTAGCATGAATAATAAACATTTATCATGATATAAGGAAATAAATAATAACTTTATTATTGCCTCTAGGGCATATTTCCTTGATCTCCCACTTGCACTAGAGTCAATAATCTAGATTACACAAGAATGATTCTAACACCCATGGAGTCTTGGTGCTGATCATGTTTTGCTCGTGGAAGAGGCTTAGTCAACGTGTCTGAAACATTCAGATCCGTATGTATTTTGCAAATCTCTATGTCTCCCACTTGGACTTGGTCCAGAATGGAATTGAAGCTTCTCTTGATATGCTTGGTCCTCTTGTGAAATCTGGATTCCTTTGCCAAGGCAATTGCACGATATTGTCACAGAAGATCTTCATTGGTCCCAATGCACTAGGTATGACACCTAGATCGGAAATGAACTCTTTCATCCAGACTCCTTCATTTGCTGCTTCCGGAGCAGCTATGTACTCCGCTTCACATGTAGATCCCGCCACGACGCTTTGTTTAGAACTGCACCAACTGACAGCTCCACCGTCTAATAAAAACACGTATCCGGTTTGCGATTTAGAATCGTCCGGATCGGTGTCAAAGCTTACATCGACGTAACCATTTACGACTAGCTCTTTGTCACCTCCATATACGAGAAACATATCCTTAGTCCTTTTCGTATTTCAGGATGTTCTTGACTGCTGTCCAATGATCCACTCCTGGATTACTTTGGTACCTTCCTGCCAAGCTTACAACTAAGCATACGTCAGGTCTGGTACACAGCATTGCATACATGATAGAGCCTATGGCTGAAGCATAGGGAACATCTTTCATTCTCTCTCTATCTTCTGCTGTGATCGGGCATTGAGTCTGACTCAATCTTACACCTTGTAATACAGGTAAAAAACCTTTCTTTGCCTGATCCATTTTGAACTTCTTCAAAACTTTATCAAGGTATGTGCTTTGTGAAAGTCCAATTAAGCGTCTTGATCTATCTCTATAGATATTGATGCCCAATATGTAAGCAGCTTCACCGAGGTCTTTCACTGAAAAACTTTTATTCAAGTATCCTTTTATGCTATCCAGAAATTCTATATCATTTCCAATCAATAATATGTCGTCCACATATAATATCAGAAATGCTACAGAGCTCCCTCTCACTTTCTTGTAAATACAGGCTTCTCCAAAAGTCTCAGATAAAACCATATGCTTTGATCACACTATCAAAGTGTTTATTCCAACTCCGAGAGGCTTGCACCAGACCATAAATTGATCGCTGGAGCTTGCACACTTTGTTAGCACCTTTTTGGATCAACAAAACCTTCTGGTTGTATCATATACAACTCTTCTTTTAGAAATCCATTCAAGAATGCAGTTTTACATCCATTTGCCAAATTTCATAATCATAAAATGCGGCAATTGCTAACATGATTCGGACAGACTTAAGCATCGCTACGGGTGAGAAAGTCTCATCATAGTCAACCCCTTGAACTTGTCGAAAACCTTTTGCAACAAGTCGAGCTTTGTAGACGGTTATATTACCATCAGCGTCAGTCTTCTTCTTAAAGATCCATTTATTCTCAATGGCTTGCAGATCATCGGGCAAGTCAACCAAAGTCCATACTTTGTTCTCATACATGGATCCCATCTCCGATTTCATGGCTTCCGACCATTTCATGAATCTGGGCTCACCATCGCTTCTTCATAGTTTGTAGGTTCGCCATGGTCAAGTAACATGACTTCCGAATAGGATTACCGTACCACTGCAGTGCGTATTTTATTCTCGCTTGACCTCTGAAGTTCAAGAGCAACTTGATCTGAAGTTTCATGATCAACATCATTAGTTTCCTCACCAATTGGTGTAGTTGTCACAGGAACCGCTTTCTTGTGATGAACTACTTTCCAATAAGGGAGCAGATACTGATTATCTCATCAAGTTCTACTTTCCTCCCACTCACTTCTTTCGAGAGAAACTCCTTCTCTAGAAAGGATCCGAATTTAGCAACGAAAATCTTGCCTTCAGATCTGTGATAGAAGGTGTACCCAACAGTCTCCTTTGGGTATCCTATGAAGACACATTTCTCCGATTTGGGTTCGAGCTTATCTGGTTGAAGTTTCTTTACATAAGCATCGCAGCCCCAAACTTTAAGAAACGACAACTTTGGTTTCTTGCCAAACCATAGTTCATACGGTGTCGTCTCAACGGATTTAGATGGTGCCCTATTTAACGTGAACGGCCGTCTCTAAAGCATATCCCCAAAACGATAGCGGTAAATCAGTAAGAGACATCATAGATCGTACCATATCAAGTAAAGTACGATTCTGACGTTCGGACACACCATTTCTCTGCGGTGTTCCGGTGGCGTGAGTTGTGAAACTATTCCACATTGTTTCAAATGTAAACCAAACTTCGTAACTCAAATATTCTCCTCCACGATCAGATCGTAGAAACTTTATTTTCTTGTTACGATGATTTTCCACTTCACTCTGAAATTCTTTGAACTTTTCAAATGTTTCAGATTTGTGTTTCATTAAGTAGATATACCCATATCTGCTCAACTCATCTGTGAAGGTGAGAAAATAATGATACCCGCGCGAGCCTCAACATTCATTGGACCACATACATCAGTATGTATGATTTCCAATAAATCTGTTGCTCGCTCCATTGTTCCGGAGAACGGCGTTTTAGTCTTCTTGCCCATGAGGCATGGTTCGCAAGTACCAAATGATTCATAATCAAGTGATTCCGAAGCCCATCAAGATGGAGTTTCTTCATGCGTTTTACACCGATATGACCCAAACGGGCGGTGCCACAAATAAGTTGCATTATCATTATCAACTCTGCATCTTTTGGTTTCAACACTATGAATATGTGTATTACTACTATCGAGATTCAATAAAATAGACCACTCTTCAAGGGTGCATGACCATAAAAGATATTATTCATATAAATAGAACAACCATTATTCTCTGTTTTAAATGAATAACCGTCTCGCATCAAACAAGATCCAGATATAATGTTCATGCTCAACGTTGGCACCAAATAACAATTATTTAGGTCTAAAACTAATCCCGATGGTAGATGTAGAGGTAGCGTGCCGACCGCGATCACATCGACTTTGGAACCATTTCCCACTCGCATCGTCACCTCGTCCTTAGCCAATCTTCGCTTAATCCGTAGTTCCTGTTTGAGTTGCAAATATTAGCAACAAAACCAGTATCAAATACCCGGTACTATCATGAGTATTAGTAAGGTACACATCAATAACATGTATATCACATATACCTTTGATCACCTTGCCATCCTTCTTATCCGCCAAATACTTGGGGCAGTTCCGCTTCGATGTCCAGCTTTGCTTGCAAGAAAACACTTTCGGGCCAGCGTAGGGTCCAGACTTGGGTTTCTTCTCTTGAGCAGCAACTTTCTTGCTGTTCTTTTGAAGTTCCTTCTTCTTTCCTTTGCCCTTTTCTTGAAACTAGTGGTCTTGTTGACCATCAACACTTGATGCTCTTTCTTGATTTCT
This sequence comes from Aegilops bicornis, assembly GCA_021605145.1. NCBI lineage: Eukaryota > Viridiplantae > Streptophyta > Magnoliopsida > Poales > Poaceae > Aegilops > Aegilops bicornis. Next base: position 673,532,669 of record CM038672.1, read on the forward strand.
ACCTCCATGACTTTTAGCATTGCGAAGAGCTCGGAATTGTTTTGGTCATCCCTTGCATATTTTAGTTCATCACGAAGCTCTTGTAGCTTGGTGGCGATGATTGGAGAATTACATCAATGACACTATCATCCGGAAGAGTAACTCCCGCTTGAATCAAGTGATTATTATACCTGACATTTTGAGTATATGTTCATTGACATAACTATTCTCCTCCATCTTGCAGCTATAGAACTTATTGGAGACTTCATATCTCTCAATCCGGGCATTTGCTTGAAATATTAACTTCAACTCCTGGAACATCTCATATGCTCCATGACGTTCAAAACGTCGTTGAAGACCCGGTTCTAAGCCGTAAAGCATGGCACAATCGAACTATCGAGTAGTCATCAGCTTTGCTCGCCAGACGTTCACAACTTCGGCGTTGCTCCTGCAAAGCAGGCCTGGCACCCAGCGGTGCTTCCAGGACGTAATTCTTACGTGCAGCAATGAGGATAATCCTCAAATTACGGACCCAGTCCGTGTAATTGCTACCATCATCTTTCAACTTTGCTTTCTCAAGGAACGCATTAAAATTCAACGGAATAACAAAGACGAGCCATCTATCTACAAAGTAAACATAGACAAGCAAAATACTATCAGGTACTAAGTTCATGATAAATTTAAGTTTAATTAATCATATTAAAAACTCACACTTAGACAGACATCTCTCTAGTCATCTAAGTGATTACGTGATCCAAATCAACTAAACCATGTTCGATCATCACGTGAGATGGAGTAGTTTCAATGGTGAACATCACTATGTTGATCATATCTACTATATGATTCACGCTCGACCTTTCAGTCTCCGTGTTTCCAGGCCATATCTGTTATATGCTAGGCTCGTCAAGTTTAACCTGAGTATTCTATGCGCAACTGTTTTGCACCCGTTGTATTTGAACGTAGAGCCTATCACACCCGATCATCACGTGGTGTCTCAAAGACGAAGAACTTTCGCAACGGTGCATACTCAGGGAGAACACTTCTTGATAACTTTAGTGAGAGATCATCTTATAATGCTACCGTCAATCAAAGCAAGATAAGATGCATAAAGGATAAACATCACATGCAATCAATATAAGTGATATGATATGGTCATCATCATCTTGTGCTTGTGATCTCCATCGCCAAGCACCGCCATGATCACCATCGTCACCGCGCGACACCTTGATCTCCATCGTAGCATCGTTGTCGTCTCGCCAACTATTGCTTCTACGACTATCGCTACTACTTAGTGATAAAGTAAAGCAATTACATGGCTTTTGCATTTCATACAATAAAGCGACAACCATATGGCTCCTGCCAGTTGCCGATAACTTCGGTTACAAAACATGATCATCTCATACAATAAAATATAGCATCACGTCTTGACCACATCACATCACAACATGCCCTGCAAAAACAAGTTAGACGTCCTCTACTTTGTTGTTGCAAGTTTTACGTGGCTGCTACGGGCTGAAAGCAAGAACCGTTCTTACCTACGCATCAAAACCACAACGATAGTTTGTCAAGTTGGTGCTGTTTTAACCTTCGCAAGGACCGGGCGTAGCCACACTCGGTTCAACTAAAGTGAGAGAAACTTACACCCGCGGTCACCTTTAAGCAACTAGTGCTCAAGCGGTGAAACCAGTCTCGCGTAAGCATCTGGCGTAATGTCGGTCCGGCCGCTTCATCTCACAATACCGCCGAACCAAAGTATGACATGCTGGTAAGCAGTATGACTTATATCGCCCACAACTCACTTGTGTTCTACTCGTGCATATGACATCAACGCATAAAACCAGGCTCGGATGCCACTGTTGGGGAACGCAGTAATTTCAAAAATTTTCCTACGCACACACAGGACCATGGTGATGGCATAGCAACGAGAGGGGAGAGTGTCTGTCCACATACCCTCGTAGACCGAAAGCGGAAGCGTTATAACAACGCGGTTGATGTAGTCGTACGTCTTCACGATCCGACCGATCCAAGCACCGAACGTATGACACCTCCGAGTTCTGCACACGCTCAATTTCGATGACGATCCCCGGCTCCGATCCAGCAAAGCGTCGGGGATGAGTTCCGTCAAGACGACGGCGTGGTAGCGATGATGATGCTCCACCGACGCAGGGCTTCGCTTAAGCTCATGACGATATGACTTCTCCGGCGCAGGGCTTCGCCTAAGCTCATGACGATATGACCGAAGTGGAATATGGTGGAGGGGGGCACCGCACACGGCTAAGGAACGATCCGTAGATCAACTTGTGTGTTATGGGGTGCCCCCCTGCCCCCGTATATAAAGGAGCAAGGGGGGTGTGGCCAGCCCAAGGGGGGCGCGCCTGGAGGAGTCCTACTCCCACCGGGAGTAGGACTCCCCTTTCCTAGTTGGATTAGGATTGGGAAGGAAGAGGAAGGGGCGCCGCCTCTTCTCCTTGTACTATTCGGACTAGAGGAGGGGGCGCGCGCCTGCCTTGCCGCCCTTTCCTCTTCTCCCTATGGCCCATCAAGGCCCATAGACCCCGGGGTTCCGTAACCCCGGTGTTCGTAACTTTCTGCTTTCATCCGGAACCTTCCTGAGTCCAAACATAGGCTTCCAATATATCAATCTTTATGTCTCGATCATTTCGAGACTCCTCATTATGTCCGTGATCACATCCGGGACTCAACAACCTTCGTACATCAATACTTATAAACTCATAATGAACTGTCATCGAAGCGTTAAGCGTGCGGACCCTACGGGTTCGAGAACTATGTAGACATGACCTAGAACCATTCTCGGTCAATAACCAATAGCGGAACCTGGATGCCCATATTGGTTCCTACATATTCTACGAAGATCTTTATCGGTCAAACCGCATAACGATATCGTTGTTCCCTTTGTCATCGGTATGTTACTTACCCGAGATTCGACCGTCGGTATCCAATACCTAGTTCAGTCTCATTCTTGGTAAGTCTCTTTACTCGTTCCGTAATACATCATCTCACAACTAACTCATTAGTTGTAATGCTTGCAAAGCTTATGTGATGTGTATTACCGAGAAGGCCCAGAGATACCTCTCCACAATCGGAGTGACAAAACCTAATCTCGAAATACGCCAACCCAACAAGTACCTTTGGAGACACCTGTAGTACTCCTTTATAATCACCCGATTCACGTTGACGCGTTTGGTAGTACCAAAGTGTTCCTCCGTAAACGGGAGTTGCAAAATCTCATAGTTTACAGGAACATGTATAGGTCATGAAGAAAGCAATAGCAATATACTAAACGATCAAGTGCTAAGCTAACGAAATGGGTCATGTCAATCACATCATTCTCCTAATGAGGTGATCCCATTAATCAAATGACAACACATGTCTATGGTTAGGAAACACAACCATCTTTGATTAATGAGCTAGTCTAGTAGAGGCATACTAGTGACTATCTGTTTGTCTATGTATTCACACATGTATTATGTTTCCGGTTAATACAATTCTAGCATGAATAATAAACATTTATCATGATATAGGGAAATAAATAATAACTTTATTATTGCCTCTAGGGCATATTTCCTTCAAAGTTGACCTTTGAGGTCGTGGATTTCCAGAGCGCTTATCATGCTATTCTGGGAAGGCCAGCTTATGCACGTTTCATGGCCCGACCATGTTACGTGTATCTTAAACTGAAGATGCCTGGTCCCAAGGGCGTGATCACTGTCACGGGCAATCGGAAGAAGGCAGAAGAGTGCTTCCAGAAAGGCTCTAAGATCGCCGATGCTCAGTTGGCAGTGGTAGAGCTACAAGGGTATCGTAAAACTGCAGACCGAGTGATTTGTTGTGAGCTAAGAAGTTCTGCCACGGAGTCAGCATTTGATCATTGGTGAGACGAAACAGGTTCACATTCACCCGACTGATCCCAATGCTGCTCCGACCAACATCTCCACAACACTCGACTCAAAATAGGAAGAAGCGATCATCCAGTTCCTCCGTGAGAATTGGGACATCTTTGCATGGAAGCCTGCTGACATGCCGGGTGTTCCCAAGGAGCTGGCTGAGCATCGCCTACGAGTCGACCCAAAATTCAAACTGGTTAAAGAATATCTTCGGCGGTCCGCCGTCTAGAAGAGAAAGGCCATTGGTGAGGAGGTGGCTCGGCTCTTAGCGGCAGAGTTCATCCGAGAGATCTACCACTCCGAGTGGCTCGCCAATGTCGTCATGGTCCCCAAGAAGGACAAGTCGTTGCGCATGTGCATCGATTTCAAGCATATCAGTCGGGCCTGCTCGAAAGATCATTTCTCTCTTCCTTGCATTGACCAAATAGTGGACTCAACTGCGGGATGTGAGAGGTTGTCTTTTTTAGACGCCTATTCCGGGTACCATCAGATCCATCTGTATGGACCCGATGAGATTAAAACAGCGTTCATCACTCCATTCGGGTGCTTCTGTTATGTCAACATGCCGTTCGGTCTCAAGAATGCCGGAGCCACATTCATGAGGATGATTCAGAAGTGTTTGCTCACTCAAATCAGTCGGAATGTGGAAGCGTACATGGATGATATAGTGGTCAAGTCACGAAAGGGTTCCGACCTGTTGACTGACCTTGCTGAAACATTTGCCAATCTGCGGAGGTATGATATCAAGCTTAACCCATCAAAGTGCACATTTGGAGTTCCTGGTGGAAAGTTACTCGGTTTTCTTGTTTCTGAGCGAGGAATCGATGCTAACCCGGATGAAGCGCCCTGTGCGTGTGCACAATGTCCAGAAACTTACTGGATGCTTGGCCGCTTTAAGTCGATTCATCTCTCGCCTCGGTGAAAAGGCATTGCCTCTTTACCGACTGATGAAGAAGTCAGACAAGTTCGAGTGGACTCTAGAAGCTGATGCAGCGTTTGCAGAGCTCAAAGCTCGCTCTCCACCCACCGGTGCTTGCTGCCCCAATCAGCAAAGAGCCTTTGCTGCTTTACATTGCAGCCAATCGGACAAGTCGTCAAGACTGCATTTACGGTCGAGCGGGAAGAAGAAGGAAAAGCCTTCAAAGTTCAACGCCCAGTTTATTATCTTTCTGAAGTGCTGATCCCATCAAAGCAAAGATACCCTCACTATCACAAGCTTGTTTATGGGATCTATATGACCACAAAGAAGGTTGCTCATTATTTCTCCGATCATTCCATTACGATTAAATCGTGACGCCCCATTGTCGGAAATTCTTCATAACAGAGATGCAACTGGTCGAGTGGCAAAATGGGCGATTGAACTCCTTCCCCTTGATATCAAATTCGAGACAAAGAAAGCCATCAAGTCCCAAGCAATAGCAGACTTCCTCGCCGAGTGGACTGAACAACAGCTTCCGACTCAAGTTCACTCGAAACACTGGACTATGTCTTTCGACGGTTCCAAGATGCTGAACGGTTCTGGTGTAGGGGTTGTATTGGTTTCCCCCCGAGGAGATAGGCTCAAATATGTTCTCCAGATTCACTTTGATTCTTCCAACAACGAAGCAGAATATGAAGCACTCCTGTATGGGTTGCGCATGGCCATTTCACTCGGCGTCCGTCGCCTTATGGTCTACGGCGACTCGAATCTGGTTGTTAATCAAGTGATGAAGGAGTGGGATGTCAGAAGCCCAGCTATGACAGGTTATTGTAATGCAGTGAGAAAGCTGGAGAAGAAATTCGAGGGGTTAGAGCTTCATCATATACCCCGACTGAAAAATCAAGCTGCAGATGATTTGGCGAAGATAGGATCCAAGAGGGAAGCCATTCCTAGTAATGTATTTTTGGAGCACATTCATGCACCATCAGTGCAGGAGGATCCTTTCACAGAAGAAGCCCCACAGCAAAAAAGTGCCAATGATCCGACTGAAGTTGAGGTCCCAGCCGTGGTCGACCTAATTATGGAAGTTGTGGTCATCACTCCCGACTGGACGGTGCCGTACATCGCATATATCCTAAGGAAAGAGCTCCCAGAGAATGAAGAAGAGGCTCGACAGATCGTCCGGACGATCCAAGGCCTTTACAAAGTGATCAAGGGACAGTTGTTCGAGAAAGCGTGATCGAGTCGGCCAGAAGTGTATCAGGCCAGAAGAAGGTCAGATAATTCTTGAGGATATCCACTCGGGGACCTGCGGCCATCATGCGTCCTCTCGGACCATTGTGGCTAAAGCATACCGAGCCAGATTTTACTGGCCGAAAGCTAATGAAATGGCAAAAGAAATAGTTGACAAGTGTGAAGGATGTCAGTTCTATTCCAACATGTCGCACAAGCCCGCCTCAGCCTTGAAGACCATTCCACTCGTCTGGCCCTTCGCTGTTTGGGGATTGGATATGATTGGACCGTTGAGAACTGGTAGAAGCGGCTTCACTCATTTGCTAGTAGCAGTCGACAAGTTCACCAAGTGGATCGAAGCTAAGCCCATCAAGAACCTCGACGCATGCACTGCTATCAGTTTCATCAGAGAGTTAATATTCAGATATGGTGTTCCGCATAGCATCATCACCGAAAATGGGTCAAACTTCGATAATGACAAGTTCAAAGCCTTCTGCGCCTCTCAAGGCACGCGGGTCGACTATGCTTGATGGCTCATCCTCACCGAATGGACAAGCAGAACGTGCAAACGGCCTCATTCTCAAAGGGCTGAAACCACCGCTGATGCGTGATCTCAAACACGCAGCAGGAGCTTGGGTCAACGAACTTCCATCAGTTCTCTGGGGATTGAGGACCACTCCTAATCGGTCGACTGGGGGAACTCCATTCTTCCTGGTCTATGGAGCTGAAGCAGTTCTGCCGAGTGACCTGCTTCACAATGCGCCTCGAGTCGAACTATACTCTGAAGAAGAAGAGGAACAAGCCCGGCAAGATGCAGTCAACCTCTTGGAAGAGGAGAGAGAAATGGCCCTGATCTGCTCGACTATCTATCAACAAGACTTGCGTCGATTCCATGCCAGAAATGTGAAGAGTCGAGCCTTCCAAGAGGGAGATTTGGTCCTCCGAGTGGATCAACAGAAACCACACAAGCTCGCTCCCACTTGGGAAGGTCCTTCATCGTCACAAGAGTTCTCCACAACGGAGCGTATCATCTCTACAACGTTGATCGCCAGATCGACGAGCCTCGAGCTTCGAACGCTGGAGCTGCTCCGCCTTTTACACTTAATACTCACTTTCGGTTGAGATGTAATAAAAGTACTTTGTAGTTTGTTTATCTAAGACAAGAATGTTATAATTTTCCCGGTGATTGTTATTACTTTTGTTGAAATTTCCCCGATGGGTGGCTTAGTTGCAAATCCGGTTCGCCTAAGTTTGTAAAAAAAATCCTTTCCGAGTGGCGAGCCAGTCTCTCACTCGGGGGCTTAGCTGCGAATCCACTTCGCCTAAGTATTCAAAATCCTACCGAGTGGCGAGCCAGTCTCCTACTCGGGGGCTTAGCTGCAGTCCAAGTACTCGCCTAAGTATTCAAAATCCTACCGAGTGGCGAGCCAGTCTCCCACTCGGGGGCTTAGCTGCAGTCCAAGTACTCGCCTAAGTATTCAAAATCCTACCGAGTGGCGAGCCAGTCTCCCACTCGGGGCTTAGCTACAGTCCAAGTACTCGCCTAAGTATTCAAAATCCTACCGAGTTGCGAGCCAGCATCCCTCTGTAGGGCTTAGCTGCAGTCCAAGTTCTTTCCTAAGTATTCAAAATCCTACCGAGTGGCGAGCCAGCCTCCCACTCGGAGGCTTAGCTGCAGTCCAAGTACTCGCCTAAGTATTCAAATCCTACCGAGTGGTGAGCCAGCCTCCCACTCGGGGCTTGCAACAGCCCAAGGATTCGCCTTTAACATCCAAAATAATGAAAATCGCAAGGACTGACGAGGTGCAGGTCATTGCTACCTTCTCCTTCAAAGCTACGCCATAAAAATCCTACCGAGTGGAGAGCAAACCTCCCACTGGAGGCTTAGCTGCAGCCAGTGCTCGCCTAAGTAATAGAAATCCCACCGAGTGGAGAGCAAACCTCCCACTCAGAGGCTTATCTGCAGCCAGGTGCTCACCTAAGTAATAGAAATCCTACCGAGTGGAGAGCAAACCTCCCACTCGGAGGCTTAGCTGCAGCCCAGTGCTCCCCTAAGTAATAAAAATCCTACCGAGTGGAGAGCAAACCTCCCACTCGGAGGCTTAGCTGCAGCCCAGTGCTCGCCTAAGTAATAGAAATCCTACCGAGTGGAGAGCAAACCTCCCACTCGGAGGCTTAGCTGCAGCCCAGTGCTCGCCTAAGTAATAAAAATCCTACCGAGTGGAGAGCAAACCTCCCACTCGGAGGCTTAGCTGCATCCTAGTGCTCGCCTAAGTAATACAAATCCTACCGAGTGGAGAGCAAACCTCCCACTCGAAGGCTTAGCTGCAGCCCAGTGCTCGCCTAAGTAATAAAAACCCTACCGAGTGGAGAGCAAACCTCCCACTCGGAGGCTTAGTTGCGGTCCAGTGCTCGCCTAAGTAAGGAATTCATCCCAATCCGCAAGGACGACGAGGTGCAGGTTGACTGTTACCTTCTCCTTCGGAGCTTCGCCACAAGTACAACGTGCGGTCCATCCCAATCCGCAAGGACGACGAGGTGCAGGTCGACTGCTACCTCCTCCTTCGGAGCTTCGCCACAAGTACAACGTGCGATCCATCCCAATCCGCAAGGACGACGAGGTGCAGGTCGACTGCTACCTCCTCCTTCGGAGCTTCGCCACAAGTACAACGTGCGGTTCATCCCAATCAGCAAGGACGACGAGGTCAGTCGCAGTCTGTGTTCCATCTCTACCTGCAGGATAGATGAAGCACAAGTCGACTGGAGTTTCAACGGAATATCTTCCGAATGAGGAGCAAAGTTCTCTCGAAGGAAAACAAAGCATGTTAAAGGATAAATCAAGTTTGGATAAACGTCCTACGGATCCAAAGGTGCTCAGGCGTTAAGCCCGTTAAAGTTTATCGGTTACAAAAACCACTCGGCATTCCGAGGCAAATTTACGGTGGGACTTAGAAGTTTTTTACTCCTCCGGCGGAGGACTGGAAGGTGCAACAAACTGGTCGAGGTCGATTCCGTCGGCAATACGGGTAGCAGCAGTGATGAAAGTCTCCATGAAAGATCTGAAGTCATGCTTCCTGGTGTTGGCAACCTTGAGAGACACCAGCTTGTCCTCTTGCGCTTCCTTGCAAAGTGGACACGAACCGTAGATAGAGCAACATCAGCACCACACACCGCGTAAGACTTTTTCCATTCTTGCACTCGACTTGGAATCTCATTCAGTCGAGTCATCGTGGATTCAAGGTCATTCAAGGCGCCCGATCCGCCAGAGAGTCGAGTCGATCCGCGACACTGCAACTTTCAGTCGAGCAAGATAATCCACCACGCTAGCAACGCGAGACTCCAGTCGGAGCACATTCATAGCAGCTTCGTCCTTCACAGGAGAGTTGATGGGGTCCAAGCTGGTTTCCACTCGACTGGTTTCTTCTTCGAAGTTTTGACAGAATTCTGAAAACACAGCTCAGACTCAAAATAACGATCATGTGATGAGCCGGTGATAGCAAGACAGTCGGGTAAAAGAGATTACCTTCAAGCATGAGAAACAGCTTCTTGGCGAGCCCTCCAAGATAAATCTCCAGGTCATTTCGCTTCCCCGCCAGTTGGCCAGCCTTGTCAGACAGAACAATCTTGTCGTTCTTCAGTCGACTAACTTCCTTGTTAGCCGCATCAAGAGCGGCTTTCAGCTTGGCATTTTCATCTTCAAGTTTGTCGACTGAGGCAAGCTTCTCTTCAGCGAGCTTTGTTTTCTCCAAAGCCGCCGTGCCTCTCTGCAAGGTCAAGGTTCTTCTTCTTCAAAGTCTCTTCCAGTTTATCTCAAGAAGCAACAATGAGAACAGAGTTGAGAATGAACAGAAAAACAAAGGCGAGTCGTCAAAAGTTCTCACCAGCCATACCTTTTGCTTCATCCTTTGCCTTCGCAAATTCTCCCGAGCAAGCTTCAAATCGAGGTTGAGCTGGATCTGCTTGTTCTCTAATCTCAAGATAGCGAGCCACAAGCTCGCAAGATTTCTGCAAAGAGTCAACCAACGAAAGACATCAAAGACAGATCACTTCCGAGTGATTAAGGAAAAATAGTAGCATTTCTAAGACTACAGTCGAATCAAAACATTCGACAATAGTCTCGGGGACTACACCCAGCGGGTGCACTCAGCCTGCCCCCACTGGTTTTACCAATTTGGTTCGACCAGTCGACCAAAAGAGGCAAAATGGTTATGTGTCAGCGGTCAGCCGCAAAAAAAAAACGACAACAACACACAGTTCTTTAGACTATAGTCGACTGCACGCAGTCGACCATAGTCTCGGGGACTACACCCAGTGGGTGCACTTAGCGTGCCCCCACCGGTTTTACGGTTCCATTCGACTTGGTCCGTCTGTGTCGATTGAACAAGTTCACAAAGATAAAGACTATAGCCGATCGCACGCAATCGACCATAGTCTCGGGGACTACACCGATGGGTGCACTCAGCGATGCCCCCACAAAAGTTCAATCGACACACCCACCCAAAGGGTGTACAGATATGGAAATCTCCGTAAGGAAGCAGTTTGGTAGCATATCCTAACAAAGCAAGCAACGATTGACTTACTTGGACATTGCTCGAGAGCTGAACTAGCATCATAGGCCGCTGGCTAGCCTCTCGGACCGCTTTCACTTGCTCCATCATGATCCCTGCTCATGATGGCCTCCTTAGCAGCACTCACTTGGTCTTCCGGACGTGGTGTATAGCAAAGAGAGATGGTGGATCAGCAATCGACGAAGTGGGTCGGGCACTTGTCGGCGTACAAAGAAAAGACACAGAAGCCCGAGTGGGGTTGCCTCCCTCGAAAATCAGCGTCTCAGGAATCGCCGCGACTGGAGCAGCCTTGCCAACAGTCACTCTCTTGTTCTTCCTCTTCCTCAATGGCGCTTCCTCGTCATCATCGGGGAGATCAATGACGTGAGGCGGAACTACAAGAAAGATTCAAAAGTAAACATGAAAGTCCAATCGACTGAAAGCGAAACCTCAGAGATCATACCAAGGTTGGAGGTGGCAGCATCTTCCATTTCCTGATCTTCGTGCTTTGCTGAAGTCTCGGAGGTAGCGGCACTGTAGATTTCAAGAATCGGCTGATCAGTCATCAAGTCGACCCAAAGTTCACTCATGTTGAATAAGGAAATACAAGGTTTTGTTGGTTACCCGGAGATGGTGGGGATGACCATCCGCATCTTGGGCAGAGCCTTCGCCGGCTTTGACGATGTTGCTCGAGGTTGCTTCAGCGGTTTCTCAGTCGGCGCAGGGGAAGTTGTCCTAGGTCGCTTGCTGATCGCCTGGGCACAACAGCTTTACCGCTACCCGGCCGCCGGGTCATGCGTCAACTTGGACCTTCCCTCCGAGCGAGGAGGATCGACGTCTTCCTCCTCTTCCTCCTCCTCTTCCTCTTCATCAGAGCTGTCATCCCCCTCATCCTCCTCGCCGTTGGACTCCCATTCCTCCTGACTTTCACCTCCACTTCCTTCTTCTTCTTCGACTGTTTCCTGCGCCCCGTTGGGCATCGAGTACATCTTAGTGGTGACCTAGAAGACAACAAAACAAGGCGAAAGTCAGTCGATGAATTGGCATTTAAACAAAATGAATGCAGCCGAATCACAGTCGAAGATAAGTGGTTGTACCTTGTCTACTTCGTAAGTCTGGTCCAGTGGTGGAATCCTCCTAGCTCCGCGAGGGTTATCTTTGTTTCCTGTGATGGCAGTCATCCACTTCTCCAGCGTGGCGTCATCGACCTCCTCCGGATGGACCCGAGTGGTATCATCCGCATTCAGAGTACATCCACATCGGATGACCCCAGTATTGGAGTGGCTGAATACGCCGTCGGAGGAAAACCTCCAGGAGATCCATGCCGGTCACCCCATCGCGAATAAGCTGGACTACACGCTCCATCAGCAATTTTACTTGGGCCTTCTCCTCTGGTAACACCTTCAGGGAAGATGGCTTGCTCACTCGACTCATGGAGAAAGGAGGGAGCCCAATGACCGCCTGCGTCGGCCGGTCTTGGCAAGAGAACCAGGTCGATCGCCACCCTCTAACCAAGTCGGGGAGAGTCATAGCCGAAAGGCGCTCTTCCCCTCATCTGGACCCCGAGTCCCCGCACATCTGGATTACTTGGGTTCTCTCGTCATTCGGGTTTGTTTTCTTCACCGTCTGAGAGCGACAGGTGAATATGTGCTTGAAGAGACCCCAGTGCGGTCGACAACCCAAGAAGTTCTCGCATAACGAAATGAAAGCAGCAAGGTAGACAATGGAGTTGGGAGGAAATGATGGAGTTGCGCCCAAAAAGTTTAGAAACCCCGGAAAAAGGATTCGTGGTAGAGAAAATCCCTGATCTACGTGGGTGGCTGTGGAGAACACACTCACCCTCTTCAGCTGCGGTTGCCACTGCTCCGGAAGCCTCGCCGACCCATGGGGATCAGTCCTTCATTGGCGGATCGGTGAGGTCCTTCTCGGTGATGGTCGAGCGGATCCAATCTCCTTGGACCCAGCCTTGCGGCAGTTTGGACCGCTGAAGAGGATCCGCCTGACCGGGCGCTCTCCCTTAGCCTTCGCCACGCCTTCTTCACCTGCTCTGTGGCTGCGGTCTTCTCCTTCACCTTGGTCGCCGGCGAAACAAGTGCTGAGTTGCGGCGCCGGACAGGCTAAGAGCGTAGCAGAAGGTTTGGAGGCGGAGGGAGGAGAAGATTGGGGTCACACTGTTCAAAATACCCTGTCCGACGCTTTATATGGGGCCGCTTCCGAGTGGCTGACCGGTAGGCCCAGGCAATCTCGCCAAATCTCAAGAATAGCGCCAAGACGCTGATACGTGGCGAAAAAGGCGGCACGAAGATCGAGGCATCATCATCTTATCCCATCCGAGTGCCACAGTTTTCTCCGCTTCGCGCGCTTCCCAAAATTCAGATCCCGCGAAATCCGCTGATCGTGGAGCAACCCGTCAGATAGCAGATTTCCTCCGATCCGTCGCTCGGAAATCCTCAAGTTCACAGAGTTCACTCGACAAAACGTGAAGAATGGATCAAGGCGACTGAAAGAGAAGTTGATGCCATCACTAAAAGGTCGTTGATCCAGAGTCATACACACTCACAACACGAAGAATAGGTCGGAAAGATTATCAACTCCTTCCTCACTCAAACCTCGATCCATTCGGGGGCTAATGATGAAGTCATGTACCTGGGGTAGGGTCATAGACCTGCCCAAAGGTACCCTCCACAAGGACACTCACAAGAGAAGCGGCCTTCGATCGACTGGTAGGTTTCCACTCGACAGATTCAAAGACACTCGACCAAGGGTTCCCACTTCGACCACCAGGAGTCCAAGAGCCACTCGGTGCCCAAACGGTCTCAGAAGTTAAATAGTCTTTATGATCTTAATGACACTTTATGTAAGGCGCTACCAAGAACGCCTAGCCTTAACGCACCTTAAACCCTCTCTCACACGGGCTGGCTGGGGTCCCGGCGCACTCTATATAAGCCACCCTCCACAGCTTAGAAGGGTTCGCACCCTTGTAACACATACGCATATAATCCAATGACAGCCTCCGGGCTCCGAGACGAGGGCTATTACCTCCTCCGAGAAGGGCCTGAACTCGTAAATCCCTTGCGTATACAACTACTCCATAGCTAGGATCTTGCCTCTCCATACCTACCCCCCATTCTACTGTCAGACTTAGAACCACGACAGCGCCCCCTCCCTTCCTTCTCCTTCTCCCTTCCCTTTTTCCTATTCCACGTGGGAGGTGGAATTCTACTAGGACTAGGGAGTCCTAGTAGGACTCCACACTTTGAGCGCGCCCTATGAGGGACGGCCTCCTCCTCCCTCCATCCTTTATATACGTGGCCAGGGGCACCCCATAGACACACAAGTTGATCATTGATATCTTAGCCGTGTGCGGTGCCCCCCTCCACCATAATCCACCTCGGTCATATCGTCGTAGTGCTTAGGCGAAGCCCTGCGCCGATAGCTTCATCATCACCGTCATCACGCCGTTGTGCTGACGAAGCTCTCCCTCGACACTCTGCTGTATCGTGAGTTCATGGGACGTCACCGAGCTGAACGTGTGCAGATCACGGAGGTGCCGTACGTTCGGTAGTACTAGGATCGGTCGATCGTGAAGACATACGACTACATCAACCGCGTTGTCATAACGCTTCCGCTTATGGTCTACGAGGGTACGTGGACAACACTCTCCCCTATCGTTGCTATGCATCACCATGATCTTGCGTGTGCGTAGGATATTTTTTTTTTGAAATTACTACGTTCCCCAACAGTGGCATCCGAGCCAGGTTTATGCGTAGATGTTATATGCGCGAGTAGAACACAAGTGAGTTGTGGGCGATAATAGTCTACTGCTTACCAGCATGTGATACTTTGATTCGGCGGTATTGTTGGTTGAAGAGGCCCGGACCGACATTACGCGTACGCTTACGCGAGACTGGTTCTACCGACGTGCTTTGCACATAGGTGGCTGGCGGGTGTCAGTTTCTCCAACTTTAGTTGAATCGAGTGTGGCTACGCCCGGTCCTTGTTGAAGGTTAAAACAACACATACTTGACGAAAAATCGTTGTGGTTTTGATGCAAGAACGATTCTTGCTCAGCCCGTAGTAGCCACGTAAAACTTGCAACAACAAAGTAGAGGACGTCTAACTTGTTTTTGCAGGGCATGTCGTGATATGATATGGTCAAGACGTGATGAGATATAAATTGTTGTATGAGATGATCTTGTTTTGTTCAAGTTATCGGCAACTGGCAGGAGCCTTATGGTTTCCTCTTTATTGCATAAGATGCAAGCGCCATATGATTGCTTTACTTTATCGCTATGCGATAGCAATAGTTGGCGAGACGACCATGTGACGACACATTGATAAAGATCAAGATGATGGAGATCATGGTGTCATGCTGTTGACAATGGAGATCATAACGGTACTTTGTAGATGGAGATCAAAGGCACAAGATGATGATGGCCATATCATGTCACATATTTTGATTGTATGTGATGTTTATCTTTTATACATTTTATTTTGCTTAGTTCGGCGGTAGCTTTATAAGATGATCCCTTACTAAAATTTGAAGGTTTAAGTGTTCTCCCTGAGTATGCATCGTTCGACAGTTCTTCGTGCTGAGACACCACGTGATGATCGGGTGTGATAAGCTCTACATTCACATACAACGGGTGCAAGCCAGTTTTCCACACACAGAATACTCGGGTTAAACTTGACGAGCCTAGCATATGCAGATATGGCCTCGGAACACTGAGACCGAAAGGTCGAGCGTGAATCATATAGTAGATATGATCAACATAGTGATGTTCATCATTGAAAACTACTCCATCTCACGTGATGATCGGACATGGTTCAGTTGATATGGATCACGTGATCATTTAGATGACTAGAGGGATGTCTATCTAAGTGGGAGTTCTTTAGTAATATGATTAATTGAACTTTATTTTATCATGAACTTAGTACCTAATAGTATTTGCATAACTATGTTGTAGATCAATAGCTCGTGATCTAGCTCCCCTTTTATTTTTGATATGGTCCTAGAGAAACTAAGTTGAAAAATGATAGTAGCAATGATGCGGACTTGGTCCGTGATCTGAGGATTATCCACATTGCTGCACCGAAGAATTGTGTCCTTGATGCACCGCTAGGTGACAGACCTATTGCAGGAGCAGATGCACACGTTATGAACGTTGAACAAAGCTCGGTATGATGACTACTTAATAGTTTAGTGCACCATGCTTTACGGCTTAGCACCGGGACTTCAAAAATGTTTTGAACGTCACAGAGCATATAAGATGTTCTAAGAGTTGAAATTGGTATTTCATACTCATGCCCGTGTCGAGAGGTATGAGACTTCTGACAGTACTTTGCCTACAAGATGGAGGAGAATAGCTCAACCAGTGAGCATATGCTCAGATTGTCTGGGTACTACAATTGCTTGAATCAAGTGGGAGTTAATCTTCCAGATAAGATAGTAATTGACAAAGTTCTCTAGTCACTATCACCAAGTTACTAGAACTTAGTGATGAACTACAATATGCAAGGGATGACGAAAGTAATTCCCAAGCTCTTCGCGATGCTGAAATCGGCGAAGGTAGAAATTAAGAAATAGCATCAAGTGTTGATGGTTAACAAGATCACTAGTTTCAAAGAAAAGGGCAAAGGGAAAGAAATAGGAACTTCAAAGAAGAATAGCAAGCAAGTTGCTGCTCCCATGAAGAAGCCCAAACCTAGACCCAAGCCCGAACCGAAAGTGCTTCTACTGCAAAGGAAATGGTCACTGGAAGTGGAACTGCCCTAGATACTTGGCGGATAAGAAGGATGGCAAAGTGAACAAAAGTATATTAGATATACATGTTATTGATGTGTACTTTACTAGTATTTATAGCAAGCCATCAGTATTTGATACTGGTTTAGTTGCTAAGAGTAGTAACTCAAAACGGAAGTTGCAAAATAAACAGAGACTAGTTAAGGGCGAGGTGATGATGTGTGTTGGAAGTGATTCCAAGGTTGATAAGATCACCATTCCACACTCCCTTTACCTTCGGGATTAGTGTTGAACCTAAAATAAATGTTATTTGGTGTTTGCGTTGAGCATAATATGATTGGATCATGTTTATTGCAATACGGTTATTCATTTAAGTCAAAGAATAATTGTTATTCTGTTTACATGAATAAAACCTTCTGAGGTCATACACCCAAGGTGAATGGTTTGTTGAATCTCGATCATAGTGATACACATATTCATAATATTGACGCCAAAAGATGCAAAGTTAATAATGATAGTGCAACATATTTGTGGCACTGCCGTTTAGGTTATATTGGTGTAAAGTGCATGAAGAAACTCCATGTTGATGGACTTTTGGAATCACTTGATTATGAATCACTTGATGCTTGCAAACCATGCCTCATGGGCACGATGACTAAGACTCCAGTCTCCGGAACAATGGAGCGAGCAACTGACTTATTGGAAATAATACATACTGATGTATGCGATCCGATGAGTGTTGAGGCTCGCAGCGGGTATCGTTATTTTCCGACCTTTACAGATGATTTAAGCAGATATGGGTATATCTACTTGATGAAACATAAGTCTGAAACATTTGAAAAGTTCAAAGAATTTCAGAGTGAAGTGGAAAATCATCGTAACAAGAAAATAAAGTTTCTACGATCTGATCGCGGAAACGAATATTTGAGTTACGATTTTTGGTCTTCATTTGAAACAATGTGGAATAGTTTTGCAACTCACGTCACCTGGAATACCACAGCGTAATGGTGTGTCCGAATGTCATAACCGTACTTTATTGGATATGGTGCGTCTATGATGTCTCTTACCAATTTACCACTATCGTTTTTGGGGTTATGCATTACAGACAGCTGCATTCACATTAAATAGGGCACCATCTAAATCCGTTGAGACGACACCATATGAACTGTGGTTTGGCAAGAAACCCAAAGTTGTCGTTTCATAAAGTTTGGGGCTGTGATGCTTATGTGAAAAGGTTTCAACCTGATAAGCTCGAACCCAAATCGGAGAAATGCGTCTCCATAGGATACCCAAAGGAAACTGTTGGGTACACGTTCTATCACAGATCCGAAGGCAAGATATTCGTTGAATAGAATAGGTCCTTTCTAGAGAAGAAGTTTCTCTCGAAAGAAGTGAGTGGGACGAATGTGAAACTTGATGAGGTAATTTTCCTTCTCCCAAATTAGAAAGTAGTTCATCACAGAAATCAGTTCCAGTGATTTCTACACCAATTAGTGAGGAAGATAATGATTATGGTCATGAAACTTCAGATCAAGTTACTACCAAACCTCGTAGGTCAACCATAGTAAGATCCGCACCAGAGTGGTAGGGTAATCCTGTTCTGGAGGTCATGTTACTTGACCATGACAAACCTATGAACTATGAGGAAGCGATGATGAGGCCAGATTCCGCAAAATGGCTTGAGGCCATAAAATCTGAGATAGAATCCATGTATGAGAACAAAGTGCAAACTTTGGTGGACTCGCCCGTTGATCGGCAAGCCATTCTTAATAAATGGATCTTCAAGAGGAAGACGGACGCTGATAGTAGTGTTACTATCTACAATGCTCGAATTGTCGCAAAAAAGGTTTTCGACAAGTTCAAGGTATTGAATACTATGAGATTTTCTCACTCCTAACGATGCTTAAGTCTGTCCGAATCATGTTAGTAGTTGCCACATTTTATGAAATCTGGCAAATGGATGTCAAAACTTCATTCCTTAATGGATTTCTTAAAGAAGAGTTGTATATGATACAACAAGAATGTTTTGTCAATCCTAAAGGTGCTAAAAAGTGTGCAAGCTCCAGTGATCCATCTATGGAGTGGTGCAAGCATCTCGGAGTTGGAATATACGCTTTGATAGTGTGATCAAAGGATATGGTTTTATACAGACTTTTTGAGAAGCCTGTATTTATAAGAAAGTGAGTGGGAGCACTACAACATTTCTGATAAGTATATGTGAATGACATATTGTTGATCGGAAATAATGTAGAATTTTTCTGGAAAGCATATAGGAGTGTTTGAAAGGAGTTTTTCAAATAAAGACCTAGGTGATGCTGCTTACATATTGAGCATCAAGATCTATAGAGATAGAACAAGATGCTTGATAAGTTTTTTCAATAAGTACATACCTTGACAAGATTTTGAAGTAGTTCAAAATGGCACAGTCAAAGAAGGAGTTCTTACCTGTGTTGCAAGGTGTGAAGTTGAGTCAGACTCAATGCCCGACCACTGCAGAAAATAGAACGAGAATGAAAAGTCATTCCCTATGCCTCAGCCATAGGTTCTATAAAGTATGCCATGCTGTGTACCAGACCTATTGTGTACCCTACCCTGAGTTTGGCAAGGGAGTATGATATGTCTCCATCGTATCTATAATTTTTTATTGTTCCATGCCAATATTATTCAACTTTCATATACTTTTGGTAACTTTTTATACTATTTTTTGGGACTAACATATTGACCCAGTGCCCAGTGCTAGTTCCTGTTTGTTGCATGTTTTATGTTTCGCAGAAACCCAATATCAAACGGAATCCAAATAGGATAAAAACGGACGGAGAATTACTTTGGAATATTTCGGATTTTCCGGAGGAAGAATCAACGCGAAACGGTGCCCGAGGTGGCCACGAGACAGGGGAGCGCGCCTGGCACCCTCGTGGGCCACCCGTAAGGCGGTTGACGCTCTTCTTTTGCCGCAAGAAAGCTAATTTTATGAGAAAAATCTGGGCGAAAGATTCACCCCAATCGGAGTTACGGATCTCCGGATATAAAAGAAATGGTGAAGGGGCAGAATCAGGAAACGCAAAACACAGAGAGAGACAGAGAGACATACCCAATCTCGGAGGGGCTGTCGCCCCTCCCACGCCATGGGAGCCAAGGACCATAGGGGAAACCCTTCTCCCATCTAGGGACAAGGTCAAGGAAGAAGAAGAAGGGGGGCTCTCTCCCCCTTGCTTCCGGTGGGGCCGGAATGCCGCTGGGGGCCATCATCATCACCGCGATCTTCACCAACACCTCCGCCATCTTCACCAACACCTCCATCACCTTCCCCCATCTATATTCAGCGGTCCACTCTCCCGCAACCCGCTGTACCCTCTACTTGAACATGGTGCTTTATGCTTCATATTATTATCCAATGATGTGTTGCCATCCTATGATGTCTGAGTAGATTTTCGTTGTCCTATCGGTGATTGATGAATTGCTATGATTGGTTTAATTTGCTTGTGGTTATGTTGCTGTCCTATTGGGTCCTCCGTGTCACGCAAGCACGACGGATTCCCACTGTAGGGTGTTGCAATACGTTCATGATTCGCTTATAGTGGGTTGCTAGAGTGACAGAAGCTTAAACCCGAGTAAGGGGATTGTTGCGTATGGGATAAAGGGGACTTGATGCTTTAATGCTATGGTTGGGTTTTACCTTAATGATCTTTAGTAGTTGCGGATGCTTGCTAGAGTTCCAATCATAAGTGCATAAGATCCAAGAAGAGAAAGTATGTTAGCTTATGCCTCTCCCACATAAAACTTGCTATCGGTCTAGTAAAGTAGTCAGTTGCTTAGGGACAATTTCACAACTCCTACAACCACTTTTCCACACTCGCTATATTTACTTTATTGTTTCTTTTTCTAAACAGCCCCTATTTTATATTTACGTGTTCTTTATTATCTTGCAAACCTATCCAACAACACCTACAAAGTACTTCTAGTTTCATACTTGTTCTAGGTAAAGCGAACACTAAGCGTGCGTGAAATGAGAGTCGATGGCAGATAGGGCTTGAGAGAATATTTGTTCTACCTTTAGCTCCTCGTTGGGTTCGACACTCTTACTTATCGAAAGAGGCTACAACTATCCCATATACTTGCAGGTCATCAAGACCTTTTTCTGGTGCCGTTGCCGGGGAGTCATAGCGTGGGGTGAATATTCTCGTGTGTGCTTGTTTGCTTTATCACTAAGTAATTTTTATTTGCTGTTCTAAGTTGTTCTGTCTTTAGTTATGGATAGATATGGAACACAAAATACCAAAAAAAGGTGTACTTGATACTCATGGAGATGGGGAACCTCCTAAAACCCTCGATGATCATTATGTGAAAAATATTATGTACTACTTTGATAATCCTGAGAAAACCCTATTCAACTTTATAATGGGAGTAACGTTGGATCAACATGAATACTTTAGGGATTATCGCTTGACACAAAAAGGGAAACTATTACGGGATCAAATTAATATGTTGCGTTGGTATGCTCGGGATCTATGCTTGAGATATGATTATACTTGTTTCTCTAGGATGAAGGCTCGACACCTTCCCTTTTCATGCAAATTTAATGATAATGAAACCTTAGCTTCTTATGCTAATGGTATATATGATTACTATGATGTTGAACAAATTGAAGAATTTGTTGCTTTTAAGGCTGCTTATGAAATTGAATCTTTGTTTGAAAAGTATGAAGCTTTTGATGATGATGTTTATAGGCCTGAAATTTTTTCTATACTTAGATATTGCTATGCGAATTATGAATGTAATTCCTATATTGATGCTTTTATTGAGAAAGTCTCCGCTGTCCAAGAAGAGACTAATATTTTGTAGTAGTCTATGGAAGAAGAAATTGAAGAAACTGTGAGCTCATTGGATGAAAAAGATGATGAGGAGAGCGAAGAACAAAAGGAGGAAGAGCGGATTGATCACCCGTGCCCACCTTCTAATGAGAGTAACTCTTCAACTCATACATTGTTTAATTCCCCTTCATGCTTACCGAAGGATGATTACTATGATGATTGTTATGATCCCGTTGATTCTCTTGAAATATCCCTTTTTGATGATGCTTGCTATGCTTGTGGCCAAGATGCCAATTTGAATTATGCTTATGGAGATGAACTTGCTATAGTTCCTTATGTTAAACATGAAATTGTTTCTATTGCACCCACGCATGATAGTCCTATTATCTTTTCGAATTTTCCAAGCTAAACTACATTGGAGAAGTTTGCCCTTATTAAGGATTATATTGATGGGTTGCATTTTACTACTACACATGATGATTTTGATAGATATAATATGCATGTGCTTGCTGCTCCTACTTGCAATTATTATGAGAGAGGAACTATATCTCCACCTCTCTATGTTTTCAATATGATAAAATTGCAAGAAACTGTTTATACTATGCATTGGCCTTTACTTTGTGTGCATGAATTGTTCTTTTATGATATGTCGATGCATAGGAAGAGAGTTAGACTTCGTCATTTCTTGATATTTGTTTCTTTGTGCTCACTACTAAATTACAAATCATTGTTAATTAAAATTGGCTTTGATATACCTTGGGATCCGGGTGGATCCATTACTTGAGCACTATAGGCCTAGCTTAATGGCTTTAAAGAAAGCGCTGCCAGGGAGACAACCCGGAAGTTTTAGAGATTCATTTATTTCTGTTGAGTGTTTTTTCTTATAGTTTAAAAACAAAAATAAATAAATAGGGGAACCAAAAACTTTTTCAAAAAGGAAAGTGAAAGTGAGAAAGACAAGCATTGTTGAAGTGGGAGAGCTCCTTGAACTTTGTTCATGCTCACGGAAACTTTGTGAATCTTAATTACAGAAAAATTTCATCAAAAATAATTATCCCCTTGTACAATTCCATTGTATTATAAAAGTAATGCCTTTAGGATATTTACAATTCTTGTTGGTTTGTACGGTGCAGGACAGAAACTTTGGCTGTAGTGCGCGATTTTACATTTTTTGCTGGAACGTCAAATGGTTCTGATTTCTTTTCCACTGTCTTCCTGTACAATGTTTTTATTTTTCCTAATTTTTGTAGAATTTGTGGGGTACCAGAAGTATGGTGAATATTCAGATTGCTACAGGTTGTTCTGTTTTTGACAGATTCTGTTTTTGATGCATAGGTTGCTTGTTTTGATGAAACTATCAATTTATATCAGTGGATTAAGTCATGGAAAAGCTATATTACAGTAGACACAATGAAAAAACAAAATATGAATTGGTTTGCAACATTTCCTAGAGTAGTGATTTGCTTTATTATACTAACGGATCTTACCGAGTTTTCTGTTGAAGTTTTGTGTGGATGAAGTGTTCGATGATCGAGAAGGTCTCGATGTAAGAAGAAGGAAGAGAGGCAAGAGCTCAAGCTTGGGGATTCACGAGGAACCCCAAGTAAATATTCAAGGAGACTCAAGCGTCTAAGCTTGGGGATGCCCCGGAAGGCATCCCCTCTTTCTTCAACAAGTATCGGTATGTTTTCGGATTCGTTTCGTTCATGCGATATGTGCAATCTTGGAGCATCTTTTGCACTTAGTTTTCATTTTTCTTTTATGCACCATGCTGGTATGAGATAGTCCTTGGTTGATTTATAGAATGCTCAGTGCACTTCACTTAAATCTTTTGAGTATGGCTTTATAGAATGCTTCATGTGCTTCACTTATATCATTTGAAGTTTGGATTGCCTGTTTCTCTTCACATAGAAAACCGCCATTTGTAGAATGCTCTTTTGCTTCACTTATATTTGTTAGAGCATGGGCATATCTTTTGTAGAAAGAATTAAACTCTCTTGCCTCACTTATATCTATTTAGAGAGATGACAGGAATTGGTCATTCACATGGTTAGTCATAAAATCCTACATAAACTTGTAGATCACTGAATATGATATGTTTGATTCCTTGCAATAGTTTTGCGATATAAAGATGGTGATATTAGAGTCATGCTAGTGGGCGACTGTGGATTAGTAGAAATACTTGTGTTGAGGTTTGTGATTCCCGTAGCATGCACGTATGGTGAACCGCTTTGTGATGAAGTCGGGGCATAATTTATTTACTGATTGTCTTCCTTATGAGTGGCGGTCAGGGACGAGCGATGGTCTTTTCCTACCAATCTATCCCCCTAGGAGCATGCACGTAGTACTTTGTTTCGATGACTAATAGATTTTTGCAATAAGTATGTGAGTTCTTTATGGCTAATGTTGAGTCCATGGATTATACGCACTCTTACCCTTCCATCATTGCTAGCCTTTTCGGTACCGTGCATTACCCTTTCTCACCTTGAGAGTTGGTGCAAACTTCGCCGGTGCATCCAAACCCCGTGATACATATGCTCTATCACACATAAGCCTCCTTATATCTTCCTCAAAACAACCACCATACCTACCTATCATGGCATTTCCATAGCCATTCCGAGATATATTGCCATGCAACTTCCATCATCATCATATACATGACTTGAGCATTTATTGTCATACTGCTTTGCATGATCATAAGATAGCTAGCATGATGTTTTCATGGCTTGTCCATTTTTTTGATGTCATTTCTACGCTAGATCATTGCACATCCCTACATCACCGAGGCATTCATATAGAGTCATATCTTTGTTCTAGATATCGAGTTGTAACATTGAGTTGTAAGTAAATAAAGTGTGGTGATCATCATTATTAGAGCATTGCCCCAGTGAGGAAAGGATGAGACTATGATTCCCCCACAAGTCAGGATGAGACTCCGGACTTTATGAAAAATAAAAGAGGCCAAAGAAGCCCACCAAAAAAAAGAAATAAAAAAAAGAGAAAAAAAAGAAAATTTAAAAAAATGAGAAAAAAAAGAGAAGGGTCAATGCTACCACTAGTAGAAAAAGTGTTAAATGTGAGCCACATTAGTCCCGGTTTGAATTTGAGCTGGCACTAATGTGTCCATTAGTGTCGGCTCCAATGGCTAGGCGGGCGGAGATCATTAGTACCGGTTCGTGAGCAACCTTTAGTACCGGTTCATGTCACGAATCGGTACTAATGAGGCTGCGTCAGGCTGTGGCCCCATGAGCACCTTTAGTACCGGTTCACGTCACGAACCGGTACTAGAGTTTCTTAGTAAGCTGTTTTTTAGTCCCACCTCGCGAAGAGAGAGGCACTAGGAGCGGTTTATAAGGCCTGAGTGCAGAGACGATGAAGGAGAGGCGCAATGCTCACCTGCATGTGCTTAGCTTTAAGCCTTGATGAATAGTGTAGACTGCACGGAGCTATGTGCAGTGCAGTTTACACTATTCCAAAAGGCTTGAAGCTAATTAACGAGCATTGCGCCTCTCTTTTATTTTTAATAACTTATTACAACTCCTGACTTCTTGTGTTACGACAAAAACTGGATAAGCTAATTAACGAGCATTGCCCCTCTCTTTTATTTTTAGTAACATATTACAACTCCAGACTTCTTGTGTTACGGCAAAAATTGGATGCACTTCGTGTACAAACTGGACAATCTCTTTCGAAGTATCAGGGTCGGTTTGTTTAGAGAGCTAAATGACCGTGAAATTGAAAATCACCACAAAATGAACTTTGAAAATGTTGAAACTTGGCATGGTATCATCATTTCACCCCCATATAATGTGCAAAAAAGGATAGAGGGTTACAACAAAAACTTGGATGCACTTCGTGTACAAACAGGACAATCTCTTTAGGAGTATCAGGGTTTCGGACGAGAACTCATCTGTTACACTGGCACTTCATTTTTTTAAACTTATTACAACTCCAGACTTTTTTGCGTTCCGTACGCACCATTCAAAGCGTCGTCATCAATTTTCAACACTTTCTGACATCATTTGCTATTTTTCAGTCATTTACCGATTTGCTTAGAGAGCTAAATGACCCTGAAATTGAAAATCACTACAAAATGAACTCGGAAAATGTCGAAACTTGGCATTGTATCATCATTTCACCCACATAGCATGTGCAAAAAAGTAGAGAGGGTTACGGCAAAAACTGGATGCACTTCGTGTACAAATTGGACAATCTCTTTCAGAGTATCAGGGTTTTGGACGAGAACTCATCTGTTACACTGGCACTTCATTTTTTAAACTTATTACAACTCCAGACTTTTTTGCGTTCCGTACACACCATTCAAAGAGACGTCATCAATTTTCAACACTTTCTGACATCATTTGCTATTTTTCAGTCATTTACCGATTTGTTTAGAGAGCTAAATGATCGTGAAATTGAAAATCACTACAAAATGAACTCTGAAAATGTCGAAACTTGGCATTGTATCATCATTTCACCCACATAGCATGTGTAAAAAAGTAGAGAGGGTTACGGCAAAAACTGGATGCACTTCGTGTACAAACTGGACAATCTCTTTCAGAGTATCAGGGTTTTGGACGAGAACTCATCTGTTACATTAGCACTTCATTTTTTTTAACTTATTACAACTCAAGACTTTTTTGCATTCCGTACACACCATTCAAAGCGACGTCATCAATTTTCAACACTTTCTGACATCATTTGCTAGTCATTTACCGATTTGTTTAGAGAGCTAAATGACCGTGAAATTGAAAATCACTACAAAATGAACTCGAAAAATGTTGAAACTTGGCATTGTATCATCATTTCACCCACATAGCATGTGCAAAAAAGTAGAGAGGGTTACGGCAAAAACTGGATGCACTTCGTGTACAAACTGGACAATCTCTTTCGGAGTATCAGGGTTTTGGAGGAGAACTCATCTGTTACACTGGCACTTCATTTTTTAAACTTATTACAACTCCATACTTTTTTGCATTCCGTACGCACCATTCAAAGTGACGTCATCAATTTTCAACACTTTCTGACATCATTTGCTATTTTTCAGTCATTTACCGATTTGTTTAGAGAGAGAAAAGAAAAAAACTACATAAAAAACTACTCAGAAATAAATAGAAGATAATAAAAAATCAGAAAAGAAAAAAAATATATGAAAAAACTACTCAGAAATAAATAGAAGAAAATAAATAAAGAAGAAAAGAAAAAAAACTATATAAAAACTTATTGGGGCGCTGCCCAGTGGGCCTGCTAGACCACGGGCGTGCAAATTCAGGCCCACAAGGGCCAGCAGGCTCACAGGACAGCGCGCCATAGTTAGGCCCAGAAGCCTGATTTACAGAGGAGTTCAAAGTAGCAGCCGCGGCTGGGTCTATAAACCAGTGCGGCCGCCCTTCGCCCGGCGAGGTGGGACTAAACTTTCTGCATCGCGGGTGGCTGCGCACCACCTTTAGTACCGGTTGGTGGCTCCAACCGGTACTAAAGGTTGGTCTTTAGTACCGGTTGGAGCCACCAACCGGTACTAAAGGCGTGCTCTTCCCGCCTCTTGGCCTGGCCAAAATAGACTTTTAGTACCGGTTGGTGGCTCAAACGGGTACTAATGGCCACCCCTATATAAACAGCACTTACGAATATTCCAGTTGGTTTCAGTTTGTTCTTCGCCCCCGTCACCGCCCCCGTCGCGCCCCAGGCCGTCCCTGTCGTCGCCGTCGTCGCCGCCCTCGTCGCCGTCGTCGCCGCCTTGCCCGTCGTCGCATGACCCGCCCAGCGTCGTCGGCCGCCCTTCCCTTCGCCGTCGTCGCCGCCCTCCACCGACATCGCCGCCCTCCGCCGACATCGCCGCCGCTTCGTCGCGCCGCCCCAGCCTGGCCCCTCAGCGCTTCAGAAGAGATCGTCGGCCCCGCACACGCTGCCGCCCCGCTCGTATGCATACACATACACACACATACACACACACACACATACACACAGAGAGACACACACACACACACACACTTTTTTACTTATTTTCTGTTTTCTGTTGTTTAGATTAATGCATGTCAAATTGTTAACTAGATGATCGAATTAGATGAATTACGTAGATAAGAATGTTAGAATGTTAATGTTAGATGAATTAGATAGAACTAGTTGAATTAATATAACTAGTTTATTTTTAGTAAGAAAATTTAGGTATATGAGATTTGATGATCTAATTAAAATATTACTATATATAGCTACTTTATATATTTTAGTAAGAAAATTAATATAACTAGTTCATTTTAGTAAATTCTTAGTTGAATTTGTTGAATTAATAGAACTAGTTTATTTTAGTAAGAAAATTTAGGTATCTGAGATTTGATGATCTAATTAAAATATTACTATATATATAGAACTAGCTACTTTATTAGTAAGAAAATTAATAGAACTAGTTTATTTTTACTAAATGCTTAGTTGAATTACTTAAATTAATAGAACTAGTTGAATTAATAGAACTAGTAAGTGTTTAATTTTTCACCTATATGAACATAGGAAATGTCGTCTGACGATGAAAAAGATTTCATTAAGTGCGAATACTGTGAAGACCAAAGGCGGCCTGTATGCATGTAAATTTCCTTGTTGATGATAGGCGCTTCAAAGATCAAGCTGGATGAGACCTTCAAGTGGATACTGATGAAGTCACAACGACAAGTATTTTTTCGTAATTAAGCATGACTTATGCTTCATTTGCTTCAACTTATAATTTTAACTTTTCACTATTCTACTAGCGCATCCCCTGCCATGCAAGAATTTTTGTCTTGGATAAGATAGATTTGAGTGATATGGAAACTATGGAGGTAAAGAGAATTTACCTGAAGACCGAGCATGGTTATACTTTCAACGTCAAATTATACAATGCAGACACATACACCTATTTTGAATGCAAAACTTGGCAAGCACTATGCAAGGCTTATGCATTTGAGCCTGATATGGTTATCACCTTTGATATTCGTCTGGAAGATGATATTGAAGGTAATAGAGACATCTGGGTCGATGTGCAGACGCCTCCAGTTCTACCATTATGTGAGTTTCTCAACCATATTTATGTCTTAGATATTGTTTATTCAAAAATAGTTGACAACTAATTTCTATTGACAGCTTATTTCCATTCAAGCAAACATGTCCGGCGCTTGGTAGACAGGACCGTCCACTGTCCCGGGGCTGAACTAAACTGCGAGGAGATAAGTCATTATGTTTCATGGCTTGAGGATCTTGATGCTGTCAAGAGAAATTATTTTCCTGAATTTGAAAATCTTAGTACTCAGAACGTGTGACCAATAGTGATCGTATTGAACTACGGTCACATGTATTTAGGAAAGATGGTAAGATTTTTACTATTAGTCCTCAATGCATATTTTGCATACATTATTTTTCAAGCTAACTAAACTTTCATTGCTAAGTATATTAATTACTATACGATGTTCTTCAATAGGGACTCCCGATGACAGTTGTTCCTCAGTGGATCGAGACTAAAGGTCGCATGTCAATTGTTAGCTTACGGCCATATCCTACATTGCACATGAGTGCATTCAGGATTTCTAAAAGCGATGAATGCTTAATAGTGAAAGATTGGAGCAAAATTGTTAACGATCGCAGAGAAGTACTAGGGGGCAACAATCAGAAGTGCAGCCCACGATTAGGAGACAGGTTCATCTGCATGCTCCACTATGATGAATCAGGAGAGCTATACATGTTCTATGCTATTTTACCCGAGAGAGATCAACAGGAGTGATTTAGCAAGTTCATGCTCTTAGTACTTGTTGTCCTCTCATGCGTGTCCGTGTTCTTCGTCCTGAACTTAATCTCAAAGAGTGATTTGCTTTTGTGGTGTTATGAATGCTTATAATATCATGACCATGTTGAACTCGATGATATCTTTGCTTCTGGTACAAGTGAATGTTTCTTCTTTAAGCTAGTGTTGGTGGTGAGTAGATAGCGGTAATGACTATTATGATTGAATAGTGGTAATGACGACTATGATGATTTTTAGCTAGCTAGTATACTGTTGTTGGTGATGATATGATGCAAGATTTTTTATATTAATATGATGATGATGATGAGTTATTACATCATTTATGAAAGAAACCGTAGATTAGTTTCAACTGGATGGATCCTAGCTAAGTGATCAAGTATATGCCATATCCATATTACTTAGATCACTAAGTAATATGGATATGGCATATACTTGATCACTTAGCTAGGATCCACATGCATCCAAATAAACTAATCATGTACTTTCACCTAATGATTTAACAACTCATTATAATGTAAAATAATCACCAAATTAAATTGAAAACACAAAATTAAAGGAAAAATAAAAATTAAAACCAAAACACCCCCAAACATTTAGTACCGGTTGGTGTTACCAACCGGTACTAATGTCCTACACGTACCCGGGCCTGGCTCGTGCCACGTGGTGGCTCTTTAGCGCCGGTTCGTGCCGAACCGGTAGTAAAGGGGGGAGCTTTAGTCTCCACTCTTTAGTGTCGGTTGTAGAACCGGCACTAAAGGCCCTTACGAACTGGTGCTAAAGCCCAGTTCTGCACTAGTGTACTATCCTTTTACCACACTTGTGCTTCAAAGTAGCACCATGTTCTTCATAGAGAGAGTCTCCTATGCTATCACTTTCATATACTAGTAGGAATTTTCATTATAGAACTTGGCTTGTATATTCCGATGATGGGCTTCCTCAAATGCCCGAGGTCTTCATGAGCAAGCAAGTTGGATGCACACCCACTTAGTTTCAGTTTGATCTTTCATACACTTATAGCTCTTGGTGCATCCGTTGCATGGCAATCCCTACTCCTCACATTGACATCAATTGATGGGCATCTCCATAGCCCGTTGATTAGCCACGTCGATGTGAGACTTTCTCCCTTTTTAACTTCTCCACACAACCTCCACGATCATATTCTGTTCCACCTATAGTGCTATGTCCATGGCTCACGCTCATGTATTGCATGAAAGTTGAAAAGGTTTGAGAACGTCAAAAGTATGAAACAATTGCTTGGCTTGTCATCGGGGTTGTCCATGATGTGAATATTTTGTGTGGTGAAGATGGAGCATAGCCAGACTATATGATTTTGTAGGGATAACTTTCTTTGGCCATGTTATTTTGAAAAGACATGATTGCTTTATTAGTGTGCTTGAAGTATTATTGTTTTTTTTGTCAAATGATAGACTATTGCCTTGAATCATTCGTGTCTTAACATTCATGCCATGATTAGATATTTGATCAAGATTATGATAGGTAGCATTCCACATCGAAAATTATCTTTTTTATCATTTACCTACTCGAGGATGAGCAGGAATTAAGCTTGGGGATGCTGATACGTCTCTGTCGTATCTATAATTTTTGATTGTTCCATTCCAATATTATTCAACTTTCATATAATTTTGGTAACTTTTTATACTATTTTTTGGGACTAACATATTGGCCCAGTGCCCAGTGCCAGTTCCTGTTTGTTGCATGTTTTATGTTTCGTAGAAACCCAATATCAAACGGGATAAAAACGGACGGAGAATTATTTTGGATTATTTGGGATTTTCCGGAGGAAGAATCAACGCAAAACGGTGCCCGAGGTGGCCACAAGACAGGGGGCGGCCCCTTCCCCTTGGGCGCGCTTGGCACCCTCGTGGGCCACCAGTAAGGCGGTTGACGCTCTTCTTTTGCCGCAAGAAAGCTAATTTTATGAGAAAAAACTGGGCGAAAGATTCACCCCAATCGGAGTTACGGATCTCTGGATATAAAAGAAATGGTGAAGGGGCAGAATCAGGAAACGCAGAAACAGAGAGAGACAGAGAGACAGATCCAATCTCGGAGGGGCTCTCGCCCCTCTTACGCCATGGGTGCCAAGGACCAGAGGGGAGACCCTTCTCCCATCTAGGGAGAAGGTCAAGGAAGAAGAAGAAGAAGGGGGGCTCTCCCCCTGCTTCCGGTGGCGCCGGAACGCCGCCGGGGGCCATCATCATCACCGCGATCTTCACCAACACCTCCGCCATCTTCACCAACACCTCCATCACCTTCCCCCATCTATATTCAGCGGTCCACTCTCCCGCAACCCGATGTACCCTCTACTTGAACATGGTGCTTTATGCTTCATATTATTATTCAATGATGTGTTGCCATCCTATGATGTCTGAGTAGATTTTCATTGTCCTATTGGTGATTGATGAATTGCTATGATTGGTTTTATTTGCTTGTTGTTATGTTGCTGTCCTATTGTGCCATCCATGTCGCGCAAGCGTGAGGGATTCCCGCTGCAGGGTGTTGCAATACGTTCATGATTTGCTTATAGTGAGTTGCTAGAGTGACAGAAGCTTAAACCCGAGTAAGGGGATTGTTGAGTATGGGATAAAGGGGACTTGATGCTTTAATGCTATGGTTGGGTTTTACCTTCATGATCTTTAGCAGTTGCGGATGTTTGCTAGAGTTCCAATCACAAGTGCATAAGATCCAAGAAGAGAAAGTATGTTAGCTTATGCCTCTCCCACATAAAACTTGCTATCGGTCTAGTAAAGTAGTCAATTGCTTAGGGACAATTTCACAACTCCTACCACCACTTTTCTGCACTCGCTATATTTACTTTATTATTTCTTTATCTAAACAGCCCCTAGTTTATATTTACGTGTTCTTTATTATCTTGCAAACCTATCCAACAACACCTACAAAGTACTTCTAGTTTCATACTTGTTCTAGGTAAAGCGAACACTAAGCGTGCGTAGAGTCGTATCAGTGGCAGATAGGGCTTGAGAGAATATTTGTTCTACCTTTAGCTCCTCGTTGGGTTCGACACTCTTACTTATCGAAATAGGCTACAACTATCCCGTATACTTGCGGGTCATCAGAGTACAATAGTGATCTAGGAGTTGATCACTGGAGAACGGTCAAAATTATCCTTAGAGGACTAAGGAAATATTTCTCGATTGTGGAGGTGATAAAGAGTTCGTCGTCAAGAGTTACATCGATGCAAGCTTTGACACCGATCTGGATGAGTCTAAGTCACAATCCGGATACATATTGAAAGTGGGAGCAATTAGCTAGAGTAGCTCCGTGCAGAGCATTGTAGACATAGAAATTTGCAAAATACATACAACTTTGAATGTGGCAGACCCGTTGACTAAACTTCTCTTACAAGCAAAACATGATCACTCTTTTGGTTGTTAATCACATAGCGATGTGAACTAGATTATTGACTCTAGTAAACCCTTTGGCTGTTAGTCACATGGAGATGTGAACTAATCACATGAAGATGTGAACTATTGATGTTAAATCACATGACGATGTGAACTAGATTATTGACTCTAGTGCAAGTGGGAGACTGAAGGAAATATGCCCTAGAGGCAATAATAAAGTTTTTATTTAT
The DNA here is from genome assembly GCA_021605145.1 of Aegilops bicornis. Lineage (NCBI taxonomy): Eukaryota > Viridiplantae > Streptophyta > Magnoliopsida > Poales > Poaceae > Aegilops > Aegilops bicornis. The sequence continues at coordinate 673,565,184 of CM038672.1, forward strand.
ATTTCTTATATCATGATAAATGTTTATTATTCATGCTAGAATTGTATTAACCGGAAACTTAGTACATGTGTGAATACATAGACAAACAGAGTATCACTAGTATGCCTCTACTTGACTAGCTCATTGAATCAAAGATGGTTAAATTTCCTAGCCATGGACATGAGTTGTCATTTGATTAACGGGATCACATCATTAGAGAAAGATGTGATTGACTTGACCCATTCTGTTAGCTTAGCATTTGATCATTTAGTATATTGCTATTGCTTTCTTCATGACTTATACTTGTTCCTATGACTATGAGATTATGCAACTCCCGAATACCGGAGGAACACTTCGTGTGCTACCAAACGTCACAATGTAAGTGGGTGATTATCAAGGTGCTCTACAGGTGTCTCCGATGGTACTTGTTGAGTTGGCGTAGATCGAGATTAGGATTTTTCACTCCGATTGTCGGAGAGGTATCTCTGGGCCCTCTCGGTAATGCACATCACTATAAGCCTTGCAAGCAATGTGACTAATGAGTTAGTTGCGGGATGATGCATTACGGAACGAGTAAAGAGACTTGCCGGTAACGAGATTGAAGTAGGTATTGAGATACCGACGATTGAATTTCGGGCAAGTAACATACCGATGACAGAGGGAACAACGTATGTTGTTATGCGGTTTGACCGATAAAGATCTTCATAGAGTATGTAGGAACCAATATGAGCATCCAGTTCCGCTATTGGTTATTGATCGGAGATGAGTCTCGGTCATGTCTACATAGTTCTCGAACCCGTAGGGTCCGCACGCTTAACGTTCTGTGACGTTTTATATTATGAGTTATGTGATTTGACAAGCGAAGTTTGTTCGGCCAGATGATATCGGGTACATGACGAGGAGTCTCGAAATGGTCGAGACGTAAAGATCGATATATTGGAAGGCTATATTCGGACATCGGAAAGGTTCCAAGTGATTCGGGTATTTTTCGGAGTAGCAGAGAGTTACGGGAATTCGTATTGGGCCTTAATGGGCCATACATGAAAGGAGATAAAGGCCTCAAGGGTGGCCGCGCCCCTTCCCCATGGTCTGGTCCGAATTGGACTAGGGAAAGGGGGGCGCCCCCTTCCTTCCTTCTCCTTCTCCCTTCCTGTTTTCCTATTCCATGTGGGAGGTGGAATCCTACTAGGACTAGGGAGTCCTAGTAGGACTCCACACTTTGGGTGCGCCCTATGAGGGCTGGCCTCCTCCTCCCTCCATCCTTTATATATGTGGCCAAGGGGCACCCCATAGACACACAAGTTGATCATTGATCTCTTAGCCGTGTGCGGTGCCCCCCTCCACCATAATCCACCTCGGTCATATCGTCATAGTGCTTAGGCGAAGCCCTGCGCCGGTAGCTTCATCATCACCGTCATCACGCCATCGTGCTGACGAAGCTCTCCCTCGACACTCTGCTGGATCGTGAGTTCATGGGACGTCACCGAGCTGAACGTGTGCAGATCAAGGAGGTGCCATACGTTCGGTACTAGGATCGATCGATCGTGAAGATGTACGACTACATCAACCGCGTTGTCATAATGCTTCCGCTTATGGTCTACGAGGGTACATGGACAACACTCTCCCCTCTCGTTGCTATGCATCACCATGATCTTGCGTGTGCGTAGGAGTTTTTTTGAAATTACTACGTTCCCCAACAACAACACTACTAGGGAAAAGCCTAGTAGTAGCGCGGGGTCTAAGGATTATCAGTAGCGCGGGTCTAAGGGCTATCAGTAGAGCGGGGCACCGCGCTAATGATACGACGATACAGCTAACATTTAGCAGTAGCGCTGTTTGACACGCGCTACTGCTATACCTACTTAGCAGCAGCGCTTTCCAAACCAGCGCTACTGCTAAGTGCTTTAGCAGTAGCGTTTTCTTGTCCAGCGCTAAAGGGTGCTACTACTATATTTTCTCATATCTTTTTTGCTGCGTATTTGCGATGTTTTTGTACAGGTTTTATACAGTATTCTAATCATATCATAAACATGCAATATGCTCATCATATCATACACATAATAGTCTCATCATATCATCCAACACAAATCATGTCGTCACATTATAATCACGATACAGCTATACAAGTTACATGACATGTCTCATCATACATAATATAGTACTTCTTGAGGCGTCGGCTCGTATCCCTCTCTCGCACTAGCGTGAACCTAAACTAACTAGTGGTTGCCGCTTGGAAACCGGTACACTTGGGCCTGACACTCCAGCCACTCATCGTATACTCCTGGCGTAGCACTTCTTCGCCATCGATGATCTATGCACCTGCATCATCATATGAGTCGATGATATGCAACATATATAGTTGAGCATCAGAAAGAGACAGACTTGACAAAAATAGAAGCAACATATCATAAGCATAAATAACAAAGTTCATCGTACCCAAAATGTAACTAGACTGATCTTCGCTGGTTGAGGAGGACGGTTTAATTACATCACAAATAAAGTTTCGTCGTGCATAACTCAAAGTTTCGTCATAGAGAAAGTATGGACTAGACGGACACATTGTCATATATCATCAATCACTCCAACATGTCGTGCCATCCATCCAAGTCAGGAGATAATCCCCGAGCTTATTGAAAGGCTTCAGTCGAGACGCTGAGCCGATACGCGTGTTCGGACGTCTTCCCGCAACATTTGCCCTTCTTCGTAGAACATCCCTATTTTTTCGACGACCTCCTTCATGATGATTTGGGAAAGTTCACACTGGATGTGATAGAACTCAGCTCGAAGTCGATGATCCCGGATAAGTCCTAGGTTCTTTGCCCATTGCAGAATATGGGCATCGCCGGATGTAGGTGACATGCGAAGGTACTGCTGATCCCGTCTATACTCCAGCATGTGGTGGAGGACATAGAATCCATCACTAAGAGTACCACTCGGTTGCTGGATGTAGCAGCAGTCGGTCTTATGGCCGAAGGCGGGCTTGCGGTTCCTTGTCTTCTTGGTCTTGATCTCTCCACCCCGTACGTCGTACATAAAGATAGCATTTTTGAGAACAGACTTGATGTGGGTGTAATACTTTTTGTTCATGTTCTTCGACGAGTCCAAGTAAAGAGCATGGGAGAATCGGGGGTAAAGGATGATGAGGACAGCGCGCCCGTGGCTGCGCAAAATAAGTACACCTCAAATTAGCCTCCACCGTGCAAATGAATGATTGAAATCGAAGGAAGGATATCCGCATGGATGACTTACATGGGATGAAAAGTACGAGAATCGTCTCCTTGTCCTTATTGGAGACCATGAAATTGGTGATGTAGTCCCTCGCGTACTCACGGTGCTCTGGGCAGACTGCCAAGAAGCCCTCGTGCATGAAGTATGGGTCAGCTACACAGATATAAGGTATCTGCTCAATCCCGATGATGTAGTTCATGTACAAGGCAGAAGGCGGACAAACGTAAAATCTAGCTTTTTCAAGTGAAACATGTCGAAGATGTAATCGAATCGAAGGAAGAACTTCTCCGCGGGGAATGCGTCGATGTACAACCTTTGCCGCGGCACGTTAACCACGTAGAGTGGGTATCCTGGATTTTCCGAGGTGATTAGACTTTTCTCTCTCCGCAGCACATCGTCATGAAGTCTCCTTAGATCGCCGTGTATGCCCTCTACCGCTGCCTTAGGTAGGATCGGATGACCGGGGATATGGCATTTTGCCGCACCGGGGATAGCTATACGGTCTTGAACCCTAGGCTGCTGAGGCGGCTGGATCATAGAAGCAGCTTTGCGATCTCTTTCTATGCTTCTTTGTTACTGGAAGGTTGTCTATAATACGTTCATCCTTCGGCAATTCAGGCACCGACTCATGACGCTCAAACCCTGAGTACTCATACTGCTGAGCCATCAATCCTCCATCATCATAGGCGCCAGTATTGAGATACTGTAGAGTGTCATCGTCATCCTCATCCTCATCGATGGCATCAATACCATGCATTTATTCTTCGATGGTGGCGACGTCATGAGCGACTAATGGAGCCTCTTCCTCACCCCGTCCGCTATCACCCGACACGACATGCGACGCTAATTGGGTAGGTGGGGTGTTGATGTTCATACCTTGCCGAGGCTGCGTGGTCGTGGGTGTGCTCCCGACTGCCTCTAGATGAAGCAGACTCTTTGGCCACAACAGGACCCACGTCTTGCAATCGCTAAGCCGCCGCGAGGTCTCGTCATCATTTCCCCTAGTACCGGAGGAGTGAAATTCTCTTGGCCGGTTTGACACTGGCCACGGAAACCTTGAAAACGTCAGGGGGATCGGCCTGCTGTGGAACAATTGTTCCTTTGGCTTCACTATCGCCGCCTTCCCCACGTCCACCTTCTGGCCGCTGATGGTGTACAATATGGTGCATGGGGCGTCGGCCTGCAAAGACATGTCTGCGACGTGAGACATCCGAAAGGCAACGGAAATGGGAGATTATACATTTATTGAAGAGGGTCGGTGTGACAGGTACCGTGAGGGCGTTGAGCTCAGCCAAAGACGAAGCATTGCCGAGCATGTCCGAGACAGAGGACGGGCTGCTATGAGCAGGTGCGGGAGCTGGTGCAGGAGCTGGTGCGGGAGCCGGTGCAGGAGTAGGTGTGGGAGCTAGTGCTGGTGCAACGCTAGTCGAGCTGCTCCCGAAAAAGTCAGAAAGGGGAAAGTCCGGTGCCTCTTTATTTGGATTTGCTTGCTCCACCTGACGACAGCCGGAACCAAGACACCATACGAAGATGCAAACTCCTGTTTTACGGCGACTGTCTGACCTGATTTCTTCTCAACCATAATCTCAACCTTCTTGTCAATGTTTTCTTCATTTAACCTTCGTCTTCCCTTTCTATCCTCCGTGGTCTCACGGTAGTACTTCTTGCATGTGGCGCCATCTCCGACGCCGTGCACGCGTCCATACGACCGACCGAGTGTCCACCGAGAGTCTTTTCAATATGTTCAAGGCTCGGTTGAATGGGGTGTCCCACTTGGGCCTCGCGAACGCCTCAGACAGCGAGTCGCTTTCGGTCGCAATCCTGTGCTGCTCTCTCTGCAAAAGGAACAAGGATCGTTTACAAATATGACTAAACATGCAGTCGAATTGATTAGAAGATAAAATTACCAGCAGTCTCATGAACTCCATCGTGATCGCGTTCGTCTCAAAAACCTTCTCCACTGGGTCCCAACGGTACCAGACCCTGAGGACGTCACGCTCCCGCTGGACGGTAAACTCCGCCAAGGGGTCTGGGATGCCAAGACTTTCACGTTACACGTCCTTCTTGGCCCATATGGACCTCTTCCCCGCGTAACCACGGCTACCGAGGTGGTGTCACCCCATGTTCCTCTCTTGAAGCCCCTTCATGTACTTTGACTTCTCTTTGGCAGCTTCGGCAATGCAAGCCGCCTTGAATATTTCAAACTGCTCTTCCGTAATTGTCAGATTATCTTTTACAATCTCAAAATAGGGTTCCTTTTTGTTGATGATCCAATGTTTCACCCTTACTTTCCAGGCGGACAAGGCATCGCTAAAATTGCTCATGGCACGTCTATTTATCTTCTTCATTGCCGGATCTTTATCTGGATCAGTATATTTGATTTCATCCCGGCCCGGGAACAAGAATTCCTGGTGCATCTTCGATAGGAGGGAGTGTTTCATATTTTCTATCTTCTTTAGTTTCTCATCGTTGATGGTGGCAGTTGTCCGTACGATGCAGCCTATTTGATTGTCGTAGCACGCACGCGCGCGCTTCCACAGGCTCTTTTGGCTCAAAATTGCCGTCGTCCACCTCCGTGGCCACTAGTCTAGTAGTGAGGAGCTGGTTTGGGCGTCGACGTCTCCTCTTCGGTTACAGTTCTATACCGGGTTCGCCGGTCTCGGTGCCGGTCTAGGTCTCAACGCTAGTTTCATTTGATTTGTTGTGGATTGGATGATGGAAAAACCAGCAGCCGACCCAGAGACTAATCTATCGTTGGCCCAGGAAAAAAGTGAGAAAAAGCAGCAAAAGGATCAGGTATTTATTTTTTACGGTTTGCGCATTGAGTTGCCTATAATCCATAGGCGCCACGAACCTTATTTCTTCGAAAAAGGAGGATTGGGTATGACGCAGCAAGGCAAAAACACATGCGTCTTTTTAAGCTAAGTTTATTAAAATTTGCAAAATCGGTGGTTCCTGTTTGGAGAAGAATCAACAAAATAGCTAATAGCATAAAAACGGATCCCAGTAAAGTATATAGGAAAAACGAAGAAGAATACTAGATTGACTCTAGAAGAGAGAGAAGGATATATAGATGATATATGCGGCCAAAAGGAATCCGAAGCGGTTTCATTCGATTTGTTGTGGATTGGATGATGGAAAAACCAGCAAGCAGCAAGCATAGTTAGAAAAGTTGTCGTAGCGTGATGTGTGCTTCTCACGGGCCTGATCTCGATTTATTTTTTATGTCAAAGACAAAAAGCTACGCGCAAATTCTCATTGGATCTCGGTTGTTCTTAACAGCGATCAAGAAGCGGTAGGAACCTGGCTAACTTCGATACGGATATCGCGCTGTAGAAGAAAGTGGTACCTAACACCAAGGAATAACGTAGTTCTAAAGTAGTGACTCGTGTCCACGTATGTCTTTTGGGCGAGCTTTCTTCACTGTCATCAAAACCAACGCTCAAACCGAAGCTTTTCTAGCATATTCCTAAATCAGAGGCAGCTTTTGGTACTAATCTTATTTCAAACAATCCAGGAACTTCCATAACATTTCCGTGATTCTTTCTTTGTTACACTCGTAATGACGTTCCGAACGAAATCAAGGTCCATAGCTGCACGGAGTACGGTAGAATTCCCCGGTACAGTCATTCAGGAAGTCCCCCCGAGGACGACTGCACCACCCTATTGTGCCAGCAACCAACTCCAGCATGTCAGCTTTGAAGGCCTCGCACCTTCCGAATGCTTCTCTGATCCTGATTGCGAAGAGAATAAGATGCAACTCCCCCTCCCTCTGTCTTTTTCGGGTAGCTGGTCACCATTTCAAAGTCTATATTCGTGGTTCAAGAAATGGAATTGCTATTCTCGATGAAATCCACCAATAAGAGAGTAATAGAAAATATTGTTATCATGAATTAATTCTTTCAATCCTATGTCGTGTATCTTCCAGAACCTCACAATCAATAGTGTCTGGAGAAAAAAGGTAATCAAAGAAAGTTTCAGTTGGACTTTCCCTGCCGACCCTACCCAAATTTGATACCATGCGGTTTTCGTTCCTCTATTGATATTTCCCGCGGAGATAATAGAATAAAAAATCTTCCCCGCCACCACGCTTATGCAGCCACCTTTATGAAAAAAGATGACATAGTTACTAGTGGTTCGAGGAGAAATCCTTTCAATCATCAACGCCCTTTTCTACTAAAACTGCTATTCGACCGGCCATGATGCATGGGGGTATCGGTGCTGATAAACTCGTCTCCGCTCATCTTACCTGGAAATGGAAATAAATTATGGTAGATTACCTACCTCATCTGAGATGAAGGAATCCTCCAGTCTACATGGTGTAGGTAAAGGGCAAAAAAAGTCGCTAATTAGTGGCACTGAAGTATGCACCCAAGTTCGAAAGGATTAGGGCACTGGATTGAAGAATAGCTCAGTCCAGTAGAAACTTAGGTTGGGCTGGCGGAGGCATGAGTGGAGCCCCTCTGGATGATGATATGTCCTAACCATCTATATCCCATGGTTCGTTACTCGGAAATTCGGAGAGGCGAGAAGACGAAAATATGTTCACATTACCATTTCCGTCTCGTCTGATCTATTATTGGTTTTGTTTTTTCTCACGAAGGGCAGGAACGAACGGAATCAATGTGATCCAATTTATCCGGAGTAAGGACAACAGCTGAGAAGGCACACCCTGAATATGGGGCCATAAATTGCAGAGGAGCAGGATCCAAAGCGGTGGCCTCTTCCATTCTTTCCGGCTGGGCAACATGCCCGGGTAGGGGTGACCGGAACCTTCCCAAGTCATCGCTCAAGAAAGCACCACGGTCACACGAGAAAGAGTTTGGACTTACAGGTAGCTCCGGCATGTGAACTTGTCGAACAATTCAACTATACTCTATATCGATTGGCCACATCAACGCAAAGAAGCATTGTGGAATAGTGGCATTTCGTTAATGGCTAAAATGTTCTTAGGTCTCAGTTGCGGAATCAAATATGAATGAAGTTAGAACAATCAGCCTACGCTCTTTCTCTAGGGCCACTATCAATAATGACAAGAATGCGTTGTATCAAATTAAACCACATGCTCCACCGCTCGTGCAGGCCGCTAAATGATCAGACCAGATAGGTGCAGGTAGCTCGACTGCGTTACCCGTGATTGAAACACAAGCTGGAGACGTATCAGCCTATATCCCCACCAATGTGAAGAGTTCCCCGCACTAAACATTGCAAAGAGTCTAAAAGTGGTGGAGCTGTGATAAGGGGTAGAAGTATTTGTGTGGGGTGGGTTTCGAAGGGAAGGTTGCACAATAGATCGGGGAAGTAGCAATATTCTGATTCCTTCGTGGGGGTGGTTGTTTTAACTACTCGTTCGGGGAACAGAAACAAGAATAGCATGCATGGGATTTGAAGTTGCTGGAAAAGGGCCTCTGTGATTGGTTGATCATTTGTCGTTTTTAAAGATAAGTAGGCAGGGGTGTCTTGATTGAAACCGAACTGGAAAAAAACTCTAGTAAAATGGTAAGATGAATTAGTCAAAGGCAATTCAATATCCAAATCATCATAATAAGATTAGGGCCCTATGAAAGCAAACAGCACGGGTGGAGGAGTTACCGTGGCCACCGTGTTGGTTCAATCTCTCGGAGATCGTACTTCTAACGCTTTATCTGAGTCACTCCTACGACCCCTTCTGGCTGAGACACGAATCCTAGCCTATCTGAGTCACATAATCTAAAATCCTAATCTAGAAAAGGGTTTTTCTCAGAGCCATAAGTTCCGCCTTCTGAACCAAACCCTGGAGAAAGACTTCTTGAACAGAACAGAGCAGCAATTCTAGAAACTTCCATTTTCCATTGATCTGGGTGTTGCTATTAAAAGTGGGTCTACCCGCCCTGGCGTGACTCACACTTCCTCGCTGATGGATCGGCAAGTACTCTCGGTCAGCGGCATCTTGGACAAAGACAATAACAAGAAGAGATGGGAAGACCCTTCGCGGTCATGCTCCCTGGGGCAAATGACTCTAGAATCTTTTTGGATACAACCACTGAACCGGAAAATGGTTATGGGTAGAAGGTCCGTAGAAGTGAAAGCAGGACGACGGTTGAATTGAAATATGTTAAATCTCATTTCTTTTACGTGGTTTTGCCAACTATCAATTATCTCTTTCCTCGGCTTCCTACACGGATATAGCCATAAACGGTATCTAGTAGGCAACCTAGGAACTACATTAGCTTAGGGGATCGGATTCACCTTCAGAGACCGCTCTGAGTTTGCCGGTTTTGCGGCAACAAACAAGTCTCTTCCCTCAAGTCCTAGTAGACTAGTCCAAGTAGTCTGGGATGAGAAAACGACATATGCGACCGGTTTTGCTTTTATTATTTGATTCGAATCCCTGCTTACCAAACAGTTGTCATAACAGATTTGAAAGTTTTCCTTGTCTCCGATTTCAAAGCTGAATGGATGACTGAATCTGTCGAAACATCATTCGATATTTGCAGATTGACGTAATGCTACTTCTTGAATAGAACAGATCAGCAATTCTAGAAACTTCCATTTTCCAATAGCTCTAGTGAGAGGGCCTTTGACGACCCTCTTGAATGTGGCTCACTCCTAGTTTTTCTTCCCCCCGGCCCTACTCCCCAACCAACCCACCAAACTAACTCCTTTTTTCGCCCTTATTTTAAGTTCAGAGAATCCACCTTCACCCTTCGGAGAAAACATGGTGGCCGGACTTCTTAGCTTTGTTCCGCCAGTCTCGGCGCCGGTCACGGTGTCGGTCTCGGATGTGACAGGTGGGTCCTACAACAACTGTTGCTCGTCGAGAAGGTTCAAATAAGCGTTTGCCGCCTCATAGACGTTGCAATCACCAGAATCTTGTCCTTCATTGTTGCTAGCAATGTTTCCTACAATTAAATCTAGTCAATTAATTCTAGACCTAATAAAATGAAAAATGACATAAAAAGGCCTATGTTTTATAGGAACGTTGATTCCTTCCGGTGCGACAAATTCCGGGCGCTCGGTATGTCCTAGTTTGTAGCACAAGTCATGTCAAAATTCACGAAAATTTTTGGCATGACCTTTGCTAAAAAGTGGAATCGAGCACCTGAAATTTGCCGGAACGGAAATGAATCAACATTCCGGCAAAACATAGGCCACTCGTCTTCATTCCCTGGAAACAAAAAAAGGCCACTTGGGCACAATCGAACCACTTCAATGTTGCATATAACAGGACCACTTAAGAACATGTATACAACAGTAGATAAACATGAGCAAACACTAGTGAGGAATTTGCGTATAACATGACCACTTCAAACTTGCATCTCCTAGTGTTTGACACTTCAAGAAAATCTACACAAATTTCAAATTATAAACCCTACTTCCCTAATTAACATCTAGTTAAACCCTACTGCCCTAGTACTTAAGCATCAACAAGTACTAACTAATTAGATGAACCCTAGCTAGCTACTTAAGCATATATATATTTGTCCTAAAAATTCAGTTAACTACTAATTCATTTAGGTCATTCATTTAACTTCACCTAATTAACCTAGTAAAACCCTACTTCCCTAACTTAAAAACATCTAATTAACATCTACTAGTACCACTATTTCCCTAACCTAATTAACATCTACTAGTACCACTATATATACTACTAGCAACACTCGACAACATTTTCTTCATTTTGTTCTTCTAAAAACAACTATGAAAACAAAAACCATAATTAAACCCTACTGCCCTAACTAAATTTTTGCTCTAAACCCTAGTGCCCGAACTACATATTTGCTCTAAACTAAATATTTTCTCTAACCTAGCCAACCTAGTTTACCTAATGAACCTAATTAACCTAGCTAGTTAACCTAGCTAGTTAACCTAGTTAGTTACCCTAGTTAGTCAAACAAATTAACCTACCTAGTTAACCTACTTAACCTAGCTAATTCCTAGGGTTCATAACTAAATTCACCTAAGTTAATTAACCTAGAGAGGAGGGTGGGGCTTACAGAGAGGAGGGCGTCGAGGGAGGCAGGGGCGGCAAGGAGCGGACGAGGGTGGCTCCGGGGGCGCTCGTCTCCGGCGGCAGCTCCGGTGATGGAGGCAGGGGCGGCGAGGGAGAGGTTGGGGAGATGCGAGAAGAATGGGAATTAGGGGAAAGAGGGATGCCCGCGCAAGGGCAAGTCAAACTTAGTAGTAGCGCTTTTAGCCAACACGCGGTAAAGCTACTTAGCTATAGCGCTTTTTGGAGAAACGCGCTACTGCTATAGATAAGTTAGCGACATCGCTTGTTTGCGAAAACGCGCTATAGCTAAAGTAGCTATAACGCTTTCGTCAAAACACGTTGCTGCTATTCCTTTCATTTTTTTCTTTTTATTTAACTTTCCTTTTCTTTTTTCCTTTCCTTTTTTCTTTTCTTTTCCTTTTGTTAGTTGCAGCACTGTCGCCTTAAAACGCGTTGCTACTATTTTGTTAGCAGTAGGACGGTTGTAGAAGGGCGCTACTACTATACCAAGCTTGGCAGCAACGGTTAGAACAGTCATAGTAGCAGCACATTTTATGGGGTAAGTGTCATGGTACTAAGTATGACAGTAAGGGTAGGGTACGTATGAGGAGGCAAGGCCCTAGCTACGGCGAGGTTGTACACATGAGTTTACGAGTTCAGGCCTCTCTCGGAGGAGGTAAAAGCCCTACGTCTCGGTGCCCTGAGGCGGTCGACTGGAATATGAGGGTGTGTTACAAGGGGTGTGAACCCTTGTCCCAGAGGAGGGGGGTGACTTATATAGAGTGCGCCAGGACCCCAGCTCACCTCCATTACGGTTCAATGTACATAAAGATAGGGCGTTACTGATAACGCCAGCTATAAAGTGTATTTAATGATCTTTAAGACTACAGAGTGAACGCCTGACCATTGTCATCCTGAGTGACTCTGGGTCTTCTGTACTCCGACTGGTTTCTTGTCTGGTCGAATGGCTTTGCCTTGGTCAAGTGAAATAGGAGGGGGGGGGGGGTAATCCGAGTGAGATGAGTGGTCGAGTGGATTGCACTTGATGGCTTCAGTTGATACTCCTTGCTGTACTTTGAATGTCTTTTCTTCTAGGGTAGTGACCTTGGGTGGGGAGTATAGGTCATGCCTATGACCTTGACCTAGGTCTATGGCATCGTCATTAGCCCCCGAATGGATTGAGGCCCGGTTGGAAAGAAGGTCGAAGTTGGTCCTGCCTTGACTTTTGTGCTTCAAAAGTATTCATACTGGATTTGAGGCCCATGTTGAAACTTCGGCTTCATTTCAGTCGCCTTGTTGATTCAGAGGTTGTCGAGTAAACTTATGCTGTCACTCATCGAGTGTTGTTACGATGCGAAATCTTTGGCGCGATTGGTTACTGCGGATCCCGGATCTCACAGGATTCGAAAATTTGGGGAAGCGCGCGAGGCGGAGCGCGCGGTAGTAAGTGGGACGGATAGATAGGGGTGCCTTGATTTTTGCGCCACCTTTTTCGCCATGTACCCAGTGTGCGACTGTTGCGAGTTTTGACAGGATTGCTTGGCCCCACGCGTCGGCCACTCGGAAGTAGGGCCTTAAAAGGCATCAGGGCCGAGGCTTCTGCACTGTGTGCTCCCATTCCCCTTCTTCCTTCTCTGCCTCTCCACCGCATCTTCCTCCGCCCTTGACGCCGCGGCTCCACCAGTGCGCAGCCCGTCACCATGGTGAAGGATAAGACGGCGGCGCTGGAGCGCGCAAAAAAGGCGACGGGGACGGCGAATGGCAAGAGGATGAATCGGGGGTCGTCGTCAAGGTCTGCGCTGCCATCGGGTTAGATTCAGGGAGAATGGATCCAATCTACTCTCCGGCCAGAGGATCTGGAAGAGCTGGCTGCCACTGGTTTGATCGCCGCCGGGGCCACAAGGTTGCCGGAGGGGGAGACAGAGCCTCAACCGCGGTCGGGTGAGTGTGTTCTTCTTGCTACCCATGTCGACCGTGGCTTCTCCCTTCCTCCGCACCCTTTTTTCCGGGGCTTTCTAAACTTTTCCGGTGCTCAGCTTCACCACCACTCTCCCAATACCATCACTTATCTCGCTGCGTTCGTGTCCATGTGTGAGAACATCTTGGGTTGCCGACCGCACTGGGGTCTCTTCAAACACATTTTCACAATCCGCTCCCAGACCGTGAAGAAGGCGAATCCGAGTGACGGGAGGACGCACGTGATCCAGATGTGCGGGTGTCTTGGGATCCAGATGAGGAAGAGGAGCACTTTTCCTACCATGACACTTCCCGAGTCAGTCAGGTGCTGGCAGTCGACCTGGTTATACTGCCAGGGTATTGCGACCCCCGGTCAGTCGACCGGTCTACCCACTTTTTCCCTAGATCGTGCCCAGCAGCCTTCTTCATTGACCGTGACCGCAGCGGAGAAAATAGAGACTGACATGTTGGTCGAGAGGGTAGTCCAGTTGGCCCGTCAGGGTGTAACTGGCATGGATTTGTTGGAGGTGTTTCTCAGTCGACGCATCCGGCCGCTCCAAGCTCGTGACCACTCGATGTGGATGTACACGGGTGCCAATGACAGCGCTCGGGTTCACCCAGAGGAGGTTACGGATGAGACGGTGGCCCTGTGGCTGAAGAGCATTACCGGGAACAATGATAACCCCAGGGGAGCCAGGAGAGTCGATCCGTTCGACACTAACAACCAGCCGGACAAGGTCTGATCCTTGCTACCGGGTGTACTTCAATCTATCTAGTAACTGTTTCTGAATCCGACTGATGTTTGATTAACTCCTTGCCTTGCAGGTTTACACTGAGATGTATTCGATGCCAAATGGGGAACAAGCACAGGAGCAAGTCCAGGAGGGAGCGGATAGCGCCGAAGAAAGTGGTGAGTGGCAGTCCCCAGATGATGAAGATGAGGAGGAGAGTGACGAGTCGGACGATGAAGAGGAGGAAGTTGACTCACCACCTCGCACCGAGTGCCGATCCAAGCAGTTCCATGATCCAGCGGATGGGCGTGGCAAGACTGCGGCTCCGAGTACGCAAGCGCATAAGCGCACTCGGACTTCGACTCCGGAGCCGTCAGAGAAGGTTGCCAAGCATCCCAAGGTTGCCCCATCGAAGTCTCAGAAGACCTTGCCCAAGATCAAGATGGACGTTCCCGTTGCTTCTGCGTGAGTGTTCTGCCTTTCTGTGTTCCCTTATTAGCTCGTACTCCTGCTCTGACCGAGTGGGTCATGAACCTTTCAGTGCTGCAACTTCCGGGACCTCCATGGAAATTGACAAGGCTCTGGTTGATGAGGAGACTGATGACACGACTACTTCCAAAGCTGGTACGCTCTTACCTTCGTAAATTTGTTTCGTAGACTGGATTATCTGTCGATTGTGCCCTTATGGTTGCCTTTTGTTGCAGCTCCGCGGGACGTCATTGAGCTTCCAGATGACGAGGAAGAAGCGCCTCTGAAAGACACGGGAAGGAGGGGCAGAGCTTCAAGCAGGAGGACGGCTGCAGGCCAGGGGTCTTAGTCGACATCCGTACCAGAGACGGTGGTCCAGCGATCCGGAGATCCGGCTCGGGCCAATGTTTCTTTTGCCAATCCACCATCGACTGAACGTCCCTTGGTGTCGACTGCTCAAGTCTTCGCTTCACCTGCACAGCTCCATGCTTCAGATCCAGTGATTGCTCCGACTTTATTGCCGTCATTGCTCTTTGCTGCATATCAAACTCCAGACGACCCACCGAGTGCCGCCAGGGAAGCCCTTCTCCAAGCAAACGTTGTGATGGAGCAGATGAAGATGGTGCACGAGGCCAGTCAGGTTGCCTACAATGCCAACACCGCTCTGCAAGTCAATGTCAAGGTTAGTTGGTTTCCGACCGGTCTCTCGATTAGTGGTAGTTGCAACTGTTGCTTCATTGTTCGTAAGGTGTCCCTGTATGAGCGTTTTGGAACCTTTATGTGCATCTATCATGGGTCTGCATTTCGCATCCAATCACCCACTAGGTGTTTTGACTTAGTGTTGAATAGTACTTCCACTTGAGTCGACCAGGTTGAGTCGAGTGTTTTTCTGAACCAGTGGGGGCATGCAGAGTGCACCCACTGGGTGTCCCCGAGACCGCCGTCGGGTGTTTGATGCGGCGGGGGTCTTTGTTGAATGTTACTTCATTCTTCTTTCACTCGGTTGAATAGCTTGATCCGAGTGGAATCCAGACCAGTGGGGGCACGCTGAGTGCACCCACTAGATGTAGTCCCCGAGGCCGCGGTCGACTACTGGTAGTCGGCTGGGGTATGAGAATCTCTCTTTCTTTTTTTTCTTTTTTTTGCATACTCATGCTGGGCAGACCATGCAGAGTGGAAAACCGGACTAGTGGGGGCACGCCAAGTGCACCCACTGGGTGTAGTTTCCGAGACTACTGTTGAATGTTTGATTCAGCAGTAGTCTTAGAGCAATTATCGTTGTGATTGACTTTTGTTCCTGTCGATTGACATATCTTATTTGCTGACCGAAGAAATCTTGTGATCTTGGGGCTCAATTTGTTGAACTGGAGAAGAAGGAGATTAGCCTCAACTTCGATCTGGAGCTGGCCAAGAAGAATCTCAAGAAGGCCTAGGAATAAGTAGCTCCCGTGGGAGGTAATAATTTGTCGACTGTCCAGCATATGACCCCCCTTTTTTACTCTCTTGAACCGAGTGACTCCACTCGAACAGATGTGCATAGTGAAAACCGTCAACTCCAAGCTCGTCTAAAGAATGTTATTTCTTTAGAGAAAATGAAGCAGGCTCTGGAGAAGAAGGATCAAGACCTTGCCGCAGCACAGAAGGAGGCGCGAGAGAAAACAACACTTGCTGATAAGAAGCTGGCCTCATTCAACAAGTTGGAAGAGGAGAACTCAACTGAAGCCAACTAGGAGGCTGCGAGGCTGAATAAGGACAAGGAAAACTTGACTGACGAGGTTGGAAGTCTCAAGGCTAAGAAGGGTGAACTGGAGGCTTATCTGGGACGGCTTGCTGAGAAGATCATTTTGAAGCTTGAAGGTATTTCCTTTTGTCCGACCGATTTTTTGATGTCGACTGACACATCTTACTAAACTGTGGACTCACTGGCTTTCTGAGTGTGCAGACCTTTGTCAAGACTTCGAAGTAGAGACTAGGCGGGTCGAGACAGGTCTTGACCCCATAAACTCTCCTGTCAAAGATGACGTTGCGATGAACGTGCTACGATTGGAGTCTCGTCTAGACAGTGTTGTGGATTATCTCGCACGCCTGAAGGTGGCGATGTCGCGGATCGACGCTAAACTCTGGCCTCTAGCAGAACTCCCAAAAGATCTCGAGTCTCTGATGACTCGACTAAATGAAATCTCTAGTCGAGTGCAGGAGTGGAAGAAGTCGTTTGCTCGTTGTGGCGTCGACGTTGCTCTGTCGTTGGTCCGAGTCCACCGTAAGGACGTCAGAGAAGACAAGCTGGCGGCTCTCAAGGTTGCCAACACTAAGAAGCTCAGCTTCTAATCCTTCATGGACACCTTCCGATGCCGCCACTCGTATCGCAGACAGCATCGACCTTGACAGCTTCGTCGAGCCAGCAAGTCCTCCTCCTGCCGAGTGAACAAACATTATGCCCCACCTTTATTTGCCTCGGAATGCCGAGTGGTTTTGTAACCGTTAAACTCTTTCAGGCCTGATGCCTGAGTACTTCTGCCCACTGCAGTTCCAAACTTTTGCGGGATTTATCTGAACTTGGTTTTCTTTGAATATGATGGTTTTGTCTTTATTGCTTTTGGATGATTTTCGATTCCGACTAGAACATGACCCTTCCACCTTTCGTCGAGTAGCTCTGACGATGTGTTCAGTCAACACCTCATCGTCCTTGCGGATCGGGATGGAGCATACGCTGTACTTGTGACGCAGCTCCGATGATGTGTTCAATCGACACCTCGTCGTCCTTGCGGATCAGGATGGAGCGTACGTTGTACTTGTGACGCAGCTCAGACGATGTGTTCAATCAACACCTCGTCGTCCTTTCAGATCGGGATGGAGCGTACGTTGTACTTGTGACGCAGCTCTATCGTGGTGTTCAATCGACACCTCGTCGTCCTCGCAAATCAAGATGGAGCGTACGTTGTACTTGTGACATAGCTCAAAGGATCTTTGTGACTTAGGCGAGTACGGGGTCGCAGCTGAGCCCCCGAGTGGTAGGATTGCTCTCCACTCGGAGTGTTTTTAACCTAGGCGAGTACGAGGTCGGAGCTAAGCCCCCGAGTGGGAGGATTGCTCTCCACTCGAAGTGTTTTTAACTTAGGCGAGTACGGGGTCGCAGCTAATCCCCCGAGTGGGAGGATTGCTCTCCACTCGGAATGTTTTTAACTTAGGCGAGTACGGGGTCGCATCTAAGACCCCGAGTGGGAGGATTGCTCTCCACTCGGAGTGTTTTTAACTTAGGCGAGTACGGGGTCGCAACTAAGCCCCCGAGTAGGAGGATTGCTCTCCACTCAGAGTGTTTTTAACTTAGGCGAGTACGGGGTCGCAGCTAAGCCCCCAAGTGGGAGGATTGCTCTCCACTCGGAGTGTTTTTAACTTAGGCGAGTACTGGGTCGCAGCTAAGCCCCCGAGTGCGAGGATTGCTCTCCACTCGGAGTGTTTTTAACTTAGGTGAGTACGGGGTCGCATGCTAAGCCCTCGAGTGGGTGGATTGCTCTCCACTCGGAGTGTTTTTAACTTATGCGAGTACGGGGTCGCAGTGATACCCCCGAGTGGGAGGATTGCTCTCCACTCGGAGTGTTTTTAACTTAGGCGAGTACGGGCCACAGCTAAGCCCCCGAGTGGGAGGATTGCTCTCCACTCGGGGTGTTTTTAACTTAGGCGAGTACGGGGTCGCAGGTAAGCCCCCGAGTGGGAGGATTTCTCTCCACTCGGAGTGTTTTTAAGTTAGGCGAGCACGGGGTCGCGGCTAAGCCCCCGAGTGGGAGGATTGCTCTCCACTCGTAGTGTTTTTAACTTAGGCGAGCACGGGGTCACGGCTAAGCCCCGAGTGGGAGGATTGTTCTCCACTCGGAGTGTTTTTTTAACTTAGGCGAATCAGGGTCGCGGCTAAGCCACCCACCGGGGGTTTCAGACACAAATGATTACGGGAAATCAATCATTAAGATACTGGAAAAATCTTGTATTTGGTAAACAACCTGAAGTACTCTTATTACAACTCATCGGGGCGAGTGATTTTAGGTATAGAAAGGGCGAAGCAGTTCTGCATTCCATGTGCGTGGCTCGTCCATATTCTTGGCTACTTTGTAGATGTGATATGCTCAGTTGTGAAGCACCTTGATGGTGATGAAGGTCCCTTCCCAGGCCGGAGCAAGCTTGTGGGGCCGTTTCTGATCCACTCGGAGCACAAGGTGTCCTTCCTGGAATGCTCGACCTCTGACATTACGGGCATGGAATCGACGCAGATCTTGCTGATAGATGGTCGATCGGATCAGAGACATCTCACGCTCCTATCCGAGGAGATCAACTACGTCTTGGTGTGCCTCTTCTGCCTCAGCTTCTAAGAAGAGTTCCACCCGGGGAGCATTGTGCAGCAAGTCACTCGGAAGCACAGCCTCGGCGCCGTACACCAAGAAGAATGAGGTTCGTGAAAGAAATATGCCCTAGAGGCAATAATAAAGTTATTATTTATTTCCTTAATTCATGATAAATGTTTATTATTCATGCTAGAATTGTATTAACCGGAAACTTAGTACATGTGTGAATACATAGACAAAACCTATAGTCCCTAGTATGCCTCTACTAGACTAGCTCGTTAATCAAAGATGGTTAAGTTTCCTAACCATAGACATGAGTTGTCATTTGATGAACGGGATCACATCATTACGAGAATGATGTGATGGACATGACCCATCCGTTAGCTTAGCATTATGATCGTGTTAGTTTCATTGCTACTACTTTCTTCATGACTTATACAAGTTCCTCAGACTATGAGATTATGCAACTCCCGAATACCGGAGGAACACTTTGTGTGCTACCAAATGTCACAACGTAAAAGGGTAATTATAAAGGTGCTCTACAGGTGTCTCCAAAGGTGTTCGTTGGGTTGGCATAGATCAAGATTAGGATTTGTCACTCCGTGTTTCAGAGAGGTATCTCTGGGCCATCTCGGTAATACTCATCACTATAAGCCTTGCATGCATTGTGACTAATGGGTTAGTTCTGGGATGAAGTATTATGGAACGAGTAAAGAGACTTGCCGGTAACGAGATTGAACTAGGTATTGAGATACCGACGATCGAATCTCGGGCAAGTAACATACCGATGACAAAGGGAACAACATATGTTGTTATGCGGTTTGACCGATAAAGATCTTCATAGAATATGTAGGAACCAATACGAGCATCCAGGTTCCGCTATTGGTTATTGACCGGAGATGAGTCTCGGTCATATCTACATAGTTCACGAACCCGTAGGGTCCGCACGGTTAACGTTCGATGACGATTGTTATTATGAGTTTATGTGTTTTGATGTACCAAAGACAGTTCAGAGTCCAGGATGTGATCACGGACATGACGAGGAGTCTCGAAATGGTCGAGACATAGAGATTAATATATTGGACGGCTATATTCGTACACCGGAAGTGTTCCGGGTGATTTCGGAGAAAACCGGAGTGCGGGAGGGGTTACCAGAACCCCCCGGGGAAGTATTGGGCCTTAGTAGGCCTTAAGGGAGAGAGAGGGCAGCAGCCCAGGAGGTGGCGTGCCCCCCCCCAAGGGGAGTCCAAATTGGACTAGGGGAAGGGGGTGTGGCCCCTCTTTCCCTCTCCCTCCCCTCTCCTTCCTTCGACCTTCCCCCTCCTAGTTGGACTAGGAAAGGAGGAGTCCTACTCCTACTATGAGGAGGACTCCTCCCCTTCTTCGCGCGCGTCAAGGGATGGTCGGCCTCCCCCCTGCTCCTTTAGATACGGGGGCAGGGGCACCCTAGGACACAGAAGTTGACATTGTTTAGCCGTGTGCGGTGCCTCCCTCCCTCGGTACACACCTTCTTCCGTGTGCGTAGGAATTTTTTTTGAAATTACTACGTTCCCCAACGGTGGCATCCGAGCCAGGTTTATGCGTAGATGTTATATGCACGAGTAGAACACAAACAATTGTGGGCAATAATAGTCATACTGCTTACCGACATGTCATACTTTGATTCGGTGGTATTGTTGGATGAAGCGGCTCAGACCAACATTACGCATACGCTGACGCGAGACTGGTTCTACCGACATGCTTTGCACATAGGTGGCTGGTGATTGTCTGTTTCTCCAACTTTAGTTGAATCGAGTGTGGCTACACCCGGTCCTTGTTGAAGATTAAAACAACACACTTGACAAAAAATCATTGTAGTTTTGATGCGTAGGTAAGAACGGTTCTTGCTAGAAGCCCGTAGCAGCCACGTAAAACTTTCAACAACAAAGTAGAGGACGTCTAACTTGTTTTTGCTGGGCTTGCTGTGATGTGATATGGTCAAGCATGATGTGATATAAATTGGTGTATGAGATGATCATGTTTTGTAACAAAGTTATCGGAAACTGGCAGGAGCCATATGGTTGTCGCTTTATTGTATGCAATGCAATCGCCATGTAATTGTTTTACTTTATCACTAAGCGGCAGCGATAGTCGTAGTACCAATAGTTGGCGAGACGACAACGATGCTACGATGGAGATCAAGGTGTCGCACTGGTGACGTTCGAGATCATGACGATGCTTCGGTGATGGAGATCATGAGCACAAGATGATGATGGCCATATCATGTCACATATTTTGATTGCATGTGATGTTTATCCTTTATGCATCTTATTTTGCTTAGAACGTCAGTAGCATTATAAGATGATCCCTTACTAAATTTCAAGGTACAAGTGTTCTCCCTGAGTATGCACTGTTGCTATAGTTCATCGTACCGAGACACCACGTGATGATCGGGTGTGATAAGCTCTACGTTCACATACAACAGGTGCAAGCCAGTTTTGCACACGCAGAATACTCGGGTTAAACTTGATGAGCCTAACATATGCAGATATGGCCTCGGAACAATGAGACCGAAAGGTCGAGCTTGAATCATATAGTAGATATGATCAACATAGTGATGTTCACCATTGAAAACTAGTCCATCTCACGTGATGATCAGACATGGTTTAGTTGATTTGGATCACGTGATCACTTAGATGATTAGAGGGATGTCTATCTAAGTGGGACTTCTTAAGTAATATGATTAATTGAACTTTAATTTATCATGAACTTAGTACCTGATAGTATTTTGCATGTCTATGTTGTTGTAGATCAATGGCCCGTGCTACCGTTCCTTTGAATTTTAATGCGTTCCTAGAGAAAGCTAAGTTGAAAGATGATGGCAGCAACTACACGGACTGGGTCCGTCACTTGGGGATTATCCTCATTGCTGCACAGAAGAATTACGTCTTGGAAGCACCGCTAGGTGCCGTGCCCGTCTTTGATGCTACCGATGACGCGTTAAGAACGTCTGGCAGAAAGCAAAGTCGATGACTACTCGATAGCTCAGTGTGCCATGCTTTACGGCTTAGAATCGGGACTTCAACGACGTTTTGAACGTCATGGAGCATATGAGATGTTCCAAGAGTTGAAGTTAATATTTCAGGCAAATGCCCGAGTTGAGAGATATGAAGTCTCCAACAAGTTCTACAACTGCAAAATGGAGGAGAATAGTTCTGTCAGTGAACACATACTCAAAATGTCTAGTTATCATAATCACTTGACTCAGCTGGGAGTTGATCTTCCAGTTGATTGTGTCATTGACAGAGTTCTTCAATCACTGCCACCAAGATATAAAGGCTTCGTGATGAACAATAATATGCAAGGGATGGACAAGACTATTCCCAAGCTCTTTGCGATGCTAAAGGCCGCAAAGGTAGAAATCAAAAAGGAGCATCAAGTGTTGATGGTCAATAAGACCACTATTTTCAAGAAAAAGGGAAAAGGGAAGAAAGGGCACTTCAAGAAGAATAGCAAAAAGGTTGCTGCTCAAGAGAAGAAACCCAAGTCTGGATCTAAGCCTGAAACTGAGTGCTTCTACTTCAAAGGGACTGATCACTCGAAGCGGAACTGTCCCAAGTATTTGGCGGACAAGAAGGATGGCAAAGTGAAAGGTATATTTGATATACATCTTATTGATGTGTACTTAACTAATGCTCGCAGTAGCGCCTGGGTATTCGATACTGGTTCTGTTGCTCATATTTGCAACTCAAAACAGGGGCTACGGATTAAGCGAAGATTGGCTAGGGACGAGGTGAGATGCGCGTGGGAAATGGTTCCAAAGTCGATGTGATTGCGGTCGGCACGCTACCTCTACATCTACCTTCGGGATTAGTTTTAGACCTGAATAATTGTTATTTGGTGCCAGCATTAAGCATGAACATTATATCTGGATCCTGTTTGATGCGATACGTTTATTCATTTAAATCAGAGAATAATGGTTGTTCTATTTATATGAGAAATATCTTTTATGGTCATGCACCCCTACTGAGTGGTCTATTTTTGTTGAAGCTCGATAGTAGTGATACACATATTCATAGTGTTGAAGCCAAAAGATTGAAGTTTAATAATGATAGTGCAACTTACTTGTGGCATTGCCATTTGGGTCATATCGGTATAAAGCGCATGAAGAAACTCCATGCTGATGAACTTTTGGAATCACTTGATTATGAATCACTTGGTGCTTGCGAACCGTGCCTTATCGGCAAGATGACTAAAACTCTGTTCTCCGGAACAATGGAACGATCTACTGACTTATTGGAAATAATACATACCGATGTATGCAGTCCAATGAGTATTGATGCTCGTGGTGGGTATCGTTATTTTCTTACCTTCACAAATGATTTGAGCAGACATGGTTATATCTACTTAATGAAACATAAGTCTGAAACATTTGAAAAGTTCAAAGAATTTAAAAGTGAAGTGGAAAATCATCGTAACAAGAAAATAAACTTTCTACGATCTGATTGTGGAGGACAATATTTGAGGTACGAGTTTGGTCTTCATTTTAAACAACATGGGATAGTGTCACAATTAACGCCACCTGGAACACCACAGCAAAATGGTGTGTCCGAACGTCGTAACCGTACTTTATTAGATATGGTACGATCTATGATGTCTCTTACTGAATTACCACTATCGTTGTGGGGTTATGATTTAGAGACGGCTGCATTCACTTTAAATAGGGCAACATCAAAATCCGTTGAGACGACGCATTATGAACTGTGGTTTGGTAAGAAACCAAGGTTGTCGTTTCTTAAAGTTTGGGGCTGCGATGCTTATGTGAAAAAACTTCAACCTGATAAGCTCGAAACCAAATCGGAGAAGTGTGTCTTCATAGGATAACCAAAGGAAACTATTGGGTACACCTTCTATCACAGATCCGAAGACAAAATGTTGTTGCTAAGAATGGATCCTTTCTAGAGAAGGAGTTTCTCTCGAAAGAAGTGAGTGGGAGGAAAGTAGAACTTGATGAGGTAACTGTACCTGCTTTCTTATTGGAAAGTAGTTCATCATAGAAATCAGTTCCTGTGATTCCTACACCAATTAGTGAGGAAGCTAATGATGATGATCATGAAGCTTCAGATCAAGTTACTACCGAACCTCGTAGGTCTTCCAGAGTAAGATCCGCACCAGAGTGGTACGGGTAATCCTATTCTGTAAGTCATGTTACTAGACCATGATGACCTTACGAACTATGAGGAAGCGATGATGAGCCCAGATTCCACAAAATGGCTTGAGGCCATGAAACCTGAGATGGGATCCATGTATGAGAACAAAATGTGGACTTTGGTGGACTTGCCCGATGATCGGCAAGCCATAGAAAATAATTGGATCTTTAAGAAGAAGACTGATGCAGACGGTAATGTTACTATTTACAAAGCTCGACTTGTTGCGAAAGGTTTTCGACAAGTTCAAGGAGTTGACTACGATGAGACTTTCTCACCCGTAGCGGTGCTTAAGTCTGTCCGAATCATGTTAGCAATTGTTGCATTTTATGATTATGAAATTTGGCAAATGGATGTCAAAATTGCATTCCTGAATGGATTTCTGGAAGAAGAGTTGTATATGATGCAACCGGAAGGTTTTGTCGATCCAAAGGGTGCTAGCAAAGTGTGCAAGCTCCAGCGATCTATTTATGGACTGGTGCAAACCTCTCGGAGTTGGAATAAATGCTTTGATAGTGTGATCAAAGCATATGGTCTTATACAGACTTTCGGAGAAGCATGTATTTACAAGAAAGTGAGTGGGAGCTTTGTAGCATTTCTAATCTTCTATGTGGATGACATATTGTTGATTGGAAATGATATAGAATTTCTGGATAGCATAAAGGGATACCTGAATAAGAGTTTTTCTATGAAAGACCTTGGAGAAGCTGCTTACATATTGGGCATCAAGATCTATAGAGATAAATCAAGACGCTTAATCGGACTTTCACAAAGCACATACCTTGATAAAGTTTTGAAGAAGTTCAAAATGGATCAGTCAAAGAAAGGGTTCTTGCCTGTGTTACAAGGTGTGAAGTTGAGTCAGACTCAAAGCCCGACCACCGCAGAAGATAGAGAGAAAATGAAAGTCATTCCCTATGCTTCAGCCATAGGTTCTATCATGTATGCAATGTTGTGTACCAGACCTGATGTATGTCTTGCTATAAGCATAGCAGGGAGGTACCAAAGTAATCCTGGAGTGGAAAACTGGACAACGGTCAAGAACATCCTGAAATACCTGAAAAGGACTAAGGATATGTTTCTCGTTTATGGAGGTGAAAAATAGCTCGTCGTAAATGGTTACGTCGATGCAAGCTTTGATACTGATCTGGATGACTCTAAGTCGCAAACCGGATACATATTTTTATTGAATCGAGGAGCTGTCAGTTGGTGCAGTTCCAAGCAGAGCGTCGTGGCGAGATCTACGTGTGAAGCGGTGTACATTGCTGCTTTAGAAGCAGCGAATGAAGGAGTTTGGATGAAGGAGTTCATATCCGATCTAGGTGTCATACCTAGTGCATCGGGTCCAATGAAAATCTTTTGTGACAATACTGGTGCAATTGCCTTGGCAAAGGAATCCAGATTTCACAAGAGAACCAAGCACATCAAGAGACGCTTCAATTCATCAAGTGTCAGAAGGGGACATAGAGATTTGCAAGATACACACGGATCTGAATGTTGCAGACCCGTTGACTAAGCCTCTCTCACGAGCAAAACATGATCAACACCAAAGCTCCATGGGTGTTAGAATCATTACTAAGTAATCTAGACTATTGACTCTAGCGAAAGTGGGAGACTGAAGGAAATATGCCCTAGAGGCAATAATAAAGTTATTATTTATTTCCTTAATTCACGATAAATGTTTATTATTCATGCTAGAATTGTATTAACTGGAAACTTACTACATGTGTGAATACATAAACAAAACCTATAGTCCCTAGTATGCCTCTACTAGACTAGCTCGTTAATCAAAGATGGTTAAGTTTGCTAACCATAGACATGTGGTGACATTTGATGAACGGGATCACATCATTAGGAGAATGATGTGATAGACATGACCCATCCGTTAGCTTAGCACTATGATCGTGTAAGTTTCATTGCTACTGCTTTCTTCATGACTTATACAAGTTCCTCAGACTATGAGATTATGCCACTCCCGAATACCGGAGGAACGCTTTGTGTGCTACCAAACGTCGCAACGTAAAAGGGTGATTATAAAGGTGCTCTACAGGTGTCTCCGAAGGTGTTTGTTTGGTTGGCATAGATCGAGATTAGGATTTGTCACTCTGTGTTTCGGAGAGGTATGTCTGGGCCCTCTCGGTAATACTCATCACCATAAGCCTTGCAAGCATTGTGACTAATGAGTTAGTTCTGGGATGAAGTATTATGGAACGAGTAAAGAGACTTGCCAGTAACGATATTAAACTAGGTATTGAGATACCGATGATCGAATCTTGGGCAAGTAACATACCGATGACAAAGGGAACAACGTATGTTATGCGGTTTGACCAATAAAGATCTTCGTAGAATATGTAGGAACCAATATGAGCATCCAGGTTGCGCTATTGGTTATTGACCGGAGATGAGTCTCAGTCATGTCTACATAGTTCTTGAACCCATAGGGTCCGCACGTTTAACATTCGATGACGATTGTTATTATGAGTTTATGTGTTTTGATGTACCGAAGATAGTTCGGAGTCTCGGATGTGATCACGGACATGACGAGGAGTCTTGAAATGGTCGAGACATAAAGATTGATATATTGGACGGCTATATTCGGACACCGGAAGTGTTCTAGGTGATTTCGGAGAAAACCGGAGTGCCGGAGGGGTTACCTGAACCCCCCGGGGAAGTATTGGGCCTTAGTGGGCCTTAGGGGAGAGAGAGGGCAGAAGCTCAGGAGGTGGCGCCCCCCCAAGGGGAGTCCGAATTGGACTAGGGGAAGGGGGCGCGGCCCCTCTTTCTCTCTCCCTCTCCCTCTCCTTCCTCCCCCCTTCCCCCTCCTAGTTGGACTAGGAAAGGAGGAGTCCTACTCCTACAAGGAGGGGGACTCCTCCCCTCCTTGGCGCGCCCCAAGGGTCGGCCGCCCTCCCCCTTGCTCCTTTATATATGGGGGTAGGGGGGTACCCTAGGACACACAAGTTGACATTGTTTAGCCGTGTGCGGTGCCCCCCTCCATAGTTACACACCTCGGTCATATCGTTGTAGTGCTTAGGCGAAGCCCTGCGCCGGTAACTTCATCATCACAGTCACCACGCTGTCGTGCGGACGAAACTCTCCCTCGGCCTCAACTGGATCAAGAGTACGAGGGACGTCCCCGAGCTGAAAGTGTGATGATCGCAGAGGTGCCGCACGTTCGGTGCTAAGATCGGTCGGATCATGAAGACGTACGACTACATCAATCGCGTTGTCATAATGCTTCCGCTTTCGGTGTACGAGGGTACGTGGACACACTGTCCCCTCTCGTTGCTATGCATCACCATGATCTTGCGTGTGCATAGGAATATTTTTGAAATTACTATGTTCCCCAACAGTTCGGTCAATCGACCGGTTAGGCGTCGTTCTCAGCCCCCATAGGACGGATGGTAACTCAGTCACCCAAGCTCCGGCAGCGTGCTTAAGGTCACGCATCAGTCGAGGTTTTAACCCTTGAAGGATCAAACTATTCGCCCTTTCTACCTGCCCATTCGACTGCAAGTGTGCAACAGACGCGTAGTCGACCCGAGTAACTTGGGAAGCACAGAACGCCTTAAACTCATCAGAATCAAAATTGGAGCCGTTATCTGTGATAATGTCGTGAGGAACTCCATATCTGAATATCAACTCCTTGATGAAACTGACGGTAGTGCTTGAGTCAAGGTTTTT
Organism: Aegilops bicornis; assembly: GCA_021605145.1. Taxonomy (NCBI): domain Eukaryota; kingdom Viridiplantae; phylum Streptophyta; class Magnoliopsida; order Poales; family Poaceae; genus Aegilops; species Aegilops bicornis. Next base: position 673,592,722 of record CM038672.1, read on the forward strand.
GATGGGCTTGGTTTTGATCCACTTAGTGAACTTGTCGACTGCTACGAGCAAATGAGTGAAACCACTTCTGCCGGTCTTGAAAGGTCCAACCATATCCAACCCCTAGACTGCAAACGGCCAGACGAGGGGAATAGTCTTCAAGGCGGACGCAGGCTTGTGAGACATGTTGGAATAGAACTGGCAACCTGCGCACTTGTTGGCTATATCTTTTGCCATCTCATTTGCACGAGGCCAATAGAATCCCGCTTGGTATGCTTTGGCCACGATGGTCCGAGAGGACGCATGGTGACTGTCGGTGTCAAAACCGGGAGATCTCGGGTAGGGGGTCCCGATCTGTGCGTCTAAGGCTAATGGTAACAGGAGGCAAGGGACACGATGTTTTTCTCAGGTTCGGGCCCTCTCGATGGAGGTAAAACCCTACTTCCTGCTTGATTGATATTGATGATATGGGTATTACAAGAGTGGATCTACCACGAGATCGTAGAGGCTAAACCCTAGAAACTAGCCTATGATGATTATGATTCTGTCCCTAAGGACTAAACTCTCCGGTTTATATAGACACCGGAGAGGGCTAGGGTTTTCATGGATTCGGTTACAAAGAAGGCAATATAATATCCGGATCGCCAAGCTTGTCTTCCACGCAAAGGAGAGTCCCATCCGGACACTGGACGAAGTCTTGAGTCTTGTATCTTCACGGTCCAACAGTCCGGCCAAAGTATATAGTCCGGCTGTCCGGATACCCCCTAATCCAGGACTCCCTCAGTAGCCCCTGAACCAGGCTTCAATGACGATGAGTCCGGCGCGCAGTTCTGTCTTTGGCATTACAAGGCGGGTTCCATCTTCGAATACTCCAAAGTAATTATCGAACACTTGAACCGTGTCCGGATCTGCAAGATGATCTTCACAGCATAGTACTCCATAAATCTGATCTGCTAGCAATTTTGCACGGCGCGCTCCTGTCCCGTGGCCCGGCCCATTACGAACCGGTTTTACTTTGCGAGGCGGTTTTACTAGCTCTCCTTGCCAGAGCAGAGATCGTGCTCCCCTTAGCGCGGGGTCTTCCATTAATGTAGGTGCACACGTCCCCATGACGTCTGTTGGTATGACTCTGTGTTTTTAGGTAAGTCCCAAGAGGTTATGGTTAGGACGCTTGATATTCACCCCCTATATAAAGGGGCCGAGGTCTATCCCACTTTTACACCACCCTTGCGCCTTTTCGCATCTCGAGTTCCAACACCCGAAGCCCAGGCTCAAGCACCCCAGATCCTTAACCATGTCCGGATCCGACCTTCAAGGCCAGTGGGTGGCCTCCTCGATCATAGAGGAGGATATTGCAAAGCTTAGGCAGGTCGGATATCTGACCGCCGACATCAAGCACAGGCTTCCTGCTCCAGGGCAGGTCATCCCTACTCCCGAGCCCAACGAGAGTGTCGTATTTGTTTCCCACTTCCTCCGCGGCTTGGGCTTCACCCTTGATCCCTTTGTGAGAGGGCTCATGTTCTATTACGGGTTAGATTTTCATGATCTAGCTCCGGACGCTATCCTCCATATCTCGTCGTTCATCGTTGTGTGCGAAGGTTTTCTTCACGACACCCCACACTTCGGCTTATGGTTCAAGACCTTCAATGTGAAGCCGAAGATGATTGAGGGGCGACATGCGGAGTGCGGAGGTGCTGCAATAAGCAGGACTGCCGACGCCCCATGGCCAGAGGGCTCCTTCCCGGAGGTGTCCGATCTATGGCAGCGGAGGTGGTTTTACGTCATGGCTCCTAGAGGCACAAAGTGGGTGGATGCCCCCGATTTCCGTCTGGGTCCTCCTTCTCAACTGGCGTCATGGACCAATGTAGGACGGGATTGGGGATCTGCTAGTGATGTACCAATACTGCAGACCCGCATTCGGGATCTTCTTGAGAGAGACATTAGCCTTGTCAGCATAATTCGGGTAATGCTAATCCGAGGATGTTGCCGTGCAAACGCCGGCCTCTCCGGATGTGGGAGTTCAATCCGGAAGGTCCGCGGACTATTCTGCACTTCTTCGTCCTGACGCTCGAAGGAATGTGTAAATTATTCTTCAGACCACAAGTAAAGTGTCCGGATACCACCGAAGATGCGGGCCTGAGCTGCAATCGCCCAAATACCCAAGTAAGTAACCCACAAACCAAACACTTCATCTATTTTTATCATAGTCATTATTCTGAAAATCCTCCGTGGCCAGGAATAGCTTAGCAAGGCGGAGAGAATCAGGTGTCCGGCGCCACTTCCCGAAGGCTCGCCAAGTCCCACCATAGCCAAGATGCTGGGTCGTGTGCTAAGAAAAAAGCCCTCAGGGAAAGACGAAGGGAAGAACTGGGAAGAAGAACTTCACACATTGCGCATCCAAACCAGGGGAATTGCTACCACCCCAAAGGAGGATAGCCGGGAAGGGGAATCTAAGGCCTCCTCCCCTCGCAGGAAGAAGAGGGTCGCCTCCGAAGACTTGGTGACGGAGGTGCCCAAACAAGGGAAGAAAGCTTCGCCAGGGGGCCCTGCCCCGAAGGGCGTCCTCACCGCATCATGCCTGCCAACGGGCCAGCCCTCAGTCGAGCTATAAGTTAATCGTAAATACGAAGGTACTGCTTTTCTCCGAGAATAATAACCAGGATCCATTCTTTGTAGTCCGGCTAGCAGCTCTTCTTGACAGAGTTCGTCTTCGGGGGATCTCCATCCGGAGATGATGGAGAGTGAGACCCCACCAACCTCTCCGCCTCATGAGGCGGGCGACCCTGAGGTGTCATCACGGAGGAATCCGGATCTGCCGAAGCCAGAAGCTAATCCTTCGGCCGCCCTGAGCCCGGGCGTTCGGCTCCCACGGGCGATGAGAAGGGTCCGCGATTCAGATGTCCGCCGACGACCGGGCCTTACGAGCGAGCTTCTCTCTCGGAGGAGCACCGTTCATTAATGAGCACGGTGTTCGAGAAGATTTCCTCCGCCACAAGCGAGTTGAATGAAGCCTTTACGAGCCTGCTCAGAGGTTTTGAGGTATGTAATGAGAAATACGTAATTTTTGGCTGTGACACACGTGCTAGGTGTGCTCCATATGGATAGTAGCCCCTGAGACTCTGGTTGCCAGCTCAAGGCGGCAGACGGAGGATCACCTCAGTAAGTAATGATCATACTGTGTTTATGCACAGGTGGCTAAGGGTCCGGCAGCCGACCGGTCCGTTGAAGTCGCCGAACTGAGGCAACAGATTGGAGTTATTGATGCCGATATCACACTTGTGAGCAATGGCTTAACGAGTCACAAGGTATGTGCTCTGTTTTCCTTATTTGTTATAGGAAAAACTAAGAGGAGCATTATGTTAATGTTAGATGCTTGGACTGTAGACGGAGCTGCTGCCGTGGAAGCCCTGAGGGCAGAACTTGCCATGGCCAAGGAACAAGTCTGAGTTAGCAATGCAGCTGCCCTAAAGGCGACCGAAGAGTTGAGAGCCGAACAGGCTGCTCGTCGCCGAAGTGAAGACAAGATAGCCGAGATGGCTGTGGAGCTAAAAAATGCTGCCGACCGGTATGAGCTCCTTGAAAAAGAGAATAAGGCTAATTCGGCTGACCTGAGGAAGGCCCTTGATGCGGCCAAGGAGACGCGTTCCGAAAGTAGGGATGCGCGGGAGGAGCTTCGACGGGCCAGAGATATCGCGGCTGTAAACCCATATTTGTTGCGATGAAGTTCTTAGATCCGAAGTATGACCCTCTGGATCGACGCTGGAGCCCTTCAGACGCGTACGCGGATCTGGCCAAGAGTACGGCTGATGCGGCCAAGTTTTCCGAGGATCAAAAAGATAATGAAGTGGAAAAGCTGTTCTGGTCGCAATTCAGCGCCCCAAACCGCCCGTTGCCATGTGGCGAGAAGATGGCTGCCATGGCCGAGCGCCATAGGTTGTCCGGTCTTGCAATGAGGTCTGTAGTGGACCATCCATGGCCGAAGGGGCCAAAGCCAGACAGTTATTTTGGTTTGGTGCAACAATTCCTTGGTGCCGTGTCGCGAATCGATGCCATGAAAAGGTTGGCATGTATAGAGGGTGCACAGATGGCTCTTGCCCGTGTTAAGGCATATTGGATAGATATGGATGCCACTGTTATTGCAACCCAGAATCCGGCAGGAAGCCAGGATCCGGCGGAGCACATCTTGGAGCAGGTAGCAGAAGGCGCTCGTTTAATAGAGGCTCAGTGCTCGAAAAATGTCATGTTCGAGTGACACATCATTTTATTATAAAAACAATTTTAATTATGAGGCTATGTTTATACTTTTTGCTCGAAAGTGCTATTGTGCCTCCTGTGCGGCCGTTTTTTATGTATATATGTATTCTGAAAGTTAGCAGTCGTTGGCTTCAGCCCCCACGCATAAAATGCGGAGGTGTTCGTGAAAATGTGCGTAACCACACTTGATCCAACGTCTTGGTCCATTAAGGAGGTGATCGCACGTCGAACTAGGCAACCGGACTATATAGCTTTAACACTTTCACTTAGCCATAGGAGTTTGACGGTGGGGCTACTATGTAGCCCCTTGTACATTTGCCTGCATCCGAATACGGGCGCGTTTGTACATGACCGGGAAACGGTCCTTCGTTAATGCGGAGGAATCCTAAAGATTCCGATAAGTCTTTGAGTAGTTGAACAGTCTCTCGCTATATCATGACAGTCAGTTTTCGGCTTTCTCTACTGAGGTGCTCATCCGGAATAACCAGGGCACAATCGCAGTAGTTCTCCTTTGGCTGCCTTAGCCAATAAGAACGGAACGTAAGGCGGCAAACCCAGGAGCCGGGCAAACCCAACATTTGACCAAAGACATGATTCGGAGCTGATGCATATAAGGCCAACTCGCGACACCGAACACTCCCGAAGGTATTCGGACTTTATAACGTTTTATTATGAACCCTGTATTTCCAGGTACGTGCATTAGCCTGTCCTGGTGAAATGCCAATAACGGCAGTATCCTCTGTGGGTGCAGTACCCATGGGATGTGTAAGCAACAAAAGACAATAAAGAAGGTTTACACATGGGCTTAATCTGAAGAGAAACCTTTGAGCGGGGCCCTGCTGCACGTCAGCGCCTTTGTCTCCGCTGTGCCGTGTCCTGGAAGGGTGTCGCACGAATGGTGTCTGTAAAAAGGAAAACTCATGTAGAAGAGTATGACATAAGCGTGCGAAGAATTGGCTATCACCAATATATAGTAAAAGTGTAAGGCGTTGGCCTGTTAAGAAGGCCAAGACAAGAGTTGGGCTTAAATATCTGTACCCCCTAGTGTCCTCTATGGGATTACATGTGTGGCGCCCAGATAAGGTTTTTCTTGGCTGCCGGACTCGTCTAACCGTGTCTGTGGTCTTAACAACCAATCATGTGTTCTGGTATTAGAGGTCGCTTAGAGTCCGGCTGCTAGAGCCGTCTCATACTCTTCCGCGCGTAAGGAACGCTCTGTATTTCCGTTGACGATGATGACACCACGTGGACCAGGCATCTTGAGTTTAAGGTAGGCGTAGTGCGGTACTGCGTTGAAGCGGGCGAAGGCCGTTCTCCCGAGCAATGCATGATCACCACATTGGAGGGGGGCAATGGTGAAGAGTAGTTCTTCGCTTCTGAAGTAGCCTGGGGAGCCGAATATCACCTCTAGCACGAGGGAGCCCCTGCAGCGGGCTTGAACGCCTGGTATCACCCCTTCAAAGGTGGTGTTATTTTGGCTGATTCTGGATGGGTCTATCCCCATCCTGCGAACAGTGTCCGGGCATATTAGATTAAGACTACTACCGCTGTCCATGAGGACGCGAGGGAGATGGTATCCGTTGATTATTGGGTCGAGCACCAAGGCAGCTGATCCTTCGTGCCGCATACTAGTCGGGTAGTCCCTGTGATCGAAGGTGATCGGCAGGCCGACCAGTGGTTACGTTTGGGGGCGACGGGCTCTATAGCGTATGCGTCTCTGAGCGTGCGTTCGCGCCTTATCGTGGGTATGTGAATCGCATGGATCATGTTTACTATTTTTACCTCTGGTGGGAATTTTTTCTGTCCCCCAGTGTTCGGCTGGCGAGGCTCATCCTCGTCTTCACTTGGTGTTTCCCTTCCCTTGTGTTCGGCATTTAATTTGCCGGCCTGTTTGAAGACCCAACATTCTCTGTGAGTGTGGTTCGCAGGTTTTCCGGGGGTGCCTTGAATTTGGCACAGTCTGTCCAGGACTTTGTTCAGGCCGGACGGTCCCTCTTTGCTGCTTTTAAATGGCTTCTTTTGTTGACCAGGTCGAGAGCCCCTGAATCCGGCGTTGACCGTTGTGTTGTCCGGACTTTCTTCCTTGTTTTGACGTTTGTTTTTATTGCGCCGTGGCTTCCCGTTGCCATCCCTGATTTCGGATGTACTTGGGTCGTTGGTGCCTTTACGGGCCAACCAGCTATCTTCTCCTGCGCAAAATCGGGTCATAAGGTTTGTTAGGGCTGCCATTGTCCTCGGCTTTTCTTGGCCGAGGTGTCTGGCGAGCCATTCGTCCCAGATGCTATGCTTGAAGGCCGCTAGGGCTTCGGCATCCGGACAATCAACGATTTGATTTTTCTTAGTGAGGAATCTGTTCCAAAGCTTGCGGGCGGACTCTCCGGGCTGTTGAATTATGTGACTTAGATCATCCGCATCCGGAGGCCGGACATAGGTCCCTTGAAAATTGGCCCTGAAAGCATCCTCGAGTTCCTCCCAACTTCCAATTGAATTTTCGGGGAGGCTTTTCAACCAGTGTCGAGCTGGTCCCTTCAACTTGAGGGGAAGGTATTTGATGGCGTGGAGGTCATCCCCACGAGCTATGTGGATATGCAGGATAAAATCCTCGATCCAGACCCCTGGGTCTGTCGTTCCGTTGTATGCCTCTATGTTCATAGGTTTAAAACCCTATGGAAATTCATGGTCCAACACCTCTTCGGTGAAGCACAGGGGGTGAGCAGCCCCTCTGTATGTGGACGTGCTGTGGCATGCCGTCGGCTGTTGTTGTGTCCGGTGTTGATTCCGAACTGGTATCCGATCGGTATGATTGTTTTGGTGACCAGAGTCCTGCGCTGGGGTGTGTCCTTTAGATCCATAAATGGACCTAGCCGCGCCGGCCTTTTTATCCAGGAGCTCGCGTAAATCGTGTGCGGCGTCGGTAGCTGCTCTATTGCGGTTACGAAGTGGTTTGTCCACCCTCCTGGCCGTATTGTTCTTTGGTGGAATGGCCTCATCGTCGAATTCTGGCAGTAGCTTGCGTTTTGGGTAGCTCTTTGTGTGGCGATCGTCGCCGTACTTTTCATTAGTGTCTAGCACTTTATTCCATCTGCGATTGAGCGTTTCCTATGCGGCCTTAAGCCGTTGCTTCTGCTTCTTTAGACTTCTCGCAGTGGCCATAAGCTTTCTGTGGAGGTTATCTCGTTCCAAATGTGTTTCCGGGATGATGAATGCATCGTCATCCGGACTATGCTATTGTCCCGGGGCGGTTTGATGAATTCGTCCCTCGGGATCATTGTGATCGGCGTCTGCTCCGAGCTGTGTTCGGCGTGACCTGGTTCATCCTGCTCCATTGCTGGATCCATATGGTCGTTGTTGCCTTCGGAGTTGACTGGGGTGTCGATCTTTCTAGCGCTATTATCGTTGTTTTTACTGTTGCTGGACTTGGAGCGGCGTCTGCACCGTCGTTTTGGCTTTTGCCCGGGGGTTTTGTCCTCCGGTTTGTCGTCGTCGTCCTCCTTAGGCGTATCCACCATGTATATATATCGTATGACGAGGTGGCAGTCTAGCGCCCCGTTGATTCTGAATCGTCTCCTGCGCCGACGTCCATACCGTCGGTATTATCGGAGTCGAAGTCAAGCATGTCTGATACATCGTCGACAGTGGCTATGAAGTGGGTGGTGGGTGGGCAACGTATTTCTTCGTCACCTTCTTCCCCCTTGAGCCGGACATAGTTCGGCCAAGAGTATCCTGACAAAGAGAGAGACTTTAATGAGTTCAGCATGTCGCCAAAGGGCGAGCACTGGAAGATATCCGCAGCGGTGAACTCCATTACCGGAACCCAACCAGATTCGGCGGGTTCGGGAGTGCGCGGACTAGAACCTACGGCCGGATACGAGTCCGGGGGTCCGGTGTCACAGGCTTCCTTGGGGGTGACGCATGTGTTCGGCTTTACCGCCGATGAGTGTGCGGCCTCTGGGGCGGGGTCCATCCACCCATCCTCGGGCGACGCGATCCGCTCGGAATTTAGATCCGGGGCTCCTGCACGGGCGATATCCCGAGCATTGTCCGACAGCAGGTCTAAGCCGTGCTCATCATGACTGTCCGGCGCTCCTGGCGCAGGCCCGAATCCGTTGAAGATCAAGTCTCCGCGGATATCGGCCGTGTAGTTCAAGTTTCCGAACCTGACCTGGTGGCCAGGGGCGTAGCTGTCGATCTGCTCCAGATGGCCAAGCGAATTGGCCCGCAGTGCAAAGCCGCCGAACACGAAGATCTGTCCGGGGAGAAAAGTCTCACCCCGGACCGCGTTGTTGTTGATGATTGAAGGAGCCATCAAGCCTTGTAGCGGCGACACAGAGGAACTCTCAATGAAAGCACCAATGTCGGTGTCAAAACCGGCGGATCTCGGGTAGGGGGTCCCGATATATGCGTCTAAGGCTAATTGTAACAGGAGGCAAGGGACACGATGTTTTACCCAAGTTTGGGCCCTCTCGATGGAGGTAAAACCCTACTTCCTGCTTGATTGATATTGATGATATGGGTATTACAAGAGTTGATCTACCACGAGATCGTAGAGGCTAAACCCTAGAAGCTAGCCTATGATGATTATGATTCTGTCCCTAAGGACTAAGCTCTCCGGTTTATACAGACACCGGAGAGGGCTAGGGTTTTCATGGAGTCGGTTACAAAGAAGGAAATATAATATCCAGGTCGCCAAGCTTGTCTTCCACGCAAAGGAGGGTCCCATCTGGACACGGGATGAAGTCTTGAGTCTTGTATCTTCGCAATCCAACAGTCCGGCCAAAGTATATAGTCCGGCTGTCCGGATACCCCCTAATCCAGGACTCCCTCAGTGACCACAGGTCCCCGAGAGGATACCGTTTAGGATCATTCGACCTTCTTCTGGGGTGATGCAGCGTTGAGCTACTCCTGTGACACTCTCTCCGTAAAGCTGTCCTTTTATCACGGTGAAAGCCTTCGATCGACGGACTATCTAGCGAGCCTCATCCTCATCCTCTGGGAGCTCCTGCCTAAGCAGATACGTGATGTACGGCACCGTCCAATCGGGCGTGATCACTAGGACTTCCATGATCAAGTCGACCACAGCTGGAACTTCAATCTCAGTCGGATTGGTTGAACTTATCGGTTGCGGGGGCTCTTCCTTGAAGGAATCTTCTTGTACTGACGGGGTGTGGAGATGCACCAAGAACACGTTGCTGGGGATAGGCTTCTGAGTGGAACCTATTTTCGCCAAATCGTCAGCAGCTTGATTCTTGATTCGGGGTACGTGGTGGAGCTCTAACCCCTCAAACTTCTTCTCTAGCTTTCTCACTGCATTGCAATAACCGGTCATTGCTGGACTCCTGACATCCCATTCCTTCATTGTTTGAAGAATCCATCAAGCACCGGACACTAAATCTGAGTCGTCGTAGACCATCAAGCACCGGACACCGAGTGAAATGGCCATACGCAACCCATACAATAGCGCCTCATACTCAGCTTCATTGTTTGAAGAATCCAAGTGAATCTGGAGGACATAACTGAGCTTGTCACCTCTCGGGGACACTAAAACCACTCCTGCACCAGAGCCATTCAACATCTTGGACCTATCAAAGAACATAGTCCAATGTTCCGACTGAATATGAGTCGGTTGCTGCTGTTCAATCCACTCTGCGAGGAAGTATGCTATAGCTTGGGACTTGATGGCTTTATTTGCCTCAAACTTGATATCTAAAGGAAGAAGTTCAATCACCCATTTTGCCACATGACCAGTTGCATCTCTGTTATTCAGAATTTCTGACAATGGGGCATCGCCGACGACTGAAACTGAGTGGTCTGAAAAGTAGTGTGCAACTTTCTTCGTGGTCTGGTAAATCCCATAAACAAGCTTCTGATAATGACGATATCTCTGCTTGGATGGGGTCAAGACTTCTGAAATGTAATACACAGGGCGCTGAACTTTGAAGGCTTTGCCTTCTTCTTCCCGCTCGACCGTGAGCACTGTGCTGACAACTTGTCCAGTGGCTGCGATGTAAAGCAGTAAAGGCTCCTTGCTGACTGGAGAAGCAAGCACCGGCTGGGTGGAAAGCAGGGTTTTGAGCTCTTCAAACGCTGCTTCAGCTTCGTCATTCCACTCAAATATGTCAGACTTCTTCATCAGTCGGTAAAGAGGCTATGCCTTTTCATCGAGGCGTGAGATGAATCGACTCAATGTAGCCAAGCAACCAGTAAGCTTCTAAACATCGTGCACATGCACAGGGCGCTTCATTCGAAGGATTGTGCCAATCTTCTCTTGATTTGCATCGATCCCTTGTTCGGAAACGAGAAAACCGAGTAGCTTTCCGCCTGGGACTCCGAATGTGCACTTTGATGGATTGAGCTTGATATCATATCTTCTTAAGTTGGTAAAGGTTTCAGCGAGGTCAGTCAGCAGGTCGGAACCTTTGCGTGACTTAACCACTATGTCATCCATGTATGCTTCCACATTCCGACTGATTTGAGTGAGCAGGCACTTCTGAATCATGCGCATGAATGTGGCACCAGCATTCTTGAGGCCAAAGGGCATAGTAACATAGCAAAAACACCCGAACGGGGTGATGAAAGTTGTCTTTATCTCGTCGGGTCCATACAGTCAGATCTGATGGTACCCGGAATAAGTGTCCAGAAAGGACAATCGCTCACATCCCGCAGTTGAGTCAACTATCTGGTCGATGCGGGGCAGAGGAAATGATCTTTTGGGCAGGCCCGATTGATGTGCTTGAAATCAATGCACATTCGATGAGGACCACAACGATGTTGGCGAGCCACTCGGAGTGGTATATCTCGCGGATGAACTCGGCAGCCAGAAGCCGAGCCACCTCCTCGCCAATCGCCTTTCTCTTCTCCGTGGCGGAACGACGAAGATGCTCCTTAATAGGTTTAGCCTTTGAGTCGACTCGCAAATGGTGCTCAGCCAGTCCCCTGGGTACACCTGGCATGTCAGATGGCTTCCATGCAAAGATGTCCCAGTTCTCACGGAGGAACTGGATGAACGCTTCTTCCTATTTGCTGTCGAGTGTCGTTGAGATATGGTTCGGAGCAGCATTGGGGTCGGTCGGGTGAATGTGGACTGGCTTGGTCTCGTTGGCCGACTGAAACGAGGACTCCGAGGGAGGCCTCTTGGCACGCAGCAAATCACTCGGATCTGAAGTCTTCTGATATTCTTGAAACTCTACTGCTGCCATCTGCTCATCAGTGATCTTCAAACCGTTATGGAGACAATCCTCTCCTCTCTGCCGGTTACCAGTGACCGTGATTACGCCTTTGGGGCCAGGCATCTTCAACTTGAAGTATACATAGCACGGTCGAGCCATGAAACTAGCATAAGCAGGTCTGCCTAGAATGGCGTGATAGGCACTCTCAAAATCCACTACCTCAAACGCCAACTTTTCCTTGCGGTAATTCAGAGAATCACCGAAACCCACATCAAGAGTGATATGACCGAGTGAATCGGCTTTCTTTCCTGGGATGATACCATGGAACCTCATGTTGCTCTCACTGAGTTTGGACATCAGAATGCCCATTCCCGGAGGGCCTCAGCATACAATATATTCAGACCACTGCCACCATCCATCAAAACCTTGGTCAGTCGGGTGCCCCCAACGACTGGGTTGACCACCAACGCCTGCCACCCAGGGGTAGCAACGTGTGGCGGGTGGTCGTACTGGTCGAATGTAATAGGGGGTTTCGACCACTTCAAATATCTTGGTGTTGCCGGAGCAACCATGTTTACCTCTTTGTTAATAACTTTCAGTCGACTTTTGCTCTTGAGATCAGCAAAAATCACCAAGGTGGCATTAACATTGGGGTAACCACCATCATCATCTTTGTCTTCCTCCTTATCAGACTCCTTGCCTTTTCACTGGATTGGCTTTCTCGGAAGCTCTGGATTAGGAGTCGACACTGTCGAGTGGTATGCTTGGGGAGAATCAGATTTCCCTCCTCATCCTTTTTGGTGTGTATATGACACGGAAAATCCATCACATCATTTCCTGCTTGATCCTTCACTTTTTAGGGATCCAAGGCCCTTTAGGCTTCCCCTTGAACTTTCCTTGGTTCAAAACTGTTGCTTTGGCAGGGCCAACTGCCTCAGCCTTTCGCTTATGCTTCTGATTTGAATTCCCTCCCCCGGTGTCCTGGGCGACTAGTCTGTTCTTGCCACTCCGGAGTCGGTCTTCTTCTTCGCCGTTAGCGTACTGTCACATCCCTAGCTTCTGGCGTTGCACTAGGCTAACTTCATGTGTGCATCATGTTTAAATTCCTCAGAAACTTGAAATGGGGATGACAGAACCCCCAGCACCCCCCCTTAAACCAACTAGGGTTTACTAAAATCATATTCAATGAACCCAAAATGCCCTTCTAATATGTTCATCATCTTTGCCTTGGTCTAGAACCTCTGACAAAAATGGTGCACAAATTTCTAGGTCATCCAAAGGTCACTGGATTAAATCATATGTTATTTGAATTTGGGCATTTAAATGCTAGTAAATATTTTGAATGCCCAAATAATCCTAAACTGAAATGTTCCGTGTTGGATATATTCTATACAGTGGGCATGTACAGTTTGGTGATTTTTGAAAGGGTCTAGGTATTTTTAGAAAAGCCACAAAGATTACAGCAAAATAGAAAACTGAAACAAAAGAAGAGAGACAGAGAGAGAGGATACCTACCTGGGCTTACCTCTTGTGCAGCCCACCAGGACGGCCCAGCTGGCTGGCCCAGCCCACCAGGGGCATGCCTGTCTTCTTCCCCATGCCAGCGCATGAAGCAGCTCGGTGGCGAGCGCCGACGTCGCGCCTGGCCACCTCCTGCTTGCTGCCGCCTCCCCGACGTCGCCCTGGAGACGCCACGCGCCCCCCGACCTCTCTCTCTCACGCCCGCAGCTCCTCCCCTCCTCTGGCTCCCTCTCCCTCTCTTCTCAAGTGCACCAAGGGCGCCGCCGTGCTCTCCCGCGGCCACCGGCCACCCCACGCCTCGCCGACGCGCCAAGAAGCCCCGCCTTGTTCCCCTCTTCCTCCTCACCAAGACGGAAGGCGCCGGAAGCCCTGGATGCCGCCAGCTCCGCCGTTCCCCTCCTCGACCACCGAGGATCACCGTCGTCGATGCCTTCCCCGAGCTGTTGACCTGCTCCCTGAGCCCGCTGTGAGATTCTGCTTCGAACCCCTCTTCTTCCCCACGCGTTTGCACCCTCTAGGCCATAGTTCCACCATGGCCGAAGCTCGCCTCTGCTCGAGCTTGTCGCCGGCGTTACTCCGGCGACCATTTGGTCATCCCGTGCTACCCAACATGCTTACCGCACCGCGTAGTGCCTCGCTAGCGCCTCAATTCATGTGTTCGCACCCGCAACCCCAACTCCGTACATGGCCGAACTCCGACGGCCACAAAAGAGCTCGCCGCCATCAGCTCCGGCCACCTCAGCTCCAGCCGATGCTGCCGTTGGATGCGCGAGACTCTCAGCTTTCCGTAGCCACAAACCGCGTCAAAAACCGAGCCCTGTGGGCATTTTCCGAAGCCCTCCGCTTCGTCTGTCGTCGCCGGCGTCAAACCACCGGCGAGTTCACCCCGTTTGACCTGTGGTTTGACTCCCCTAGGTCAACGAAAGGTGGGACTAGAGCCCTGCTAATTTTAGATTAGCACTAATTAACCTTTAGTTAACACACTAAGTCACTGACACGCGGGCCCAGGCCCCACTGACAATTTAGTTAGTATTAACTTAACCCAGTTAATTAGTTGTATCACTGACGTGTGGGTCCCAGCCGTCAGGTTTGACCTGGGCTGGCGCCTTTGACCTGCTGATTTCATGGTGACGTAATGCTGACGCAGTAATACATTTTCTGGATTTATTATTTTTCAGGAATTCCAGAAAATGATATAAACTTCTAAAATTCATAGAAAATCAACCGTAGCTCCAAATCAAACAAATTATATATGAAAAATGATCAGAAAAATCCAATCTATCTATCTGTACTGGTTTCATGCATGTTTAAACAATTTAACCTTGCTGTTTAGATGAAACAAGTTAATGCACTAATATAACCTCTTAAAATGGGTTTGCATTTGAATCTTTGGTTCAAATGGACTCATCTCAATCTGTTCTAGCTTGCATTAGCCCAAAACACATTCATATTGCCATGTCATAGCATGCATCATATTGTGCATTGCATTGATCGTGTTTCTTCTCTGTTTGCCGGTGTTGTTCCCCCTCGGTAGACATGGTACCGACGTCGTGATTGTTGACACTGATGAAGACTCAATGCTATCTTCAGAAGTGCCAGGCAAGAAAAATCCCCTTGTTCATTCCGATACAATCCCACTCTCTCGCTCCTGCTATCTTTTATTGCATTAGGACAACAACGATTCATTTGTTACTTGTAGCGGTAGTTGAACCCCTTGCCTCTAGATGACTTGTTATTGCCACAATAAATAGATGAAACCCACTAGCATGAGTAGGAGTTGTTTGAGCGCTAATGTGCCTACTCATTCATGCTTGTTTGTCATGCCTGCTACTGCTTAGAGCTGAGTCAGGTCTGATTCATCGGGGATGAATCGGAGGTGTGTGAACATGTCCTACTGTTGAGAGATAAGTGTGTGAACACGATTTGGTAAAGGTATCGGTTAGAGGCCATGTAGGAGTACATGGTGGGTTGTCTCATTGAAGCCGTCCTCGGGAACCGAGTTACGTGTTTGTGATCCATGACCAGTTACTACCACGCATTGGAATGCTTAAGTGCCCCTCTCGACTTCTTAACCACCCTTGTCCTCTGTCCAGGAGTTGCAAGTAGTTTCTGGTGTTTGTAGTATGCTGGAGGTCGTGGGCAGTGCTGACCCGAGGGGTGGGCTGTGATGCGGTAGGCACGTGGTCGGGTATGCCGGGCGCCCGTTTGGTGTCGTGGAACCCTGTACACATCGTTCGGGGCCGTATGTGGAAACCTCGGCCGGACTCCCTGCGGATGGAACCTGAATAGGCGATAACCTGGACTAGAGACTTGAGTGTTTAGGTAGGTCGTGGCCGACACCCTCGCTGGGCTTCCGCTTGAAGGTTGCCGAGTACATGTCGTGTAAACGACGATAAGTGGTGAGAGCGTGTGTGAAGAAGTACACCCCTGCAGGGTTATCATCATCTATTCGAATAGCCGCGTCCGCGGTAAAGGACTTCTGGGTTGCCTATAACAGTTCATAGACAAGTGAAAGTGGATACTCTAAAATGCGCAAGATAAGCGTGAGTGCTATGGATGGCGTTCTCGTAGGGAGACGGGAGCCGATCCATAGTGGTGTATTGATATGGTGAATATGTGGACTCGTGTGCGCCACCTCAAAAGAGTTACTTGCAGTCGTAGTTCAGGATAGCCACCGAGTCAAAGCTGGCTTGCTGCTGTTAAACTCCACCACCCCCTTTGTTGATACCGATGCATATGTAGTTAGCTCTGATGTAAATCTTGATGGGTACATTTGTACTCACGTTTGCCTATTTTATGTTTTTGCAGAGAGACGTCAGTCTTGCTAGTAGTTCTGCGTGGACTTCTACGTTTAGCTTGTTACCTCAGCTACGATCTTGTGCCCTCGGCAGGATCTGGTAGATAGTCAGGCCTCTAAGCCTTTTTCATTTGTAGATGTGTGTTGTAACACCCCGGATGTAACTTTCCATATTTGTAACTCCAACTCTTGCCATTTTCGGCATTGTGATATGATATTCCCTCCGTGGTTGGGTTTTCTTCATTTTTGCATTTTGTCCATGTCATGCATCTCATATCATGTCATCATGTGCATCTCATTTGCATACGTGTTCGTCTCATGATTCCGAGCATTTTCCCGTTGTCCGCTTTTGCAATCCGGCACTCCTATGTCCCCGGCGTCCCCTTTTATATTTTTCCGTGAGCGGGTACTAAACTTTCTCGGAATGGACCGAGGTTTGTCAAGTGGCCTTGGTACACCACGGTAGACCACTGTCAAGTTTCGGGTCATTTGGAGCTCGTTTGGTACTCCAACGGTTAACCGCATAACCGCAAAGGCCTCTTTTAAGTTGCAGCCCACCACCCCTCCGAATCAGCCCAATAACCCATCTAAGTCACTTCCATGCTCTCCGTCGTCGGATCACGATCGTGTGGGTGAAAACTACACTCCATTTGGAGTCTCCTAGCTCCCTCTACCTATAAATATAGCTCCATCCCCCGAAATCCGGACGAAACCCTAGCGTCTCCCTCCTCGCGCCGCCGGACACGTCCAGCCCGTCCGGACATTGTCCGCGCGTCGTCCCCGGCGAATCCGACGCCGCCACGTCACCGCCGCCGGTCTCCTCTCTCCTCCCCGCGCCAGGCCGGCCGGGGCCCATCCGAGGCCCGCTCCGGGCGCGCCATGCCAACGCCGACCAGGCGCCTCGCGCCGGCAGCCCAGCGCCTCTCCGTGCCGCCCGGCCGTCGCCAGCTCCCTCCGGCTCCGCCGCCTCCCCTCGGACGCGCGCCCGTCCCCGACTCGGCGCCCGCCGTCCCGCGCCGTCGCCGCCCGCCGTCCCTCCTCCGGCCTCTCCCGCCTCCGGCCGCGCCCCGAGCTCCGACGAACCCCTCCGGCCAGCGATCCTCGAAGCGCGTGCCAGATCCGATCGGATCCCTCTGGGTTGACTTTTCCCTCCCCCGAATTCCTCTAAGTCTTTTATTCTGCCAGTATTTTGTTGTATTTTCATCATGCCATAACTCTCCGTATATTGCTCCGTTTCGTGCGTGTAAAATGTCAAAATGTTCGCCTCGATGGGTAGATCATTTTGTTCCATTGCATCATTTTCATTTGAGCTCATCTTGATGCCCGAAATGCTGTTAGAAGAGGGCTATGTGATGTTAGTTTCAGATTCTTATCAGAACATGCACTTTTGTCATTTTTGCCATGATTGATGTGTGCATCCTATGAACTTGAGTCCTACATGTGTTTTGTAATATGCCATGCCATCTTTACAGGAGTATATGCCATGTATTTTTGTAATCTTTGTGGTGACTAGCACAAGCATGCAAACTAGGCTTCATGATGTTGCTGATTTCAGCCCCTGTTTTGCTGATATTTTTATGCCATGTTAATTTGATGCTACCGAGAGATCCATGCATATTTTGAGATACTTCAGTAAGGATGTTTTGAACATATGATTATGATCTATCCATCCATGCTATAAAATGTTATACTCATCGCTAAGGTTGTTATACTCTACTTTTGCTATAAAATGTTTCCTGGCAGATTGTTTACATGTTATTCAATTTTGCCAAGGTTGTTGTAGTTGATCCGTGTATGCTATGATGTTGCTCTTGCCATGTGTAGCTTCTATGCCATGTCTTCTTGATGTATGTATGCTTAGTTTATCATGAAATGCTCCGTAGTGAGTGCATCGAGCTCTTAAACATGCCTACTTGTTATCTGTTTTTGTCATGCCCTGTTGCTGAATCTGTTAACGAAACTTGTTATTTTGACATGGGTGTTATTATATTTTCCGATCCCTTTTGGCTCATGGTCAGTAAGGGACTTTTGTTCTATGCTTTGAGTAGATTCATGCCATTCCTTGTTTGGCTATTATAAGTTCCTGTAGCATGTAGTTTTCTTGCTCTGAACATTGCTTCCTGATGCTGATACTGCCATGTTCAATATTTTCACTAAGTCTGTGAAACTGATATGTTTTGCACTTTTGCCATGCTTGTTTGGACCTGTTATGGTGTGATTTAGCCGTAGCTGAGGGTTCATCTTTTGTCAAGCATCTTGAGTAAATCACTGCCATATGCTTTTCTGGTACGTTTGGGTGCAGTAGCTTATTTTCTTGTTGCTTGCCAAGTGGTATCATGCTGTTAATGGCAGATTTGTGCCATTCTTGTTTTGCTTGTCATATGCAAACCGTGCATCCGATTCCGGTGATCTTTATATCGATTTCCACCGAAATCATCTCACCTTTCCAGCGGCATACTTGGGTTGCCAAGATGATGCCTGGTTCATCATTTTCCTTCCGAGATGCGCATACGCATTGCATATCACATCTCGCATATCATGCCATGTTCTGCATCATGTTGCTTGTGCATTGCACCGTGATTTATTGTGGTTCCTTTGTTTGTGTTCTTGCTTTGGGTAGAGCCAGGAGACGAGTACATGAACGAGGAACCTGTTGAGAACGCTTACGAGGATCAAGCTTTCGACAACTCTGAGAACCTTGCAGGCAAGATGACCATACCCTCGAAATCACTTATATCTTTGCTTGCTAGATGCTCGCTCTTTTGCTATGCCTATGCTATGATGTCTATCACTTGCTTATCATGCCACCCATATTGTCATGTCAAACCCCTAACCATCCTTTCCTAGCAAACCGTTGATTGGCTATGTTACAGCTTTGCTCAGCCCCTCTTATAGCGTTGCTAGTTGCAGGTGAAGATGAAGTTTGTTCCTTGTTGGAACATGGAGATGTTGTTCCTTGTTGGAACATGTTTACTTGTTGGGGATATCACAATATATCTGCTATAATTAATGCATCTATATACTTGGTAAAGGGTGGAAGGCTCGGCCTTATGCTGGTGTTTTGTTCCACTCTTGCCGCCCTAGATTCCGTCATACGGTGTTATGTTCCTTGATTTCGTTCCTTACACGGTTGGGTGATTTATGGGACCCCCTTGACAGTTCGCTTTGAATAAGACTCCTCCAAAGAAGGCCCAACTTTGGTTTTACCATTTGCCACCTAAGCCTTTTTCCCCGGGTTTTCACGAGCCCAAGGGTCATCTTTATTTAACCCCCTGTGCCAATGCTCCTCGGCGTTGGTCCAAACTAAACCACTTGCGGTGCCACCACGAGGCAACTTGGGGCATCTTCGGTTGCCGTCACGTAGTGTTCATCCGGATGTGCCACGAGAACGAGATATGTGCAGCTCCTATCGGGATTTGTCGGCACAATCGGGTGGCTTTGCTGGTCTTCTTTGTCGAAATGTCTTGTAGTCCGGGATTCCGAGACTGATCGGGTCTTCCCGGTAGAAGGAATATCCTTCGTTGACCGTGAGAGCTTATTATGGGCTAAGTTGGGACACCCCTGCAGGGTATTATCTTTCGAAAGCCGTGCCCGCGGTTATGAGGCAGATGGGCATTTGTTAATATCCGGTTGTAGAAAACCCGAAGTTGATCTTAATTATTACACATCAACCGCGTGTGTAACCGTGATGGTCTCTTCTCGTGAGTCCGGAAGTGAACACAGTGTTGGAGTTATGCTTGACGTAAGTAGTTCAGGATCACTTCTTGATCGCTACTAGCTTCACGATCGTGCCTTGCTTCTCTTCTCGCTCTCTTTTGCGAGTATAGCCACCATATATGCTAGTCGCTTGGTGAAGCTCCACCTCACAACTCTGTCCTTCCTATAAGCTTAAATAGTCTTGATCTCGCGGGTGTGAGATTGCTAAGTCCCCGTGACTCACAGATTCTACCAAAACAGTTGCAGTGTCGGCGATGCGGTCACGAGATGACGCAACCGAGCTCAAGTGGGAGTTCGACGAGGAACGTGGTGGTTACTATGTGTCTTTTCACGATGATCGATGAGTGGAGCCAGTTGGGACGATCGGGGATCTGTGTAGCATTTGGGGTAGTCTTCTTTTATTTTGGTTCCGTAGTCGGACCTTGAGTGTATTCTGGATGATGGATGTTTATTTATGTCTTGTGTGAAGTGGCATTTGTAAGCCAACTATGTATCTCTTTCCCTTATGTATTACATGGGTTGTGTGAATATTACCTCACTTGCGACATTGCTTTCAATGCGGTTATGCCTCTAAGTCGTGCTTCGACACGTGGGAGATATAGCCGCATCGAGGGCGTTACAAGTTGGTAATCAGAGCCCTCCCGACTTAGGAGCCCCGCTTGATTGTTTCTTTGGCGTTGTTGAGTCTAGAACAAAAATGTTTTGAGTCTTAGGATTATATATATCGGAGTAGGATTCTTTTTACTCCCGGTCCTTAAATCGCTCTGGTGAGGTCTCTGGCGTAGAAGTTTTGACTCTCCTCTCCTCAAATTTCACTAAAAAATTTAGGATCACCCGGGTATCTTGGAATCGTTCCGATGGTTTTGTGACGAGAACATTGTTCTTGGTGCCTCTTGACATTTAGGGGTTGTGGCAGTGTCCCGGGGAGTTGAGCTCCGAGGTGTTGTCGTCACAATTTTATCGTTGCAGTTCTGGAATACCTGAGCTTTGCCGACATCGAAAATCTCTTTTGTACAGTTGTTGGTGAGATAACCCCGATAACCCAGTACTGGGGCGAGCTCGGGAGTATTGCCATGACTCGTATAACGGATGCTTTTCGAAGGTCGAGGTACACGATTTCCGAAGGTTTCTTGGTTATGTGTTGACGGATGGATACAACTGGATCTAGGTATTGTTAGTTTGGGTGATATATTTTGTGTCCCTGTATCCCCAACACGGATTGCATAACCAGAAAGTTTCGGGAGTTTATAGGTGGGATTCAAGTAGCTCTTAGCATTTCTTCCCGCAGATATTTGGTTTGTGATTGGGTAATCCTTACCACTTATTTGTTCCAGTCATACCTTGTTATTTTTTTCATCAACCCTTAATCAAGTGGTTTCTCTCCTTAATGGACGTGTGATGTTAGGTTTTGGAATTCATTCGTTCATCCTTGTTCGAATGTTTATTGTGAAGACTATATGTTGCAATTTATATCCGTTGATTCAACTTGTCTATCTGTCTATCAAAGTGCTAACGGATGTCACCCTCTTCAGGATGGCTCCGCCAGCGTCTGAATCCGGATCGCAATGATGAGAGTCGATCGAACCCTCCACCTCCACCTCCGCCTCGGGAGGCATGGCAAGCTATCATGGCAGCCACCAATGCCAATGCTCGATGATTTTGCAACTCTTGCAAGAGCGTACCCAAGGGCAAGGCAATCAAGGAAATCAAGGTCAAGGTAACAACCAGCCGCACTTTGCTACCCTCAATCAGTTCCTCGCTCATCAGCCGAAGTCTTTCAGTTTCTGTGTCGAGGCCACAGGCGCCGACGATTGGCTTGTGGACATCTGCAAACATTTTGAATGTAGCAATGTCAGACCTGAGGACTTTGTCAAGTTTGCTTCGTTTCAACTCAAGGACCAAGCTGCCGAGTGGTACCAGCAATACAAAGATTCCAGAGGAGGTCGTGTCATTACCTGGGATGAGTTCCGCCGAGACTTCAAAGCTCACCACATTCCGAAAAGTGTTGTTGAGAGCAAGCGTGAGGAGTTCCGCAATCTCAAGCAAGGCAACATGTACGTGTATCAATACAATATCCAGTTCGAGAAACTTCGCACCCGCTAAGCAAGGCGTCCACGATGAAAAGAGTATGATCTATCAATTCAGGGTGGTCTCGGAGAAGATCTGCAATTAGCTCTCGTGCTTTTTGAGCGAGAAAAGTATGATGAATTCTACAACATGGCGCTGAAGCAAGAAGCTGCCCAGCTCAAATGTGAGGCTTCTAAGAAGAGAATCGGGGATGCGATTCAGTCTTCTTCTTCCTCTCAAGTGGCAGCTAAGCAGCAGAAGTTCTACCTTCCTCCTCCTCCGTTTAAATCACCTTATCAGTGAGAAGAACTCAGGTGGTCGTGGATCTTCCCACCCACCCAACCCAGGCTATCAGAACAAGTCTAATTCTCAAGCTCCAAGGTCAAATGCTCCTTATCACTGTCCGCTCTCAGAGGTGACTTGCAACAAATGTCAGCAGAAAGGTCACTATGCGAACAAGTGCTTCAACCAAAGGCGCCTTCCGCCTCCTCCTCCTGTGAGATCTTCCAGCAATGCAGTGGTCAAGCATAATCCAAAGCATGCCAAGGTGAATATGATGAATGCAGCTCAAGCGGAGGAATCTACTGATGTGATAATGGGTAATCTCTCAGTTAATGATATTCCTGCAAAAGTCTTATTTGATTCTGGTGCATCGCTTTCTTTCATTTCGAGACCTTTTGTTACCAAGCATGAGTTTGTGAAGGAAAAGATTCCTATTCCGTTGAAGATTGTGTCCCCGGGTAAGCAAATGACAGCTAATAATTATGTCCCGGATGTTTCTATCAAGATGGGCGACTATAGATTTCTGGCTAAACCAATTGTCCTTGGTGACTCGGATATTGATCTAATTCTCGGGATGGATCGGCTTTCTCGGCACAAAGCTCACTTGATTGTGCTGCTGTGGAAATTCAATTGACTCACTCTTCTAATGATGTGATCATCTATGCCGCTCGTGATGAAACCATTCGGTTGTTTTCACTCAATGAGATGGGCGAATTGGATGCTATCTCTCGATTCAGTCATTTGTGAGTACCAAGATGTCTTTCGGAAGAGCTTCGGGAATGCCTCCTCACCGCCAGTTGAATTTGTTATCGATCTTGAGCACGGCCTTTGAACCTGTTTGCAAGCGTCCATACAAGCTTGGACCTAATGAGCTGAAGGAATTGAAGAAGCAGCTCGATGAACAAGAGCATCTGGGTTTGATCAGACCGAGTTCATCTCCTTGGGGTTGTGGTGTTCTTTTGTCCGGAAGAAGGATGGCACGGACCGACTTTGCGTCGATTACCGTCCATTGAATAAGAAGACTATCAAGAACAAGTATCCACTTCCCAACATCAATGAGCTTTTCGAGCAACTCAAAGGTGCTAAAGTGTTCTCCAAGCTTGACCTTCGTATGGATTATCATCAAATTCGCATTCGTGAACAAGATATTCCCAAGACAGCATTCAGAACAAGCTTTGGTTCTTATGAATATAGTGTCATGTCTTTCGGCCTTGTCAATGCTCCTCCAACATTCTCTCGGATGATGAACTTCATCTTCAACCCCTACACCAATGAATTCGTCTTGGTCTATCTTGATGATATTTTGGTCTTCTCCAAGAATAAGAAGGATCATGCCAAACATTTGCGATTGGTGCTCGACAAGCTCGAGAGAGCATCAATTCTATGCGAAGTTTTCCAAATGTGAATTTTGGCTTGATGAAGTGCTTTATCTTGGTCACATCATCTCCGCCAAGGGCATCATTTGTTAATCCCGAGAAGGTGTCTCAGTTGTGAATTGGGAACCTCCTCGAATGTCAAGCAGCTCCATGATTTTCTTGGACTTGCAAGCTATTGCGAAGATTCGTTGAGAACTTCTCTAAGATTGCAAAGCCTCTTTCCAACCTCCTCCGAAGCATGTGAAGTATGTCCGGTCTCTGATGTGACGTTGCTTTCAACACCCTCAAAGAGAAACTTCGTCACAGCTCCTGTCTTGACTCCTCTGATGAATCCAAGCCATTGAAGTTTTACGTGATGCTTCTCTTCAAGGTCTCGGTCTTTGTGTTAATGCAACGAGAAGAAAGTTGTGGCCTATACCTCTCGTCACCGAAGCCCAATGAAAAGAACTACCCCACTCACGATCTTGAGTTGGCGGCAGTTGTCCATGCATTAATAACATGGAGACATCTCTTGTTGGGAAGGAAAGTGGACATATTCACCGATCACAAGAGTCTCAAGTATATCTTCACTCAACCCAACCTCAACCTCGTGCAAACTTCGATGGGTCGAAATGATTCAAGAGTCCAACCCAAGTATTGAATATACTCGGCAAGGCCAATGTGATTGCAGATGCTTTGAGCGGGAAGGCTTCTTTGCAGTGATTTGATCCTCAAGCCCTTCCAACCGGATCTTTGTGAAGCTTTCCATAAGCTGAATCTTCAAGTTGTTCCTCAAGGCTTTCTTGCCAACCTCATAGTCTCTCCTACTTTGGAAGATCAGATTCGTGAGGCTCAACTCCTGGATACCATGGTGAAAAAGGTGAAGCGTGGTATCGACAAGGGCATTTCCAAGTACAAGTGCTTCCACATTGATGACAAAGATACTCTTTTCTTGAGGACGGATTGTGGCTCCTAAGGGTGATCTACGTAAAGTCATTATGAACGAGGCACACAATTCGCTTCTATCCATTCATCACGGAAATGCGAAGATGTACCATGACCTCAAGCAGTCGTATTGGTGGACTCGAATGAAGCGAGAAATTGCTCAATTCGTGAATGAGTGTGATGTCTGCAGAAGAGTGAAAGCCGAACACCAACGACCAGCTGGTCTCCTCCAACCTCTTGCTATTCCGGAATGGAAGTTTGATCATATCGAGATGGACTTCGTGACTGGATTTCCTAAGTCCAAGCGTGGAAATGATGCTATCTTCGTTGTCATTGACAAGTTTACTAAAGTGGCTCATTTTCTTCCTATCAAGGAATCCATCACAGCAGCTCAGTTGGCAGAGCTATACACCTCCAGGATTGTCTCCTTGCACGGCATTCCACAATTGATCTCTTCAGACCGTGGCAGCATCTTTACCTCCAAGTTTTGGGATTCTTTTCAGAAGGCCATGGGCACCAACATTCGTTTCAGCACAGCTTTCCATCCTCAAACAAGTGGCCAAGTCGAGCGAATCAATTAAATCCTCGAAGACATGCTCAGGGCTTGTGTCATCACTTTCGGTATGAAGTGGGAAGATTGTCTTCCATATGCCGAGTTCTCCTACAACAACAGCTTCCAAGCGAGTTCGGGCATGGCCCCATTCGAAATTCTCTATGGCAGAAAGTGCCATACTCCTCTCAATTGGTCCGAGACAGGTGAACGCCAACTTCTTGGCAACGACTTGATCACGAAGCGAAGAAATGTGCAAAGTCATTCGTGAGAATCTCAAAGCCGCGCAATCGTGCGGAAGAGCTATTATGATGACAAGCACCGTGATGTGGCTTTTGAAATCGGAGACCATGTCTACCTCCGCGTCTCTCAATGAAAGGCACTCGTCGCCCGGTATCAAAGGGAAGCTTGCCCCTAGATACGTGGGTCATTTCAAGATCATTGGCAAAAGAGGCGATCTCGCCTATCAACGAGCTCCGTCCAACTTCGCGAACGTGCACGACGTGTTTCACGTGTCACAGCTTCGCAAGTGCTTCAAGACTCCTGAACGCACTATCAACTTCGAAGAGATTGACCTCCAAGAAAATCTCTCTTATCATGAGCACCCCGTTGCTATTCTTGAAGAAACCGAGCGCAAGACTCGCAACAAGTCAATCAAATTCCTGAAAGTGAAGTGGTCACACCATTCCGACCGGGAAGCCACCTGGGAGCGCGAGGATCACCTACGTTCCGAATACCCGGAGTTCTTTCAGTCCTAGATCTCGGGATGAGATCCTCTTGTAGTGGTGGAGTGTTGTAACACCCAGGATGTAACTTTCCATATTTGTAACTCCAACTCTTGCCATTTTCGGCATTGTGATTTGATTGTCCATCAGTGGTTGGGTTTTCTTCATTTTGAATTTTGTCAATGTCATGCATCTCATATCATGTCATCATGTGCATCTCATTTGCATACGTGTTCGTCTCATGATTCGAGCATTTTCCCGTTGTCCGTTTTGCAATCCGGCACTCCTATGTCCCCGGCGTCCCCTTTTATATTTTTCCGTGAGTGGGTACTAAACTTTCTCGGAATGGACCGAGGTTTGTCAAGTGGCCTTGGTACACCACCGTAGACCACTGTCAAGTTTGGTCATTTGGAGCTCGTTTGGTACTCAGCAGTTAACCGCTTATAACCGCAAAGGCCTCTTTTAAGTTGCAGCCCAACACCCCTCCAAAACAGCCCAATAACCCATCTAAGTCACTTCCATGCTCTCCGTCGTCGGATCACGATCGTGTGGGCGAAAACTACACTCCATTTGGAGTCTCTTAGCTCCCTCTACCTATAAATATAGCTCCCTCCCCCGAAATCCGGACGAAACCCTAGCGTCTCCCTCCTCGCGCCGCCGGACACGTCGAACCCGTCCGGACATTGTCCACCCGTCGTCCCCGGCGAATCCGACGCTGCCACGTCACCGCCGCCGGTCTCCTCTCTCCTCCCCGCGCCGGGCCGGGCCATCCGAGCCGCCCGGGCAGCCAAGGCGCCGCCAGCGCCTCGCGCCGCCAGCATCGAAGCGCCGCCGTGCCCGCCGGCCGTCGCCCGACTCCCTCGGCTCCGCCGCCTCGCCTCGGCACTGCCCGATCCCGACTCGGCGCCCGCCGTTGCGCCGTCGCCGCCGTCGCCGCCCGCCATCCCTCCTCCGGCCGCGCCCCAAGCTTCGACGAACCCCTCCGGCCAGCGATCCTCGAAGCGCGCGCCAGATCCGATCGGATCCCTCTGGGTTGACTTTCCCCTCCCCCGAATTCCTCTGTCTTTTATTCTGCCAGTATTTTGTTGCATTTTCATCATGCCATAACTCTCTGTGTATTGCTCCGTTTTGTGTGTCTAATATGTCAAAAAGTTCACCTCGATGAGTAGATCATTTCATTCCATTGCATCATTTTCATTTGAGCTCATCTTGATGCCCGAAATGCTGTTAGAAGAGGGCTATGTGATGTTAGTTTCAGATTCTTATCAGAACATGCACTTTTGTCATTTTGCCATGATTGATGTGTGCATCCTATGAACTTGAGTCCTACATGTGTTTTGTAATATGCCATGCCATCTTTACAGGAGTATATGCCATGTATTTTTGTGATCTCTGTGGTGACTAGCACAAGCATGCAAACTAGGCTTCATGATGTTGCTGATTTCAGCCTGTTTCTTGATATTTTTATGCCATGTTAATTTGATGCTACCGAGAGATCCATGCATATTTTGAGATACTTTAGTAAGGATGTTTTGAACATATGGTTATGATCTATCCATCCATGCTATAAAATGTTATACTCATCGCTAAGGTTGTTATACTCTACTTTTGCTATAAAATGTTTCCTGGCAGATTGTTTACATGTTATTCAATTTTGCCAAGGTTGTTGTAGTTGATCCGTGTATGCTATGATGTTGCTCTTGCCATGTGTTGCTTCTATGCCATGTCTTCTTGATGTATGTATGCTTAGTTTATCATGAAATGCTCTGTAGTGAGTGCATCGAACTCTTAAACATGCCTACTTGTTATCTGTTTTTGTCATGCCACATTCTTTGAATCATTCATGAAACTTGTTATATTGACATGGGTGTTATTATATTTTCTGATCCCTTTTGGCTCATGGTCAGTAAGGGACTGTTGTTCTATGCTTTGAGTTGATTCATGCCATGCCTTGTTTGGCTATTATAAGTTCCTGAAGCATGTAGTTTGCTTGCTCTGAACATTGCTTCCTGATGCTGATACTGCCATGTTCAATATTTAGCCATGCTTGTTTGGACCTGTTATGGTGTGATTTAGCCATAGCTCAGTGTTCATCTTTTGTCAAGCATCTTGAGTAGATCACTTCCATATGCTTTTCTGGTACGTTTGGGTGCAGTAGCTTATTTTCTTGTTGCTTGCTAAGTGGTATCA
This sequence comes from Aegilops bicornis, assembly GCA_021605145.1. Taxonomy (NCBI): domain Eukaryota; kingdom Viridiplantae; phylum Streptophyta; class Magnoliopsida; order Poales; family Poaceae; genus Aegilops; species Aegilops bicornis. The sequence goes on from CM038672.1 coordinate 673,620,270, forward strand.
TGCTGTTAATGGCAGATTTGTGCCATTCTTGTTTTGCTTGTCATTTGCAAACCGTGCATCCGATTCCGGTGATCTTTATATCTATTTCCACCGAAATCATCTCACCTTTCCAGCGGCATACTTGGGTTGCCAAGATGATGCCTGGTTCATCATTTTCCTTCCGGAGTACGCATACGCATTGCATATCACATCTCACATATCATGCCATGTTTTGCATCATGTTGCTTGTGCATTGCACCGTGATTTATTGTGGTTCCTTTGTTTGTGTTCTTGCTTTGGGTAGATCCGGGTGACGAGTACGTGAACGAGGAACCTGTTGAGAACGCTTACGAGGATCAAGCTTTCGACAACTCTGAGAACCTTGCAGGCAAGATGACCATACCCTCGAAATCACTTCTATCGTTGCTTGCTAGATGCTCGCTCTTTTGCTATGCCTATGCTACGATGCCTATCACTTGCTTATCATGCTACCCATATTTCCATGTCAAACCCCTAACCATCCTTTCCTAACAAACCGTTGATTGGCTATGTTCTGACTTTGCTCAGCCCTCTTATAGCGTTGCTAGTTGCGGTGAAGATGAAGTTTGTTCCTTGTTGGAACATGGAGATGTTGTTCCTTGTTGGAACATGTTTACTTGTTGGGGATATCACAATATATCTGCTATAATTAATGCATCTATATACTTGGTAAAGGGTGGAAGGCTCGGCCTTATGCCTGGTGTTTTGTTCCACTCTTGCCGCCCTAGTTTTCGTCATACCGGTGTTATGTTCCTTGATTTCGCGTTCCTTACACGGTTGGTTGATTTATGGGACCCCCTTGACAGTTCGCTTTGAATAAGACTCCTCCAGCAAGGTCCAACTTTGGTTTTAGCATTTGCCACCTAAGCCTTTTTCCCCCGGGTTTTCGCGAGCCCGAGGGTCATCTTTATTTAACCCCCCGGGCCAATGCTCCTCTGAGCGTTGGTCCAAACTAGAGCCACTTGCGGTGCCACCCCGAGGCAACTTGGGGCATCTTCGGTTGCCGTACGTACTGCTCATCCGGATGTGCCACGAGAACGAGATATGTGCAGCTCCTATCGGGATTTGTCGGCTGTCCAGGCGGCTTCTTTGGTCTTCTTTGTCGAAATGTCTTGTAGTCCGGGATTCCGAGACTGATCGGGTCTTCGGTAGAAGGAATATCCTTCGTTGACCGTGAGAGCTTATTATGGGCTAAGTTGGGACACCCCTGCAGGGTATTATCTTTCGAAAGCCGTGCCCGCGGTTATGAGGCAGATGGGAATTTGTTAATATCCGGTTGTAGAAAACCCGAAGTTGATCTTAATTATTACACAACAACCGCGTGTGTAACCGTGATGGTCTCTTCTCGGCGGAGTCCGGGAAGTGAACACGGTGTTGGAGTTATGCTTGACGTAAGTAGTTCAGGATCACTTCTTGATCGCTACTAGCTTCACGACCGTGCCTTGCTTCTCTTCTTGCTCTCTTTTGCAGTGTAGCCACCATATATGCTAGTCGCTGCAGCTCCACCTCACAACTCTGTCCTTCCTATAAGCTTAAATAGTCTTGATCTGGCGGGTGTGAGATTCTTTGAGTCCCGTGACTCACAGATTCTACCAAAACAGTTGCAGTGCCGACGATGCGGTCTGAGATGACGCAACCGAGCTCAAGTGGGAGTTCGACGAGGAACGTGGTCATTACTATGTGTCTTTTCACGATGATCAGTAGTGGAGCCAGTTGGGACGATCGGGGATCTGTGTAGCATTTGGGGTAGTCTTCTTTTATTTTGGTTCCGTAGTCGGACCTTGAGTGTATTCTGGATGATGGATGTTTATTTATGTCTTGTGTGAAGTGGCATTGTAAGCCAACTATGTATCTCTTTCCCTTATGTATTACATGGGTTGTGTGAAGATTACCTCACTTGCGACATTGCTTTCAATGCGGTTATGCCTCTAAGTCGTGCTTCGACACGTGGGAGATATAGCCGCATCGAGGGCGTTACATCTGTACTCAGACATGTTAAGCTTCTGCATGTGCTTTGATTTGTATGCTCCGAATGTTGGGTCATGAGACCCATGTTTGTAATATCTCGCTCCTCGGAGCCTATTAAATAAATACTTGAGTCGTAGAGTTATGTTGTGATGCCATGTTGTATTTACACATATCGAGCATATTGTGTGTATGATTGAAATGCTTGGTATGTGTGGGATCCGACAACCTAGTTCTTTATCCTTGGTGGCCTCTCTTATGGGGAAATGTAGTCTTGTGCTTCCATGAGCCATAGTAGTCCGCTTCTGACCGGTTCACCGGAGTCCTGCTAGCCCATCACTCTTGCTCTGGAACACTTGGTAGCGGCATGTGATTCACTTCGTTCGTGGTTACGTCCCTTCGGGAAATGTCACACGGTGACATCCGAGTCCTTCCTAGCCTGCTACAACCGGGTTCCCGGAGTCCACATTAGCCAGTGCTACAGCACTGGATTACGCTGTTGACCAACATGCTCGATGTTGATTCATGTATGCATGTCCCTATAAGTTAGTGCCACTTTGGGTTCACGACTAGTCATGTCCGGCCCGGGTTCTCTGTCATATGGATGCTAGCGACACTATCATATCGTGAGCCAAAAGGCGCCAAACGGTCCCGGGCCATGGTAAGGCGACACCGTGGGAATACCGTGCGTGAGGCCGCAAAGTGATATGAGGTGTTACCGGCTAGATTGATGTGACTTGGAATCGGGTCTGACAGCTTTGGTATCGAGTCGACTGCCTGTAGGATTACTAAGCCAAACTGGTCGAAGTTGAGTCTAGAAATGCTTTAGTTATGTAAGGGAATTGATTGTGGGAAGGGAACGTAAGGATCTTTTTACTCCTTTACCCTATGGCCTTCTGATCTGAGTCATCCTCTTCTTTTTTACGGGGATTAAGAACTAGGCTTCTCATCTATCTATCAGGATCACGTGTTACTAATCTATAGACCTTTAAGATTGTTGGTTTTAAGCCCCAGTTCAGCTTCTACTACTTCCGTGTGTTCATAGTTGGTCTCGGAACCTTGATTTTGTGCTTCTGAGTGGTTATGCCACCATTTTTGCAGGGTGTCTCAAATCATTTTGAGCATTTACAACCGTTATGCTGTCCGAGCCATCCCAGGTCCCTAAATAGTCTGATGCATTTGCAAATCATTTCTTTCCATTCCCGATGTCCTTTTTGGTCAGAATAAGCACACTAACCGGTGTGTTGAGGTACTCTATTGCCTCGGTATATATGTTGGAGCTACTATTATGAGCCTAGGTGTCTTAGAGAACCACCTAGTAATCTAGCCATGTTTTGTGTTCCTGGTGTGATAATTCTGGCCACCATTCTCGAAAGCATCCCGTGATGCCATTTAGTAGTAGGTATTCTATTCCTGGGTTCTTGAACCCGAGATTCACCCTACTTATCTAATGTTGATAGTGTTGCTAGTTCCTTTAGGATATTAGTAACCTTTGTGATAGTCCTCGAGGTTCGTGGTACATTTTTCTTCCAATTACCATGAACCATTCTTGGCAGGAGTTCTTTTAAACCAAAGATCACAACCAGAGTGCTCTTGATGAGTCCTCCATTCTATATTGTGAATCTTCGGTTCTACCCCTTTCCGCATGGGTTATCCGGAAGAAATGTTGAGCTTCGCTCGACATACTAATCTATGCATCCATAACTCAGAAAGATATATGTCCTCTTGAGTTGTCCCTCTATTTGTCTTCTGACCCTCGTCTATGAATTGATAGACAGGAGTAGTTGTGCAACCGTGTTCATCGATGCCTATTATTCTTGTGGTCTGTCAAGCCATTCTATTCTGGAATGACTAGGAGAAACAAACTCCAGTACCTCATCCATATCCAGGATTGGGTCAAAGCAGTTGTAATCTGCAAATCAAATGCCAATCCATCTTCTGATTTTGTTCTACCTCGGAGTATTACCCCCTTTATGTCAGGATTGTCATGAGAATTGCACCATTTCTCATGAATTCTTGACGTAGTGATACCTCTCGCTATCATTATTCATTCCTCGGTCCCGTGTTGTTGTAACCGGAATGCCGACAAGTGAACTGTGATGTGTGAAATCGATACTCCTAGCATCCGCGTTGCTTGGTAGTTAATGGACAATATTCTCATTCTTAGCGTGTTGGTTATTAAATCATCATCCTAAGATTGATCGTGCTACCTAGTCCTTATTTCTGGTGCACTCTTCGATCAATGAGTTAGCATTATTTAATTCCTTGCTTATTTTATAATATCGTATTGCTATTAAAAGCAATATTGATCTAGAGCTTAGTAACATATCGGTGGTTCGTGATGTTCCGAATATCTTCTAGGAAGTATTACCATGTTGTCACCTGACCGCTATGTTGAGTTCGTGATCATGCGGGTTTTCCTCCAAACCACCCATTCTCCAAGAATCTGTGTTGGATACCCTTGAGCTAGTTGGATAAGCCGAACAACAACTTGGAGAGTTGGAAGATAAAAGCTTGTCCGACTTAGCTCATCACTAAGGGATATCCTTGAGTGTGTGTGTGTGTGTTGAAGAAAGATGATATCTTCATCGACTGATCCCCGTGATCAGTTGTTGAATCTACTGCCTTGTCAAAACTTGACTTGAGTATGGGCTATCGTCAAGTCAAATCAGCACCAGCGATGTTTGTAATGTTGTCTTACTCGTGGTTGATCCCTCGAGCATACACCATTATATCTTTTGGCCTGACCAGTACTATCACATTGTCACATAATGGTGGAAGTCCAGTGATATGGAAATTCCGATGAATTATTGTTGAGCCCATCAGCAGCATTTTGTCTCCTCCATGATTTGTGTCGAACATCCAGCTAGTGTTGGAAATTTGTGTAAGCATTTCCTTCATGCCCCGTCCATGAGGCATATGTTTGGATGAGAGAAGTGACTTCCTCTTATTCACGTGTATATGATGTAAGTTGCCATCGTGAATTCGAGAAAGTTTGTTTTTGCTTCCTCTGGAGTCATCCCAAGTTAGTCATGCACGTGCAAAGTGCCCTATGGTTTGATAGGTTGGCTGCCTCCACTCCATATGTGTTCCTAGCACACCAAGCCACTGATTGACTTGTTCAAGGAGAAGAAGTTCCTTCATAAGAGCTAATCATATGACTTATGCAAGGGCTTCGCTCTCTGCAATGATGGTTCCCAACCAGAACTCGGTAGTGTTTTATTATACGACTACTATGTGGTCATGCTTGTCTCGGACAACGTGTTCACATGTTGTAGCAAAACTAGCTCATATTTTGGAGCTTGCTATCGTAGTTCACTCCCCGAGAATCTCTGGCGTCATCTAAATCGATTTGTGTTGCAAACCTTCATTTTTCTTTCTAGACTTGATGAGTCTGGAATATCCACGACACCAACCAGATCTGAATCTCGAGCAGATATGATGGTTGGAACATTCGAAATTAGCACTTTGTCCCTAGCTTGCACCGCCATTGTGCGATCCAACCATGGGCTACCCTTCTAGGTAATTTCTGGTCAGGATCGCCTTCAACAGTGGTCCTACCATGGGTCCCATCCATTTCCGATGATAAGCAAAATCATCCATCGCATTGTCTTCAACAAGGTAGTCCACATCATCTATTTGAATCCGGATATGCCATTCCTTTAAACTTCGCCAAACGATCGATTGTGATTGCCTTAGGCTGGTATAAAGAGTTTCAATGATCTCTGAATCAAAAGTAATTCTTTTTGCCACTTAAGGGAATATTTTTGCGAGTCACCTTCCTTAAGATGTCTCATTATGGTATCATGGCAACTCAACTCCTCGCTACGTTGACAACCGTTCACCACTTTCTTAAGTGTGGAATTGTGTCTACGTAGTGAACCTTCGTCATCTGTTACACTTCATCCCTCTGGATGTATGTTTCATGTCTCACCTCGAGAAATGTTGAACGTCTCATTCCGTGAGTTGACCGTCAGTTGTCCGATCTTCGAGAAGATCGATCCTTCTAGAGTTTTCCCTTTCCTCTCGTTGTCATGATAGCTGGAGTTCTCAGAGCAAGACGTCGAGACAAAGTGGTGATCGAATCAACGTCCTTATGAGATGCAACCTGGATGGTGAAGATTGTGTTAGTTTGTGTTCCCCCTTCATCTTACCCTACGCTTGAATCTCGGGACGAGATTCTTGTTTAGTGGGGGTGAGTTGTCACATCCCTAACCACGGCGTTGCACTAGGCTAACTTCATGTGTGCATCATGTTTAAATTCCTCGAAACTTGAAATGGGGATGATGTAACCCCAGACCCCCCTTAAACCAACTAGGGTTTACTAAAATCATATTCAATGAACCCAAAATGCCCTTCTAATATGTTCATCATCTTTGCCTCGGTCTAGAACCTCTGACAAAAATGGTGCACAAATTTCTAGGTCATCCAAAGGTCACTGACTTAAATCATATGTTATTTGAATTTGGGCATTTAAATGCTAGTAAATATTTTAAATGCCCAAATAATCCTAAAATGAAATGTTCCGTGTTGGATATATTCTATACAGTGGGCATGTACAGTTTGGTGATTTTTGAAAGGGTCTAGGTATTTTTAGAAAAGCCACAAAGATTACAGCAAAATAGAAAACTGAAACAAAAGAAGAGAGACAAAGAGAGAGGATACCTACCTGGGCTTACCTCTTGTGCAGCCGACCAGGACGGCCCAGCTGGCTGGCCCAGCCCACCAGGGGCATGCCTGTCTTCTTCCCCATGCCAGCGCACGAAGCAGCTCGGTGGCGAGCGCCGACGTCGCGCCTGGCCACCTCCTGCTTGCTGCCGCCTCCCCGACGTCGCCCTGGAGACGCCATACGCCCCCCGACCTCTCTCTCTCATGCCCGCGGCTCCTCCCCTCCTCTGGCTCCCTCTCCCTCTTTTCCCGAGTGCACCAAGGGCGCCGCCGTGCTCTTGTGACCACCGGCCACCACGCCTACAGCGCCAAGAAGCCCCGCCTTGTTCCCCTCTTCCTCCTCACCAAGACAGAAGGCGCCGGAAGCCCTGGATGCCGCCAGCTCCGTCGTTCCCCTCCTCGGCCACCGAGGATCGCCGCCGTCGATTTGCCGCCGTCGACGCCTTCCCCTAGCTATTGACCTGCTCCCCGACCCCGCTGTGAGATTCTGCTTCGAACCCCTCTTCTTCCCCACGCGTTTGCACCCTCTAGGCCATAGTTCCACCATGGCCGAAGCTCGCCTCCGCTCGAGCTTGTCACCGGTGTTGCTCCGACGACCATTTGGTCATCCCGTGCTACCCAACATGCTTACCGCACCGCGTAGTGCCTCGTTAGCGCCTCAATTCACGCGTTCGCACGCCACAGCCCCAACTCCGTACATGGCCGAACTCCGGCGGCCGCAAAAGAGCTCGCCGCCGTCAGCTCCGGCCACCTCAGCTCCAGCCGATCTTTGCCGTTGGATCTGTGAGACTCTCGACTTCTGTAGCCGCAAACCGCGTCCAAAACCGAGCCCTGTGGGCATTTTCCGAAGCCCTCCGCCGCGTCTGTCATCGCCGGCGTCAAACCGCTGGCGAGTTGACCCCGTTTGACCTATGGTTTGACTCCCCTGGGTCAACGAAAGGTGGGACCAGAGCCCTGCTAATTTTAGCTTAGCACTAATTAACTTTTAGTTAACACACTAAGTCATGGACATGCGGGCCCAGGCCCCACTGACAGTTTAGTTACTATTAACTTAACCCAGTTAATTAGTTGTATCACTGACGTGTGGGTCCCAGCCATCAGGTTTGACCTGGGCTGGCGCCTTTGACCTGCTGATGTCATGGTGACGTAATGCTGACGCAGTAATACATTTTCTGGATTTATTATTTTTCAGGAATTCTAGAAAATGATATAAAGTTCTAAAATTCATAGAAAATCAACCGTAGCTCCAAATCAAACAAATTATATATGAAAAATGATCAGAAAAATCCAATCTATCCATCTGTACTGGTCTCATGCTTGTTTAAACAATTTATCCTTGCTGTTTAGATGAAACAAGTTAATGCACTAATATAACCTCTTAAAATGGGTTTGCATTTGAATCTTTGGTTCAAATGGACTCATCTCAATCTGTTCTAGCTTGCATTAGCCCAAAACACATTCATATTGCCATGTCATAGCATGCATCATATTGTGCATTGCATTGATCGTGTTTCTTCTCTGTTTGCTGGTGTTGTTCCCCCTCGGTAGACATTGTACCGACGTTGTGATCGTTGACATTGATGAAGACTCAATGCTATCTTCAGAAGTGCCAGGCAAACAAAACCCCCTTGTTCATTCTGATACAATCCCACTCTCTCGCTCCTACTCTCTTTTATTGCATTAGGACAACAATGATTCATTTGTTACTTGCAGCGGTAGTTGAACCCCTTTCCTCTGCATGACCTGTCATTGCCACAGTAAATAGATGAAACCCACTAGCATGAGTATGAGTTGTTTGAGCCCTAATGTGCCTACTCATTCATGCTTGTTTGTCATGCACCACTCTTGCTTAGAATTGAGTAAGGTCTGATTCATCGGGGATGAATCGGAGGTGTGAACATGTCCCTCTTGTTGAGAGCTAAGTGTGTGAACACGATTTGGTAAAGGTATCGGTGAGAGGCCATGTAGGAGTACATGGTGGGTTGTCTCATTGAAGCCGTCCTCGAGGCGGAGTTACGTGTTTGTGATCCATGACCAGTTACTACCATGCATTGGAATGCTTAAGTTCCCCTCTCGACTTCTTAACCACCCTTGTCCTCTGTCCAGGAGTTGCAAGTAGTTTCTAGTGTTTGTAGTATGCTGGAGGCCGTGGGCAGTGCTGACCCGAGGGGTGGGCTGTTTGGTGTCGCGGAACCCTGTACACATCGTTCGGGGCCGTATGTGGAAACCTCGGCCGGACTCCCTGCGGATGGAACCTGAATAGGCGATAACCTGGACTAGAGACTTGAGTGTTTAGGTAGGTCGTGGCCGACACCCTCGCTGGGCTTCCGCTTGAAGGTTGTCGAGTACATGTCGTGTAAACGGCGATAAGTGGTGAGAGCATGTGAGAAGAAGTACACCCCTCTGAGGTTATCATCATCTATTCGAATAGCCGTGTCCGCGGTAAAGGACTTGGGTTGCCTATAACAGTTCATAGACAAGTGAAAGTGGATACTCTAAAATGTGCAAGATAAGCGTGAGTGCTATGGATGGCGTTCTCGTTGGGAGGCGGAGCAGATTCATAGTGGTGTATTGAAATGGTGAATATGTGGACTCGTGTGCGCCACCTCAAAAGAGTTACTTGCAGTCGTAGTTCAGGATAGCCACCGAGTCAAAGCTGGCTTGCTGCTGTTAAACTCCACCACCCCCTTTGTTGATACCGATGCATATGTAGTTAGTTCTGATGTAAGTCTTCTTTGGGTACATTTGTACTCACGTTTGCCTATTTTATGTTTTTGCAGAGAGACGTCAGTCTCGCTAGTAGTTCCGCGTGGACTTCTACGTTTAGCTTGTTACCTCAGCTACGATCTTGTGCCCTCGGCAGGATCTGGTAGATAGTCAGGCTTCTAAGCCTTTTTCATTTGTAGATGTCTGTACTCAGACATGTTAAGCTTCTGCATGTTCTTTGATTTGTATGCTCTGAATGTTGCGTCATGAGACCCATGTTTGTAATATCTCGCTCCTCGGAGCCTATTAAATAAATACTTGAGTCATAGAGTTATGTTGTGATGCCATGTTGTATTTACACATATCGAGCATATTGTGTGTATGATTGAAATGCTTGGTATGTGTGGGATCCGACAACCTAGTTGTTTATCCTTGGTAGCCTCTCTTATGGGGAAATGTAGTCTTGTGCTTCCATGAGCCATAGTAGTCCGCTACAGCCGGTTCACCGGAGTCCTGCTAGCCCAGCACTACTGCTCCGGAACACTTGACTGGCCGGCATGTGATTCACTTCGTTCTGGTATACGTCCCTTCGGGAAATGTCACGCGGTGACATCTGAGTTACGCCTAACTGCTACATCCCGGGTTCAGGGGACACTGTTAGCCAGTGCTACAGCCCGGATTCGCACGCTGGCCAATCGACATGCTCGATGTTGATTCATGTATGCCTGTCCCTATAAGTTAGTGCCACTTTGGGTTCACGACTAGTCATGTCGGCCCGGGTTCTCTGTCATATGGATGCTAGCAACACTATCATATACGTGAGCCAAAAGGCGCAAACGGTCCGGGGCCATGGTAAGGCGACACCCGTGGGAATACCGTGCGTGAGGCCGCAAAGTGATATGAGCTTTTACCGGCTAGATCGATGTGACTTGGAATCGGGGTCCTGACACGTACTTAGTGGCAATCTCCATCATCCAAGCCAGAGACATGTCTCCGGTCCGACCAAACTTCAGATTCAACTCTCTGTAGCGGACGCCTTCTTTAAAGGCACAGACTGCTTGGTGGTCCGATACGTTCTCCACTGTGTGGTGCAGAGTGATCCATCTCTGGATAAAATCTCTCAAGGTCTCATTCTGTTTCTCTACGCAATGCTGTAATTCCGGCAAACTAGCAGGTCTCCTACAGGTGCCCTCAAATGTTCTGGTAGACATTCGGGCCAACTCATCCCAACTGAGGATGCTTCCAGGGGCTAACTGATTCAGCCAGGCCCTGGCAGAACCTTCAAGCATCAGAGGGAGGTGCTTCATGGCCACGTGGTCGCTACCACCACCGATGTGCACAGCCACTCAGTAATCCTCAAGCCAAGTGTCGGGCTTCGATTCACCTGTGAACTTATTGACGCCAGTCGTCAATCTGAAGTTGTGAGGGATCTTAGCGGCTTTTGATGGCTCTTCCGAAACACTTAGGGCCAGAAACATGGACCCTGCTTCCACTGGGCCTGTCTCTATCTAGCCCCTCTCCGTATGCTCTGTTCCGGTCGACCAAACCCTGAACAAGGACTGACCTTGCATTGAAACCAGGCTCTCTTGGGTCGACAGGAACTCTGCGGTCATTACCATACGGGCGCCTGTCGTCATACCGCCGGGGCGCGTACGACCCGTCTCTCGGAAGAGGCGAAGGCACTCGACGGCGGTTGTCACAGGCGTTCTCCCGGTCGAACTCTCCATGAGCTCTTCCCAGGTGCCGATCTCGATGGTGATCACGATCTTCACGTCGCAAAGGTGACCTAGGACTGTGTGCTAACTGAACGGTGTCTGCCCTTACTGATCTGTTGTGGATCCTGTTCCGCGACTGGGACACGGCGGAGTTCAGTTCTCCCGCTGCTCGGAGCAGCATCCTGATCTGTTCCAAGCCTCTTCCAACCTCTAAATGGACTCTGCTATTCTCGCAGCAGCTGCAAGATTCTGAATCGGTGTGCGGAATACCTGAGTTTCAGGCGGAAACAACTGTCGTGGACGTCGACTGGACTCGGGGATCAGTCGACGGGCACGCTCGTCGAGAGAATGTTGGAGATTCTCCAAACGAGTGTGCTCAGCCAGCATGGCCAGGCGCACTGCCTCCAAGGCGCGAGCCTCGGCGGTTTCCCCTATGATGGGGGTCTGGAGGGCCTCCATGTTGCGGCGATGCAGCTCCTCCCTCTGTTGTGATTTGAGAGGTTGGGGCCGATACTCCTCGTGGTCGAATGACGGGCCATCGCCGCCAGCGTTGCCGCCGATGCGACGGAAACCAGGTGGGCTGCGATGGGAGTCGGCCATAAGGACTTCTGCCGCGGGGTCACAGCTCCCGCTCTCGGAAAATGTGTATGCAAAGTCAGTCGCAGTGAAATACACCGTGCTCGATTGCCGCGACTTGGGAGGTGACCGTCTGATGAGCCACCGCATGCTTCACCCAACGCTGGAGCCGCGACCAACCAGATCGCTTGCGGCGGCGTCCAGCGGAGTGAGAAGGCGACGCGATGACCGGCCGATACGGGGTCGACGGCTGCCGAAGGAGGACGCCGCAGGCACTTGCGCGGAAGCGCGACGAACCACGGATCGGGAGAGCCTTGATGTCGAGGGGGCTTCCTGGAGCTAGGCGGAGTCGTCGGCGACGAAAGTGAGTGCGCTGAGTCGGAACTCACGGCCCATGACCAAACAGCCGCGGAAACCATGTTGATGAAGATCAGAGAAAATAAAACCTCGCCGGAAGTTGCTAAGACGCTTTGCCCCATGGTGGGTGCCAACTGTCATGGTACTAAGTCTGACAGTAAGAATAGGGGGTACATATGAGGAGGCAAGGCCCTAGCTACGGCGAGGTTGTTGATACGTCTCCAACGTATCTATAATTTTTTATTGTTCCATGCTATTATATTACCTGTTTTGGATGTTTATGGGCTTTACTAAACACTTTTATATCATTTTTGGGACTAACCTATTAACCGGAGGCCCAGCCCATATTGCTGTTTTTTTGCCTATTTCAGTGTTTCGAAGAAAAGGAATATCAAACGGAGTCCAAACGGAATGAAACCTTCGGGAGAGTAATTTTTGGAACGGAAGCAATCCAAGAGACTTGGAGTAGACGTCAGGGAAGCAACGAGGAAGCCACAAGGCAGGGAGGCGCGCCCTACCCCCCTGGGCGCGCCCCCCACCCTCGTGGGACCCTCGTGGCTCCCCTAACCGACTTCTTTCACCTATATATGTCCATATACCCCGAAAACATCCAGGAGCACAATAGATTGGGAGTTCCGCCGCCACAAGACTCTGTAGCCACCAAAAACCAATCAGGACCCTGTTTCGGCACCCTGCCGGAGGGGGGGGGGTCCCTCACCGGTGGCCATCTTCATCATCCCGGCGCTCTCCATGACGAGGATGGAGTAGTTCACCCTCGGAGCTGAGGGTATGTACCAGTAGCTATGTGTTTGATCTCTCTCTCTCTCTCTCTCTCTCGTGTTCTTGAGGTGATACGATCTTGATCTATCGCGAGCTTTGCTATTATAGTTGGATCTTATGATGTTTCTCCCCCTCTACTCTCTTGTAATGGATTGAGTTTTCCCTTTGAAGATATCTTATCGGATTGAGTCTTTAAGGATTTGAGAACACTTTATGTATGTCTTGCCATGCTTATCTGTGGTGACAATCGGATGTTCACCTGATCTACTTTATGTATGTTTTGGTCATCAACTTGCGGGTTAGATGAACTTATGCATAGGGGTTGGCACACGTTTTCTTCTTGACTCTCTGGTAGAAACTTTGGGGCACTCTTTGAAGTACTTTGTGTTGGTTGAATAGATGAATCTGAGATTGTGTGATGCATATCGTATAATCATGCCCACGAATGCTTGAGGTGACATTGGAGTATCTAGGTGACATTAGGGTTTTGGTTGATTTGTGTCTTAAGGTGTTATTCTAGTACGAACTCTATGATAGATCGAACGGAAAAAATAGCTTCGTGTTAATTTACTACGGACATTTGAATAGATCAATCAGAAAGGATAACTTTGAGGTGGTTTCGTACCCTACAATAATCTCTTCGTTTGTTCTCCGCTATTAGTGACTTTGGAGTGACTCTTTGTTGCATGTTGAGGGATAGTTATATGATTCAATTATGTTATTATTGTTGAGAGAACTTCCACTAGTGAAAGTATGAACCCTAGGCCTTGTTTCAAAGCATTGCAATACCGTTTATACTCACTTTTATCATTAGTTACCTTGTTGTTTTTATAATTTCGTATTACAAAAACTTATATATACCATCCATATTGCACTTGTATCACCATCTTTTCGCCGAACTAGTGCACCTATACAATTTACCATTGTATTGGGTGTGTTGGGGACACAAGAGACACTTTGATATTTGGTTGCAGAGTTGTTTGAGAGAGACCATCTTCATCCTACGCCTCCCACGGATTGATAAACCTTAGGTCATCCACTTGAGGGAAATTTGCTGATGTCCTACAAACCTCTGCACTCGGAGGCCCAACAACGTCTACAAGAAGAAGGTTGCGTAGTAGACATCAAGCTCTTTTCTGGCGCCATTGCTGGGGAGGTGAGTGCTTGAAGGTATATCTTTAGATCTTGCAATCGAATCTTTTTGTTTCTTTTTTATCACTAGTTTAGTCTATAAAAGAAAATTAAAAATGGAATTGAGTTTGCCTCATACGCTTCATCTTTTAATATCTTTCATGAGAATGATGGAAATGAAAATTGTGCTCAATTGCTAGAAGAAGAATGCATTAAAATGTTTGGTACTAGATCTTTGTATGATGAGCATGATTGGAATGTTGTTAGTATGAATTCCTTGAATATCCATCATGCTAATGATATGCAAAGCCACAAGCTTGGGGAAGCTATGTTTGATGAAGATGATATTTTTTGTCCCCCAAGTTTTGATGAGCAAATTTATTATGACGAAAGCATGCCTCCTATTTATGATGTTTATTGTGATGATACGTATGCCATAAAGAATAAACTTGCTTATGTGGAGAGTAGTAAAATTTCTATGCAAGTAGATCATGAAAAGAATGCTCTATGTGATGGTTATATTGTTGAATTCATTCATGATGCTACTAAAAATTATTATGAGGGAGGACCATATGCTTGTAGGAATTGCAATAACATCAACACTACAAAAAAAAGACACATCCGTGACATTTTGGGCCGAATGAAATTTTTTTCTGTCATACATATGACACTTCTATGACGATAATTGTGACAAAACCCGGTATTATCATAGATGTGGTGGGCTCCTACTTCTATGACAAAAAATCATGACAGAAAATGGGCTTTTCGTCTGGCGGGCAGAGACGCAGCTGCATGACATTCTTTGGGCCGTCCATGACGGAAAAAACCGTGGTAGAAGCGAGGGGAGGAAAATTTGAGGAGTTGCGGTTACGGTGGGAGGTCGAGGGGGCGGCGATGCGCGTTTCTCTCAGACGTCTGCAGCGTGTGTGCGGCGTTGGCTCTAGCGAAGCCGAGCAAGGCGTTGGGCTCTGGCGAACCCTAGCGATTGCCTTTGCGAGCTACTGGCGTTACGAACCCGGCGAGCGATCGATGGCTGTAGCGAACCCGATGGGCGATTCGCCGCTCTGCTGCTAAGCGAAGCCGATCGATGTTGCCTGCAGGATGAACAGTGGCGTTGCGGGAGGGGGTGGATGAGCGATGGCGGTGGCGTTGCCTCTGGATGAGCGAGGAACCCGTGGTGTGGAGGGCTGGATGAGCGATGAGCGATGGAGGGGTGGCCGTGGAGAGGTGGTTGAACAGGACCCCGTGGTGTGGAGGGCTGGATGAGCAGTGAAGCGGTGGAGGGGTGCCCGTGGAGGGTGGTTGAGCGATGGCCGGTGGAGTAGCGCGGTGGAGGCTGGATGAACAGGACCCGTGGAGGCTGGAGGAGGTCGGCGGTAGCCCGTGGAGGCTGGAGGAGGTCGACGGTGGAGATGAGCAGTATCTGTGGAGTCCCATTTTGCGGTATGCCACACCCCCCGTTCGACCGTGGCGCTCCAACACAAGTCCGTTTAAATCCGTTTTGCGATGCGCCACACCCTCCCGATCAACAGGACCCCGTTTGATCGTAGGAGGTCTGTTTCCTCCGTTTTGCGATGCGCCACACCCATCCCGATCAACGGGACCCCGTTTGACCGTAGGGAGGTCCGTTCCTCCGTTTGGGGTATGCGGGCCCCACCGATCAACAGGACCCGTTTGAGCGTGGCGGTCGAACACAAGGTCGTTTCCTCCGTTGTGCGGTACGCCAGGCCTCGTTTCCATCGCCTGTTCCGTCCAAGCCCTCCCGATGAACACGACCACGCATTCCGTTCCGACCCAGCCATTTGGCTCCCCATGAACACGACGACGACGCTGTTTCTCCATTCCGACCCAGCCATGTACGTATGCGCGATAGGCGTTAGAGACTCTGCTCGTATGTACGTATGTGGCCGTATTTTATTTCTTGCACCCTCGCCGCTGTACGTACGTGTACATGCTACGTGCGCGCCTCTACATCCACCAGTATATATATACGTACACGTTCGTACATCCACCAGTATATATATACGTACACGTTCGCGACCAGAATGACAACGCTACGTACGCTTCGACCAGGTGGGTCCCGACTGTCAGGCACTTCCTTGCGTACGAAGATGTAGCTGGTGGGTCCCAGCAGTCAGGGGGCCAATCGTTTTGGGTTTTTTTTTTTGCCCGGACGCACTTCCTTGCGTGCGAAGATGTAGCTGGTGGGTCCCGGCGGTCGAGAGACGAATCATTTTTTGCGGACGCACTTCCTTGCGTGCGAAGGCGTGGCTGGTGGGTCCCAGCAATGTGGGAAACGCTTTTTCACGAAATCGGTGGCCCGTCCGGTGGGTCCCCGCTTCTCGGTGGAGGAATAATTATTTTGTGCGTAATAAGGAGGCACTTCCTTCTGCGGCCGTGGACCCGGTATCGGCCTCTCCACATACGATCCACGTCCGATGGAAGCCGTTCCTTGACCATATTGACCACGCGCGTCGAGAGCACCGAGGCGGTGGGCGACGACGAGGCCTAGGAAGGGGACGACGCGGAGCCGGGGAAGACACGACAGTGGATGCCCACGCGTAGAGGAGTACGAGGGTTCACCGGGTCGCTGCGGTGTGAGGCTGCCGTCGCCGCAGAATAACTGAGGGTGTGGGTGAGTAGAGGGATGGCCTGGCCAGCGGTGGGAGTAGTAGGGGGCGGTGAGGCCTCCGCCGCATCGCAGCCGGCCACGGGAGGCAGGAGCACGAGGCACGACCGGCGCTGGTTTGGGCGGCTTGAGCAAGAAGACCGGCGCTGGTTTGGTTGAAGAAGCACTACGGCCATTGGATGGACATCGTACGGTCACTGCAGCTAGAATCGTGCATATTGACTAAGTTGACAAAGCCCTCCGTCCCCGTCAACTTAGTAGGCCCTAAGTCAGCCTGCCACTATCTTTGGGTCCTAGCTAACAGGGGAGTATTCATTTGTTTTGTTCGTAATAAGGAGGCACTTCCTTGCGTGCGAAGATATAGCTGGTGGGTCCGAGCTGTCGGCTGACAGTAACGTTTTTTCGCGAAAATCTTGAGGCCCTTTCGGTGGGTCCACGATGTCGGTGAGCGAATCATTATTTTGCACGTAATAAGGAGGCATTTCCTTGCGTGCGGCCGTGGACCCTTATCGGCCTCTCCACGTCTGATCCACTTCAGATGCATGTCGGTTGTTGACCACGTTGACCAGCCGCGCCGAGAGCACCGAGGCGGTGGGCGATGGCGAGGCCTAGGAAGGAACGACACGGAGGCGGGAAGACTCAGTGATTGTTTCCCACGCTGAGGGGAGAATCTGTTGAGCGAGGGTTTCTTGGTTCGTCTGCCGTCGCCGGAGAATAACGGCAGTGTGGTGAGTAGAGGGATGGCTAGGCCAGCGATGAGAATGCGGTGGGGCCGTGAGGCCTCTTGGCGGCACCTGACCCGGCCAGCGGGGAGGAGGGAAGCAGGCAGTCCCTTGGGCGCTTGTTTGAATTTGGGCGGGAAGAAGCGAGAGATTGAAGAAGCACGACATTGTTGGATGGACATCCAACCGTCACTGCTTGTGCGTCAACCTTTTTTTTAGGAAAGCCTCAAATCTGTGGAAAACAGCACACAGCCCATCTGCCATTATTTCTTATAATTTACAGCCCATCTGCTAATTCTTAAGGTTTTTTTGGAGCCCATATTCTTTTTGTTAGCATTACAGCCCATATTGTGGCCACGGTTAAAAAATTATATGAAATTTTGCATATTTCGGTGCGGTCCGAACTATTTTTAATCCCGAAATTTCGACTCACATTCAAACTGATTTTAAAAATAAATGTATATCAATATAAAATCCAACAAATTCTCCACGCATAAAAATTAATTAATTTAGAATCTTGAAATGAAAAAAATATATTTGAAACTAATTTCCGGTTTGATGTGTTTTAAAAACGTACAGCCCATTTCTCATTACTGATGGGCCATTTTCTCGGCCAGCCGAATGAAAAGCTCTCCTCGTCTTGAAAGATTTACAGCCCAACAGGCCTGACAAAGCGACTTAATTGGCAAATCACAAAAAAATTGGGATGTGGCCGTGGACCCAGCTGTCAGCCTCTCCACGTACAGTACTCTTCCGATGGAAGTCGTTCCTTGACCACGTTGACCACGCCACGCGGAGAGCACCACGGTGGTGGGCGGCAGCGAGGCCTAGGAAGGGGACGGCGCGGAGCCGGGAAAACAGCGGCGGTGGAAGACAGCTGAGAGGAGAGAATCTGAAGGTTCAACTGGTTCGGCTGCGGTGTGAGGCTGCCCGTCGCCCGCGAGAACTGGCCATGGTGGAAATAGTAGAAGGCGATGAGGCCTCCGGCTGACCTGGTAGCCACAGGGAGGCAGGAGCATCTTGACACGACCGGCGCTGCTTTGGTAATTTGGAGCAAGAAGACGGAGGTTGAAGAAGCACTACGGCCGTTGGATGGACATCATACGGTCCTTTGGAGCTAGAATCGTTCATATTGACTAAGTTGACAAAGCCCTTGGCCCGTCAACTTAGTAGGCTCCTAAGACAGCCTCCCACCAAGGTGGGTCCCAGCTAGCCGGGAGTATTCATTTTTTGTGCGTAATAAGGAGGCACTTCCGGTGAGTCTGGTGACGGTGAGGAGCGTTTTTTCGCGAAATCACGGTGGCCCGTCCGGTGGGTCCCAGATCGGGGAAAGCGATTTATTCGCAAAATATTGGTGGCCCATCCGGTGGGTCCCGCTGTCGGTGGAGGAATAATTATTTTCCAGCGTAATAAGGAGGCACTTCCTTGCGGCTGCCGTGGACCCAGGTTGTCGGTCTCTCCACGTCTGATACTCTTACGATGGAAGTCGGTCGTTGACCACATTGACCACGCCCGAGAGCACCATGGCGGTGGACTGACGGCGAGGCCTAGGAAGGATAGCCTTGAGCAGACCCGCACGGGAGGCAGGAGCGAAGCGGTAGCACAGCCGGTCACGGGAGGCAGGAGGCGGCGACACGACCGGCGCTATTTGCGGTGGAGCAAGAAGACCGAGAGGTTGAAGAAGCCGTATGGCCGTTGGATGGACATCATACGGTCACTGGAGTATTGACTAAGTTGACAAAGCCCCCGTCCCCGTCAACTTAGTAGGCCCATAAGTCAGCCCAACAATATGGTGGGTCCCAGCTAGCAGGGGGTATTCATTTTTTTGGGCGTAACAAGGAGGCACTCCTTGCGGGCGAAGATATAGCTGATGGGTCCGACTGTCGGGGAGGAGCGTTTTTTCGCGAAATCTGAGAGGCCCTTCCTGTGGGTCCTAGCTGTCAGGTGGAGGAATCATTATTTTGCACGTAATAAGGAGGCATTTCCTTGCGTGCGGCCGTGGACCCAACTGTCAGCCTCTCCACGTACAGTCCACTTCCGATGGATGTCGTTCATTGACCACGTTGACCAGGTCGCGATGAGAGCACCAGGCGGTGGGCGACGGCGAGGCCTAGGAAGGGAGCGACACGGAGCCGAGGAATACTCGGCCGTTGTCTCCCGCGGAGGAATCTGAGGTTTCTTGGTTCGTCTGCCGTCGCGGAGAATAACGGCAGGTGTGGGTCGATAGAGGGATGGCTAGGCCAGCGATGGGAATGCGGTGGGGCCGTGAGGCCTCTTGTGGCAACATAGCCCGACAGCGGGAGGAGGAAGCGAGCAGTCCACCGGCGCTTGTTTGAGCGGTGGAGCATGAAGAAGCGAGAGATTGAAGGCGACGACGGCCGTTGGATGGATATCCAACAGTCACTGCTCTCGTGTGTTGACTAAGTCGACAGGGCGTTGCGTGTGCGTCAACCTTTTTTTTATGAAAGCATACGCGTCAACCTGTAGTAGGCGCACAAGTCAGCATCAAATCTGTGGAAAACAGCATGCAACCCATCTGCCATTATTTCTAATAATGTACAGCCCATTTGCTAATTCTTAAGATTTTTTTTGGAGCCCATCTTCTTTTTGTTAGCATTACACCCCATATTGTGGCCACGGTTAAAAAGTATATGAAATTTTGCATATTTCGGTGCGGTCAACTGTTTTTAATCCAGAAATTTCGATTCACATTCAAACTATTTTGAAAAATAATTTATATAAATATAAAATCAAAATAATTGTCCACGCATAAAAATCTATGGAATTTAAGATCTGGTAATGAAAAAAAATGAAACTAATTCCCGGTTTGATGTCTTTTAAAAATGTACATGCCATTTCTGGGCAAACCGAATGAAACTCTCCTCGTCTTGAAACATTTGCAGCCCAGCATGACCGATAAAGCAAGTAGGCCTTGTTTGGGTATTTCTTTAAAAAATTAGAACTGGGCTAGCCATTTTCAGCAAGAAAAAAACACAACTGGGCTCATGATGTGGTAAACATAAATAAAACCCTGGCTATACGGGCCACAGCCCCGTTGTTACCCTGATCCGTCGCTAAAACTATTATAAATAACAATTGTTCCTCATTCTCTCAAAAAAACTGCTTGTTCCTCAAAAAAAACTGTGCGACTTGCTGGGTCCCTGGTGTCAGCCGCTCGTAGTGTAATTCTCTCGTTTATTGACTACGTTGACGATGGCGTGAGCCCCAGATGTCCAACCATTAGGAGGAACCATATTTTTGGGCTTGTACTATAGAGGCACTTGCTTGCGTACTGCCCATGACGCTGGTGGGTCCCTACTGTCATCCTCTCAACGTACAGTCATCTCCTTGTTCCTCTCGGTTGTTGACGACGTTGACAACACAAGAGGGCGGCGCACCATGCATGGCGAGCGAACCAAGGCCGCAAGGCGGAGGACGGCAGCGAGGCCTCGGACGGAACGAGCAGAGCCGTTGAAGATCGCCGGTCCAGTCAGCGGAGGGGAGTACGAGGTTGACTGGTGGGGTGGTGGGGGCTAGTCACTTGGCTTCAGTAATGCACAGTGAGCTCAAGCAGCCGGGCGTGAGTGATGTTATTTCCCTTGGTTGTGATTTGTTACAAAATTTCACTCTAAATTAAACGAATGGCAAGCCATTTGCCTTGTTTCAAAGAAAATATGACAGTCACAGCCGAGTTGAAAAGGGCAGGAACATCTAACTCCAGCTTACAAACCATACAAAAGCACGAGGGTTGATTGTTCATCAGGTTTACAAAAAAAACCAGATTGAAAATGGCAACAACATCTAACTACAGCACTGTTTTCGGCAGTCACAGTCAAATGGATCGGTCAGGTCCATAGAATGAACATCCTCGATCGTAAAATTTACTGGATTATGACCACAATATGTTGTAAATAGAAGCCCGACACGTTCAGAAGCTCTTTTGCCCACCTGAAACTCCTTTTTTGCTCTTGACATACCCATCCGTCAAAACCATGCTTTTGATAAACTTAAGCACGATGGACAATAGTAACCTCGCATTCAGCAGGAAGAATGTGACAAATCTTGTGTTTGCACGGTTGGCTACATATTGTTCTAGCGTTATTGTCTTCAAAGCGAATCTCATGAGAAGTGAGAAAATCCCGATGCTTACGAATCCACCGATTGGTTATAACTTTCTTACCCTGTCCTGTTGCCTAAATATACATGAAGATTGAAAACAGTTAAGGTCTAAAAGAAGAGTGTCGAAAGAGCAACAGCTGATGGGTTAATTCTAGTACACTATATGCGAGCTTCCAATGTGCGTGCAATTATCACCTTTATATACAACTTCTCCAGACATGGAAAGCATTGCAGCAAGCCAATAATCTTGTTCAGATCAAAACTATTCATTTGGATATATAAGATCTTGACAGAATCCTGCACCATTGATAGGCCATCCATGGAGAAACTCTTCATTGAGCATAGAACATAATATTAGTACAAAATGTGTACTCCAAGATGATATATAAATTATGCGCAGAAATTTAAAATGCAGCATATGGTTACAAGTGTAGATGATAATATAAAGTACCTGAAGAACTGTGGAGCCAAACACCATATTGAAATGAGCACAGAGATCATGTATTACACCCAAGGTCTCCAGTTTAGGAGCAGAGAGGATGGTTATTTGAAGCGGTGAATAACTAGAATCAAGGATCAACCTTTGAAGTGAAGGGCATCTTGGATGATGAGCTGCCTTCCGTCAAAAGAGAGATTCCAATTCTTACAAGGTTAGGCGACTTTATTTGGAGACAACCGATTCTAACTGTGAAAACAAGCACCAAGCACTCCGGACAGGCAAGCTGGAATGGATGATGTTGTGCAATGAGGCCTCGATATCTGAACCCGCACAAGTGAAAGTTTCTTGAGAAATGGGAGTCGAAGGTTTAGTACCAGATTATGCGGAAGGTAGCACAGTATAAGCTGGCGGTGTGGAGAGAGGAGGAAAACCGCGAGATGGACATCGGTCTTTGAGGGCACAAGTTCATGGCGTTACGTATGTGGTATGTGATTTCCGGGAATAGTAGAACTCAAGCAAGCTGTAGTTACGTGAATTGGGGATTTCAGCCAGGCGTCCACCGTGCGAGGCATGGTATGCTTGCTCGAGTAGCATGACGGGATGCAGAGGCTTTGAACAGAGCCTGGTGGGAGGAGATGATGGCTCGGGGATTTCAAAGTCATTGAAGAGAGATAGGTGACGGCAGTCGAGATTAAAGACGCAGTAGCGCCATAGAGGGCGCCACCGAATTGAGAGGACTTGGGTGCGGCAGCAATACTTGGTGGGGAGAAGCGAGATGATGTCCCCAAGGATGGCGTCCAGGAGATCGCTGATGCGGTCCACCCGAGATTCTACGGGTTCCTGGGATCCGGTGGGGGCGGGATCTCCGCTTCTCCCCGCGCTGCCGGGTGCGGGATCTACAACAGGCGTCGCCGTTGGCGGGAGCCTCATCTTCTTGGCGCCGGGGTCAGCCGACTCCATTTTCCTCGAGGGTGTCGCGTCGCGCTCACGGATTTGAGCAGAGTAACGAATGATGAGCCTAGTTGTAGTGCGAGCGGAGAAGAAGGGGAGATATGGGTTTTCTGTAGGAGTGAGGAAGAAGGGGAGCTGGGGTTTTCTGTAGGAGTGAGGTGAGGAATTTGGGGAATGCAGTGGAGCAAGCTGGCGTGAGGTGGGTGGGAGCGAGGAGGAAGAAGAGCACCCATGTTTTTTTTGTGGGGAGGAGGGCGGTGTCTTTGGGTGTGGGTAGCGCCTTTTGAATTGATTTTACTATTTACTAGTGTGGATTGGCTGTTTTGTCTTGGGCCCAGAGAAATAATTCCTACTAGTACGGTGAAGACACTCTGAGCTACCAGAAAAACAATTACTACTAATGCAGTGGAGACACTCTACCGCTTGGCTCCTCCTAGGTCATTGAAACGTCTCCCTCTCTTGAATGTCGTTATACTTTTGTTCACCGACATGCGGGCCATGCTGTGTGGCCCAAATGCCATCCACCAAATTAGCGAGGCGGTATGCTGGCGGAGAGTCACCCAGTCGTGGCCCAGCAAGAACGAGCCGTCGTGTCACAAAACCCCACCTCCCACTTGAGCCTAAGTTTGGCCAGACGAAGCAACCATCATTTCACTCCTCACTGAATCCCCTTCTCCCTCACCATCTTCAAGAAAAGGAAACACTCGCATCTGCCACTGTTCTTCTCTCCCTACGAAGGGAATGTAACCGGATCCGTGATGTTGGTATATTTTCGTTCAGAGAAAAAAAAGAACTTTTGCAAAGCAGTAACCGATCCTCACTCCCTTTTTTGTTTCATTGTCATTGCGATTATGTTTTCCTTTCAGTGGTCTCCTAGTATTCGTCAGTTTCATGATGGACCAAGGAGAATCAGGCAAAGATCTGCCGATATTGGAGCAGACGCGGGAGGCTGATCCCCACGAGACAGAGAGCTCCAAGAAGATGGAGGCAGCCACCGAGCCGACCCCAGATACGCTCACGGCCACTACTGAGATGGTCAACACCCCGTTTGAGGTTACAGCCCCCGTGGCACTGCAGGAGCAGTTTTGCCCCTTCGAGGATGTGTCAAATTCGTTACTGTAGACTTTAAGAACGACAAAGAAGTCCTGCGTCGGATAGGCCACATTGTAGGCAACCCCTTCGACCTCCAGAAGAATCGGCTGGTGCCCTCTCGTCAGCCCTCAATGCTGATCCTGGCAGGAGCCATGGTTCATCCTTCGTACCGCAAACTGGAGAAACCTCATTACATGTTTCATCGTCATGCATGGCAGCAGAATGTACTAGATATAGACCACATCCACTATGCTGCAATGGATGGCTACCTTTGTTTCAATATCTACAAGGGTTGGATGAAGAGCAACATCCAAGTTGGCGGTTCAAGCAAAGAAGTATCGGCCAAGAGGAAGAGGGACAAGGACGAAGTCGAGGACGTGGACGAGGACTCCGAGTAAGGTGGTAGTGTCGTTGCTCATGGCGGTTCTAAACTTCTAATGCAGTGTCACCGGATTAGTTGCATAGTTTAATTTCAGGTGTGCTTAGTTTAATTTGAGGGGTGTGTTGTGCTTTGAGCCCAATGAGAACTATGTTATGTTTCTTCTCGTTACTTTAACTCTTGGTATGTACATACTAGTACTAGTATTTCTTTAATAGAACTTAGCACCCCAATTAAGCACGTACTAGCTTTTTTAATAGTACTATATGCATAATTTGGCGACGAGCGCTCTCTATATGTACCACCTTTTTTAAAATTTCAATTTTTGCTCCATGGCGCAATCCATCGATAGTGGAGTACTACTGTACAAAAGTATACATAATTTAAAAGGCTAGCGTACTGTTCATCACACACACACACACATATATATATAGCCAGTTAAATTTTCAACCTAGAACGACGTGCATGCCATGTAGTAAACCGATCCGGAGGAAGTATGGTAAAAATGAGGTAATTTTACCCAGCGATCGGCGGGGGAGCATGGCATGTCATGCGGTCCCACGTGTCATGATGTACCAAGGCAATGCGCGTGTCCCTCTTGAGGCAGAAGCAATACTAGTACGTGATTTGAGATGATGTCGAACCGAAGTGTGAAATAATGGTTGCTTCGTCCGTCTGGGAAGGTGCAGCATTGTGATTTGACGTCACATTGCTCATTACTAACACTCTGCCGGTACGATGGGGTGCGTCCCCCCTACTGTTCTTCACTGTTATTTGGTGCTTGACACGTCGACCCGATTGCTATATGTCCCACATGTCGGCGACAGGAAGTACAGAATTCATGAAAGGGAGCGTCGACGGAGGAGTATACTACAGAATTCATGAAAGGGAGCGTCGACGGAGGAGTATACTACAGAATTCATGAAAGGGAGCGACTTAGTTTTGGAAAAATCTGTTTTTACGGAGTACGTACCCACTAGGGTTTATAGGGCTCATCTAAAAACATTCGTTTTTCCGTTTGATAAGTCTCAATTCTAGTACTACACTAGTAGTAGTACCATTACATGTTGGATTTCGAGGTGCGTTATGTTTGACATGCTTGATGCAACGATGCCACGGGAGAGCAAACTGCGGCTGGCGCTGGAGCGCGACGTCTTTGGGTGGGTTGTGTTGAATGCCATCGCGCATGAGGGAAAGGACCGGGTGGAGCGTGGTGAGACCTATAAGCATTGGCAAGTCAGAAACCAACGGGCAGGCCTGAGGCAGCTGCCACTTAACAGAGAAACTGTTAAGATGACTAGGGACATGGTAAAGAATGAATACCAACAAGGACTTCGTCATCGACGAGGATCACCAATGGCTGCTGCAGGGGTGGAAGGGTCGCATCCTCTTGGCTCACTCAGCATGGGAGGCAGACGGTGCTAGCTCCCACCGTTAACTATTTTTCTCCTTCCTGCAGTTGAACATAAGCAGATATGGTATTAATACTATACTGTTTGTGGTGGTTTATGCATGCTCTCAACCTGAAAGATGCATTTGACTCATCCAGTACCTATCGGAGAGCTTGAAGCAATTCAGTTGATGTCGCATTTTCTTAGCTCTTTTCTTGTACTCAACTGTATAAAATAA
The DNA here is from genome assembly GCA_021605145.1 of Aegilops bicornis. Classification (NCBI taxonomy): domain Eukaryota; kingdom Viridiplantae; phylum Streptophyta; class Magnoliopsida; order Poales; family Poaceae; genus Aegilops; species Aegilops bicornis. Next base: position 673,646,146 of record CM038672.1, read on the forward strand.
ATATATATAGGGTTGTGTGTTGTTTGGATGATGTCTGCTATACATGATCCAGTAAATTTGAACTAGTCGCATACTTGTTTTATTGTTTGATGCAGACTTTTGGATGTTCAGTCTCCAGAGTTTGATGTTGAGCTTTGGATGTTCACAGGAACCATCTGAACTCTGTCATGGCCTGATCGATTGGTGCGACCCTGGTAAGGAAGATGAAGGTCTGAGAACTTCTGATTATTTCATTGCTTGTTTTTAACAAAGGACATGATGTTCCTTCTGTAAAGAAGAGTCATCCCGATATATTTTCCTTCTGATACATTTTCTGCATAGACATTAGTATAAGATACAGCTGGGGCATCCCCTCCTGTTTCCTTCAAACATCTTAAATTTTGCTCTTAGACACGAATATGAATAATTACACAGGGTGCCACTGCCGCATGCAGATGCTAAATGTCTCTGTTGTTTCCTGCATTGTTCAAAGAAAAATAATACTAGCTGAAATGTCTTGAATTTGTAATTTCTTTCTCTGCGTTTTCATCTTACAATTCCATTTGCCTACTTGCAGGTGTCCAAGCGTGGAGCAGGAAAGAAGCATAACTGAACATGGTTACAGGTTAAATGCATCTAGAAACTTGCTACTACATGTGAACTGTTCAATTTTCAGGATAATACTAGAGATCTTTTTAATGATCTTTCCTGCTAGTGCTACTACGCGTGAACTCACAACAGCCTGACATTTTAAAACATAAATTGATGTGTACAAGAAAGTTGCGTGCTTCTGATCAGACAAGGACAGAAGGCCGGCTGCGACAGTGGTGCAGAGGCCGGCCGGCCGGTGGATGGTTAAACTAACCTTGTGAAATGTGAAGCTACGATGGTTCCAATAGACAGCAACGTATTGTACGATGTACTTGTTGGCTTCACATGGAATGGGTGGAGTAGGAAATGATATATCCAATCTGACTCCAAGATATTGTCACTGCACCATCAGCAACAGCATACACTCCACTATGGCTGCCACACCGGAGGAGTTGTTGGGCCTCGCCGAGCATGCACCACTGTCCCCCTCCGTCTTCCTCGACCTTCCTCCGACGACCCATGGTGACTCACAGAATGACATGGCCCTGGAATACATTTCGCGCATGCTCACGGAGGAGGACATCGTCGACAAGTTCTTCTACCACTACCCTGACCACCCGAAGCTCCTGCAGGCGGAGCAGCCCTTCGCCGAGATCCTCGCCAACACCTCACCCGCCGCCGACCAGGAGTCCTTTGCCGACTCCACCTCCATCTTGATGCCCAGCCAAGGAAACAACACAGACGTCATGGTTTCGGGGTACCAGGTACAGGATCCAGCCTTCTTCTTGAATGACACAGGCACGGTGGAGCCCAATAGTATGGTGTTTCCCAGCGAGAGCAGCACCAGCATGGAATTCTTCAAAGGCATGGAGGAGGCCAACAGGTTCTTGCCCGCAGACAATGTGATGGTGGATGGTAGGGGGCGTAAGAAGAGATCTGGCATGGATGGTGAGGCGGAGGCAGGCTTGGGCAGGAGCAGCAAGCAAATAATGGTGGTGCTGCATAGTGCCTTGGAGGAGGAGGAGGAGGCGGAAGCCACCGCGTTGGAGATGTTGGACCGGCTCATCCTCAACGGCTGTGAAGCGTGCCCGAGCGAGATGCGGGAGGTAGCACGTGTCACCTGGGAAGACAAGGAGGACAAGGCAGCACGGCAGAGCATCTCCAGGCGTGGGAGGCGCGGGGCGAGGCACACGGTGGTGACTGACCTAGAAACTCTGCTGGTCCGCTGCGCAGAAGCAGTGGCCAGCAACGACGTGTGCGGCGCGAGCAAGCTGCTGGAGCGGATCAAATATCACTCATCGCCGACAGGGGACGCCAGGCAGCGGCTGGCGCACTACTTCGCCCAGGGGCTGGAGGCACGGCTGGCTGGCACGGGGAGCCGACTGTACCGATCGCTCATGGGGAAGCGCACCTCAGCCGTGGAGCTCATCAGGGCCTACCATGTGCACATGGCCGCGAGCTGTTCGATCAAGGTGGGGTTGCTCTTCTCCACCCACACCATCTACAAGGCCGTTGCAGGGAGGAGGAAACTGCACATTGTGCACTACGGCATCAGCACCGGGATTCAGTGGCCGGACTTGCTCCGGTTACTGGCGAATAGGGAGGGTGGGCCACCGGAAGTGAGGATCACCGGCATCAACACCCCTCAGCCCGGGCCCTATCCGGCTGCTCTAATGAAGGAGGCAGGGCACCGGCTCAACAATTACGCAAGCCAGTTCGGCGTGCCATTCAAGTTCCGCGCCATCGCATCCAAGCTTGAGGATGTCCGGGCTGAGGACCTGCACATCGATCCAGATGAGGTCCTGGTCGTGAGCAGCCTATACGAGTTCAGGACCTTGATGGACGAGAGCCTCACCTCTGACATGGTAAGCCCAAGGGACATGGTACTCAACACTATCAGCAAGATGAGGCCGTCTGTGTTCGTCAGTTCCGTCGTCAATGGACCATACAGCGCGGCGTTCTTTATGACGCGGTTCCGCAATGCGCTCTACTACTTCACGGCGTTGTTCGATGTCATGGAGACCACCATTCCACGGGACAGCGACAAGAGACTTCTGGTGGAGCGGGACATATTTGCACGGTCCGCCATAAACAGGATCGCCTGTGAGGGCGCAGACCGGGTGGAGCGCCCTCAGAACTACAAGGAGTGGCAGACGCGGAACCAGCGAGCAGGGCTAAGGCAGCTGCCATTGGACCCTGATATTGTTCTCATGCTCAAGGACGAAGTGAAGAATCGGTACCACAAGCATTTCATGATCTGCGAGGATCATCGGTGGCTTCTGCAAGGATGGAAAGGCCGGGTGCTCTATGCCCACTCCACATGGGCAGCTGGTGATGCTACTGGCTCTCTAGTGTGATGGACTGAAAGTACCGATAGATGCAACTTTCATCAGTGTTTGATGGTCTGTTGCAGTACCAGATGTGTGTTTGCTCCTCTTTTGTATCTGTAACTTAGTGACAGAAACCATTATCAGATTGTCTGAGTGGCCCCTGTTTGTTCAAAGCTGCTGTGAGCACACATATGTCTGTTTAATAAACATGTAAAATTGCTATGACACTATGTAGAATCCCTGCATGACAACATCCTAATAGCGCCTATGCATCATATCTGTCTATGCAAAACAACATCCTGATAGCCGGTCATGTGCGAACAAGCGTTTGGTGGTCCGCGGGGCGGAACCCAGGTCATCGCAGGCCAAGAGACAGGTACGGCGAGCTTCTCCTCGTGCAGCCGCCGCCATTTCTCTCAGTCTCTGCTCACCGTAGAATCGACCCATGCCGCATTGTTGCAGGCATCTCTCTTGGTTCTTCCGCGGTGCGCCCCTTGTCACTTATTCGCCTCTCTGCCAGGCAAATGTCTTTGAGAAACTCAGCACCTCTGTTGTGTTTTGATACCTTATTTGCGTCCAGACATTGTGTCACCGGGTATATCAGGGGTTCATCACTAATTTCAAACGGGAGCCAGGCATATCAGGGGGATTCAGTACCTTTTGTCGCTGCACGAAGATACTGTTTCATGGTTCAGTTTGTGACAAGCGATTAGATAGTGCCGCTGCATTTTTGAATCCAGGACAAAGGTGAATGGGCACTGATTTTTCAGTTATTTATTGATCGAGAGCTAGTCAGGTTTTGTGTAGTGGTTCAGTTTTCATAGTGCTTTTTGTGTCAGGTTGCAGATTCAGTTTATGCAGACTTAGCTCATGGTGCTTTTTTTTTGTTTATTGAATTCTGTGGGGGTAATGTGTCTGGCATTTTAGTCAGTTTTCTATGCTGATTCAGGGGATTATGAGACCTACTCAGGTTTATTTTCTCATGAGATGTAGTCAGTTCTATGCAGGTTCAGTTTAGTGTGTTTATCCTGGGAGCACATTCAGATTATGTATTGTTATCCTCTTTCTCAGCAGCAGTCAGGAGAATTCCTCCAATATTGTTATGCCATAATTATATAATAACAAGCAGTGACGCAGGTGGCGATGCAGGAGAATAGTGGCTTCATGATCCTCAGGTCATTCAGTATATGTGTCTGTTACCTTTTTTTTCTCAAAAGTAGCAAGGAGGGAGCTCGCACATTATATGTGTTTCAAGATCTTAGTGAATGCTTCTAATGGCAGCCAGTTACTATGTATTTATATTTTCAGAGAATTGGTTTGCTGCAGGAAACGAAGATGTCTGGACTTTTTTGTTTGATATGTTTCTGCAGCGTCCTCTGAATGTTTTTTATGTGAACTTTTGTTTCAAGGGGTGTTACTATTTGATTAGTACTCCCTCCGTCCCAAAATAAGTGTCTTAACTTTGTACTAGCTCTAGTACAAATTTATACTAAGCTTGAGACAGTTATTTAGGGACGGAGGGAGTACTTAATCATTTCAAGGGGTGTTTATATGGTCCTGCTGGCCTTATTTTTTGGCTGTTCATTACCTCTGCTGCTAGGAAGTCCTCCATTTTACATTCCATCCATCTGCTACATAACATGTGATTTTTGTTTCTGCAGAAGATCTGGGGACTCTACGGCTCAGGGGTCATCGAGCGGTGGCTACCAACCCAACTACGACCCTGATGTAGCCACCCAACTACGACCCTGATGTCTGTCCGTCCAATAGCGACAGCTTTGAGGATAGCACAGCATCAAGTGACGAAGTAGTGCCAGCCCTTTTTTTGCATCTATCCTTTTCTTCCTTCGCACTTCCTTTTTTTTCCCTCCAGGTCTCCAGGTTAGACATACTCATTCTCGGCATCCTGCAAATTTGCAACCATTTAACATTTTTAGTTCATGTTCAGCTAGAAGTATTATATTCTGAACATGTTGATCAACAGCATCCTGAAAGATTTGAGCAGTACTACATGAGTAATTTATTGGCGTAACTCAGTAATCTTTATTTCAGTCAAATTCAGTGTTCCTCTCAGTCCTCTTCTTAGTCTCAAGTCCATTTAGTTTTAGTCCTTCAGTTTTTATTTATTTATGTTTTCAGTACTTGTCATTTTTAGTTTGCATTGCTCAGCTTATAGTATTGTTCAGTCAGTTCAGTTTATAAGTTTTCGGACCCTTCTTTTCAGTCATTCTTTTGTTATGATTTTCTTAACATTTAATTCATCTTAGTTTCTTAGTCTCTTAACATTTGTTTTTCTTAACGTTTGATTAATTATCTCAGTCCTGACATTTTTTGCAGGTCTTTAGTCATTAGTTTATATTCAGTTATGTTCAGTTACTTTTTGTATTATTCAGTTTAATTTTTGTTCAGTTTTTGTTTGTATCATCTCTTAGGTTTATTTTTTCAGTCATTACTCAGCGTTCTTTCTTCATTACTCATTATTTTTACTCATTCATATTTCTTCAGTTCAATTCAGTGCTCTTCTTTTAGTCATATTCAGTGTAATACTGTACAGTCATATTCATTATATTGTACTTACATCCACTCAGTCATATTCTAAGTGAAAAGGTAACCACCTCATTTTCCCTGTAGCTGTCTTCTCTGCGTCTATTTCTCCTTAGCAACATTTCTCTGCATGTAGCCCTTTTCATCGAGAAAGTCTATCTTGAGTCCCTCATGTGGTGATACTACATGATAGTTTTATTATTGTCGTTTCTTCAGTCAATATTCAGTTACAGGGACTATACATTTATCATTTCAGTATTTCAGTCTTCATTTTCCATATCACATACATAGCTCGGAAATGGATTGAATGGGGTGTCGATGGCGTTGAATCCGACCATGGTCAGATACATGCTGTGAAATCAGAGATCCAACATGCGGCAGAATCAATTTTTGTGGGGCCAGCACCAACAAGCCCGCTTCAGCATTTTTTGAGATGCGTGAAAACAAAACAAGTTGTGTGAGCCATTCCATTTTTTGTTATAAAGTTATGCTCAATCCCTACACATTCACAAGTTGGCTATCAGTCTATCAGCTATGTACATTTTTGGATCATTTTTGGCATTCAGTTTTGTTTAATTATGAGCAAATAGTTACCATTTAGTTCAATTCTGGGCAACAGTGCTCATTTTGTTCAGTTCAAGTTCAATTATAGACGGTAGATAGTTTTTTTTTTGGTCTTAACACTTTTCAAGCAAACACTGGAAACATTTTTTGTCATTTTTTTTATTTCCCTACTAAATTCGGTTAACATGAGCAACTTCGGGGTTGGACTATTGTTTTTTGTTTTTTGTTTTGTTGACTGGATCCACTATTACATGCGTGGGCGTAGTAAGTGTCAGACGAACCACTCACCTCCCTTGATTCTTTACTTCCTTCTATTTATTTTTCAGTGTATATTCAGCCTATCGGTTATTGAATTACTTCTATTCATTTATGTAGTTCAGTTATCAGTGTTGTCAATTATTTTCAGTCATTTCCATTGTTCTACATTTTCAAACCATATTCAGTCATAAGTGTTCTCTAAGTGTCACTATGTATGAGTCTGTCTCTCATTCTTATATGAGTCTGTCTCTCATTCTTATTATCATTAGGCTCTGGCTCTCGGTCCATTTTCAGGTTTCAGTTATTTATACAGGGAGTGGCAGCATTTGCATACTTTCGAAAATCAAAGCATCTAGCATGCACAGGTTCAGTTTTTTCAGAAAAAAACATCAACAATGCAGCTGTCTCTAACACACAACTAGTAGAGCAAAAGAGAAGTGACCATCTCAGTTGCATTTCACATGCTCAGATGTTTTCTTTCTCCGTTGTGATTTGTTCAGGAAGCTGTCTTTCAGTTTTGTTTGCATTGTTCCCTTGGTGGACATACGTCTAGCATGCATAGGCGCAGGCATACAAGCACATGCAACAATTTTTTTTTAGAGAAATGTTGCAGCAATCATCAACAATTTCATGGCTCGTGATCAGGATCATCTTCCATCTTGACGGGGGGTGGTACCTGGGCCGGCGCACGGAGTTGGTGCTCAGCCTCGTAAGCACCACCACCTCCAGCTGCTTGATCTCGGGGCACGCCTCCATTTCCAAAAAAAAAGATGCTTGATCTGGACCATCTTCCATCTTTTGCTCTCTCGTTTCTATCACCCCTCTATCTCTCCGATTTTCCCTCCAGGCAATTTGGTGCTTATGCGCATCTGCGCCTCTTGCGTGGTGCGGGGCGCATCTGCCCTGCAGCGCCCCTTCCTGGAGGAGAAGAAGATCACCATCATAAGGCAGACTTCAATTTTTATGTGGAAAAAAATATTGGCCATGGCTCATCTATAACTTAGTGAAAGCAAGGTTGAATAACTTAGTTGCCAACTCTGACGATTTTGTTAGTGAAAGTAAGGTCAGATAACTTTGTTGCCAACTTGATAACTTTGTTGCAAATCTCCACGTTGACTCCAGCTTCTCAGATTTGAAAGATGCTGGTGGACTTTGCCAAAAGTAAGTCGAAGAAAAGGAGCATACAACCTTTCCTCTGGTCTTTCTTTTGCTGAAGCTTAATATCGATTTTACGGTCGCCACTGCAAAGGTTGAGAGAGCATTTCCTACAATGAAATATAAGTCTGATTTGCGGAACAGAATTGGCTATTACTTTGTATTCCTTGATTGCCTATTTGGGGAGTACCTATTAAGATTTGCATGATGGTGTCACCCGCAAAAGACTCGAGCTTTTTTACGGTGATTGGCGAGTTACGACTTGTAATTTTGTGTAACTCCGCTTCTAATTTTTTCTGACTGTCGGATCTGAAAAATAAGGATTTTATTTTATTTTTTGTAAAAGGGTAGCACTTCTTCCAAGAGAACGGCGTTTCGGTGCCCGGGTGCATCTGCACCCGGTCAAAAGAAAATTCGTAAATTTTTAGAAAAATTCCAAAAAAAATTGAGTGGTAGACAATTTGATGCGTGAGGTACGCTTCAATTTTCAAAACATTTAGACTTCTGTGCAGCTCTTAGCAAAAAAGAAAAATCGACTGCAATGTATATGAACAGTACCATTTTCTGCACCTTCGATTTGTCTTTCTTTTTTGCTGAGAGCTGCACAAAAGTCCAAATATTTTGAAAATTGGAGCGTACCTCACGCATCAAATTGTCTACCACCCAAAAATTTTTTGGAGTTTTTTGAACTTTTCTAGTATTTATTTTGATTTTTTTCGTGAGCGCACGTGCAGATGAGCTCGGGCTCAGATTCGAATTTTCCTTCTTCCAATCCCTTCCTCACAAATCCCCGACGCAGATGTATCCAGCTCCCGTCGCATAGCCGCCGCCGCCGTTCCGATCACGAAATCCAATCCACCGGCGGCCACGATCCAGGCAAGCAGCAGCGGTCCGCCTCTCTGGTGTTGCTCCTGCCGCCAGGGTTCCGGACCTACCCAGGGCAACCGCCCGCTGCGGCGCGCCGAGTCCGCCGAGCCTCCTCTGCCCCACTGCCCCCTGCAGCGCCTCCCTCCGCCGAGTAGCCGGTGACGCCCAGCAACGCCGGCCATTAGCCCATGGACAGGTAGCTTCTCCTCCCCCGACCCCCACCCCCACGGGGCTCAATCTGTATTTGTTTTTGCTCTGCTATTTCTGATTTTTTTTGCTCTTTCAATGTGCTGCAACGTGCTGTCCTCTCATCTTGAAGCAGATTGTTCGTACTTATATTGTTGAAGCAGAGTGAGTGACTGCCATCGTCGGTGTGGCCGCAGAATGAACAAACTGCCCTGCCCCAACTACGTAACGTAGGTATCCGTAAATTCCCTAGTATATTTTACAGTTTGTTGAAATTCTCGAACGAAGCACAACAATCGCCTTTTGTTTGTCACCAACAAATTCAGTTCTGTACATCAATCAGCAATAGTATGTTGGCCAGATTATACAATACAAATGGATGGAAAAAGAGTTGGTATGCATTGACCCAGGCTGCACCATACGTAGAGTATTTACAGTAGGGATGTGATCTCTGAATCAACATGTCAAACACTAGACAACCTGTTAATTTTAATGCCAACTCACTTTGATTATTACTGGATTGGAGGGTCCAAGGTGATCAACAACAGATTGCAGCGTGAAATTTGCTTAATAAAACAAGATGTCTATTGCAAAATACCTAAGATACGACCAGTCAGCTTGCTGCGTAGTCTGCATTGAACTGTTGCTATAATTCTATCGGAAAGCCTTTGTGGGGTACGTGAGTTGTGGAATTTGAGTCACGCGGCATGTTTCCGGGCATATCAATCAAATGAGGAGTATCAGCGTCTGAAGATGGTTCTGAATGCACAAGATGGCAACAAGGAATCAAGTAGTGGTCAGAAGGAATGCATTAGGTTTGGTCCGGTGTTGCCACAGACAACGGAAATTGATTCTGGTAATTTGGGAAAGGTTCTTGATCCCGTTCAGGTTTGGTTCGGTGTTGCCACAGACGACGGAAATTGATTCTGGAGATTTGGGCCCGTTCATGTGCAAGGCCGAGGTGCACCGAAGAAAAGGTTGCGGGCAAAGATGAAGAAGCAAAGATCAAAGAGGAAATGTGGCTACTGTGGGGTAGAAGGTCGTGATCGGCGTATATGCAATAAATTGAAAGAGGTGTCAAATATGTTTAATTTTTGTTTCTGCATGTGCTTTACTCATTAATATAGTGCATGCCAATAATTATATTTCTTTGTTGTGTAGGACATGATGGCAGCAAACTGTTAGCTACGGCTCTCTGTATAGGGGGTTTCGTGGTAGGAAACTGTTGCGCTTGTGGTCCTATTATCAAGTATTAATTTCTGCAAGTATTTCGTGGTAGGAAACAATTGTTGCTTGGTGGAGTAAAAGAATGAAACTGTCTCCCTGTTACTTATCTGTTACTTTAAACGGGCCACTGTTTTTAGATGCACATTATATATTCACAGAATTATGAAATTACTGCAGTTAAAATATGCAAATAATTCAACTAATTATAAATTCTCGTCGAGGTTTTAAACTATAAAACAGCTGCACATATGTCACTTAAATATATGATTTTGTCAGCTATGGAGTTCTCAGTGTCATACCCGCCACACAAATTAAAAATGAAGAGGCTGAAAGTTCATGTGGGCCATCCTAGCAAAATTGGTAGGTGAATGTCTCACACGTATAGCAGTGCTCTTTAAACTAATTTGTTCCACGTACACTTTTTTCTCCACAATATAAATGTACTTGCCGGCCCTATCATTATTATTCTTACGATTTTTCCATGATTGTGAATCAATAGAATTTTGCATGATTTATATAAGATTAAAGGTTGATGCGTCCCTTATTTGTGCAGATATATTGTATGACTCGTGGTCACCTGCGATGACCGTAAAAGTGTCCCCTGAGATTCTGGGAACCATGTGCTGAATCTTTTGGTGATGTCTGATTGCATCATTCATGCTTTAAACCTGCGGCGCCCGTCGCCATGGCCTTGCCCCGAGCGGCCGCCGCCTCGGGACTCGCCGCCGGCAGGCCTCCCCATCACCGTCCAGCCTCGTCGTCGCCAGATCCGGCAGACGCCGCCCCGAATCTGCCTTCCCCGGACCTCCTCACCGGCCTGCTTGCGCCGGAGCGCCGCCTGCAGGTCGTGCCGTCTCCTCCAGATGCGGCCGCACCGCCAGCGCCCGTGGCGAGCCCGGTGGCTCTGCGCGCGTGGCCGCATGCGCCTTGCTGCCCTAGCGTGCCTGGTGTGCTGGCCGCCGCGCCTGGCGTGCCCATAACCGCGCTCATAGCGCCCGCCGCGTGGCAGCGTGCACAACCTCGCGGCCTTCGCCGCCATGGCGCCCGCTCCCTGCCCACTCCCCGGCCGTGCCCGCCCGTGGTTGGAGTCGACGGGGGCGAGCAAAAGAGGCATGCGCCGCCTGCGGCGTGGGGAGTGCAGGGGCTGCACTCCGGTGACCACTCCGGTGGGCGAGGGGAGACGAGCCATGTCAGCACTTAACGGTCAAACAAACGGTGTTGACTTATGATGCCATGTCAGCACTTACATGCGGGCTAGGCCTGTCATAAACGCGTTTAAAATGGCTGAATCAGTCGATTTAGTCACATGGTAGTTTTTAGTCACAGATTAATAAAAAAGTGATAGTTTTCGGGACAAAATCGTAAAGTGGTACTCCCTCCGTTCCAAAATAGATGACTCAACTTTGTACTAACTTTAGTACAAAATTAGTATAAAGTTGGGTCATCTATTTTGGAAACAGGAAAATAATTCTGAAACGCAGTTCCACGAATTATGGTAGTTTTTGGTTAAATACTCCTTAATGATGGATTTACCCTTTCACAAACTAATTGGTCCCACCTAAATTTAGTAACGGTCCCACCATTACATGTAATTTCCCGTAATTTCAATTTTGTAACTCCTCGTGACTCCTATTTTCCCACCGTCAGATTAGGGTAGACGGACGGCTTCTAAAATCGCCAATCACTGTAACAGTTGTATTCTCTCTACTATATGTAGCCATATGTATGCGGCGACATTGTTGTACTGGACACATTCATTTTTTCACGTACCTTGAAAACAACACATGAGCACATAATAAACAAATGTATAGTTTCTTGTGCTAATCCAATTGGTCATTTGCACGAGCAAGCAATCCAAGTACGTCAGGGCTTATGCTAGTTCTAGAGACTCATGCGCTTCAGAACAAGAAGGATTGCAACATGTTTTTTACACCGTCACCGTGTCAAGAAACGTCTTGTATTTTGATACGAAGGGAGTATCTCTCAATTTCATTTCACGACAAACGGACCATCTGATTGGAAAACGAAAGACAAACGGACCATCTATCTACTCCCTCCGTTCCTAAATATTTGTTTTTTTAGAGATTTTAAATGGACTATCACATATATTAGAGTGTAGATTCACACCTTTTGCTCTGTATGTAGTCACTTGTTGAAATCTCTAGAAAGACAAATATTTAGGAACGGAGGGAGTATAATCAAGGCATGTCATACTGAGACAAGATGCATGCTTGACATACATTGCCTGAAAAGGTCAGAATGCTCGGAGGAAGAAGAAAAAACACTGCGCCGAGCGGCTGACTCCGTATGAGCTTGGCTTGCCAATGGGCTGAGGCCACAGGTAATGACACCTGTCATTGCGTAACTTGCCACACAGATCGCGTGTAAAATGACGAACCACGGCGACAATCTCAGAGAAAGGAAAGAAAAAAAAAATGGCACAGGAGTACCGTACGCGTAAGAGAAATCCACCCGGCAGAACTCAAGTGCACTCGTCTCTCCCTGATGATGAACAGATGTGCACGCATGGTTCTCTTAATCTTAAATTAAAAACCATTAATTACGTACTACCATCACGACTCAGTCGCTTCTGTTCGCATCCTTGGATCGACGACTATGCATGTTCCGTGATCGATGCAGTATCCAATGCCCCTCATTTTCCATGCATGCATGCATACGTATGGCATGTTCCTCAGAACCAGACTGAAATGCCTATTGTGAAAATATAAGGAGTGCCTAGTGTTTGCTCCCTCCGTTCATAAATAGTTACTCCCTCCGTTCGAGAATACTTGTCATCAAATGATTCTAGATATATATCCTTTTATCCATTTTGATGACAAGTATTTTTGAACGAAGGGAGTATAAGGTTTTTTAGAGATTCCATTATGAACTAGATATGAAATAAAATGAGTGAATCTAAACTTTAAAATATGTCTACATACATTCATATGTAGTCTATAGTGAAATCTCTAAAAAGACTTATAAAGGCTTTACACAATATTCTAGAAAAAGAATTTGGTTCCTTCGTCAAGCCCCCAGCATCCTTACATCAACATGGTTTTTTCCCCGCTTGGTGTGGTTTTTTTCCGCGGGCTTTTGTCGTCGGTTTTTTTCCTCAAATAATGATCAATCAACAATAATTACATGGCCAATCAACACTACCATTACACAAAATGGCCCCAATCAGCATTAACTGCACGCTCAGTTAACGATCACCAGAAATTATGTGTTTCTTTATTGACATAGTATCTTTTTTTTCCATCCTTGTATAATCAATCAGCCTCTATGCGTGCCTCGGTCCGCCCTCGCCTACTGCTACCAGGTTGCCAGCAGCTGCAACATCCTATTTTTGTTAATCATAATGCCAAGTTACAGTCAGGATAACTAGGAAAAATTCTCAAGCAAGATCATCAATTTGATCGGATGCGCCTATATCACTTGTCTGCAGCAAGGAGATGATGCTAAAAAGCTACGCACAGGCGCAGAGCAGATCAGGGCGGGGACCATACAGATGATGAAGCTGTGCGAGGCTGCCAGGCAGCCAATCACCGGAGAGTGATCTGTTGGAGCTACACGCTGAAGTTTGAAGCCTACTGTTCTTTGTTGCTTCGAATAGAATGCTATTTTGGTCTGGTGGTGTCAGTTTAGCCCCTGGAGGTCGGTTATGTAATAGCTAGTTAGACTTAAAGATATTGGTGCTGCTCAGGTTTTCGCCCCATGGCACTCGTCATGATGTCGGGCGAGTGTGGTGGGTTTCCTGGCAGTGCTTGAACTTGCTTTTTCCCTTTCCCTTCTTCCTGAACATGTTTCTGGAACTGCTGTATTCCCGTTCTATGCAATGGAAAGGGGTTAAAAGCCCGGTTCAAAAAAAAAATTGATCCTACAGATTCTACAGTCACAAAAGACTCAAACAAGCATGTAAGCTGGCAACATGAATTCATTCGGACCTTCAAGCAAACCAGTAGGCAGGAATACAAACTACATATGCGACCCACTCTACATTTCCAGCAATAAAGAATTAATTTGATAAGCAGCGTAAATTGGAAAACAAAGGAAGAATGCATGAGATGAACACAATCCCTCAAGTTACAATATCTTCAGCTGCCAATAACAATAGGATGAAGAAATTTACTTGGCTACCAGATTACCAGCACCTGTAACATCCTCTTTTCGTGTAAATCAACATGCCAAGTTGCAGTCAGGATAACAACTAAAAAACGACCCTCTGAAATAATAAATGATCTATTTGATTGTTCTCAGTGCTATGCTCGTTCGCTGGCAACATGAAAAAAAAACATGAATAATTGATTGGATGTTCATGTTTTCTGCTGGCTAGTTTTCTCATAATTTGCCAAGGCAGAGGAAGATCTGTTCAACTCCTGCTCAAGAAAGAACCTTTGTTAGGCCAAATAACCAAAACTTCTTGTTTACACAAACATAAAAAGGTGTTCATGTGCGAGCAGTAACCTCATTTATTTTCATATTAATATTTATGCCTCTTCAGCATATCAAACCGACCTTTCTCTATGAGGATCCCTGCAGTTTGTGATGTTGTAATTTTTCTTTGAGCAAATGTACTACAGAAACACACTTACTATGCTGAGCACCCCTTAAAGGCAGATATGTACTCGGCATAGGGTTTGCCGAGTATAAAATTAGGTGAGGTGCACTTGGCATACACCTGGCATGGGGTTTGCTGAATGTATTTATGGGTTTTTGAAAGGAATGTTAAGATTCATTTGTTCACTTGTAATTTATCTCCGAAAGCTCATTCTAGAATATGTGTATATAGATTCATATTTATGACCTTTTTTTTAAATTATACTAGGATCTGGATTTTAAATTTCAGGTCCTTTGAGCATACTCACATTTATATTTGATGATGGACACGTGCGTTGCACGTGCACGGTTACTAGTAAAACTAGGAAGCGTGCACAAACATAACACTAGTAGAAAAATGGGCTATCGTTGAGGCCTGTTTTGCCCATTAGTCCCGGTTCAATCCAGAACCGGGACTAATGCGAGCATTTATCCCGGTTCGTGAGCCCAGGGGGCCGGCCGGGCCACGTGGGCCATTGGTCCCGGTTCGTCCGGACCTTTTGGTCCCGGTTGGTGGACGAACCGGGACCAATGGTCCTGGCTCCTGGCCCACCACTATTGGTCGGTTGGTGGCATGAACCGGGACCAAAGGCTTCCCTTTAGTCCCGGCTCATGCCACCAACCGGGGCTAATGGTGCTGCCTATATATAGCCTCGCGCAAGAGCAGAGCACACTGCTCTGTTTTTTCCGCCGAGGGAGGGGGCTTCGTGGTGCTCTAGCTCACCTCCTATGCACACAAGGTGTTCGATGGAATGCCCGAGCCACACTACTTAAGCTTTCTCCTCTCCAAGCTCGACCTCTAACCTCCATTTTCCTCAATATTTGTCTAGGTTTTGCGGTCCGTCACGCCCGTCCCGTCTTCACCGCCGTCGATCACCATGGGCGATCTCATCGCCACACCACCGTGGTGAGCCTCTTGTTCTTATCTTCTTTACGAAAGGAAAAATATTCTTACTTGTATTATTTTCTTACTTTTATTATTGCATCTTATATAGTGCGATGGTTTTGGTATCCGCCCGTCGGCCCTCGTCCTGTCTATGATTCGGATGTGGTATATATTATCTTTTCATAACTATTGGTTCATTTATTGTTTATGAAAATTAAGCCGACCAACGTGACATAGATTTTATTTATCTAGGAGGTTGTTGAACCGGAAATTCCAACCGACCCTATTGTCGAGAGGTTAAATTTAGTTGAAGAAGAAAACAATTTCTTGAAGGAAAAAATAAAAAACTTGAGGAGGAGAAGATGATATTGGAGTTGCATGTTGCGGATGTAAATCGATGATCACAAGATCAAGATGGATGCAATGCGCTTGAAGATGAGAAAGATTAGAAAATATGCCATTCATACCGAGGCTTGGTATCATTATGCCGTTGGATCAGTTGTTACCTTGGTTGCGATTATGATCGTATTTGTTTTCACATTGAAATGTTTTACATAGTTTCAATGTATGGTTTAATTAATTTAGATGCTCTGCAGAGCTTTATGTTGTTAGATGAGAACTATGTATGTACTTTGGTTTTTATGTGATGATGAACTTCTATTAATTTGGTCATTTAATTATCTATTCATGATGTTCTGTAATGATTTTGACACACTTAATTATATATAATGCACGCAGATGAACCGGCAATGGATGTACGGTGGCAGACACACCCGAAAGTACATTAAGGCGTGCATGCTTTTCTCGAAGTGGCTGAGGCAAACAAGCAGAATGGTTTTATGTGTTGTCCATGCCCTATATGTGGGAATCTGAAGTCTTACTCTGACCGGAAAATCCTTCACACCCACCTGCTTTACAAGGGTTTCATGCCACACTATAATGTTTCTACGAGGCACGGAGAAATAGGGGTTATGATGGAAGACGGCGAGGAAGAAGAGTACGATGACAACTATGTGCCCCCTGAATACGGTGATGCTATCGAACATCAAGTTGCACTGCATTTATGTGCACGATGGTGCTGCAACGGCGAAGCTGCTGAAGATCAAGATGAACCAGACGATGTGCCCCATGATGATGATCTCCGCGGGTCATTGTCGATGCAAGGACACAATGCGAAAGTCAAAAGGAGAAGCTGAAGTTCGATCGCATGTTAGAGGATCACAAAAGGGTTGTACCCCAATTGCGAAGATGGCAACACAAAGCTCGGTGCACCGTACTCGAATTGCTGCGGTGGAAGGCAGAGAATCTTGTGCTGATAAAGGATTTGAGAAGCTCTGAAAATAATGAAGAAGAAGCTTCCAAAGGATAACGAATTGCCCGACGGTACATACGCAGCAAAGAAGGTGGTATGCCCTCTAGGATTGGAGGTGGAGAAGATACATGCATGCCCTAATGACTGCATCCTCTACCGTGGTGCCTACAAGGATCTGAACGCATGCCCGGTATGCGGTGCATTGCGATATAAGATCGACGAGATGACCTTGGTGATGTTGACGGCGAGCCTCCCGGGAAGAGGGTTCTGCGAAGGTGATGTGGTATGCTCCTATAATACCACGGTTGAAGCGTCTGTTCGAAAGCGGAGAGCATGCCAAGTTGATGCGATGGCACAGTGAGGACCGTAAGAAAGACGGAAGTTGAGAGCACCACTGACGGGTCGCATGGAGAAAAATCAAGAGAAATCTTGGGATGAGTTTGCAAAGGACCCAAGGAACGTATGGTTTGCTTTAAGCGCGGATGGCATTAATCCTTTCGGAGAGCAGAGCAGCAATCACAGCACCTGGCCCGTGACTCTATGTATGTATGACCTTCCTCCTTGGATGTGCATGAAGCGGAAGTTCATTATGATGCCAGTTCTCATCCAAGGCCCTAAGCAACCCGCAACGACATTGATGTGTACCTAAGGCCATTAGTTGAGGAACTTTTACAGCTGTGGAATGGAAGCGGTGTACGCACGTGGGATGAGCACAAAAGGAGGAATTTGACCTGAAGGCGTTGCTGTTCGTGACAATCAACGATTGGCCCGCTCTCGATAACCTTTCAGACAGACAAACAAGGGATACCACGCATGCACGCACTGTTTACTTGACACCGATAGTATATACCGGAAGCTGCAGGAAGAATGTGTACTGGGCCATCGTCGATTTCTTCCGACCAACCATCAATGTCGAAAGAAAGGCAAGCATTTCAAAGGCGAGGCAGATCACCGGAAGAAGCCCGCCATGCGCATCGGTGATCACGTACTTGCTATGGTCAATGATTTACACGTAATCTTTGGAAAGGGTCCCGGCGGACTAGCTGTTCCGAATGACGCCGAGAATCACGCACCCATGTGGAAGAAGAAATCTATATTTTGGGACCTACCCTCTGGAAAGACCTAGAGGTCCGGCACCGATCGGCGTGATGCACGTGACGAAGAACCTTTGCGTGAACCTGCTAGGCTTCTTGGGCGTGTATGGGAAGACAAAAGATACACACGAGGCACGAGAGGACCTGCAACGCTTGCACGAAAAAGAGGGCATGCCTCAAGCAAAGATGAAGGTCCCGCCAGCTACGCTCTTCTGAAAGAAGAGAAAGAAATATTCTTTCAATGCCTTTCGATATGAAGGTCCCGGCGGCTTCTCGTCAAATATAAAGGGAATAATAAATATGTCGGAGAAAAAGTTCCGAGAACCTAAAGTCTCATGACTGCCACGTGATTATGACGCAAGCGCTTCCGGTTGCATTGAGAGGGCTTCTACGGAAAGCGTCCGATTAGCCATTGTGAAGCTATGTGCATTCCTCAATGCAATATCTCGAAGGTGATCGATCCAGAAATCGTAACAACGCTAAGGAGTGATGTGGCGCAATGTCTTGTCGATTTCGAGCTGGTGTTCCCACCATCCTTCTTCAATATCATGACGCACGTCCTAGTTCATCTAGTCGACGAGATTGTCATTCTGGGGCCCGTATTTCTACACAATATGTACCCCTTTTAGAGGTTCATGGGAGTCCTAAAGAAATATGTTCGTAACCGCGCTAGGCCAGAAGGAAGCATCTGCATGGGCCATCAAGCAGAGGATGTCATCGGGTTTTGTGTTGACTTCATTCCTAGCCTTAAGAAGATAGGTCTCCCTAAATCGCGGTACGAGGGGACACTGATCGAAAAACACGCTTGGAAGAGACTCAATAATATGCGAGGGCGGATATTCTTGGTCTCAAGCACACTACGATTCTCTGAGAACTCTACCTTGGTGACCCGTATGTCGATGAACACAAGAGCGATCTGCGCTCCAAACACCAAGCAAAGGCGACGAATGGATTACATGTGAACACATCGGGACTTTCAGCAGTTGGTTGGAAACACGTCTTAGAGGTGACAACACTGTTTGTGATGAGTTGTACTTGTTGTCCAGGACCATCTTTGATTGTAATGATTTGGAAAGGATACGAGATAAATGGGAATACATTTTACACGATTGACCAAGATGAAAAGAGCACCAACCAAAACAGCGGTGTCCGCTTTGATGCAGCAACCGACAAGGGAAATGACACATATTATGGTTACATAGTAGACATATGGGAACTTGACTACGGAGTAGATTTTAAGGTCCCTTTGTTTAAGTGCAAGTGGGTCAATCTGTCAGAGGCGGGATGCAGGTAGACCCACGATGACGGAATGACAACAGTGGATCTGAAAAATCTTGGGTACACTGACGAACCGTTCGTCCTAGCCAATGATGTGGCACAGGTTATCTATGTGAAGGACATGTCTACCAGACCGAGGAAAAGAAAAGATAAGGAAGCGAATACATCATACAATGAGCCAAAGCGCCACATAGTTCTTTCAGGAAAAAGGGACATCCTGGGAGTGGAGGGCAAGACAGACATGTCTGGAGAGTATGAAAAGTTTCATGCAATTCCCCCCTTCAAAGTCAAGGGTGACCCAAGCATCCTGATAAATGATGAAGATTATCCATGGTTACGGCGCAATAAGCAAACGACACAAGCGAAGAAAAAGTGAAGACTTTCTCCCGCAACTATTATGATGATACCATGCCAACTTTGTAACACACGAGTATGATACCATTGTCCGTTTTGTTCATGAACATACTATGCCAACTTTGAGAACCTACGCCAACCGAAGGCGCTCACACCGGTTTATAAGCCCGTTCCTCTCACCTTGTTGAGCTCACAAACTTGTGATTCACACAAATTTCAAAGAATTCAAATTTTATAAAACTAATGGCACAAACAGAAAGTTTATAATTGTTCTAAAACAAATGGCACTAACAGAAAGTTTATAATTTTGCTGACCTAAAAGCAAAAAGAATTAAAAAATAAAGCAAAAAACCAAAAGAAAATAAATAATGCAGGAAACAAAACAAAAAAACTTGAAAAAATAATAATAATAGCAACAATAAGCATTTTGTTGTAAGTAGAAACAAAATAAAATAAATAAAGCAACAAAGAAAACAAAAAAAGTGTTTTTGAATTTTAAAACTAATGGCACAAACAGAAAGTTTATATTTTTTTCTAAAACTAAAAGCACTAACAGAAAGTTTATAATTTTGCTGACCTAAAAGCAAAAAGAATTAAAAAATAAAGCAAAAAACCAAAAGAAAATAAATAATGCAGAAAACAAAACAAAAAAACTTGAAAAAATAAAAATAGCAACAATAAGTATTTTGTTGTAAGTAGAAACAAAATAAAATAAATAAAGCAACAAAGAAAACAAAAAAAGTGTTTTCAAATTTTAAAACTAATGGCACTAATAGAAAGTTTATATTTTTCTAAAACTAAAAGCAAAAAGAAATAAAATATAAAGCAAAAAAAACTGCCACCTACTAGGCCCCACGGCACGAATACGACTAGAAACCCTACATGGGCGAGATTCAGGCCCGCAGAGGCTCCAATAGGCCCACAGGATAGCATGATTAGGCTGAAAGCCTGCATTTGAGAGGAGCTCGAAAGGGGACGCACACCAGCGCTTATAGACCCGGTGTCGGCGCCCTTCAACTAGCGAGGTGGGACTAAACATTTGGCGTGAGCAGACAGGCCTTTGGTCCCGGTTGGTGGCACCAACCGAGACTAAAGGTGGGTTTAGTCGGTTCGTGGCACGACCCGGGACTAATGCCCCCCTTTAGTCCCGGGTGGTGCCACCAACCGGGACCAAAGGCCAACCGGGAATAAAGGGGGGCATTAGTCCCGGGGCGGGCCACGAACCGGGACCAATGCGCTTTCTATATAAGCAAGACTTTTGAAATTTTCACATCTCCTCGCCTCCTAGCAGTTGCCCCGCCAGGCTGCCCAAATCGCGCGCTCCTCGTCCATGCAGCCGCGCCCTGCGCCCGGCCGCCGCCCGTGCCCCTGCCCGATCCACGAGCACGCACGCGCCCTGCCCACGCCCGGCCGCCGCCCGTGCCTCGCGCAGCCCGCCCCACCTCGTCGTGCCGCCGCCGCCCGCCTGCCTCGACGCCGCCTCCTCCCGTTCGGTCCGGCTCGGCGACCCCCCTTTCCTCCTGTCCCCTCGTCCTCTTCATAAAAAAATTTCATATAATTTTTTTAGGCAGATTTATGTTCATGTATATATGTTCATTATATGAACATAATATGGATGATGTATGCATGCTTTTTATATGTTCATTATATATGTTCATTATATGGATGGATGGATGGATGGATAATTTTAGGCAGATTTTTAGATTTTTAGGCAGATTTTTAGAATTTTTGTGTATGTATGTTATGTTTATATGTATGTATGTATGTTCATATGTATGTATGTTTATATGCAAAGCATATGCAAAGAAAATGTATGAATGGTCATATGCAAAGAAAAATGTATGTATGGTCATATGCAAAGAAAATGTATGTATGTATGTTCATATGAAAGAAAAATGTATGTATGTATGTTCATATGCATATGCAAAGAAAATGTATGTTCATATATATGATGATATGTTCATATAAAAAGGAAAATAAGAAGAGGAAGAAAGGAGAAGAAGAGGAGAGGAAGAAGAGGAGAAATAAATAAGAAGAGGAAAAAGAAGAAAAGAAGAGGAGAAGAAGAAAGGAATAGAAGAAGAAGAAAAAATAGAAAAAATTCTATTCCTTTCTTCTTCTCTTCTATTCCTTTCTTCTTCTCCTCTTCTCTTCTATTCCTTTCTTCTTCTCTTCTATTCCTTTCTTCTTCTCCTCTTCTCTTCTATTCCTTTCTTCTATTTTCTTTTTTTTTCTTCTTCTTCTTCCTTCTTCCTATAGTGTCAAATTATTGAATAAATCCATCGCTTCATCATTAGCCGGAAGTAACCATGGCATGATGGTAGAAGTCCTCCAAAGTTGTTCGGAATGGAGTCCCGGATAGGATAATTTGCCTTTTGCTGAACTTTGTACCAAAAGCGAATTATCCTATCTCGGGACTCCGCTCCAAAACAACTTTGGAGAGCTTCGTACCATCATGCACTCAAGCATTACTTAATGATGAAGACATGGTTTTGTTGAATCCTTTGACACTAGGCAACCTCCCGACCCTCGGCGATCTTGACCCCTTGACCCTCGACCGCTCGGCGATCCACGACCCTCTACCCTACTTGTGGGACATAGATGTACTGTTCAACGCCCGACCCCTCCCGATAAGCTTCAACACGTGGGGGGTCGATGTCATGCACTCCTCCTAGCTTGAAGCGTTCTCGAGGCCACCCCCTAACTCTTGAAGCGTTGTCGAGGCCACCCCAAACCCTAGAGAAGCAGCGTCGAGTCCACTAATATGATTCCTTATTGTGATTAGCTAGCTAGTTCTACGTTGGCACTAATATATCCATATCTGTCATGTTTGAATAATAATTGCCATGTTGTAAATATTTGTAGAAACTATGGACACCCCGAGACGAAGCACAAGAAGCGTTGTTGAGGGACATAATCGCATTACGGAAGTGATGCCGTCTCCTCGATGATGTTTCTCAACGTCGATAACGATGGTCCGGAAGGAGAGGGTGAAGAAGCAGCTGGCTATGATTTACATGGCTCCGATGACCCAATGCCGGTGCAAGAAGTAGACCGTGAGGACGGCTCGGTGATCACCAAACCGAGTCCGGCCAGGTATATATATTAGTTAAGCTGTACGACTAGCTCTCGTCTTTGTTTTGGTATATATATATGTACACATATTAATTAACTCTCGTCTTTGTTCTTTTTCTAGCCCTCCGGATCGAGCACAACCCGGTAAAGAGACGAGGCCGAAGAAAAAGTTGAGCTCGGATGAAAAGTTTGAGATCATACAAATCGCATGACGGCCAACCGATTGAACCCTACCGGACAAAGAAGGCATTTGTTGCTCGGTCGGGGGTTACGGTTAGGGACAAGATCCCGATCAGCATCCACCAATGGTATAAGCCTAAGAACGAAGACCACGAGGTGTCTTATGTCAATGATATGCGAAAAAATGATCTTTGGACTGAGCTGAAGTCAAATTTTACCCTACCGCCAGAGGATGATCTGGAGAAGCCAGTAATAGAGCCATTAATCAAGTCTTTTGCTCTTAAGAAGATGGCAGAACTATTCAGGAATTGGAAGAAAGACCTCAATACGTATGTCGAAAAAATGAGACACCAGAATTCACGGAAAATATGAGAAGATCGAGATGACTGGCCCGCATTTGTGGCCTACAAGACATCGGAAAAGAGTAAAAAGATGTCAGCGACAAACAAGAGAAATGCTGCGAAGAAGAAGCTTCATCATCGCATGCGGGTCGTGGCTACCTCATAGCCCGCCTAAGTGGTCCAAGGCTGAGAATGATCTGCTTGATAAAGGGATCGAACCGAGACAATGAACTGGCCAGACCGTTGCGGACTTGGTTCTTGAGGCGGCGGATCCTTGGACCCTATAACGGGAAGTGCATTTGGACGGACGAACAATTGGACATAATAGTCAAGAGGCTTAAGCATTATATCGAAGCAGCGCAGCAAGGGAAGTTCGTTCAGACAGGAGAAGGACGAGCTCACAATGGCCCTCGGGAATCCTGAGCACCTGGGACGGACACGAGGCACGAGGCTCCCTTTCGTGGAAGGCTGGATTTCCAGACGCAGGGGGTTACAAAACGCATGAGAGGAGGAAGAAACTGGAGCAGAGCCTAATGCAGGCGCTGCACGAAAGGGTAATGGGGCTAGAGGAACGAGAAGAGGAGCGAGAAGCAGCTGATCACAACAAACGACCTGCGAAGCTTCCCGAAGCTACCCGCCATCTCGGCGGAGAAGCGTGGCTTCCACCGAGCTGCTTCAGCGAGCCGACATGCCTTGGCGGCTCCTCGCCAGCTATCCCGTGGATGCTATCACGGATGCTGAAAGTTGCCACCTTATGGCGCAATGGAGCAATTTAAAGGTCAAGGCGGCTGTTGGCTCTGTTTATCCCACTAAACCCGACTCAACTTTTCACCGCCGGCCGATTCCGAAGGATATGCTAAGGTGATGGTCGATGAAATAACGGAGGGATTTGAGGAGCTCGGCTGACCACCCTACGGTGAAGGGAGTATCGGCTGGGTTACGCTCAAGACTCCATGCCTATGGCGGAAGGATCTCATCAACCTTCCGAACTGGGCGCCTCCGCCTCCTCCTCCTCCTCCGGCGAGTCAGGCACTCCGCCTCCTCCACCGCCTCCTCCTCCTCCTCCGTGAGTCAGGGCACTCCGCCTCCTCCACCGCCTCCTCTTCCGGCGAGTGACGATCAGGGCACTCGGCCGGCTCCTTCTCCGGCGTGGCGGCACTCCGTCTCCTTCTCCGCTTGCACCGGCGTGTCGGGCAGCCAGCCTCCTCCTTCTGCCTCGTCGGCAAGGGCGGAAGAGACCCGCCCGCCCGCTCCGGCTGCTCCGCGCGTCGTAGTCCTTCTCCTCCGCCTCGTAAGCAAGGAAAGAAGACATCCGCTCCGTTTGCTCTGCGGCGTCTAGCAGATCTTGCCAAAGGCGGGAGGAGATCTGATTCGGTCCTTCTCTAAAGACTCGGAGAAGTTACCGTACGAGAGGAGCGAGGAGGAAAACGCGAAGATCGCGCAGACCGAAGTGGATGACTGGTTTCAAGGGTTGAAAGCAAAGAGACATCCACCTCCGGAGGAGAAGGTAGATCCGGTCAAAGCGAAGCGCACTCAGGCTGCCCTGACAAAACCACCCAAGTCTCCGCCAAAGGCAACTATGAGCGCATTATTGGAAAGGCATTTGCCGAGGCGGAGAGATCGGGAAGTACTGCCGGTGATCAAAGGATGAAAGAACGACGAGCTGGGAAACAAATTGCCCAGCTTTCGGCGAACAAGCGAAGAATCGTGCCCCGCTCAAGGTGCACGCTAGCGACATCGTCGATCCGAGGATGGTGCCCGGTTATGGCAATCCTGAAGATTACTTGCCCGACGATGTACAATTTGATTTCTTGGAGGTGCAGATACAAAGATACGAGTACGGGAAGCCTCTCGTCAAAGATGAAAGCTCTCTAACAACGATGATGCGAAGATTGCATGATTGGTACATGAAAACCTGCAAAGAGTCTGACGGGAGGAATACTTTGTATTTGAGAGTTAAAAAGGAGCATGACCTCCTTGGAATTGAACTGCTGCCTATTCCATTTGAGGAGTTCTATCAGATTTTCAATCAATTGGACATCGATAAATCAACGGTCACAATCTACTGACTGTAAGTAGTACTACTTCTGTCATTAAGTATCTCTATATAACTCAGCTCTTTCATTGCATGTATTTATAAATATCCTCACTATATTATGCAAATTGAAGATCGCAGAAATGAAGAAAAAATAAGTGGGTGATATTGGGTTCATTAACACATATCTCATCGATGCAAATGAGGTTAAATATCGTGCCAAGGAAACCGAGGCCAACTTGCTACGATCGTTGGAAATAAATGAACACAAAAATATAATACTCTTTCCTTACAACTACACGTGAGTGTTACTGTCTTGTGGCATATTCGGTTTCCCTTATTTAGTCCAGGTTATAGAAATGTAATATTGATGAGTTATGCATGCGTGCAGTTTCCACTATATTCTCCTAGAGATTAAGCTTGAGCAGGGAGTAGTAACTGTCTTAGACTCGAGACGAAAAGATCCCAAGGAGTATGCGGAAATGACTGAAATGCTCGAGAAGTAAGTTAAATCAATCATTATCCACCATATCAGCAACTTTGTTCATTTCTGATATCAAGTAATTGTTTTCTTTGTATGGCAGGGCTTGGGGAAAATTCACCAAAAAAGCTCGGGACTACCGAAGAAGCTGCAATTTAGACACCGAAAGTAAGTACTATATAGTAGCATATTCCACGCCAAGAGATCTCCTAGTGATTCAAGCGCTAGTTTCATCAATACCATTTAGCATGTGCTTGCTATATATAATTATCAGTTTG
The DNA here is from genome assembly GCA_021605145.1 of Aegilops bicornis. Taxonomy (NCBI): domain Eukaryota; kingdom Viridiplantae; phylum Streptophyta; class Magnoliopsida; order Poales; family Poaceae; genus Aegilops; species Aegilops bicornis. The sequence goes on from CM038672.1 coordinate 673,671,760, forward strand.
ATTGACCTCTGTTTCTTGTAAAGTGGTTGTGGCAGGAACAAGGGAATGATTTCTGTGGATACTACGCTTTGAGTCCATCCATACCACGACCTGTGAGAGGGCTACACAGACAAACAATTATAAATGCTTAAATAAAAATATTCACAATTTTATTTTATTAAAATAATTTGTGTTGATTTTCATTCATTCATATATATATATATATATATATATATATATATATATATATATATATATATATATGTATTGACCCCTTTCTTAAAATTAGATGTTTGACAGCGGATGAACTCCTAGCACCAGATCGCATGCGAGCAATTCAAGAGGAATTGGCGGCATTCTTTCTTGACTATGTGATCGCTGAAGACGGGAATACCATGTGGACCACGCGTCCGTATTTTAAAAGATAATTATTGTATATATGTAGCCGGTGGCGTCGGATAGATATGCGAGAACTTGTTGTTCGACCAATCTCTCGGACAAGGAGAGGTGGTCGATATCACTTCTCTCTGTATGCATATATATGTTCATGACGATCTTCTGTTTGCTTAATTACTAGCTAGCTAGCATGTCTAGTTAGTCCTCTCTATACGTATGTATAGTACGAGCATCGACCAAGCACGGACAAAAAAAAGACACTTTTCTCTATTAATTAGCTAGCTATAGCACAATATATGAAACACCTAAATTAACCCCCCCAAACCTCCCCCCCCCCTTTTGAAAAAAAAAACCAGAGCCAAAGAAATGCTGACGCGTGGATGCCTATTGGTCCCGGTTGGTGCCACCAACCGGGACCAAAGGCCCTCCTGCCTGGGCTCAGCGGACAGGCCACGTGGAGGCCCATCTGTCCCGGTTCTGGATAGAACCGGGACTAAAGGGTGAGGGTATTAGTACCGACCCTTTAGTCCCGGTTCACGAACCGGGACTAAAGGCCCTTATGAACCGGGACTATAGGCCCTTTTTCTACTAGTGTAATAAGGTGTTCATGTGCGAGCAGTAACCTCATTTATTTTCATATTAATATTTATGCCTCTTCAGTATATCAAACCGACCTTTCTCTATGAGGATCCCTGCAGTTTGTGATGTTTTGTAATTTTTCTTTGAGCAAATGTACTACAGAAACACACTTACTATGCTGAGCACCCCTAAAAGGCAGATATGTACTCGGCATAGGGTTTGCCGAGTATAAAACTAGGTGAGGTGCACTTGGCATACACCTGGCATGGGGTTTGCTGAATGAATTTATGGGTTTTTGAAAGGAATGTTAAGATTCATTTGTTCACTTGTAATTTATCTCCGAAAGCTCATTCTAGAATATGTGTATATAGATTCATATTTATGACCTTTTTATAAATTATACTAGGATCTGGATTTTAAATTTCAGGTCATTTGAGCATACTCACATTTATATTTGATGATGGACACGTGCGTTGCACGTGCACGGTTACTAGTAAAACTAGGAAGCGTGCACGTGCAATGCACGTCACAACCAAAGTAGATCATGCAATTCAAGTGTGTATTCAAATCTGAATTCAATACTCTAAAAAAAATTTAGAATAAAAGAGAATGACTATAGTGTCTGACGATCCCGGCCTCTCAAGGTCGTATAGTAAGAAGTTTAATACAAACGCATCAATTATCTTTTGAGGATGTCATGTGAAGTTTACATAGACCAAAAAGAAATCAAAATCGTACAGTGAAGATTTCAGATTGTCTAATTTATTGTGTGAACTTGAAAGGACTTATAATACATATAAGCTTAAATCGACATGAAGATAGCAGAGATGCAAACTTCGAACCAAGATATACAAAAAGTGCAGTCTTGGAAAACCTATATTTGTTCCCTTTTGGATTCATGCTACATTTTATCTTCAGAATTTGAATTGATGGGGTCAACTACAACGACGCCCATGGGAGTCATAACAGGCACCAATGGTAAGCTTGAAGAGTATGTCGGTAATCAAGACCATCTTTGTCCCCATTCCGAGTCTCTCATCTTCTGGAGTGCAACATTCATGAACAAAAAGAAGAAAGGAAATTTAAGATTTTCTGTATGACATATATTGCATGCAAGCCACACTTCCTCTTAAGTTAATCTTAGTTCTGGCAAGATTAACCATGAATAAATTTGTTCTATCAATGCTCAACAATGGAGAAATGTCTAGTATTCCAGAATTTCCAAATTGTACAATAAGGAAATAGCCATGAGTAGATCATGCGCTAGAATAATCATTGTTTCACAAAGCTAACTAGGAAAGAAAAAAATCCACACTAAATTTAGGAATACCAAAGCCACACAACAAGGCCTTCCTAATGAGATGAATATACCCACGAGAAAATAAATCATAGCAAAATTTTCACGAAATAAGTAACTTAAAAAGGCTAAAAATGAAGATAATGCATAATGCCATGCACCTATTAGTAGAGATGTGCAAATCCATTTGAAGGAACCTCATGTTAGTTTACTTCGTGAAAAAGAAACTTAAAACAAGTCAAGTGTGTAGGTGCATGGCAGTTCAAGTGTATAGGTGCCCAATAACACCGTCAAAGGATTATATAGCCAAACTAATTCATGATTCATATAACTAAAACAATCTAGTGCAAGCTTTCATGTTGCGAAGAGCACCATCATATATCATCACACCACCGAACTACACCTTGTTGCCTTTGAAACAATGCTTCTGCTGCATTTCTTTCTTTGTCATCCTAAGAAAAAAAGGGAGGTCAAAATCGAAAGTGACAATTATTCCAAGATAACTTCTTTAGCACAGATCAAATGGAAAAATTACAATATCTTTATTTTATTGACACACATCTCATCAATGAAAAGGCCCATGCTATCTTATTTTCTCTTACTAAATCATGTGGTGTTTCACAGTATGTATGATAATTCAATCCTCATTATAGAACAATAGATTTTTTTTGTTATAAGAAATAAAAGTACAATCAATTGTAATTAAGCATTATATGAAACAAAAAAAATCAAGTGGGGTCAAACCAAGATAGCACTAAGGCATTTGTATGAGCACAAAAATCTACCAAGTGGATAAGAACAGCTGGCATTGTACTGACACGGTGGCACCTAGTCACTCACCCCTATAAGGATAGTAAGCAAGAGGACATGCTACTTACAAAACAAAGAAAATGAAAGTAAATCAGAAGTTCAGAACTAAAATAATCTCAAGTGCAGAGCTGAACGACAAAGTCAATAGCTTGCTATCTGTTGATAAATAAGAGGACGGTTTAATTCTGGAAGAGTTGGGTCTGCATAGCCGAAGTCAATGCCTTTTTCCTTTTCCCACATAAATTTTATATAAAAATAAGATAAAACCAGTGTACATATTTTGATTAAGCTTCCTCAATCCGGTTTCTGGACCCTAACAGCTTAGCATGCCCCATTACATATGTCGACTGTATGAACGGGCTCACGACAAATTGTTTTTATTTTACGGGCCAAGTCTTTACCATGGTGCTTTTGTTCCTTCCAGCAACTACTTGACAACACTATAGTTCTCGAGTTACCAAACTAAATTGAGATGTTTGAAGCAACAAAATGGTAAGCAACACACATGAAGCACATCACGACGTGAGATCGGTCATCTGCCAATTCTCAGCCTTTTGCTTGTCGAAGAGCTATGGTAGCATGTTGCTGGAGATCCAACAACAATTCATCACTCTGTTGGCTGAGACATGCATCAACATCCAACACACCTATCGGGCTTTGCGGCACAGAGAACATTGATGATCCTGTTGACTTTAGGACAATGGTTCCCATTGCTCTATGTTGTCTTGAATCAATTCATTGTTGCAACCAAACCTTTTCAATCTGCAATACATCATAAGCCTTGTTGGTTGATGCAGCCAAACAAACTACAATACATCCTAAGCCAGGTCGGTAGCTACACCACAAATCGGCTGCAACTCCAAATAAGAAAATGTTTAGACAAAAAAGACAGCAATGAAATTGAGATCAACGTTCTTGCCCGAACATTGTCAATTTCCTCTGGGTCTTGTTGATGCCTTTGAGAATTCTAGGCACTTCACGCGGAGGAAAGAAACATTCAAGCAAGTATTCATCACTACAACAGTACATCCACCAAGTTAAAAAAAAGGTTTCGAACTCACCTCCATGGCAAAATCAAAGGAAAATAATGTACTCATGCAGCTTTAAAGTAGGCTTTTCTAAAATGAAAATCAAAATTGAATTAGAACACAACTTACAAAATTAAGGTAATTGGAAGAAAAATATGACCAAATTCCTGAAATTCTCATAACATTTGTACTTTGAATGACAACAGGAAAAAGAAAAGAAGATATGAATAAAAATAATTGGAAGGATACAACAACATTTTCTTTAAATATAATTAGCTATTTGAGTCCGCAAGAACAACCTACGAATCTAGCATGGCTCTAGCAACTAACAAAGTACAATTTAGGCAAGCATGCCAGACCAACTAAATACCATTTAATCGCCAGTCCTGAAAGAGATAACTCTGAAACGCAGACCTGCATGTCTCCTTGAGTCCTTGGCTCTCTGTGTACCTTCCCTTTGTCCGGATGGTCTTCTTATATTGTAGGGGCCACCGCCCTCGGGGCTTGCTAGCGCGTTTGCCATTAGCTGCTGCTCCTCCTACACCACATCTCTAACCATGATAAAAGGCAACTGTTCAAGTTCGAGTTAGTCAAGGAGTGACTTGATTCTTATGGAATCACTCAAAAGATATGATCCCTCTTTGCAGATGCAAATAAGCTCTTTCAGCATTGTACAATTCTTCTTTTACAAGTACTCAACTACTCATGAGAGTTAAACTATGCATCCATGCACCATCTCTTTGCAGCATTGTGACAACAAGTGGCACTTGTAGTAGGAAAATATATGCAGTGTTAAGAAATACTTGTATGACAATTTTATAACATGATAAAATCAATGCATAAAATGAACAGACCATATAATTAATCTGAATCTAAATGAATTTGGTCAGACATTAGATAAATTTTCTTGACAATCAATTCCAAATGTGTCGAGAACGTCCCAATACAAGTACTTTTGGTAGAACAAAGGAATTCAGAAAAGCCTCAAGCCAGTTACACTCGTCGTGATCCTGTGCACCACCTTCTTCTTCGTGAACCACAACCAAAGGTGTCACATTAGCATTGTAAATCCCAAGCTTTCATGGAGCACTCACGCCAATCGAGGTTGAGACCTATCGGTTTAATCAGTTTTAGTTGGTCATGATGATTGACAAACTAACTCCCTTAAAGCAAAAAAGAATGGATACCAAATAGTATGATCAATCAGAATGTCAGATTTCTGACTTTTGGTTATAATTTACCCTATTCCTGTAGTGTTAGATAAATTCGGACTGAAATGTCGGATTTGTGGTTTTGCCCGGGACGACGCTGATTATCACATGTGTTTGTTAGGTCCTAAAATGCGGCACACTCAGACTGAAATGGATCTACGCCTGGTTGGTTATTCATCTGCAGCGAATGTTACAAATTATGTGAAAATGCACATGCACCAAATCCTGAAGAAAATGCAAAGACCTAGTATCAGACATCAGTTCAACATGGGAAGAAGCACACACGCAGAGTTCACGAGGGACATGAAAATAACTATACACAGAATCCAATTTCTGAATTTTTAACTAAACGGGAATTCCCGCCATAGCCTTCAGTATTTAGAATTTGGCGCACGGCGTATCAAATCAAACAGAAAAAACCTCGAAGCAGAGGAACTTATCGATGAGGTATGTGATGAAGGCGTGGCCGACAGACGGCCGCCGCGCGCCACAGGAGATGCGGCAGGATGGGGCCGGCACGCGGGCGTTGTGATCCACAGGAGATGGCGGAAGGCAGGCCGCAGGCCAGCGTTGTAAAACGTTGTGTTTGTGGGAAACTTCTCGACACCCTAATGCGGGTGTGGCTCTTTATATATATATAGGGGTACAACTTGTACACAATACAATATACGGTTACATACAGAAGCTCTTATACAATATACAGTCTAACACCCTCCCTTAATCTTAACTGTGACCAGACGTACAAAGCAAGTTAACATTGCGCCTGCAACCTTCAAACTGAGGTTGTGGAAGTGGCTTCGTGAAGATGTCAGCAAGTTGATCTTTGGAGGAGATAAACTTGATATGAAGAAGCTTATGTGCAACACGTTCCCTCACAAAGTGATAGTCAAGTTCGATGTGCTTGGTACGAGCATGGAAAACTGGATCAGATGAAAGGTACGTCGCACCAATATTATCACACCAAAGAACAGGCGGCTGCTCTTGAGAGACTCCCAACTCTCTCAAGAGCGACTGTACCCAAATGAGTTCAGCCGTGGCATTGGCAACCGCCTTTGTACTCTACTTTAGTGCTACTCCGAGATACTGTGGACTGCTTGCGCGCACTCCAGGCGATCAATTTGCGACCAAAGAAGACATCATAGCCCCTCGTTGATCGCCGGTCATCCAGGCTCCCAGCCCAGTCTGCATCAGAGAATGCCGAGAGAGCACTCGAGGAGGTAGACCGAAGATGCAAGCCATAGGAGACTGTATGAGAGAGATAACACTGGATACGCTTCACAGCTGACCAGTTTGAAGTCCGAGGAGCATGAAGATACTGGCACACATGGTTTACCGCATAGGAGATGTCCGGCCGTGTGATAGTCAAGTACTGCAAGCCACCAACAATACTGCGATACTCTGTAGCATCATCTGAAGGAAGCAAGGCACCATCCAAGGCTGATAACCGATCAGTCGCAGACATAGGGGTGGTAGCATGCTTGCACTGCAACATACCAGCACGTCGTAGCAAGTCCAAGGAATACTTATGCTGAGTGAGAGTCAGGCAAGCAGGGGACCGTGAAACCTCCAGACCAAGGAAGTAATGGAGAGCACCCAGATCCTTGACAGCAAAATGACCACCCAGAGCAGACAACAGACGATCAGCGACAGTCACTAAGGAGCCGATAAGAATAATGTCATTAACATAAACCAACAGGTATATAGTAACCTCAGGACGATGGAACATGAACAGAGACGTGTCAGCAGTGGATGGAGCAAATCCAAGACGGTGAAGAACCGAGCCAAGTCGGGTATGCCATGCATGAGGAGCCTGCTTAAGTCCATAAAGTGCCTTAACAAGACGACACAAATGATGTGGATGAGAAGGATCAACAAAACCCGGAGGTTGCCGCATGTAAACCTCTTCCTCCAATACTCCATGGAGAAAAGCATTCTGAACATCAAGCTGACACAAAGACCACCCTTTGGCAACAGCCAAGGACAGAAGCAGACGAATGGTGGTAGGTTTCACAACTGGACTGAAGGTATCCCCATAATCAAGACCATACCATTGTTTAAATCCTTTGGCCACCAGTCGTGCCATGTACCGCTCAATAGAACCATCAACATGCTTCTTTACCTTAAACACCCACTTGGAGTCAATGATGTTGACACCAGACATAGGAGGAACCAAGCGCCAAGTATCATTCCTCTGTAGTGCCTAAAACTCCTGCTCCACGGCATTGTGCCAATGAGGAATCCGGAGAGCCGCCTGATAATGTCGAGGCTCAGCAGTGGGGTCTGCATCTGTCTGTGCCATACACGCCGCAATCCACGCAACCGTGCCGTTAGTGTGCTCCTTCAGCCGAACAAAACCACTCTAACTGCGTGTATGAGGACGCAGAACAACGGTAGGCAGCGGAGGTGGCTGCGGAGATGGAGTTGATGAAGATGACGATGACAATGCAGACTGCTCCCCAGAAGCAGAACCAGTCACACCAGGCAACCGACCGGGCGAGGAAGGTGTGGACGCCTGTTCAGCCGACGCGAGGGGGGACATCGGCTCGAGCGAGGATACCGGCTCGGGCGAGGATGCCGGTTCGGGCAAGGACGCCGGCTCGGCCGGCGTGTCGGGAAGCCCTGAAGTGCCAGGCTCGGCCAACCCCATCGGCAGGTAAGATGATGGAGGGACGTCGTGAGCGGGCTCGGCAGCCGCGGGCGGCTACTCATCCAGAAGCTCGAGTCGTGCTCCGCGCCCAGTACCTGCACCATGGTTAGGTAGCAACAAGGGGGTATATGCAACTGTTGGAAATATGCCCTAGAGGAAATAATGAAGTGGTTATTATTATATTTCCTTGTTCATGATAATCGTTTATTATCCATGCTATAATTGTATTGATTGGAAACTCAAATACATGTGTGGATACATAGACAAATAACATGTCCCTAGTATGCCTCTACCGGACTAGCTCGTTGATCAAAGATGGCCATGGTTTCCGGGTCATAGACATGGGTTGTCATTTGATAACGGGATCGCATCATTAGGAGAATGATGTGATGGACAAGACCCAAATGAAGAACGTAGCATATGATCGTGTCAGTTTATTGCTATTGTTTTCTACATGTCAAGTATATGTTCCTACGACCATGAGATCATGTAACTCACTGACACCAGAGGAGTACCTTGTGTGTACCCAACATCATAGCGTGGCGGGTGACTATAAATGTGCTCTATAGGTATCTCTGAGGGTGTCTGTTTAGTTGGCATGGACCAAGACTGGGATTTGTCACTCCGTATGACGGAGAGGTATCTCAGAGCCCACTCGGTAATACAACATCACAATGAGCTTGCAAGCAGTGTGATCAATGAGTTGATCACGGGATCATGTATTACGGAACGAGTAAAGAGACTTGCCAGTAACGAGATTGAACTAGGTATAGAGATATCGACGATCGAATCTCGGGCAAGTAACATACCGACAAACAAAGGGAACTATGTACGGGATTGTCTGAATCCTTGACATCGAGGTTCAATCGATTAGATCTTCGTAGAATATGTTGGAACGAATATGGGCATCCAAGTCCCGCTATTGGTTATTGACCACAGAGGTGTCTCGGTCATGTCTGCATAGTTCTCGAACCCGCAGGGTCTACACACTTAACGTTTGGTGACGATATAAGCATAGTTGAGTCATTGTGTTGGTAACCGAAGGTTGTTCGGAGTCCCGGATGAGATCCCGGACGTGACGAGTAAAGATACTTGCCGGTAACGAGATTGAAGTGGGTATAGAGATATCGACGATCGAATATCGGGCAAGTAACATACCGACAGACAAAGGGAACTATGTACGGGATTGTCTGAATCCTTGACATCGAGGTTCAATCGATTAGATCTTCGTAGAATATGTGGGAACCAATATGGGCATCCAGGTCCCGCTATTGGTTATTGACCACAGAGGTGTCTCGGTCATGTCTGCATAGTTCTCGAACCCGCAGGGTCTACACACTTAACGTTTGGTGATGATATAAGCATAGTCGAGTCATTGTGTTGGTAACCAAAGGTTGTTCGGAGTCCCGGATGAGATCCCGGACGTGACAAGGAACTCCGGAATAGTCCGGAGGTTAAGATTGATATATAGCATGATGGGAACGGGTTTCGGAAGTGTTTCGGGGTCACCGGGGGAATCATCGGAGTGCTGAAAGAGTTTCGGGGGGCCTGTCAATTGTTGGGGGGCTTCATGGGCCAAGGGGAGGGGGCACACCAGCCCATGAATGGGCTGTGCGCACCCCTCACCCCTCCCTACGTGAACAGGGGAGTGGGGCGCCTCCCCTTAGGGCTGTCGCCCCCCTAGATTGGGGGGCAAGGCGCCTGGGGGGGAAACCCTAAACCCTAGCCGCCCACCCCTCCTCCGCCCACCTAGGGTTTAGGGTTTAGGGTCGTTTCCGCTTCTCCCCTCCCCCTATATATTGATAGGGAGAGAGAGGGCAGCCACACATTTTTACGTGCCTTGGCGCTGCCCCTATTCTCCCTCGTAGCTAGTCTTGCTCTCCGCAAATGCTTGGCGAAGCCCTGCTGAGATTTCTCCACCACCACCTCCACCACGCCATCATGATGCCGGAGAACTCGTGAACTACTTCACCATTGCTCGTTGTATCGAGGAGGCGAAGGCATCATCAAGTCGTACATGTGTTGAATGCGGAGGCGCCGTGCGTTCTGCGCTAGATCGGATTGTGGGACGAATCATGATTGGATCGCGAATAGTACCACTACATCAACCGCATTCTTGAACGCTTCCGCTTAGCGATCTACAAGGGTATGTAGATGCAATCTCTCTCTCTCTCTCTCATTGCTAGTATCTCCTAGATTGATCTTGGTGTTGTGTAGGAATTTTTTTGAATTACTACTACGTTCCCCAGCAGCAACATCAACAAATTGACCAGGGAAAGGTAAAGAAGATTTCTGAGGTGTAGTGGGAGTGATGGAGGTGACTCGAAGTGTGGCAAAAGGAAAAACAATCTCATCAAACACCACATCACGTGAGATGTAGACGCGATTAGAGGGAACATGAAGACACTTGTACCCTTTATGAAGAGAACTATAACCAAGAAACACGCACTGTTTAGACCGAAACTCCAACTTGCGTTGGTTATATGGACAAAGATGAGGCCAACACGCGCACCCAAAGACCTTGAGAAACGTATAATCAGGAACTTCATTCAACAAGAGCTCAAGTGGTGTTTTCATCTGACGGAGTCGTGTAGGGAGTCTGTTAATGAGAAAGCATGCGGTGGAAAACGCAAAACTCCAAAACCGGAAAGGGACGGAGGCATGGGCAAGCAAAGCAAGACCAATCTCAACTATATGATGATGCTTACGCTCAGCTACACCGTTTTGCTGATGTGTATGAGGACAAGACACACGATGTGTAATTCCAAGCTTATTAAAGAATGCATTGAGGTTGTGATACTCAACCCCCCCCCCCCAATTGGATTGCACATGAATGATTTTATGACTGAGCAAACTCTCAACATGCGCTTGGAATTGCAAGAAAACATTAAACACACCAGACTTGCGTTTAAGAAGAGAAAGCCAAGTGAACCGACTGTAAGCATCAATGAAACTGACATAGTAATTATGACCACTAACTGAGGTTTGGGCATGGCCCCATACACACGATGTATGAGTTCCGGCCCCTCTCGAAGAGGTAAAAGCCCTATGTCTTAGTGCGCCGGAGCTTTGCTGTCGTGTGGTAAATAGAATGTTACAAGGGGTGTGAACCCTTGTGCCAGAGGGGAGGGGCGGCTTATATAGAGTGCGCTGCCCCTCATAGATGCCAGACAACGAAGGGTTCGATTGTGGGAATAAAGAGGGTATGCGTTCGATAACGTATACAATAAAGAGTAATAACTACGATTGTTAAATTGCTCGCCTATTGATCTTCTCCGAATGACTTCTTGTATTCTTCGTCGAGTGATCCTAGGGTATGTCGAATGGATGATCGTAGTCGAGTGAATGGAGGATTAACCGAGTGAACCATATGTCGAGTGTCTTGCACCATACTCTTGTTTCAGTCGGAGGTTTCTTGTGACCTTGTAGTTTGGTACTTAGAGCCTTTGGGCAGGGTATGTGAGCTCTGCTTAGGACCACATCACTTTCGTCGACGCATGTACTCCCTCTGGTCCTTTTTTGTTTGCGTTTTCAAGCTCCAGCTCAGACACCAAAGAGAGGAGTGCTCAGCAAAATTTGGACTATTTTGCCCCTGAATTATGAAGGAAATATGCCCTAGAGGAAATAATAAAGTTATTATTTATTTCCTTATATCATGATAAATGTTTATTATTAGTGCTAGAATTGTATTAACCGGAAACATAATACATGTGTGAATACATAGACAAACATAGTGTCACTAGTATGCCTCTACTTGACTAGCTCGTTGAATCAAAGATGGTTAAGTTTTCTAGCCATAGACATGAGTTGTCATTTGATTAACGGGATCACATCATTAGGAGAATGATGTGATTGACTTGACCCATTCCGTTAGCCTAGCACTTGATCGTTTAGTATGTTGCTATTGCTTTCTTCATGACTTATACATGTTCCTGTAACTATGAGATTATGCAACTCCGTTTACGGAGGAACACTTTGGGTGCTACCAAACGTCACAACATAAGCGGGTGATTATAAAGGAGTACTACAGGTGTCTCCAAAGGTACATGTTGGGTTGGCGTATTTCGAGATTAGGTTTTGTCACTCCGATTGCCTGGAGAGGTATCTCTGGGCCCTCTCGGTAATGCACATCACTATAAGCCTTGCAAGCAATGTAGCTAATGAGTTAGTTACGGAATGATGCATTACGGAACGAGTAAAGAGACTTGCCGTAACGAGATTGAACTAGGTATTGGATACCGACGATCGAATCTCGGGTAAGTAACATACCGATGACAAAGGGAACAACGTATGTTGTTATGCGGTTTGACCGATAAAGATCTTCGTAGAATATGTAGGAGCCAATATGAGCATCCAGGTTCTGCTATTGGTTATTGACCGAGAATAGTTCTAGGTCATGTCTACATAGTTCTCGAACCCGTAGGGTCCGCACGCTTAAGGTTTCGATGACAGTTATATTATGAGTTTATGAGTTTTTGATGTACAGAAGGAGTTCGGAGTCCCGGATGAGATCGGGGACATGACGAGGAGTCTCGAAATGGTCGAGACGTAAAGATCGATATATTGGACGACTATATTCGGAGTTCGGAAAGGTTCCAAGTGATTCGGGTATTTTTGGGAGTACCGGAGAGTTACGGGAATCCGTATTGGGCCTCTTTGGGCCATACGGGAAAGGAGAGAACGGGCCAAAGAGTGGCGCACCTCCCTTGGACTAGTCCGAATTGGACTAGGGAGGCGCACCCTTCCTTCCTTCTCCTTCTCTCTTCCCTTTCCTTCTCTCCTACTCCTACTACATGGAAGGGTTCGTAGTTGCACTAGGAAAGGGGGAATCCTACTCCCGATGGGAGTAGGACTCCCCTAGGGCGCGCCATAGAGAGGGCCGGCCCTCCCCTCCTCCACTCCTTTATATACGGGGGCAGGGGGCACCCCATGGACACACAAGTTGATTCTGGATCGTTCCTTAACCGTGTGCGGTGCCCCTCCACCATATTCCACCTCGGTCATATCGTCAGCGGAGTTTAGGCGAAGCCTGCGCTTGATAGAGCATCATCATCATCCTGCCACGCCGTCGTCTTGTGAAACTCATCCCCGACGCTTTGCTGGATCGGAGCCGGGGATCGTCATCGAGCTGAGCGTGTGCTGAACTCGGAGGTGCCGTCGTTCGGTACTTGGATCGGTCGGATCGTGAAGACGTACGACTACATCAACCGCGTTGTCATAACGCTTCCGCTTTCGGTCTACGAGGGTACATGGACAACACTCTCCCCTCTCGTTGATATGCATCACCATGATATTGCGTGTGCGTAGGAAATTTTTTGAAATTACTACGTTCCTCAACAAATTGCTATGGTGGAGACGGTGGGCAGTTACTCTGCGCATGCGAACGATTGGCACGTAACTCATATATCTATCTTAGTGCATGTGCATGTCTCTCCTCTCCATCTATCTGCACACGACCTCTTTCTCCCCGGTTCTGCATGCATGCGCATCTCTCTCCTCTCCATTTCTCAGGCATTGCATGGCCTATGAGCAGGAAGAACACCAGCTGCGCTTGAAACTGGTGGAGTTGGAGCCAAAACAATTCGTACTCCCTTCGTCCGGGTTTATTGGCCCTACACCAAAACGCAAAGACCAAGGAAGGGCACGATGGCAGAGAATTGAGAAATAAATCTCCAAATTTTACTCCTTAATCACCCTTGTTAATTAACAAATCTTGTGCATGCACGAGCTACCTCACGCATGCAGCCTCCATAGTGTCCAATTAGGGAAGCGCATGCGCAGGCTTTCCTTTCGTCAAGTGAGGTAGGTGTCGGGAATCAACAAAAGTAATGATGCATTAAAGGCAAGGGCGGAACAAGAATTACTCTTTTCGTCTAGGTGAGTAAGTCATCTCAAGTTGTGCACCGTGACCAAGGAGGAGGGGAAAACGAGAGAACTTAATGTTCATTTGCTAATTAATAGCATTGCATGCAATGAACTAACCACTGCATGTCGTGTTTGGTAGTCTCAAGTCATTAAAAACATGCACACCCCACATCTTTTATTGGTTGATATGTCAAGAAACAAGAAACGATATAGAATTTAATGCACCGCGCCTAAGTGTTTTGGGATTATTTGGTTTTCGTAAGATGACTTACACACCTAGACGGAGGGAGTACTAATGTTGCAACATTTGGGGTACTAGTAGTATGCATTAATGACAAAGCGGAAGCTCACTCGTTACTCATAGGCTGAGTAAAGTTTTCTTCTTTATTGGGAACCCCTCCCAACCACTTCCAATTGACTGATTTGGATCGCATCACTGCGCCGTCAGATATGCACGTGCGGTCGAGATGAGCCGGAGAGAGGATCAACCGTGGGTAAGCATGACTAACCAATCAGAGGAGACTGAACCTTGCGCTTACCGGGGAAAAGAAATGAAAGCAAAGGCCGCGGATCACACCCAACTTCTGATTCACACCGAGCCGTTGGATGTGTGCTTCCGGCAGGGATACGCCCGAGAGTGGTCGTGATCCGTGGGTTATGGACAAGGGCCCATCACCCACCCCAGTCTCCCCCCCCCCCCTGCGATTCACATCGCCCTCCCACATCGCTGCCGCCGTTGCCCCTTTCTCTGGCTGTCGGCGATCCACCTCCCAGAGCCGCCGCCACCTCCCAGCGCCGCCGGCCATGGCCTCCTCCACCCACTTCTGCCCTCCGACCGTGAGAAGAGAAAGGGGAGGGAGATCCACCATGACCGAGCAGGTCAGGAGCTCCTCTGCTCCCACCTCGGCCACAACCACACACCGACAGTCGTCGAAGCCCAGTGGCTTTGTTCCGGTCCGTCTGGTTCTTCTCCATGGAGCTCCGACACCACACCACCACATCAGCGGCCACCATTGATGGTCTCTCTCTCTCTCTCTTACCCCTTCTGTTCTGTTCGTTTCAATTTGGTCGCTCCCTCCCTGACGCGGTTTCCTCACCTCTCTCTCTCTCTCTCTCTCTCTCTCTCTCTCTCTCTCTCTCTCCCTTCGGTCCTTTTTTGTTTGCATTTTCAAGCTCCAGCCCAGACACCAAGGAGAGGAATGCTGAGCAAAATTTGGACTATTTTGCCCCTGAATTGCTATGGTGGAGACGGTGAGCAGTTACTCTTCGCATGTGAACGATTGGCCTGTGACCCTATATTCTCATGCCCACGTAACTCATATATCTATCTTAGTGCATGTGCATGTCTCTCCTCTCCATCTATCTGCACACGACCTCTTTCTCCCCGGTTCTGCATGCATGTGCATCTCTCTCCTCTCCATCTCTCAGGCATTGCATGGCCTATGAGCAGGAAGAACACCAGCGGCGCTTGAAACTGGTGGAGTTGGAGCCAAAACAATTCGTACTCCCTTCGGCCGGGTTTATTGGCCCTACACCAAAACGCAAAGACCAAGGAAGGGCACGATGGCAGAGAATTGAGAAATAAATCTCCAAATTTTACTCCTTAGGCTAGTCATAGTAGGGAATAACTTAGGCTAGTGTCATGCATATGACACTAGTCTTTGTTACTATCTTTATAGTGCAAAATAACATACAAGTAGTATCACAGATGATAGCATTTATTATGTTATAGACTCATTTTGCTTTGGGTTGCGTTATGTTACAGTAACATAATACGTTACTCCAAACACCTCTCTCATCATTAACTATATGCCACATAAGCAAACTTGTCTTGAAATGCGCTATGTTACTTACTAAGTCACTTCCATTATGACAAGCCTTAATCACCCCTGTTAATTAACAAATCTTGTGCATGCACGAGCTACCTCACGCATGCAGCCTCCATAGTGTCCAATTAGGGAAGCGCATGCGCTGGCTCTCCTTTCGTCAAGCGAGGTACGTATCGGGAATCAAGAAAAGTAATGATGCGTTAAAGGCAAGGGCCGAACAAAAATTACTACTCCTTCCGTCTAGGTGTGTAAGTCACCTTACGAAAATTAAATAATCGCAAAACACTTAGGCACGGTACATTAACTCCCTCCTCGTTTCTTGTTTTGTGACATATCAACCAATAAGAGATGTGGACCGTGTATGCTTTCAATGACTTGAGACTACCAAACATGACATGCAGTGGTTAGTTCATTGCATGCAATGCTATTAATTAGCAAAAAACATTAAGTTTTCTCATTTTCCTCTCCGCCTTGGTCGCGGTGCATAACGTAAGATGACTTACACACCTAGACGGAGGGAGTAATGTTGCAACGTTTGCTACTACTCCCTCCGTCCGGGTTTATTAGGCCTCTCAGCATCACAAGCATGTCCGTTTTATAAGGTCTCGCTTTAAAAAGGTGCATGCATGCAACCACTTCATTGGTTGCATTGAGAGTCATTGTTATTGGTGTCATGGCTAGGCAATTAATACAGTGCATGCATGTTTTTTCATTGGTTGCATGCATGTGAGAGAGTGCATTGGGAGTGAAAGGGAAGAATTAATATGAGCAGATTACTATGTGTCTTGGTCTAAGAAAAGTTGTCGTTAGGCCTAATAAACCCAGACGGAGGAAATACTACGTTTGCTAATAAACCCGGACAGAGGAAGTACTAGGAGTATGCATTAATCACAAAGCGGAAGCTCACTAGGCTGAGTAAAGTTTTCTTCTTTATTGGGAACCCCTCCCAACAACTTCCAATTGGCTGATTTGGATCGCATCACTGCGTCGTCGGATATGCATGTGTGGTCGAGATGAGCCGGAGAGGGGATCAATCCGTGGGTAAGCATGACTAACCAATCAAAGGAGACAGAACCTTGCGCTTACTAAGGAAAAGAAATGAAAGCAAAGGCCGCGGATCACACCGAACTCCTGATTCACACCGAGTCATTGGATGTGTGCTTCTTGCGGCTGGGATACGCCCGAGAGTGGTCGCGATCCGTGGGTTATGGACAAGGGCCCATCACCCACCCCAGTCCCCCCCGATTCACATCGCCCTCCCACATCGCCGCCGCCGCCACTTTCTCTGGTCGTCGGTGATCCACCTCCCAGCGCCGCCTCCACCCACTTCTGCCCTCCGACCGCGAGAAGAGAAGAGGGAGGGAGAACCACCACGACTGAGCAGGTCAGGAGCCGCGCCCACATCCGTTGCCGTTGAGGTCCTCTGCTCCCACCTCGGCCACAACCACACACTGGCAGTCGTCGAAGCCCAGTGGCTTTGTTCCGGTCCATCTGCTTCTTCTCCATGGAGCTCCGACACCACACCACCACAGCAGCGGCCGCCATTGATGGTCTCTCTCTCTCTCTCTCTCTCTCTCTCTCTCTCTCTCTCTCTCTCCCCTTCTGTTCTGTTTGTTTCAATTTGGTCGCTCCCTCCCTGACGCGGTTTCCTCACCTCTCTCTCTCCCCCTCGTCAAGGTCCGTGTGCTTCTTCTATTGTCCCGCTGCTCCAACCCTAGTGCCTGCCGACGCCATGGAAGGTACTTATTTCTCTGCTCTTTCTCCCTCTCCTCGTGCTCTGCCATCGAATTTGTTCACCGCACCATCACATTAGCCGTGGTCTGACAAGAAAACTGAGTCAATATAATATTAATTTTCATATTGGAGCCTGTAATCATTCTACTGTAATTCTGGATTTACATGATTTATGGTTTTTAATCCCTTTAATGATAAGCTGTCAATGGAAATAAGCTGTTAACTATTTTGAAAAAAACAATATAAATTACTTAATAACTATGTTTGAGAAACTTGCATAGCGGTACAATTGGAAGTGTATTAACAAGGACCCAAATGTCCAAATTGTCTTGGGCGATGTCAGGATCACCAAGATTCATGGTGACAAGCATACCCTCATAAAAACCATATATCTTGCAAAGTGCTTCCCAATTCTTGCAACCAAAATTGGTTACGCTCTCTGAATTGTACAAATCTACTTCAGTATCCATATCATGAAGGGTCCTTAGGTGAATTTTCTTGGTTTCCATAGTTTCATGATCTTCAAATCCCAGCCTCTCCAAGACATAGCGTCTTGCATGGCATGGGATAAACTAGTCGAATTGTAAAAGACGAAAGTTAATTACACGTTGAAGTAGTAGAAGTCGTGCTTAATTACGAAAAAAGACTTGTCGTTGCGTACCGTTTCGACATTGAATGTCTCGTCGAGCTTAATACTGAAGCGACGACCGTCTTCCATGTGAGGCTTGTCGCACAGACCGCGATCATCACCGCACCAGTAGCACAACGGGATCCTATCGTCGTCGGAAGACGACATTTCCTATATTCACAATTCAAAAATTAAACTTGTACAATTAAAAATATGTACTGCAAAAACTAAATTAGATAATTATTATTCATCACGGGTTGACTATCGGTCTGCCGTGTCTTTTCTTGAAAACTCTCCGCTCATATGTGGTGGAGACTCTTACTCACTGATTCATCTCTGACATTTGCGACCGTCGGTGACGGTCGCTAGCAACTCCTTCTTCCCCTAGTGCATAACAAATGTCTAGCACAACGAGAAGAAGGAAAAGCGACCCCCACGACAACAGTCGGGATTCTTCGTCCTCTCATATATGATGGATACACTCTCTCACTGATTTTTCAACCGCCGGTGATGGTCTCTTCTCCCTCCTTCCCCTAGTGCATAACAAAGGTCTAGCACTAGGAGAAGGAGGAAGAAGAAACCTTCACGACAACAGTCGGCATTCTTATTCTCTCATATATGGTGGACAATCCTCAATGATTTTTCGACCGTCGTTGATGGTCTCTTCTCTCTCCTCCCCCTAGTGCATAACAAAGGTCTAGCACAAAGAGAAGGAAGAATAAGAGACCTTCACGACAACAGTCAGCATTCTTATTCTCTCATCTAACATATTCATTTAAAAATGAATCTAACATATTCATCTAAAAAATGCATCTAACAATATCTAACAACTAAAAATGCATGTAATATCTAACATTCATCTAATATTCATCTAAACAAATTCATCTAACGACATTCGATCATCTAAAAAAATTCATCTAACAATATCTAACAACTAAAAAATGCATGTAACATCTAACATTCATCTAAACAAATTCATCTAACGACATTCATCTAAAAAAATCATCTAACGACATTCATCTAAAAAATACATCTAATAATTGTTTGTGTGTGTGTGTGCGCGCGTGTATGTGTGTGTGCGTGCGCGTGTGTGTGCGTCGCGCGGCAGTGGTGGCTCACAGCGGCGAGGCGAGGCGAAGGGCAGCGGCGACGGGCCGAGGTGGCGGTGAAGCGTCGGCGGGCTGCGGCGACAAAGCGGACGGGCGGCGACAAAGCGGGGGCGACGGCGCGGTGAGGGGGGGCGGCGACGGTGGCGCGAAGAAGAAGCATAGGAGAGAAACTGAATTTTTTGTAAGCGCGGTATATATAGGAGGGGCCTATAATACCGGCTGGCTCCACCAACCGGTACTATAGGCCAAATTTCGCCAGGCGAAGCGTCGGGAAGCGCACCCATATAGTACCGGTTGGTGGATCCCACCGGTACTACAGGGGGGGTCTATAGTACCGGTTGGAGCCACCAACTGGTACTATAGGGGTGCGCTGCGTTGCGGCAAGTTTAGTCCCACCTCACCGAACGAAGGGCAGCCGCACTGGTTTATAAACCCGGATGCGGCTGCTTCTTCGAGCTCGTCTCTAAAGCAGGCTTCTGGTCCTAAACTGTCGCGCTGCCCTGTGGGCCCATTGGGCCTTGCGGGCCTGCATCCTGGCCCAACCACAGGTTGGGTTTCTAGTCGTATGCAGGCCGCTGTGGCCCAGTAGGCGGACCTTTTTTTTCTTTTTTTTCTTTTCTGCTTTATTTATTTTCTTTAATTTATTTCTGAGTTATTTTTTGCTGTTTTTAGAGTTTCTTTGAGAATATTTTTGCTTTAGGTACAAAAATTTACAAACTTTTTTTTACTTCCAGTAGTTTTCAAATTTGAATAGTTTAAATTTGAATTATTTGAAATTTGTGTGAATCACTAGTTCGGGAATAACTTTACTTTAAAAATAGATTTTTCAGTGATTCTTTTTTCTTATGTTTAATATTACTGTGTTTTAATATTATATTCAATTTAGTAATACTTAGGTTATTTAAAAAATGAAAAGCCTTTGTAACAGACGAGTTTTCGTGTGAAACCCTGATACTTCGAAAGAGATTGTCCATTTTGTACACGAAGTGCATCCAGTTTTTGTCGTAACCCTCTCTACTTTTTTGCACATGCTATGTGGGTGAAATGATGATACAAAGATTAACTATTACAAATATTCCCTCCGGTTTGTCCGAAGTGGGAGGGTGAAGCGAGTCAAATCCCAGAGTGAGATCTTCGGGTGTGAAACTTTTTCTTCGCTTGTGTCCCTTTGCGCCGTAACCATGGACAATCTTCATCATTTAACTGGATGCTCGGGTCAATATTCACTGTGAAAGGAGCAATTTCATCAAACTTTTCATAATCTTCTGACATGTCTGTCTTGTCATCCACTCCCACGATGTTTCTTTACCTTGAGAGAACTATGTGGCGCTTTGGCTCATCGTATGATGTATTCGCTTCCTTATCTTTTCTTTTTCTCGGCTTGGTAGACATGTCCTTCACATAGAAAACCTGCGCCACATCATTGCCTAGGACGAATGGTTAAATGCTGACGCATAAGATTGTTGAGATCCACTGTTGTCATTCCGTACTGCGGGTCTTTCGTTACCCCACCTCGTATCATATTGACCCATTTTCACTAAAACAAAGGGACCTTCAAACCACGTCCATAGTCCAGTTCCCATATGTCCTCTATGTAACCATAATATGTGTTGTTTCCACTCTTGGTTGGTGCATCAAAGCGGACACCACTGTTTTTGTTGGTGTTCTTCTTATCTTGGGCGATCGTGTAAAATGTATTTCCATTTATCTCGTACCCTTTGAAAGTCATTATATTCGAAGATGGTAACTAGGACAACAAGTACAGGTCATCTTCAACAATGGCATCATGCATGGCACGTGTCTGCAACCAACCGGCGAAAGTCCCCGTTTGTTCACGCGTAATCCAGTCGTCAGACTGCTTCGGTTGTTTGGAGCGTAGAAAATTCTTGTGTTCCTCCATATACGGAGCCACCAAGGTGGAATTTTGTAGAACCGTGTAGTGTGCTTGAGTGAGAGAATGCCCGTCCATATATATTATTTGTTCCGGTCCTAGCGTGCCATTTCCATCCAGTCTGCCCTTATGCCGCAATTCAGGAACACCAATCGGCTTAAGGTCAGGAATAAAATCAATAAAAAACTCAATGACCACCTCATTTTTATGACCCTTGGAGATGCTTACTTCTGGTCTAGCATGATTACGAACATATTTCTTTAAGACTCCCATGAAACTCTCAAAGGGGAACATATTGTGTAGAAATACAGGACCTAGAATGGCAATCTCTTCGACTAGGTGAACTAGAACGTGAGTCATGATATTGAAGAAGGACGGTGGGAACACCAACTCGAAACTGACAAGGCATTGCACCAAATCACTGTGTAACCTTGGTAGAATTTCTGGATGGATTACCTTCTGAGAGATTGCATTGAGGAATGCACATAGCTTCACAATGGCTAATCGGATGTTTTCCGGTAGAAGGCCCCTCAATGCAACCGGAAGCAGTTCCGCCATAATCATGTGGCAGTCATGAGACTTTAGGTTCTGGAACTTTTTCTCTGCCATAATTATTATTCCCTTTATATTCAACGAGAAGCCAGACGGGACCTTCATATTGAGCAGGCATTCGAAGAATATTTCCTTCTCTTCTTTGGTAAAAGCATAGCTGGCATGACCCTGGAACTGCTTTGGATCCATGCCGTCTTTTCCATGCATATGTTGCTGGTCCTCCCGTGCCTCCGGTGTGTCTTTTGTCTTCCCATACACGCCCAAGAAGCCTAGAAGGTTCACGCAAAGATTCTTAGTCACGTGCATCACGTCGATTGCAGAGCGGACCTCTAGGTCTTTCCAATAGGTTAGGTCCCAAAATATGGATTTCTTCTTCCACATTGGTGCGCGTCCGTCAGCGTCATTCGGAACAGATTGTCCGCCAGGACCCTTTCCAAAGATTACTTGTAAATCCTTGACCATATCAAGTATATCTTCACCACTACGGTGGGGAGACTTCTGCCGGTGATCTGGATCACCTTTGAAATGCTTGCCTTTCCTTCTTACGAGATGCCTGCTCTGAAGAAATCGACGATGCCCCAGGTACACATTCTTCTTACGTTTATCCAAATATGTACTGTCGGAATCAACTAAACAGTGCGTGCATGTGTGGTATCCCTTGTTTGTCTGTCCTGAAAGGTTACTGAGAGGAGGCCAATCATTGATGGTTACAAACAACAACGCTCGCTGGTCAAATTCCTGCTGTTTGTTCCCACACACGTACATCTTCTATGCTCCACAGCTCTAAAAGTTCTTCAACTAATGGTCTTAGGTACACATCAATGTCTTTGTCGGGTTGCTTGGGGCCTTGGATGAGCACTGGCATCATAATAAACTTTCGCTTCATGCACAACGAAGGAGGAAGGTTATAGATACATAGAGTCACAGGCCATGTGCTATGATTGTTGTTCTGCTCCCCAAAAGGATTAATGCCATCTGCACTTAAACCAAACCATACATTCCTTGCGTCAGCTGCAAATTTCTTCCACCTTCTCTCGATTTTTCTCCACTGCCCGTCAGCGGGTATTCTCAACTTCCTGTCTTTCTTACGGTCTTCTTTGTGCCATCGCATCAACTTGGCATACTCTTTGTTTTGGAACAAACATTTCAACTGTGGTATTATAACAGCATACCACATCACCTTGGTAGGAATTACCAGGGTCATCGTGGCGGATCTTATAGCGCAATGCACTACATACCGGGCATGCATTCAAATCCTCGTACTCACCGCGGTAGAGGATGCACTCATTAGGGCATGCATATATCTTCTGCACCTCTAATCCTAGAGGGCAGGCAGCCTTCTTTGCTTCATACGTACTGTCAGGAAATTCGTTATCCTTTGGAAGCTTCTTCTTCATTATTTTCAGCAGCTTTTCAAATGCCTTGTCAGGTACACCATTCTTTGCCTTCCACTGCAGCAATTCAAGTGTGGTACCCAATTTTTTATTGTCATCTTCGCAATTTGGGTACAACGATTTCTTGTGATCCTCTAACATCCTCTGCAACTTCAGCTTCTCCTTTTCACCTGCGCACATTCTCTTTGCATCATCAATTTCCCGACCAAGATCATCAGCGGGCTTATCTGATGCCTGTTCTGTAGCTTCTTCCCGCATTGTCGGCTCAGCTTCTTCCCCCATTGTTGTACCCTCGTTTTCATGGAACCCGTGGCTAGGATAGCTGTCGTCGTCCTCTTCTTCTTCATTGTCTTTCATCATAATCCCTCTTTCTCCGTGCTTGGTCAAAACATTATAGTGGGGCATGAAACTGGACTCAAACAGGTGGACGTGAATGGTTCTTGACTTAGAGTAATTCTGATCATTCTTACATCCAGCACATGGACAAGACACATAAAATCATCCGCCCGCTTGTTCGCCTCAGCCGCAAGCAGAAGAGTCTGCACGCCATCAGTGAACTGGGGAGAGCATCGGTCATCGTACATCCATTGCCGGCTCATCTTCATTACACAACACCGAAAAGACCAAATTAATACAAAGTTCATACATAAAGTTCATACAACACTTATTCTCATAAAACAAAATACAAATAACTCTCTAGCTAAAGCATTTAAATGCAACAACAAACGCGGTCAAGATCGCAACTAAGATAACAATTGATCCAACAACATAATGATACGAAGCCTCACTATTGATGGCATATTTTCTAATCTTTCTAATCTTCAAGCGCATCTTCTCCATCTTGATCTTGTGATCATCGACGACTTCGGCAACATGCAACTCCAATTCCATCTTCTCCCCCTCAATTCTTTTCAATTTTTCTTTCAAATACTCGTTTCCTTTTTCAACTAAATTTAACCTCTCGACAATAGGGTCGGTTGGAATTTCCGGTTCACATACCTCCTAGATAAAAATATCTATGTTAACTTGATGGGCATAATTTGTCATAGACTCGAAATGCAACAAATAGTTATAAAATATAATATACCACATCCGAATCATAACCCGGACGAGGGCCGATGGGGACGGATATCAAAACGATGGCACTATGTATAACAAACAATGTACGGGTAAGATAATTCTGGATTTACATGATTTATGGTTTTTAATCCCTTTAATGATGCTATATGTCTGTATCTAGTCACTATGTAGATTATAATGGATTTTTTGTGCTTGGTTTTCGGTGTAGCTTATCTGGGTTTACAATGGAATCATGGTTCAATTTGGCTTTGCTCTTTTCATTTTTGTCTTACGAAGTGGAAAATAGCGACCACCTAATGAGTGTCAAAGGCTGCATTAAAAAACCGAGTGGCTTTCATTTAGGTTGTTTTGAAACTATGGTTATTTATCAGTCCTTTTAGCATATGTATCTATATTTTGCCATCAGAAGCTCCCTATAAAAGGAGTCTGGTATGATTGACCTATGTAGTTGCATCATAAAATGTATTTGGCTCTATCTGTTTCCTAGCTTGCACTCTTTGCTTAACTGTAGTTTTTTAATCATGATGAATGATGCCTGCCAAAACTCACTGTGTGTTTGAAAAGCTGTTTTTGGTAATTATCGTAAAGTCAGTAGTAGATTATGCATCACAATGCATTTGTCTTGTATAGTCCTTATTTATTTTCCCGTTGTCCGGGATATTTGGCAGGAACTAATTTTAATATATGAGCAGGTTGGTCCTGCTGTCGCGTGCACGCAACCATGCGCCTCTCCTTGGCACAAGCTGGTGGTCGCCGTCGCGGTCTTTGGCGGTGGTTGCTTGGTGCTGCCTTGGCCTACCACACGTGCACTAAATACTTGGTTCGGTACCCGTGGCCTTGTCCCTGCGGTCCTCCTACCGTGCGACGCCGACGATGCTGTACAGCCTCGGCTGCAACCGTTCTAGTAAGTTCCTTGTTTTTTTGTCCCCTGTCTGCTCCCGTTGCTCTAGACCGTTGAGCTATGGCCTGCATTTTTTCTTGCTCTCGGCATCGTGTCAACCATGAGTACTGATTATTTGTTTTGATTCTCAGATTATTTGTTTCCTGCAACTAGTGTCACTAGGCCCAGTATTGATGCATTTCATTGACTTGTAGATCTACTACTGCTTGCATTGTTGTATGCCTTTCCTGTTGCTTTTATATGTCATGGTTATCATCTTAGTTTATGCTAGAATTTGGGAGTTGCTACTCCTCTAGAGTGCTATCTTGCCCCTGTTTACATGTTATATATGCTCCGTATAATGAACTGCAGAGATATATGCTATGCTACTGTTTGATAGGAATCATTTTGGTTTTCGCAAACCAATGGTTTATTACTCTTGGGTTGTGTTTCAACGTGTAGCTTGGTTTATCTACATTTCGTACAAGTTTTTGGTTGTTTGCGACTAATGAATCCTTGTTGGACATGTTGTGCAGTCTGAAGAGCCATGTACCTCTTCTCACTTATTTTTTCAGCATCTTTGTCTTGTGTTGTGTCCATCAGAGAGATGACTTGGTTCTTTGAATATTACAGGCCAAGGGAACTTGATACGCTCAAGGGCCACATGGAGCTGGTTGCCAAACTGGAGTGTCTGGCTCTACACAGTGTGATGATCTGCGTTGTCCAAGGAAAGTAGGGTGAATATATCCCTAATTTGTCAGCGACAGGCGTCTTGTTTGCTGCGAATTTCACTTGAAACAGATGCGCTATTCTGGTGTAATGTTCCCCCTTGATGATATTGTTTTTGCCATGGCATGCAACTGTTGCGCGCTTGACTTTTGTTCATACCTGGGATGCATATTATTGTTTTTAGTTCTCATCTTGTTACAGTCGACCCAGCCAATGTATGTATAAGTTAGCATGTGGCCTTCGTCTGGTTTCAGAATGAGGACGCGTTATTGTTTTTTTGGCTCATAGTCAGTGGCGGATCCAGGAATTGAACTTAGCCGGGGCGAGACATTTAAGGTCTAATTTTTTTTATGGACAAATGCTTGTCTGCTGAACGAAAAGTCATAAAATAAGCAGCAACTGTTTTTTTAAGATTCCTCATATTCCAACATAAAAAAAATCAATTGTAACATGTATGGATCGGAGGGAGTGACATATATGACATACTCCCTCTGTTCATAAATAAAAGAAGTTTTAGAGACCTGTATGGTCAGTCTAGAACGTCTTATATTTGTGAGCAGAGGAAGTATAGGGCAATTTTACTAGCAATACGGAACTTTCACTTAAAGGTTTAATGAAATCTATGTAGGTATAGGCCTAAAGCATTGCAATTGCATTGATCAATTGTAGTAACATATATGGATATATCAGCAAGCTTTGAAAGATGTAAAACACGCATTTCGATAAACACATATGCAGAGGCCGGGGTTAACCCTCTTTTCGAGAAAAAAAAAACACTTTGATAAACGCATATACCATACTGATGCTTTGCCTCTACCAGTTCAATAATTGGCCCCAAATTTAAGATGAATACCAGAAGATAATGGATTGACTCCGTACTGAGTACTGACCAGCTGGTTGAACTTGCTGATGTAGCAAACTGCAGCTGACGGCCGTTTCCAAGAGCTCGATGCCGTGCTGATGCTGCTTCCACCCACGCTGGTCTCGTCTGGAATTGCTTCTTTCGGTTCGCCCATTCACGGATCTGCATTAGGGGCCAGCGGCCGGCGAGGCGGACTGGCGGAGCTCTGTGGCGGCGAGTAGGTGACGGCTAGGTTTGGGGATTTCGTTTTCCTTTTTTCAAGAATCAGATTTAGGGATTTCCTTTTTTTGAGAGCTGGTTTGGGGCTTGGGTGAATGGGTGTGGCCGTGCAGCTAGCGTCAGGGGTTTTGGGCTCCAACTGGGCTTGCGTGTGGCCGTTCTGTCATATATATGGTGGCCCATGTATAATGAACCGTATTTTTCTGTATACGTTATTTCGTCTACCCGGGGCGGCCGACCATACTGGCCCCTACCGTGGCGCCGCCACTGCTCATATTGTCCCAGACGTGAAAGATGCAAAGACCTTCCTTCCTGGTAGATATGATTTGATGTGCAGACTGGCAAATGTTAATAGTTCATCATCTGTGACTTGTGAGGTGGTTCTTCAAAGAGATGGGAAGGAATACATGAGGGAGTGTTGCTTTGGGCGTGTCTGTGTATGTCGTCATTCTTCCCCTTCTGTTCTTTTCCAAATCGAAGAAGGGAGCACGGACGTGAGGAGCCAGCAAACGGCATGTCGAAAATGTTGACTTTGCCGGAATCGGTGAATAGAGACGAAGAAATATGGATGGCTTGTTGGCGCCGCTGGGAATCCATGGACAGCGGGCATGCATGTTGGTTGGAGATGGAGACGAGGACTCGGCGCGCGCTGACGGACGGCGGGTGGGGGTTCAGAGATGTTGCTTGAGGCGGGCGGGGAACTCGACGGCGTGTTCGTAGATGCGTTGGTGAAAACAAGAGAGAGGGAGAGGATTGTTTTGAAGGGCTTGGCCGCATTTGGGAGCGGAGCTCCATGGGTAAATTGACGAACGGAGGCGTGGGCTTTATTTGCCTGCCGGAATGGGAGAAGACAAAGCAGCAGAGAGGAAGGAAGGAAGGAGGCACGCACGCAACGCAAGGCAAGATGCATGATGCCGACGGCGGCGACCCAAGTTCAAGGTGTGGGGAGTTGGAGGAGACGATGGAAATCAGAGAGCGGAAGCGAAGTGCGGTGCCGGTCGGAATTTGGGTCGCACACACACTCTCTCTCTCTATCTCTCTCTCTCAGCAAAAAGAAGAAGGCCGGCAACCAGGACGGGAGGTCGTCGGCGGTGGCGTGAAATACGGCAGGACGACGGAGGCAAACGTGGTCGGTCGGGACGGGAGGTGCGAGAGAGAAGGACGATGTACGGGCGTGCGTGCGTGAGAGCATCTCCAACGCGCGCCGCGCGTTAAAAACTGCTTTGCCGCGCGCCCATCGCCTGGTTTGGCGCGGGGCGCAGCTGGTTCCGGCAGCCGCGCTAAAAAGCAGCGCGCGCAGCTCTGTCAATGCGCAAAAATACAACGCGCGCGACTCTCGCACAAACAACATATGCATTCCAAAACAAAAGAAAAAAATCAAACACAAATAAAAATAAATTAAAATAAGTAGTTCAATTTCGTTATTACAACTCAAATAAACAATTTATCGTTCAATACAACAAATAATGCAATAAACACAACAAATAGTTCAACAATACAATTATTGAACGCACAAATCATGATGCTCTTTGTCGTCCATTCCATGCCCGCTACTCCTCAATGAGGTCCTTCTGAAGATCATTATGTGATGCGGGACGTCGAATGGCATGATAGGAGGCAACAAAACGGGCCACCCTTTCAGCCCTCCGCCGCACTCGTACGGGATGTCCCAAGAGCTCATACTGAGAGTAGTCTACATCTTGGCCACGCTCATTCTCGATGATCATGTTATGCATGATCACACAAGCGTGAATGATGTACCAAAGCATTTTCTGATCCCAAAATCTAGCTGGTCCTCTCACAATAGCAAATTGGGCTTGCAAAATCCGAAAAGCTCTTTCCACATCTTTTCTAGCCGCCGCCTGAGCATTGTAGAAATCAAGATTTTTCTTACCTTCTGGCTTTTTCAACGGTTTGACAAAGGTTTGCCACTTTGAATAGATGCCATCCGCTAGATAATAGCCATAGTTATATGTACGGCTATTTGTTACAAACTGCACCGGTGGCAACTCACCATTTGCAATCTTATTCATCAGTGGTGACCGGTTGACAACATTGATGTTATTCAAAGATCCAGTCATTCCAAAGAATGCATGCCAAATCCAAGTCTCTTGATCGGCCACCGCTTTAAGGATTATAGTGGAACCCTTTTTTGGCCGTGGAATTGCCCATGCCATGCCTTTGGGCAATTCTTCCAACTCCAATGCATGTAATCTATTGAGCCAAGCATGCCAGAAAAGCCGCGAGCTTTGTTCATCGCCAATAGCCTTGCGGCGTCTTCAGCATTGGGAGATCTCAAATACTCCTCGCCAAACACTTGCACAATTCCGACTGCGAAGCGCTTGACACACATGATGGCTTGGCTCTCACCCATAGCCAAGTGATCATCAACTAGATCAGCCGGTTACCGTATGCCAACATACGCAAAGCGGCTGTCACCTACTGAAAGGTGCTATGCCCGAGCTCTACGGCGGCATTCCTCCTTTGCTGAAAAAAGCGGTCATGGCTCTATTGTTTCTAGGCAATGCGCCTGAACAACTCGGTGCTCATCCTAAACCGGCGACGAAAATACGACTCGGGGTATGTGGGATTCTCCGCAAAATAATGCCTGATCAATCTGTTGTGGGTATCGATCCTATCCCTCCAAATTTTCTGCTGACCCATAACCGAACCACTGTGCTTCCGCTTTTTATTGATATGCATAGCTAGGATCATTGCAAGATACTCCTCCTCTTCCATATCAAATTCTTCTTCGGAAGAATCATACGACGAACTCATCTACAATGTTCAATACTATGCTATAAAAACTACAATCGACATGCACGAAATTCATGGCTTTTGAGCAATACATACCTTCTAGGCGTTTTGTCGAACACCTTGCGGGCGCCAAGCGGCAGCGAGCGCGCGGGCGCTGTTCGTCGGAGGACGGACGCGCGCGAGGGGCGGCGGGACTAGAGGGGGGCGGAGAAGCCGCCGCAGGACGGGGATAGGCCGGGGAAGCGCCGGAACGGTCGCCGGGTGGTGCGGTCGGCGACGGCGGCGCGGCTGGATGGGGGGTGGGAG
Source organism: Aegilops bicornis (assembly GCA_021605145.1). Taxonomy (NCBI): domain Eukaryota; kingdom Viridiplantae; phylum Streptophyta; class Magnoliopsida; order Poales; family Poaceae; genus Aegilops; species Aegilops bicornis. Next base: position 673,701,542 of record CM038672.1, read on the forward strand.
TTGCGAGCGAGCGCGCGAGAGTCTAGCGCGTGGGAACGGGCGCAGCAAATAAGCGGCACGCGATTGACTGTAGGCCAACGCGCTAAACTACATATGCCGCGCGCGCTGTTTTTGTGCACCCACTGAAGTAACTATATCGGTTGCGCGCGCACTAAAACGGATAATTTTGCGACGCGGCGCTAGTTTAACACGGCTGTTGGAGATGCTCTGAGAAAGGATCGACCGTCAAGTTTTTCCAGCGCTATGCGCGACGCCAAGCACACGGAGCGGATCGACTCTTTTTCTTTTTGGTGTCGTTTTGTGGTGGTGACGCCCGCAATTGAATTCTCTCCGTTTACGACCTGCGTGTATGCAATTGGCTTCCCTCGATTGGACAGTTGTAGCACGCGGGGCCAGAAGAATCGAGCAGCCGCTGCCGAATTTTCTTCAACAGCGGCGTGCACGGACCTCCGTCCGCGGACACGCTCTGCTGCTAGTCAGACGGACGCGGACGGCGAGCTCCGCGTGCTCGCCTGCTTCCACAGCAACCGCAACATCCCCACGCTGCTCAACCTCGTGGAGTCGACGCCATGCACCTGGTGGAGCTCTCGGAAAGGTCATCGGCCATCTCCATGGTGCACCGCACGCGCCGCAACGCCATGCCCTTCTTCAACAGCGGCGACAAGACGGAGCAGATGGTGGTGGCCTTCGAGGCGTTCCAGCAGCTGAGCGCGGTGCGGGTGAAGCCCATGACGGACGGCGCGTGAGTGTGAAGAAATAGATGTACTGGACGGCGCCAGTAAATTTTGCACAGGGCTGTATCCACCATCGAATGGAAGATGGATGATTGCTCTGCTCAGCTGCTTTGTTTCATTTAAAAATTGCCATTTTATTTTATCTATTTTCTTTTTTGTTCAAAATAAACATCAACCTTCTTTTGACAAATGCACAAATACCTTTTCAAATGCATGACCACCTTCCATAAAACTACACGAGCATTATAAAAATGGGTGAACACTTCTCTACAAACTACATGAACCTTTGTTTAAAGGCGTGAATGCTTTATAAAAATCGCATGAACATCTTTAAAATGTATGAACAGTTTGGAAAACAAATTAACAACTATATAAAGGCGTCCATACTTTATAATAACGTATGAACATTTAAAAAATAATATGAATATTTACAAAAATGTTTGAATGCCTTTTAAAATTATGTGAACATTTTTTAAATGCATGAACACTTTTCTAAAAATGTGGAAGAATTTTGGAAAATATATGTAGATTTTTTAGCAACAATGCGTGTAGTGCTGCAGCCTTCGTTAAGCTAGGGGGACACATGCTGCTCTTCGTCAAGCCTTCGCTCGGCTGTATCCACCGTTTCTATCCCCTTTCTCAATATGGAATTCGTCGAGAGTTTTACATCCCAAGCATACGTGTATGCATTCTCATCACATAAAAAAAGCATCCATGTATGTACGTTCAGTTTTATGTACCGGAGCATATTTGTTTTAAAAGAAAGATAGTTTTTTTTACCTTCTAAAGAAAAATAGATGTACTGGACCTTTGTTTGCAGGCCTAAAATTACTGGCGCAGGAAATTTGGCAGAGGGCTGTATCCACTGTCGAATGGAAGATTGCCCTGCAGCTTTATTTTCTTTCTTGTTTAAATTAATATGAACCTTCTTTTGACAAATACACAAATACTTTTTAAAATGCATGACCACCTTTTGTAAAACTACACGGGCATTATAAAAAAAAGGGTCAACACTTTTCTAGAACTATATGAACATTTGTTTAAAGGCGTGAATACTTTATAAAAATCACATGAGCATTTTTAAAACGCATGAGCACTTTGAAAACTAAAAGAACAATTATCAAAATGCTTTCACACCGTATAATAATATATGAATATTTAAAAATTAATATGAATATTCAAAAAAAATCTGAAGGCCTTTTAAAATTGTATGACATTTTAGAATGCATTAAAACTTTTCTAAAAATGTGGAAGAATTTTGGAAAATACATCAAGATTTCTTCGAAACAATGAAAAAAATTAATAATGTAAACAAATGAAAACTTTTTAAATTAAATGATTAAAAATATAAAAATTTCTTAGTTCCATGAAGATTTTTCGAAATATATGAACAACTTTTTGTAAATACATGAATTTTTAAAATGAAATCTTTAATTTGTATGGACCATTGTTTTAACACATAGGTATTCCTTTACTAAGTTTTAACATTCAAAAATGTATACTTATATTTTAAGTCAAAGTTTCGGAAATAAAACTGTAGCAAGCACTCTTACCGTGGCCTATGGCAGTTGCATGAGGGCGTCCGACCAAGGAAAAAACTGCTAGAAATTACACTAATAGTACACATCTAAGGAAAAGGATGTATAGAGGCGGCGGCGGGGGCTAGGTGAGCGGCTGGTGTGGTATTGCCCGTGACGGTAACCCAGAGCGCAAGCTCATCTACACCCGGTGAATAGTAAATTCAATAAATAGTAAAAACACTGAATCTTTTTGCCATCGGAAATGCTACAGTACACTAGAAGCGCGCAAAATTTCATGGTGAATGGACCTCAACGAGCTCTCAACAAAAACAATCTACTCTCAGCCGTGTTTTTTCAAAGTAACTTATAGATCCATTTTTGTTCGAGCGCCCCTTAAATGTCCTTTCACCACCAGATTTTGCACGCACATCTACAATGTCAACAAAAAAAATCAGATTTTTTAGATTCATTTTGTTATTTTTTCTTGAATTTACTATTCACAGGCAAGAGCAGCTGAGCCCGGTTCCAAAATGCCACACCCCAAAGTCCACTACCTAAGCTATATATAGGTGATAGTGGAGGCTGATGTTGTCTTTAGAGATAGTGAACAATATGAGAGGTATTTTCCCTTGCGTCCAAAGTAGGGGTGGATTAACGAGTTGCTCGACACGTTGAGCTCGTGCTCGTTAAGGCTCGGTTCGTTAAGCTTAACCAGCATAAAACTCTGGTTGGCTCAGCTTGTTTAAAGATCATTAAGCTCATGAGTCCTTGTTAACAAGCCTTAACCCCTCTTGCTTCAACTACGATGTGTTTCTAATGAAGGGAAAAGGTGACCACATGAGGAGATACACTAGTTAATGTCTCCTATGGTGGTTTGGATGATTTGATGGAATAAATGGTTGAGGTGATAAGAAATTATTGCCACTTAACATAAAACATGTGTTTCATTGTATTATATTAATGAGCTTAAAGAGTTGCGCGTGAAACTCGTTAGATTGCTTGTTAAGCTATTAAGGTTAACGCGTTCCGAGCTTTTGAGCCAGCCCTAGTCTAAACTCTAAAGGCGTATATCCTTCCTTCGTCCATTTTTGCCGCATGAAAAAAGTGTGTTGTGATGGTGGACTCCTATCAATTCCTTTCATAAGATGAGCCATGACACAAGCATCACCGCTTGTAGACTTGATATAAAATGTTACTAGATCTTTGATGGCGCGCGTTGCTGCGCCCGTCTAATTTTACTCTTATATTTCTTAGGATATGAAGTAGTTTAAATTCAATGTTTGCAATGTTCTACCGTATTGTGCCTTCTAGCAGTTTGTGCTTGTCTCCTTAATTTTTGGCTCTTACAAGAGTTTTGTATTACGATTGATGGATACTACATGTTTTCTAATTGATCGTGACCTCTTTTGACTCCTACACTCTCACAAAGTCTGGAGACATGACATCTAAAAATATAAATATTGAGAAAACCCAGTAGAAATACTTAAAAAAAATTATGCCACACAAATGCCTCAAAAAAATTGAACAACATATTATCTAAACAACCTCTATGTATTTCTAAGATTGTTGATGCCCCATAAAAAAATACATTTTAGTAGAACAGATAAGATTCTACAACCCCATATGAAAGGAACTACACCCGGCATACATCTCTTGTCATCATGTTTACAGCAAATTGAGTATACTGTTGACCAAACTGAAGCTGTGTCGTTGCTTTTCTAATTTCAAAGACGCCGCCTTGATCATGCTGGCACGCGTCTGCAAGTCGCCTTGGTTTGGTCTCATGACCATGTTGTTGGACTAAGGACCAGTACCCCTAGAACGTCATGTGGGCATACTTGAGGACCTTCATCTGGTCATACACATCATTTAGGCTGTTCGACACCGTTGGAGCTCCACTTTATTTTTAAATTATTAAGTAACTGCCATGTCAAGTTAGTTTTCTCCCTTCACTTTTCAAACAAAAGGAGTAAAAACAGAAGTGGAGTTCCCAGAATATGAGTGATGCCTTTCAATGGAAGGTACATAAGATAATTGGAAGTAATACCCGTCAAAAAACAAACTGCACCTGCTCTCAATTTTTTATACCAATATAATTTGTTCATATGGCAAAAATGTAAAAAAATGCATAGCATCTTAAATATTTTTCAATAATTAACCTGATCAAACAACATATCTACCATTTTATCATAGGATTAACTCTACCTTATCAGGCACAACACTTTGCCACATCATTCCATAAATAGATTGCGTGCCTTACCTAAGCATTCCTTGAAGATGTCACAGATGACTTGTGTATGCCACAACATTCAGGGAGCAATCTTGTCGTTTCATAGTTTGTCAAGTTATTCACATTTGCTGCGAGATTGCTTGGCATCACATTGAGAAAATAATATGCCCGTCATACAATTCCTAATGTATTACTTTTATTTACGTAATAGTACAGAATTAATACCTGAAATTGGTCCACATTATTGAGAGATAACTCACATGAGTAAAATAAAAATCTGGATGCTAATATATACTGGGGAAATGTAATATAAATATAAGATGTTGGTAGTATCCAATATATTGTACTACACTTTGCTGACTCCTGTATATATAGACATTGGTTTGCTTTTAGTCAATTAATATGCAGTAGAGGGCTTTTAGTCAATTAATATGCAGTAGAGGGGAAGAAAAATACGATAAAAGAGCGAAAGGCAAGTATTGAAAGGACATGGGAAATACTACTTAGGGGTCATTAATGTGTTATGTACTTATGCTGGAACTAATTTGCTACTTAGTTGCTACCTTGGCATCCCTCTGAAAGTAAATAGATGGTATAGATGACACTTATTTTACTTAGAAGCACTCTCTACAGAGAGTATTTCTTGTAGAAAAAACTCACAGACATGATCTATATTGACAATTTTAGTTTTGACAGAGATGAAGAAGTAACCAATTTTGGACATGCGGATGGCATTCAAATATGTCGGTTGCCAAACTGAATCAAGAAAGCCACAACACGTAAAAAATTGTAAACCATGGCAAGTAGTTTGTAATATCTGCATATTTAGATTGAACAAACTGGTGTGTGCAGAATGCAAAATACTATCCCTGCAAGTCATCACAAACAAACATTATGTAAGTAAAACAAGTCCGCATTGTAATGTTATGAATCCCGGAAACATCAGAAGGACACTGTTAGATTTCGTAAAAGGGACTTATGAAAAACAATGAAAGAAAGTTAGCAAGTTCTCTTATCTGAAAGTATAAACATGACAGAGGTATACACTAATTAGAGAACGTAATTGATTCAGTCTTTCAACTATATATTTCTTCTAATTTGCTATTGGAGGATCTCTAACTCCACAAGGAATAACATAAATTTTTTGGCTCCTTTTTTCTAAAACTTCTTATTATATGAAAATTGAGAAACCATTGTTGCCTAAAATACAGAACTACCATTTGCCAAATATGTCGGTTGCCAAACTGAATCAAGAAAGCCACAACACGTAAAAAATTGTAAACCATGGCAAGTACTTTGTAATATCTGCATATTTAGATTGAACAAACTGGTGTGTGCAGAATGCAAAATACTATCCCTGCAAGTCATCACAAACAAACATTATGTAAGTAAAACAAGTCCGCATTATAATGTTATGAATCCCGGAAACATCAGAAGGACACTGTTAGATTTCGTAAAAGGGACTTCTGAAAAACAATGAAAGAAAGTTAGCAAGTTCTCTTATCTGAAAGTATAAACATGACAGAGGTATACACTAATTAGAGAACGTAATTGATTCAGTCTTTCAACTATATTTTTCTTCTAATCTGCTATTGGAGGATCTCTAACTCCACAAGGAATAACATAAATTTTTTGGCTCCTTTTTTCTAAAACTTCTTATTATATGAAAATTGAGAAACCATTGTTGCCTAAGATACAGAACTACCATTTGCCACCTTTGCGGACATATTTGAGCCAAATCATAATACTAAAAGAACGGCAGACTTCTAGTTAAATCATTGTATAGTGCCTACCAAATAATGTTTACTCTATATTGGAAGGAGTACTTGGATTCAATCAAACATCTACAATAGAAGTATAGAACTACTATAAACAATATTGTTAAACGGTGGATTGTGAGAAAGAAACAATTCAATAGATTACTGTGGAGAATTCTTGTACTCCTACCACTCTCAGTTGATAGAAGTGGACCACTCCTTTACCACTTGTGTCTTCGTTGCTGCATATGTCTAATACTTTATATCCCATTTTTGTAACCATTTCATGCCCAATTGTCTGAAAAATCATAACAACATATCAAGCAGAGGAGAGTCACTTCCCCAACGAGCAGAATGAATAGCGTGACCTTGCAGCACCTTATGGCCATGGGTAGCACCGTAGCAGGATTATATCACACACCTGGGTAAGGATGGTTAGATGGAATCCAAGATGACACAGAATCCACAAACCACAACTGCGGAAGGCGGAGAAGGACGATGGCGTGTCCCTGCAGAAGATCAGAATTGGAAATTGAGCATAGACAGGAGAGGATGTGATGCGAAAAAATGATGCACAAGATTAGTGGGTGGCTCACCGGCGGCGATGGCAGATTAACTGTGAACGGAGGCTTGAAGACTGACAGAGGATGAAGCATATATACAGAGGTCTATACCCCAAGGCAGCGGAAATAATGAGAACATCACCCGTCATGAATCTGCGCAGAGAAACTGAATAATGATTGCGGCGGGGGCTGCTGATAGAAAACGAGAACGAGGGAGAGGCACCACTGCTCGAGGTCATGGTGGGCGGCGGTGCCGGGAAGGCTACGTCGCGTCCAGCCGCCCGGATCGCCATGGCCGTCGCTCCGGGACCGTTAGCGACCTAGGTCGGCCGGCCATGGGAACAGCCGCCAGGCGAAAGGTGTTGGAGGCGTTTGGTCTTGGGAAGAAAACGGTGGCTTCACGAAGGGGATGGTGCTGCAGGCCCATTAGGCCCAATTTAATCTGAGACACCGAAAAAAGCGACCAGAGCAGTGGCCCATGACAATTAGCAATCCCTAATAGCGAACGAGGCCAGATGAGGAGCGATTGACAGTAAATCTAACGGCCAAAAATGCCCAAGATTGATAATCCGACGGCTACGGACACTGATGGCCTGAGAGGGCAGAAAGAGTGCTCAGTTATAATGTATCTAATAAATTGTGCACTATAATCAAATTCTAACAAAAAATCATTAAATGGATATAAATGCCCATGGATGCAATTCCAATGGTAGGGGAGTTCAAGGCGAGGCTCCTATGCTTATTAAAACCATGACAGCGATACGAAGAATCCATTTGCTATTCTAATATTCTGTTAGGTAAAAGAAAATGCACTAGCGACTGATTGGCCACGAGGCTGATGGCTGACTATTCCTCTAACAGATCAACCTTGACATGTATTATGATTCTGCCCCAAGGGCTATCCCCCTCCGGTTTATATAGACACTGAGAGGGCTAGGGTTACACAAAATCAGTTCCACAGGGAAGGAAACAATACACCGGATTATAAATCTTGATGTCCACGTAAGGAGAGTCCGAACCGGACACGATGAAATAACAGCTGGCCTTGTATCTTCGCGGCCCACCAGTCCGGCCCATAGACCGGACGCCCGAGGATCCCTTAATCCAAGACTCCCTTAGTAGCCCCCAAACTCGCCTTCAAATGATGGGATAGTATTCAGCTTCAAGTCTTCGGCCTTGCAAGGTAGGTTCTCCATTATGCTTCAGGTTCATCAACAGTCCGGCTTCTGCCGAATAGGCAATCTTCAAAAATCTTCCCTGTAGTCGCTTCAATTTCCGTGCGCTGAATGAATGCGAACGGTCCGTGATTTTTGCAAATAAGTCCTTCAATACGCTCGGGCGGCATCAATATAAAGAGATCTAGATCCCCAATGCCATCCCACATCGCGCAAAAGGAAAAACAACTCATGTTAGCCACAAGCAAAAAGCTTTCGACATGGCGAATGCTCTGAGCTCTTCCTCCCGCCCTCAAGGCCCTCAGGAAGGTGATTGGCAGAGCTGCTCCTTTCCCCATCTCCAGCTAAGTCGTCTTCAGACGCAAGGATACCTCTCTCCCGCAGATCTGGTTCCCATCCGAGCGGGTATGGCCGCCATTGGCAACGAGGTGATGGCCGAGAATTTTCCCAATCCCAACAAGGAGGAGAGGGTGTGCTTCGTCCCGTTCTTACTACGGGGCCTGGGGTTTCCAATTCATCCCTTTTGAGGGGTCTATTGGAGCATTATGGCATTCAACTGCACGATCTTACCCCAGGTTCGATTCTGCACATCTCGGGTTTCGTTGCTTTCTGCGAGATGTTTTTGGGCATAGAGGCTCACTTTGGGCTATGGAAGAAGTTCTTCTGCCTCGTGCTCCGCCACCAAGAAGGTTCTTCATACGAAGTAGGCGGTGCCGAAGTGTGGTGCATAGCCGGATCCGGATACCTCGCCGGGACTCCCAAGGAGGTATATGCACAATGGCACTCCTAATTGTTTTATATTGAAGATGTTCTGTTGCCGGACCCAGTGCGGCGAGGCCTCCCGGAGTTTTCCAGTGCTCCTTTAAGGAAGCGATTCAACTGGCGCCCCCGCAGTCCGAAGGAAGAGGACATTGCAGAGATAAAGAGATTGGTTAACAAGGTCAGGCTGCTAACCCATACCGGACTCACGATTATCGAGGTCATGGTCATCGTAATAAAGAGGTGCATACAACCTCTTCAATCCCGGCTGGGTCCGTTGTGGAATTACAACGAAACAGACGATGCATCCCGCTATAGGAAGCACGGTCCGGATACTTCGGCCGAATTGGCAATAATTCTGGCCGATTTGTATAAACGCGAAAAGGAAGATTTCCTCCGCCTGAACTGCCGCGAAGGGTACCATATGTACTACCCTGTCGAATGGGTAAGGTTTTAACAAACTAGCCCCATCATCGTTTCTGTCCGAATTTAATCAATACTCGCCCTTGCCATCTGCAGTCATGGAGGAAGATGATCGAGGACGTTCATTGTCCCACTCCACAACCCGAGGATCCCGATCGTGACAAGGATGTGGGCCTTGGCGAGGATCCGGACATATATATAGTATTTGACAATGGAGTGTTCTTCCAAGCGAGCTTCGACGGCCAAGAAGTGGCTATTGTTGCTGATTACCCCCGCCTCTACCCCTTCTGTATTTTGAGTATTCGGAAGACTTTAAATTCTTCCGTATCCATTATACTAACTCACAAGTGTTCAATAGGATCGACGCTCAACAGCTCGGGAAACTGAGGGGGCGAATCCTGCACGGGGTCGTCGTTCAAAGCGACGAGGGACGGACATTACAGCTGAGGCTCCAGCGCCCCAAAAAAGGTATATCTGCTCAAACCATGTGTTCAAATATAAATCCAGTCCATTTGCTAAGGTTTTATCATTTGCTCCGACCCCCTCGCTTTTCCCCTCTAGGCTTCCTCTGGCGCGGGACGGAGCGGGCTGGGGGGTGTCCCTAGGCGGCGGCGGTCCGACGTGGTGGCGGGGTCCTGGCGCTACTCGGGCAGATGGCTGGACGGCGGCGTCACCGTTGGTGGCAGGGTAGCGCGGCGGCGCGTCCTGGCAGCGCCCTCTCGGCCCAGATCTGGGCCCTTCGGGCCCCATCTGGGCCCCGGGCGGCGTGAGGTGAGCCTGTGGCGCGACCTCCAGGAGGCCGGGGCATGGCGGCAAGCGGCGGCGGGCTGGCGACGCGGATACCGAATTGCTGTACCGTGGCCGGCAGGGCTTTGCGGGCCCGTTTGGGCCCGGCCGGGCCAGGGGTGGCCTGGTGTGCCCTGCTGCCGCATCCGGCCTCCCGCACGTTGGCGGGGGAGGTGGGTCCCTCCTGCTCGATAGCGGTGCCGCTGCTTTCGTCGTTTGGTGTTTCTCTTCGGGTCTCTTGGCCTCGTGGTGGTGTTCGCAGTGAGGCGGCATGGGTGGTGGCTCAACCGTGATGGCGCAAGGTGGTGGGCGGAGGTTTGGCTGGTCGGCTCCGGTTCGGTCGAGCGGCGGGGTTTGGAATGTGGGAGAAATCCTTGTCGGTCTTCGGCTCCGATGCGGTGACGCCTGCGGGTGCCACCATTCCTTCCTGGAGGGTGTCATTGTTATCTATCCCCCAACTCCCTCCGCGTGCCGGGGGAAACCCTAGAACCTGTCCAGGTAGCAGCGTCGTCGGCGTCGCATTCCCTCTTGGGGGTGCTGCTTGGTACGCGGCGGATCGAAGCCTCGGGCTATGGTGGTTTGTCTCCGGTGGGCGCAGCGATGGCGGGTCATCCACGCTTGGTTGAGCTGTCGTTGTTGGCATTTGTTTCTTCTTCTTTTTCTTTTGGGCTTGTTGTGCTGCTCACCCTAACGATCTGTAATCGGTGTTGGTTGCTTTGGAATACAAAACAAGGAAAACCCTTTTTTGATAACAATTTGCCGCATTAAATTCGGTAGACGCATATATTCGAGCTACCTAAGATGGACTTGCCAGAGCTACTTTACTGTTTGCCAAGGTTATATAGGTGAAAAGTTTTTACCTAAACCTGTATATCAGTAACCCCCGAGACTTAAAGTGATGAGGCTAACCGATTTAAGGATCGATATGACCTGCAGGTTCTCAAAGAGGAAAATGCCAAGCTGTCTCAAGAGCTGAAATCAGCCCAGTCGAAGCTAGGCACTATATCAGCCGAACTGGCGAAAGCCAAGAAGGTTGCTATCCCTTCATCCAAGGAAAGGCGACTGGGCCGATGAATTGTATATAGTGTGTTGTTGTGTAGTGCGTCGAGCCTTCGCTCGGATGTATCCACCGTTTCTATCTTCTTTCTCAAAATTCGTCAAGAGTTTCTCAAGCATCCTGTGTTGCATCGCAAGCATACGTGTATGCATTCTCATCTCATAAAAAATAAGAAGCATCCGTGTACGTAAGTTCAGTTTATGTACCGGAGCACATTTGTTTTGAAGAATCGGAGCGGCTACAAGTAAGTCGACTGAACAAAAAAGAGGTCAGTCGATTTCTGAAAACAAGAAAACAAGAAGAAACAAAAGAAAACTGACTGACCCAAAAATAAGGCCAGTCAATCAGCCCAGTACCCAGGCTTCTGTTTCTTCTGCGTTTTCTGTTTCAGCCAGAAGCTAAACGGGCTAGAGGAGCAACGACTTCACCATAAAGGAAGACGACGGCCATGAGTTGGATTAGTATGCACTAGTAGAAAAAACCCATCAGTCCCGGTTGGTAAAGGCCTTTTGTCCCGGTTTCTGAACCGGGACTAAAGGGTCGTTACTAATGCCCTGACCCTTTAGTTCCGGTTCAGTCCAGAACCGGGACAGATGGGCCTCCACATGGCCACTACGGGCAGCCCTGGTAGGGGGGCCTTTGGTTCCGGTTGGTGGTACTAACCGGGACCAATAGGCATCCACGCATCAGCATTTCAATGGCTTGGGTTTTTGTTTTTTTTTGGAAGGGGGGTTGGGGGTTTGGGGGGGTTAATTTAGGTGTTTCATATATTGTGTTAGTTAGCTAATTAATAGGAAGAAGTGTCCTCTCTTATCTTCGTGCTTGGTCGACCTACGTACTATATACATAAAGAGGCCCTCGACACGCTAGCTAGTAAGAAAAAAGAAGGAAACCATTAAGTACAGAAGTTCGTCATGCATACCGAGAGAAGTGATTGATCGACCTCTCCTTCTCCGAGAGATTGGTCGAACAACAAGTTTTCGTATTATCTATCCGACGCTACTGGCTACATACATATACAATTTTTAAGATCTCTTACAATCCCCTAGCATTTGAAATCAACTTCCATATGGTATTCTCCGGCTTTATTGCTGACGTGGTCAAGAAAAAATCCCGCCAATTCCTCTTGAATTGCTTTCATGCGATCTTGTGGTAGGAGTTCTTTCCGCATCTGCCACGTCTAATTTGAAGAAGGGGGTTAATACACATATATATATAAATGAAACTCAACCGAAATGATGGTGTAATAAAATGAAATTGTGAATATTATTGCTTACGCACTTCATATTGTCTTTTAGAGTAGCCCCGCTTATTTTTCAAAGTCGCGTTGTAGATGAACTCGCACACGTAGTATCCACAGAAATTATTCCCTTATTACTGCCACAAGCACTTTACGAGAAATAGAGGTCAATCAAACTGATAATGAAGCATTATAAATGGCATTGATGAAAGTATAGCTATAGAATCAACGGAAGATGCGCGCAACTAGCTAGCTATATAGTAGTACTTACTTTCGGGTATGTATATCGCAGCTCCTTCGGCAGTCCCGGAGCTTCTGCGGTGAACTGTTTCCAAACCCTGCAAGACAAAGAAAATAATAATTATTACTTGAGATATCAGGAAATGAACAAAAAGTTGCCGATATGGTGCGATGATGATCGATTGAACTTACTTGTTGAGCAATTTAGTCATGTCCGCATAGGTTTCGGGATCTTTTAAATCTCGAGTCTAAGACGGTTACTAGTCCCGCTCAAGCTTAATCTCCAGAAGAACATAGTGGAAGCTGCGCACGCATGCATAACTCATCAATTACATTACTATAACCTCACTTTCGAGTAATAAGGGAAACCGAATATACTGCAGCAGTAACACTCACTTGAAGTTGTAAGGAAAGAGTATGGTATCTTTGTTTTGTTTTTTGATCAACGATTGTAGCAAGTTTGCATCGGCCTCTTCGGCGTGCTTTTTAACCTGAATTTCATCTATGATATTTGTGTTAATAAACCCAATATCATACATTTCTTGTTTTCTGCACTCGACGATCTTCAGTCTGCATAATATAGTGAGGATAATTAATTATAAATACATGCAATGAAAGAGCTGAGCTATATAGAGACTTAATGACAGAAATAGTACTGCAGACAGTAGCAAAAGACCGTTAATTTATCGAGGGCCTTTTGATTGAAGAACTCGAAGAACTCCTCAAATGGAACAGTCAACAGATCAGTTCCAACGAGGTCGTGCTCCTCTTTAATGTTCAGATACAAAGTATTCGTCCCCCCAGACTCTCTGCAGGTTTTCATGTATCAATTATGGAATCTTCGCATCATCGTTGTTAGAGATTTTTCATCTTTAATGAGAGGCTTCCCATACTCGTATCTGTGTTCGTCCACCTCCATGAAATCAGGAAGTTGATCGTCATGCAGGTAATCTGCAAGATTGCCATAACCGTCCACCGTCCCCGGAGCATTAGCAACGATGTCGCCGCTAGACACATTGAGCGGGGGGCACGATTGATTTGCTTGTTCGCCGAGCTGGGCAATTTTTTTCGCAGCTGCTCGTTCTTTTGACCTTTGATGTCCGGCGGTACTTCCCGACCTCCGCCTCTGGCTATCTTGCTAGACGCCGGAGCGAGACGGGCGGCTGCGGCGTTTGTCTTCTTCGTTCTTGCTTACGAGGCGGAGGAGAAAAGGACTACGACGCCCGGAGCAGCCAGGCGTGGCGGGTCTCTTCCGCCCTTCTTTGGCGGCGGAGAAGGAGGAGGCTGCTGGCTGCTCGGGCGCGCCGGCGCAGGAGGAGAAGGAGGCGGAGTGCCGCCACGCACCGGAGAAGGAGGGCGACTGCCCTGATCGTCACTCGCCGGAGGAGGAGGCGGTGGAGGAGGCGGAGTGCCCTGACTCGCCGGAGGAGGAGGCGGTGGAGGAGGCGGAGTGCCCTGACTCGCCGGAGGAGGAGGCGGTGGAGGAGGCGGAGTGCCCTGACTCGCCGGAGGAGGAGGAGGCGTCCAGTTCGGAAGCTTGATGAACTCCTTCCGCCATAGGCATGGAGTCTTCAGAGCATAACCCAGCCGAGTCTCCCCTTCACCGGTAGGGTGGTCAAGCTGGAGGTCCTCAAATCCCTCCGTTATTTCGTCCACCGTTACCCTAGCATATCCTTCTGGAATCGGACGATAGTGAAAAGTTGCGCCGGGTTCAGAAGGCCGAACTTGGCCGACAGCCGCCTTGACTTTTAAGTTCTGCCATTGCGCCATAAGGTGGCAATTTTGAGACTCCGTGATAAAATCCACGGGGTAGCTAGCAGGAGCCGTCAAGACATGCTCCGGCTGAAGCAGCTCGGTGGAAGCCACGCTGCTTCTCCGCTGAGATAGCGAGGTAACCGGGGAAAGCTTGGCGGTCGTTTGCTGCGATCGCTTCTCGTTCCTCTAGCCCTTGTACCCTTTTCGTGCAGCGCTGCAGTTGGCTCTGCTCGATTTCTTCCTCCTCTCACGGGTTTTGTAACCCCGCGTCCAGAAAACCAACCTTCCACGGTATGGAGCCTGGCGTGCCTCGATCGTGTCCGTCCTGGGTGCTCAGGATTCCCGAGGGCCATTGTGAGCTCGTCCTTCTCCCTATCTGGAACGAACGTCCCTTGCTGCACTGCATCGATATAGTGTCGAAGCCTCTTGACTTGTATTTTCAGTCCGTCCGTCCAACGGCACTTCCCTGATACAGGGTCCAAGGTTCCGCCAGCCCCGAAGAACCAAGTCCGGCAACGGTCTGGCCAGTTCATTGTCTCCGGTTCGATCCCTTTATCAAGCAGATCATTCTCAGCCTTGGACCACTTAGGCCGGGCTTTGAGGTAGCCACCTGACCCCGTGCGATGGTGAAACTTCTTCTTCGCATCATTTTGCTTGTTTTTCGCCAACATCTTCTTACTCTTTTCTGATGTCTTGTGGGCCACAAATGCGGGCCAGTGATCTCTGATCTTCTCATATTTGCCGATGAATTTTGGTGTCTCGTCTTTGTCGACAAACTTGTTCAGCTCTTTCCTCCACCTCCTGAATAGGCTTGCCATCTTCTTAAGAGCACAAGACTTGATTAATTGCTCTTTAGCGGCTTCTCCGGATCCTCCTCTGGCGGTAGGGTGAAATTTGCCTTCAGCTCGGTCAAAGATCATCTTTACGCATATCATTGACATAAGACACCTCGGGGTCTTCCTCCTTAGGCTTATACCATTGGTGGATGCTGATCGGGATCTTGTCCCTAACAAGAACCCGCACCGAGCAGGAAATGCGTTCTTTGTAGGATGGGTTCAATCGGTTCGCCCGTCGAGCGCGATTGCTGTGATCTCAAACCTTTCATCCGAGCTCATCTTTTTCTTCGGGCGTCGTCTCCTTACCGAAGTTGTGCTCGATCCGGAGGGCTAGAAAAAGGAAGAAAGACGAGAGTTAATTAATATGTGTACATATACCAAAACAATGAATGCATCAATTAACTAGTCAGCATGGGCTTAACTAATATATATATACCTGGCCGGACTCGGTTCGGTCACGGAGCGATCAAGACGGTCTCCTTCTTGTACCTCCATTGGGTCACGGAGCCATCATGAACATAGCCCTCTTCTTGTACCGGCATTAATGGGCGGAGCCATCATGAACATAGCCCTCTTCTTCACCCAATCCTTCCTGACCATCGGTGTCGTTGAGAAATGATGCAACGACATCACTTCCTTGTGCAATTATGTCCCCCAACATCGCTTCTATTGCTTTGCCTCGGGAGTGCTCCATAGTTTCTGCAAATATTTACAACATGTCAATTATTATTCAAACATGGTACAGATGGATATATATTAGTGGCAAACATAGAACTAGCTAGCTAATCACAATAAGGAATCATATTAATTAGTGGCCTCGACGCTGCTTCTCTAGGGTTTGGGGTGGCCTCGAGAATGCTTCAAGGAGGGGGTAATATCGACAACGCATTTAGATACATACACGGAAAATAATGTTCTCGGGGTGGGGGTATATCGACCCCCCCCCACGTGTTGAAGTTATTGGGAGGGGTTTATATCGACAACGATGACATACGTACATGGGAAAATAATATTATCGGGGAGGGGGTATATCGACCCCCCCCCCCACGTGTTGAAGTTATCGAGAGGGGGTATATCGACCCCCCCATGTGTTGAAGTTATCTGGAGGGGGTATATCACCCCCCACGTGTTGAAGTTATCGGGAGGGGTATATCGACCCCCCTCGTGTTGAAGTTATCGGGAGAACATATATACACAGAGAACATACAAACATATATACATTTTTATAAAAAAACAAAATACAAATCATCATATATATGAAAAAAATCTGAAAAGAAGCAATATACACAATACATATACTCACATATATACATATAATCTGAAAAAACAAGCATGTAATATAAGAAAAAAAACAGGGGAGGGGCGCCGGCCGGACCAACGGAGGGGCAGGGGTGCGGGTTCGGCGGCGAGGACGACAACGGGGCAGGGGGCGCGCGTTCGGCGGCGAGGACGACGATGGGGCCTTCGCGACGGCCGGCGAGGAAGGGGACGGGGCTGGGCGACGACGGGGGCAAGGCGTGACAGCGCTGGCGGGCAGGCCAGGCGTCGGGCGAGCAGGGCAGGCGGCGGCAGCGGCGACGGCGACCTCGGGCGGCTAGGGGAGGCGACGACGACGTCGGGGTAGGGGCCGGCATCGAGGAGCAGCGCAACAGCCTGGCGGCGTTGGAGAGAAGAATGGCGGGTGGGGGGAAATTTCCCAAGTGTTTGGTTATATAGGAAAGGCTTTGGTCCCCGTTCGTGGCACAAACCGGGACCAATGCCCCTTTTAGTCCCGGTTGGTGCCACCAACCGGGACGAAAGGCCTCTTTTCAGCAGCCCAAAGGGCGGGAAGCGGCAGCCTTTGGTCCCGGTTGTTGGCACCAACCGGGACTAAAAGGGGGCATTGGTCGGTTTGTGCCACGAACTGCCGATGCACCTTTAGTCGGTTGGTGGCACCAACCGGGACCAAAGGCCTGTCTTCAGAACTGAGTGCGGTGCGGTGGGATGTTTAGTACCACCTCACTAGTCGAGAGGGCTCGACGGTGGTTTATAAGCGCTGCTGCTGCGTTGACCACCGAGCTCCTCTCAAATCTTGACTTCTGGGCCTAAAGCAACTTATCTGCACTGTGGGCCTCTTTGGGCCTCCTGCGGGCTGAATCTGGCCCATGGTAGGGTTACTAGTCGTATTAATTTGTGGGGGCCCGATGGGAGGCACTTTTTGTTTTTGTTTTCTTTACTTATTGTTGCTATTTTTATTTTTTCCAGTTTTTTGTTTTGTTTTCTGCATTATTTATTTTCTTTTGTTTTTGCTTTATTTTTAATTATTTTTTCTTTTAGTTTTTGAAAAATTATAAACTTTCTGTTAGTGCCATTAGTTTTCAAATTTGAAAACACTTTTTTGTTTTTTTGTTTTCTTTGTTGCTTTATTTATTTTATTTTGTTTCTACTTACAACAAAATACTTATTGTTGCTATTTTTATTTTGTTTCCAGTTTTTTTGTTTTGTTTTCTGCATTATTTATTTTCTTTTTTTTGCATTATTTATTTTGTTTTTGAATTATTTATTTATTTTCGTGCGTGGAACCGGGACCAAAAGGTCCAGACGAACCGGGACCAATGGCCCACGTGGCTGCCCTCTTGAGAGTGTTCTTGGTGAGAACATAGTTGACAAGGAGCGAACCAGGATTAATGGTATTACGAGGGCCGAACCATAAGACATTAAATCATTTCAAATGAACTCTGAAGAAGTTGAAAGTTGGCATGGTATCATAATTTCACCCACATAGCATGTGCATGTACAAAACAGACAATGGTATCATACTCGTGTGTTACAAAGTTGGCATGGTATCATCATAATAGTTGCGGGAGAAAGTCTTCACTTTTTCTTCGCTTGTGTCATTTGCTTATTCTTGTAGTAACCATGTATAATCTTCATCGTTTATCGAGGATCTTGGGGTCAGCCTTGACTTTGAAGGGAGGAATTTCATGAAACTTTTCATAATCTTCAGACATGTCTGTCTTGCCCTCCACTCCCACGATGTCCCTTTTTCCTGAAATAACTATGTGGCGCTTTGGCTCATCGTATGATGTATTTGCTTCCTTATATTTTCTTTTTCTTGGTCTGGTAAACATGTCCTTCACATAGATAACCTGTGCCACATCATTGGCTAGGACGAACGGTTTGTCAGTGTACCCAAGATTTTTCAGATCCACTGTTGTCATTCCGTCTTGTGGGTCTACACATACCCGCCTCCTGACAGATTGACCCAGTTGCATTTAAATAAAGGGACCTTAAAATCTACTCCGTAGTCAAGTTCCCATATGTCCACTATGTAACCATAATATGTGTCCTTTCCCCTCTCGGTGGCTGCATCAAAGCAGACACCACTGTTTTGGTTGGTGCTCTTTTGATCTTGGTCGATCGTGTAAAATGTATTCCCATTTATCTCGTATCCTTTCCAAATCATTACAGTCGAAGATGGTCCCCTAGACAACAAGTACAGCTCATCACAAACAGTGCTGTCACCTACGAGACGATGTTTCCAACCAAGCTGCTGAAAGTCTGATGTGTTCACATGTAATCCGGTTGTCGCCTTTGCTCCGGTGTTTGGGCGCACTTTGTTCTTGTGTTCATCGACATACGGGGTCACCAAGGTAGAGTTACGTAGAAGCGTAGTGTGCTTGAGACCAAGAATATCCGTCCCTGCATATTATTGAGTCCCTTCCAAGCGAGCCTTTTCCAGTCAGTCTCCCCTCATACCGCAATTTAGGGAGACCTACCTTCTTAAGGCCAGGAATGAAGTTAACACAAAACCCGATGACATCCTATGTTTGATGGCCCATGGAGATGCTTCCTTCTGGCCTAAGCTGATTCTGGACATATTTCTTTAGGACTCCCATGAACCTCTCAAAGGGAACATATTGTGTAGAAATACGGGCCGAGAATGACAATCTCGTCGACTAGATGAACTAGGGCGTGCATCATGATATTGAAGAAGGATGGTGGGAACACCAGCTCGAAAGCCCGACAAGACATTGCGCCACATCACTCCTTAAGCGTTGAATGCGATTTCTGGATCGATCACCTTACGAGATATTGCATTGAGGAATGCACATAGCTTCACAATGGCTAATCGGACGTTTTACGGTAGAAGCCCCTCAATACAACCGGAAGCAGTTGTGTCATAATCACGTGGCAGTCATGAGACTTTAGGTTACGGAACTTTTCTCTGGCATATTTATTATTCCCTTTATATTCGACGAGAAGCCAGTCGGGACCTTCATACTGAGCAGGCATTCAAAGAAGATTTCTTTCTCTTCTTTCGTAAGATCGTAGCTGGCAGGACCTTCCATACTGCTTCAGAGGCATGCCGTCTGTTTCGTGCAAGCATTGCAGGTCCTCCCGTGCCTCAGGTGTATCTTTTGTCTTCCCATACACGCCCAAGAAGCCTAGCAGGTTCACGCAAAGGTTCTTCGTCACGTGCATCACGTCGATCGAAGAGCGGACCTCTAGGTCTTTTTAGTAGGGTAGGTCCCAAAATATAGATTTCTTCTTCCACATGGGTGCGTGTCCCTCAGCGTCATTCGGAACAGCTAGTCCGCCGGGACCCTTTCCAAAGATTACGTGTAAATCATTGACCATAGCAAATGCGTGATCACCGATGCATGGCGGGCTTCTTCCTGTGATCTGCCTCGCCTTTGAAATGCTTGCCTTTCTTTCTACATTGATGGTTGGTCGGAAGAAATCGATGATGGCCAGGTACACATTCTTCCTGCAGCTTCCCAGGTATATACTATCGGTGTCAAGTAAACAGTGCGTGCATGTGTGGTATCCCTTGTTTGTCTATCCTGAAAGGTTACTCAGAGCGGGCCAATCATTGATGGTCACGAACAGCAACACGTTTAGGTCAAATTCCTCCTGTTTGTGCTCATCCCACGTACGTACACCATTTCCATTCCACAGTTGTAAAAGTTCTTCAACTAATGGCCTTAGGTACACATCAATGTCGTTGCCGGGTTGCTTAGGGCCTTGGATGAGAACTGGCATCATAATGAACTTCCGCTTCATGCACATCCAAGGAGGAAGGTTATATATACATAGAGTCATGGGCCAGGTGCTATGATTGCTGCTCTGCTCCCCGAAAGGATTAAGGCCATCCGCGCTTAAAGCAAACCATACGTTCCTTGGGTCACTTGCAAACTCATCCCAGTACTTTCTCTCGATTTTTCTCCACTGCGACCCGTCAGGCGGGTGCTCTCTGAAGGAAATATGCCCTAGAGGCAATAATAAAGTTATTATTTATTTCCTTATATCATGATAAATGTTTATTATTCATGCTAGAATTGTATTAACCGGAAACATAATACATGTGTGAATACATAGACAAACAGAGTGTCACTAGTATGCCTCTACTTTACTAGCTCGTTAAATCAAAGATGGTTATGTTTCCTAACCATAGACATGAGTTGTCATTTGATTAACGAGATCATATCATTAGGAGAATGATGTGATTGACTTGACCCATTCCATTAGCTTAGCACTTGATCGTTTAGTATGTTGCTTATGCTTTCTTCATGACTTATACAAAGTTCCTGCAACTATGAGATTATACAACTCCGTTTACGGAGGAACATTTTGTGTGCTACCAAACGTCACAACGTAATCGGGTGATTATAAAGGTGCTCTCAGATGTCTCCAAAAGTATATGTTGAGTTGGCATGAATCAAGATTAGGTTTTGTCACTCCGATTGTCGGAGAGGTATCTCTGGGCCTTCTCGGTAATACACATCACATAAGCCTTGCAAGCATTGCAACTAATGAGTTAGTTGTGAGATGATGTATTACGGAACGAGTAAAGAGACTTGCCAGTAACGAAATTGAACTAGGTATTGGATACCGACGATCGAATCTCGGGCAAGTAACATACCGATGACAAAGGGAACAACGTATGTTGTTATGCGGTCTGACCGATAAAGATCTTCGTAGAAAATGTAGGAACCAATATGGGCATCCAGGTCCCGCTATTGGTTATTGACCGGAGATGTGTCTCGGTCATGTCTACATTGTTCTCGAACCGTAGGGTCCACACGCTTAAGGTTTCGATGGCGGTTATATTATGAGTTTGTGTATTTTGATGTACCGAAGAAGTTCGGAGTCCGGATGTGATCACGGACATGACGAGGAGTCTCGAAATGATCGAGACATAAAGATTGATATATTGGACGGCTATATTCGGACACGGAAAGGTTCGGAAGTTTCCGGAGAAAGACGGAGTGCGGAGGGTTACTGAACCCCGGGAAGTAATGGGCCTTATTGGGCCAAGAGGGAGAGAGAGGGCTGCGCCAGGAGGTGGCGCCCCCATGGGGAGTCCGAATTGGACAAGGAGGCGCGCGCCCCTTCCCTCCCTCTCCCTCTCTCTTTCCTTCCCCTTCCTCCTTCCTAGTTGGACTAGGAAAGGGAGTCCTACTCCCACTAGGAGGAGGACTCCCCCTCTTGGCGCACCTCCTTGGGACGGCCGGCCCTCCCCCTTGCTCCTTTATATACGGGGGCAGGGGGGCACCCTAGGATATACAAGTTGATCCTTGAGATCGTTCCTTAGCCGTGTGCGGTGCCCCCCTCCACCATATTCCACCTCGGTCAAATCGTAGCAGTGCTTAGGCGAAGCCCTGCGTTGGTAGAACATCAAGATCGTCACCACGCCGTCGTCTTGTGGAACTCTCTCTCCGGAGCTTTGCTGGATCGGAGCCCGAGGAGCGTCACCGAGCTGTACGTGTGCCAAGAACTCGGAGGTGCCGGAGTAACGGTGCTTGGATCGGTTGGATCGCGAGGAGAACGAACGACTACTTCCTCTACGTTGTGATTGCTTCCGCTCCGGTCTCACGAGGGCACGTAGACAACACTCTCCCCTCTCGTTGCTATGCATCACCATGATCTTGCGTGTGCGTAGGAAATTTTTGAAATTACTACGTAACCCAACGGTGGCATCCGAGCCTAGGTTTTTATGGTTTGATGTTTTGCACGAGTAGAACACAAGTGAGTTGTGGGCGATACAAGTCATACTGCCTACCAGCATGTCATACTTTGGTTCAGCGGTATTGTGAGATGAAGCGGCCCGGACCGACATTACGCATACGCTTACGCGAGACTGGTTTCACCGTTACGAGCACTCGTGCTTAAAGGTGGCTGGCGGGTGTCTGTCTCTCTCACTTTAGTTGAACCGAGTGTGGCTACGCCCGGTCCTTGAGAAGGTTAAGACGGAGTCTATTTGACGAAGTATCGTTGTGGTCTTGATGCGTAGGTGAGATTGGTTCTTGCTTAAGCCCGTAGCAGCCACGTAAAATTTGCAACAACAAAGTAGAGGACGTCTAACTTGTTTTGCAGGGCATGTTGTGATGTGATATGGTCAAGACGTGATGCTATATTTTATTGTATGAGATGATCATGTTTTGTAACCGAAGTTATCGGCAACTGGTCGAGCCATATGGTTGTCGCTTTATTGTATGAAATACAAACGCAATAATTGCTTTACTTTATCACTAAGCGGTAGCGATAGTCGTAGAAGCAATAGATGGCGAAAGCGACAACGATGCTACGATGGAGATCAAGGTGTCGCGCCGGTGACAATGGTGATCACGACGGTAAGCTTGAGATGGAGATCACAAGCACAAGATGATGATGGCCATATCATATCACTTATATTGATTGCATGTGATGTTTATCCTTTATGCATCTTATCTTGCTTTGATTGACGGTAGCATTATAAGATGATCTCTCACTAAAAATTATCAAGAAGTGTTCTCCCTGAGTATGCACCGTTGCTAAAAGTTCGTAGTACCCAGACACCACGTGATGATCGGGTGTGATAAGTTCTACGTCCATCTACAACGGGTGCAAGCCAGTTTTGCACACGCAGAATACTCAGGTTAAACTTGACGAGCCTAGCATATGCAGATATGGCCTCGGAACACGGAGACCTAATGGTCGTGCGTTAATCATATAGTATATATTAACAACATAGTGATGTTCACCATTGAAAACGACTCCATCTCACGTGATGATCGGTTATGGATTAGTTGATTTGGATCACGTAATCACTTAGATGACTAGAGAGATATCTGTCTAAGTGGGAGTTATTTAATATGATTAATTAAAACTTAAATTTATCATGAACTTAGTACCGATAGTATTTTGCTTGTCTATGTTTCTTGTAGATAGATGGCTCGTGCTGTTGTTCCGTTGAATTTTAATGCGTTCCTTGAGAAAGCAAAGTTGAAAGATGATGGTAGCAATTACACGGACTGGGTCCGTGATTTGAGGATTATCCTCATTGCTGCCTGGAAGAATTAAATCCTGGAAGCACCGCTGGGTGCCGAACTGCTGCGAGAACAACGCCGAAGTTGTGAGCGTCTGGCGAGCAAAGTCGATGACTACTCTATAGTTCGGTGTGCCATGCTTTACGGCTTAGAACCGGGTCTTCAACGACGTTTTGAGCGTCATGGAGCATATGAGATGTTCCAAGAGTTGAAGTTAATATTTCAAGCAAATGCCCGGATTGAGAGATATGAAGTCTCCAATAAGTTCTATAGCTGCAAGATGGAGGAGAATAGTTACGTCGGTGAGCACATACTCAAAATGTCCGGGTATAATAATCACTTAATTCAGCTGGGAGTTAATCTTCCGGATGATAGTGTCATTGACAGAATTCTCCAATCAACGCCACCAAGCTACAAGAGCTTCGTGATGAACTATAATATGCAAGGGATGACTAAGACAATTCTGAGCTCTTCGCAATGCTAAAAGCAGCGGAGGTAGAAATCAAGAAAGAGCATCAAGTGTTGATGGTCAACAAGACCACTAGTTTCAAGAAAAGGGCAAAGGGAAGAAGAAGGAAACTTCAAAAGAACAGCAAGAAAGTTGCTGCTCAAGAGAAGAAACCCAAGTCTGGACCTAAGCCTGAAATCGAGTGTTTTTACTGCAAGCAACCGGACACCGGAAGCGGAACTGCCCCAAGTATTTGGCGGATAAGAAGGATGGCAAGGTGAACAAAGGTATATGTGATATACATGTTATTGATGTGTACCTTACTAGAGCTCGTAGTAGCACTGGGTATTTGATCCGGTTCTGTTGCTAATATTTGCAACTCGAAACAGGGACTACGGAATAGACGAGCAATCGGCAAAGGGCGAGGTGACGATGCGCGTGGGAAAGCGGTTCCAAAGTCAATGTGATCGCGGTCGGCACGCTACCTCTACATCTACCTTCGGGATTAGTTTTAGACCTAAATAATTGTTATTTGGTGCCGCGTTGAGCATGAACATTATATCTGGATCTTGTTTGATGCGAGACGGTTATTCATTTAAATCAGAGAATAATGGTTGTTCTATTTATATGAGTAATATCTTTTATGGTCATGCACCCTTGAAGAATGGTCTATTCTTGTTGAATCTCGATAGTAGTGATACACATATTCATAATGTCGAAGCCAAAAGATGCAGAGTTGATAATGATAGTGCAACTTAGTTGTGGCACTTGCCGTTTAGGTCATATCGGTGTAAACGCATGAAGAAACTCCATACAGATGGACTTTTGGAATCACTTGATTATGAATCACTTGGTACTTGCGAACCGTGCCTCATGGGCAAGATGACTAAAACACCGTTCTCGGTTGTATGGAGAGAGCATCAGATTTATTGGAAATCATACATACGGATGTATGTGGTCCGATGAATGTTGAAGCTTCGTGGCGGATATCGTTATTTTCTCACCTTCACAGATGATTTAAGCAGATACGGGTATATCTACTTGATGAAACATAAATCTGAAACATTTGAAAAGTTCAAAGAATTTCAGAGTGAAGTTGAAAATCATCGTAACAAGAAAATAAAGTTTCTACGATCTGATCGTGGAGGAGAATATTTGAGTTCTGAGTTTGGTCTACATTTGAAGCAATGCGGAATAGTTTCGCAACTCACGCCACCGGGAACACCACAGCGTAATGGTGTGTCGAACGTCATGTCGTACTTTACTAGATATGGTGCGATCTATGATGTCTATTTCGATTTACCGCTATCGTTTTGGGGTTATGCTTTAGAGACGGCCGCATTCACGTTAAATAGGACACCGTCAAAATCCGTTGAGGCGACACCTTATGAACTATGGTTTAGCAAGAAACCAAAGTTGTCGCTTCTGAAAGTTTGGGGTTGCGATGCTTATGTGAAAAACTTCAACCTGATAAGCTTGAACCCAAATCGGAAAATGTGTCTTCATAGGATACCCAAAGGAGACAATTGGGTATACCTTCTATCACAGATCCGAAGGCAAGACATTCGTTGCTAAGAATGGATCCTTTCTAGAGAAGGAGTTTCTCTCGAAAGAAGTGAGTGGGAGGAAAGTGGAACTTGATGAGGTAATAGTACCAGCTCCCTTATTGGAAAGTAGTTCATCACGTAAATCGGTTTCGTGACACCTACACCGATTAGCGAGGAAGATAATGATAATGATCATGAAACTTCAGATCAAGTTGTCACCGAACCGTGGATCAACCAGAATAAAATCCGCACCAGAGTGGTACGGTAATCCTATTCTGGAAGTCATGATACTAGATCATGGTGAACCTACGAACTATGAAGAAGCGATGGTGAGCCCAGATTCCACAAAATGGCTTGAAGCCATGAAATCCGAGATGGGATCCATGTATGAGAACAAAGTATGGACTTTGGTTGACTTGCCCGATGATCGGCAAGCCATTGAAAATAAATGGATCTTTAAGAAGAAGACTGACGCTGATGGTAATATAACTATCTATAAAGCTCGACTTGTTGCGAAAGGTTTTCGACAAGTTCAAGGGGTTGACTACGATGAGACTTTCTCACCCGTAGCGATGCTTAAGTCTGTCCGAATCATGTTAGCAATTGCCGCATTTTATGATTATGAAATTTGGCAAATGGATGTAAAAACTGCATTCTTGAATGGATTTCTAGAAGAAGAGTTGTATATGATGCAACCAGAAGGTTTTGTTGATCCAAAAGGCGCTAACAAAGTGTGCAAGCTCCAGCGATCAATTTATGGTGCAGTGCAAGCCTCTCGGAGTTGGAATAAACGCTTTGATAGTGTGATCAAAGCAAATGGTTTTATCTGAGACTTTTGGAGAAGCTTTGTATTTACAAGAAAGTGAGTGGGAGCTCTGTAGCATTTCTAATATTATATGTGGACGACATATTGTTAATTGGAAATGATATAGAATTTCTGGATAGCATAAAAGGATACTTGAATAAAAGTTTTTCAATGAAAGACCTCGGTGAAGCTGCTTACATATTGGGCATCAAGATCTATAGAGATAGATCAAGACGCTTAATTGGACTTTCACAAAGCACATACCTTGATAAAGTTTTGAAAAAGTTCAAAATGGATCAGGCAAAGAAAGGACTTTTACGTGTTACAAGGTATGAAATTGAGTCGGACTCAATGCCCGACCACAGCAGAAGATAGAGAGAAAATGAAAAATGTTCCTATGCTTCAGCCATAGGCTCTATCATGTATGCAATCTTGTGTACCAGACACTGACGTATGCTTAGCAATAAGCTTGGCAGGAAGGTACCAAAGTAATCCAGAGTGGATCATCGGACAGCGGTCAAGAACATCTGAAATACACGAAAAGGACTAAGGATATGTTTCTCGTATATGGAGGTGACAAAGAGCTAATCGTAAATGGTTACGTCGATGCAAGCTTTGACACTGATCCGGACGATTCTAAATCGCAAACCGGATACGTATTTTTATTAAACGGTGGAGCTGCCAGTTGGTGCAGTTCTAAACAAAGCGTCGTGTCGGGATCTACATGTGAAGCGGAGTATATAGTTGCTTCGGAAGCAGCAAATGAAGGAGTCTGGATGAAAGAGTTCATTTCCGATCTAGGTGTCATACCTAGTGCATCGGGACCAATGAAGATCTTCTGTGACAATACTGGTGCAATTGCCTTGGCAAAGGAATCCAGATTTCACAAGAGGACCAAGCATATCAAGAGACGCTTCAATTCCATTCGGGACCAAGTCCAAGTGGGAGACATAGAGATTTGCAAGATACATACGGATCTGAATGTTGCGAGACCCATTGACTAAGCCTCTTCCACGAGCAAAACATGATCAGCACCAAGACTCCATGGGTGTTAGAATCATTCTTGTATAAACTAGATTATTGACTCTAGTGCAAGTGGGAGACTGAAGGAAATATGCCCTAGAGGCAATAATAAAGTTATTATTTATTTCCTTATATCATGATAAATGTTTATTATTCATGCTAGAATTGTATTAACCGGAAACATAATACATGTGTTAATACATAGACAAACAGAGTGTCACTAGTATGCCTCTAGTTTACTAGCTCGTTAAATCAAAGATGGTTATGTTTCCTAACCATAGACATGAGTTGTCATTTGATTAACGGGATCATATCATTAGGAGAATGATGTGATTGACTTGACCCATTCCATTAGCTTAGCACTTGATCGTTTAGTATGTTGCTTATGCTTTCTTCATGACTTATACAAAGTTCCTGCAACTATGAGATTATACAACTCCGTTTACGGAGGAACATTTTGTGTGCTACCAAAGCGTCACAACGTAATCGGGTGATTATAAAGGTGCTCTCAGATGTCTCCAAAAGTATATGTTGAGTTGGCATGAATCAAGATTAGGTTTTGTCACTCCGATTGTCGGAGAGGTATCTCTGGGCCTTCTCGGTAATACACATCACATAAGCCTTGCAAGCATTGCAACTAATGAGTTAGTTGTGAGATGATGTATTACGGAGCGAGTAAAGAGACTTGCGATGTGAAATTGAACTAGGTATTGGATACCGACGATCGAATCTCGGGCAAGTAACATACCGATGACAAAGGGAACAACGTATGTTGTTATGCGGTCTGACCGATAAAGATCTTCGTAGAAAATGTAGGAACCAATATGGGCATCCAGGTCGCGCTATTGGTTATTGACCGGAGATGTGTCTCGGTCATGTCTACATTGTTCTCGAACCGTAGGGTCCGCACGCAAAACGTTTCGATGACGGTTATATTATGAGTTTGTGTATTTTGATGTACCGAAGAAGTTCGGAGTCCCAGATGTGATCACGGACATGACGAGGAGTCTCGAAATGATCGAGACATAAAGATTGATATATTGGACGGCTATATTCAGACACCGGAAAGGTTAGGAAGTTTCCGGAGAAAGACGGAGTCTTGGGAGGGTTACCGGAACCCCCGGGAAGTAATGGGCCTTATTGGGCCAAGAGGGAGAGAGAGGGCTGCGCCAGGAGGTGGCGCGCCCCATGGGGAGTCCGAATTGGACAAGGAGGGGCGCGGCCCCTTCCTCTCCTCTCCCTCTCTTTCCTTCCCCCTTCATCCTTCCTAGTTGGACTAGGAAAGGGGAGTCCTACTCCCACTAGGAGGAGGACTCCCCCTCCTTGGCGCGCCCCCTAGGGCCGGCCGGCCTCCCCCCTTGCTCCTTTATACACGGGGGCAGGGGGCACCCTAGGATATACAAGTTGATCCTTGAGATCGTTCCTTAGCCGTGTGCGGTGCCCCCTCCACCATATTCCACCTCGGTCAAATCGTGGCAGTGCTTAGGCGAAGCCTGCGTTGGTAGAACATCAAGATCGTCACCACGCCCGTCGTCTTGTGGAACTCTCTCCCCGGAGCTTTGCTGGATCGGAGCCCGAGGAGCGCCACCGAGCTGTACGTGTGCCAAGAACTCGGAGGTGCCGGAGTAACGGTGCTTGGATCGGTTGGATCGCGAGGAGAACGTACGACTACTTCCTCTACGTTGTGATTGCTTCCGCTCCGGTCTACGAGGGTACGTAGACAACACTCTCCCCTCTCGTTGCTATGCATCACCATGATCTTGCGTGTGCGTAGGAAATTTTTTGAAATTACTACGTAACCCAACACTCTCAACTTCCCGTCTTTCTTACGGTCCTCACTGTGCCATCGCATCAACTTGGCATGCTCTCCGTTTCTGAAAAGACGTTTCAACCGTAGTATTATAGGAGCATACCACATCACCTTCGCGGGAACCCTCTTCTGGGGGCTCGCCGTCAACATCACGGGGTCATCTCGTGCGATCTTATACCGTAATGCACCGCATACCGGGCATGTGTTCAGATCCTTATGCGCACCATGGTAGAGGATGCTGATCATTAGGGCATGCATGTATCTTACGCACCTCCAATCCTAGAGGGCATCTGACCTTCTTTGTTGTGTATGTCTTGTCGGGCAATTCGTTATCCTTTGGAAGCTTCTTCTTCAATATTTTGGTAGCTTCTCAAATCCTTTGTCGAGCACAACATTCTCTGCCTTCCACTGCAGCAATTCGAAGATGCCGAGCTTTGTGTTGCCATCTTCGCAATTGGGGTACAACCCTTTTTGTGATCCTCTAACATGCGATCGAACTTCAGCTTCTCCTTTTGACTTTCGCATTGTGTCCTTGCATCGACAATGACCCGGCGGAGATCATCATCATCGGGCACATCGTCTGGTTCCTCTTGATCTTCAGAAGCTTCGCCCGTTGCAGCATCATCGTGCACATCGTCTGGTTCCTCTTGATCTTCAGTAACATCACCGTATTCAGGGGGCACATAGTTGTCATTGTACTCTTCTTCTTTGCCGTCTTCCATCATAACCCCTATTTCTCCGTGCCTCGTCCAAACATTATAGTGTGGCATGAAACCCTTGTAAAGCAGGTGGGTGTGAAGGATTTTCCGGTCAGAGTAAGACTTCGTATTCCCACATATAGGGCATGGACAACACATAAAACCATTCTGCTTGTTTGCCTCAGCCACTTCGAGAAAATCATGCACACCCTTAATGTACTCGGAGGTGTGTCTTTCACCGTACATCCATTGCCGGTTCATATGCGTGCATTATATATAATTAAGTGTGTCAAAAATCATTACAAAACATCATGAATAGATAATTAAGTGACCAAATTAATAGAAGTTCATCATCACATTAAAACCAAAGTACATACATAGTTCTCATCTAACAACATAAAGCTCTGCAGAGCATCTAAATTAATTAAACCATACATTGAAACTTTGGAAAACATTTCAATGCGAAAACAAATGCGATCATAATCGCAACCAAGGTAACAACTGATCCAATGGCATAATGATACCAAGCCTCGGTATGAATGGCATATTTTCTAATCTTTCTAATCTTCAAGCGCATTGCATCCATCTTGATCTTGTGATCATCGTCGACATCCGCAACATGCAACTCCAATATCATCTTCTCCTCCTCAATTTTTCTTATTTTTTCCTTCAAGAAATTGTTTTCTTCTTCAACTAAATTTAACCTCTCGACAATAGGGTCGGTTGGAATTTCGGTTCAACAACCTCCTAGATAAATAAAATCTATGTCACGTTGGTCGGCATAATTTTCATAAACAATAAATGAACCAATAGTTATGAAAAGATAATATATACCACATCCGAATCATAGACAGGACGAGCGCCGACGGGGGCGGATACCAAAACCATCGCACTATATAAGACGCAATAATAAAAGTAAGAAAACAATACAGGTATCTATCTAAACATACAAGTAAGAATATTTTTCCTTTCAGAAAGAAGATAAGAACAAGAGGCTCACCATGGTGGTGCCGGCGATGAGATCGGCGCGGGCGATCGACGGCGGTGAAGACGGAGACGGGACGTGACAGACCGCTAAACCTAGACAAATATTGAGGAAAATGGAGTTTGGAGGTTGAGCTTGGAGAGGAGAAAGTTAAGTAGTGTGGCTCGGGCATTCCATCGAACACCTCATGTGCATAGGAGGTGAGCTAGAGCACCACAAAGCTCTCCAACGGCCGGGCAGAAAAACAGAGCAGTGAAGTGCTCTGCTCGCGGGCGAGGGGTATATATAGGCAATTCATTGGTCCCGGTTCAAGCCACCAACCGGGACCAATGGAGGTGGGCCAGGAGCGAGGCCCATTGGTCCCGGTTCGTCCCACCAACCGGGACCAAAAGGTCCAGACGAACCGGGACCAATGGCCCACGTGGCCCGGCCGGCCCCCGGGGCTCACGAACCGGGTCCAATGCCCCCATGGGTCTCGGTTCTGGACTGAACCGGGACTAATGGGCTGACCCGGCCTGGACCATTGCCCCCTTTTCTACTAGTGATGGAGACAAGTTGGGAAGAGATTGCGCAGGTGGGTGATAATATAAGCCCGTTCTCTTGATATGTTCAAGCAAATGTCATGACATTTGCATGAACAAAAGCTTTTTCAATGGGTCTATTTCATCAAATTGAGATTTTCAAAGCACATCTACAATAGTTTGTTCAGCTTAAAAGTGATTTGTTCATGTGACTGCAAGAGATATCTATCTGTAATAAACTGAAACAACCACTGCAAGAGAGATCCATCTCTTTCAGTTTCAGTTTGGTAAAATGGGGCTGGGGCAAAAGCTTACCTCTTGAATATTGTAGGAGGGGCGGAGGAAAGAAGGTCGACACGAACATACATTATCGGTGGAACAAGAACCTCCTAAGTCAGAGGGAAAGCATCCACCGAGTCAAGTGAACGGAAACAACCACTGCAAGAGAGATCTATTTGTTTCAGTTTCAGTTCAATAAAATGGGGCTGGGGCAAAAGCTTACCTCTTGAATTCTGTAGGCGGGGCGGAGGAAAGAAGATTAGCAGAAACAGACATTGCCGGTGGTACAAGAACCTCGTCACAGTCACAGAGAAAGCCATCATATCCGTCACCAGTTGCCCGTCGTCCCAAGTCCAAGTCACACGCGCACCCCGCACGCGGATGGATGACCACTTCTTATATATATGGAAATAGATGGTTGGTATGGTGAAGAGAAGGAAGCTATGTAGGGGAGCAACTGCGTGATCTCATGGGCAAATGGAAGGCCGTGCCACGGATCGGTGAGGTGGCGCAAATCAGGCCATCCCTCCTTGGCTACCTGATGGGCATCTCTAGGCACACATTTATTCCATTTATTTACAAGAAAGGAAATTAAGTGGGTGCCCATGTTGCTGCTACCTCCATATTTATTAGCATTATTTATTATGTACTTACATCTCCAATGCCACAACTGCAACATTAATGAACCACAAACGCTTTGTTACTTGCAATACTAGTGGATGGATCAAAGACTAGACTACTGTGAAACGAGACTAATTACTCATCCAACACAACTGCAACATTAAGGATCGGGACTAGACTAGTGTGAAAAGAAATTAATTTCTCACTCAACGCCACAACCGTAACATTAATCAATCATAGACACTCCGCTACTTGTAATACTAGTGCGTCGATCATTACTTGTAATACTAGTGCATCGATCAGGACTAGACTGGTGTGAAATGAAACAAAATACTCATCCTGTTCACATACCATCGATAGATAGATAGACAAGGCCGGTTCTTCTAGCTCACCAATGACAACCGGGACGCGTACCCATTGCTGAAGTTGTAGTTCCCGTCCCCCTCAACGGTGCCTGCACGACAACAAACTTGGGAGTTATAATAGAGCATTGAGCTATTTTTGTGAGGACCACATAGTAACAAAACGAGATATGAACCTGTACTCTCTCGTCAAATTATATATGCAGTTCATTTTGGTAGATTCGGAAAAAACATTCTCGTGCCACTCACTTGTCATCCTGTTTGATCTCTCCTGATGCTGTCATTTCATTTGTCTTGAAATTCTAATAAGAAAGGGAAGGTGCTAGAATTTGTATTGACTTCCAATGCATTGTGCACTAGAATTGTCGATAACTATGCAACATGGTCAGTCTAATGTATATGTCGAGGCACAACATTCTTAGATCAAGACGGGCCTAGAAAAACTTGGATCACATTTTCTCACAACTAAGACTGATCTAGACTATATGCATGCACGTTGATTCTGAAATGCAACTCATCCTGATTAACCAACTTGCAGATAGACCTGACCCATATAATCCGCAAGTCCCCGTTTGAGGAAATTTGCAACATCAAGTTTTGAAGTCTTTAGCATATAGCTCTCAATCATCTGAAGTGTTCATCACATTGCAAAGTCCACAGTTGTTGGGAACAACAACATAAGCAAGCACTAGTAATTGACGGACATCAATATTCAACACTTGAGCGACAAACAAAGCACAAGTAAGCCAACATACAAGAAACCAATCCATTTTTGTCTTAAGTGCAAGAACAATGTCACCAGCCATATCATTTGGCACACTTCCACGGCTACCAGCCGACAAAGAAAAACACAAGTCCGACTCAACTTGCCTATTTACATAATGCCTCCATGTCTTGGCTCTTCGGTGCCTTGCCACTTCTGGTGGTAACGACGTCAACATCATCAATCTCAATGGCACCAAACCGTCACTGTCGTGCATCTGTGTCTGAAAGCAACACATGCAGCAAGTCAAGAACAGTTTAATACATCACAGATCCTAGAATGTAGAACAAATTCTAGTAAATCTAGAAAAGAAAGCTCATCGATCTATCGATATAAATAAAATGCCTAGTATTGACATGCAATAAATATATGCATCTGTTGCATCGATAGAAATATATGTAATCTGATCTAACAAAATTCAAACATGATATACTTCCAACCTGAGGGTTCAGAAGAAAACTTTTTATACAGATCACAACATGATATACTTGACCCAGATTTACTCCCCCAAAAAGTCCAATCCCTTGCTAATTTACAAGTGACAACCATATATGCAAATTAATAACACTAGGAGATGGGACGGCAGAACTAGCCAGGACTAGAAATCAAAGTCCATAAATTCTCTATTAATAGGCCAAAAGGGACCCATAAGGGACAATTATGCCAAGCAATAAGATATTTCGAGTTTGGAAAACAACACGAGCTATCAACACAATAGATAATGAACAAGCAAGACATAAAGCAACAGCCACCTATACTACATTCGGTAAGTGGATTTTTTTAGTTTGGGTGGACTAGACAAAGACAAAACATGTTCTCTAGTGCCGCCTATCTATGTTTTGCTTACTCCTGCAAGGCCAGGTCTTACCTTTCATACATCCTTTCTTTCAAAGAATCATTATACTAAATGTAGAGGAACAAATAGGAGTTGGTTGGCGCGGGAGAAGACAATCTTGTTAATAAGCACCCTCAATCGCAAATGTAAGCATGAGAATCGTATCAATGCACAAGCTTGGCTGCTACATGTTGACACTGCATGCATACAGAGGAGGTACAACAAAATAAGTTTCAATCACATGGAAGTATGAAGCCAGACCATTTAAGTACGGAGAATAATGCATAAAATTGTAGGGCGACCGAGTTACGGAAGCTGGCATAGACTAAAAAGTTCACAAAGGAAATCTGAGGATGTACACACAAATTCAAAACTAACTAATATTCCCTCTATGGAAAATCAGCATGAATATTGCATATTCAGCCACTTATTGGAGTGCATGCACAAACAGACTGGAAAAACGGTATAGCATCCGAAAAGAAAAACGGTATGGCATCTGGATGACTTGTGTGTAAATCTGAGGGTTCTTTAGTCTTCTTGACTCCATTAAAGGGAAACTGAACTCAGAAAAAGTCTAGCATCACAATGTCCATTTTCTCTTTCAGCAAACAAGCTAAAATCAAGTCATCCTCAAACAGATAATTACCATGCATGCAACTGACCTACTTCAACCACCCAGAAATTTGCAAAATAGGATAGACATAGAGATAACAAAGCTACAAATTATGCAGTAAAATGTAGGCACATGACTAAAGGGTGAGTTTAGAGTAAACTGTACAGATATAAAATAATTGTTGCATCGATATATGAGTATGCTAAACATGCAACAGGTTTCACGTAGACTAAACAATAATAGTATTCTTCATTTCCACATGGACAACAATCAAACAATCTGAGACCCAACCAAACCCGTGCACATATAGGGAAAATAGAAACATGCAAAGCTCAAGAAGGAAACAATTATTGGCGGATGAGTGGACATATCAACAAAGAATCAAGGGTCCACCTGCTGGCTCGCTCGGAGTCAAGCCTCGCCGAGCTTCCCAAGGACTGCGGCCATGCACTTGGCCTGGTGCTTGGCGAGAACAAGCTCCGCTTCTCCGGGCTCCCTACTATCATCACCAGCAAAGACTCTGGCGCCGCCGTAAGGGATGCCCCGGCACTCTGATGCCATCCATGTTCAACATGCCCGAGCCGAAAGCTAGCTACTTAGAACAAGTAGCATCCCATGCTGCAATGCATGGGTGATCACCATCCAACTAAAGTGAACAACATAACAATACTGGGCAGGTCAGTAACAAGAGTAGACAAGTTCTATTAAAAAAGAAGTACAAAATCTAATCTACTCTACTTGCATGTCTTAAATAGATAAATAACCCGGCTTTAACAAATGAGCTTTGCAACACAAGAATAATAACATGTGAAATAACCAGGTTCCCTTGAATTGCAATTCTGAATGCAAAACTGATAGCTCCAAGAATTTCTTGTTCTCAACACTACAATAAAGCTAAAGCTACAAAAAGGTCTATTACTCTCAGCACTACATGATAACTAGTGGCATTTCTTCATTGCAAACGGTACTTAACAAAAGTAACTAAATTTTAAGTTTCATACTGAGAAACACAACTTAGTTTTAGACATAAAAGTATACAACTGATGTCACTCAGATGCTTCTCTTTTCAGTTATCCACTCACAATTACAAAAGACAGAATGTCATCAGGGATTACACAACACACACAACTTCGGTTTAACAAATAATAGATATTGCATATTAGGCTAATGAGTAATAAGTCCCAAGGTTGCTTTGCACACAAGGGCAAACAAAAGTTGACAGGAGGAGGCTGGAGTGCCTGCTGCTGCGAGTTCTTACTCTTTTGCTCCGTGGGAGGAGAAGAGGGAGGGACCTTCCACGGCAGCAGCTTGACCGCCACAAAAACTTTGTGAAACACTGTTATAGCAGTAGCGCGTTTTGTGAAAACAATATTGCATGTTAACTAACCTGAACGGCAGCGTTCCGGCGCCACCGGAGGAGATGGGGAGAGGGGCCCCCTTCTTCTTCTTCTTCCTTGACCTCCTCCCTAGATGGGAGAAGGGTTTCCCCTCTGGTCCTTGGCCTCCATGGCATGGGAGGGGCGAGAGCCCCTCCGAGATTGGATCTGTCTCTCTGTCTCTCTCTGTTTCTGCGCTCCTCTTTTCTGCCCTTTCACCGTTTCGTATATATATGGAGATCCGTAACTCCGATTGGATTGAAACCTTCGCCCAAATTTTTCTCCGAAAAATAGCTTTCTTGCGGCCAAAGAAAAGCAGCAATCTCCGTCAATTTTTATCTCGTTTGGACTCCGTTTGATATGGGTTTTTTGTGAAATAAAAAACATGCAACAAACAGGAACTGGCACTGGGCACTGGATCAATATGTTAGTCCCAAAAATAGTATAAAAAGTTACCAAAAAGTATATGAAAGTTGTATAATATTGGCATGGAACAATCAAAAATTATAGATACGACGGAGACGTATCAGCATCCCCAAGCTTAATTCTTGTCGTCCTCGAGTAGGTAAATGATAAAAAAAGAAATTTTTTGATGTGGAATGCTACCTAGCATAATCTTGATCATGTATCTAATCATGGCATGAATATTAAGATACGAGTGATTCAAAGCAATAGTCTATCATTTGACATAAAACAATAATATTTCAAGCATACTAACCAAGCAATTATGTCTTATCAAAATAACATAGCCAAAGAAAGCTCATCCCTACAAAATCATATAGTCTGGCTATGCTCCATCTTCACCACACAAAGCATTCAAATCATGCACAACCCCGGTTTCAGCCAAGCAATTGGTTCATACTTTTTAATGCGCTTCAGCTTTTTCAACCCTCACGCAATACATGAGCGCAAGCCATGAATATAACACTATGGGTGGAATAGAGTATGGTGGTTGTGGAGAAGACAAAAAGGAGGAAGATAGTCTCACATCAACTAGGCGTATCAACGGGCTATGGAGATGCCTATCAATAGATATCAATGCGAGGAGTAGGGATTGCCATGCAACGGATGCACTAGAGATATAAGCATATGAAAGCTCAAACTGGAAACTAAGTGGGTGTGCATCCAACTTGCTTGCTCATGAAGACCTCAGGCATTTGAGGAAGCCCATCATCGGAATATACAAGCCAAGTTCTATAATGAAAATTCCCACTAGTATATGAAAGTGATAACTCAAGAGACTCTCTATATGAAGAACATGGTGCTACTTTGAAGCACAAGTGTGGTAAAAGGATAGTAACATTGTCCTCCTTTTTTTTGCAGGCTTCTTTTGCCCCCGTTTTTTATTTAGGCTTCTTTGGCCTCTCTTTTTTGACAATGCTCTAATAATGATGATCATCACACTTCTATTTACTTACAACTCAATATTACAACTCGATACTAGAAGAAAGATATGACTCTATATGAATGCTTCCGGCAGTGTACCCGGATATGCAATGATCTAGCGTAGCAATGACATCAAAAAATGGACAAGCCATGAAAACATCATGCTAGCTGTCTTACGATCATGCAAAGCAATATGACAATGAATGCTCAAGTCATGTATATGATGATGATGGAAGTTGCATGGCAATATATCTTGGAATGGCTATGGAAATGC
This sequence comes from Aegilops bicornis, assembly GCA_021605145.1. Classification (NCBI taxonomy): domain Eukaryota; kingdom Viridiplantae; phylum Streptophyta; class Magnoliopsida; order Poales; family Poaceae; genus Aegilops; species Aegilops bicornis. The sequence goes on from CM038672.1 coordinate 673,739,254, forward strand.
CATAATAGGTAGGTATGGTGGCTGTTTTGAGGAAGATATAAGGAGGCTTATGTGTGATAGAGCGTATAGTATCACGGGGTTTGGATGCACCAGCGAAGTTTACACCCACTCTCGAGGTGAGAAAAGGCAATGCACGGTACCGAAGAGGCTAGCAATGATGGAAGGGTGAGAGTGCGTATAATCCATGGACTCACATTAGTCATAAAGAACTCATATACTTATTGCAAAAGTTTATTAGCCCTCGAAGCAAAGTACTACTATGCATGCCCCTAGGGGGGAGGTTGGTACGAGTTAACCATCACGCGCCCCCGACCTCCACACAAAGGAAGACAATCAATAAATACCTCGTGCTCCAACTTTGTTACATAACGGTTCACCATACGTGCATGCTACGGGACTTGCAAACCTCAACACAAGTATTTCTCAATTTCAAAATTACTAAACTAGCACGACTCTAATATCACCACCTTTATATCGCAAAACTATTGCAAGGAATCAAACATATCATATTCAGCGATCCACAAGTTTTATGTAGGATTTTATGACTAACCATGTGAATGACCAATTCCTGTCATCTCTCTAAATAGATATAAGTGAAGCAAGAGAGTTTAATTGTTTCTACAAAAGATATGCCCACGCTCTAAAAAATATAAGTGAAGCAAAAGAACATTCTACAAATGGTGGTTTCCTATGTGAAGAGAAACATGCAATCCAAGCTTCAAATGATATAAGTGAAGCACATGAAGCATTCTATAAAGCCATACTCAAAAGATATAAGTGAAGTGCAATGAGCATTCTATAACTAAACCAAGGACTATCTCATACCAGCATGGCGCATAAAAGAAAAAGTGAAAACTAAATGCAAAAGACGCTCCAAGACTTGCACATATTGCATGAACGGAACGAATCCGAAAACATACCAATACTTGTTGAAGAAAGAGGGGATGCGTTCCGGGGCATCCCCAAGCTTAGACGCTTGAGTCTCCTTGAATATTTACTTGGGGTTCCTTGGGAATCCCCAAGCTTGAGCTCTTGCCTCTCCTTCTTCTCCTCACATCAAGACCTTCTCGATCATCGAACACTTCATCCACACAAAACTTCAACAGAAAACTCGGTAAGATCCGTTAGTATAATAAAGCAAATCACTACTCTAAGTACTGTTGCAAACCAATTCATATTTTGTTTTTTGCATTGTTTCTACTGTAATATAGCTTTTCCATGGCTTAATCCACTGATATAAATTGATAGTTTCATCAAAACAAGCAAACTATGCATCAAAAACAGAATCTGTTTAAAACAGAACAGTCTGTAATAATCTGAACATTCACCATTACTCTGGTACTTGAACAATTCTGCAAAAATTAGGAAAAATAAAAAATTTGTATATAAAGACATTGCAAAAAGAATCAGAACCGTTTCGCGTTCCAGTAAAAAATGTAAAATCGCGCACTACAGCCAAAGTTTCTGTCCTGCACCGCACAAACCAACAAGCATTGTAAACATCCTAAAGGCAAACCTTGGCACATTATTTTTATAATACAATGTAATTGTACAAGGGGATAATTATTTTTATTTAAAAGTTTCTGTAATCAAGATTCACAAAGTTTCCGTGAGCATGAACAAAGTTCAAGGCTAGCTCCCACTTCAACAATGCTTGTCTTTCTCACTTTCGCTTTTCTTTTTGAAAAGTTTTGGGTTACCCTCTTTATTTTTTTTGTTTTTAAACTTTATAAAAGCACACAAAAGAAATAAATGACTCTCTATAACTTTCGGGTTGTCTCCCTGGCAGCTCTTTCTTTAAAGCCATTAAGCTAGGCATATAGTGCTCAAGTAATGAATCCACCTGGATCCCAAGGTATGTCAAAGCCAATTTTAATTAACAATGATTTGTAATTTAGTAGTGAGCACAAAGTAACATATATCATGCAATGATGAAGTCTAACTCTCTTCCTATGCATCGGCATGTCATAAAAGAACAATTTATGCACACATAGTAAAGGCCAATGCATAGTATAAGCAGTTTCTTGCAATTCTATCGTGTTGGAAACATAAAGAGGCGGAGATGTAGTTCCTCTCTCATAATAATTTCAAGTAGGAGCAGAAAGCACATGCATATTATATTCATAAAAATCATCATGTGTGGTAGTAAAACGCAACCCATCAATATAATCCTTAATAAGCACAAACTTCTCCGATATAGTGTAGTTAGGAGAATTTAAAAAGATAATAGGACTATCATGTGTGGGTGCAGTAGCAAAAATTTCATGTTTAACAAAAGGAACTATAGCAAGTTCATCTCCATAAGCATAATTCATATTGGCATCTTGTCCACAAGCATAGCAAGCATCGTCAAAAATGACAGCTAATCTCGTGAGCTCAAAAGTTTCTGTTTTTTACAGCAAGATCGCAAAGACTTCACCCAAGTCTTCCCAAAGGTTCTAATTGGCACAAACACTAATTAAAAAATAAAACCACATCTAAACATGATCTAGATGAATTATTATTACTAAACAGGAACAAAAATCAAAGAACAAAAATAAAATTGGGTTGCCTCCAACAAGCGATATTGTTTAACGCCCCTAGCTAGGCATAAAAACAAGAATAGATCTAAGTATTGTCATCTTTGGTATGCAATCCATAAGTGGCTCTCATAATAGATTCATAAGGCAATTTACACTGGTGGAAAAAAGGCCTTTGGTCGCGGTTCGCAACTGCCATTAGTCGCGGTTGGGCAACCGCGACCAAATAAGCGCGACTAATGCCCCCCACCTTTAGTCGCGGCTGCTTAAGAACCGCGACTAACGGCCCGTCCACGTGGGCGCCAAAGGCCGTCGAGGCGGAGGACCTTTAGTCGCAGTTCTTCGGCCAACCGCGACTAAAGGCCGCCACAGGTTTAGGGTTTTAGCCCCCTAAACCTGTTTTCTGTTTAATTTGTATTGTTTTATTTCTTTTGTGCTTTATTTTAATTTTGAAGGAGTTTCATATATTCTACGGTACTACATACATGCATATGAATGTACAATTTCAAATAAATTTGAAATTAGAACCAAAAAGAATTCAAGAGGAATATACAATATATATTCAATATCATCGGATGACCATATACAATTTTGAACAAGTTTCCATACATGATTTAATGCATATAAAGTTCTACGTCCTCGTAATAGTGTTCTCCTTTAGGATGGAGGACTTCCCTGCTGAACCATCCAGCTAGTTCCTCTTGAAGTGGTCGGAGCGAGCTTACGGACTAAGCATCATCCGGAGGTTATTCCTCTGAGCATTGGTATCACTCGGAACCCGCTCGGAGGTGTATCTCGGATCATCTCCTGAACATAGTATCCACATAGATTGGTCTCCGGTGGCTGAATATCCCCGGCATTCTTAGGCTTTGACCTTTTGAATTCTAGCTCTTTTTGAATTCACCGACCTTTGTATCTACGAACCGTCTCCAAACCCTACGAGGCAAAGAAAATTAAATGAACAAGAGAGTTATTAGTTACTTGATATTAGGAAATGAACGAAATAGGCCGATCGATATAGAGCGCAAATGAATGAAAATAATTACTTACGCAGCATTCTTCTCATGCCGCCCCAAAGCTTTGGATCCATATTCAGAGAGTCATGGGCGAGACATTACGAGGTGTTAACTTTAATTACTAGCAGAATCCGGTGGAACCTGCGGACACGATACATGCACAAGACGTCATGCATAACTCATCGATTAGCCGGCCACATACCATGCATGGAGTAAACAAAAGAGAATGTGCTCAAGACAGAAACACTCACCCAAAATGGTAAGGAAATAGAATATCACTTTTGAGTTCCTGCTTTGTAAGAAATCGCCACAGGTCTGCCTCCACGTCGGCGGGTGGCGGCTCCAACACATGTCCATTAACGATGTGTGGGTCAATGAACCCAACATCATGGATGTTCCTTACTCTGCATTCCTTAATCTTCATTCTGCATGTATAATAGCGGACACAACAATATAGTTAGGACATATATATAGTGCAGGCAATATGAACGAGATGGGGTAGAAATTAATAAATCACTTACAGAACGTAGCAACTGATGATAGATTTGTCGAGCTCGTGCAGATTGAAAAGCTGGAACAATTCACTCAGTTCAATTTGTACATAGTAATGTTTGAAGTGATGCTCATGTCTAACTTCCGCATAAATATATTCTGTGGCGTTTTATTTTTTATGTAACCCTTGTACCATTTCAGCAGACCTTTCATTTGTGCAGGTAGATCCTTTTCTGCCTTGAGGCTCGACGAGAGGCCCATTCTTGACATATGTAATTACTACCTCCTTCACTTTGGCGCCTCATCAAGGCCTAACAGTTCCACGAAGAGTAATACCTAAGTTGGCCGCTTGTTCTCGCTTTCGTTCTGATCAATCCTGTCTGCCGCAGCTTGTATGATCTCGGGGCATCCGGACGAAGGCTTCCACTATAAGCGGGAAATCGATTGTTTACTTTGTTCCCCGAGCTGGGCAACTTGTTTCCGCTTTTTTACTTTCGGCCTTCTCCCGCTCTTTGTTCTCCTTGAACATGAGTGCCTGCCTGCGAAGTTCACGTGCATAGTCGTTAAGCAGATTCTTGGCGGCTTGGGACGGTGTGCTCAAAATGACTTAGCCCACTTCTTTTGCTCATCGAGAAAATCTTGGCTTGGGCTCGGGCTCTCTTTTCTTCTTGCAGTCCACCTTCAATTTCTCCAAATCAGCAGCAGCGGCAGCGTCGACTTCCTCGGCACTCGTTCCCAAGGCCTTGTGGGGAGAGGCTTGATGATGGCTCCGGTACCTTTGTGGTCTTAGGTACATAAGGGTCCGGGTTAATAATCCAGGACTGCTTACGCTTCTTTGCGGAGGTGGATTGGGGGCGGCGTCGATCACCACGGACGAGGATCGGGGGCGGCGGCTGATCACCCGCCGGACGTTGTGGGTAGAGGCGGCGTCGGTGGCGTGGCGGAGGTGTAGGTGAACCGCCACCACCACCACCACCACCACTGCCACCGCCACCACCACCACCGTGAGGGGGTGGACTTGTTGTCCTTGGCGCCTCGCCTGAAACTTGATAAACTTCTTTTGCCATAGAATGAAATGGCGCTTGACATCTCCAAGTCTTTTCTCCCCTTGGTGTAGCTATGTCACTCTCCAGGTCCTCAAACGCTTGGAGTATGTCCTCCACCGGGACACGCGCATGGCCATCTTGAATGGGGTTGTTGTGGTGGAGTGCTCCCGGTAAACATGGTAAAGCACTGCCGATGGCTACCTTCATGGACATGTTCCCGATAGGATAATACAGATGACATTCTTTCATCTCCTTTATATCGTCCACGGGGTAGCGAGGAGGCTCCGGTGCAGTAATTTCGACCACCGAGAGGCTCTGTGCAGTAATTTCGACCACCAGAGGCTCCGGTGCAGTAATTTCGATCGTCGGTGCATCTGCACCAGCGGTGGGGCCTCCGTGGAAGCCACGCTGCTTCTCCGCTGCTGGCTTCGAGATCCGCTGGATGATCTTCATGCTGCACCGAGCTGCATCTCTTTCGCTACTAGTACACTCATGGTTTTCTTCATCACATCCATTTCCGATGCCAACCGCGCCACAACATCTGATTCGATCCATCTTTCTCTTACGGCTTACGTAATCAGACGGGTCATCGCTCGGGGAACCCTATTTTCCACGGAATGTGCCCCATGCCTCGTACACGTCCTCCGTGTTCAGGATTCGAGGGCTTTTGTCGGTAGCGTCGTTCTCTCTGTTGAACTTGATCTTCCCTTGTTGAGCATCCTTCATTGCGTCAATAAGGGCTTGGGTGGGTTTAATTAATTTGCCCGGTAAACACACTCCCTGTCTCCGGGTTCGGCGTTCCCCATGCCCGTACCACCAGCTTTTGGCCCTTGGGTCCCATCCCTCCGTGCACTGACGGATTCCTCGCGCCCTCAGCTCGTTCTCCATCTTCTCCAACCTAGGCACCCAAATGCGATACCCTCCTGGCCCCATAACATGATTGTACTCCTTCTTAGCCGCATTTTCCTTATTTTTTTCGATATTTGAATGAACTGCTCCGATTTCTTTTGCTTCACAAATTCTGGCCAATCATGTTTCAGTTTCTCATATTGTCCTTTGAAATCCGGAGTCTTGTTACGCTTGACAAAGTCATGGGCTAGATTTTGCTTGAATTTCCGGAATGCGTCGGCCATCTTATGAAGAAGCGAACTGTTTGACTAGCCTCCTCCTCTCCTTGTTTTCCTCAATCTTGTTACCCTCCTCATCGAATTTGTTGTATTAGGAGGTAGAGCGAAATGTTCCATAAGCTTCTTGAAGCAATCTTTTTGTTCTCTTATCGACAAAAGTGAAACCATCAATTCGTGCCTTCTTTGGCTCATTCCACTCCTGGGCGGTGATCGAGGCGTTGTCTCTAACAATGGCTCCACATTGGGTGACAAACTTGGTGGCGTTCTTGCGGGGCTCGGCTGACTGCGGTTACCTTTGTCGACAACCTCGATGGTGCATGTTTCTCCTTGTTTCATCGTCTTGGTTGCGCCACGCTTTGACGACGTACTCGATTGTTTCGACGATCCGGCCGAGGTTCAGATAAGAAGAGATATCATCTTCTTGTTCTCCGGTCGGCACATATAGAATATCGCCGTTTATGATGCCGAACATATGTGCTTCACCGTCCGGATCATAGTTGTCCATAATCGGGTCAACTCTATCGTCCGCCATTATGTCAGTCCTGAAAACATGTAGTAAAAACAAATTAATTAAGTGAAGAAGGGGCGGTGGCGGTGGCGGTGGCGAAAGGCGGTGGCAAAAGGAGGCGAGGAAGGGGTGGGAGAGGGTGTCGCATGATGAGCGCGAGGCAGAGGCGGCAGGCAGCAGGCGTCACGGAGAGGGAGGCGAGGACAACACACACGGAGAGGGAGGCGAGGACAACAGACAACCACGTCTTCACGAATGTCATTTTGTGAAGAAACTTTGCAAGCAATTAAACATTTGTCAATGTTTGGTAAAAAAATACAATTTGTTTTTGGTTTACTTGTCACTCGAGCTCACGTAAGCTCAAGCTCAGAATACCACTTTCGAGATTTTTCTTGTTTCTTTAAGGTCTTTTTCACCTCTTATTAGTCGGGCCCGACATCTCGCCCAAAGTTAATAAGGGCCAATAAGCAGCCACAAAATTAATAAATAAATAGGTGATGCAGACGGACAGGCTAACACATCTTTCCCTAATCCCTAATCCCTAATTCCCTAATTTATTAATATTTTTATTTTTTTTTTAATTTTTTATTTTTAATTTTAATTTTTAATAAAGCAAATAGTGTTTCTGGTAAATGCATTAAATCGGCTATTTTGCATGAAAGTCCCTTCGTTTACGAGAATTCAACCCACAGTCCTACTTTAAGTGTGTTCTCGATGAGATAATGTTTTATTTTTATAGAAAACCCCCGCCACCATCGCCACTTATCCATTGCCGCCATCACTGCCACTTATCCATTGCCGGCCTCCACCGCCGGGCACGCGCCGCCGCTTGCCGCCGGCATGCACGCTGGAGAAGCCAAGGAAGGGGTGATGCGTCGCGGCGGGCGTCCGCGCCGCGTGAGCCCAAGAATGGGTCGAGGCGTTGGAGAGCGCGCAGACATGTGAAGTAGCCGGAGGTGGCCTTGGCGGATGCACTACCAGGTTGCGTCGAGGGCGGGCGAAGCGAGGCGGCGCAAGGCGGTGGGCGAGGAGGCCGGGCGGCGTTGAGGGCGGGCGAAGCGAGGCGGCAAGACGAGGCCGGGCCGGGCGCTGCCAAGGTAGGCGAGGGCGACGGCGGGCGGCGTCGAGGGCGCGACAGAGACGAACAAAGTAGAATCGGAATCGGAGAAGACGAGAATCGAGCCTTGTATTTATAGGCCCCCCTTTAGTCGCGGTTGGCGGACGAGACCATGACTAAAGGTACCCTTTAGTCGCTGGTCGCCTGCCCAACCGCGACTAAAGGGTTTTGGCGGTTTTGCGTTCGCGCCCCCTTTAGTCGCGGTTGGCGGCGAGACCCATGACTAAAAGGTACCCTTTAGTCATGGTCGCCTGCCCAACCGCGACTAAAGGGTTTTTGGCGGGTTTTATGCGTTCCAGCGCCCCCACCTTTTAGTCGCGGTTGGTGCAGCCAACCGCGACTAAGCATGCAGGTTTAGGGTTTTAGCCCCCCAAACCTGTTTTCTGTTTAATTTGTATTGTTTTCTTTTTAATTTGTATTGTTTTCTGTTTAATTTGTATTTTTTTTTCTTTTGTGCTTTATTTTAATTTTGAAGGAGTTTCACATATTCTACGGTACTACATACATGCATATGAATGTACAATTTCAAACAAATTTCCCGCCACTTTCTTCCCGCCTCCTATCTTCCCGCTCCCATTTTTCCCGCCATTTCTCACTACATATATGTAGCCCGGCTTGGCCAGCATTATCACATCTCTACAATCTCTCATCACTCTCTCATGGCTTCCACCGCACCCACTCTAACCTACCAGCAGGTGGAGGAGCTTTGCCTCGAACTACCCTTGTCCACCGGGCTATCAGCGTCCCCACCATTTTGGAGCCTAAGCGCCGTGGCGTGCAGTCCCTCCGTCCCTCGTGGTACTGGCGCCGGGCGGCCATCACGAACCACTACTACCTCGACCTCACGCCGAGCAGCGGATGAATCCCGGCAGCATCCCGATAACCAACATACTTGGGGCGCCTTCTTCATCAATCGGCGTGAGAGGCGCTCGCCGGTATGAGGAGGACGGTGCGCCTCCTGGGAACTTCCACGAGGCCGGCCGTCGGCTATGGTGGTATGGCGGACTCTGCAGAGCGTCATGGACTACATCACGGGCGGCGATATCCCCGCTGCGCTACCCTTAGTTCGAGCCACGGCGCCGCCGACGACGGCAATGACGGCGGCGGCGACGGCGGCTGACGGCAGCGGCGACAACTTAGAAGGCGGCGACTACCAAGACAACGACGACGGGCGGCTATGAAGACTACGAGTATGCATATTATACGCCTAGGCAGGAGTATGACTAAATCACTCCAAATTTCATGTATCATCGGTGGTATCTCGAATCATTCGAAAATGGACACCAAACACATCACGGGTAATATAATTCACATGATCCATTCAACAAAGTTTGGTACAATAAATTATTACACATCATTTCTTCCCTTGTGTCCCTGCTTGCTTACGATTGTGCCGTATCCATGGAGCATCCTCATCATTTAACTTAATGCTTGGGTCGGTGTTCACTTTGAAGGCGGAATTTCAGCAAACATATTATAATCTTCCGACATGTCTGTCTTGTCCTCCACTCCCACGATGTTTCTTTTCCTGAAAGAACAATGTGGCGCTTTGGATCATCGCATGATGTCTTGATCGTTTTCTTATCTTTCCGTTTCCTCGGTTTGCTACTCATGTCCTTCACATAGAAAACCTGGCGACATCTTTCGCTAGGACGAATGGTTAAATCAAGGTAACCAAGATTGTTGAAATCCACCATTGTCATTCCGTATTGCTGGTCCACCTTTACCCCACCTCTGTTAGCTTGAACCATTTGCACGGAACAAAGGGACCTTAAAGGAGGGTCCATAGTCAAGTTCCCATATCTCCTCTATGTAACCATAATATGTGACCTCTTGCCCATTCTCGGTTCTTGCATCAAAGCGGACACCACTGTTTTGGTTGGTGCTCTTTTATCTTAGGCGATCGTGTAAAATGTATTCCCATTTATCTCGTACCCTTGGAAAGTCGTTATAGTCGAAGATGGTGTCTTGGCCAACATGTATAGCTGATCTACAACATCATTGTCATTCATTAAATGTTTTCTCAACCAACTGCCGAAAGTCTCCATGTGGGCCTTTCTAATCCAGGATTCAGCTTCCCGGGTTGTCGAGCGTAAAATATTCTTGTGTTTCTCAAAGTACGGAGCCACCAAGCTGGAATTGGTCTGACAGTGTGGTGTGCTTGATCGAGAGAATGGCCGTCCATACATATCGTTGAGTTCATTCCGATCGTGCCTTTTCCACTTAGTCTCCCCTCGTGCGCGATCGAGGAAGACCAATCGGCTTAAGGTCGAACAAAGTCAACACAAAACTCAATTACCTCCTCATTTCCATAGCCCTTGGCGATGCTTCCTTCTGGCCTAGCACGATTCTGAACATATTTCTTTAATACTCCCATGAACCTCTCGAAGGGGAACATATTGTGTAGAAATACAGGACCGAGAACGAAAATCTCTTCGACTAGGTGAACCAGGAGGTGCGTCATAATATTGAAGAAGGATGGCGGGAACACCAACTCGAAACTGACAAGACATTGGATCACATCGTTACGTAACCATGGTAGAACTTCTGGATTGATTACCTTACGAGAGATTGCATTGAGGAATGCACATAGCTTCACAATGGCTACTCGAACATTTTCCGGCGAGAGCCCCTCAAAGCAATCGGAAGCAATTGCGTCATAATCACGTGGCAGTCGTGAGACTTCAGGTTTTGGAACTTTTTCTCCGCCATGTTTATTATTCCCTTTATATTGGGCGAGAATCCAGACGGGACCTTCATACTGCTCGGGCATTCAAAAAGATGACCTTCTCTTCTTTGGTCGAGGCGTAGCTGGCACGACCTTGAAACCATTCCGGATGCGGTCATCGTGGTCTTTCAAGCGTTGCTGGTCTGCCGTGCTTCCTTTGTATCATTTGTCTTCCCATACACGCCCAAGAAGCTTAGGAGGTTCACGCAAATATTCTTCAGAACGTGCATCACGTCGATTGCAGAGCGGACATCTAGGACTTTCCAATATTCTAGCTCCCGAATATAGATTTCTTCTTCCACATGGCTGCGTGCCCGTCGGCTCCCTTCGAACTGATTGTCCGCGGGACCCTTTCCAAAGATGACTTTCAAATCCTTGACCATATCAAATACCTCGGCACCGGTCGTTCCGCGAGCTTCAGCCGGTGATCTGCCTTGCCGTTGTAATGCTTGCCTTTCTTTCTTCTTGGATGAATTTTCGGAAGAAATCGGCGATGCCCAAGGTACACGTTCTTCTTACAATTTGGCAAATGTACACTTTCAGTCTCATATGGCAGTGCGTGCATGCATTGTATCCCTTATTTGACAGTCCCGAAAGGTTACTAAGAGCAGGCCAATCGTTGATGGTTACGAAAAGCAACGTCAGAGGTCAAATTCCTCTTGTTTGTGCTCATCCCACACGGACACCACCCCACAGCTGTAAAAGTTCATCAACTAATGGCCTTAGGTACACATCGATGTCGTTGCCGGGTTGCCGGACCTTGGATGAGCACCGGCATCATAATGAACTTCCGCTTCATGCACAACCAAGGAGGAAGGTTGTAGATGCATAGAGTCACGGGCAGTGCTATGGCTGGAGCTCTGCCGCCAAAAGGATTCATGCCATCCGTACTTAGAGCAAATCTTATGTTCCTTGCGTCAGCTGCAAAATCTTTGAACCATCTGTCGATCTTTCTCCATTGCGTTCCATCTGTGGTGTGTCTCAACTCCCCGTCCGACTTACGGTCCTCTTTGTGCCATCGCAACAACTTGGCATGCTCTTTGTGCCTGATCAGTCGTTTCTACCGTGGTGTGATGGGAGCATACCACATCACCTTGGCGGGAACCCTCTTCACAGGTTTCGGCCCTCAACATCGTCACCGGGGTCATCGCCTCGATCTTATAGCGCAATGCGATTGCATACCGGGCATTCATTCAAATTCTCGTATTCACAGCGGTAGAGGATGCAGTCGTTGATGCATGCATGTATCTTCAGAACCTCTAAACCTAGAGGGCAGACAACCTTCTTTGCTTCGTACGTACTGGCGGGCAACTCGTTATCCTTTGGAAACATATTCTTCAACATTTTCAGCAAGTTTTCAAATGCCGAGTCAGCTACACCTGCCTCAGCCTTCCATTTCAGCAAATCCAGTGTGCAGCCCAGCTTTTTCAGACCATCATCGCATCCGGGTACAGCGCCTTTACGTGATCCTCTAACATGCGATCCAAATTCTCCCTCTCCTTTTCGGTTTAGCGTCTCCGTGCATCAGCAATGGTCCGACCAAGATCATCAACGGGATCATCACGTGCCTCTTCTTCACCTTCCCTTCACCTTCAGCATCCTCCATGAAAGTATCACCGAAATGAGCAAGATAGCTTTCATCGATGAAATCATCCTTCTTCATCTTCTTCCATTATAACCCCTCTTTCTCCATGCTTGGTCCAACAATTATAGCTTGGCATGAAACCGTGCGAAGCAGATGCATGTGAACATCTCTTGAGGAAGAGTAACCCTTCCGATTCTTACAGATAACACATGGACAGATAACAAAACCCCGCTTGTTCGCATTAGCCACTACGAGGAAATCTTTCAAACCCGTAGTGAACTTCACGGAGAAATCGGTTACCGTACATCCATTGCCGATTCATCTGCATTATTATAATATAAAATATATAATTAACCATCATGCATTTGTTAAACTAACTAGCTACAAACAATATAAATTAAACAATGAACTACACACATGCATATTTTATCAATGACACATCAAAGGTTCATCAAGTTGCTAATCACGATCGAGGAGTGTGGCTCCAACACTTCATGTCATGATTGTTTCATGCTCTTGGGGCATTTCATCAAACACCTTATGTGCATAAGAGGAACCAAAAGCAAACCTACACCCACTTGTGAAGAGAATGGCTCCAAATGGCTAAGTGTTGGCTGCTGGATGGGTATATATAGGGGAGGGCTTTAGTTGCGGTTGGCACGGCAAACCGTGACTAAAGGTGCTTGAAAACCTTTAGTCGCGGTTGTCCCGGCAAACCGCGACTAAAGACCTCACGCGCCAGTAGCCACCGAGCGCCAGGCCCGGGCCTTTGGTCGCGGTTCACCTCCAGAACCGCGACTAAAGGTCCCATGAGTCGCGGTTCCTACAGCTTCGCGACTTATGGGGCTGGACGGAAGCCTGTTTTTCCACCAGCGTTAATTTTCTTCCTAGGAAAGTGTTCCATGCCTTTCCTTAAGGGAAATTGGAATCTAATATTTCCTTCTTTAATATCAATAATTGCATCAATCGTTCTAAGGAAAGGTCTACCAAGAATAATTGGACATGTAGGATTGCAATCTATATGAAGAACAATGAAATCTACGGGCACATAATTCCTATTTGCAACAATAAGAACATCATTAATCCTTCCCATAGGTTTTCTAATGGTGGAATCCGCAAGATGCAAATTCAAAGAACAATCATCAAACTCACGGAAACCTAACACATCACACAAGGTTTTGGGAATCGTGGAAACACTAGCACCCAAATAACACAAAGCATAGCATTAATAATCTTTAATATTAATTTTAATAGTAGGTTCCCACTCATCATAAAGTTCTCTAGGAATAGAAACTTCTAGTTCAAGCTTTTCTTCATAAGATTGCATTAAAGCATCACCGATATGTTTAGTAAAAGCTTTATTTTGATCATAAGCATGAGGTGAATTTAACACAGATTGCAACAAGGAAATACAATCTATCAAAGAGCAATTATCATAATTAAATTCCTTGAAATCCAAAATAGTGGGTCCAATGCTATATAAAGTTTTGACCTCTTCAATCCCACTTTTATTAATTTTTGCATCAAGATCTAAAAACTCCGAATCATTGGGACGCCTTTTAACTAAAGTTGACTCATCTCCAGTCCCATCTTTATCAAGATTCATATTGGAAAACAAAGATTTAATAGGAGTCACATCAATCACTTTTAGATCTTCATCATTATTACCATCTAAATCTGCCGGTTTAGCGGCCATCTTATTAACTAAGGTGGCTTGCTTATCCGAAATTTGGCCTACTAAATTTTCAAGATGAGCAAACTAAGATTTCAAACCATAAAGTTCCTTAGACATATCATCGAGCTCTTTATTCATGTACTCCATAAAACTTCTTTGTTCCTTAAGCTCGTTTCTGAAGAAATTATTATGCTCAAATTGCAAAGACATAAAGCTTCTAACGTTGTTTTCAATTTCTTCCAACCTTCTAAGGTGAGGATCAACGCTTTTTGGCAGAGCCATAAAAGCAAACAGGCACACCAGTACCCCGGAACACAAGAAGCGAGCAAAAAGAGGCAAACGGAGAAAAGGGCGAAGAAAAGGCAAAGGTTTTGGAAAATTGTTTTTAGAGGTGGGGGAGAGGAAAACGAGAGGCGAATGGCAAATAATGTAATGTGAGGGAGAAGAGTTTATGATGGATACTTGGTATGTCTTGACTTGTCGTAGATCTCCCCGGCAATGGCGCCAGAAATCCTTCTTTGCTACCTCTTGAGCATGCGTTGGTTTTCCCTTGAAGAGGAAAGGGTGATGCAGCAAAGTAGCGTAAGTATTTCCCTCAGTTTTTTAGAACCAAGGTATCAATCTAGTAGGAGACAACGCACAAGTCACCTAGTACCTGCACAAACAATCAAGAACCTTGAAACCAACACGATAAAGGGGTTGTCAATCCCTTCACGACCACTCGCAAAAGTGAGATCTAATAAAGATAGTAAGGTAAATATTTTTGGTATTTTTGTTGTATAGATTGGAAAGTAAAGATTGCAAAATAGTAAATGATATGCGATGTAAATAAAAAGGATGCAATACAATAGGAAAGAGACCCGGGGGCCATAGGATTCACTAGTGGCTTCTCTCAAGATAGCATGTATTACGGTGGGTGAACAAATTACTGCCGAGCAATTAATAGAAAAGCGCATAGTTATGAAGTTATCTAAGGCAATGATCATGAATATAGGCATCACGTCCGTGTAAAATAGACCGAAACAATTCTGCATCTACTACTATTACTCCACACATCGACCGCCATCCAGCATGCTGCTACCTCTTGAGCACTGCGTTGGATTTCCTTGAAGAGGAAAGGTGATGCAGCATAGTAGCATAAGTATTTCCCTAAGTTTTTGAGAACCAAGGTATCAATCCAGTAGGAGGCTACGCGCGAGTCCCTCGTACCTGCACAAAACAAATAACTCCTCGCAACCAATGCGATAAGGGGTTGTCAATCCCTTCACGGTCACTTACGAAAGTGAGATCTGATAGATATGATAGGATAATATTTTTGGTATTTTTGTGATAAAGATGCAAAGTAAAATAAAAGCAAAGGAAATAAATAAATTGTTGGAAGATTAATATGATAGAGATATACCAAGGGGGCATAGATTTCACTAGTGGCTTCTCTCAAGAGCATAGGTATTTTACAGTGGGTGAACGAATTACTGTTGAGCAATTGACAGAATTGAGCATAATTATGAGACTATCTAGGTATGCTCATGTATATAGGCATCACGTCCGAGACAAGTAAACCGACTCCTGCCTGCATCTACTATTATTACTCCACTCATCGACCGCTATCCAGCATGCATCTAGAGTATTAAGTTCAAGAAAACAGAGTAACGCTTTAAGCAAGATGACATGATGTAGAGGGATAAATTCATGCAATATGATAAAAAACCCATCTTGTTATCCTCGATGGAAACAACACAATATGTGCCTTGCTGCCCCTACAGTCACTGGGAAAGGACACCGCAAGATTGAACCCAAATCTAAGCACTTCTCCCATTGCAAGAAAAACCAATCTAGTAGGCCAAACCAAATTGATAATTCAAAGAGACTTGCAAAGATAACCAATCATACATAAAAGAATCCAGAGAAGATTCAAAATATTGTTCATAGATAATCTTGATCATAAACCCACAATTCATCGGTCTCAACAAACACACCGCAAAAAGAAGATTACATCGAATAGATCTCCACGAGAGAGGGGGAGAACTTTGTATTGAGATCCAAAAGAGAGAAGAAGCCATCTAGCTACTAACTATGAACCCGAAGGTCTGAAGTAAACTACTCACACTTCATCGGAGGCTATGGTGTTGATGTAGAAGCCCTCCATGATGGATGCCCCTCCGTGAACTCGAACAGGCCCCAAGATGGGATCTCGTTGAGGCTGAGAAGGTTGCGGCGGTGGAATTAGGTTTTGGCTCCGTCTACGATCGTTTGAAGTGCGTGAGGTATATATAGGAGGAAGAATGCGTCGGTGGAGCAACAGGGGCCCACGAGGGTGGAGGCGCGCATACAGGGGTGGGCGCCCCCTACCTCGTGCCGTCCTCTTCGTTTCTTGACGTGGGGTCCAAGTCTCTGGATCATGTTCGTTGAGAAAATCACGTTCGAAGGTTTCATTCCGTTTGGACTCCGTTTGATATTCCTTTTGTTGAAACTACGAAATAGGCAAAAACAACAATTTTGGGCTGGGCCTCCGGTTAATAGGTTAGTCCCAAAAATAATATAAAAGTGGATAATAAAGCCCAATAATGTCCAAAACAGTAGATAATATAGCATGGAGCAATCAAAAATTATAGATACGTTGGAGACGTATCAGGCACCCTCAAGCTTAATTCCTGCTCATCCTCGAGTAGGTAAATGATAAAAACAAATTTTTTGATGTGGAGTGCTACTTGGCATAATTTAAATGTAATTCTTCTTAATTGTGGTATGAATATTCAGATCAGAATGATTCAAGACAAAAGTTCATATTGACATAAAAATAATAATAATTCAAGCATACTAACTAAGCAATTATGTCCTCTCAAAATAACATGGCCAAAGAAAGTTCATCCCTACAAAATCATATAGTTTAGTCATGCTCCATTTTCGTCACACAAGAATGCTCTCATCATGCACAACCCCGATGACAAGCCAAGCAATTGTTTCATACTTTAGTAATCTCAAACTTATAAACTTTCACGCAATATATGAGCGCGAGCCATGGACATAGCACTATGGGTGGAATAGAATATGATGATGGGGGTTATGTGGAGAAGACAAAAAAATGAAGAGAAGGTCTCCCATCAACGAGGCTAATCAATGAGCTATGGAGATGCCCATCGATTGATGTTAATGCAAGGAGTAGGGATTGCCATGCAACGGATGCACTAGAGCTATAAATGTATGAAAGCTCAACAAAAGAAACTAAGTGGGTGTGCATCCAACTTGCTTGCTCACGAAGACCTAGGGCACTTGAGGAGGCCCATTGTTGGAATATACAAGACAAGTTCTATAATGTAAAATTCCCACTAGTATATGAAAGTGACAAAACAAGAGACTCTCTATCAATAAGATTATGGTGCTACTTTGAAGCACAAGTGTGGCAAAGGATAGTAGCATTGTCCCTTCTCTCTTTTTCTCTCACTTTTTTTTGGGCCTTCTCTTTTTTATGGCCTTTCTCTCTCTTTATTCCTCACTTGGGACAATGCTCTAGAAAATGATGATCATCACACTTCTATTTATTTACAACTCAATGATTACAACTCGATACTAGAACAAAGTATGACTCTATATGAATGCCTCCAGCGGTGTACCGGGATATGCAATGAACCAAGAGTGACATGTATGAAAGAATTATGAACAGTGGCTTTGCCACAAATACTATGTCAACTACATGATCATGCTAAGCAATATGACAATGATGGATGTGTCATGATAAACTGAATGGTGGAAAGTTGCATGGCAATATATCTCGAAATGTCTATGGAAATGCCATAATAGGTAGGTATAGTGGCTGTTTTGAGGAAGATATAAGGAGGTTTATGTGAGAAAGAGCGTATCATATCACAGGGTTTGGATGCACCGGCGAAGTTTGCACCAACTCTCAATGTGAGAAAGGGCAATGCACGGCATCAAGAGGCTATCAATGATGGAAGGGTGAGAGTCGCATTATAATCCATGGACTCAACATTAGTCATAAAGAACTCACATACTTATTGCAAAAATCTACAAGTCATCAAAAACCAAAGCACTACGCCAAGCATGCTCCTAGGGGATAGATTGGTAGGAAAAGACCATCGCTCGTCCCCGACCGCCACTCATAAGGAGGACAATCTAAGAACACCTCATGTTTCAAATTTGTTACATAACGTTTACCATACGTGCATGCTACGAGACTTGCAAACTTCAACCCAAGCATTTCTCAAATTCACAACTACTCAACTAGCACGACTTTGATATTATTACCTCCATATCTCAAAACAATCATCAAGCATCAAACTTTTCTTAGTATTCAACACACTCATAAGAAAGTTTTTACTATTTTTGAATACCTAGCATATTAGGATTATTTAAGAAAATTACCATGCTATTTAAGACTCTCAAAATAATCTAAGTGAAGCATGAGAGATCAATAGTTTCTATAAAACAAATCCACCACTGTGCTCTAAAAGATATACGTGAAGTACTAGAGCAAAACTATATAACTCAAAGGATATAAGTGAAGCACATAGAGTATTCTAATAATTTCGAAATCATGTATGGCTCTCTCAAAAGGTGTATACAGAAAGGATAATTGTGGCAAACTAAAAATCAAAGACTCAAATCATACAAGACGCTCCAAGCAAAACACATATCATGTGGTGAATAAAAATATAGCTCCAAGTAAAGTTACCGATGGAAGTAGACGAAAGAGGGGATGCCTTCCGGGCATCCCCAAGCTTTGGCTTTTGGTGTCCTTAGATTATGTTGGGGGTGCCATGGGCATCCCCAAGCAAAGGCTCTTGCCACTCCTTGTTCCATAATCCATCAAAATATTTCACCCAAAACTTGAAAACTTCACAACACAAAACTCAACAGAAATCTCGTGAGCTCCGTTAGCGAAAGAAAACAAAAGACCAATTAAAGTTACAGTAATGAACTCATTATTCATTTATATTGGTGTTAAACCTACTGTATTCCAACTTCTCTATGGTTTATAAACTATTTTACTAGTCATAGATTCATTAAAATAAGCAAACAACACACGAAAAACAGAATCTGTCAAAAACAGAACAGTCTGTAGTAATCTGTAACTAACGAGAACTTATGGAACTACAAAAATTCGTAAAAAATAGGAAGACCTATGAAATTTGTTTATTGATCAGAAGCAATTGTAATCACTATTTTATCACGTTCTGGTGATTTTTAACAATTGTTTTCGTGAACAGAAAGTTTCTGGAAATTACAGCAAGATCAAATAACTATCATCCAAGAAGATCCTATAGGTTTAACTTGGCACAAACACTAATTAAAACATAAAAACACATATAACCATATGCTAGATCAAATATTTATTCCTAAACAGAAGCAAAAGCAAATAAAACTAAAAATAAAATTGGGTTGCCTCCCAACAAGCGCTATCGTTTAACGCCCCTAGCTAGGCATAAAAGCAAGGATAGATCTAGGTATTGCCATCTTTGGTAGGCAATCCTTAAGTGGATCTCATGATAGATTCATATGGTAATTTTATTTTCTTCCTAGGGAAGTGTTCCATGCCTTTCTTTAACGGAAATTGGAATCTAATATTCCCTTCCTTCATATCAATAATTGCACCAATCGTTCTAAGGGAAGGTCTACCAAGAATAATAGGACATGAAGGATTGCAATCTATATCAAGAGCGATAAAATCTACGGGCACATAATTCCTATTTGCAATAATAAGAACATCATTAATTCTTCCTATAGGTTTCTTAATAGTGGAATCCGCAAGGTGCAAGTTTAGAGAGCAATCTTCAAAATCACGGAAATCTAGCAAATCGCACAAAGTTTTGGGAATAGTGGAAACACTAGCACCCAAATCACATAAAGCATAAAATTCATGATCCTTAATCTTAATTTTCATAGTTGGTTCCCACTCATCATAAAGTTTTCTAGGGATAGAAACTTCCAACTCAAGTTTTTCTTCATAAGATTGCATCAAGGCATCAACGATATGTTTGGTAAAGTCTTTATTTTGACTATAAGCATGAGGAGAATTTAGCACGGATTGCAACAAGGAGATACAATCAATCAAAGAGCAATTTTCATAATTAAATTCCTTGAAATCCAAAATAGTGGGTTTAGCAACATCTAGGGCTTTGATTTCTTCAATCCCACTTTTATCAAATTTAGCATCAAGATCTAAAAACTCCGAATTTTTGGAACACCTTCTAGGTAAAGGTGGATCATATTCAGTCCCATCGTTATCAATATTCATATTGCAAAACAAATATTTAATAGGGGACACATCAATAACTTTTAGATCTTCATCTTTATTTTCATAGAAATTTGAAGAACACGCTTTAATAAAGGCATCTTTCGTAGCACGCATCCTAGCGGTTCTTTCTTTGCACTCGTCAATGGAAATTCTCATGGCTTTGAGAGACTCATTGATATCATGCTTAGGAGGAATAGATCTAAGTTTTAAAGAATCAACATCAAGAGAAATTCTATCAACGTTCCTAGCCAATTCATCAACTTTAAGCAATTTCTCTTCAAGCAAAGCATTAAAATTCTTTTGTGAATTCATAAACTCTTTAACACTAGTCTCAAATTCAGAGGGCATCTTATTAAAATTTCCATAAGAGTTGTTGTAGGAATTTCCATAATTATTAGAGGAATTACTGGGATAAGGCCTAGGTTTGAAGTTTCCTCTATACGCGTTGTCACCAAAATTATTCCTACCAACAAAATTCACATCCATAGATTCATTATTATTCTCAATCAAAGTAGACAAAGGCATATCATTAGGATCAGAAGAAACACTCTTAGTAGCAAATAATTTCATAAGTTCATCCATCTTTCCACTCAAAACATTGATTTCTTCTATCGCATGCACTTTTTATTAGTAGATCTTTCAGTGTGCCATTGAGAATAATTAACCATAATATTATCTAGGAGTTTAGTAGCTTCTCCTAAAGTGATTTCCATGAAAGTGCCTCCCGCGGCCGACTCTAAAAGATTTCTAGAAGCAAAATTCAATCCGGCATAAAATTTTTGTACAATCTTCCACAAATTCAAACCATGAGTAGGGCAATTACGTATCATTAATTTCATCCTCTCCCAAGCTTGTGCAACATGTTCATGATCAAGTTGCTTAAAATTCATAATATCGTTTCTAAGAGAGATGATCTTAGCAGGAGGAAAATACTTAGAGATAAAAGCATCTTTGCACTTGTTCCAAGAATCAATACTATTTTTAGGCAAAGACGAAAACAAAGCTTTAGCACGATCTCTAAGCGAAAAAGGAAATAGCTTCAATTTAAAAATATTATTATCAACATATTTCTTCTTTTGCATATCATACAAATCAACGAAGCTATTTAGATGAGTAGCGGCATCTTCACTAGGAAGGCCGGCGAATAGATCTTTCATGACAAGATTCAACAAAGCAACATTGATTTCACAAGATTCAGTATTGGTAAGAGGAGCAATCGGGGTGCTAGGAAATCATTGTTGTTGGTATTGGTAAAGTCACATAATTTGGTATTATCTTGAGCCATCGTGACAAACAAGCAATCCAACACACGAGCAAACAAAAAGCAAGCAAGAAAGAGGCAAACGGAAAAGAGAGGGCGAATAAAACGGCAAGGGTGAAGTGGGGGAGAGGAAAACGAGAGGCAAATGGCAAATAATGTAATGCGGGAGATAAGGGATTGTGATGGGTACTTGGTATGTTGACTTTTGTGTAGACTCCCGACAGCGGCCAGAAATTCTTCTTGCTACCTCTTGAGCACTGCGTTGGATTTCCTTGAAGAGGAAAGGTGATGCAGCACACTAGCGTAAGTATTTCCCTCAGTTTTTGAGAACCAAGGTATCAATCCAGTAGGAGGTTACGCGTGAGTCCCTCGTACCTGCACAAAACAAATAACTCCTCGCAACCAACGCGATAAAGGGTTGTCAATCCCTTCACGGTCACTTACGAGAGTGAGATCTGATAGATATGTAGGATAATATTTTGGTATTTTTGTGATAAAGATGCAAAGTGAAATAAAAGCAAAGTAAAAGCAAAGGAAATAAATAAAGTGTTGGAAGATAATATGATAGAGATAGACTCGGGGGCCATAGATTTCACTAGTGGCTTCTCTCAAGAGCATAGGTATTTTACGATGGGTGAACGAATTACTGTTGAGCAATTGACAGAATTGAGCATAGTTATGAGACTATCTAGGTATGATCATGTATATAGGCATCACGTCCGAGACAAGTAGACCGACTCCTGCTTGCATCTACTACTATTACTCCACTCATTGTTGATGATATAGCTACTGAGTGTAAATCGGCCAGGAGGGCCCGGTTCACCCTCGACTATGCTGAAGCCATGAAGATCCAGAAGATGGCTTTTTACTAACGAAGCTTAGAAGCCCACGGCCCAAAGGCGGATTAGGGCCCATAGTGGTAAACCACCATGACTATGTAAACTTGTAATATAAGTTAGGAAAGGAGAGACCGAGCCGGACACTTTGTATGAGTCGGCCTCGGGGCTCTGTAGACCGGCCTTGCATCAACCTGTGTATATAAAGGGACAACCCGGCGGCGGTTCAGGGACAAAAGACAACAACTCGAGACTCAGGCAAGCGTATTTCGCTCCCTGGTCATCGAAACCCAATCAATCCCATCACAACTAGAGGTAGGCTTTTACCTTCATCGAAGGGGCCGAACTAGTATAAACTCCCGTGTCCCTTGTCCGGTTTAACCCCTTCAAGCTAACCCGTTGCGATGGCTCCATGACTAAGTCCTTTCATGAGGACATCTGACGAGTTAATTCCACGACAGTTGGCGCCCACCGCCAATATTCTGTATTATGAGACATTCCGTCGCATGGGGTTGACAGATAAGAATCTTAAACCGTCCAACACTGTTTTTCATGGTGTGGTACCAGGTAAATCGGCATATCCCGTAGGTAAGATCGCCTTGGAAGTTGTGTTTGGTGATGAGCATGACTCTAGGTCTGAGACATTGACCTTTGAGGTAGTAAGGATCCAGAGCCCGTATCATGCGCTGTTTGGGCGGCCGGCTTATGCAAAATTCATGGCAAGGCCTTGTTATATTTATTTGCAGCTCAAGATGCCGGGTCATAAAGGGACTATCACGGTTCATGGAAGTCGAAAGATCGCATTGGATTGCGAGGAGGGTGATGCGGCTTATGCTGAGGCGGTTTGTGCTACAGAAGAGCTAAAGTTTTATAAGGAGAATGTTGATCCGGCAGATATGACCCCTCTGAAGAAGCCCACCACTGAGCATGACCCAGCCCTGCATTTCAAACCGGCTGACGAGACTAAGCTTGTTGACTTCGTACCTGGCGATTCATCCAAGCAGTTCAGCATCAGCACCAATCTGGATGCAAAATAGGAAAGCGCGCTCATCGAGTTCATCCGTGGGAACCGGGACATTTTTGCATGGAAGCCTTCTGACATGCTAGGTGTACCGAGGGAACTCGCTGAGCACACTCTTAATATTGATCCGAAGTTTAAACCAGTCAAGCAATTTCTTCATCGCTTTAATGAAGAAAGACGCAAGGAAATTGGTGAAGAGGTAGCGCGGCTGTTGGCTGCTGGTTTTATCGTCGAAGTGTATCATCCTGAATGGTTGGCTAATTCGGTGCTGGTTCTTAAGAAAAATGGCACTTGGCGTATGTGTGTGGACTACACGGACTTGAATAAGGCTTGCCCGGCTGATCCCTTTGCTCTCCCGCGTATTGATCAGATCATTGATGCGACGGCGGGTTGTGACCGCCTGAGTTTTTTGGATGCTTATTCAGGATATCATCAGATCAAGATGGCAGTTAAGGACCAGGAGAAGACAGCCTTCATCACTCCTTTTGGAGCCTATACGCTATGTTTCTATGCCCTTTGGGCTCAAGAGTGCTCAGGCAACTTATCAGCGTTGTGTGCAAAATTGTCTTCACACGCAGATTGGGCGTAATGTTCATGCTTATGTGGATGACATTGTGGTAAAATCCAGGAAGAAGGAAATACTGATCGATAACCTCAAGGAGACGTTTGACAATCTTTGGATTTACAAGATGATGCTTAATCCGGATAAATGTGTTTTTGGTGTTCCGGCAGGCAAGCTTCTCGGGTTTCTGGTATCCAACAGGGGCATTGAGGCTAACCCAGAAAAAATTAAGGCAATCACATCCCTGGCTAAACCGAAGTGTATCAATGATGTTCAGCGTCTCGCAGGTTGGATTGCATCCCTTAGCCGGTTTATCAGTCGTTTGGGAGAGAAGGCAATTCCTTTGTATCAGATGTTGAAAAAGACGGATGATTTAAATGCAGGTAGCGTATATCTGACCTTTGAGGAGCTAAAGCGGCAGTTGGTTGAATCGCCGGTTCTTGCAGCCCCAGTTGATCATGAGCCTTTGTTGTTATACGTGGCTGCCAATGCCCGAGCGGTCAGTGTGGCAATTGTGGTTGAGCGTAAAGAAGCTGGGAAGGAATATCCGGTTCAACGACCTATATACTACATCAGTGAAGTCCTGATCGAGTCAAAACAACGCTATCCACATTGGCAGAAGTTGGTGTATGGGGTTTTTATGGCCAGTCGAAAACTCAAGAAATATTTTCAAGGCCATCCAATCACAGTGGTTAGTTCTGCTCCTTTGGGCGATATAATTCAAAACAGGGAAGCAATCGGCGGGTTGCAAAGTGGGCAATCGAGCTTGGACCACACTGTTTAAAGTATGTACCTCGAACAGCCATCAAGTCTCAGGCTCTTGTGGATTTTATCAATGACTGGACCGAGCTGCAAGCACCGGAAGATAAACCGGATAATACGTACTGGACCATTCATTTTGATGGATCCAGGCAGTTGGAAGGCTCGGGGGCTGGAGTTGTCCTTACTTCCCCTCGAGGGGATAAAATTTGCTATGTCCTCCGCTTGATGTTTCCTTGTACTAACAATGCAACTGAGTACGAAGGTTTACTCCATGGTCTCCGTGTGGCCAAAGAGATGAACTTAAGTAGAGTTTGTTATTTCGGAGATTCTGATCTGGTGGCTCAGCAAGTTTCTGGCACTTGGGATTCTAAGGATCCACTCATGGCGGCTTACAGGCGTGAGGTGGATATTGTGGCAGGTCATTTCAAAGGGTATCAAGTTGAGCATATCGATCGGCGCAAAAACGAAGCAGCAGACGCTTTGAGATGGCTTGGATCTCAGCGTAAACCGGTACCTCCTAACACCTTTTTAGATATCTTGCATAACCCGTCTGTTAAGGTGCCTACAGAAGAGGATTTGGCTGTTCCGGATCCGGAGGCTCAGTTGGTGGCCGCTTTACACATTATACCAGATTGGACGGTTCCATATCTGGCGTATATGAGCCGGGGCGAGCTACCAAATGATAAAGTCCTGGCTCGGCAGATAGTCCGACGGTCCAAGTCAATGGTTATTCACAATGGCGAGTTACACCGCTGTAGCGTTTTGGGCGTATTTCAGTGTTGTGTTTCTCCGGAAGAAGGCCAAGAGATCCTGCGGGAAATTCATGAAGGGGATTGTGGTCATCATGCTGGTTCAAAGTCCCTGGTCGCAAAAGCTTTTCGTCATGGGTTTTACTGGTTGACAGCTCATGCTGATGTGGAGGATCTGGTAAAGCGATGTGATGCTTGTCAAAAAATTTCACGCAGAGCTCATATTCCGGCTCAGGAACTACGGATGATTCCTATTACTTGGCCTTTTGCTACTTGGGGGCTTGATATGGTGGGACCCTTTAAACGTTCCTAGGACAAGAAGACCCACCTGTTGGTGGCAGTTGATAAATTTACCAAGTGGGTTGAAGCGGAGCCTGTTAGCAAGTGTGATGCAGCTACGGCGGTTCAATTTCTCAAAAAGATTATCTTCCGTTTTGGCTTTCCACACAGTATCATCACGGATAATGGTACCAACCTTTCCAAAGGTGAGATGGAGGATTTCTGTCAGAGAGAGCACATCCGGCTTGACCTAGCATCTGTGGCACACCCTCAATCCAACGGTCAAGCGGAGCGAGCTAATCAAGAAATTTTAAAGGGTCTTAAACCCGGCTCATGATTCCCTTGAAGCGGACGCCGGGTTGTTGGTTGGAAGAATTACCTACGTGTTGTGGAGTATCAACACCACCCCAATCGATCAACAGGTTTACGCCTTTCTTTATGGTATACGGGGCAAAGGCGGTTCTCCCAAGTGATATACGTCATGACTCGCCCCGGGTTGCTAATTATGTTGAAGCGGACAACGAGCAAGCTCGCCAAGAGGCACTGGACCTGTTAGATGAAAAACAGGATCTGGCTCTGTCCCGATCGGCGGTTTATCAACAAGATCTACGACGTTATCACAGCCGCCGGGTTAGGACAAGAACCTTTCAAGAAGGTGACTTGGTGCTCCGGCTCATCCAGGATCAGACCGACATGCACAAGTTATCCCTGCCTTGGGAAGGACCCTTTGTGGTCAGCAAGAACCTGCACAACGGATCATACTACCTCATTGACGTTCAAGACAACTCACGCAACTCTAAGGAGGAGATCCGACGGCCATGGAATATAGCTCTCCTCCGGCCTTATTACACTTGAGCCATAGGCTCTTCTTATGTACATATTTTCGACAATGTATATATTATAATCAATAAATAAATTAGCATCCTTGCTCTAAGCTGGGCCTCTGCTATTTTTTCTCAAATATCCTTTGAGTTGCATGGGGGCTTCAGCTGAAAAAGCGGAGTACCACCTGTTAAACCGGCTATCACGCCACAAAGCTTGGGAGCTTCACACCCAAGGGGCCAAAGAGAGTCTGGATGCTATGCACAACTCAAACATAGGCACCCAATGAGCACAGCTCATCATGTTACTTGGGGGCTTCTTGTGTCAAATACCAAGGAGTTTGAATGGACCCTTGTAGCTGGGTATCAACCCATGGCTTGGAAGCCTGGTATATTTACCTAAAACCCCGGGTTAACCTGCCTTCATCAAGTAAGACACTCCTATCCAGGTCATCCTGGCACGGCCCTCCAACCGTTTGACAGTTACTCTCATTGAGACCCTGCACTTGTCAAAGTTAAACGGTGATTGGTTAGTTGGAGGTCCATCTTAAAAGGCTTTGTTAAATGGTTCAACTCGGAGGCCCGGCAGCCCACAAAAGCCTCGAATTTGGGCACAGCAGCCCTCAAAAAGCCTTGACTACACGGTTTTATTTGCGTTTTGCTGAATTTTATGTTAAACCAATTTTCTTGGCCTGGTCAGTCATTTTATTAGCCCGGTATTCTTTAAACCGGCTTGGTTTCCAACTACACGTTGACAGACCTTATTCTTAAACTGGAGTTTGTTAACCCGGCCTGACGTTGACTACCAGTCACCAGGATCATCTGGTGTGCATCATCACCCGGTATGACTTACTATACAACATCAGTACATGATGGGGTTATACAAAGAATTTCCGATTTGGGTTTTCACCCTTATTACAATCAAAGTTAACCAGCCAACTAAACATGGATATTACATCACAGGTATGAATCATTTCATATTTTTACGGTTTGGTTACCAATCAGCCCTTTTCTTGGGCATTACGACCCTGTTTCTTTTTATGCACACACAGGAGTTGCATATTATGATGGCAGCACATCCGAACCGAAATTGGTATTGACATGGCGGATCACGTAAAGTATCTCCTCCTGCATGATGGCAGCAGATCAAAATAGTTTTTGCTGCCCTATTACAAGGCATTCAGAGGCCCAAAATATGGAATTGCTTCACAAACGGACAGTTTCTGACGTATCAACCAACTTGACGGATTAAGCTTCATCGCCGGGTTGATGTGAAGTAGATGGGTCATCTGGCGTCGGTTCAGCCTCCTCCCCATCCAACGGCCGGAAGTCATTGGTGGTCCAGTCAATCCGGGTTAAAGCCTGAAAGACAGCCTCTTCACTTATAAGCTCAGCCGGGTCAATGTCAGGGGCGTAAGTGTGCTTACGGATTGGGGGAACAAGGTTCTGCACTTCCGGAATAACAGCTTCAACTCGTTTGTTGTTTGCGTCGTAGAAGGATCGGTGAACCGACAGGTTAGCCTCTTCTGCCAACTGACTCGCCAGAGGACGCATCTCCCTTCTTACCCGTTTGAGGGCGTCGTTGTCAAATACTTCGCCGTTTTCTTGTGCACTGGAGAAGCCCTTGGCTATATCAGCCGGATCAATATCAGCTATCCATGCCTTGGCTCGAGTAAGGGCTAGTAAAGCGCCAGCCCGGGCAGCGGATCACTTCAACTCTTCTATCTGCGCTGGCGTCATAGATAGCCAGTCCAGCGTGTCCTTGATCAGTGTCGGAGCCGCATTGTCATAAGAAGTGGCGCAGATAACCCGTTGGACACCGGTATACAACTGTTCAATCAGCGTATACGCGGCCTTGAGTTTATTCCGCATATCAGAACCCAGCTGAGCAATGCGCCTACCTATAGCGGTTTAAGAAATTGATGTTAAACCGGAGAAAATTTCAAAGCGGAATATTCATAAAGCCTTGGTAAACAGTGCTTACCAAATATTGCAGAGGTCATGTCATTGACTTGGCGCTTTAATCCAGTAAGTTCTTCCGTCACTGGTTTAAGAGCTGATTCAGCGTCTTCCGCCCGCTTCAGCAATCCAGCCTTTTCAGTATCGCAGTTGGCCTGCTCAGACTTGTACCATTCCTTGAGCTGCTCCATGGTGGTTAAGGCGGTTTTCAACTCATCCTTGGCCTTGATGGTTTCTGCTTGTTGGGATTTCAGATTTTCTTGCAGGTCGGCAATTTGTGAGACTTGTTGGCTTATCTCACTCTGCAACAAAGAAGAGAGCATGTTAATATCTTTGTTAAAGTCCCAAGCATCTAACCAGTTATACACTTGACACTTGGGGGCCAATGCGGATCATTTTTATGCTGATTATTGAAGTCCCAAGGATTAATACAAGTTTTAATCATGGCACTTGGGGGCTAATGTGTGTTTGATCAGAAATACACAAGGAAATATCATAAAGTACAATATGGAATATACAAAGTCTGGTTTGACTTTCTAAAAGACAAATCGGCCCTTGGGGGCTACAATGCAATGAAGGTACAGAGCAAAGAGCAAAACTGTTTACCTCATAGCGCTCCTTCATCAGATTTACTAAACCGGCTTCATAATCACGACTTGTGTAAAGCCGGTTCAAGAAGCTGGAGTGGAGCTCTTGAGCAGAAAGATCGACATAGGCTGACCAATCAGTTTTCTCTTTCCCCTTGCTCATAGCAGCAAATTCATCCTTGGCAGTGTGCTTTGATAGAGCAACCGGATTACGAGGCGGTATATGCGATTACCGATAACAACAACGTCATCATCTTTGGCCGGACTGGATGAATTGGCATTCTTAACAGGGCTTGGCGCCTTGGTGGCAGGGCTTGGCGGATCAGTAGTTGAGCCCCGTTGTTCCACTGTTGGACTTGGAGGAGCAGAAGGATGTGAAGTATCAACCTCTACATTCGGTTCAACCTCTGGCGGGTTAGCATCAGCATCTTGGTCTTTCCCAGCAGAGCTGTCTATAGCAACTTCAGGGTCTTTGCCACGATGCTCTGGAGTCTTCTCTGGATCAACATCAACAATAGGGTCGCTGGTCTTGGCTTTCTTACTTAATGGAGCCTTGGCACTACAACATCAAAGGTTAGAATATGGTAAACCGACAAATAAAAGAAACAAATTAAGGAGTCATATACTTACCCAGCGACGACTTCGAGAGGAGGCAGCTGAGTGGTTGATGAACCGCCAGATGAGTTGGAAGAAGCCTGGTAATTCGGGTCAGACGGATTGAGAGGGCATCGGAAGAAACCTTTCAAAGGGTAAAGTTTTTCAGGAGAACAAGTCACCTCTGGACGATGTTTCCGGGTTGGCGTATAAGCTAAACCAGACGACGTGATTTGTTGACCGCTATGCCGGGTTGTGCGACGTTCTTCAACTTGTTGTGACTCCAAAGAAAATTTTGGATCCAAATGAGCAAGGGGGTGAGATTGTTTTACTTTCCGGACTGTGCGGCGAATTCTTTGAACCGGTACAAGATCTGAATCGGAAGAAAGAAGGATTACCTCAACATGTTCTGCATGGCTGGCCTCAGCATCATCCTAGGAATAGTCATTGTCAATAAGATGAACGAAAAAGGAACCAAGTGAGTCAAGTTCTACCTCAGCGTCTGATTCTTCATCTTCTGGCGGATCATAAGACTCGGTGGTTTTCTTCTTGCCAGCTTTCTTGGTGGCCTTGGTCTTTGCACGAGGAGCCCGGGCCGGTTTAGTCCGTTTCCAAAAGGAGCTGTTAGCCTAAAATTAAGACAAGGCAAGGTTAGTACACGGTCAATATGGAAGCAAATCAGTAAAGTATTTAGATGAACTTTACCGCTGGCGGTTTATTGGAGACGCAAAACGGAGCCAACCCAGTTTGGCTACATGCATAGATCGGTTCATCAAGCATTTTCTTCACTGATTCAGTAAGTTCAAGCTCGGTTATTACTATTTCGTGATATCGTTGAGGGTCTTTGACATCACCAGTATATTCATGCATCAATCCGGGGCGGCGGCTTAAAGGTAAAATGCCCCAAGAAACCCAGCAGCGGACAAGATCAATGCCAGTTAAACCATTGGCCATCAGAGCCCGGAGCTTGGTGAGTTGAGGTACAAAGTTCTTCTGTTCTGCGGCGGTCAGGCGTAAAGGTAATGGGTGGCCTTTGCTAAGCTGGTGAGGGCGATAACCTGACAAAGGATTTTCTCCATCAGGGGCAGTGTTCCGGCAGTAAAACCAGGTCTGATTCCAATCTTTGGGATGACTGTGATGTTTTGCATGAGGGAAGTCAACTTCTTTTGTTTTCTGAATTGAAACGCCGCCAAGATCTGTGTTGGGACCATCTGAGAATTCTGTACGGCGGTTCAAATGAAAGAAGTCCCGAAATAGCTCCACGGTTGGCTCTTCTTGAAGATAGACTTCGTAGAATACTTGAAAGTTGCATATATTGGACACAGAGTTCGGACCAATATCTTGCAGATGGAGTTGGAAGCTTGCGAGGACATCCCAATTTTTTTTTGATCCGGGCGGACTAAATCCCCGGTCTAAGTGTTGCATAAAAACAATCACCTCTCCTTCTTGAGGTTCAGGTGGACATTCCGATCTCAGAACTCGCCAGTGGTGAACCCTTTTTGAGGCTAAAACACCAGTGGTGACATAACCATTGATTTGTGTTTCCGTGATCTGGGATGGAACCCAATTGCAAGCATAGAATTGTTTCGCCATTCCGGATGGGGGGGGGGGGACTGAAAGGAAAAACAAGTGATGTTGGGGATATAACTATTTGTGTAAGCCGCCCAGGAGGGGCCGGGTTACGCAAGGAAGATTCACCAGAAAGAAGCCCAAGACCAAGCATGAAGATGGCGGTTCAATAAAGGGCCTAAGGCCCACAGGCGACTTAAGGCCCGTTGTAGTAAACCGCCATAATGGCATCTTGTATCATAAAGTAGATTTAACTAGTCACTGAGCCGGACATTGTTTATAAGCCGGCCGGGCTCTGTAGGCCACCGGGCGTCAACCCGTTTATATAAGGGGACGACCTGCTGGCGGCTTAGGGCAAAAAACAACCCATCGAGAGCCGGGCATAGCGTATTCCGCTCCCTGGTCATCGAAACATCAAGCAATACCAATCCAACTAGACGTAGGCTTTTCTTCTCCGCAAGGGGCCAAACTAGTATAAAACCTCTCGTGTCCTTTGTCCCGATTAACCCCTTTAAGCTTCCTAGTTGCGATGGCTCCACGACTAAGTCCTTGCATGAGGAAATCTGTCGTGACAATTGCACGACAGTTGGCGCCCACCGTGGGGCCAGCGCACGGTGGATTTGAGTTCTTGAAGGGCGGCTTCGGAGGGCTCAAGGGATACGCAGTGGGCCGGATGACCAAAAGTCGTCGCGGCAAGATCTACATCGACAACGAAGGCTGGGGCCCCGAGGCCGACTGAATCGAGTACGGGTACCGAGTCCCCTTTGGCAGAATCCACGTCTTCATTGGACGGATCGGTGAGCTGGGCCCTGAGCCGCACAACTGCACCGACCTCGTCGAGACGGCTCAGCGTGCGAGACCCGCCCGAGTTCAACCCGTCATGGAGCGTGCCTTCGTGGGCTGTGTCCACGGAGAAGAACTTCCTGAAGGATCTAAAGATGGCGAAGAGACGGCTGTCCCATCGGATGATGATTCGTCCGCCGGTTCAACAGATTTTTTGTATCAGGTCCAAGAGGGCATGCTTGGGGGCTGTTCTGACGACTCTAGCATTCCAGACTACTATGAGCCGCCGAGCTGGGCAGGGGTCTTCATGGCTGGTACTCAACCCGGTCAACACTCGACGGCTGCAACAGCAATAACGTCCGGGTCAGGAGCGGACGGGGCACGAGGCCCTGTGCGCCTACCGGCTCAGGTGCTGCTGGATCTCATGGATAAGTTGACGGCCCAGCTAACCACCACGGTTATTCCTGCAAATCAAGATGAGCATAACGCGGAGGTGGCAAAGGTGCGTGAGGAGATAGCCCTGGCCAAGGAGGTCTTGGCAGCCGAGGACACCAGGTTAGCCACAGAGCGGGCGGCTTTGGACGCACGGGCGCAGCGACTCCAGTCAGAGGCTTTCCAGCTTAATATGAGTCTGAACGCATCCAATGAGGTCATGAGAAGGAGACATCAGAAAACCCAGTCCCGTCTGCCTCCGGTTTACGATCCTCGAAATCTCTTCACGACACCCCGAGCTGGTCCTAGCAACCCACCCGAAGCCAATCAGTTTATGACACCCGGAGCTGGAGGGCCGGTTCAGCCCCGAGAGATGGCACCACCTCATGGGAGTATGGCCCCGCCCCGATACATACCAATAACACCGGGTCACTTATCCAACCACATGGAGAACTTGATAGCAACATCGGCACGTCTGGCGGCTCTTCCAGTGGACGGTGATGACCCGACGGCGGTGGAAACCCGGAGGGTCAGAGATCTTATTCAGACGGCCTTGGCGCGGCAGGAGACCTATTCTTACAGCAGGGGCATGATTCATTCAACTCCTCAGCCTTGGCTAGCACCTCGTCAAAACCGGAGCCCGAGTTACAGCAGGCACATGGAGTCAGAAGCTTTATCAAGCAACGCCCAGCGTCGTAACCAGCCTGGTGGCTATAACCCGGTCCAGGACCGAACGCGTCAGGAGGACGAACGGGCAGCTCAGTTAGTGGCTTAGCAGACGGCATATGAAGGTCTCCCAGAGTATCCGACGACTTCTGTTGGAGCAGGAGTGGCCACTAGAACCGGTGGTGTCCCTCGTTTGGTGCCGGCTCTGCGGGATGTACGTCTGCCCAAGGATTTTAAGGGACCTTGAAAGGTGCCGAATTATACGGCCGACTTACAGCCTGGGGCATGGATCGAAAGTTAGGAGATGGCCATGGAGCTATTGGAGTTCAGCGATGTAGCAATGGCTAAGTATTTCACCATGATGTTAGATGGAACGACCCGGTCTTGGTTGAAAAGTTTGCCTCCCAATTCCATCAGTTCATGGGCAGAGCTAAAGGCCCGGTTTATCCAGAACTTCAAGGACACTTGCAAGCAGTCTATGTCAATTGTGGACTTGACCAATTGTAAGCAGGAGGAGGGTGAATCCACAACTCATTGGGTGCGCCGGGTCAAGGAAATTATACACTCATCTGATAAGATGGATGCCGACTCATGGTACTTATGCTCCATCGTAGTTGTCGCTTTGAGCCGAGGCAGAAGGGGCGCCTTAAGCGTGATTGCAATGATATGGGTACGCTGATGGCAGCCTTGGTCAAATACGCCGATTCTGATACTACCAATGATCCCGCGTCTGAGGAGGAAAAGACAGGGAAGGGAAAGAAGAACGACAATGGAAAGGGTCAGCAGCATAACCCGGTAAGTCAAGGAGGCAACATGCATAAGGCGGAGGGTAACCCGGAGTTTGTGGCCAATGCTAATGCAAAAGGTAACAACCAGAAACGTAAGGGGAGACCACCGCCTCGATCCGGTGGCTCAGCCCCATCTCTTGAGCAGCTTCTGAATGAGCCTTGTCCGAGACACGGTACTCGGGAGCGTCCCGCCACCCACTTATGGAAAGACTGCGTGATCATGAAGGCTTTCAAGAATTCCAACATGTTTGATGGCAATCACAGATCAGGCGGCGGCTCAGGGGCCGGTGGCTTTCATGGCCCGGGTGGCGGTTCAAGTTCCGGTCAAGGTGGCTATAATCAGCAACAGCCCGGTCAAGGGGGACAGCAGCAGCAGCAGTCAGGTTATCAGAGCCATCCAAAGCAGCTGAATGGTGGGCAATACCATGTGTTCACCACTAACTTGTGCAAACGTGACCAGAAGGTTCATAAGAGGGCTGTGAATTCTGTTGAGCAGCGGTTCCCGTTACTTGAGATGGTCGAGCAGCCCATCATATGGAGCAGGGAAGATCACCCTCCGGGTTGATAACACAGGTCGATTGGCCTTGGTGGTGGCCCCTCAAATTGGTGGATATAAATTCACTAAGGTACTCATGGACGGAGGAAGCAACATCAATATTCTCTATTATGAGACCTTTCGCCGCATGGGGTTGACTGATAAGGACTTGAGGACGTCCCACACTGTCTTTCATGGGGTGGTACCTGGTAAATCGGCATATCCAGTTGGTAAGATCGAGCTGGAAATAGCCTTTGGAGATGAATATGATTCCAGGGCTGAGAAACTGACGTTTGAGGTAGTCAAAATCAGGAGCCCGTATCACGCTCTGTTTGGACGGCCGGCTTATGCCAAGTTCATGGCACGACCGTGTTATGTTTATCTGCAGCTCAAGATGCCGGGTTACAAGGGCACCATCACTGTGCATGGGAGTCGAAAGGTAGCATTGGAATGCGAAGAAGGCGATGCAGCTTATGTTGAATCTGTTTGTGCTGAAGAGGAGCTGAAGTTTTATCAAACTAATGTTGACCCGGCGGATATGACCTCTTTGAAGAAGCCAACCACAGAGCAAGACTCGGTGTTGAAATTTAAGTCGGCCGCCGAGACAAAACTGGTCGACTTCACTCCAGGCGACTCTTCCAAGCAGTTCAACATCAGTACCAATTTGGATCCCAAATAGGAAGGCGCGCTCATCGAGTTCATCCGTGAGAACCGGGATATCTTCGCATGGAAACCTTCTGACATGCCGGGTGTCCCGAGAGAACTCACTGAGCACACTCTTATTATTGATCCAAAGTATAATCCGGTCGGGCAATTTCTCTGACGGTTCAATGAGGAAAGATGGAAAGCTATCGGGGAAGAGGTCGCTCGGCTCTTAGCGGCCGGGTTCATCGTGGAAGTTTTTCACCCGGAGTGGTTGGCTAACCCGGTGCTTGTGCTCAAGAAGAACGGCACCTGGCGGATGTGTGTAGATTACACAGACTTAAATAAAGCTTGTCCGGCTGATCCCTTTGCTCTACCCCGTATTGATCAAATCATTGATGCTACAGCGGGTTGCGAGCGTTTGAGTTTTCTAGATGCTTACTCTGGTTATCATCAGATCAAAATGGCAGTTAAGGACCAGGAGAAGACGGCTTTCATTACTCCGTTTGGAGCCTTACGCTATGTATCTATGCCATTTGGGCTCAAGAGTGCCCAGGCGACTTATCAGCGATGTGTACAGAATTGTCTCCACAATCAGATTGGGCGCAATGTTCATGCTTATGTAGATGACATTGTGGTGAAGTCCAGAGAGAAGGAAACATTGATATCTGATTTAAAGGAAACCTTTGATAATCTCCGGGTCTATAAGATGATGCTTAACCGGACAAGTGTGTATTTGGTGTACTGCAGGCAAACTTTTGGGATTCCTGGTCTCGAGCAGGGCATTGAAGCTAACCCGAGAAGATCAAGGCGATTACCTCTACTGGCTAAACCGGCGTGCATCAATGATGTTCGATGATCGGCGGGTCGTCGCTGCTTTAAGCCGATTCATAAGCTGGTTAGGTGAGAAGGCTCTACCACTGTATCAGATGATGAAGAAAACATACACTTTTGTCTGGAGTGAGGCTGCTGATGCTGCCTTTGAAGATTTAAAGAGACAATTGTCTGAGCTGTCGGTTCTCGCAGCTCCCATTGATAAAGAGCCATTGCTGTTGTATGTTGCTACTAACTCACAAGCTGTTAGTGTTGCCATCGTGGTGGAGCGTAAGGAGGCTGGCAAGGAGCATCCGGTTCAACGGACGGTCTATTACATCAGTGAGGTGCTCATAGAGTCCAAGCAAAGATATCCGCATTGGCAGAAACTTGTTTATGGGGTGTTCATGGCAAGCCGGAAGCTAAAGTAGTATTTCCAAGGTCATCCTATAATTGTGGTAAGTTACGCTTTGGGGACATCATCGAGCAGGGGAAGCCACAGACGAGTCGCCAAGTGGGCCATTGAGCTTCGGCCTCACGGTTTGAAGTATATTCCACGTACAGCTATTAAGTCTCAAGCCTTGGTGGACCTTATCAATGATTGGACGGAGTTGCAGGCACCTGAGGAGAAACCAGATAATACGTGTTGGACTATTCACTTCGATGGGTCCAGGCAGTTGGAAGGCTCGGGGGCAGGAGTCGTTTTAACTTCCCCCCGAGGTGACAAATTTTGCTATGTGCTCTGGCTTATGTTTCCCTGTACTAATAATGCAGCTGAATACGAGGCTTTACTCCATGGTCTCCGGATAGCCAAAGAGATGAATTTGAGCCGGGTAAGGTGCTTGGGCGATTCAGACCTCGTCGCTCAACAGTGTCGTGCACGTGGGACTCAAGGATCCCCTTATGGCGGCTTAACGTCGTGAAGTTGATGCGGTGGCCGGGCACTTCAAAGGTTATCAAGTAGAGCACATTGATCGAAGGAAGAATGTGGCGGCTGATGCTTTAAGCCGGCTGGGGTCGTAAGCCGGTGCCGCCTAACACCTTTCTTGACGCTTTTGTATAACCCTTACAGCCGAGTGCCTACAGAGGAAGAGCTCGCAGTGCCAGACCCGGAGGCGCAGCTGGTGGCGGCTCTCCACGCCATCCCAGATTGGACAGTCCCATATTTGGCCTATATGACCCGGGGAGAGTTGCCTGAGGACGAGACCCTGACAAGACAAATCATTAGGCGGTCCAAATCCATGACAATTGTTCATGGCGAGTTGCATCACCGCAGCGTCACTGGGGTGTTCCAACATTGCGTATCGCCTGCGGAGGGTCAGGAGATACTTCGTGAGATTCATGAAGGAGATTGTGGTCATCATGCCGGTTCAAAAACTCTGGTGGCCAAGGCTTTTCGTCATGGTTTCTATTGGCTGGCGGCTCACGCTGATGCGGAGGATCTGGTCAGCAAATGTGACGGATGTCAAAAATTCTCACGACGAGCTCATGTGCCGGCTCAAGAATTGAGGATGATTCCAATTACTTGGCCGTTTGCAGTCTGGGGGCTTGACATGGTCGGACCTTTCAAAAGGTCTAAGGATAAGAAGACACACCTGTTGGTGGCAGTGGATAAATTCACCAAGTGGGTTGAAGCAGAGCCGGTCAGTAAGTGTGACGCAGCCACGACGGTTCAGTTCATGAAAAAGGTGATCTTTCGTTTTGGCTTTCCACACAGCATTATAACTGATAATGGTACTAATCTCTCCAAAGGCGCCATGAAAGAGTTCTGTCAACGAGAGCACATCCGACTTGATGTTTCGGCTGTTGCTCACCCTCAGTCTAATGGTCAAGCAGAAAGAGCTAATCAGGAGATCTTGAAAGGTATCAAACCCCGGCTCTTAGTTCCCTTGCAGCGAACTCCGGGTTGTTGGGTGGAGGAGTTACCCTCTGTGCTATGGAGCATCAACACAACACCTAACAGATCTACAGGTTATACACCTTTCTTCATGGTGTACGGAGCAGACGCGGTTCGGCCAAGTGATATCCGACATGATTCACACTGAGTGGCGGCTTACGTTGAGGCTGATAATGAAAAAGCTCGTCAGGATGCACTTGACTTGTTGGATGAGGAGCAAGACTTGGCCATAGCCCGCTCGGCGATTTACCAGCAAGACCTGCGCCGTTATCACAGCCGCCGGGTTAGAAGCATAACTTTTCAGGAAGGCGATTTAGTGCTCCGGCTCATCCAGGATCAGTCTGATATGCACAAGCTATCCCCCCCTGGGAAGGATCTTTTGTGGTCAGTAAGAATCTGAACAATGGGTTATATTACCGCATCGATGTTCGAGAGCACAAAGACTCACGTAAGTGGGAGGAAGAGACCCGCCGGCCGTGGAATATAGCTCATCTTCGGCCCTACTATACTTGAGCCACAGGCTCTCAGAATATATTTGTTTTTCTTTTTAGCAATGTATATATTATATAAAACAATAAAGCGGGACCTCTTTTGTTTCCACCCTCCAAGGTTTTATGTATCTTATTTACCAGGTGGTGGAAACAACCAACAGGGAGCGGATCGTATCTGAATCTAGCTTTCCCTTTGATCCGGCTTATGATCATATCTGAATCTAGCCATGGTTACTTGGGGGCTTCCTATTCAAACATAGGTCGTATTCGAACCAAAGAGAACATAGCTGTCGATACCCAATTGATCGGCATACTGCCAAACCCACTTGGGGGCTTCTTGATCATATTTGAATCATAGCTTAACCCCATTGGGTCTGACGTGGATCGTATTCGAATCAGCGTCATTAAACAACTCTAATGGTTACTTGGGGGCTTCCTGTTCAAACATAGGTCATATTCGAACCAAAGAGAACATAGCTGCCGATACCCATTTGATCGGCATCGCCAAAGCCATTCAGAGCTATATGATCGTATCTGAATCTTAGCTTAACCCCTTTGGAACGGTTCTACTGATCGTATTCGAATCAGAGGCCTTTGAAAATCAAGTTTACTATTTATTTTACTCTGTAAGGGTAAATACTATTAAGGGCCAGGTAAACATTATATGTGCCAACTTTCAGAAGTTAAGTTTAACTCTCTGCTTTTTGGGATCACATAAGCCGGTAAGGTATGTTTCAAATAAAATAGCAGGTATATTATTATGGTCATAATCATAAACCGGCTGTTTTTATGATGCTTTGGTTCATACTCCAGGTTATCACTATTTATATGACTCCAGAAGTGATAAGACGCCAAAGGAATTCTGTTTTTTTGTTTTATACACAGGATAAAGCAAGAAAGTTTTTGGACGTCAAGGAACAATTAACATTTACCGGCAGTATATGACAATAGTGGCTTATGACAATATTAGGCACCACAAACATGCGCGAAGGCATGACAGAGTTAAGAGGTTTTTCTACCCTATTACAAGACTTCCCGAGTCTGAATAATGAAGCATCATTTTTTCAAAGACATAGCACCAGGAGGGTTACTCTTTTGGTGGGCTTGAAGATTCCGGGTTATCCTTCTCCGCCTCTCCGTCTGCTGTTTTGTCCTGGAAGGTTGACGAGGTCCAGTCAATGCCGCTTAAGGCTTCAAATTCAGCTTCATCATCTATTAAACTGGCCGGGTCAACTTCAGGAGCAAATGTATGCTTACGAGTTGGAGGGATTAGGCTGACGTCATCATAATGCGGAGTTGGAATCCTTCGGTTCTCGTTGTCGTAACCCGGCTGATACTTCATTTCGATTTTCCCTCTTCCTCTATCCCTATCCTCTAGGTACAGCGTTTGCATCAATAGAGAACCTTTTCCTCTGTATGAATCTATATTATTCACTTTGCCAACTACTTCAAAAGTCCGGTGACAAAGTCGGGGTTTCCCGTTTCCCTCTCAAATAGGGGCCTACTTTCTTTTTAGTGGAACGCGTTTCGGCACTCTAAAATGCATGTTGGGTTGGGCCAGCAAGAAGACTTCGACTAGGGAGACGAAGAATGGAATTGAAGAAGGCAGCATAGTCTAAGATAACGTAGTAAGATCAATATCATTGCCGATGATGGTGGCCACAGGATGTACGACTCTCACACAGGTGGTGAAGTCTGATTCATTGAATACAGAGCCATCCTCCTTAAAACTGGGATATCCAAGAGCAACGTCTGCCAGGTCTAGCTCTGGAAGCAACGCTTTGGCCCGGCTTAAGGCGGCTATGGCCCCGGATCTAGCAGATGCCCGCCTTAGGTCCTGAATCCGTTGGGGTAACACGGCAAGCCGTTTGAGCACATCCTGCAGGAGATAAGGAGCATCATTTGATAAAGCCACAACGGCCAAAGCACGCTGTGACCCGGTGTATAGCTGTTCCACCAGAGTGTACACCGCTTTAAGGTTGATCATCATATTCTGCTTCAGGTTTGTGCTCCTGGGGCTTGCGTTTATAAATATAAGGTAAGCCGGAGATAATATTTGAAATAGTCATCAAAAAAACCATGGTGATGTTCACGATTATACATAGTAACTTACCGAAGATTGCTGAGACCATTTGAGATATCCGGCGCTTTAACTCGGACAGCTCGGCAGTTGCTTCGGCAAGAGCTGCTTCTGCTGTCTCGGCCCGGGTCACAAGTGAGGCTTTTTCATCGGTCCAGATTTTCTTCTCCGCATCAAAATTTTTCTTTAACTTCTCTTGTTCAGACACGTTGAATGCAAATTTGGAGTTGGCCTTTTGAATTTCAAGTCCTTGGGCTGCCAGACGAGTCTTCAGGTCAGCAATATCCGATTCAAATTGACAGGTGGAGGCCTGCGATTGATGTCGGATTATAATTAAGGTTATGGTAAGATATCATTAAGTCCCAAGCACTTTGCAAGCAAAGACACTTGACACTTGGGGGCTAATGTATGCTGAAGAAAAATTTAATTTATAATGCTGGATTAAGTATATTAAAGTCTCAAGCACTTTATAAGTAAAGATACTTGACACTTGGGGGCTAATGTGTATCGCACGTTTTAAGACCGGGTTAAATATCTTTTCTTTTAAACTGGATGAACTAACAGTAAGCAGGTATCTAAGTCTACATCATATTTATTTTTAAGCAGTAGACTTGGGGGCTGGTACAGTAAGTAAGATTCAGGAGAAATAGTATAAGTTATACCTCAGATTTGTGCTGTATTTGTTTCACCATGTCAATTTCAGTCGCGGCTGTTATGCACTTGATTCAGATAGCCTGAGACTATATCACTAATGCTTAAGTGAGCATAATCAGCGATGTCCTGTTTGGTCTTCCGGTGTTTGACAAGTTCTTCCTTGGCAAGACATCCGCAAGGACGATGAGGGTCACGCCCAGTTCAACATACTGGATTTTCAAGATTTCAACTTCCGGGTCAGTCATCTTGACCGGGCTAGGAATTTCCAGATTATCAGAGCTGTTAAAAGTATCTTCGGCAGGCGGGTCAGAAGATGGCGTTGGAATTTCATAGGCCGGTTCAGGAGGCGGTTGATGAGTAGAAGCATCAGGGGCAGCTGTTCCGAGTTCTGGCTCAGTTGCTACCGGGTCTTTGGATGGCTTATTCTTTTTTGCCCTCTTACTGGGTTTCACATGCACGCTGTGGACAAAACAGAGGGGTGAGTACAAAATATGAGTAAGGCAAAGCATAAGGATAACAAAGGTATATTACCCAGGGGCAGTCTTGAAGGCCGGCATGTTGGATTGCACAGACTCGCCGGAGTAAGGAGAGGTATCCTGATAATTGGAGTCAGATGAATTGAGAGGTTGACGAAATAAACCCGCCAAAGGATAAACATAACGTAAATCGGAGATGACCTCAGTCCGACGCTTCCTGCTTACGTCGGGTAAGCCGTAAGAGAGCTATGCATCCTTACTGGTCCGGGTTTGCCTTCGGCTTTCAAGCTGTTGTTCCTTCAAAAGAAATTGAGGATCTTGATAAGCTAGAGGATGTGAAAATCTTACTTTCCGGGTCACCCGTCGGATTTTGTGCTTTGGCAAAGGCTCTGAGTCGGAGGAGATTATAGTTACCTCTTCTCCAGGAGCTTGGCTGTTCCCAGTATCCTCCTGAAAGGCGGAAATGTCAATAAAATAACAATAAAGGAGTTAAGAGAGTAAGGGATTACCTCTTCCTCATCTGAAGAAGAGTCATCCAATTTGAACAAATCGGAGGCGCTGGGTTTCTTCTTCTTTGAAGTTCCCGTCTTGGCGGCTTTCCTTTCGGTTTTCTTGGCTGCCCTGGCTTGTTTGGCAGCCTCGTGGTCATATTTGACCTTCCAGAAATTATCACCGGCCTGTGGAAAAAGATAAAGAATTATAAGTACAAAGGAGGTAAACATGTTAAGGAATATTTATTAAGATTGGTAACTTCTTTGCGGTAGGGTTCTTTTGCGTAAGGAAGTAAACCGAAGGCATTGCTAATAACAGTGCCCTCCTTCAGCAGTGACTGGGTTGTAGCATCCACCACATCATCTGGTAGGTCGTCAGGACTATGACGCATTGGGTCGTTCTTTTCGCCTGTATAAGTACACATTAAGCCGGAGCGGCGGCTTAATGGGAGTATTCGCCAAGTGACCCAGACTCGGACCAGATCGATGCCATTTAAACCATTCCCCAAAAGAGCTTTAATCTTCTTGATGGTGGGATTAAGAGGCAGACGTTCCACAAATGATCGGTTTATCCGCCGATGGATGGTTGGACTCAAAGGCGCGAAGCGTAAGCGAGCGAAGGCTTCTCATCAGCCGGAGAAGTGACATGACAGTAGAACCATGTCTGGTTCCAATCTTTTGGCTGATTCGGCAACTCAGCATAAGGAAACAGGCAGTCTCTCCGTCGCTGGATCAAGATACCGCCAAGTTCAAGACTAGGCCCATTGGCACGTTCTTTCTGCCGGTTCAAGTAAAAAAATTCTCTGAACAAAAGCAGACTTGGCTCCTCTCCCAGGTACACCTCGCAGAAGACTTGGAAATTGCAAAGATTTGACACGGAATTGGGTCCAATATCTTGAGGTCTAAGATCAAAGAAATTCAAAACTTCTCTGAAGAACTTTGAGCCAGGAGGGGAAAATCCCCAGCTCATGTGATCCGTGAAAACTATCGCCTCCTCTTCTTTGGGTTGAGGCTTTTCTTCAGATGGGTCAGGAACACGATAAGACATGACCTCCTTTTTTGGCAGATGGCCAGACTTCACAAACTCAGCCAGTTTACTCTTGGTGACTGTGGATGGGACCCAGTTGCAGGTTACAGGAGCTTTGGTCGCCTTAGGTGCCATGACAACAGATTGGCCTATTACAAGATAAGGACTCCCGGTTCAAATTTAAACCCAGGAGGAAATATCCAAATTACTGAAGGTAGCGGCTTACGAAGGGGCCTAATGATATAAGGATAACTGTG
Organism: Aegilops bicornis; assembly: GCA_021605145.1. Lineage (NCBI taxonomy): Eukaryota > Viridiplantae > Streptophyta > Magnoliopsida > Poales > Poaceae > Aegilops > Aegilops bicornis. Next base: position 673,782,352 of record CM038672.1, read on the forward strand.
CAACAATATTTAAGCCGCTACAAGAATCAAGAGCAGTTCAAAAATTTTAGGCATATGAGAAGTAGGCAAAGTTCACAGATCAGTGTTATTCATTTAAGCCGGACACCTGGATAGTTATGTAAGGGTATTTAACAAGAAGAAGTTTTCCGGGTGATAAAAACAGGTTTCATAATCTTCTGCTAAAATTTGAGATCAAAGGACTGTTCTGATAAGAAACTTTTCTAGACCTAAAAACTGATGCAGATGTGTTCATAGGCTCGAATGAGGCTTTTATACAGGGAAAGGGATCTGTTTTTTTATCCAAGACAAGTGCGAAAACAACTACCGCGTCTATTTTTATCACTCTCAGACCGGAAGAGGCATCTAGGAGGAAAACTAACAAGGGTTTGGCTCTAATGGTGATGAACTCCGACGAACTCGAGGAAGTTCTAATGCGGATCTAAGCAAGGAAGGGAAGGGAACTTACGGATCTGGAGGAGCTGCGGAAGTTCGCCGTCGTTTTCTGATCCGATTCAGGTTGATGCAGCGGCCTGGGACGGTGAAGACAAGAAGCTCGACGGCGGCGGCGGCGGAGCTCGAGAGGAGGCAAGAGGAAGAAGATGACTGGAAGAAGGAGAATGGGAGACCTAGGTCGCGCCTATTTATAAGTAGAGGATAACTGAGACGACACGGGAAACGAGGAGATAAGAGTTATTATCCAGCGGCCCCGACGCCTCGGTTTTCGGAACAATCAATAAAGACAGAAATCCATTGGAGGATATGGTGGAATAAAAAAGGAAAGATGACGTCACGACGGGATGACACGGATCCAAAAAATGACGTCATGGCGGGTTAAAGAAAGTCTTCCGCACAGTCAGCAGACTGAAGATTTATGTTTTAAGGTATTTTAAGATTGACATGAACAGGTTCAAATCAATCTGGGGCCTAATGTTGGGGATATAACTATTTGTGTAAGCCACCCAGCAGGGGCCGGGTTATGCAAGGAAGATTCACCAGAAAGAAGCCCAAGACCAAGCATGAAGATGGCGGTTCAATAAAGGGCCTAAGGCCCACAGGCGACTTAAGGCCCGTTGTAGTAAACCGCCATAATGGCATGACTTGTATCATAAGGTAGATTTAACTAGTCACCGAGCCGGACATTGTTTATAAGCCGGCCGGGACTCTGTAGGCCACCGGGCGTCAACCCGTGTATATAAGGGGACGACCTGCTGGCGGCTTAGGGCAAAAAAACAACCCATCGAGAGCCGGGCATAGCGTATTCCGCTCCCTGGTCATCGAAACATCAAGCAATACCAACCCAACTAGACGTAGGCTTTCCTTCTCCGCAAGGGGCCGAACTAGTATAAAACCTCTCGTGTCCTTTGTCCCGATTAACCCCTTTAAGCTTCCTAGTTGCGATGGCTCCACGACTAAGTCCTTACACGAGGACATCTGCCGTGACAATTCCACGACAAGTGCCGGTTTTACAATTTACGGTTTAAGGTGTACAATTCAGTGGTAACCGGAGAAAAATATTATGCAAGGTTCAGTTGGCGGTTTAAGAGAGGGCTAATGATATATGACGGATTGGCTGTCAAAGGTTAAACCGCCCATAGGCAGAAGGGCCAAGATTCAAAATTCCTACTAAGTGTTGACAGAAACAGGTTTCACACAATGCTCAAATTTATTTGGATCTACCACACATCTGTAAGGCAATTTTTTCTATGATCTCTAAAGGCGTTAAGCAGAACAGGGAAGGTCATATATTTTACAGAAGAAAAGGAAGATCTGCTAAGCGTTAAAAATGGATGCGGAATAACTACCGCATGAGATCTATACTACCATTGGATCAAAACTACCGCGACAGAAGGAAGGCCGAAGAGGAAGAGTGAAGAACTGTACAGATGAGCTCGCGAACCCTAAACATAGATCTGAAGATGAAGGAAAGAGGAAACTTACCACTGCAGATTTACTGCGGAGGGGTGCGACGAGTTTCTGATCTGTTTCAGGTTGATGCAGCGGCCTTTGTGATGCAGTTCTCAAGGGTCGCGGACGGCAGCGGAGCTTAAGAGCTTGGGCGTCGCGAGGAAGAAGAAGGCACAGAAGGAGAAGAGAGAGAAGGGCCTCGGTCCTTATTTATAGAGGAAATAATAAATGGCAGGCGCGAGAATCAAGGAGCCCGAAGCGGCAGAGTGGGTGCGCCTGTCGCCTCGATTTTCTAGATAGCCATTAAGTGAAGGGAATCTTTTTAATCTTTTTATACAGAGATGATGTCATGATGGACCGTTGCTGTGTTCAGAACATGAAGTCACGGCGGTTTACATAATTTACAGGAGAAGACAATATGGCGGTTTACGAAAATACAAGAGGACGCCTACAAGATATCTTTGAAGTATTGAAGATTGACATGAACACATTCAAATCAATATGGGGCCTAATGGTGAGGATATAGCGACTGAGTGTAAACCGGCCAGAAGGGCCTGGTTCACCCTCGACGATGCTGAAGCCCATGAAGATCCAGAAGACGGCGTTTTACTAACAAAGCTTAGAAGCCCACGGCCCAAAGGCGGATTAGGGCCCATAGTGGTAAACCGCCATGACTATGTAAACTTGTAATATAAGTTAGGAAAGGAGAGACCGAGCCGGACACCTTGTATGAGTCGGCCTCGGGGCTCTGTAGACCGGCCGGGCATCAACCTGTGTAGATAAAGGGACAACCCTGCGGCGGTTCAGGGACAACAGACAACAACTCGAGACTCAGGCAAGCGTATTTCGCTCCCTGGTCATCGAAACCCAATCAATCCCATCACAACTAGACGTAGGCTTTTACCTTCATCGAAGGGGCTGAACTAGTATAAACTCCCATGTCCCTTGTCCGGTTTAACCCCTTCAAGCTAACCCGTTGCGATGGCTCCACGACTAAGTCCTTTCATGAGGACATCTGACGTGTTAATTCCACGACACTCATCGACCGCTATCCAGCATGCATCTAGAGTATTAAGTTCAAGAAATCAGAGTCACGCCTTAAGCAAGATGACATGATGTAGAAGGATAAATTCATGCAATATGATAAAAATCCCATCTTGTTATCCTCGATGGCAACAATACAATACGTGCCTTGCTGCCCCTACTGCCACTGGGAAAGGACACCGCAAGATTGAACCCAAAGCTAAGCACACACTTCTCCCATTGCAAGAAAAACCAATCTAGTAGGCCAAACCAAACTGATAATTCGAAGAGACTTGCAAAGATAACCAATCATACATAAAAGAATTCAGAGAAGATTCAAATATTGTTCATAGATAATCTTGATCATAAACCCACAATTCATCGATCTCAACAAACACACCGCAAAAACAAGATTACATCGAATAGATCTCCACGAGAGAGGGGGAGAACTTTGTATTGAGATCCAAAAAGAGAGAAGACGCTATCTAGCTACTAACTATGGACCCGAAGGTCTGAAGTAAACTACTCACACTTCATCTTGTGGGTACAGAAGGTTAAGGCGGTGGAATTAGGTTTTTGGCTCTATCTCTGATTTTTTGGGGGTACATAGGTATATATAGGAGGAAGGAGTATGTCGGTGGAGCAACAGGGGGCCCACGAGGGTGGAGGGCGCGCCCTGGGGGGGGGGGGTGCCCCCCTATCTCGTGCCTTCCTCTTTCGTTTCTTGACGTAGGGTCCAAGTCTCCTGGATCATGTTCGGTGAGAAAATCACGTTCCCGAAGGTTTCATTCCGTTTGGACTCTGTTTGATATTCCTTTTCTTCGAAACTCTGAAATAGGCAAAAAACAGCAATTCTGGGCTGGGCCTCCGGTTAATAGGTTAGTCCCAAAAATAATATAAAAGTGGATAATAAAGCCCAATAATGTCCAAAACAGTAGATAATATAGCATGGAGCAATCAAAAATTATAGATACGTTGGAGACGTATTGCATGCATCTAGAGTATTAAGTTCATAAGAATAGAGTAACACATTAGGCAAGATGACATGACGTAGAGGGATAAACTCAAGCAATATGATATAAACCCCATCTTTTTATCCTCGATGGCAACAATACAATAAGTGCCTTGCTTCCCCTACTGTCACTGGGAATGGACACCGCAAGATTGAACCCAAAGCTATGCACTTCTCCCATTGCAAGAAAGATCAATCTAGTAGGCCAAACTAAACCGATAATTCGAAGAGACTTGCAAAGATATCAAATAATGCATATAAGAATTCAGAGAAGAACTAAATAATATTCATAGATAAACTTGTTCATAAATCCACAATTCATCAGATCTCGGCAAACACACCGCAAAAGAGTATTACATCAAATAGATCTCCAAGAACATCGAGGAGAAATTTGTATTGAGAATCAAAGAGAGAGAATAAGCCATCTAGATAATAACTATGGACCCGAAGGTCTGTGGTAAACTACTCACGCTTCATCGGAGAGGCTATGGTGTTGATGTAGAAGCCCTCCATGATCGAATCCCCCTCCGGCGGAGCGCCGGAAAAGGCCCCAAGATGGGATCTCATGGGTACAGAAGGTTGCAGCAGTGGAAAAGTGGTTTTGTGGCTCCCCTTGATGTTTTTAGGGTATAAGAGTATATATAGGCGGAAGAAATAGGTCGGTGGAGCTCCGTGGGGCCCACAAGGCTGGGGGGCGCGCCTACCCCCTGGGCGCGCCCTCCTACCTCGTGGCCGCCTCGCGGAGTTCCAGAATTCAACTCCAAGTCTTCTGGTTTGCTTTCGGTCCAAGAAAGATCATCGTGAAAGTTTCATTCCGTTTGGACTCCGTTTGATTTCCTTATCTGCAAAACACTAAAATAGGCAAAAAAACAGAAACTAGCATTGGGCCTCCGGTTAATAGGTTAGTCCCAAAAATAATATAAAAGAGCATATTAATGCCCATTAAACATTTAAAACAAATAATATAATAGCATGAAACAAAAATTATAGATATGTTGGAGGCGTATCATGCATCGCACACGGTCCGGAGATAACAAGCGTGTGTTATGAAACAGAAAAACCCTCGAGGCGGGCAGATATTTTCTAGGGATGCAGGCGGGATTGGGAACAAGAAACACCGCACATGGTCCGGAGATAACAACCGTGTGTTATGAAACAGAAAAAACCCTCGAGGCGGGCAGATATTTTTGGGAGGGGGAGCCTCATGGAGCCCAATGTACTGTGCGGATGTGTGCGTGATAGGTGCACCGGCGTGGCACACGGTTAGTTTGAGTGAACTGTGTCTGTTGCGTCATCCGACTTGTCTAATGTTCATAAATTTGGCGAAAAATGGCGCGAGAGAGGGTCAGAACACAAACGCACTTGCATGTGGACCAAATTTATGTATCAAAAGGGTGGTTTGATTTTCAAATACCAAATGCAACTTCAATGTGGCACCTCTCTCGCAAAGCGCACGGTATTGCTTGCCCCCCCTCGTGTCGGCATGAAGAGAATCCTAAGCTATGAATGCATGCCCCTCCCCCACAACCGAGGTTCCCCTAGCAAAGTGCGAAGTAGCTAGCAGCCCCCCTCCTCCCTCGTGTCGGCACCAAGGGAATCCTAAGCTATGAATGCATGCCCCCAACCGAGGTTCATTCACCTAGCAAAGTGCGAAGTAGCTAGCAACCCCCCTCCCTCGTGTCGGCATGAAGGGAATCCTAAGCTATGAATGCATGCCCTCCCCCCAACCGAGGTTCACCCTAGCAAAGTGCGAAGTAGCTAGGAGCTCCCCCTCCCTCGTGTCGGCACGAAGGGAATCCTAAGCTATGAATGCATGCCCCCCCACCCAACCGAGGTTCACCCTAGCAAAGTGCGAAGTAGCTAGCAGCCCCCTCCCTCGTGTCGGCACGAAGGGAATCCTAAGCTATGAATGCATGCCCCCCCAACCGAGGTTCACCTAGCAAAGTGCGAAGTAGCTAGCAGCCCCCCCTCGTGTCGGCACGAAGGGAATCCTAAGCAATGAATGCAGTCCCCCCAACCGAGGTTCACCTAGCAAAGTGCAGTAGCTAGTAACCCCCTCCCTCGTGGTCGACACGAAGGGAATCATAAGCTATGAATGCATGCCTCCCCCCCCAACCGAGGTTCACCCTAGCAAAGTGCTTGAAGTAGCTAGCAGCCACCCCTCCCTCGTGGTCGGCACAAAGGGAATCCTAAGCTACGAATGCATGCCCCCCAACCGAGGTTCACCTAGGAAAGTGCAAAGTAGCTAGCAGCCCCCCCCTCGTGTCGGCACGACGGGGATCCTAAGCTATGAATGCATGCCCCTCCCCCAACCGAGGTTCACCTAGCAAAGTGCTAAGTAGCTAGAAGGCCCCACCCCTCGTATCACCACGAAGGGAATCCTAAGCTATGAATGAATGCCCCCCCAACCGAGGTTCACCGTGCAAAGTGCAAGTAACAGCCCCCCCGCCCCACACACACACTTTCAGTCGTTGGTCCAGAGAGGCATATATCTCACCAAGATGGATCGTAAAATAGACCCAGAATAATCCACCTTGGTCGTACAACCTCTCTCTTGTTTTTTGGTAAAAGTGATGGCCGTCCATGCGACCCCGGAGATGGGCTAGCTCGCCAATAATCATGCAAATAGCTAGTCCCCGGAGACAACCACTACATGCGTGCGGCCCAAACATATGTATGGAGAGGTGTGTTTTGAGTAACAATTGAACAACTTTGATGTGGCACAGTGATTTCGAACTAGAAATCCCCACACTGAGTGAGGGTTAGGTTGACAATGCATATGTATGTTACACCACACTTCAAGCCAACGACGGGGATTCATGCATGCATGCGTGCATAGTATATGCGCTCAAACTTAATTAGGTCTGAATGTCACCATGACCTATACTATGATAACACGAACCAAATTAAGAATCCGCCATGGTAACCTATCTTGTTGTTGGTCAAGGTGATCATGGATGTCCACGCAGGCCCATGAATATATAGGCTTGTCGCCGATAACCACGCGAGGGAGTGTATCGTTCGAAGGAAACCACTACATACATATGTATGGAGGTGATGTGTGCATGCATGTTTGAATACACAACATTGATGTGGCGTGTGTGTCAAAAATCGTACAATAGCTCCCCACACAGAGCGAGATCGGTTCATGATGTGTCGTTGTACTAGCCACTTCTACTCGATGGGAGGGATTCATGTGTACACATTCATGTGTGTGTGCTCAAAGTGTATCATGCATGTCATCCTAGAGCAAAAATAATAATCCCCTCCTAAGTCAAATTAACCTCTCTTGTTGTCAGGAAAAAAGTAGTGATGGACCAAGCGGGCCCACAGATGGAAAGCATCAATATCGCAGATAACCGCTTAAGTGGGTGCGAGAGGACAACCACCACCGCTTTGCATGTGGGCCAAACATATATATGTTGAATACCCAAAATATGTGCCACATGCCTCAAAAACCGTAAACCATGCACCCACACAGAGTGAGGTTCATATCAAGCGTACTACATAGGATGGTCCCCTTCCCCCCTCTTCACCGCATATTATATGCTCCTGCCGTAATATATGTACAACCCAAAAGAATCCTCATCGATGGTGAAATTAATTAACCTCTCCCGATGTAGGTCAAAGGGATGCATGCATGCATCCACGATGGCCTCGTGGGCCCACAGATGGAAGCGTCACATGTGAGTGTCCTAGCTAGGATATGCATGTGGCCCAAAAAGGTGTTGTGTGATGTTTGAATAACCAATTTCACAATTTTGATGTGGCACGTGCCTCGGTAACCAAAAAGTCCTGACACTGAGTGAGGTGTACTTGTTCACGGACGCGTACGTATAGTATATATATGCTAGTCCCCTCCCACCTCTTCGACACGCACTATATACCACCATAACACAAACAAAAAGATTCTACCTTGCTGGTCAAATTAACCTCACTGTCGGCTGTTCGTCAAAGTGATGGACGACGACCTCGCGGGCCCACAAAAAGCATCACACGCGAGTATCGAGTGTCGTGTAGGACAACCATCGACTGCATGTGGCCAAAACATTTATGTATGAAAGGATTGTGTAATGTTTTAAATAACGATTTCACAACTCTAATGTGGCACCGGCCTGCCTAACAAAACGTCCAACCTACACGATGGCTCTGCGAGCCACCCGCCACCCCCACACGCACACACCCACACACACAGTGAATCCACCGCAACTATGATGCATGTTAAATTAATTATCCCGCAGTGAACATACATGTTACCAAAGGAGGGACGTTTAATTTCAAAAAAATAACAGAGATCATTAAGACGTTTTAGTACAATGATTGATTGATTTTCTACGGGTATGATGTGCAAAAATCAAATTTAAGCTAAATGCACACGTGACAGTGCACCCAAATTGATTGCAAAAACACATGTGTCTCACTGGGTGCATGTTTACTCACCGTGCAACAAATTTCAAACATTGAGAATCTTGATTTTTAAATTCTAGTACATCCAAAACTTATTTGAAATTCATGAAACTTATTGTGTTGTCATATGGACACCAATACAAAGTGGCATTGTACTTTTTTGTCAAATTTGAGACCAATTTTGATGTAATCTTTATCTAATTATAGATGGGAGATTATTAGTAATTGGGTACCAATATCCCAAACGGATTATTTATTCGAACCGTGAGCGTTAGACCAACAATGGATACATGCCATGCTTTGGTTAAGCTATAAAGCTGCAACATTAGTCATCCAAATAGAAAAACAATATACGTGCCGCTGCGCAACCCGTGTGGCATGCAAGCAGGCGTGAGTTGACGGGACGCATGTGAGCAGTCCGCCGCGCAAGCAGACGGGGGAGGCGTGCATGCAGGTGTGTGAATTGACGGAGGTGTGCTCACTGCGCAGTGTCATCAGGAGGCGTGCGAGTAGCTGTGTGAAACTTTGGTAGGCATGCCAGCAGTCCGGTGCGCAGGCTCACCGGGAGGCGAGCCATCGGTTTGACCGCGGCCCGCCTCTCTCCCACAACTCCCACTACTCCATATTAATGTTTTGCCCAAGCGGCCGCACCCCCCATCCTCGGTACACACACACACAATCCTCTCTCTCCGCTTGCATCCTCGACGCCGCTCTCAGTCCTCAAAGACGTCAGTGTATGAGGATTCTGTCGAAGCGCCCCATCGGAGGGAGTGGCGACGCCGGGGCTGCTAAAGCACCGGAGGACGGCGTGGAGATGGAGACAGAGGTTGTCATCACCGTCAGCGAGTTATCGCTGCACCCTGACGTCGTTGACGACGTCGATCTTCCACAACCGGAGGCGGAGTTCCACACCGACTCCGAAGACCACTCCGGCGACGACTCCAACGATCACTCCGGCGATGACTCTGACGACGACGGACAGCTTGTTAGTCATCTATACCCATTTATGTGTCAAATAGATCATAGGGTTTCTCTGGTTACTCCTGCCTCCCCCTTTTTGGTATAGAAATCCTATGGTTATGTTCTCCCAATCCATAAAATCTGAGTAAGTTGCGTTAGATCCGTATAGTGTATTGATTGTTTGAATGGTACAGGTGATAAGTGATTAGTTGTTTCATCTATGCAAATGATTTCTGCTAGTAATCCGACTAGGATTAGTGTTCGTGCTAATAATTCCTAGCCAGGGCTTGACAATTGATTTTGAATGACCTACATATGTTTGTGCCATTATTTTCTTCAAGATTCGTCTGTACATAGACGAGTGTGCTTACAAATCGAACCATAATCTCTGGATATGTATAAACAAATAGCCATATATTCCTAATCCTACTTCACGGCATGTAATCATTAATTTGATGCCATATTTGTTTTACTATTTGTATAGGTGCCGTCTGACGATGTGGACAGCGAGGATGAAGATGGCCAGAGGAGGTACAAGAGGCAAATCCCGAGGGAGCTTTATGCGGGAATGCATAACAGGCGTATTAGGACCTGGAACGGCGGCTATGGATGCCCATTTTGCAACCAGAAGCTTCATGACGCGTATCTAAGTGTTCTGGCGCATGCAAGAGGATGGGCCGTTGGCTCCTTCAAGCAGAAGTATTCTCGCAGGGTGGCGCACAGCGCGTACGCCGAGTACCTGGAGAAGCTTCAGGATCGTGCCAGCCGCATGTGGGATGGATCGAACTATGTACGCTTAAGTATGCTTAATAACGGTTGAACTATGTACTTATAGTTGAACTATGCTTATGTACGTGTACGCTTATTATCTATGTCTGAGTATGTTAAATATTTTGCCAAATTTTGGTAAAAATTACAACGGGGGACCAATAAACCAGGACGGAGGTAGTACGTCAATCACACACGGTTCCCAAAATTGGAACCGTGTGCAATGACTTTCATTTTGCCTATCATCGTAATCACACACGGTTCGCTCTAGCAAACCTTCGCCCCCAAAATTCTTTGTGGGACAGAAAACCCTCACCACCCAATTCAAAAAAGAAAAAAGAAAACCCTCTCCATCCCCGCATCACAAAAACCCTCACCCCATCTGCCACCCCCTCGGCCCCTCCAGTACGTTCCCCATTCACACCTGCACAAGCTCCTCCGCGTCTATGCCATGGAACAGCCTATCGCGGCGGTAACACTTAGCTCGACGCCTGCCGCCGCCGCCAGGCTGCCGGCAAAGCCCACCGCATTTCGCCACTTCGGCTTGCCGCCGCCTATCGCCATCGACTTTCTCGACGCTGTTCGCGGTCGACCCAGCTCCGCTCGGTTGGGGAATATGCCATACTGAGGGTTCTTTCTCATGGACGACAAGGTAACTAATTTAACGAGATATTATCTCATCTCTTATCCCGGTTCATCTGCATCCTTTAATCACCCGGCAGAAACCACCGTGAATTCATTTTTATGCAAGCTGATTTGAGGATTTCTTTCATTCATAGAATGTACAGTGCGCTGGCACTTCAGGACTTTGCGACCGCCGCCAGAGATTCCATCTCACCATACTAGATAACTTGAGGACGCCCGCGGTATGTTCAATCTCACCCTAAATCGGTTGGCATGGCCTACTTTCCTGAACATATTCCAAATATTGCTACATTTGAATAAAAGGTGCCACATGCACCATATACGTCAAAGGGGATTTTCCCCTCTTCTTTCTATACTAGGCAAATTAATGGTGTATTGTTCTTTCGATTACTCTCATTTTTCCATGACATCATGTTTATCCTATCTGTTTAATTATAGATTTTTGTCCTTCGATTTCAACTGCTGTACAGTTCTTTCAATTTGGGCCCATATTTGCATGTTACCATATTTTCTTTAACAATCCTACCATTTTCTGCAGAATATCCCTTGCTATGCAACAAATTATCACTACAAAAAAATTCACTTCCATGATGATACGTGTTTGTCACAGTAGGTCGCGTTTTCTGTCATGCATGTACATCCATGATGATTTTATGACAGAACAAAGGTGAAAGCCCACAAGATTTTTGTGGACCATAATGGGCCGGCCCAGCTAAAGGCCAACGAGATTTCTCCCACATTAATGGGCCGACCCAGCTGTAGGCCCACAAGATTTTGAGGCCCCTAGTAGGCCGGCCCATTAACTGGCTGCCATGTTTTGGGCCAAATGCCGACCCATATTTGATACGGTCCATTAATTGCATGCCATGTTCCGGGCCTAATAATGGCCCATATGAGATCCGGCCCGTTAAAAGCCTACCATGTTCTGGGCCAAATTACGGCCCAGATCAGGTCCGGCCCTTTAAGAGGCTTTGGGCTAAATTATGGCCCATATCAGATTCGGCCCGTCAACTGGATGCTATGCTTTTGGGCCCACTTGCTAAAGGCCCATTTAGTAATTCGGCCTGATATTAGTTTCCGCCTGTTAAGGGTCCGTTTAACATTTCAGCCCTATAATAATTTTAGCCTGTTAAAAGCCCGTCATATAGTTGGGCCCAACTACGGCCCGGTTTGCATCCGGCCTGCTCGCAGCCGATAATCTGATTGGGCCAAATAAGGACCGAGACAATTTTGGCCTATTAAAAGCCCGTGATTTGATTGGCACAATCATGGGCCGGGGTCCATTTCGGGCTGTTGCCGGCCCATGAGCTATTCGGCACATTTCAGGCCCAACCTACTTCTCAGCCTCCTAAAAGCCCATTGAGTTTCTTGCGAAAAGAGGGCCAGCGGTTTACTCGGCCTATTAAAGGCCCAAATCTACTAGTGGGCCAGTTTAGGTTTAGGCCTTTTAACGGACCAAGATGACGGGGCCCATGATGCTGATCATACATCGTGATTGCATGACGGCCCAATTATGTACCGTAATTTTACGGTTTGGCCGGTTTACTGCGAAGACAGGATATATATACAGTAAAATGACTGCAGCATCGTGAATAAGAAAAAAACCTAGACTATACAATAAAGAAATTATGGCATATTACATCCACTGGGAATCAAAGTTTTCCACTATATAATAAAGCACAAGCAGACAACAGATTACATACACTAGGCATCAAAGATCGCCACCGGTGCAAATAAACACGCCGACAAAATAATATACAAAACCAATAGCACTTCAATAGAGTTCAAGAAAGGTTAGCCCTGCTGGGGAGCTGCAGCACAAGCAGCTGAGCAAGCTGATGAGACTTTGCTTGTTTAACACTTATATCCTCCTCACTCTGAAAGATAAACAAGCAGACAGATGACAGGTTTTGCACATAAAAGCATGAGTGCTGACAATTCATCACATTTCTTACTGACGAATAAAGTGACACACTTTAAAATTGCATTAACACAATATGGTATTGTTCAGGTCAAGACACGACAGGAAATGACATTGCGAAGGAGTTGGCAGCTTCACGACACCACTGGATTACAGATCAAGAACTCATAAGTATCAATGGTTAGTGTGTTGTCAATTTATCCCATTTCAGATTGGCAAATAAAGAGACGGTTTAAACAATAGTAGAATGATATGACATTGTTCATAATTAAGACATTGCAGAATATGACATTGTCTTTGTAGTGGGTAGGTTCACCACACCACCGGATTACGGATCAAGAGAAGCATACATGCAGTGCAAAAGAAGATCACTTGCTCTGTATAGTTTAATTTACATGGTATGAAGAAGGAACTTGGTTGTAAAACTGAAAACTAAATTGAGAAGGACAAACTTTTGTTTATGAACTACATAATAAAGTTTAAACATGCAATTTGATGCAAACACAAAAATAAACAGCTGTTGCAGTCATGCCTAACCAAATATACACAACAAAGTTTGAAGGCTTGAGAAGGACAAACTTACATTATTGGTGAAGACATGCTCTATAAAGCCCTTGTCCATGCTGATGGGGGGGGGCAATTCAAGAAGTTTACCACAAAATCTTCTTCATAAGCATTGCCTTTATTCTACATTTTTTTAAGAGTAAATATAGTTGTGATAATATAAGAAAAAATGGAGAATATTTAAGATAAGATGAAGAGTGATGCTACATAACCAAGTAGCTACTAAATGTAAGTACATCGATACAGGCAAAAGGTACAACCAAGAGCGATGCACAGCTAAAATTCTTCAGTACCATTGGTGTTATCCAACCTTACGGTAAGAGTAAATATAGATCTGATGTGTAGAAAATGGAGGACAAAGGAAAATAAGCTGCAGAGTGATGGTACATGAACAACTACCTGTCAATATAAGTACACTGATAAAGGACAGCAAGTACTTACAAGAACAATGTAGAGCTAAAAAATTTCATTGGCATTGGATATATTCTACACTAATGTAACCATTTATACAGATCAAATAATTTGGAGCGAACAATTGATAAGCAAGCTATCATGCATACTGCTGTTACATAATGAACCAGGTATGTATGCAAGTACAGTGATACAGGACAACAGGTACTAACAAGAGCAAAGCAGCGGGCAACATATTTGCAACATCCTGTCGTTCTTTTCAAACCGGAATTCTTCTTCGAGCAGATTTCCTGCAAAAAAGATCCATAAGGCACATGCAAAAAAGTAGAAGTTCAAATTGTCATGTGATTTCATAGACAGTACCTCATCCTGGGAACGAGGCTAGTGCATAACAAGGTTTTTCCATTCAATGTCTTCTAAATTTAGCACAGGAGACTTCACCAAAAATTCGTTTATAGACTCGCCATCAAAGTGTGATTTCCTCAGGTAACACCGATACTGCTGCAATGCTTCCTTGAAAAGCACAAGCAAGCTTTGCTTGTCATGACTATCCAGATTGACCCTCGCCCACTTACAACAATGTAATGTAAATCATTGATGTGTTCAATAAGCAGAAAACATGAAAATAATAACCATGAATAATAGCACTTACACATAAGTTGGACAGGAAGATGTGAAAATGGTGTTTGTCTTCACTATAATCTTCCCAGGGTGGGAATATATGCACGTAGTCCCTAACAACATTGAAAGCATTGTCGTTTAAACTGGAATAACTGGAATGGGATTCCAATCTGCAGGAATTGGCCGTCTCTGCAGTTGGGATAGGTCTTTGGCCAGTGGACTTGCTGTACTTTTTGCTGGAGTTGGATTTTTCGGTGGTATGGCTGGTGCTATGGCAACTGAAATCGGTATACCTTTTGCTGGAGTGCAGGTCCCGTGTGATGGGGCTAGTGGTGTGGCCAGTGAAGTATGGGTACAGTCTGCTGGAGTCGGTCCTACGTTTTGTGTCACTGGTTGTACATCCAATATAAGTGGGGTGCTGTCTGATTTCTCTGGCACCACCACGTTTTTCAAGGACTTTGCTGGTGCTCCTTCAGGTTCGGCAATCATCCTCTTCCTTTTTTGATGTCTGATGCACAAGAACAACATTTGAGTGGAAAAACATGGTATGATGACAGATGGAATATGTACTGATAATGGATGGGCATGGCATCTCAACATATATGATGAGTAAACTAAGTAGATGGTGGTGCAACAAAGTAGAAGAAATGCAAGAAAACATATGCAAGATACGTGCAATCAATAAAACCTTGCCAAATTAGAATAGGCACCTTGATGGGTGTGAACAGGACATGCCATCTGCCTTTGACTCCTCGAGGTTAGAATAGTCATTAGGATCATATTCTGAACAAGAATCAACAGGTGGGGAGCGTATGAGTTTCATTGCATCCAGAATGGCACTCAATGCTTTGGTGCCAATTTTGTAAGTCATTGCAGGGTTTAGCTTCAAGAGTGGACTGCTGCTAGTGCGACACAAAGCAGCTACACAAATCATAGTGTAGATATAACGGGAAAACAGTAAGCATCAGAGTAAAATCAGCAAAGTGGAACTTGCTGAAATATATGTGCTAGTATTGCCGGTACGGCTAGAAAGGCTTCGGATACCAGCTCTCTTCAACTGAAGGTGCGGTCTTTATTAATATCAGTGTAACTCTCAAAGGCGACACAACTCCCTGCATTTCCTTGCTATTCTTATAGGATTCAAGTGGGCAGGCCACTACAAATCCTATTCCCATGTTTACAAAATTCTATGAATCAAAGAGGCCCAAAGTGTTCAAAGTGTCCATCATAACCGACCGTATAGACCTCTACACTGCAAATGTCCCTGCTCATCTTCACTACAAGGAACATACTGTACTACTATCATACTCCCTCCATTCCAAAATATAAGTCTTGGTAGAGATTTCCACTATGGATCACATACAAATGTATCCAGATACATTTTAGAGTGTAGATTCACTCATTTTGCTCCATATGTAGTCCATGGTGGGATCTATACAAAGACTTGTATTCGGAACGGAGAGTACTTATTAAAGAAGAACGGAAGAGGAACATGCTAAAGAAGAGCAAGCAGATTTTGGATAATAAAATGTTCATTCTATGCAGTACCCACACATGATGAACGGGCGCATTAAGAAAGCAACTCCCTGCTGTCTCTCTATATGTGGTGCACGTGCTTTTCGAAAGTAAAGTAGGAACATTAGCTGACCAATTAAATGTTATTTGTTTTAGTAATATCAGCATCATATCGGATTCGTACTTGAGCAACAAGTTTGGAATTATGAGTGGCACATTGTTTAGCTTGATGGATTCAGGAGCAGTGCTAAGCAGGTACGATGATGGTATTGAATATAAAGGCATGTCTGCATGCAAGTCGCGTGACTTTTGTCATTTGGGTCAGTCGACCATTTCAGGCGGTTGGATGAAGATCCTACGTCTCCTAACCCTTCTTCTTCCTCGTCTCTGATTCTTCCCATACAGAACAACGCACGGGCCGCCGGCCGGACCACCGGCCACCATCGCCTGTGTTCCTCCGCCACCCCCACCCCCACCCCCGCCCCCACCCCCGGCCCCACCCGCGTCGAGTTTTCTTCGTTGGGTGAGGCCCCACCACCGCCCCCACAACCACCATCCCCACCCGAGCCCCTTCGTTCGCACCGGCGAACTCCGGCGAGCTCTGAAAAATCGGCTGACCCAATTTTAAAATTTAGTCTACTATGATTTAACTAGTGTGGAATATAAAAGGGGAAAACCATAAGCATTGGGATTATAGTGTTGAGCGTGCCATGGCAGATCTGAAGGTGCAAACTGGACAAAGGCAACTTCGCAACCAATGTTTGCTTTCAACTAGCAAGTAAGTGATGGACAAGAAATCAGAGTAAAGCAGTGGCGATCTATTTTCTTGCTGTGATAAATAAGTTGAGCAGATATGAAAGAGTACCGCCTCTGGTGCGGCACCGTGTATGCATCTGCTGAGAATTTGATGGTGCTGCGGTAGTGATGGCTGTCGGTGACATGGAAGCAAATCTAGGAGGGTAGACGGTGGCGGCAGGGCGCGGTGGACGAGACGGTCGTAGGAGCGGCGCCGACAAGGTGGACGACGACGGGGATGAAGCGAGAGGACAGGATGCAAGGATCCCGGTCCGAAGCCGTGGATGAGAGAGGTCGATCTCTTGTAATGGACGGTGGCTCGGGGTATCAGCGCCGACATGGTGGAGGACGACAGCGGTGGATGGGGTGGCGGACGAAGGAGGTTGGGGTGGAGAGGGTGTTTTTGCGCCCACGGAGTACGAATGGGGAAATGGAGGTAGAGAGGAAGGGGGAACCATGTCTTCAGGGCGCGCTTGTCTCAAATGCGAGGAAATTTACAAACTTAGCCCCCGTTTCAAATTGCCTACATCACAACAATATTAGTCGGTTGGGGATAGGACGGTAATCTTGCATACACCGAATATTTGCCGACGAGAGTTTGTTTTTGGCGCCCACCGTGTATGATTCGGGGAGGGAGTCGATTTCGACTGAGGACACACTGTGTTTTGGCGCCCACCGTGTATGAATCCGGGTGAGAGGCGGTTATGTCACGTTTGAGTGAAATTACAAACCTACCCCTATCGAAACCTATAGAAATCGAGCAGATAGGCTTTGCGTGGCAGGGATAGGCAGTAGTAATTTCCATCTCACAAGTTTTGGTTTCGGGCGGTTACTGCGACTTTCCCCGCTTCGTTCAAATTTTACAGAGTGCATGTTTACCGTGCCAACTAAATTCGAATCCTGTTTGTATTCTATTTTTTCGGGCGGGATCCATTTTCGATTGGAATAAAATTCTATATACATCATTTTATTTATATATACTTTCAAAAGCACAACAAAGAATTCTGCTCCTTTATATGTATAATATGATTTACAAATACAATGATCTCAAAATCATAAGGTTGAATTCAAAAAATTAAACCAAATTATGTTCTACTAAAATGTATGGATTAGTAATATCTACATATTAAATAACATAGATGCGGGTGAATTCATATGAGTATGCAAGTTTGATAGATCAATTTTGGTTCGAGTATGGATTACATGTATCATCATCTCGAATTCAAATATTTGAATCCCTTTTATGTTCACTCCTTTCACGCCCATCTCTCTCGCATGCATGCTCCTTCATGTATCTATCACTCTCTTTTCTCCAGCTCACTAGCACGCTCACTTCATGTTTCTCCTATCCTCGCAAACATGGTCTCTCGACGTCTCCCTTGAGAAGTGTCACACTCTCCCTATCATTATACATTACACGGTTTTCATTATCTCTCACGTCTCTACCGTTCTCTCGTATCACTAGGTACCTAAGCTTTCCTTTTCACCGCCACACACACAGTCTCCACTCGTCTTTCACTTTGTCTTTCTCTCTATGGGATTCTCTCACACACCCTATATGTCTCTAGATTTGACTCATACCACTAAAATTACTCTCTCTCTCTCTCTCTCTCTCTATCTCCTGTAGACACAACCTTTGTTGCGGTCTCCTTTCCGTCTCCATCCCATACTGACATTATTCATTTGTTTACCGATCAGACAAACTCCCCCCCTCTCTCTCTCATAGACACACACACAACTCCTGCTTCCACTCCCCTTCCCGACTACCGTCTCTCTCTCTCTCACACAGAACTCTCACTTTCGCACCCCCAACTCGTATTTCTCTCACAAACATTTATCAACTAGCCTCTAGATAGGTTTATACAACCGTACACTCGTGCTTCCACTATCGCATACATGTCTCTCTCCCGCTCCTTGTATCTATGTATATTTTTCTTCCCTTCTTGAGACACGCCCTCTCGATCGTGCACACACACACTATCGCCTCATTTTAAGCTGATACCTCACACACACACACACTCTTTGTGTCTTTGTCACACATGCACCCCGTCCACCTCCTCTCTCCCTCTCTCTATGACACACATGGGCTTTTTGCAACAACTAGCAAGATGCCCATGCGTTACCTGAATTTTTATCAAGATGCATTTGTATGAGTATTTTATCTTGTGGGAGAAAAGGATGAGCGAGGGAAGGCCTTATTTGCAAGTGCGGAGAGGGGTGTGGGTATCTTTTACAAAATTGCCATAGTTTCCTTCCTATCCATCGAGATATAGATCGGACGGCCTATATTGCAGGATGGCAGGCACACGACCATCACCGACTATGCTTTTTATAAGAGTAGGGATAAAAAACAGAGTTGGTGATGATGGTGGGCCTGCCATCCTACAATATAGGCCGTCCGATTTATATCTGACGGATAGGAAGGAAACTATGACAATTTACCGCACTCCTCTCCACATTTGCAGGTAAGGCCTTCCCTCGTTCATCCTTTTCTCCCACAAGATCTTGATGTTCCGTGCAACGAGCGGGGGTCTTGCTAGTAAGAGTAGAAATTAGACATATACCACTTCTTGAATCTTGAAACCAACAACATTCCTCCCTTATCTCATCAAAACCGCCAAAGGAATATATTTTGAGTGAAACATAACATATTTTTAGTGATATACGTATTTCAAAACTAGACTTTTTTTCTATCAAATCGGTGAATATGTATTAATCTACTCTGATCGTGTGGCAACGTATTGGCACATTGCTAGTAGTTATTATATTTTTTTGGACACCGGACAAACGGTGGAGTACATATACGAAGAGAAGAGGCGCACGCACGCAGTCGGTCTCTCGCTGTCTTGCACACATGAGTGTTACGTAAAGGCAACATTAACAAATAAACCCTAAAACCCTAGGTGCACGATTGCTGCTGGTGGAGCGCACCTTTGTAGGAATAGTCAGCTCGCGTGATAATTTGATCCGTAGGAGTTGATGCTCGGGACCACAGGTGAACGAATTGGAGGCGGTGGCTCGCCAGTTGCCACAGATCGAGTAGCCATGTTTAAAATATCATTTTTAGCGGGGTTAAGAGTTCCAATTTTCAATGGCGCGTTATAAGTACTAAGTAGTTTTTAGAACGATCGGTATGGAGCAAAAATGAAATTCATAGTACTATGTACCTCCTTGGCTGTAACGCCCCGGATTCGATGCGCCAGGTGTTTGCCAGTTATTCGTCGTCGTTGCCATGTTATTTGCTTGCGTGTTGCACTTTTCCATGTCATCATCTGCATTTCATATCATGTCATCATGTGCATCTCATTTTGCATACGTGTTCGTCTCATGCATCCGAGCATTTTCCCCGTTGTCCATTTTGCAATCCGGCACTCCTATGTCCCCCGGCGGCCCCTTTTACCTCTTTTCATGTGCGGGTGTTAAACTTTCTCGGAATGGCCCGAGCTTTGTCAAGCAGCCTTGGTATACCACCGATAGACCGCCTGTCAAGTTTCGGGTCATTCGGAGGTCGTTTGATACTCCAACGGTTAACCGGTTAACCGCAAAGCCTCCTTCTCTTTGCAGCCCAACACCCCTTCCAAAGTGGCCCAAAACCCATCCTAACCCCCTCCATGCTCTCGATCGTTCGATCACGATCGTGTGGGCGAAAACCGCACCTCATTTGGACTCTCCTAGCTCCCAGAATCTATAAATATGCCCTCTCCACCGAAATTCGCGGATGATTCCCCCCTAACCCTAGCCTCTTCCTCCTCCTGCCGCCGGACGTGTCCACCCCGCGCCGGACACGTCCAGCGCCGCCGCCCGCGCCCAATCCGGAGCCGCCACATGGCGCTCTGCCGTCCTCCGCCGCCGCTGCCCGCGGAAACCCATCCGGCCAGCAGGCCGATCGCGCGCCGCGCCCGTCGCGCGCCGCCCGCAGGCGCCGCCCGTCTGGCGCCTCGCGCGCCACCGATCGCCAGTGCGCCTCGCCCGCCGCACCTCGCCACCGGCTCCGCCCGGCCTTCCTCCAGATGCCGCCCGGCCGCCACCTTAGCCCTCGTCCTGCGTGGGGACGCGCCGCCCTCGCCGGCCGGCAAGCGAGCTCCGCCGCCCATGGTCCGGCCCCGCCGGCGCCTCCGTCGCCTCACCGTCGCGGCGCCGCCTCCTCTGCTCGCCACCGGCCGGATCCGGCGAGATCCGGGCCGGGGCCGCCTCCTCCGACCTCCCCCCGGCCGTCTCCGGCGAGGCTCCGGCCGCCTCGGTTCGCGTGCCCGTGAGGAACCCTAGATCTGGAGGTCCAGATTTCTTCCAAGTCTTTTGCATCTGCTATATTTTGTTGCATTTTTATCGTGTCATAACTCTGCATCCGTAGCTCCGTTTCGTGTGTGTAATATGTCAAATTGTTCATCTCGACGAGTACATCATTTCATTACATTGCATCATGTTCATTTGACCTCATATTGATGCCTTAATATTCGTTGCAAGAGTGATATATGATGTTAATCTGCTGAAACTGCTATAACTTGATGATTTGTCATTTTTGTTGCATTTGATGTGTGCATCTTATGAGCATGAGCCCTACATGAGTTTTGATCTATGTCATGTCATCTTTCCAGTGGTGCCATACATGTATTTTTGTGGGTCTTGTAGTGAGTGTATCGAGCTTGTTAAGTAGGGTAATTGCTGTTGCTGTTTTGCATGTCTGAATCTGTTATATTATGGTGCTACATAAACCTGCTGCTACAAGTCATTCTATGCATAATCTGGAGATGTTCACTAAGGATGTTTTGTTATACATGTCATGCTCTATCCATTCATGCCTCTGGTTGCATTTATAGCTTGCTGTAGATTGTTCATATCTTGCTCCAAAGTTGCTAAATAATGTTGCTGTCAGCCTGTTAACATTAAGTTCAATGTTGCCATGATTTGTTAGTGATCCATACACCCTATGAACTTGTTCTTGCCATTTTTAGCTTCATAAACATGTCTTATTACTTTTGGTTGCCTTGCCATGCCATGTATTGCTCTGCAGTGAGTGGTTCAAGCTCACCAACATGTCTACTTCTTGTTGTTCCTGCCATGTATGAATCTGTAACATAACTTGCCATCTTTACATGGGTGCCATCATATTTTCTGTGCCCTTTTGGCTGATGGTCAGTAAAGGACTTTTGTTCAATGTATTTAGTAGATTCATGCCATGCCTTTGTTTTCCATGATAAGGTCCTTTAGCATGTTGTTTGATAGCTCTAAACATTGCAACCTGATGTTATTTCCTGATAAAGTCTGAAACTGTTATTATTTGCAATCTTGCCATGTCATTTTGAGCATGTTCCAGTGATTTCTGGAGATAGATCAGTGTTCATGTTTTGTCATGCTTTACCTGTACATCATGCCCATGCCTTTTTTTTCACGTTGAGGTCCTGTAGCATGTTGTTTTGATGCTTGCAATATGCCTAGTTGCTGTTTTGGACAGCTTGTCCTTTAAACTTGTATAGAGTGTATGTGTTGCACCGTTGCTCCGTTTTGAGTGTGCTCTATATGAAACTTGCTTAGAATTGCATGTAGCTTCATATTATCATGTTGCATTCATGTTTTGAGGTGTTTGCTTAATGTTTGGGTGCATTTTGCATCAATGCCATGTTTGACTTGTTTTGCTCATATATTCTAGGCCGTAGCTCCGAATTAAATAAACTTTATATGTAACTTGACTAGAATTTCGTGTAGTTCATCGTGGTGCATCTTAACTTGCTGTTTAACAACTTGAACATAAGGCTTATTCAGATCTGGACCAATTTCGAAATTTGCATATGAGGACTTACCGGAGTTGTTATATGTTGCTTCCGGCCTCATTTAAACTTGATTTGATGTGTTGCTCTTGTTTGCATCATCTCTTGCCATGAGTAGCCTCATCTAGCTTTGTCATGCATCATGCTTGTTGTGCATCATGTCTTGTCTATGTGTGGTGTGTTTACCATGTTGTGTGCTTCTTCTCAATAGTTCCCGTTTCGTTGCGATCGTGAGGATTCGTTCGTCTCACGCTTGGATCGTCTTCGTGGCTTCATCTTCTTCATGGACTCGTTCTTCTTCCTTGCGGGATTTCAGGCAAGATGACCGTCACCTTGGATCTCATTACTATCATTGCTATGCTAGTTGCTTCGTTCTATCACTATGCTGCGTTACCTATCTTTTGCTCATCAAGCCTCCCAAATTGCCATGAACCTCTAACCTTTGTCACCCTTTCTAGCAAACCATTGCTTGGCTATGTTACCGCTTTTTCTCAGCCCCTCTTATAGCGTTGCTAGTTGCAGGTGAAGTTGAAGATTTCTCCATGATGGACATGATTTTGTTGGGATATCACAATATCTCTTATATTATTAATGCATCTATATACTTGGTAAAGGGTGGAAGGCTCGGCCTTATGCCTGGTGTTTTGTTCCACTCTTGCCGCCCTAGTTTCCGTCATATCGGTATTATGTTCCCGGATTTGGCGTCCCTAACGCGGTCGGGTGATTTATGGGACCCCCTTGACAGTTCGCTTTGAATAAGACTCCTCCATCAAGGCCCAACCTTGGTTTTACCATTTGCCTCACCACCACCTATTTTCCCTTGGGAGTAATTAACCCAAGGGTCATCTTTATTTAGCCCCCCCGGGCCAATGCTTGTCTAAGTGTTGGCCCGAACCGCTTCAAGGGGCCACCGCGGGAAACTCGAGGCCTGGTTTTACTCGTAGCTTTGTCTCATCCGATGTTGCCACGAACGAGATATGTGCAGCTCCTATCGGGATTGTCGGTATCGGGCGGTCTTGCTGGTCTTGTTTTATTACTGTCGAAATGTCTTGTAGCCGGGATTCCGAGACTGATCGGGTCTTCCCGGGGAGAAGGAATATCCTTCGTTGATCGCGAGAGCTTATCATGGGCTAAGTTGGGATACCCCTGCAGGGTATAAACTTTCGGGAGCCGTGCCCACGGTTATGTGGCAGATGGGAATTTGTTAATATCCAGTTGTAGTAAACTTGAAGTAAACTCTTCTAAAATACACCAACCGTGTGCGTAACCGTGAGTGTCTCTTTTCGGGGTTGATCGAGAGGAGAACACGGTTTCTGGGTTATGTCTGACGTAAGTAGGAGTTCAGGATCACTTCTTGATCATTACTAGTTGACGACCGTTCCTTTGTTTCTCTTCTCGCTCTCATTTGCGTATGTTAGCCACCATATCATGCTTAGTCGCTGCTGCAACCTCACCACTTTACCCCTTCCTTTCCCATTTAGCTTTGCTAGTCTTGATACCCATGGTAATGGGATTGTTGAGTCCTCGTGGCTCACAGATTACTACACCACCAGTTGCAGGTACAGGTTATGCGATGATCATGACGCGAGAGCGATGTTGCTTGTGTTGGAGTTCTTCTTCTGCTTCTTCGATCAGGGGATAGGTTCCAGGTCGGCAGCATGGGCTAGCAGGGTGGATATTGTTTGAGTTTCTATTTATGATTCATCCGTAGTCGGATGTTGTTCTTGTATGTTGTATTGTTGTATTCATGTGGCATTGTATGTCTTGGTTGTATCCCTATTTATTATGTAATGTTGATGTAATGATATCTACCTTGCAAAAGCGTTTCAATATGCGGGTCTATCCTTGGTGGGACCTTCGAGTTCCTTTTGGATAGGGTCGCATATTGGGCGTGGCATTGGCGTATGGTTGTATGGGTTTATGTTGCAAGATGTTGAACCTGGTAGTTCTAGGGAAAATACTATGGTTTAGATTTAGATGTTGGTTTTCAGTAATGAAAATCGATAGTGGGAAACCCTTCTTTGATTAAAAAAAACTACTACCTCCGTTCTGGTTTACTAGTCCCCATCGTATTTTGGGTCAAAGTTTGTCCACGAATTTTACTTGTAAAATTTGAATGGAAAACGAGATTTTGTTATACCCAAACAAAAAAGGACTGGAGGGAGTGATTGCTCTGACAGACGCGACCTCTCATAAGCGCAGGCATTGAACCAATAGCGGCCGATAAGAGGGCCCCACTCGCTGCAGGCGTGGCTGAACACGCCTCCTCGCCGCATGCAACCGGCTTCAGACTGCCCCGCCTGCCTTCATTGAATTCGCGTGTGTGCCGGAAACACGTCCTTCCGTGAGCCGTCTGGCATTTTAGAACACAAAAAATGACCAAAATATAATTAATTACGCATGGTCTTGACTTGTTGTGAACTAGAGGTTTTTCTTTATTTATAACTCTCCTCAATTTTTTTGGCTTTGAAGTGAATCACGGTTGTGGACATTATGTATGAATGTGCAGATATCTGTGAACATGAGTTTGATTTGGAAGTTGAACTTGGAATGTCGGGCTTGCGCGTGAAATATACCATGTCCAATGCTTCGTCTGTTATTGTTTGGACAGTAATTGCTGTTATTACATGACCCGAAAAAAATATATTTCGTGCCACGTCAGTAGATGCATGGACATCACAACAGGCATGCTGACTGGATAAACATTTGAACCTAGCTATTATGAAGGAAATTTGTATTGACAACAGTTTTAGATAGCAGGAGACGCCTAGCCTGCTCTGCCTCTACTAGCTTATTTCTGGCTTCTTCCATCTCTTCTTTGGCATGGGTGAAGAGAGCATCTGATTTCTCTTTTCGCTTCTTCAGGAACTCAGCTACATTCTCAAGGGCTACTGCATGCTTTCTTTCAGCCTTTGCTAGAGCCACGAGGACACGAACAGCTAACGACTCCACCTTTTTCCCGAAAAGAGACGACTCCACCTGGCTTGTGTGTAATCCAGCATCATCTGGGAAATTGCACCTTGTGTCTAATCCAACATCATTAGGGAACTGGCACCTTGTGTGTAATCCAACCTCATTTTGGAAACATGATCTCGAGGTTGACCATACTTCCCTCCTCGCAGGAACTGCATCCAGACAAGAAGTTACTTCTTTTTTAGATCAATACTCAGAGCAACCTAGATCCATTTAGTAGAAGCCAGATAAACAGAACTGGGAGAAGTGAATTCAAAAGGAAAAAATATATAAAAACAGACTAAAAGGTGAGAACACCCACTTCCTACATCAAGCTAAAAACGAAAGCATTAGGACGATTAAGACTCTTCTTATTACACATCGAAGAACACGAGGATTATGAGAAACAGAAACTACAACATATACACATCGAAGAACACGAGGCTAAACGAAAGTAATTGAAAGGGTGTTACTTACCAAAGCTCGTTTTATAGGTTCGGTGCAGCTCCTCTTTAACTTTCCATGCTCCTTGAAGATGTCCCCAATATCCCGTGTTTGGTCTTCATTGATCCTCTGCATGTTCGCAATCGTGGTTTTAAAATCTCAACATGGCAAGAAAAATATACTACTAGTAATACTCACGCATCTTGTGGGCAACACAAAAGCACTCGTCTGCCATGTTAGAGCATCTCAAACAGAATCGCAACACGCGGCGCTTTAAAAAAGTGTTTACAGTGCTGAGATCGAGAAGTAGAGATAGAGAGTAGAGACTAGAGAGTAGAGGATAGTTCTCAGCATAGATAGATAAAAAATAGATTATTCAATTACTCCTCGTCGTCCGACTCCTCCTCGGTGATGTCCTCCTCCGGCGTCTGACTGTAGGCGTGAAGATACCGATCATCGCCGATTCGAGGCGGCGTTGCTCCTAGCCTCATGTTGAATTGAGCGTCTACTTTTCGCCTACGCTTGTCCTCGCGATAGGCGGCTCGCTCCGCCCTCCTCTTATCCCTCTCCGCCCTCCTTTGCGCGTAGAACTCGCGCTCGTTGATGATGTCCTGCGGGAAGCATTGGCGCCATAGCGCCATGGCTTCCTCGTCCATCTCGACGATGCCGAGACGGGCTCCCGCCTCCGATTGTAGCGACGATCCTCGTCGGTGATAAGCCGCGGCAGAGGCGCGAGCTCCTGTACCCGCTCCCGCATCGGCATGCTGGGTAAGTTCAATGTTCTACGAGGCCACTGGAAGCGGCACGCCACCGCGTCGAACGTGTGGGCGGCCTCATTGGCGGTGTCGAAATTGCGAGGCCGAGGCGCATCCCACGGAACCGGATCTCGGCGGAGAAGCAGCCGGAGGGGCGCGCGCGGACGCCGCGGTATCCCCAAGTTTCCCGGCGACGCGGCGGCATGGTGGCGCGGCGGCGGCGAGGCGAGAAAGAGCAGGTAGAGAGCGGTGGTGAGGCACAGAGCAGGGAGAGAGCGGTGGCAAGGCACATGGCGATGGGAGGGCGTTGGATTTTATAAAGCGCGCCGGACGCCGCGCGCCAAAACTCGCGCACGCCCGGCCGCTTTTTCCCGCGCGCGCAATCCTTTCCCGACGTCTCTGCTATCTCTACTCTCCTCTCTACTGTTATATTTATTTTATATTTAATATTTATCTCTACTTCTCTACTCTCTTCTTTTTTTCTCTACTTTTTTTTCTTATAAAAAACAGAGTTGGTGATGATGGTGTGTCTGCCATCCTGCAATATACGCCATCCGATTTATATCTGACATATAGGAAGGAATCAATGAAAATTTTGCAAAAAGATACCCACACCCCTCTCCAGATTTGCAAATAAGGCCTTCCCTCGTTCATCCTTTTCTCCCACAAGATAAACTACTCATACAAATGCATCTTGATGCGTGCAACACATGGGCATTTTGCTAGTTCTAAAAAACTTTCCAGCATTTGCTACACTACTGGCTGCAGATGAAAAACCTACCCAAGCACAAATAGCGATACAGAGCTGACGCACAATTACAAGCTGATATTCTGTTGGACAATGGAGGCTATAACCAATTACTTTTACGGGAACAATAGCACCTAGGAAATTTGAAGGGTAGGTATGAACAAAATTGGAACTATACATGTACTTCTAAGTGATTCAATACACACATTACCAATCGAGGAGGAGAACGATGGTCGCGGCGGCTTTTGTGAGTCATGGTCGGCAACGGGAGTCAGTTCATTGTCCACGACGGTGGTGCTTCTGCGCTTGGCGTCGGCTTCCGGGAAGCAGATCCGAGACCGTGGAAGACGGTGCCGGGGAAGAGGCTCCGTGTGTGACGACAATGGTGGACCGGCTCCAGTGCGGCCTACGAGGTCGTCGATGAGGCAGATGCGCTGCGGTGGACGAGTGCGCTGATGTAGAAGGGGAGGAGCACGAAGGTTGTGGTGCCGTGGAGAAGCCTATTTTGCGGTGGGGATAGAAAATGGGGAGTATTCAGGTGTAATACTCTGGGTGCCGGGGTGGGGTTGGCTGGGTAGGGTGAACCTGAAGTTGCGAAAACAGCCCCCTACCAACCGTCATTCATAGGCCTGTTCTGAAGGCTATGATGGTAACTTGCCACTGCTCGAATCAGAGTCGCGGGAGATTTTCCTGCCGACCTCAAAATTTTGTGACACTGATCTCCCCGTGTGGCGTGTTGGGTGATTCGGCTAAGCAACTAGCGAGTAGTGCATATTAGGTTTGACCGAAGTCAAACTTCCTAAAGTTTGACCAAGTTTATAGAAAAATATAAACATTTACCATAACAAATATGTATGATGTGAAAGTACATTCAATAATGAATCTAATGGTATTTATTTGTTATTGTATATGTTAATATTTTTTGTTATAAACTTTCTGAGAGTTTAGAAAACTTGACTTTGACCGATGCTAATACGCAGACTTAAATAAAAACGGAGGGAGTACACATTTGTTTTCTTAGTATGTAGTGAATTAATCATTTGTTAAAATATTGAAATAAATATATTAGGCTACTGACTTCGAATGTAATGGTCTATACAATTCAATAGTTACAATCATCGTCAAATTCCAAGATGTATACGAGGTCTATAGTACTTCACAACATGCTCAAACTCACATAATCCCAGTCAAATGACAATCAAAACCAACAATAACTCTACATCAGCCGTTATAAAAGCAACATTTTGAACATATCCCAATGTGTGAATGAAACATGCAGAGAGAGATTGCGAGGATGGAGCAGATAGGGCGGGATAGATTGTATGTATGTGGACGAGAGAGTAGGAGACAAACCTAACAAAACAGAGAGAGAGATAGAGAGAGAAAGAGAGAGGAAGAAGTGAGGTCTGTGAGAAAGATGGAGACATGTAATGTGAGATGCGTGTGCATCCGGATTCTGTACACGTGGAAGGAGAAGAGACAACAGGTTTGATGAGAGAGCTGGAAAAACATGGACGAGAGGGGAAGGATCTCGTGGGTTGAGGGATTGATAATTTTGTGCGGGGGAGAGAGGGATTGGTAATTTTGTGCGAGAGAGAGAGGGTGGGGGGAGGAGTCAGTCAGCCGTCGTCACATCATCCTGCTTCCAAATGGCCCCGCATTCTCTAGCACAGTGTGGTTGCCGTCTTCGATCTCCTCGATGCCCTCCTTGAAGATTGAGGTGTTGTGCATGCTGGGGTGCAGAGAAGCACAAGCGAGAGTGGTCGCCATATAACCTTGGATGGGGATGAATTGTGTGCTCGGGGGAGGGGGGGTGTGTGTGTTGTGTGTGTGTGTGTGTGTGTGTGTGTGTGCGTGTGTCAGATATTGAGAGAAAACAAACCTAAGGAGAGAAATGTGTGTGTATGTGACGGAAAGCTACATGCTAAACAGAGTATTCACGAAGAGATTGTGCGTGCGAGATAGAGAGCGATGTGCGGGCCTTGAGGTGGGCAGGGGCCGGGTGAGGGTGTCAAAATGTGCGCGTTGTTGCATGTGTTACATGCGATCGTGCGAGGGATGGACGAATCAAGAGAGATGGTTGTTGTGTTACGGATGCTCCTCTCTCTCTCTCTCTCTCACACACACACACACACACACAAGTAAAATAGAAGATCGTTCTCTCATGTATACACAACGTATCGACTTCTGTCTATGTCTCTCTCATGCATGATCATTTGCACATTCACACCTCTCTATGTCTCTATCACATGCACACCGTCTCCACATTGCCCTTCATACAACACACATATGGACACATACACACGTTCTCTCTCAGTCACACACACAAAATTAGTATTAAAAAAACTAGGGCGCACCTAAAACGTCCAAATCCAAATAAACACGAATTGGAGCTAAATTCAAATATATGGAAATATTGTAGTGTCAAGAACTTTTCCAGGAAAAAAAGTTGAGTAATATTCGGGGATTGTTTTCACACACACAAAAAGGTTCGGTGGATGTCCTTCAAGCGCGACACGGTGACGTACCGTTCGATCGACCGTGCAGCCGCGGTTCACGCGCTTGCACATGATTCCGTATCGTGGCTGTGGTAACTAATAAAAGCGCTACCTAAGTCTAATGTTTACGTGTACTAGTACGGTTTTCTTTTAAGTTTGACCAAACCTATATAAAACTAAACTAAGCTCCCATACGTGCACTCATCAATATGCTGCCACCGTCGTTGCGCATGCCGGTGCCCGCCTGCTTCAGCCAGCAATTTCTCGCCCATCACCGCCGTGTCACCGCAATCACTGTGCCATGAAGCCGAAGGCTCGCCCGCTCACGTCGTCTACAGTCCCTCCTCGCGATGCCGCCACGCTGCCAGGCACGTGAGCAGCTGGTGGAGCCGCGTCTATGCACGCAGCATACGAAGAGGAGGACGAGCGCGTGCTCCAGCACGCCAGCGAGGAGGAACTAGCGTATCATTGTCGTCTTCGCCCGCGCAGAGGAGGCGCACATGGTGGCTGTCGCGACGGAAGCCGGTCGCGCACGCGTCGAGCCCGCAAACCAGGTGCGGACGTGGAATCTACCTTCGAGACCTTGAATGCCACGTGGATCCTGCAATCTGAAGGAGCAATTTGGGTCAGTCGACTCTTGTGAGCCGTTTGATGCAACATGGATGGCCAGAGGGGCTTCTTCAACCTCCGAAATTGATGCACGGTTCATCTTCTCAGCCCGCCACACGCCTAACCGCCTGCCTCCGCCACCGCGCCCTCCCCTGAACCGCCTGCCACCACCATACTCCCCCCACCCCCGCCATCCGGCTAACCCCGGGCACGATCCATTTTTTTCTGGCGAAATGCATTTCACACCCAACACTCATAAGATAGATCATGGGCACCCTGCCACCCTAATATAGATAATGGGGTAGCTTCTCTACCGTCTTCTTCCTTCGCTCCCTCAAACTTCTTTCACAAATCGACTGATCCAAATTATACTACTAGTACGAACGTATTAAGTACAGTAGGAACACGAAGATACGAGCAGTAGTACCAACTGCAAGAGTTCAAATAACGAGAAAGAACATAAACATAGTTCTGCTAGGGCCTCAGCACAACACACCCTTGAAAATAAACTAAGCAACTAGTCTGCTTGACACTGCAGTAGAACCAGCATGAGCGACATCGCCACCTACTCGGAGTCCGAGTCCACGTCCTCGACTTCGTCCTCGTCCCTCTTCCTCTTCCTCTTCGCCGACGCTTCTTTGCTTGAACCGGACACTGGGCTCTACTTCTTCATCCAACCCTTGTAGATATTTAAACAAAGGTAGGCATCCATTGCTGCATACAGGATGTGATCTTCATCTAATGTCTTCGACTCCCATGCATGATGAAACTCGTGGTGAGGTTTCTTCAGTTTAGCGTACGAAGGATCAATCATGGCTGCTGCCAGGGTCAGCATTGAAGGCTGAGAGGAGGACACCAGGCTTGCCTTTTGGAGATCGAAGGGCTGGACTACAACGAGGCCTATCCGACCCAGGACATCCTTGTCGTTCATAAAGTCTACAGTAACGAATTTCACTCTTTCGTCCTTGAGGAAGTTCTTAAAATCCTGGCACTCAATGTCGGCATGGCATATGTGGTAGACCAAGCACACATTATGTACGCAAACCTGGATCACGGCGGGCTTCTTCTTCTCTGCCTCCTTTAGAATCTTCTCTCTTTGCAGGACTGTGGTGCACTCAACATCTTGCCCTGCGACCCACTCATCCGTTGAACTGTTGAACATGCGTAGGAAGCGAGCAAGGCATGCTTTCACCGTCGCGGATCCACGTGTGTAGATGAGGATGAACTCATCGCCGGTGATGGCTCTAACCTGGTACTCAGCAGCGACCATGGAGATTTGGGAGGCCATGGATTTTGGAGGAGGGTTAGGAGAAGTTGAACTGGTGTAATGTGAAAGGACGGGACGACTGGGAGCGAACTGTTGTAAGGTACTGTACTAGTAGAAGACGGGGACGAGTAGGGCATGCGAACGGCATGGGGTTGCTGGCTTTCCCGGTGGATAAACGGCTGCAAGCCCCCAAAGAGTTCTCGAGAACTATGAGGGACCCACTAGATGTCATGTCTACTAGACCCATATCGTAGGCCTAGCGGTATAGCTTCTGCCTGTTCGCACGCCATGTCGGCGCGTGGGTAAGTTCACTTAATTCCATCAACCGTCGCGCCTCCCACGACCTTCGCCTCCCTCGCGCGGTCGCGCCCTTTGAGACTTCGACCGGCTATAAATGAGCAATTTTTTTGCCTACTCCGCATGCATGATACTCCCTCTGGTCCTTCTAACTTCCGTCAACCGTTTGCAAAGTGTTTGACCAAATTTATACTAAAGATATCAATATCTACAATACTGATTATAATGAGTATAAGAACTACGTTTTATAATGAGTATAAAAATATTGATTTGCCATTGTGAATGTTGATACATTTTACTATAAGTTTGGTCAAAGTAGAGGTACATTGACTTCAGACAAAACTTAAATGCACAATGCAGACTAGTTCCTCCGTCCAGGTGCGTGCCATGTCCTATCTTGTCATCACAACAATTAGGCATTAAAGTACTACTACCTCCCTTCTAGTTTAAAGGGCTCGATTCAAAATTTTCACCTACTCTTAGCAAGATAGAGGCGGTGGAATAGCTTTTGTAGTCTGCAAAAGTACTCAACTAATGTTGTCATTTTTCACAAAAAAATGTGTTTACCAATGCATGCATGAACACTAGTTACTCTAACCCCCCTCTCTTCTTTAATTCTTTGCCACATCAGCATGTTTGTTATTCCCGTGTGCATGATATCAGCTAAGATACCACCATTATGGCCAGCCTTAATCATTGCATGCAATAATTTAGTGCACCTTGAAATATGAACATGTGTGAGGCGTGTATGTTTTAATGACTTGAGACTATACCTAGCCCGGCATGCAAGATGAGACTTATTATGCACCGTTCCCTATACCTACAGGAAGCCTGTTCGTCTCCAAATCTTTTCCTCTCCATGTGTGGAAACAATATGCCTGCCAGACTCTCCTTCTCCCTCCGGCGGTCCCACCACTCCACCCCGTGTGGAAAAAATCTGCATGCATGACTCTCCTCCCCCCGCGCTCGTCCAATCCGTTGTGACCAGCAATATTTCCACCCCTTCCCTCCCCCGTAATTTACTCCAACAAATATGCCCACGTAGCAGTTATGTTAATAACGCAACATATCTTCCGGGATGCTGCTTCAGTTATTTAACTCCAGGTGCATTGGGTCACTAACATATGGGCCCAACAGGGGTCTGGCCCACATGTCAGTGACGCAACTGGACCTGCAGTTAAGTCAGTGCAACTCAGTCCATATCTTACGTAGGTGTGCCATTGCTCGCTATAAATACTGCACCTCCCACGGCATTCGGAATCGCAATCTCCTCCCCCTCCCTCTCACGTCGACCACCATGGCATCGCCCCTCCCAAGCCCTAGGCGCCCCTTGCTGCACCGCCTGGACGGTCACACGTCGATGTTCGGTTCCTCGCCGCCACTAGTCAAGGAGGACGCATCGGTGTTCCACTCCTCGCCGCGACGCTTCGAGGTGGACGCGTCGGTGTTCCCAATGTCGCCAGCACACTCATCGGAGGACGCATCGGCTCCCTGCTACGAGGAGAACGCCGCGCCACCCGCTGAGCCCCCCCCCCCCCCCCACAGCCTTGAGGAGCTTTGGAAAGAAATGGATGTCGCCATGTGGAAGGCTTTGCCGTCGGCAGAGCACGCCAAAATAGAGGCGGAGAAGAAGGCCGAGGAAGAGAAGCGCGCCGCGGGGCAAGCTGCCTGGCAGGTCTATGTCGCGTCCGAGAGAGTCAAGCAATTGGCTCTTTGGCAGAAGGCTCGTGCAAGAGTCGTGAGGGTGGCGGAGGACGCCCGTGCCAAAGCCCTGAAAGTGCGCTGGGCCCAAAGCGCCTCATATACGCTTGGCGGTACATGGACCAGTGCACGCTTCCAAAGAAGGAGGAGTACTGTTGGCGCCGGATCACCACACCGGTGAGATCGCGCTCGCCCGCGGCAAGCCGCCAATCAGCACCTCGCGAGTTGCGAGGCTGAGGAAGAGGCGTTGTGTTGGCGTTTGGGAAACGGCCGCGCACTAGGGCACTCGTGGCGGCGCAAGCCCTCCCCGCGGCGTCGTGGCTTTTTAGTAGGAGTATAATTTAGTTTAAATAAGGTGATCTCATTAGTTTTGGGACGCAAATGATAAATCCCGAACGTTCGGGAATTATTAGCATCCTCAATTAAGTATGTAAGAGGGTTAGTTTGGAAACCTTGTGTATCCGTACGCATTTTGTAAGTAGGTGCATATAGCACAAACTTTACTATATACTATCGCACTACACGTCTCTCTCTATATATGCTTGCTGACTGTGCTACTCCCTCCGTCCAGGTGAATAAGTCATCTTTGGTTGTGCACCGTGACCAAGAAGGAGGGAAGACTTTATACACCTAGACGGAGGGAGTACTACTATTACTTATGTACATGCAAATGCACGTTTTAACATTACGATGCGGTTTTTGTAAAAGTAGAAAAATAGCACTAGTCAAGCTTGTGAAACGATTCAATGCAAAAATGCTCGTTTGATTGTTTACTTTTAGCTTCCTTCTCTATGGTTATTTCTCTGTCGTACTTTGTACGGTCACAGGTCGGAAAGGCATGCAAATTCCCAAACCGCTTCCTACACCATGTATCGAATTTTTGCCTAACAAGTTGTGCCGTGCAATTGGAATTCCAACTTGAGTACTAGTACTACTAGTAGGAGTACCAGGGGCCAGTTTGGTTAGGCTTCTAGATTAGTAGTAATCCCATTACTACTAGCTCTGTCCTGGTTTATTAGTCCCCATTGTAATCTGTGTCAAATTTTGATCATAAATTTAACTAATGAAATGTTTGTGCATGTCACATGCACTAACATTTTATCAGTTAAATCTTTGGTCAAAATTTACCACAAATTACAATGGTGACAAATAAACCAGGACGGAGGTACTAGTAGTAGTTTAGAAGCCCAAATAAATGAGTGAGGCGCCTTAATGTTACTCTCCACTGTGACTAGTCTTATGGGAAAAGCTGGGGAAGCGACTGCTTATTTTTTAAGCCGCCAAAAGAAGTGGCCCTAGGAGTAGTAGCTAGGGATACTAGGATCAATTGTGCGAGGTGAACCGAAGAAACTAAATGCAGAGAGATGAAATGCAAAAAAGACGGAGGGATGTGATGGTTGCTTGTCTGTTTATTTTACCAGGCCACTTATTACTGGCAATGGTTGGGTTTTGTGATATGATGGCTTTACTGCCGCGCCACGAGCGGGGTGAGAGTGAGACTCCCGTGCAGCGCCGCCCTCTACACTTGTACTACATTAGTCGTGGTTTATTAGATTCTGATTGAATTTGACTGAAGATTTAACTGACAAAATGTTAGTGCATGTCAACAAAAACTATATTGTTGTATTCGTATTTGAACACAGTTTTCAATTATATAATTTTAGGTGACATGCATCAGCATTTATCGTACTATATATAATGTTAGTTCAGTTTTTGGTCGTACTAATCTATAGTAGTAAGGTGCCCGTGTGTTGCATGGAAGAGTGAAATGCATTGATCGGGGAGTTGTTTATTTTGACAAAGGATGTGGGGGTCATCTCTAGAGCTCACAAACATCCGGGTGAAATAGATAAAAAGGTATCTTTTGCAAACAAAGCGTTCAACTGTTCAACTGTTCAACATGCATCCATAACTTGTGAAGAAATAACACTTATTGTCCTTTGCAAGAAATGATCTTTAAGAATTAGTTTTCGAGTATCAATTATTATACATGTTGGCTACAGATGACGTGGCACTTTCTTATAGTCAACAGTTGGCTATACTATTAATTATTAACCATGCCCTTATACACCTAGACAGAGGGATTAAATCAGGATGACTTGGAAGGGGCAGAGGAGATGTAAGAAATGGTTCATAGTAAGTCTTTCACCAGTACTGTAGTAAAAATTCATACAAGGAAGATTCTAGACTAAACTATAAATGGATACACTTTTATTCATGCGTGATACTCCAATAGAGCAAGATCATGCATGGAAGTCTCCACATGCTTAGACAGCGGATTACACTGAGCGAAGACTAATGATCAACAGTTAACTTGATAATGTGTATGTCCAGGTGAACCTCCTTGGAGTCCCCGTGCACCGTGTTGGGGGGTAAATCATACCATATGTCTTCCATGTCCACATCGGCGGGAAGGTCCCAGCTCTGCACAGTCCTAGTCAGCATGATGGAGCCGGTGTCGCCGCCCACGTACCTCGAGGGGTAGTAACAGTGCCAGCGTCATCGACGTCGCCCCTGACGCACACTACAGAGACGGGGCGGCGGGCTGCGCGAGCCTCGCCGGTGCCCACGATCTAGAGAGGAAGACGTTGCCGTCCTCCTCCGAGACTAGCAGGCAGCGGTGATCCTCCAGCGACTCCGACATGGTGAACGGGTAGCACGTATCGTACTTGATGTTATCCGCCAAGGGCCAGTAGTGACCAATGCACGCATCCGCGAGGTGATGCACGATGTCCGTTGGCGAGCCCCAAAATGGCATCGGGCACTCATAGCAGTAGATGAAGGGCTCCTTGGAGGCATCGACCAGGCCGTCCATGAAATGGGAGTGGCTGTAGGGGACGTTGCGCCAGTTGAATATATGAGCAAGTTACTACGAGATTTAATCCGAATAAGCACAAAATAAATCATGACGGCTATAACAGAGATTAAACTAATCATGTGGACTAGCATAGTAGATGAACAGATAGAATCTAGTAGGATATAGAGTAGAAACATGAATTCTAACACGATTTCGAACAGGAAGGACAGAAACACATATGGTGCAACGGGAGCAGCACCGTTGGCGCTCAGGTTGTTGCCCATGTCCTTGAGGAAGAGGTTGCCGAGGTCGGGGAAGAAGTCGTCGTCAGTGAAGTCATGGCTGCTAGCAGTTGCGAGAGTGCGCTCCCCAAATTTCAACAGCGCCCGCTGAATGGAGCACAGGAGGGAGTGGATGTAGGAGACGTTGCGGCCGCCAAATGGAGCGCAGGAGTAGCACACGACGCAGTAGATGGTGCTCTGGTGCCCAGAAATTTTTATTTGGCATCGCTTGGGTAATATAGGGCATGGGTGCCAAATACCCAAAAAGCAAATTTAGCACCGCTTTTGGCCTACATAGTGGAAGTCCTAAGTCTCTATCTCCACTCTTATCTCTATCTCTACTACTCTTCTTCATTTTTTATAACAAATTGAATAGTAGTGCGCCATCCGCTGCACGCCCAGCTGAACACGCCTCCTCGCCTCCATCATCACCAACTGAGTCTTTTATAGGAGTAGGAGTAGAGAAAAAACCGAGTTGGTGATGATGGTGTGCCGTGCAATGCACGGGCATCTTCCTAATTTTTTTGCATATAATTCCAAACACCATGTAAACACGGTCTTTGACCATTTTACAACTATGTTAGTTGTTGGGTAACGTAGTAATTTCAAAAAAATTCTTACGCACACGCAAGATCATGGTGATGCATAGCAACGAGAGGGGAGAGTGTTGTCCACGTACCCTCGTAGACCGAAAGCGGAAGCGTTAGCACAACGCGGTTGACGTAGTCGTACGTCTTCACGATCCGACCGATCAAGTACCGAACGCACGACACCTCCGAGTTCAGCACACGTTCAGCCCGATGACGTCCCTTGAACTCCGAACCAGCCGAGTGTTGAGGGAGAGTTTCGTCAGCACGACGGAGTGGTGATGATGTTGATGTTCTACCGTCGCAGGGCTTCGCCTAAGCACCGCTATAGTATTATCGAGGTGGACTATGGTGGAGGGGGCACCGCACACGGCTAAAAGATCAAACGATCAATTGTTTTCACTTTGGGGTGCCCCCTGCCCCCATATATAAAGGAGCAAGGGGGGGTGCGGCTGGCCTAGAGAGGGGGCGCGCCAGGAGGAGTCCTACTCCTACCGGGAGTAGGACTCCCCCCTTTTCCTTGTTGGACTAGGAGAGAGAGAGGGGAAAGAGGTGGAGGAGAAGAAGGAAGGGCGCCGCCTCTCTCCTTGTCCTATTCGGACTAGGGGGAGGGGGCGCGGCCCTTGCCCTGGCCGCCTCCTCTCTCTTCCACCAAGGCCCACTAAGGCCCATTAAGTCCCCGGGGGGTTCCGGTAACCTCCCGGTACTCCGGTAAAATCCCGATTTCACCCGAAACACTTCCGATATCCAAACATAGGCTTCCAATATATCAATCTTCATGTCTCGACCATTTCGAGACTCCTCGTCATGTCTGTGATCACATCCGGGACTCGGAACAACTTTCGGTACATCAAAACATAGAAACTCATAATATAACCGTCATCGTAACTTTAAGCGTGCGGACCCTACGGGTTCGAGAACTATGTAGACATGACCGAGACACGTCTCCAGCCAATAACCAATAGCGGAACCTGGATGCTCATATTGGCTCCCACATATTCTACGAAGATCTTTATCGGTCAGACCGCATAACAACATACGTTGTTCCCTTTGTCATCGGTATGTTACTTGCCCGAGATTCGATCGTCAGTATCTCAATACCTAGTTCAATCCCGTTACCGAAAAGTCTCTTTACTCGTTCCGTAATACATCATCTTGCAACTAACCCATTAGTCACAATGCTTGCAAGGCTTATAGTGATGTGCATTACCGAGAGGGCCCAGAGATACCTCTCCGACAATCGGAGTGACAAATCCTAATCTCGAAATACGCCAACCCAACAAGTACCTTCGGAGACACCTGTAGAGCACCTTTATAATCACCCAGTTATGTTGTGACGTTTGGTAGCACACAAAGTGTTCCTCCGGTAAACGGGAGTTGCATAATCTCATAGTCATAGGAACATGTATAAGTCATGAAGAAACCAATAGCAACATACTAAACGATCAAGTGCTAAGCTAACGGAATGGGTCAAGTCAATCACATCATTCTCCTAATGATGTGACCCCGTTAATCAAATGAGAACTCATGTCTATGGCTACGAAACATAACCATCTTTGATCAACGAGCTAGTCAAGTAGAGGCATACTAGTGACACTCTGTTTGTCTATGTACTCACACATGTATTATGTTTCTGGTTAATACAATTCTAGCATGAATAATAAACATTTATCATGAAATAAGGAAATAAATAATAACTTTATTATTGCCTCTAGGGCATATTTCCTTCAGTATCCCACTTGCACTAGAGTCAATAATCTAGTTCACATCGCCATGTGATTTAACACCAATAATTCACATCACCATGTGATTAACACCCATAGTTCACATCGTCATGTGACCAACACCCAAAGGGTTTACTAGAGTCAATAATCTAGTTCACATCGCTATGTGATTAACACCCAAAGAGTACTAAGGTGTGATCATGTTTTGCTTGTGAGATAATTTTAGTCAACGGGTCTGTCACATTCAGATCCGTAAGTATTTTGCAAATTCTATGTCTAGAATGCTCTGCACGGAGCTACTCTAGCTAATAGCTCCCACTTTCAATATGTATCCAGATTGAGACTTAGAGTCATCTGGATCAGCGTCAAAAACTTGCATCGACGTAACCCTTTACGATGAACCTTTTGTCACCTCCATAATCGAGAAACATTTCCTTATTCCACTAAGGATAATTTTGACCGGCTGTCGATGATCTACTCCTAGATCACTATTGTACTCCCTTGCCAAACTTAGTGGTAGGGTATACAATAGATCTGGTACACAACATGGCATACTTTGTAGAACCTATGGCTGAGGCATAGGGAATGACTTTCATTCTCTTTCTATCTTCTGCCGTGGTCGGGCTTTGAGTCTTACTCAATTTCACACCTTGTAACACGGGCAAGAACTCTTTCTTTGACTGTTCCATTTTGAACTACTTCAAAATCTTGTCAAGGTATGCACTCATTGAAAAAACTTATCAAGCGTCTTGATCTATCTCTATAGATCTTGATGCTCAATATGTAAGCAGCTTCACCGAGGTCTTTATTTGAAACACTCCTTTCAAACACTCCTTTATGCTTTGCAGAATAATTCTACATTATTTCCGATCAACAATATGTCATTCACATATACTTATCAGAAATGTTGTAGTGCTCCCACTCATTTTGTTGTAAATACAGGCTTCACCGCAAGTCTGTATAAAACTATATGCTTTGATCAACTCATGAAAGCGTATATTCCAACTCCGAGATGCTTGCACCAGTCCATAGATGGATCGCTGGAGCTTGCACATTTTGTTAACACTTTAGGATCGACAAAACCTTCTGGTTGCATCATATACAACTCTTCTTTAATAACTCCATTAAGGAATGCAGTTTTGTTTATCCATTTGCCAACTTCATAAAATGCGGCAATTGCTAACATGATTCAGACAGACTTAAGCATAGATACGAGTGAGAAACTCTCATCGTAGTCAACACCTTGAACTTGTCGAAAACCTTTTGCGACAATTCTAGCTTTGTAAATAGTAACACTACTATCAGCGTCCGTCTTCCTCTTGAAGATCCATTTAATCTCAATGGCTCTCCGATCATTTGGGCAAGTCAATCAAAGTCCATACTTTGTTCTCATACATGGATCCCATCTCAGATTTCATGGCCTCAAACCATTTTGTGGAATTTGGGCTCATCACCGCTTCCTCATAGTTTGTAGGTTCGTCATGGTCAAGTAACATGACCTTCAGAACAGGATTACCTTACCACTCTGGTGCGGATCTCACTCTGGTTGACCTACGAGGTTCGGTAGTAACTTGATCTGAAGTTACAAGATCATAATCATTAGCTTCCTCACTAATTGGTGTAGGAGTCACAAGAACAGATTTCTGTGATGAACTACTTTCCAATAAGGGAGCTGGTACAGTTACGTCATTGCTACCTCTTGAGCACTGTGTTGGATTTCCTTGAAGAGGAAAGGGTGATGCAGCAGAGTAGATTAAGTATTTCCATCGGTTTTTGAGAACCAAGGTATCAATCCAAAGAGGAGGCTACGTGAGTCCCTCGTACCTACACAAAACAAATAGCTCCACGCAACCAACGCGATTAGGGGTTGTCAATCCCTTCATGGTCACTTACGAGAGTGAGATCAGATAGAGATGATAGATAATATTTTTGGTATTTTTGGTATAAAGATGCAAAGTAAAATAAAAAGCAAAGTAAAAAACCAAAGCAATAATAAAGTGATGGAAGATTGATATGATGAGAATAGACCTGGGGGCCATAGATTTCACTAGTGGCTTCTCTCAAGAGCATAAGTATTCTACGGTGGGTGAACAAATTACTGTTGAGCAATTGACAGAATTGAGCATAGTTATGAGAGTATCTAGGTATGATCATGTATATAGGCATCACGTCCGAGACAAATAGACCGACTCCTGCCTGCATCTACTACTTTTACTCCATTCATCGACCGCTATCCAGCATGCATCTAGAGTATTAAGTTCAAGAAAATAGAGTAACGCCTTAAGCAAGATGACATGATGTAGAGGGATAAATTCATGCAATATGATGAAAACCCCATCTTGTTATCCTCGATGGCAACAATACAATATGTGCCTTGCTGCCCCTCATCCTTGGGAAAGGACACCGCAAGATTGAACCCAAAGCAAAGCACTTCTCCCGTTGCAAGAAAAACCAATCTAGTAGGCCAAACCAAACTGATAATTCGAAGAGACTTGCAAAGATAACCAATCATACATAAAAGAATTCAGAGAAGATTCAAATATTGTTCATAGATAAACTTGATCATAAACCCACAATTCATCGGTCTCAACAAACACACCGCAAAAACAAGATTACATCGAATAGATCTCCACGAGAGAGGGGGAGAACATTCTATTGAGATCCAAAAAGAGAGAAGAAGTCATCTAGCTACTAACTATGGACCCGAAGGTTTGAGGTAAACTACTCACACTTCATCGGAGGGGCTATGGTGACGATGTAGAAGCCCTCCATGGTGGATTCCCTTTCCGACGGAGCTCCGGAACAGGCCCCAAGATGGGATATCGTGGATACAGAAGGTTGCGGCGGTGGAATTAGGTTTTTGGCTCCGTCCCTGATCGTTTGGGGGTACGTAGGTATATATAGGAGGAAGGGGTACGTCGGTGGAGCAAAGGGTGGCCCACGAGGCAGGGGGGCGCGCCCTAGGGGGGCGCCCTCCACCCTCATGGCCGCCTCCTTTCTTTCTTGAGGGACGGTCCAAGTCTCCTGGATCATATTCGGTGAGAAAATCACGTTCCCGAAGGTTTCATTCCGTTTGGACTCCGTTTGATATTCCGTTTCTTCGAAACAGTGAAATAGGCAAAAAAAACAACAATTCTGGGCTGGGCCTCTGGTTAATAGGTTATTCCCAAAAGTAATATAAAAGTGGAAAATAAAGCCCAATATGGTCCAAAACAGTAGATAATATAGCATGGAGCAATCAAAAATTATAGATACGTTGGAGACGTATCAGGCATCCCCAAGCTTAATTCATGCTCGTCCTCGAGTAGGTAAATGATAAAAAAGAATTTTTGATGCGGAGTGCTACTTGGCATAATTTCAATGATATTCTTC
This sequence comes from Aegilops bicornis, assembly GCA_021605145.1. Taxonomy (NCBI): domain Eukaryota; kingdom Viridiplantae; phylum Streptophyta; class Magnoliopsida; order Poales; family Poaceae; genus Aegilops; species Aegilops bicornis. Next base: position 673,824,696 of record CM038672.1, read on the forward strand.
TTAATTGTGGCATGAATATTCAGATCTGAAAGATTCAAGACAAAATTTCATATTGACATAAAAATAATAATACTTCAAGCATACTAACTAAGCAATTATGTCCTCTCAAAATAACATGGCCAAAGAAAGTTCATCCCTACAAAATCATATAGTTTAGTCATGCTCCATTTTTGTCACACAAGAATGCTCTCATCATGCACAACTCCGATGACAAGCCAAGTAATTGTTTCATACTTTAATAATCTCAAACTTTATAAACCTTCACGCAATACATGAGCGTGAGCCATGGATATAGCACTATGGGTGGAATAGAATATGATGATGGGGGTTATGTGGAGAAGACAAAAAGGAGAAGATCTCACATCATGAGGCTAATCAATGGGCTATGGAGATGCCCATCGATTGATGTTAATGCAAGGAGTAGGGATTGCCATGCAACGGATGCACTAGAGCTATGAATGTATGAAAGCTCAACAAAAGAAACTAAGTGGGTGTGCATCCAACTTGCTTGCTCACGAAGACCTAGGGCATTTGAGTAAGCCCATCGTTGGAATATACAAGCCAAGTTCTATAGTGAAAAATTCCCACTAGTATATGAAAATGACAAAACAAGAGACTCTCTCTACCATGAAGATTATGGTGCTGCTTTGAAGCACAAGTGTGGCAAAGGATAGTAGCATTGTCCCTTCTCTCTTTTTCTCTCATTTTTTTCTCTTTTTTTTGGGCCTTCTCTTTTTTTATGGCCTTTCTCTCTTATATATATATATATATATATATATATATATATATATATATATATATATATATATGTATATATATATATTCCTCACTTGGGACAATGCTCTAGAAAATGATGATCATCACACTTCTATTTATTTACAACTCAATGATTACAACTCGATACTAGAACATAGAATGACTATATATGAATGCCTCCGGCGGTGTACCGGGATATGCAATGAATCAAGAGTGACATGTATGAAAGAATTATGAACGGTGGCTTTGCCACGAATACTATGTCAACTACATGATCATGCTAGCAAACTGACAATGATGAAAGTGTCATGATGAACGGAATGGTGAAAAGTTGCATCACAATATATCTCGGAACGGCTATGGAAATGCCATAATAGGTAGGTATGGTGGCTGTTTTGAGGAAGATATAAGGAGGTTTATGTGTGAAAGAGCGTATCATATCACGGGGTTTGGATGCATCGGCGAAGTTTGCACCAACTCTCAATGTGAGAAAGGGCAATGCACGCATCAAGAGGCTAGCAATGATGGAAGGGTGAGAGTGTGTATAATCCATGGACTCAACATTAGTCATAAAGAACTCATATACTTATTGCAAAAATCTACAATCCATCAAAAACCAAAGTACTACGCGCATGCTCCTAGGGGGATAGATTGGTAGGAGAAGACCATCGCTCGTCCCCGACAGCCACTCATAAGGAGGACAATCAAATAACACCTCATGTTTCAGATTTGTTACTTAATGTTTACCATACGTGCATGCTACGGGACTTGCAAACTTCAACACAAGCATTTCTTAAATTCACAACTACTCAACTAGCACGACTTTGATATTATCACCTCCATATCTCAAAACAATTATCAAGCATCAAACTTTTCTTAGTATTCAACGCATTCAAAAGAAAGTTTTACAAATCTTGAATACCAAGTATATTAAGATTTTTAAGCATATTACCATGCTATTTAAGACTCTCAAAATAATCTAAGTGAAGCATGAGAGATCAACAGTTTCTATAAAACAAATCCACCACCGTGCTCTAAAAGATATAGGTGAAGCACTAGAGCAAAACTATAAAGCTCAAAAGATATAAGTGAAGCACAAAGAGTATTCTATCAAATTCCAATTCATGTATGGCTCTCTCAAAAGGTGTGTACAGCAAGGATGATTGTGGTAAACTAAAAAGCAAAGACTCAAATCATACAAGACGCTCCAAGCAAAACACATATCATGTGGTGAATAAAAATATAGCTCCAAGTAAAGTTACCGATGGAAGTAGGCGAAAGAGGGGATGCCTTCCGGGGCATCCCCAAGCTTTGACTTTTTGGTGTCCTTGGATTATCTTGGGGGTGCCATGGGCATCCCCAATGTTAGGATCTTTCCACTCCTTGTTCCATAATCCATCAAAAAAAATTCACCCAAAACTTGAAAACTTCACAACACAAAACTCAACAGAAATCTCGTGAGCTCCGTTAGCGAAACAAAACAGAAGACCACTTTAAGGTACTGTAATGAACTCATTATTTATTTATATTGGTGTTAAACCTACTGTATTCCAACTTCTCTATGGTTTATAAACTATTTTACTTGCCATAGATTCATCAAAATAAGCAAACAACACACGAAAAACAGAATCTGTCAAAAACAGAACAGTCTGTAGTAATCTGTAACTAACGCAAACTTCTGGAACTCCAAAAAATCAGCCAAAATAGGAAGACCTAGGAAATTTATTTATTGATCATCAGCAATTGTAATCACTATTTTATCACGTTCTGGTGACTTTTAACAATTGTTTTCGTGAACTGAAAGTTTCTGGAAATTACAGCAAGATCAAATAACTATCATCCAAGAAGATCCTATAGGTTTAACTTAGCACAAACACTAATTAAAACATAAAACTACATCTAAACAGAAGGTAGATGGATTATTTATTCCTAAACAGAAACAAAAGAAAAAAAAACTAAAAATAAAATTGGGTTGCCTCCCAACAAGCGCTATCGTTTAACGCCCCTAGCTAGGCATTGATAATTTTAATGATGCTCACATGAAAGACAAGAATTGAAGCAAAAAGAGAGCATCATAAAACATGTGACAAACACATCTAAGTCTAACATACTTCCTATGCATAGGCATATTATAAGTAAACAAATTTGCAAGGCAAGCAAAAACTAGCATATGCAAGGAAGAAGAAAGTGACGATAGCAATCTCAACATGACGAGAGGTAATTTAGTAAGATAAGAATTTCTACAACCATATTTTCCTCTCTCATAATAGTTACATGTAGTATCATAAGCAAATTCAACAAAATATATATCACATAAAATATTCTCAACATGATCCACATGCATGCAAAGTTGACACTCTTCCAAAATAGTGGGATTAACATTAACTAAAGTCATGACCCCTCCAAACCCACTTTTAATATTATTGCAAACATTATTATCAATCTCATATTTATCATGGGGCTTAAATAAATTTTCAAGATCATAAGAAGAATCACCCCAATCATGATCATTGCAACAAGTAGTAGACATAGCAAAACTAGCATCCCCAAGCTTAGGTTTTGCATATTATTAGCACAATTGACATCAAGAGAATTTATAGTAAAATCATTGCAATCATGCTTTTCATCGAAGGAACTATCAAGTATGGGTGCAATAGCAACGATCTCATGTTTAACATAAGGAACTATAGCAAATTCGTCATCATAAACATTGGCATCATGGCCACAAGAATAGCAAGCATCATGTTCATCAAGGGATATTTCAATCAAATCATTGGAATCATCATTATCTATAGATTCATGCATATCATTATTTTCTTCCGAAGCAACGGTCATTCTCTCAATAAATTCTTTGACACAGACATTATGAGCATAGATTTCATAGCAATATTTAAGTATGTCAAAATTTTCAGATTCGTAGAGAGTAATATCATACTTTTCAATCAAAGAAGCAACTTCATGAGCACCCTTAAAAGCAACAAATTCTTCAATTTGTTCGATATCATAGTAACTATAAACACCCTTTGCATAAGAAGATAAGATTTCATTATCATTAAACTCACATAGGTAGGGAAGGTGTTTTTTAGGGTTCTTAGAGCAACAAGTAAAATCACAAATTTCACAAAGATTCCAAGCATAACACAGCAATCTGTTTATTTGACTCCATAAGAGTTTCCCTTTTTCAGACAAACGGTGATGCACAAAATGAGCATGTTCATCTAAAGATTTCCCATCAACTAGGCTAGTTGGGGTTTCGGCACGAGCACATAAGGATCGAAGATGATCCAAGTAGAACACTTTAAGTGGATCCATATCAATAGATTTTTAGCAAGCAAAGATGAAAGCAAATAGAAGGCACATGGTAACACAAGCAAACAATAGATCTGGCAAGAAAAAGGCAAACGGAAAAGAGAGGGTGAATAAAACGGGAGGCAAATGGAAAATAATGTAATGCGAGAGATAAGGGATTGTGATGGGTACTTGGTATGTTGACTTTTGTGTAGACTCCCTGGCAACGGCGCCAGAAATGGCTCGTTGTCGGGAGTCCAAATCTTGACTTGACTTTTGCGTAAGCCTCCCCGGCAACGGCACCAGAAATCCTCCTGCTACCTCTTGAGCACTGCGTTGGATTTCCTTGAAGAGGAAAGGGTGATGCAGCAGAGTAGAGTAAGTATTTCCCTCAGTTTTTGAGAACCAAGGTATCAATCCAGTAGGAGGCTACGCGTGAGTCCGCCGTAGCTACAAAAAACAAATAGCTCCACGCAACCAACGCGATTAGGGGTTGTCAATCCCTTCACGGTCACTTACGAGGGTGAGATCTGATAGAGATGATAGATAATATTTTTGGTATTTTTGGTATAAAGATGCAAAGTAAAATAAAAGGCAAAGTAAAAAAGCAAAGCAATAATAAAGTGATGGAAGATTGATATGATGAGAATAGACCCGGGGGCCATAGATTTCACTAGTGGCTTCTCTCAAGAGCATAAGGATTCTACGGTGTGTCGGTGCCGGGACGACACCTACGGGATCACAAGAATCCCTACTACGGTTGCGGGGCACGGGGTCGTGAGAAGAGCGGATCAAACAGATAGCACACGGTCTCTTTATCCAGGTTCGGGCCGCGAGGATGCGTAAAACCCTACTCCTGCTTTGGTGGTTTGTTTATCTGTGTTCTTGAACTAGCAATGGGGCGTGAGGAGCTCCAAAAAGGTGAATCCTCCTCCTGGTGGCCTTGGGCCTCCTTTTATAGGGAAAGGGGTTGCCACAATGGCACACAGGAGGTGGAAAGGGTACAGTGATGCGAGTTTATCCCTCGCATTACATGACAAGGCGCCATTAATGCGTCTTGCTTAGGTGTCCTTGCTTTATCAGGGACGGGGGAGAGCCCAGTCTTGTCCGTCGCCGCTCCCTTTCGTGTTGACACGCATACGGCGATGATGCCCGTGGTGCCATGTAGGCAGGCAGCTGAGGTGGCGCAGCGGTGGGTCTCCACGAAGATCCGCTCGCCGCCACGCAGGTGCCAGCACAACTGGTTGGGTCGGCAGCTGCATGCGAACGGTGGTGGAGGTTTGACTGGCGTGGGCCCGATTGTGGCCCCACGGGTGTTTTCGGCAAGGGCCTCGCTGTAGCCCCGGCAAGGGTCTTGCCGGGGCCCCGGCAAGGGTCTTGTTGTGGCGCCTGCTGTCATCCCCGGCAAGGCTCTTGCCGGGGGCCTTGTGGTACTCCTTGGCTGGGATCCCGCCAAGGGTCGTCATCTTCTATAGTGTGTATCTGATCTTGAATGTCTTCACAAAGATCTGCATGCCACCACGGGGATGTCTCCCGAATCCTTGCCCCATTGGGGCAGTGGACTCAAGGGTGACTCGCTCCGTAGGTGTGGGACGAGCTGCCACGGCAAGGGTCTTGCCGGGTTTGCTAAAACCGCCTCCCAGCAAGGGTCTTTGTGGTCTTGGTCTTGGCGTCGTTCTGCTCCTTTCGAGCTTCGGCCTTACCTTGGCTCATCTCCCTTGCCTTGCTCAGTGCGGTGGTGCCCAGCTCGCTTGCCTGTGCAGTTTTAGGGGTACAAAAAGTGTACCCCTCTTTTTGTACACCGACAGGAGCCCCCGGGCCTGGGCCACACGTAAGCGCAATCGCGTCGTTGGGCTAGGCCCAAAAACGGTGCGCGGGCAGGCGGGGTAGTTTTTACCGCGGTAAGTCTCTTCGCGCGCTGCGCTTCCCATGCCTCCCGCGCGTGGCTCGGCGTGGGGAGGCGTGCGTGACGTGGGCGGCATGCGTGGGGCTGAGCTCTGCGCGCATGCGTCACGTCGTAGTAAAAGGGGGCGGTTCACGCCTTCCCCATAAACGGAGGGAGGCGTGGAGGTGCGGACCATTTACTGGACGGGGCCGGGGCGTGGTCTTCAAGGCTTCCACTCCCCACGATCACGGGGTGGGGAGAGGTCACCTCACCCGTCGCCTCGGTCCCGCATGCCTGCCACGTGGTTCTCATGCGCTTGGGGTGGCGAACGTTGGAGGCGGGAAACCGGGCCGTCGTGGGCCGGGGCAGCGAGTTGGTCCCAGTTCCCTGCGCCTTCCGCGTCTTGATTGGCTGAGCGGGGCGGCCGATCCCCCACCCTGTTCGTTTATAAAGAGCGCGGGAGGGGGGGGACGGTGTCCCGCACTCTTTCCATCTTCTCCTTCCTTCAGCTTCTGCTCCCCCCCTCCATCCGCCATGGAGAGAGCGAATCCTGGCCCTTTAACGGTGGCGGCAAGGGTCGCCGCTCGACAACGCATCCTTCCTTCTCCTTCACCTGCGGTGGCAGAGCCAGTCGCGAGGGGAAGGGGGAGGGGGCGAGGCCGTGGGCGAGGCCGTGGGCGAGGCCGAGGCGCTCAGGGAAGAGGAGAACGGAGCGGCGCGCCGGTCTCGCCTCCGCCAGTAGTTCCTCCCCCCATGAAGGGCCATGTTGGGGATGACCCTTGCGAGTTCTTCGTCAGGCTGCGCCGCCGCCGCCATCGCATTCGTCTCTCGACTCCATTCGCGGCGAGATGGAGCTGGATCCACGGAGTCATTGCGGTTGCACATGAGGGGCTGTTGGATCAGTGATGCAGCGAGTTCGCGTCGACTTCTGACCCCTCACGTGATGTATCTTGGTCGAGGTGGAAGACGTTTGCTCATATCCACCGCTTGACGGCGGGGCTCACTCTCCATTTCAAGCTGATGGAGGGCGGCCTCCTCTCCGTCAAGGTCTTCGGGTGCTTCGGGACTCGGGCAAGGTGCTGCGTGGAGAGATCTTCTGATAGCGAAGACTCCTCCTCGGGCGGGAGTGGCGAGAGCGACGACGAGGGTAGCAGGCGGCAGGATGACGGGTCCGACTAGGTGTCGGGCGCTGCTTCGTGCGGCACCGGCGATCCCATCATCCTGTCGCCGGCTTCCTGAACTTCTCGGGGTCGTCTCCTTGGGCGGCTGGCGTTGGGAGGCTGCAGAAGAGGAAGAGGGCGGGCGGCAAGGCCGTCAAATCGGAGTACGCGGGCACCGACGCCTTCGACACATGCTGACGTCCTGTCGCCTTGTCTTCGAGCTCTGCTTCCGGCGCTGTCATCACCATCCAGCCTTCGGACGGCCACCGAGATGTTCTCTTGGTGCCTCCTGCCACCCGTAGCTCGCCTAGGCGCCCCTTTTGCCCTTTTCTCCTCCTTGACCTGCCTCCTGAGGAGAGGGACAAGAAAGGGGTTACGGGCACCTTATCTTTTTTTAGCTTGTAAGCCCTTAGGCCTTAGCTGAATTTAAAACTTGTAATCCCATCATTCATGTTTTTCATTCCCCATGGGCTGTACCTGAGTGGAATGTTTTTAATGAAAAAGGGATGCTTGCCGGGTCATTTGTTTGCAGGTAGAACCCACGACAAGGAGTAAATCCTTGATATCCCTAAGATAAACATTTCCTTGCCCGGCAACAGGCCCTGCCGTCTTCCCACTTCGCTCGACCTTTCTCACGCTTTTGGCGGAGGCAGGGATGAGGTGGGTTCAAGCTCCTCGTTTCATCCTTTTGCTGTCGCGACTACGACCAAACCTGGCCCCAGGAACGAGCCCTAGGGCCTAGAGTTTTAGGGGAGCACAGTAGCTTTGGGGAGAAGCGAGGTTTCACATACCTCAGTCCCTAAGGGAATGCATGATAAGGGATGAAGAACTTATCTGGAACTGTAGCCCCCGGCAACTCTGGTTTGCCGTGGGGGAGTCTTTGCACTTGCAGCCCCCGGCAATACTGGCTTGCCGGGTTTAGATGTCGGTCTGCCCCTCTTCTCTTTTTCGTCCTCAGGTGATCCGGCAAGGATATCTGTGAGTCCTGCGAACCAAAGAAGACAAAAGAACGGCAAAGAGACACACACTCGACCTCTAAGCTAGAGGTTAGTCGCCGCTAAGCACTATCAACCCTAACCAAGGACGAGACTCGACCTAGCATGCATGCTATAACTTAGGGCGCCAACGCTTAATTTATTTATGCTCAGGGTCTGCGCCTGGCTTTGTACAAAGGGTTACATGCATCATCGGCAATGCTTGTACAAAAGGTGGCTTGCCGGGGGGCCCGGCAAGCCGCGCCTCACGGGTAAAACTTGCGAAGATGCTCAATGTTCCAGGAGTTAATCACCGGAACGGCATCTTCGCTCTCCAGGCGGACTGCGCCGGGCCTGGTGACTCGTATTACCCGATAAGGGCCTTCCCACTTTGGTGTCAACTTGTTGGAATTCTTGGCCGATTGAATGCGCCGAAGGACAAGGTCGCCTTCCTCAAGGCTTCGGGCATGAACCTTGCGGCTATGGTAGCGGCGCAAGGCTTGCGGTAGCATGCTGCTCTCACCGCCTCAAGACGATCTTCCTCAAGGAGCGCTGCGTCATCTTGCCGCATGATTGCTCTTGCTCAAACTTCGTCATAAGCGAGCACTCGAGGTGACCCGTATATGAGTTCGATGGGGAGAACTGCTTACGCCCGTATACCGGGACAAAGGTGTACGGCGGTGGCTCAATTTGGCGTCGTCCTGATCGACCAAAGAACCGCCGGCAACTCATTAATCCAGCGCCTTCCACTCTTGTGCAGCCTGTCAAAGGTCTTGGTCCTTAAGCCTCGCGATTTCAGCATTTTCCCACTCAGCTTGACCATTGCTTCGCGGGTGAGCAACGGAAGCGAAACATACTTTGCTGCCGAGGTCTTGGGTATATTGCATGAAGGTGCGTCTTGTGAACTATGTGCCGTTGTCGGTGATAACCCTGTTGGGCACGCCAAAACGGCACACTAGTCCTTTGAAGAACTTGACGGCTGACTGAGTTGTGACCTTCCTCACTGCCTCCACTTCCGGCCACTTTGTGAACTTGTCGATTGCAACGTACAAGTACTCAAAGCCCCGACAGCCAGCGGGGGAAAGGGCCCAAGATGTCGATCCCCGGACCGAGAAGGGCCAGGAGAGAGGAATGGTTTGAAGGGCTTGAGCTGGCTGATGAAGCTTCTTTGAATGGAACTGACACGCTTCACACCTGGTGACTAGTGTCGTCGCATCCTGGAGGGCGGTGGGCCAGAAGAAGCCTTGCCGGAATGCCTTGCCGGCAAGGGCCCTTGACCTAATGTGGGATCCACATATGCCTCCGTGTATCTCCGCCAACAGCTCCAGTCCTTCCTCTCAAGGGATACACTTCAATTTCACACCGTTCGGCCTCTTTCTATACAGGACGTCATCGACGAACTGGTACATGATAGAGCGACGGGCTACTTTCTCCGCTTCTTCCTGCTCCTCAGGAAGTTCCCCTGTTTGGAGGAATCAGACGGTATGCTGTGCCCATGCTGGAGCCTGGGGCTCGACGGCGAGGGCTAAAGGCATTTTGTCAGGACCCTGATTCCAAGTCACATCGATCTAGCTGGTAACACCTCATATCACTTTGCGGCCTCACGCACGGTATTCCCACGGGTGTCGCCTTACCATGGCCCGGGACCATTTGCGCCTTTTGGCTCACGTATATGATAGTGTCGCTAGCATCCATATGACAGAGAACCCGGGCCGACATGGCTAGTCGTGAACCCAAAGTGGCACTAACCCATGGGGACAGGCATACATGAATCACATCGAGCATGTCGGTCATAAACGTGTGAATCCGGGCTGTAGCAGGGCTAGCAGGACTCGATAACCCGGGCTGTAGCAGGCTAGGCAGGACTCGGATGTCAACTGCGTGACATTTCCCGAAGGCGACAGACACATGAACAAAGTGAAACACATGCCGCCGATCAAGTGTCCGAGCAGTAGTCTGGGCTAGCAGGACTCAGTGAACTGGTCATGTAGCGGACTACTATGGCTCAAGGAAGCACTAGACTACATTTCCCCATAAGAGAGGCTGCCAAGGATAAACAACTAGATTGTCGGATCCCACACATACCAAGCATTTCAAACATACACACAATATGCTCGATATGTGTAAATACAACATGGCATCACAACATAACTCTACGACTCAAATATTTATTCATTAGGCTCGAGGAGCGAGATATTACAAACATGGGTCTCATGACCCAACATTCGTGAGCATACAAGTCAAAGCACAAGCGGAAGCTAACATGTCCGAGTACAGACATCTACAAATGAAAAAAGGCCGAGAAGCCCGACTATCTACCAGATCCTGCCGAGGCACAAGATCGTAGCTGAGGTAACAAGCTAAACGTCAAGTCCACGCTGAACTACTAAGCGAGGCCAAGTCTCTCTGCAAAAACATAAAATAGGCAAACGTGAGTACAAATGTACTTAGCAAGACTTACATCAGAACTAACTACATATGCATCATTATCAACAAAGGGGGTGGTGGAGTATGACTGCAGCAAGCCAGCTTTGACTCGGTGGCTATCCTACACTACAACTGCAAGTAACTCTTTTGAGGTGGCGCACACGAGTCCACATATTCACCATTTCAATACACCACTATGGATCCGCTCCCGTCTCCCTACGAGAACGCCATCCATAGCACTCACGCTTATCTTGCGCATTTTAGAGTATCCACTTTCACTTGTCTATGAACTGCACAGGCAACCCAGAAGTCCTTTACCGCAGACACGGCTATTCGAATAGATCATATTAACCCTACAGGGGTGTACTTCTTCACACACGCTCTCGCCACTTACCACCATGTACACGACGTGTATCTCGGCAACCTTCAAGCGGAAGCTTTGGCGAGGAGTCCGCCACGACCTGACTAACCACACAGGTCTCTAGTCTAGGTTTATCGCCTATTCGGGTTCCATCCGCAAGGAGATCCGGCCGGGGTGTCGCTCACGGCCCCAAACGATGTGTGCAGGGTTCCCAAGCCCAGCTCGACGGGTGGTTCTACGCTTGGTACACCGTGCCATGGTGCCTACTCTGTCCCAAGCCCACCTGTACCGGTTGCCACTTGGTAGACTACTAACACTACCTACAAACACCAGAAACTAGTTGCAACTCCTGGACAGAGATCATGTTAATTAATAAGTCGAGAGGGGTCGAGTTACCAGAACCCAATGTGTGGTAGTAACTGTTCATGGATCACAAACACAGAATTCAGTTCCTGAGGACGGTTTCAATGAGACAACCCACCATGTACTCCTACATGGCCTCTCACCGCTACCTTTACCAAATCGTGTTCACACAATTAGCTCTCAACAGTAGGACATGTTCACACACCTCCAATTCATCCCGATGAATCGGACACGACTCAACTCTAAGCAAAGAGTGGCATGACAAACAAGTATGAATGAGTAGGCACATCAGGGCTCAAACAACTCCTACTCATGCTAGTGGGTTTCATCTATTTACTATGGCAATGACAGGTCATGCAGAGGATAAAGGGGTTCAGCTACCGCAGCATGTAACAGTTGAAACAGTGTTGTCCTAATGCAGTAAAAGAGAGCATGAGCGAGAGAGTGGGATTGTATCAGAATGAACAAGGGGGTTTTGCTTGCCTGGCACTTCTGAAGATAATACAGTTCTTCATTGGTGTCATCGAACTCATCGTCGGTACGTCATTTACTGAGAGGGGACAAACACCGGCAAACAAGGAAGAACACAATCAATGCGATGCGACAATATGATGCATGAATGTGACATGGCAAAATGAGTGTGTTGGGCTAATGCAACTACAACCAGATGGGTTTGAGCTATTTTGAACCAAAGATTCAAAGTTCAAACACATTTGTGATCTTAAATAGTGCTTTATCATGTTTTGCACTAAACAGCAAGTTAACTTGTTTAAACATGCATGAAACTAGTACAGATGGATAGATTGGAATTTTTGATCATTTTTCATATATAATTTATTTCATTCTGAGCTACGGTTGAATTTCTATGATTTTTAGAAGTTTTTGGCTATTTTCTGAATTAAACAAATCATTTAAGATTTATTTAAATTCCAGAAAAGGATTACTGCGTCGACTGACGTCATGATGATGTCGACAAGTCAACAGTGGCTGGTCCGGTCAAATCGACCGATGGGGCCCACCGTCGATGACTCGTGGCTGGTTAGGGTCGCAGACAGGTGGGCCTGGTCAATGGCCACGTTAGCAGGGTCAACCTTAACAAATGGGTCCCGTTGGATTATAGTTAGACTAAGCAGAAATAAAGCTGGGGTTAATTAGGGCGTGGGGCCCATGCGTCAGTGGCCAAGAGGGTTAGTTAGCTGGGTCATTAGTGGCTAATGACCGTGCCACGTCAGCACGCCGGAGTTGAACGCCAGCGAGCACGCGAACGCTGCGGCGACGCTCGGGAACGCGCTACGGGCAGCGGCTGGACGCGCAGGGGGCGAGCAGGGAAGCACCGGAGTGAGCGGCTCGGCGAGGCCGATCTCCGGCGGCCGAGGAGGGGAAAAGTGTCGGGGCGGCGCTTCGGGGCTCCTCCAGTCACGTGAGCCATCGGGGAGGACGAGGGAGGCACGGCGGAGCTCGGGGCTGCGTCCATGGGGCTAGGGCTAGCCGGTGGTCATGGTGGCAGTGAACAGCGGCGGCGGCTCTCAGTTCGGGCGAAGAACAAAGAGGGACAGGGGGAAAATGACCAGGGAAGAAGGGCGGGGGGGTCGGCACGGCCTCGTCCCACGCCTCTCTGGCGCGGTTGGGGAAAAGGCGCCGACCGCGAAGCATGAGGTGGCCGGCGCTGCGGCCACGCAGCGCTTACCGGGCGAGGAGGAAAGGCGACAGTGGGGGGCAGGTGGGTTGGCCACTTGGGCCGCCAGGTGGCTACACAGGTAAGTTAGGTAGGTTCCCTTCTCTCTCTTTTAATTGTTTTTGTTTATCTATTTTGTGATACTGTTTTGGGCTTTATTAAAAATGTCAGGGCATTTCCAAAAATCATGAAACTAATCATGGATACTGTTTAGAACATAATCAACAGTAAACATTTTAGTTTATGATTGTTTGAGCATTTAAAATATTTTATAGCATTTAAATTCCCAAATGCAAATACTATATGATTCAATCCAGTGACCAAATATGTCATGGAAAATGTGCAACACCTCTGGTTATGGTTTATAGCATTTTTCCAGAAATGATGAACATTTTTTTAAGCCATTTGGATTCACTGAAAATATTTTAGTTGAACCTAGTGAATTCCCTTGATGCTAGGGTTTAGGCAATCCCCATTTCAAGTTTCAAAAGAATTTAAACATGATGCCGCAGACAAGTGCTAGCCTAGTGCAGGGTAAGGCTAGGGATGTGACAACTCGACCCCACTAAACAAGAATCTCGTCCCGACATTCAAGTGTAGGGTAAGATGAAGGGGAAACACAAACTAACACAGTCTTCACGATCCAAGGTGCACTTCATAAGAATGTTAATTCGATCGTAAATGCGACTCGATGTCTTCCTCTGAGACCTCCAACTAACATGACAAGAAGAGGAAAGGAAAACTGTAGAAGAATCGATCTTCTCGAAGATCGGACAAGTGACGATCAACTCACGGAATGAGACGTAAGAATATCTCTTGAGCTAAGACAGGAGACACTTATCGGGGTGATAGGAAATAGAAGGCGGTGGCTCTATTTGGTAGGAAACAATTCCACGCTTGATCACGACGTGGCGAGGAGTTGAGTTGCCATGATATCATAACGAGACATCTTAAGGAAGGTGATTCGCAGAAACATTCCCTTAAGTGGCAAAAGAATTACTTTTGATCCTGAGATCATTGAAACTCTTTATACCAGCCTAAGGCAATCACAATAATCGTTTGGCGGAGTACTAAGGAATGGTATACTCGGACTAGAATGGATGATGTGGACTACCTTCTTGAAGACAACGTACGGGATGATTTTTGCTTATCATCGGAGATGGATGGGACCCATGGTAGGACCGCTTTTGAAGATGATCCTGAACAACAATTGCTGGGGTGCAAGCTGGGAACATAATGCAAATGATGGGAATGTTTCAACCATCATATCTGCCTGAGATTTAGATCTGGTTGGTAGCAGGACATTTCGCATAAAGCATGTCTGAAAAGGAAAGGTTGCAACACAAATCAACGAGATGATGTTGCGAGATTCTCGGGAGATGGACTATGGTAGTAAGCTCCAAAACATGAGCTGGTTCTACTACACACATGTGAACATGTTGTCCCAGACAAGCATGACCACATAGTAGTCTTACAATAAAACACCACCGAGTTCAGGAGGGGAACCATTATCGAGGATATCAAAGTTCTTTCATAAATCCGGATTAGCTCTTATGAAGGAACTCCTTCTCCTTGAACAAATCAGTCAGTGGCTTGGTGTGCTAGGAACGCATATGGAGTGGAGGCGGCCAACCTATCAAACCATAGAGCACTTCGCACGTGCATGACTAACTTGGAATGATCCCAAAGGAAGCAAAACAAACTCTCTCGAATTCACGGTGGCAACTTACATCATATACACGTGAATTAGAGGAAGTCACTTCTCTCATCCAAACATATACCGCATGGACGGGGCACGAAGAAAATGCTTACACAAATTCCCAACACTAGCTGGATGTTCAACACAAATCATGGAGGAGACAAAATGCTGGTGATGCACTACAAGAAATATGTCAACTTATGACCACCACTATTGGTCACTGAAAGGTCACAAATTTCCATTTATGACCTTTTTGTGACCAAAAACAGAAGGTCAAAAGCTGGCCGTCAGAAAGCCGACTATAGCGACCTTTCTTCCGGAATGGTCAAAGACGTTTCTGACCAAAATATTCCTACTATGGTTTTGGTCACTAGCAACCTCCCCTGTGCCACGTAGGCATCCGGTGGCAAGTGATGTGGCACAAGATTCAGCCCGGTCCAATTGGGTGTTTATATGGGCCGAGCCCATTAATTCAGCCTTTTAATGTATTTTTCCCTGTTCATTTTGGTCAGCTACATGGGCCAGGCCCAACAATTCAGCCTTTTATTTTCTAGGCCTTTGGCCTTTTTGCTTCGATTTCTTATTTGGGCCTCAGCCTTTTTACAATCCATTTTGGACCAGGTCCCACTAGTCAGGTCATCTAATTAGGTCCCACTTGTCAGTTTTTTTTCATTTTAAAGGACCCACGTCTTCTCTATTTGGGCAGCAACCAATAACTTGATTCAAACAGAGCCAATAACACATAAAATTTCAAACAACAGCCAAACAAAGTACTTTACAATCGGTATTCAACAGCCAAACACGTCTTCTCTATTTGGGCAGTACAAACAGCTATTCAACTATAAAATACAGCTGAATATTAACATGACTGGTGGCAGTGTTTGTCGCCCTGGTGAAGATCTGCTGGCTGGACTAGATTGACACCATCCTGATGAGTCCCCTCTCCATTAGGTCCTTGATGGCCCTGCGAGCCAGCGACACGTTGATCTGCAACACCATAAAAATCAAACAAACATATGATACACTAATATACATTATGCATACTTGAAAATGCACGGTGCTCACATCAATCAGTAGTTCTAATGAACAAGGCATGTCAGGCACATATTGTTGTGAAGAAAGCGAGGACATGTTAATTAAGTGTAAAGCAGCAGCATCAAACCACATTTAACTATATGAAACACTACAAATCAATGGCTATGTTGAATATCTGTGACACATGACATAAATGATGACCAGATGGCCATATCAAATCCACTGCACCCTATCTATAACATGGCACAACAAGCAAAATCTGCACAAAAAACTGATGCAGTAGCCGAATCCAGCATCCAATCAATTCATAACACTAGCGCATGGGTGTGTTCTTACAATTGTACAGACTGACCCCAAAACAGAGCATCACAGTAAAGTACTTGACCAGGAGCCATGCATCACACACATATCCTACCATCCCCAGATGTCACTTCACATAGGAACGAAGGAAGCAAGTAAGAATAACAAATCCAGAGGGAGTGCGTTACCCTGAGTCGCTCGGACAGGACGGAGGGCGTGATCTGCTTGTACTTGGGCACCTTGGTGAGCAGCTCGTCGTAGGTGGCCTGGTCGAAGGTCACCGTGTTGTTCACCTTCTCCTTTTGCTTGCCCTTGCTCCACTTCTTCTGCTTGCCTCCACCCGACTTGGCCGGCTTCGACGACGCGGTGGGTGCTAAACACATTGTTGGGTGCGGTGGGTGCGGGTTTTCGTTGGGATTCTTCTCCTGGAGTTCCTTGTACACCAACTTTTGACGAATGAAGCCCAAAATCTGCGGGTTATAAATCATAAAAGTTAGGAACATAATCAAGTGAAGCCGTGCATATATTTCTGGACAGCAAACTAAATAGACGGCTGCTCTCAAACCGTACATCCAAACGAAGCAAATAAGTACTCTACGGAAACCTTAGAACATGCTTTACAACTCATATGTAGAGGCCAACTTGAAATTATGAGCATAACAAACTCGTTTTTCAGTTAGAAGCTCGCTGCCCTAAACAGTCAGGTAGTGCAGTTTTTTAACTGAACCATATTCAGTTTAGAGAACAGCCGCAGATATCCAAAAACAGGATCACTAGACCGAGTAAACTGAAACTGCATAGCCGTCTAGTTTAGAGAACTAAAACTTAGCTAGATGAGGTACAAACTGAAACATCATTCATTCAGTAGCAAAACAACCACCTTAGCTAGCTAGTCCGTGAGCATTAACCAAGCATGCATCATACGAGGAAGGAACAAATATGATATGAACTAAGACCAAGGCCACATACAGGACCTCATCAATCAGGCCACCCTAGTTTGGTTTCACAGCCACAAATGAAACTAGACTACAACATAGCAGCGATAGGAAAAACATCACGAAAGGATCAAACCTTGTTTGGGGAGTCGATTTCCTCCTCGTCGATGTCGCCTATGGAGGGCTCCTGCTCCATCTAAATGGAAGAAACAAGTAAATATGGGCTTCTGACAGAGCTAGCAACAATTTTTACAAACAGAGAAGCTGTCAAATTTTCTGTGATTATAAAATCTTCTTCCATTTAGCAGTTCTCTTTTGATTAATTATAATCATTTACTCCCTCCATTCCTAAATATATGACATTTTGGTAATTCAAATTGAATAACCAAAAGGTCATATATTTAGGAATGGAGGGAGTAGTTCATTGTCCACAAAATAACAGGTCGCAACTAACACTGCTGAATCAAGCAGAGGAATGCAGAGTTTATGTGAGTCAGTTCATACAAGCATGATAAACAATTCTTCATGGCACTCAAACCATTCGGGAGGCAACAATTTATTTATGCTGCAGCTCCAAAGTGCTAGATTACTAAAACATGAGATTAAATCAAACCCATTTTAGAGTATTGCTGGAAACAATGCATTGATACAAGACTCGAATAAAGGAAACATTGCTCTGTTCTTGCGAGTACCACTACAAATGCTACGTGCAGGAGCGATTATGTCATTTACTTTGTTTTTATACAAGTAACATGGGCGATATTGGCTGGAAGTTTGTCTAGCAAGCGAGAAAGATCAGCGATCATGCTTTGTGTACAAAGTTCCATAGGTTTGCAACCCATTCTATAGTTCAATACAATATAACATGAAGGAAGGAGGAGGCAGCGATGGCTGCAGGCGATTCCATCCATCCGTGCAACATACATACTACTACTACATAGAGAAAGAGGTGAAAGGAAGGGGTCGGTCACCTTCTTGTCCTTGATCTCGCTGGATCGGATCCGTGTCTTGATCTGGTCGTGGTAGTGCTGCAGCTTCTTGATCTCCTTCTTGAGGTCCGCCTCGAACTTTTCCTTCTGGTTCGCATTTGTGGTGTCGTAGACCTGGCCGAGACCCCGGAGAATCATGAGAAACCGTGCAAAATCCTGAGAATCGGGGGTGGGGGAGAAGGGGAAGAGGAGGGGGGACCTTGTTCCAGATGTTGTCGAAGACGTCGACGCCCTCCTAGACCTTCTTGAGCACACGGTCGATCTCGCCCTGCAGCTTCCGACATGCGCCCATGGCATTCGGTGCACACTGCCTTGCCGGACTTGCCCACCTCCAGCTGCCATGGAGGGCGTCGAGGGGAGGGAGGAGGGAGGAGACACCCATCACCATGGCTGCCAAATCCCTCCCTCCGGATCGAGGCTGTGTCCGCCAGATCGGCGTGGCCAAGGCCGCCAATCCGCCTCGCCTGCTCGAGGAGGTGGTGGCCATCGACGGTGGGGATGGGGGGCGACGGCGGCGTGGCGTCCATCTCCGCTGGATCTCGCGTGGGGGTGTGGAGGGAGGGAACTGGCGGAGGGATCCGAAGGTGGGTGGCGCGAGCGGTGGAGGGATCCGAAGGTGGGTGGCGCGAGCGGCGGAGGATCGGCGTCGTGGCTGCGGCAGGGGACGGGCGGGCCGAGGACGGGCGCGGGCTGGATCTGGATCGGGAGAAGGGAAAGAGAGAGTCGGAGAGGGGAGAGAGAGGCGCTGGGCTGCTAGGGGTTAGGATTAGGCTCGAGAGGTGGACGGTTCAGATCGGCTAGAACGGACGGTTCAGATCGGCTAAGGCGGGTGATCCGTGGGATAAGCCCTGATTGGCTCAGAAAATTTATGGTTTAAAATAGTTTCTAAGTACTAAAACTATGGGTGTTTTGTGAAGCAGCTATCAAAAATATTTTGCAAAACGGCACAACTAATTTTTTTCTCTGAAGTTAGACCACATTTTTTGGATGATCGCCAACTTGCATGCATTTTTATCTTTCTAGCTATTTTTAATCATTTTTCGAGTGCCCAAAATAAGTTTTTTTGTGAAGTACCTATAATATATTTGTTGCAAAATTGGACCAAATCAATTTTATAAAATACAAGGCCATGTTTAATGCACAATTGACCAAATGGTTGGGTGTAAAAAGTTTTGATCCACCTCTGGTGAAAAAGACAAATTGTCGCCGATTAAATTTGGAAGCGGGTCAAATTTGAACTGTAGCTGCCTCATAGTTTGCTCTTTATTTTTACAAAAATCATTTCTAGGTACATAAGTATCTATTTAATCATAGAAACACCAAAAAATTCCAAGATTCAACCACTAGCTAGGAACGGTCAAGCCCGCCGTTTGACCGCATTTTGAAACAGGCATAGAAAATTCAAAAAAAATCAAAAAATTGGGAAACCTTCGCATTGCGTCATCATATGTGGCCAAGTTCCTAGGAAAAATAACAAACATGTAATACGACAATTATTTTAGAAAAGTGTTCTCAGAAACGAGCTATCACGTATGGAGATCAATGGCTTTCAAGCCAAATGATCAATCTTATGGCCACATTCATGGCATAGTTTGTTCAAATGATCTCATATTGTGCACAAGGGTGCATATTGGAATGGCAAACAATGTTGCCTAAGGAAGTTTTCATTTTCTTTGGACGAAAAAACCATTTTTCATTTTCCGAGTGCACTAAAGGAGGTTTTTTTGTGAAGGAACTACCAAATAATTGTTGCAAAATTGGACCGAATCAATTTTCTAAAATACTAGGACATATTTAATGCACAATTGACAAAATGGTTGGGTGTAAAAAGTTTTGATCCACCTCTGGTGAAAAAGACAAATTGTCGCCGATTCAGCTGGAAGCGGGTCAAATTTGAACTGTAGCTGCCTCATAGTTTGCTCTTTATTTTTTACAAAAATCATTTCTAGGTACATAAGTATCTATTTAATCATAGAAACACCAAAAAATTCCAAGATTCAACCACTAGCTAGGAACGGTCAAGCCCGCCGTTTTGACCGCATTTTGAAACGGGCATAGAAAATTCAAAAAAAATCAAAAAATTGGGAAACCTTCGCATTGCGTCATCATATGTGGCCAAGTTCCTAGGAAAAATAACAAACATGTAATACGACAATTATTTTAGAAAAGTGTTCTCAGAAACGAGCTATCACGTATGGAGATCAATGGCTTTCAAGCCAAATGATCAATCTTATGGCCACATTCATGGCATAGTTTGTTCAAATGATCTCATATTGTGCACAAGGGTGCATATTGGAATGGCAAACAATGTTGCCTAAGGAAGTTTTCATTCTTTGGACGAAAAAACCTGTTTTCATTTTCCGAGTGCCTGAAAGGAGGTTTTTTTGTGAAGGAACTACCAAATAATTGTTGCAAAATTGGACCGAATCAATTTTCTAAAATACTAGGACATATTTAATGCACAATTGACAAAATGGTTGGGTGTAAAAAGTTTTGATCCACCTCTGGTGAAAAAGACAAATTGTCACCGATTCAGCTGGAAGCGGGTCAAATTTGAACTGTAGCTGCCTCATAGTTTGCTCTTTATTTTTTACAAAAATCATTTCTAGGTACATAAGTATTTATTTAATCATAGAAACAACCAAAAAAATTCCAAGATTCAACCACTAGCTAGGAACGGTCAAGCCCGCCATTTTGACCGCATTTTGAAACGGGCATAGAAAATTCAAAAAAAATCAAAAAATTGGGAAACCTTCGCATTGCATCATCATATGTGGCCAAGTTCCTAGGAAAAATAACAAAAATGTAATCGACAATTATTTTAGAAAAGTGTTCTCGAAACGAGCTATCACGTATGGAGATCAATGGCTTTCAAGCCAAATGATCAATCTTATGGCCACATTCATGGCATAGTTTGTTCAAATGATCTCATATTGTGCACAAGGGTGCATATTGGAATGGCAAACAATGTTGCCTAAGGAAGTTTTCATTTTCTTTGGACGAAAAAACCATTTTTCATTTTCCGAGTGCTGAAAGGAGGTTTTTTGTGAAGGAACTACCAAATAATTGTTGCAAAATTGGACCAAATCAATTTTCTAAAATACTAGGACATATTTAATGCACAATTGACAAAATGGTTGGGTGTAAAAAGTTTTGATCCACCTCTGGTGAAAAAGACAAATTGTCGCCGATTCAGCTGGAAGCGGGTCAAATTTGAACTGTAGCTGCCTCATAGTTTGCTCTTTATTTTTTACAAAAATCATTTCTAGGTACATAAGTATCTATTTAATCATAGAAACACCAAAAAAATTCCAAGATTCAACCACTAGCTAGGAACGGTCAAGCCCGCCGTTTTGACCGCATTTTGAAACGGGCATAGAAAATTCAAAAAAAATCAAAAAATTGGGAAACCTTCGCATTGCGTCATCATATGTGGCCAAGTTCCTAGGAAAAATAACAAACATGTAATACGACAATTATTTTAGAAAAGTGTTCTCAGAAACGAGCTATCACGTATGGAGATCAATGGCTTTCAAGCCAAATGATCAATCTTATGGCCATATTCATGGCATAGTTTGGTCAAATGATCTCATATTGTGCACAAGGGTGCATATTGGAATGGCAAACAATGTTGCCTAAGGAAGTTTTCATTTTCTTTGGACGAAAAAACCATTTTTCATTTTTCGAGTGCCTGAAAGGAGGTTTTTTTGTGAAGGAACTACCAAATAATTGTTGCAAAATTGGACCAAATCGATTTTCTAAAATACTAGGACATATCTAATGCACAATTGACAAAATGGTTGGGTGTAAAAAGTTTTGATCCACCTCTGGTGAAAAAGACAAATTGTCGCCGATTCAGTTGGAAGCGGGTCAAATTTGAACTGTAGCTGCCTCATAGTTTGCTCTTTATTTTTACAAAAATCATTTCTAGGTACATAAGTATCTATTTAAACCTAGAAACAACAAAACATTTCCAAGAATCAACCACTAGCTAGGAACGGTCCAGCCCGCCGCTTTGACCGCATTTTGAAACAGGCATAGAAAATTCAAAAAAATCAAAAATTGGGAAACCTTCGCATTCGCCATCATATGTGGCCAAGTTCCTAGGAAAAATAACAAACATGTAACGACAATTATTTTAGAAAAGTGTTCTCAGAAACGAGCTATCACGTATGGAGATCAATGGCTTTCAAGCCAAATGATCAATCTTATGGCCACATTCATGGCATAGTTTGTTCAAATGATCTCATATTGTGCACAAGGGTGCATATTGGAATGGCAAACAATGTTGCCTAATGAAGTTTTCATTTTATTTGGACGAAAAACCATTTTCATTTTCCGAGTGCACGAAAGGAGGTTTTTTGTGAAGGAACTACCAAATAATTGTTGCAAAATTGGACCAAATCAATTTTCTAAAATACTAGGACATATTTAATGCACAATTGACAAAATGGTTGGGTGTAAAAAGTTTTGATCCACCTCTGGTGAAAAAGACAAATTGTCGCCGATTCAGCTGGAAGCGGGTCAAATTTGAACTGCAGCTGCCTCATAGTTTGCTCTTTATTTTTTTAAAAATCATTTCTAGGTACATAAGTATCTATTTAATCAGATAAACACCAAAAGTTTTCCAAGATTCAACCACTAGCTAAGAACGGTCAAGCCCGCCGTTTTGACCGCATTTTGAAACGGGCATAGAAAATTCAAAAAAAATCCAAAAATTGGAAAACCTTCGCATTGCGTCATTATATGTGGCCAAGTTCCTAGGAAAAATAATAAACTTGTAATACGGTAATTATTTTAAAAAAGTGTTCTCAGAAATGAGCTATCAAGTGTGAAGATTCATGGCTTTCAAGCCAAATAATCAATCTTATGGCCACATTCATGGTATAGTTTGTTCAAATGATCTCATATTGTGCACAAGGGTGCATATTGGAATGGCAAACAATGTTGCCTAAGGAAGTTTTCATTTTCTTTGGACGAAAAAACCATTTTTCATTTTCCGAGTGCCTGAAAGGAGGTTTTTTTGTGAAGGAACTACCAACTAATTGTTGCAAAATTGGACCAAATAAATTTTCTAAAATACTAGGACATATTTAATGCACAATTGACAAAATGGTTGGGTGTAAAAAGTTTTGATCCACCTCTCGTGAAAAAGACAAATTTCCACCGATTCAGTTGGAAGCGGGTCAAATTTGAACTGCAGCTGCCTCATAGTTTGCTATTTATTTTTTAAAAAATCATTTCTAGGTACATAAGTATCTATTTAATCAGAGAAACACCAAAAGTTTTCCAAGATTCAACCACTAGCTAGGAACGGTCAAGCCCGGCTGCTTTTGACAAAGATTTTGAAACGGGCATAAAATATTCAAAAAAAATCAAAAAATTGGAAAACCTTCACATTGTGTCATTATATGTGACCAAGTTTCCAGGAAAAATAATAAACATGTAATACGGTAATTATTTTAAAAAAGTGTTCTCATAAATGAGCTATCAAGTGTGAAGATTCATGGCTTTCAAGCCAAATGATCAATCTTATGGCCACATTCATGGCATAGTTTGTTCAAATGATCTCATATTGTGCACAAGGGTGCATATTGGAATAGCAAACAATGTTGCCTAAGGAAGTTTTCATTTTCATGGACGAAAAACCATTTTCCATTTTTCGAGTGCCCGAAAGAAGGTTTTTTTGTGAAGGAACTACCAAATAATTGTTGCAAAATTGGACCAAATCATTTTTATAAAATACTAGGCCATATTTAATGCACAATTGACAAAATGGTCTAGTGTAAAATGTTTTGATCCACCTCTCGTGAAAAAGACAAATTTCTGCCGATTCAGCTGGAAGCGGGTCAAATTTGAACTGCAGCTGCCTCATAGTTTGCTATTTATTTTTTCCAAAAATCATTTCTAGTTACATAAGGACCTATTTAATCATAAATACATGGTTTGGTGGCGATACGTCGAGGTTTGGGCGGTGGCCGAGGGCCCCAACTCTAGAGCGCCAGAACTCAAGCATGCCTGGCCAAGGTGGTCACCAGCGTGACCGTGGCGTTGCCATGTGCTCTGGGCGGCCTAGGCATGTCTAGTGGGTTGGGCACTCCCAGGTTGGTGCTAGGAAGAAAATTACAACATAAGATTCTCACGAGGAGACCAATCGATGCTCAAACATGAATTAGCGACCAAGTGTTTGATTAGCACGGGAAATGTACATGGCTAATGGGCGTGAGTTTTGGCTGAGGATGATCAGTTACTAAGAAGACCGTTTTCACAAATTTTCAGCTCAAAAGGAGGAGCCTAGGTGGTACTTGCTTTGCAAACCACCACACCGGACATAAATCTGAATGTTGAAGCTCGGCTCAAAATAATGAATGGATTGAGCTGGCATTTGGTGGAGGATGGTTATTTGGCCATAGGAAAGCATTGTAGAAAATGGATACTATTTGGACATGCCAAAGTGGTACTTCCTTCACAAACTGCTACTCTGAATGAATAGGAAAATGAATATTTTTGAATTATTTTTGAACTAGGAAAGGAAGGTTTTTACATATTTGACGAAGATATGGCCCAAAGAATTTATGAGATTTTTTGGGAATTTTGGGAATGACAGAAATATAGGTTGCTTCACAACCTAGGGCAAAAACTGCCACATGGACATGACACATAGGCAAAACTGATGAGGTGGCGCCTAGTCATAGCAACCCACCACAATTTACAAGGCTATGACCATCTATATTGGTCGTTAACAACTAGAAATAAGGCAGCGGACTAGCCTTTGTTAGCTTTATGACCATTTCATGTAAGGAAATTATGACATTTCGACCAAAATGGTTTAATGATTTAGGGTTTGGAGCCCCTCGAACAGCTTTTGACCAATTGGTCTCAAATGGTCATAAATCTATGACCAATTCTTCCAGGGTCACTGACAGAAGGTCATAAGTTGACATATTTCTTGTAGTGATGGGCTCAACAACAACTCATCGGAATTTCCATGTCACTGGACTTCTACCATTATGTGAACAATGTGATAGTATTGGTCAGACCAAAAGATGTAATGGTGTATGCTCGAGGGATCAACCACGAGTAAGACAACATTACGAACATCGTTGGTACTGATTTGATTTGACGATAGCCCACACTCAAATGAAATGATTGATAAGAAAATAGGTCCAACAACTGATCACAGGGACCATTCGATGAAGATATCATCTTTCTTCAACACACACTACACAAGAATATCCCCTTGGAACGAACTAAATTAGGCAAGCTTTTATCTTCCAACTATCCAAGTTGTTGTTTGGCTTAACCAACTAGCTTAGGGGTATCCAACACAGATTCTTGGAGAATGGGTGGTTTGGAGGAAAACCAACATGATCACGAACTCAACATAGCGGTCAGGTGACAACCTGGTGATACTTCCGAGAAGATATTCGGAACATCACGAACCACCAATATATTACTAAGCTCGAGAACAATCTTGCTTTTCAGGGCAAGACGATATGATCAAATGAGCGAGGACTTGACAAGATCCTAACTCATCAATCGAAGTGTGCACCAGGAAAATGGACTAGGTGGCACGATCAACCTTAGGGTGATGATTCAATAATCAACACGCTATGAATGAGAATATTGTCCATTAACTACCAAGCAACACGGTTGCTAGGAGTATAAATTTCACACATCATGGTTCACTTGTCGGTATTCCGGTTGCGACAACACGGGACCGAGGAATGAATGATGATGGCGAGAGTATCACTGCATCAAGAATTCATAAGAGAAGGTGCAATTATCATGACGTTTCTGGCATGAAGTGGGTAATACTTCAGGAAAGAACATAATCAAAAGCTTGATTGCATTTGATCTGCGGATTACAACTGCTTTGACCCAATCCTGGATATGGATGAGGTACTGGAGTTTGTTTCTCCTAGTCATTCCGGAATAGAATGGCTTGACGGACCACAAGGATAATAGGCATCGATAAACACGATCGCACACATACCCTTGACTATCAATTGATAGACGAGGGTCAGAGTACAACTAAAGAGAACAACTCAAAGGAACATATAATTTTCTGAGTTGTGGATGCATAGATTAGTATGTCGAGCGAAGCTCAACATTTCTTCCGGATAACCCATGCGGAAAGGTAGAACTGGCAGATTCACAATTATGAATGGAGAACTCCTCAAGAGTACTTTGATTGTGATCCTTCGGTTCAGCGAGGAACTTCTGCCATAAGCGGTTCATAGTATTTGGAAGAAAGAAATACTACGAACCTCGAGGACTAATGCAAGGTTACTAATATCCCAAAGGTACTAGCAAACACTATCAACATTAGGTAAGTAGGGTGAATCTCGGGTTCAAGAACCCAGAAATAGAATACCTACTACTAGATTGCATCACGGGATGCTTTCGAGAACATTGGCCAGAATAATTACACTGGGGATGCAAAGCATTGCTAGATTACTAAGTGGTCCTCTAAGACACCTAGGGTCATAATAATAACTCCAACATATATGACGATGTAACGGAGTACCTCAACTCGACGATTAGTGTGATTAATCTGGCACAGAAGGACATCAAAACGGGAGGAAGGGATTTTGCAAATGCTTCAGATAATTTAGAAACCTGGGATGACTCAGACAGCATAACGACTGTAAATGCTCAGAAAAAGATTTGAGATATTCACAAGAATTTGCATAGCCACTTAACAACATCATATCAAGGTTCTGGTTCAGCTGACAACATACCAAAAGTAGTAGAAACTGAATTGAGGCCTGAAACCAACAATCCTACGAGTCTACGGATTAGTAACACGTGATCCTGATAGAAAGATGAGAAGCCTAGTTCTTAATCCCCGTAGAAGAGAAGAGGATGACTCAGATCAGAAGGCCATAGGGTAAAGGAGTAAAAAGAGCCTTACGTTACCTTCCACAATCAATTCCCTTACATAACTAAAGCATTTCTAGACACAACTTCGACCAGTTTGGCTTGGTAATCCTACAGCAACGATGCTCGATACCAAAGCTGTCAGACCCGATTCCAAGTCACATCGATCTAGCTGGTAACACCTCATATCACTTTATGCGCCCCACGCACAGTATTCCCACGGGTGTCGCCTTACCATGGCCCGGGACCGTTTGTGCCTTTTGGCTCACGTATATGATAGTGTCGCTAGCATCCATATGACAGAGAACCTGGGCCTACATGGCTAGTCGTGAACCCAAAGCGGCACTAACCCATGGGGACAGGCATACATGAATCACATCGAGCATGTCGGTCATCAACGTGTGAATCCGGGCTGTAGCACTGGGCTAGCAGGACTCCGGGAACCCGGGCTGTAGCAGGCTAGGCAGGACTCCGGATGTCACCGCGTGACATTTCCCCGAAGGGACAGAACCACGAGGCGAAGTGAAACACATGCCGGCAGTCTAGTGTCCAGAGCGGTAGTGCTTTGGGCTAGCAGGACTCCGGTGAACCGGGCTGTAGCGGACTACTATGGCTCAAGAAAGCACTAGACTACATTTCCCCATAAGAGAGGCTGCCAAGGATAAACAACTAAATTGTCGGATCCCACACATACCAAGCATTTCAAACATACACACAATATGCTCGATATGTGTAAATACAACATGGCATCACAACATAACTCTACGACTCAAATATTTATTCATTAGGCTCCGAGGAGCGAGATATTACAAACATGGGTCTCATGACCCAACATTCAGAGCATACAAGTCAAAGCACAAGCGGAAGCTAACATGTCTGAGTACAGACATCTACAAATGAAAAAGGCTGAGAAGCCTGACTATCTACCAGATCCTGCCGAGGCACAAGATCGTAGCTGAGGTATCAAGCTAAACGTCGAAGTCCACGGGGAACTACTAGCGAGATCAAGTCTCTCTGCAAAAAACATAGAATAGGCAAACGTGAGTACAAATGTACTCAGCAAGACTTACATCAGAACTAACTACATATGCATCATTATCAACAAAGGGGGTGGTGGAGTATGACTGCAGCAAGCCAGCTTTGAATCGGTGGCTATCCTACACTACGACTGCAAGTAACTCTTTTGAGGTGGCACACACGAGTCCACATATTCACCATTTCAATACACCACTATGGATCTGCTCCCGTCTCCCTACGAGAACGCCATCCATAGCACTCACGCTTATCTTGCGCATTTTAGAGTATCCACTTTCACTTGTCTATGAACTGTACAGGCAACCTAGAAGTCCTTTACCGCGGACACGGCTATTCGAATAGGTCATATTAACCCTGTAGGGGTCTACTTCTTCACACACGCTCTCTCCACTTACCACCATGTAAACGACGTGTATCTCGGCAACCTTCAAGCGGAAGCCTGGCGAGGGAGTCGGCCACGACCTGACTAACCACACAAGTCTCTAGTCCAGGTTTATCGCCTATTCGGGTTCCATCCGCAAGGAGATCCGCCCGGGGTGTCACTCACGGCCCCAAAAGATGTGTGCAGGGTTCCCAAGCCCACCTCGACGGGTGGTTCTACGCTTGGTACACCATGCCACGGTGCCTAGTCTGTCCCAAGCCCACCTGTACCGGGTGCCACTTGGTAGACTACTAACACTACCTACAAACACCGTAAACTAGTTGCAACTCCTGGACAGAGATCATGTTGATTAATAAGTCGAGAGGGGTCGAGTTACTGGAACCCAATGTGTGGTAGTAACTGTTCATGGATCACAAACACAGAACTCAGTTCCTGAGGACGGTTTCAATGAGACAACCCACCATGTACTCCTACATGGCCTCTCACCGCTACCTTTACCAAATCGTGTTCACACAATTAGCTCTCAACAGTAGGACATGTTCACACACCTCCAATTCATCCCCGATGAATCAGACCTGACTCAACTCTAAGCAGAGTGGCATGACAAACAAGCATGAATGAGTAGGCACATCAGGGCTCAAACAACTCCTACTCTTGCTAGTGGGTTTCATCTATTTACTGTGGTAATGACAGGTCATGCACAGGATAAAGGGGTTTAGCTACCGCAACATGTAATAGTTGAAACGGTGATGTCCTAATGCAGTAAAAGAGAGCAGGAGCGAGAGAGTGGGATTGTATCGGAATGAACAAGGGGGTTTTGCTTGCCTGGCACTTCTGAAGATAATATAGTTCTTCATTGGTGTCATCGGACTCATCGCCAGACGCTGCTTATCGAGAGGGACAAACACCGGCAAACAAGGAAGAACACAATCAATGCGATGCGACAATATGATGCATGAATGTGACATGGCAAAATGAGTGTGTTGGTCTAATGCAACTACAACCAGATGGGTTTGAGCTATTTTGAACCAAAGATTCAAGGTTCAAACACATTTGTGATCTTAAATAGTGCTTTATCATGTTTTGCACTAAACAGCAAGTTAACTTGTTTAAACATGCATGAAACTAGTACAGGTTGATATATTGGAATTTTTTGATCATTTTTCATATATAATTTATTTCATTCTGAGCTACGGTTGAATTTCTATGATTTTTAGAAGTTTTGGCTATTTTCTGAATTAAACAAATCATTTAAGATTTATTTAAATTCCAGAAAAGGATTGCTGCGTCATCTTGATGTCATGATGATGTCAGCAAGTCAACAGGGCTGGTCCGGGTCAAATCTGACCAGTGGGGCCCACTGGTCAGTGACTCAGGGCTGGTTAGGGTCGCAGACAGGTGGGCCTGATCAACGGCCACGTCAGCAGGGTCAACCCTGACAAATGGGTCCCGTTGGATTATAGTTAGACTAAGCAGAAATAAAGCTGGGGTTAATTAGGGCGTGGGGCCCATACGTCAGTGGTCCAGAGGGTTAGTTAGCTGGGTCATTAGTGGCTAATGATCGTGCCTCGTCAGCACGCCGGAGTTGAACGCCGGCGAGCACGTGAACGCGGCGGCGACGCTCGGGAAGGCGCTACGGGCGGCGGCTGGACGCGCTGGGGGCACCACGAGGAAGCCCTCGCTCACCCGCATCCAGGGGTGCACGCAGCTGGGCACAGAGAGGCCGGGGTCGACGGCGACGACCACTTGGGCGGCGGCCGGGGTTCGGACACGAGCGTGGACGCCGTTGTGGTGGCCGTGGTGATGTGTGTTCAGCACCAACAGCCTCTACGGGGTCCGGTGAGTACGATGGGCGCATGCCCGGGACCAAATGGTCACCGGAACATCACCGGTGACGAGCGCGGGCGGCGGCGGGTTTCGGTCAACAAGGGGGCGACGGCTACGGCGTGTGAGAGCGAGAACGGAGAGGGGGAGAAGGGGCAGGAGCTCACGGCGAGTGCAGAGATGTCCTCGGCGTGCTCGGGGAAGCACCGGAGCGAGCGGGGCGGCGAGGCCGATCTCCGGCGATCGAGGAGGGGAAAAGCGTCGGGGCGGCGCTTCGAGGCTCCTACGGTCGCGTGAGCCGTCGGGGAGGACGAGGGAGGCACGGCGGAGCTCGGGGCTGCGCCCATGGGGCTAGGGCTAGCCGGTGGTCATGGTGGCAGTGAACGGCGGCGGCGGCTCTCTGTTCGGGCGAAGAACGAAGAGGGAGAGGGGGAAAATGACCAGGGAAGAAGGGGGGGGGGGGGTGTCGGCACGGCCTCGTCCACGTCTCCTGGCGCGGGGTTGGGGGAAAGGAGGCATCGACACGGCGAAGCAGGAGGTGGCCGGGCGCGCCTGCATGCGTCGGCCACGCGCCTGTGCCTACTGGCGCAAGGAGGAAGGCGACAGGGGGGCGGCCAGTGGGCTGGCCTGGCCACTTGGGCTGCCAGGTGGCTACACAGGTAAGTTAGGTAGGTTCCCTTCTCTCTCTTTTAATTGTTTTTGTTTTTCTATTTTGTGATACTATTTTGGGCTTTACTAAAAATGTCAGGGCATTTCCAAAAATCATGAAACTAATCATGGATACTGTTTAGGACATAATCAACAGTAAACATTTTAGTTTATGATTGTTTGAGCATTTAAAATATTTTATAGCATTTAAATGCCCAAATGCAAATACTATGTGATTCAACCCAGTGACCAAATATGTCATGGAAAATGTGCAACACCTCTGGTATGGTTTATAGCATTTTTCCAGAAATGATGAACATTTTTTTAAAGCCATTTGGATTCACTGAAAATATTTTAGTTGGACCTAGTGAATTCCCTTGATGCTAGGGTTTAGGCAATCCCCATTTCAAGTTTCAAAAGAATTTAAACATGATGCCACAGACAAGTGCTAGCCTAGTGCAGGGTAAGGCTAGGGATGTGACAACTCGCCCCCACTAAACAAGAATCTCGTCCCGAGATTCAAGCGTAGGGTAAGATGAAGGGGAAACACAAACTAACACAGTCTTCACGATCCAAGGTGCACTTCATAAGAATGTTAATTCGATCATCGTCTGACTCGATGTTTTCCTCTGAGAACTCCAACTAACATGACAAGAATAGGAAAGGAAAACTCTAGAAGAATCGATCTTCTCGAAGATCGGACAAGTGACGATCAACTCACGGAATGAGACGTATGAATATCTCTTGAGCTAAGACACGAGACACTTATCGGGGTGATAGGAAATAGAAGGCGGTGGCTCGATTTGGTAGGAAACAATTCCACGCTTGATCACGACGTGGTGAGGAGTTGAGTTGCCATGATATCATAACGAGACATCTTAAGGAAGGTGACTCGCAGAAACATTCCCTTAAGTGGCAAAAGAATTACTTTTGATCCTGAGATCATTGAAACTCTTTATACCAGCCTAAGGCAATCACAATAATCGTTTGGCGGAGTACTAAGGGATGGTATACTGGTACTAGAATGGATGATGTGGACTACCTTGTTGAAGAAGCCGCAAGGGATGATTTTTGCTTATCACCGGAGATGGATGGGACCCATGGTAGGACCGCTTTTGAAGATGATCCTGAACAACAATTGCTGGGGTGCAAGCTGGGAACATAATGCAAATGATGGGAATGTTTCAACCATCATATCTTCCTGAGATTTAGATCTGGTTGGTAACAGGACATTTCAGACAGCATGTCTGAAAAGGAAAGGTTGCAACACAAATCGACGAGATGATGTTGTGAGATTCTCGGGAGATGGACTATGGTAGTAAGTTCCAAAACATGAGCTGGTTCTGCTTCACACATGTGAACATGTTGTCCCAGACAAGCATGACCACATAGTAGTCTTACAATAAAACACCACCGAGTTCAGGAGGGGAACCATTATCGAGGATATCGAAGTTCTTTCATAAGTCCAGATCAGCTCTTATGAAGGAACTCCTTCTCCTTGAACAAATCAGTCAGTGGCTTGGTGTGCTAGGAACGCATATGGAGTGGAGGCGGCCAACCTATCAAACCATAGAGCACTTCGCACGTGCATGACTAACTTGGAATGATCCCAAAGGAAGCAAAACAAACTCTCTCGAATTCACGGTGGCAACTTACATCATATACATGTGAATTAGAGGAAGTCACTTCTCTCATCCAAACATATACCTCATGGACGGGGCATGAAGAAAATTCTTACACAAATTCCCAACACTAGCTGGATGTTCAACACAAATCATGGAGGAGATAAAATGCTGCTGATGGGCTCAACAACAACTCATCGGAATTTCCATATCACTGGACTTCCACCATTATGTGAACAATGTGATAGTATTGATCAGACCAAAAGATGTAATGGTGTATGCTCGAGGGATCAACCACGAGTAAGACAACATTACGAACATCGTTGGTACTGATTTGATTTGATGATAGCCCACACTCAAATCAAAGGATTGATAAGACAATAGGTCCAACAACTGATCACAGGGACCATTCGATGAAGATATCAACTTTCTTCAACACACACTACACAAGAATATCCCCTTGGAACAAACTAAGTTAGGCAAGCTTTTATCTTCCAACTCTCCAAGTTGTTGTTTGGCTTAACCAACTAGCTCAGGGGTATCCAACACAGATTCTTGGAGAATGGGTGGTTTGGAGGAAAACCAACATGATCACGAACTCAACATAGCGGTCAGGTGACAACCTGGTGATACTTCCGAGAAGATATTCGCAACATCACGAACCACCGATATATTACTAAGCTCGAGAACAATCTTGCTTTTCAGGGCAAGACGATATGATCAAATGAGCGAGGACTTGACAAGATCCTAACTCTTCAATCGAAGTGTGCACCAGGAAAATGGACTAGGTGACACGATCAACCTTAGGGTGATGATTCAATAATCAACATGCTATGAATGAGAATATTGTCCGTTAACTACCAAGCAACACGGTTGCTAGGAGTATAAATTCCACACATCATGGTTCACTTGTCGGCATTCCGGTTGCGACAACACGGGACCGAGGAATGAACGATGATGGCGAGAGTATCACTGCATCAAGAATTCATAAGAGAAGGTGCAATTCTCATGACGTTTTTGGCATAAAGTGGGTAATACTTCAGCATAGAACAGAATCAAAAGCTTGATTGCATTTGATCTATGGATTACAACTGCTTTGACCCAATCCTGGATATGGATGAGGTACTGGAGTTCGTTTCTCCTAGTCATTCCAGAATAAAATGGCTTGACGGACCACAAGGATAATAGGCATCGATAAACACGATCGCATTACATACCCTTGACTATCAATTGATAGACGAGGGTCGAGTACAACTAAAGAGAACAACTCAAAGGAACATATAATTTTCTCGAGTTGTGGATGCATAGATTAGTATGTCGAGCGAAGCTCAACATTTCTTCCGGATAACCCATGCGGAAAGGTAGAACTGGCAGATTCACAATTATGAATGGAGAACTCCTCAAGAGTACTTTGATTGTGATCCTTCGGTTCAGCGAGGAACTTCTGCCATAAGCGGTTCATAGTATTTGGAACAAAGAAATACTACGGACCTCGAGGACTAATGCAAGGTTACTAATATCCTAAAGGTACTAGCAAACACTATCAACATTAGGTAAGTAGGTGAATCTCGGGTTCAAGAACCCAGAAATAGAATACCTACTACTAAATGGCATCACGGGATGCTTTCGAGAACATTGGCCAGAATCATCACACTGGGGATGCAAAGCATTGATAGATTACTAAGTGGTCCTCTAAGACACCTAGGGTCATAATAATAACTCCAACATATATGACGATGTAACGGAGTACCTCAACTCGACGATTAGTGTGGTTAATCTGGCCCAATGGGACATCAAAACGGGGGGAAGGGATTTTGCAAATGCTTCAGATAGTTTAGAAACCTGGGATGACTCAGACAGCATAACGGCTGTAAATGCTCAGAAAAAGATTTGAGACATTCACAAGAATTTGCATAGCCACTTAAGAACATCATATCAAGGTTCTGGTTCAGCTGACAACATACTAAAAGTAGTAGAAACTGAATTGAGGCCTGAAACCAACAATCCTACGAGTCTACGGATTAGTAACACGTGATCCTGATAGAAAGATGAGAAGCCTAGTTCTTAATCCCCGTAGAAGAGAAGAGAATGACTCAGATCAGAAGGCCATAGGGTAAAGGAGTAAAAAGAGCCTTACGTTCCCTTCCACAATCAATTCCCTTACATACCTAAAGCATTTCTAGACACAACTTCGACCAGTTTGGCTTGTTAATCCTACAAGCAGTCAGGCTCTGATACCAAAGCTGTCAGGACCCCGATTCCAAGTCACATCGATCTAGCTGGTAACACATCATATCCCTTTGCGGCCTCACGCATGGTATTCCCACGGGTGTCGCCTTACCATGGCCCAGGACCGTTTGTGCCTTTTGGCTCACATATATGATAGTGTCGCTAGCATCCATATGATAGAGAACCCGGGCCTACATGGCTAGTCGTGAACCCAAAGCGGCACTAACCCATGGGGACAGGCATACATGAATCACATCGAGCATGTCGGTCTTCAACGTGTGAATCCGGGCTGTAGCACTGGGCTAGCAGGACTCGGTAACCCGGCTGTAGCAGGCTAGGGAGGACTCCGGATGTCATGCGTGACATTTCTCGAAGGGATGCACAGTGAACGAAGTGAAACACATGCCGGCCAAGTGTCCTGAGCAGTAGTGTTGGGCTAGCAGGACTCCGGTGAACCGGGCTGTAGCGGACTACTATGGCTCAAGGAAGCACTAGACTACATTTCCCCATAAGAGAGGCTGCCAAGGATAAACAACTAGATTGTCGGATCCCACACATACCAAGCATTTCAAACATACACACAATATGCTCGATATGTGTAAATACAACATGGCATCACAACATAACTCTACGACTCAAATATTTATTCATTAGGCTCCGAGGAGCGAGATATTACAAAGATGGGTCTCATGACCCAACATTCAGAGCATACAAGTCAAAGCACAAGCGGAAGCTAACATGTCTGAGTACAGACATCTACAAATGAAAAAGGCTGAGAAGCCTGACTATCTACCAGATCCTGCCGAGGCACAAAATCGTAGATGATGTAACAAGCTAAACATCGAAGTCCACGCGGAACTACTAGCGAGACTGAAGTTTCTCCGCAAAAACATAAAATAGGCAAACGTGAGTACAAATGTACTCAGCAAGACTTACATCAGAACTAACTACATATGCATCATTATCAACAAAGGGGGTGGTGGAGTATGACTGCAGCAAGCCAGCTTTGACTCGGTGGCTATCCTACACTACGACTGCAAGTAACTCTTTTGAGGTGGTGCACACGAGTCCACATATTCACCATTTCAATACACCACTATGGATCTGCTCCCGTCTCCCTACGAGAACGCCATCCATAGCACTCACGCTTATCTTGCGCATTTTAGAGTATCCACTTTCACTTGTCTATGAACTGTACATGCAACCTAGAAGTCCTTTACCGCAGACACGGCTATTCGAATAGATCATATTAACCCTGCAGGGGTCTACTTCTTCACACACGCTCTCGCCACTTACCACCATGTACACGACGTGTATCTCGGCAACCTTCAAGCGGAAGCCTAGCGAGGGAGTCGGCCACGACCTGACTAACCACACAAGTCTGTAGTCCAGGTTTATCGCCTATTAGGGTTCCATCCGCAAGGAGATCCGTCCGGGGTGTCGCTCACGGCCCCAAACGATGTATGCAGGGTTCCCAAGCCCACCTCGATGGGTGGTTCTACGCTTGGTACACCATGCCACGGTGCCTAGTCTGTCCCAAGCCCACCTGTACCGGGTGCCACTTGGTAGACTACTAACACTACCTACAAACACCAGAAACTAGTTGCAACTCCTGGACAGAGATCATGTTGATTAATAAGTCGAGAGGGGTCGAGTTACCGGAACCCAACGTGTGGTAGTAACTGCTCATGGATCACAAACACAGAATTCAGTTCCTGAGGACGGTTTCAATGAGACAACCCACCATGTACTCCTACATGGCCTCTCACCGCTACCTTTACCAAATCGTGTTCACACAATTAGCTCTCAACAATAGGACATGTTCACACACCTCCAATTCATCCCCGATGAATCAGACCTGACTCAACTCTAAGCAGTAGCAGGCATGACAAACAAGCATGAATGAGTAGGCACATCAGGGCTCAAACAACTCCTACTCATGCTAGTGGGTTTCATCTATTTACTGTGGCAATGACAGGTCATGCACAAGATAAAGGGGTTCAGCTACCGCAGCATGTAACAGTTGAAACGGTGTTGTCCTAATGCAGTAAAAGAGAGTAGGAGCGAGAGAGTGGGATTGTATCGGAATGAACAAGGGGGTTTTGCTTGCCTGGCACTTCTGAAGATAATATAGTTCTTCATTGGTGTCATCGAACTCATCGTCGGTACGTCATTTACTAAGAGGGGACAAACACCGGCAAACAAGGAAGAACACAATCAATGCGATGCGACAATATGATGCATGAATTTGACATGGCAAGATGAGTGTGTTGGTCTAATGCAACTACAACCAGATGGGTTTGAGCTATTTTGAACCAAAGATTCAAAGTTCACACACATTTGTGATCTTAAATAGTGCTTTATCATGTTTTGCACTAAACAGCAAGTTAACTTATTTAAACATGAATGAAACTAGTAGATATGGATAGATTGGAATTTTCTGATCATTTTTCATATATAATTTATTTCATTCTGAGCTACGGTTGAATTTCTATGATTTTTAGAAGTTTTGGCTATTTTCTGAATTAAACAAATCATTTTAGATGTCCTCGGCGTGCTCGGGGTAGCACCGGAGCTAGCGGGGCGGCTAGCCCGATCTCCGGCGGCCGAGGAGGGGAAAAGCGTCGGGGCGGCGCTTCGGGGCTCCTCCGGTCGCGTGAGTCGTCGAGAAGGACGAGGGAGGCACGGCGGAGCTCGGGGCCGCGTCCATGGGGCTAGGGCTAGCAGGTGGTCATGATGGCAGTGAACGGCGGCGGCGGCTCTCTGTTCGGGCGAAGAACGAAGAGGGAGAGGGGGAAAATGACCAGGGAAGAAGGGGGGGTCGGCACGGCCTCGTCCACGTCTCCTGGCGCGGGGTTGGGGGAAAGGAGGCGTCGACACGGCGAAGCAGGAGGTGGCCGGGCGCGCCTGCGTGCGTCGGCCACGCGCCTGTGCCTACTGGCGCGAGGAGGAAGGCGACAGGGGGGGCGGCCAGTGGGCTGGGCTGGCCACTTGGGCCGCCAGGTGGCTACACAGGTAAGTTAGGTAGGTTCCCTTCTCTCTCTTTTGATTGTTTTTGTTTTTCTATTTTGTGATATTGTTTTGGGCTTTATTAAAAATGTCAGGGCATTTCCAAAAATCATGAAACTAATCATAGATAATGTTTAGAACATAATCAACAGTAAACATTTTAGTTTATGATTGTTTGAGCATTTAAAATACTTTATAAATGCCCAAATGCAAATACTATATGATTCAATCCAGTGACCAAATATGTCATGGAAAATGTGCAACACCTCTGGTTATGGTTTATAGCAATTTTCCAGAAATGATGAACATTTTTTAAAGCCATTTGGATTCACTGAAAATATTTTAATTGAACCTAGTGAATTCCCTTGATGCTAGGGTTTAGGCAATCCCCATTTCAAGTTTCAAAAGAATTTAAACATGATGCCACAGACAAGTGCTAGCCTAGTGCAGGGTAAGGCTAGGGATGTGACACATTTCCTCCGCTATAGGAGCGGTTGTCTCGACGGCAAGAGCTTGACGCTCCGCCGGAGCCAGTCGTCCCGTGGCTGGCTCAGTATCCTCGACAACATCCTTGCCGGCGGCTCCGGGAGCTCAAGGGAAAGTACTTGCCGGGCCCTGATTTCCTCCTCTTATTCTGCTCTGTTGATGGATCAACGGATGGCTGAGTTAGGTGAAGCACAAAGGTACCTGGTTCCATAGGTAGCTTGAGAGCAGCGCGTTTTGACAGGTAATCGGCGATATCGTTCTTCGCTCGGGGAACGTGTTCGGCCTGTATACCATCGAAGCGCTCTTCCAGCTTCCTCACTTCACCGACGTAGGCCTTCATCAACGGGCTCTGGTAATCCTTGTTGACTTGCTTGACGACAAGCTGCAAGTCCCCCCTGACGATGAGTTTCTTGATTCCGAGGTCTGCCATGATCCTAAGACTGGCAAGCAGCCCTTCGTACTCTGCCGTATTGTTTGTTGAGACCTCCCTTGGGAAGTGCATCTGGATCATGTACTTGAGGTGCTCTCCCATGGGCGCGACGAGCAGTACGCCAGCCCCGGCGCCTTGTAAGGAGAAAGCTCCATCAAAGTACATGATCCAATCACAACTTGCCTCCTTGTCGGGGAGAGCAGTTTCTTGGGCTTCTTCGTCAGGCGTTGTGGTCCATTCTGCAATGAACTCCGCTAGGACTCGGCTTTGAATCGTTGAAGTACTTTCAAACTTGAGGCCAAAGCTGGACAGCTCCAGTGCCTGTTCCACAATTCTTCCCGTTGCATCCGGATTGTGCAGTATCCGTTGCAGAGGGAAGCGAGTGACGACAGTGATCTCGTGTGCTTGGAAGTAGTGACACAGCTTCCTCGAGGCCATAACAAAGTAGTTTCTGCACGCCGGAGTACCTTGATCTAGCCCCCTGCAGGAGGGAACTAACAAAGTAGAACGGGTGCTGCATCATTTTCTTCTTCGGCGGCACGTCAACTGGCTGTGTCGTCTCTGCATTAGTGGTGTCGGGCTCTGCCGCTGCCATCACCTCGTCGTCAACTTCTCTCTGCGCCACTAGTGCGGCGCTGACCACCTGGTCCGTTGCCGCCAGGTATAGCAGCAACGGTTCCTGTGGCCTAAGCGCAACTAGTATTGGCGCGGAAGAGAGGTATTTCTTCAAACCTGCAATGCTGCTTCGGCTTCTGGCGTCCACTCCATCGGGCCCGCCTTTTTCAGGATCCTGAAAAATGGAAGGGCGCCTTCAGCAGATTTGAAATGAACCTGCCCATGGCGGCGACGCAACGAGCAAGCCGACGCACATCCTTGATTCGCTTGGGTGCTTCAATCTGCTCTATAGCTTTGATTATGTCCGGATTGGCCTCTATCCCACATTGTGACACCAAGAACCCAAGAAGCTTGCCGGACGGGACGCCAAAGACGCACTTCTCAGGGTTCAGCTTGAGGTTGATCTTGCGCAGGTTTGCAAATGTTTCTTGCAAATCTGGTATGAGGGTTGCCCTGTCCTTGGTTTTGACCACTATGTCATCCATATAAGCTTCCATATTTCTATGGAGCTGGGGTTCAAAACCAATCTGGACCGCCCTTGCAAACGTCGAACCAGCACTCTTCAACCCGAAAGGCATCCGCATGAAACAATACGTACCACATGGGGTGATGAATGTTGTTTTCTCTTCATCTTCTCTCGTCATGAAGATCTGGTGGTAGCTAGAGTAGGCGTCGAGGAATGACAGCAGATCACACCCAGCCGTGGAGTCAACAATCTGGTCGATGCGCGGCAATGGGAAGGGGTCTTTAGGGCAAGCCTTATTGATATATGTGTAATCAATACACAGTCTCCACTTCCCATTTGCCTTGCGCACCACGACCGGATTGGCCAACCACGTTGGATGGAGCACTCATCTTACCAAACCCGCCGCTTCCAGTTTCCGGATCTCTTCTGTGATGATCTCTTGTCGTTCCAAAGCTTGCTTTCTGACCTTCTGCTTGACGGGCCGCGCATGAGGGCAGACATCAAGGTGGTGCTCAATCACCTTCCTGGGAACACCGGGGATGTCGGAAGCTTGCCATGCAAACACATCAACATTCGCCCGCAGGAAGGTGACGAGCGCGTCTTCCTATTTGTCGTCAAGGGTGGAGCTTATGGTCAAATCTCCTCCCGTGCCGTCCTCATTGACAGAAACCTTCTTGGTTCCCGGCGGTATGGCCCTGGGCTTCTTGTTTCCGCCGGTGGAGTTCTCTGGCACGTCCTCGACGGCAGCGCTACACTCCGAAGAGGTGCGCTTGCCGGAGTGGGTGTCCGAGGTATCGCCGGTCTTCTTCTTCTTCTTCCCTCCCGGGGTCCCAGCGGCAGGAGCAAGTGCCCTAGCAGCGGAAGCTGCTGCAACTGCTGCAACTGCTTGCTGGTATAGTTGGTCAGCGCAAATCAGCGCATCTTTCTTGTCGGAGGGGATGGTGATGATCGTCACAGGTCCTGGCATCTTCAGGGTGTTGTAGGCGTAGTGTGACGCTGCCATGAACTTGGCCAGCGCTGGGCGGCCAAGGATCCCGTTGTAGGGCAAGGGGATCTTGGCAACATCGAACACGATCCTCTCCGTCCTGAAGTTCAGGTCGCTTCCAAAAGTCATGACCAGCGTGACCTTTCCCTTGGGTTGGCTTCTTCCTGGGTTGACCCCCTGAAACGTGCCCGTTTCTTTGAGGTCTCCATCAGGAATCTGCAGTTTCTCGATCACGGCAGGCGAGATCAAGTTCAGACCGGCCCCGCCATCGACTAGCATCTTCGTCACCTTGAGGTTGCGTATTGTTGGTGAAACCAACAATGGCAAACACCGACCGCGATGAATGCGATCAGGGTGGTCCTCAGTGTCAAAAATGATAGGTGTGCTGGACCACTTCAGCGGCCTTTGGGCATCAAACGACGGCTCTACCGCTGTAATCTCTCGTGCCCACTGTTTAAGCCGGCGGTGAGAAGTATGCAGCGAGGCGCCGCCGTCGATGCACATGGCCTCTGTAGCTTTCTGAAACTCTTGGTCGCCGGGCCTCTCCTGTTGCTTATCCTTGCCGCGACAGCCCGCCTCGCCGTCACGCTTCTTGTCGGACCCCTCAGCACCGTCTAGGCCCTTCTCCTTGTCCCGCCTCTCATACTCAGCCCTCTGCTTCTCAGTGAGGAGCTCAACCTGTCAGCAGTCCTGGAGAGCATGGACTTTGGTGCGATGGATCTTGCAGTATCGCTTGTCGGAGATTCCTGGCTTCTCGGCAGCCGCCAAGGCCCGGCAGGCGACACATCCGGCAATTTCCTTGCCGGGGTCATCTGACTTGGTTTTCTTGGTGGAGTCGGCGTCATCAGATCCCTTGACGGCAAGCACGGCTTTTCCTTTGCGCTTCCTGTTGCGGCGCCGACCTTTCTTCGCCGGGGCGGCAATATCCTCATCTGAGGAGTCGGTTTCCACGCCGGCATCTTCACCGGGGTACTTCCTTCCCTCTTCAGCTCGGGCACATTTGTCAGCAAGAACATAGAGTTCCGCTACATCTCTCACCTTGTTCATTGCCAGCTCTTCGCGCATCTTGCGGTTACGCACGTTCTGATGGAACGCGCTGATGATGGCGGCAGGGTGAACATCAGGGATATTGTACTGTACCCGGCTGAACCTCTGAATATACTTGCGGAGACTCTCGCCTCCCTTCTGGGGAATGACGTGCAGGTCGCTTGCTTGGCCATGGGCTTGGTGGCCTCCAGTAAAGGCGCCCACGAACTCATGGCACAAATCCGACCAGGAGGAAATAGAGTCTACCGGCAAGTGCATTAACCATGACATGGCGTTGGGTTTAAGAGCCAACGGAAAGTAATTCGCAAGAACCTTATCGCCGCTGGCTCCGGCAGCCTGCATCGCGATGGTGTAGACGCTGAGGAACTCGGATGGGTGGGTCTTGCCACTGTACTTTTCGCCCATGTCGGGTTTGAAGGTGCGGTGAGTGGGCCATCGAACTGCCGCAGCTCACGGGTAAAGCCGG
Organism: Aegilops bicornis; assembly: GCA_021605145.1. Lineage (NCBI taxonomy): Eukaryota > Viridiplantae > Streptophyta > Magnoliopsida > Poales > Poaceae > Aegilops > Aegilops bicornis. The sequence continues at coordinate 673,866,670 of CM038672.1, forward strand.
ACAGCCTACCTCGTAAGGTAGGCCTGTGGCTCCCGGTGCAGGGTGGCTCACAGCAGGCCCTGCTCGCATGTCTGATTGGTGGCGCGCTCTGCGCCGGCGCTCGATAGTGGTTCGAGCGTCTTCATGTTCTCGTTCCCGAAGAACTTGGCGCTGGTCATAGTGGGCCCGCGGGTCGGACGATGCTACGGAGATCTCGTCGCCCATAAAGTCGCGATGGGCTGGCGTCCGCGATACCGGGCGAGGAGGAGGCGAGTGCACCGTGGTCGCGGCGCCGCCGGCTGTCCTGCCACTGGTGCGTGGGACTCCGTCGGAGGGTCGACCCGGGGGCTCCACCGGACTCGGTTCGTCTTTGTTTGCCACCGCAACAAGGCTTCGGATAGTGGCTCCCTGTCGGTGTCAAAACCGGCGGATCTCGGGTAAGGGGTCCCGAACTGTGCGTCTAGGCGGATGGTAACAGGAGACAAGGGACATGATGTTTTTACCTAGGTTCAGTCCCTCTCGATGGAGGTAATACCCTACTCCTGCTTGATTAATATTGATGATATGGGTAGTACAAGAGTAGATCTACCACGAGATCAGAGAGGCTAAACCCTAGAAGCTAGCCTATGGTATGATTGTTGTTCGTCCTACGGACAAAAACCCTTCGGTTTATATAGACACCGAATAGGGTTAAGGTTGCACAGAGTCGGTTACAATGGTAGGAAATCTACATATCCGTATCGCCAAGCTTGCCTTCCACGCCAAGGAAAGTCCTATCCGGACAAGGGACGAAGTCTTCAATATTGTATCTTCATAGTCTAGTAGTCCAGACAAAGATGATAGTTCGCTATCCGGACACCCCTAGTCCAGGACTCCTCAAGAGCCCCTGAACCAAGCTTCAATGTCGACGAGTCCGGCGCGCATATTGTCTTCGGCATTGCAAGGCGGGTTCCTCCTCCGAATACTTCATAGAAGCTTTTGAACACAAGGATAGTGTCCGGCTCTGCAAAACAAGTTCCACATACTACCGTAGAGAGAATATTTTTTGCACAGATCTGCTGACGTATTCCGCGGCGTGACATCACACCACGGCCAGGCCCTCATACGAATCGTTTTTACTGTTCCACCTCGGCGTGTTTAGCGAGGCGATTTCCTTGGCACGTCTTATCAAAGCGGAGATCGTGCCCCCTTATTCCGGGATTCTCATCAATACGGACGTGGGTAACCCAACCGCGCCATTGATTATGGCACTTGGGAGATAAGCGAGTTTCACCAGGCTGGCGGGGGACACATAGCTTCGTCCGTCCATATAAGGGGATAAGGATCCACCTTTTCACCTATGCCTTCTTCCTCCTTTGCTCATCCATTTCCGCGCACTCGTGCTCCAGCGCCCAAGTCCGCACATCCCACCTCAACCTTCTCCAACTATGTCTGGAGTGGGAGGCAGGTGGATGGCCTCCTCCGTCACGGAGGGGCACATCAAAAAGCTGCCGAAGGCCGGATACTTGTCCAAATGACATCGCCAGACCGGCTACCCGACGAGGGGCAGCTCATTCCCACCCGGGCCCCATGAGAGGGTGGTGTTCCTCACCCACTTCCTCCGCGAACTAGGTTTTCCACTTCACCCATTTGTCCGGGGGCTCATGTTCTACTACAGCCTGGATTTCCACGATCTGGCCCCGAACTTCATCCTCAACATCTCGGCATTTATCGTCGTGTGCGAGGCCATCCTATGCATCCAGCCCCACTTCGGCTTATGGCTGAAGATCTTCAATGTCAAGCCGAAGGTAGTGGGCGGCCGCCAAGCGGAGTGCGGAGGCGCCATGGTTGGCAAGATGGCCAAAGCCCTATTGCTCGAGGGCTCCTTTGTGGAGACCATAAAGGGGTGGCAATCGGGGTGGTTCTACATCACCGAGCTGCACGACTCTCAATGGGCGGCGGCCCCCGAATTCCGATCCGGCTTCCCCACACGGCTCACATCATGGAAAGAGACGAGCCAGACGTGGGGGGATTCAGATGAGCTGTCCGGACTCCAAACTTGCATCTGAAACCTGGTGGACAAGAATCTCAGGCTTGCCAACGTAATCCAGGTGATGCTCATCCGCCGTATTCTCCCATGCCAACAACGGGCCTTCAAATTGTGGGAGTTCGATCCGGCACAGCACCCAACTCTGAAAAGGCTCTTCGACACTACGCATTTAAGACGCCTGGAAGGTGCTGTTCATACGCCGAGGTTCCCCATCCGCCATCAAGATCGCGGATTCAGTTCGCAACATCAAGCCGTTGAGGTAAGTTATTTTACCCTTTATGGGACTCTTGTTTTTCATAGATTGACTCTATATGGGATCTAAAACTCCCTAACCTTTCGACAGATCGGTTGAAGACGTCCGGACAGATTAACTGTCCGGCCCCTTTGCCAGAAGACCCAGCAGACGCCCGATTGACGGGGCTGCTGGCTCAGTGTGACACCCCAAAAAAATTTAACCTTGTTTATTAATTAAAATCTTGCCAGGAAATTTTAACTTTCCTTTTTCTTGGTTTTTCTTGATTACAGAACCATTCTTTTCTTGGTTATCTTGGAGTGTTCCCTAAGATGAAAACCTTTCACTTATGATTTTGGACTTGTTTACCCTCTCAAGAAAATCTTTTATTTTATCAGAAGAATTAATTATATAATATTCTTCCTGATCTTTATTTTCTTGAAAAATGGTTTCCCATAGTTTTATGGTCCCATTTGTATTACAACCCTTTTATAAATTCATTCAAAAATCCCACCAAAATTTGGAGATGTCATATGGAGTATTTGAACCACTTTTGTGCAAAAATATCTTTTTCCCATTGAGTATTTTGAGCTCTACACCATATTTTCAAATCTAGTCCAGAGAGCATTTTTACACTCCAACCTATTCAAATATTTCTTTAAAACTTCTACCAAAATTTTGGGATGTTAGTAGGAGCATATTATTCCATTTTATGCAATAACCTAATGATGTCCTTTGGAAAGACTGAGTGAATCATCCTCTTTTCCATTCTGGTCCAACTTGAGGTTTTGTACAGCAACCACCTTTTTAGTTGCTCCTTGATCCATGATTCCTTTTCCTACTGGTAGTCCTCCTTGCCAAACCCTTAAGTCCAGGAGAGTGGATCCATTGGATGATTCTAAGTGCTTGCAACAATGCCATTTGCTTTCTGTCCAGAATTGAAGTTTTGCAAAACTTGCACTAGCAAGTTTGTGCTTTGGACAAACTAACCTTACCACCCTCTCTTTCATCTAAAGAGGCCCCATTCTGGAAGTTTTGGCCACTCCAACAAATTCCTAGGTGCCCTTGGCATTTTGTCAAACACCTTATGGGCATGATCTGTTTTGACATGAGTTTTTGTTTACACTGTGAACTAAATCCCCTGACCAGACCAGCATGTCCAATGGTTTTGCCTTAGACTATAACCCCACCCTGCTAACTTTCTTGTGGTTTGGAGCCCCCCTAACATGTCTTAGCATTTCGTCGAGCACGTCCCGAGCGTGCTATGGGCGCGAGCAGAGCAAGCGTATTGCACGTGCCGCGCCCGAGCCGACGCGCCGCACCCCTGGTTTGCCACCACCCTGCGGAGCCACGCCACTCACTAACCTTCTCCCCGCATCACGCCAAGCAGCCCCTCGCGCCCTACAGCACCGCCGTCAGAGCCCTTGGCGGCACGCCGGCGTCCGCAGCGCGTCTCGGCCAGGTCGATGCCGCCCAAGCCACCAGCGCTCGCCACCTGCCTCCTGGAACAGCGCGAGCTCATCCACAAGCTTGTCCTATAGCACACGTCGCCGCCACGTCGCCCAAGCTACAGAAAGACGGTCGTCGGCGACCTTATCCGCGACCGCCGCTGAACCGCCTCGACTCGCCTATTTAAGGAAACCCCGAGCCCGTCCCCACACGCAGGCAACCTCAGGCCACCCCAATGGCGCTTCCCTAGCCCGCAATCGTCGAGGGAAGACCGTCTTCCCCAACTCCGGCCGGTTCGGCCGCCGCCACGTCCCAGCTCCATTCACCTCAACCAGGGCCTCCCCCACTCCACTCTCTCCACCAGAAGCTTTCTCTTCCTCCCGTGAACCATTCCCCCTGCTCGATTTTGATCGGGAACCACCGCAGCCCCAAAACCACTTTGCCCGACGGCCACCGTCCGCCGCGAAGCTCGCCGCCGGCAGCTCCATCCACCCCTGAGGCCAAAACGACCACCGGAGTGACCGTCTTGATCCTCGAGGCCGCGGTGGCCTCCGCTTTTCGAACGGTGTTTCATTCGGCCGGGCGAGCCTCGCCGAGCTCCGCCTGCTTTGGCCGAGGAGGCAACGCTGCGTGGACTAGTCAAACTCGACTAGTGGGCCACCTGGACCCACTGCTGCTGACTCCCTACTGGCCCACTCTTGATAAGTGGAAGCATACTTCCCGAATACGCTTTCGACGTGTACATGTTTATTCGAATCATTTTCTTTTTCTGTTTTAATTTAAATAACAGATTTTGATCAAAACTTTGAATGGCTGTAACTTTTTAAATACAACTCCAAATGAGTTGATTCTTTTTCCTACCTCTCTCAAATATTGTCTAGTTTATTTTAAGATTTATTTCAAAAAAATTCAGACAACTTTTTGGTTCTGTTTTGAAACTATTTATTGATTCAAAAATATTTTAATAGGATTTTGGAGAGAGAAGAGAAAACTTTCAAAAGTTTTGGAGAGCACCTCACCCCTCCACAACTTGAAGGCAAGCATTCTGAACCCCGGAATAACACTTTTGGTGTGTTAGCCGACACGTTTATAACACCACCTCATTTCGAAGAGCTCGTTATTTCATGTGATATGATCAGTTGCATGAATGCATATTAGTGATCTCCTTGTTGTTGGAAATGAATATACTTGTGATGGTAACCATTCTCATGTACCTTGCATGCATGCCGGAAAGGAATCCGGGAAAGCCTCTGCCTTGGGTAGGCGTGAGCTTGTCGCCGGTCCCCGTCGGGACGGTTATGTCTGGTATGGCATGGTAAGGTATAGTGAGTGGTGACTTTGTTGGTTGAAATATTTTTGTTATGCTAATCATGCAGGGAATGCTTAAACCTCCTGAGTCGACCATAGATCGAGTCTTGTTCCAGTAACCCCCATACTTGATTCATACTACCACTTGTCTCTACAACAAGTAGGGTACGGTTCAGTAAGTCGTTAACCCCCTTTGAGCACACACCTTACAGAGAGGCCATGGTGGAAGTTACCGGTTGTAGCTGGTAGGCAGGCCACCTGGTCCGGGGGCATGGGTGTTTCCGGTTGATACCGAGAGGGGAGGCCACCCCTTAGAGCGCGCGATATAAATTTGATCCCATGCTACGCGAGGTTGTAGCCTTCCCACTTAGAGTTTTGCTTAACAAGTGTCGTGGGTGATTCTGCACACGGTAAGTTAAGTCGGTGTGTGCAAGTTAGGTGTGTTTTCAACTAAAAGGCCGTAGACGGAATTAGTCCCGATGGAATAAAGGAATCCATTACTCGTGGGTAAAGAGTACACCCTCTGCAGAGATTAAACCTCTTCGAATAGCCGTGTCCTCGGTTAAGGATTTCAGTCTGGGATGGGTCAGGTGTCGGTCTTAGTGTCGGTCTTCGGAGGAGAAACGGTTAAACCAGAACATGAATCATGACTTGTGACTTATGATGATTATGATTATTATTTTTATGGACTAACCCCTGTCATTATTTGAAGTATTGAGTATCCCTAGGATGGTTTTACCCCTGGATATCCACTGTGATTATTTTATAAGCCCTTTATGTGGTGTCGCCGACGCACGCATCGCGGGCATGCTTGTTATTTATTTTATAAGCCCTTTATGTGGTTTCGCTCAAACGCCCGGGGCATGCTTGTTATTTATTTTATAAGCCCTTTATGTGGTGTCACTCAGACGCCCGACTGTGGCATGCTTGTTATTTATTTTATAAGCCCTTTATGTGGTGTCGCCGACGCCTCGATCGTGGCATGCTTGTTATTTATTTTATAAGCCCTTTATGTGGTGTCGCTCAGACGCCCGACTGTGGCATGCTTGTTATTTATTTTATAAGCCCTTTATGTTGTGTCGCTCAGACGCCCGACTGTGGCATGCTTGTTATTTATTTTATAAGCCCTTTATGTGGTGTCGCTCAGACGCCTGACTGTGGCATGCTTGTTATTTATTTTATAAGCCCGTTATGTGGTTTCGCTCAGACACCCGACTGTGGCATGCTTGTTATTTATTTTATAAGCCCTTTATGTGGTGTCGCTCAGATGCCCGACTGTGGCATGCTTGTTATTTATTTTATAAGCCCTTTATGTGGTGTCGCTCAGACGCCCGATTGTGGCATTTCTCTCTGTTTACTAACCTTTCGAGGCGTCACTCAGACGCCCGACTATGCATTTTAGTACTACTATGATATTGCATATTCAAAAATAACCTGCGTGCGTGCATCAGAGTCTTTATTATCTTTTGTGACTGACGTCGTGAGCATAGAATATTTCAGAACACCGTTGTTATATTATGCCCGTGTTCATAATGTTTGCGAGTACATTCAAAGTACTCACTGGCTTGTCCCTGGCTATTGTCTTGGCCAGATTTCTTGCGCGGAGAGGAGCGTTGCGATGACAGCCCCGGAACCTAAGCATTGGAGATAGCAGCATCGCGAAGATAGGATTTAACCTGGTCAGCTGTTCCTGTGGGAAATGGAGTCCCATAGACGCTGATGATCCACAAAACCGCTTCCGCCATCAACCACTAGAAACCATTTGTAGTACTCTCGCACTGTAATGGTCTTGTACCACATATTTTGTATTTTGCTTGGAATTTCTGTATCAAGTTGGTGCCTCATCAGCTAACAGTAATCCTGGGGCTGGTGAGTACAACGGCCATTTTCTGGAATTTATTACCCGGAAAACCGGTCGCCACAAACTTGGTATCAGAGCCAGGCTGACCATTGGCTAATCCTATCCTAGTCGGGTCAATAGACCTAGTTATGCCAAACCACCAGACCTTAACCGAACCCCAGCCAAGCTTCTCGTGCAAGATAGCCACACAGTGACCCCAACACTTTTGGCAATCGGTGCCCAACCTATCAACCTAGCCCGTCGATTTCGCGCCAGTGGCCAGCACCTGAGATGTCTCTTTCGCAGAAAGGCATGAAGGAAGGCTCCGCCCCTTTACTATAAAAAGGGCACGCTTAGCCCAAACCCAACACAAAGACAGCCGCTACCCCAAACCGAGCCACAATGCCCGGGTCCCACATACACAACGAGACCACAAAGAACCAACCTTGGAGGCTTTGTGACCATACTGCAAGAACCTCACCCGGCCGTGCCTATGCATTAGAGGAGCCACCCGAATATGTTGTGTACCAAGGACCCATGAGTGGTGAGAGCCACACCTGGGCCATCAGACACATCTACGGTAGGGGTCTAGCACCCGAGCGCCCCTACTGTGTTCACCGGAAGAACAACTTCCTTTGAGCCACAAGCCATCCAACTAGCTGCTCGAGAAGCTATAGTTCATCTCCGCACTTGTCACCCGTGAGTTAATCGTCGCCGCTCCACTACTACCCCAGACGTGAAGGGTATGGTAGACCACCCCAAGTTGCCAACGGAGATCACGAGACGGATCCTGCATTGTTGCACCTAGTGCGCTATGTAGGTGCACTAGAGGAACTGTTCGATCAAATCACCATTGATCTGATCGCAGCTCATGGAGAGCTGGTTCGCCGAGCCCCGGCGAGAGAAGAGAACGAGCCCAACGCCAACAACCCAGTCGTGCTGTCCGGACACCCGATCGAGACCCTGAGGTCAGCCCCAGCCGTCAGCCAAGGTGCTTTGATGACCCCAGAAGTGCTTCGTCGCCTCTTGGGAGCACACTCTAACGGGGTTGTGGTCAACAATCCCCGCGATGGTCATCATCACTATCCCGAACCTGCAGCCCCTCAACCCTCTCCAGCTAATTCCGACGGTGAGAACCGTGGAGAAGCCTCCACATCCACAAGGCACACCCGCTTGGATGTAAACGAGGTAGACTAAGTCACTCGAGTAGTGACAAGTCCCAGTGTATCCTCGCTTTGTAATCGTGTGACCTTGTAAATTAACGTAGCCTGTCGTCGTGCCTCTGTTTTAAATAGCAGCCTTGCATGAATGTATTAGCATGCAGTGTGATTTTTCTATCCCAGGCACAGTTACCAAAACCACCCCGACAACACCCACAGTGATACGTCACTTTGGTGAGATATGTATCCGTGGCTTTGACCCGACCTCGGGCCGAGCTGAAAATTCCTTACCTTTCACCACGGTAAATGACCCAGCCCGTGCTATAAAAAGCCACCGCGTGACCTTGCCAAGCATCCTCGCCTTTGTGCACCCTCCTCACAACCATTTCTTGCCATGCCGAGCCCTAGTATTTATCTGAGAACCCCAGATGCAACCCCAGGTAGTTTTGTCAAAATATTGTGGGATTTTACCTGCAGTACCATGGGCGCTACCCAGCCACCCCAGTACGAGCTGTTCAAATCAAGGATCACCCTTTCCATCTCGAGATACTGGGAAGCAGTGCACATCCCACCTGTAAACCCAAACCAAGACCCAACGGAAGTCTCCTTCGTGGGGAAATCTATGCCAACCCCACATATGGTCGTAGAAGCTGCGGCATACGAAGCGCTTGCTCGCCTTCGATTCGCGGTACCCTATGCCAAATAACGAGGGTATTATTACTTTCCGAGCCGCAGCACCCGGAGGAGTAACATCTTTTCCCGGTGGACGAATTGAGAGAGACCCAGTCCTGGCCAACCTCGTCCAGTACGTCATCGCTCAAGAGCGTTTAACCCAACGCGTGATGGGTTATCCCCAGAGTCTCGCGGATTTAAATCCTCAGATCACCATCGTCAGATCACTGAGGCCTGACCAGGAGAGGCACATTCATCGTCTGGTCAATCCACTTTCCCCGATAGAAGAAGAGTGTATCCTAGTACCAGAGACGTTTTCTCGGGACGCCGTCCAGTTACCGTTTTCATTTTAGACGTCTCTGCTGTGTTCATTGCTGCAACAATTGTTTGTGTGTTGTAACTTATGTGTGGTACCCCGAGTTTGCACGGCGAGTAAATCTTTTAGTTTCTATTATTGTGAGTAATTCTGTTGCGGTTTGACTCTAGTGTATTACTGTTTTCTCTCGTGAAAAAGCCTGGAGTGAGATTTCTTTTCCCTGAATTACTGCTTCATACATCTCCTCACGACATGGATTATTTTTATTTCCCGCAGCACCACGGCAGCCGACTCACAACCACAACTACTCGAGCACACACACACACTGCTTGCAAAATTTTTGCAACGGTGTTACACCTAACTGAGCGCCTCCCGACAACAGTCAGCGCCCGACATACCCCACCTACTCCTCGTGATCACCACCACCGCAGAGAGCCAACACCCGAGCAGCAGCATCGCGACGATCATCGAGGATCCTCGCGCACAGGAGCACGGAGAGCCCCAACACCGCTGCCAGCCCTCCGCACAACAGGATCACGTACCAATCCGGCACCACCGCCGCCATTAGAGCCCCGCCTCGAGCTTCGGCAAACGGCAACAGAGGAGAAGGAAGGAGGAGGAGAAGCGAGGCCAGGTGTGAGGAAAAGAGAAGAACACCTCGGCCGTTTTATAGCTCGAGCTCGGTGTACGGTGGGCGAGGTCCACCAGCGCCGCTCGTCGCCCGACCGCCGGTGTTCGGAGGCGAATCCTCGAGCACCGCCGACAAAGACACCGGCCTGAAGTGAGTGCACGCTGCACCGGCAGCTAGCACGCCACAGACTACCAAGAAGACGGCCTAGATGCCCCACGCGCTAGGCTTCACGGTGGAGAAAGCGGGAAGGCACACGGGAGAGAGGAAGAAGAAAGGGCCGGAGGAAGAAGAAGAGGCCGACAGTGGGCCCGGGTCCACTGTCACCAGAGAGCACTGTGCTCTCGGGTGCTAGCGTATTTTGAGATTTAGAATTTATTCTAAATCTATATCCAGCGTAGAGATCTCTCGTCTTTGCTCCTAACCATAGCTTTTTACACGCAGCGCCAGTGTCCCCACACTGTATATTTTTTACACCACTTATTGCCCTCTCACTGTAGCCGCTTTTGTTTTGATGCATTTTTGCTATAGAGGTAACTCTTATCCAATCTCGAGGACGAGATTTTCCTTAAGGGGGGTAGTGTTTTGACAGCCCAAAAAAATGTAACCTTGTTTTGTTAATTAATATCTTGCCAGGAAATTTTAACTTTCTTTTTTCTTGGTTTTTCTTTATTATAGAACCATTCTTTTCTTGGTTATCTTGGAGTGTTCCCTAAGATGAAAACCTTTCACTTATGATTTTGGACTTGTTTACCCTCTCAAGAAAATCATTTCTTTTATAAGAAGAATTAATTATATAATATTCTTCCTGATCTTTATATTCTTGAAAAATGGTTTCCCATAGTTTTATGGTCCCATTTGTACTACAACCCTTTTATAAATTCATTCAAAAATCCCACCAAAATTTGGAGATGTCATATGGAGTATTTGAACCACTTTTGTGCAAAAATATCTTCTGCCCATTGAGTATTTTGAGCTCTACACCATATTTTCAAATCTGGTCCAGAGAGCATTTTTACACTACAACCTATTCAAATATTTCTTTAAAACTTCTACCAAAATTTTGGGATGTTAGTAGGAGCATACTATTCCATTTTATGCAATAACCTAATGATGTCCTTTGGAAAGACTGAGTGAATCATCCTCTTTTCCATTCTGGTCCAACTTGAGGTTTTGTACAGCAACCACCTTTTTAGTTGCTCCTTGATAAATGATTCCTTTTCCTACTGGTAGTCCTCCTTGCCAAACCCTTAAGTCCAGGAGAGTGGACCCATTGGATGATTCTAAGTGCTTGCAACAATGCCATTTGCTTTCTGTCCAGAATTGAAGTTTTGCAAAACTTGCACTAGCAAGTTTGTGCTTTGGACAAACTAACCTTACCACCCTCTCTTTCATCTAAAGAGGCCCCACTCTGGAAGTTTTGGCCACTCCAAGAAATGCCTAGGTGCCCTTGGCATTTTGTCAAACACCTTATGGGCATGATCTGTTTTGACATGAGTTTTGTTTACACAAAGGAACTAAATCCTCGACTGCACCGGCATGTCCAATGGTTTTGCCTTAGACTATAACCCCACCCTGCTAACTTTCTTGTGGTTTGGAGCCCCCCTAACATGCCTTAGCATTTCGTCGAGCACATCCCGTGCGTGCTCTGGGCGCGAGCAGAGCATGCGTATTGCACGTGCCGCCCCCGAGCCGACGCGCCGCACCCCTCGTTTGCCACCACCCTGCGGAGCCACGCCACTCACTAACCTTCTCCCCGCATCACGCCAAGCAGCCCCTGGCGCCTACAAAGACCGCCGTCAGAGCCCTTGGCGGCACGCCGACGTCCGCAGCGCATCTCGGCCAGGTCGGTGCCGCCCAAGCCGCCAGCGCTCGCCACCTGCCTCCTGGAACAGCACGAGCTCATCCACAAGCTTGTTCTATAGCACACGTCGCCGCCACGTCGCCCAAGCTACAGAAAGACGGTCGCCGGTGACCTTATCCGCGGCTGCCGCTGAACCGCCTCGACTCGCCTATTTAAGGAAGCCCCGAGCCCGTCCCCGCACGCAGGCAACCTCAGGCCACCCCAATGGCGCTTCCCTAGCCCGCAATCGTCGAGGGAAGACCGTCTTCCCCAACTCCGGCCGGTTCGGCCGCCGCCACGTCCCAGCTCCGTTCACCTCAACCAGGGCCTCCCCCACTCCACTCTCTCCACCAGAAGCTCTCTCTTCCTCCCGTGAACCCTTCCCCCTGCTCGATTTTGATCGGGAACCACCGCAGCCCCAAAACCACTTTGCCCGACGGCCACCGTCCGGCGGCGGTGCTCGCCGCCGGCAGCTCCGTCCACCCCTGAGGCCAAACCGACCACCGGAGTGACCATCTTGATCCCCTGAGCCCGCGAGTGGCCTCCGTTTTCCGAACGGTGCCGTCATTCGCCGGCGAGCCTCGCCGGAGCTCCGCCTCTGTTTCGGCCGGAGGAGGCAGCGCGCGCGTGGACTAGTCAACCCTGACTAGTGGGCCACCTGGACCCACTGTCAGTGACTCCCCGCGCCGTCCACGCTGGATAAGTGGAAGCGTACTTCCCGAATACGCTTTCGACGTGTACGTGTTTATTCGAATCGTTTTCTTTTTTTGTTTTAATTTAAATAACAGATTTTGATCAAAACTTTGAATGGCTGTAACTTTTTAAATACAACTCCAAATGAGTTGATTCTTTTTCCTACCTCTCTCAAATATTGTCTAGTTTATTTTAAGATTTATTTCAAAAAAAATTCAGACAACTTTTTGGTTCTGTTTTGAAACTATTTATTGATTCAAAAATATTTTAATAGGATTTTGGAGAGAGAAGAGAAAACTTTCAAAAGTTTTGGAGAGCACCTCACCCCTCCACAACTTGAAGGCAAGCATTCTGAAACCCGGCATAATAATTTTGGTGTGTTAGCCGACACATTTATAACACCACCTCATTTCGAAGAGCTCGTTATTTCATGTGATATGATCATTTGCATGAATGCATATTAGTGATCTCCTTGTTGTTGGAAATGAATATACTTGTGATTGTAACCATTCTCATGTGCCTTGCATGCATGCGGAAAGGAATCCGGGAAAGCCTCCGCCTTTGGGTAGGCGTGAGCTTGTTGCCGGGTCCCCGCCGGGACGGTTATGTCCGGTATGGCATGGTAAGGTATAGTGAGTGGTGACTTTGTTGGTTGAAATATTTTTGTTATGCTAATCATGCATGGAATGCTTAAACCTCCTGAGTCGACCATAGATCGAGTCTTGTTCTAGTAACCCCCATACTTGATTCGTACTACCACTTCTCTCTACAACAAGTAGGGTATGGTTCAGTAAGTCGTTAACCCCCTTCGAGCACACACCGTACAGAGAGGCCATGGTGGAAGTTACCGGTTGAAGCTGGTAGGCAGGCCACCTAGTCCGGGGGCATGGGTGTTTCCGGTTGAGAACGAGAGGGGAGGCCACCCCTTAGAGCGCGCGATATAAATTTGATCCCATGCTACGCGAGGTTGTAGCCTCCCCACTTAGAGTTTTGCTTAACAAGTGTCGTGGGTGATTCTGCACACCGTAAGTTAAGCTGGTGTGTGCAAGTTAGGTGTGTTTTCAACTAAAAGGCCGTAGACGGAATTAGTCCCGATGGACTAAAGTAATCCGTTACTCGTGGGTAAAGATTACACCCTCTGCAAAGATTAAACCTCTTCGTATAGCCGTGTCCTCGATTAAGGATTCAGTCTGGGATGGGTCAGGTGTCGGTCTTAGTGTCGGTCTTCGGAGGAGAAACGGTTAAACCAGAACATGAATCGTGACTTGTGACTTATGATGATTATGATTATTATTTTTATGGACTAACCCCTGTCCTTATTTGAAGTATTGAGTATCCCTAGGATGGTTTTACCCCTGGATATCCACTGTGATTATTTTATAAGCCCTTTATGTGGTGTCGCTCAGACGCCCGACTGTGGCATGCTTGTTATTTATTTTATAAGCCCTTTATGTGGTGTCGCTCAGACGCCCGACTGTGGCATGCTTGTTATTTATTTTATAAGCCCTTTATGTGGTGTCACTCAGACGCCCGACTGTGGCATGCTTGTTATTTATTTTATAAGCCCTTTATGTGGTGTCGCTCAGACGCCCGACTGTGGCATGCTTGTTATTTATTTTATAAGCCCTTTATGTGGTGTCGCTCAGACGCCCGACTGTGGCATGCTTGTTATTTATTTTATAAGCCCTTTATGTGGTGTCGCTCAGACGCCCGACTGTGGCATGCTTGTTATTTATTTTATAAGCCCTTTATGTGGTGTCGCCTAGACGCCCGACTGTGGCATGCTTGTTATTTATTTTATAAGCCCTTTATGTGGTGTCGCTCAGACGCCCGACTGTGGCATGCTTGTTATTTATTTTATAAGCCCTTTATGTGGTGTCGCTCCGTAGAGGGATAAATTCATGCAATATGATAAAAACCCCTATCTTGTTATCCTCGATGGCAACAATACAATACGTGCCATGCTGCCCCTGCTGTCACTGGGAAAGGACACCGCAAGATTGAACCCAAAACTAAGCACTTCTCCCATTGCAAGAAAGATCAATCTAGTAGGCCAAACCAAACTGATAATTTGAAGAGACTTGCAAAGATAACCAATCATACATAAAAGAATTCAGAGAAGATTCAAATATTGTTCATAGATAAACTTGATCATAAACCCACAATTCAACGGTCTCAACAAACACACCGCGAAAGAAGATTACATCGAATAGATCTCCATGAGAGAGGGGGAGAACATTGTATTGAGATCCAAAAAGAGAGAAGAATCCATCTAGCTAATAACTATGGACCCAAAGGTCTGAGGTAAACTACTCACACTTCATCGGAGAGGCTATGGTGTTGATGTAGAAGCCCTCAGTGATTGATGCCCCCTCCGGCTGAGCTCTGGAACAGGCCCCAAGATGGGATCTCGTGGGTACAGAAGGTTGCGGCGGTGGAATTAGGTTTTTGGCTCCGTACCTGATCGTTTTGGGGTACGTAGGTATATATATGAGGAAGGAGTACGTCGGTGGAGCAACATGGGGCCCACGAGGGTGGAGGGCGCGCCCAGGGGGGGTAGGCGCGCCCCCTACCTCGTGGCTTCCTGGTAGCTTTCTTGACGTAGGGTCCAAGTCCTCTGGATCATGTTCATTCCGAAAATCACGTTCCCGAATGTTTCATTCCGTTTGGACTCCGTTTGATATTCTCTTTCTGCGAAACTCTGAAATAGGCAAAAAACAGTGCAATTTGGGCCTCCGGTTAATAGGTTAGTCCCAAAAATAATATAAAAGTGAATAATAAAGCCCAATAATGTCCAAAACAGAAGATAATATAGCATGGAGCAATCAAAAATTATAGATACGTTGGAGACGTATTGATATGTCTCCGTCGTATCTACTTTTCCAAACACTTTTGCCCTTGTTTTGGAATCTAACTTGTATGATTTGAATGGAACTAACCCGGACTGATGTTGTTTTCAGCAGAATTGCCATGATGTTGTTTTATGTGCAGAAAACAAAAGTTCTCGGAATGACCTGAAACTCCACGGAATATCTTAGAATAAATAATAAAAAATCCTCGCCAAAGATTAAGACCAAGGGGCCCACACATCCCACGAGGGTGGGGCGTGCTCTCCCGGGCGCCGCCTCACCTCGTGGCCCCTTGACACCTTCCGACGCCAACTCCAACTCTATATATTGGCTTTCGGGAGAAAAAATCAGAGAGAAGAAATCATCACGCTTTTACGATACGGAGCCGCTGCCAAGCCCTAATCTCTCGGGAGGGCTGATCTCGAGTCCGCTCGGGGCTCCGGAGAGGGGATTCGCCGCCGTCATCATCAACCATCCTCCATCACCAATTTCATGATGCTCACCGCTGTGCGTGAGTAATTCCATCATAGGTTTGCTGGACGGTGATGGGTTGGATGAGATTTATCATGTAACGAGTTAGTTTTGTTAGGGTTTGATCCCTAGTATCCACTATGTTCTGAGATTGATGTTGCTATGACTTTGCTATGCTTAATGCTTGTCACTAGGGCCCGAGTGCCATGCATTCAGATCTGAACCTATTATGTTTTCATCAATATATGTGAGTACTTGATCCTATCTTGCAAGTCTATAGTCACCTATTATGTGTTATGATCCGACAACCCCGAAGTGACAATAATCGGGATACTTCTCGGTGATGACCATAGTTTGAGGAGTTCGTGTATTCACTATGTGCTAATGCTTTGTTCCGGTTCTCTATTAAAAGGAGGCCTTAATATCCCTTAGTTTTCATTAGGACCCCACTGCCACGGGAGGGTAGGACAAAAGATGTCATGCAAGTTCTTTTCCATAAGCACGTATGACTATATACGGAATACATGCCTACATTACATTGATGAATTGGAGCTAGTTCTGTTTCACCCTATGTTATGACTGTTACATGACGAACCGCATCCGGCATAATTATCCATCATTGATCCGTTGCCTACGAGCTTTTCATATACTGGTTCTCGCTTATTTAGTTTTCCGTTGTTACTGTTACAATCACTACAAAATACCAAAAACATTACTTTTGCTGTCTTTAATTTTGTTACCGTTACCACCACTATCATATTACTTTGCTACTAAACACTTTGCCGCAGATACTAAGTTTCCAGGTGTGGTTGAATTGACAACTCAGCTGCTAATACTTGAGAATATTCTTTGGCTCCCCTTGTGTTGAATCAATAAATTTGGGTTGAACACTCTACCCTCGAAAGATGTTGCGATCCCCTATACTTGTGGGTTATCAAGACTAATTTCTGGCGCCGTTGCCGGGGAGCATAGCTCTATTCTTTGAGTCACTTGGGATTTATATCTGCTGGACACTATGAAGAACTTGAAAGACGCCAAGACAAAAATTTATCCCTCAACTACGAGGGGAGGTAAGGAACTGCCATCTAGCTCTGCACTTGATTCACCTTACGTTATGAGTAAGCTAGCGACACCTAAACCTGCTTACGCTATTCGATTACGATATGTCGCATGTTATTGATGATGCCACTTCGCTATGCATGATACTTATGATGAAACTACTTCTATGCTTGATACTACTGCCCTTGGTGAATTTCTAGATGAACAAATTGCTAGGGCTGGAGAGAAAGAAATTATTGAATCTGAATACGATGATGAAAGTGATGATGAAAATATGCCTGTTATTCCTGAGGGTTATGTTTTTGATATGGAATCTTCTGCAGCTATTTTTGCTTGAGAAGATAGATATGAGCTCAAAAGGTTATTAGTTAAATGGAACAAAGAATCTCTTAGAGACAGAATGAAACCTGACCCTGCTTTTGCTACTTCACCTATCTGTGTTCCTGATAAGGATTATGAATTTTATGTTGGTCCAGATACAATTACTTTGGTCAAATCTGATCCTTTTTATGGCTATGAATCTAAAACTATTGTGGCACATCTTACTAAGTTAAATGATATAGCCGCCCTGTTTACTAATGATGAGAGATCGCGCTACTTTTATATACTCAAAATATTTCCGTTCTCATTAAAGGGCGATGCTAAGATATGGTTTAATTCTCTTGATCCTGGTTGTGTGCGTAGTCCCTGTGATATGATTTATTACTTCTACGCTAAATATTTCCCTGCTCATAAGAAACAAGCTGCTTTGAGGGAAATATACAACTTCGCAAAATTAAAGAAGAGAGTCTCCCACAAGCTTGGGGGAGGCTTCTCAAGTTACTTAATGGTTTGCCTGATCATCCTCTTAAGAAACCTGAAATACTTGATATCTTTTATAATGGACTAACCGATGCTTCCAGAGATTACCTGGATAGTTGTGTTCTCTTTTCAGGGAAAAAACACCGGATGAAGCTGAAATTCTATTGAATAATATGTTGGCAAATGAAAATAATTGGGCACCTCCTGAGCCAGCTCCTGAGCCAATTACTGAGCCTATTCCTAAACCAACTCTGAAGAAGAGAGGTGTTCTATTTCTCAGTCCTGAAGATATGCAAGAGGCAAAGAAATCTATGAAAGAAAAAGGTATTAAAGCTGAAGATGTTAAGAATTTACCTCCTATTGAAGAAATACATGGTCTTAATTTACCGCCTGTTGAAGAAACATATGTTCTTAATCCATCACCTATTGAAGAACCTCCTGATCCCGATAATCCGACACAGGTAGTAAAGGTAAATTCTCTCTATAGATTTGATGAAGGTGATATTCCTCACTATAAGTCTGCTAGAAAATGCTTGGATGAGTTTGATAATTTTATTGTCGAACAAGAAAATTTAAATGCTTATTTTGGTAGACAATTAAAACAAGATTCTTATATGATTAAATACTTGGGTGATTATATGGCTAATATTAGAGGTGAACTTAAACTTGTTAGCAAACATGCTTCTATGGTTACCACTCAAGTAGAACAAGTACTTAAGGCACAGAAAGAAGTGCTTGATGAAATGAATAGTAAGAAAAATGATTATCTTTGTTAGAGTGGCTACTAGAACTGGTAGAATGACTCAGGAACCTTTATATCCTGAAGGCCACCCTAAGAGAATCGAGAAGATTCTCAGAAAAATAAAATTGATGTACCTAGTTCTTCTAAAGGGAAGAAAAAGAAAAATGATAGGACTTTGCAAACTTCTAGTGAACCTATTGCTGAACCACCTGAGAATCCAAAAGATATCTCTATGTCTGATGCTGAAACACAATCTGGTAATGAACATGAACCTAGTGAAAATGTTAATGATGATGTTCATGATGATGCTCAACCTAGTAATGATAATGATGTAGAAGTTGAAACTGTTGTTGATCTTGATAACCCACAATCAAAGAATCAACGGTATGATAAAAGAGACTTCGTTGCTAGGAAACATGGTAAAGAAAGGGAACCATGGGTTCAGAAACCCATTCCTTTTCCTCCGAAACCATCCAAGAAAAGGGATGATGAGGATTTTGAGCGCTTTGCTGAAATGATTAGATCCATCTTTTTGCGTATGCGATTGACTGATATGCTCAAAATGAATCCTTATGCTAAATATATGAAAGATATTCTTACAAATAAAAGAAAGATACCGGAAGCTAAAATTTCCACCATACTTGCTAATTATACTTTTAAGGGTGGAATACCAAAGAAACTTGGAGATCCAGGAGTACCTACTATACCATGCTCCATTAAGAGAAATTATGTTAAAACTGCTTTATGTGATCTTGGAGCGGTGTTAGTGTTATGCCTCTCTCTTTATATCGTAGACTTGACTTGAATAAGTTGACATCTACTGAAATATCTTTGCAAATGGCTGATAAATCAATCGCTATACCTTGCCGGTATTTGTGAGGATGTGCTGTTGTGGTTGCAAAGCGTTACTATTTTAACGGACTTTGTTATTCTTGATATTCCCGAGGACAATAGTATGTCTATTATTCTTGGAAGACCTTTCCTTAATACTTCAGGGGCTGTTATTGATTGCAACAAAGGCAATGTCACTTTTCATGTTAATGGTAATGAGCATACGAGACACTTTCCGAGGAAACAACCTCAAGTTCATAGTATCAACTCTATTGGAAAAATTCCATCGATTATATTTGGAGGTTTTGAATTTCTTCTCCCTACTGTCAAGAAGAAATATGATATACTTATTATTGGGGATGTCCATATCCCCGTTGAGGTAACATAGTGTTATTCGAAATTTCTCCGGTTCCATGTTAGGTCGGAATGAGTTTGTTAACAAGACCCGATCAACCTTGTTAGTGGATTCCTTTTGATGAGCATGAGATGGATGAAACTAGAAGCACAACCTTTTGTACCCTCTTTATATTTTCTGTTATTTATTAGAAATAAAGTAAAATAGTATTTTTCTGTCTGTTTCCTGATTTATCCGTGCAATATAAAAATATCCCAAAAATAGAAGTCCTCAGAATGCCATGCCAATTTAATATGATTTTTTCGGGAATATTTGAGGATTTATAGTGCAAAAATTACCGCGGGGGGAGCTGCCACCTGGCCACGAAGGTGGAGGGTGCGCCCTACCCCCCTGGGCGCCCCCCTACCTCGTGGGCCCACGGTGGCCCTCCTCCACTTATCCCTGCACCCATCTTCTTCCTCTGCCTCACACAAACCCGAAAAACCAACTCAAGCACGAGATCCAGCCACTTTTGCTGTGATTTTCGATCTCCTTGCTCAAAGCACCTCTCGCAAAACTGCTTGGGGAGATTGTTCCTTGGTATGTGACTCCTCCATTGGTCCAATTATTTTTTGTTCTAGTGCTTTATTCTTTGCAAATTTGTGTTGCATAGGTGACCATTTTCTTGAGCTTCATGTCAAATTTATATGGTTCCAAGTAGTTTTAATGCTTGATATAGGCTCTAGGCACTTGTAGGAGTAGTTGCTATCAATTTTATTGAAGTTGGTTCACTTTTGTTTGAAGTTACTAAAAATTTCAGAAATTTTTCAGAGGAATCAATATGTTTAGGAAGATGTTCCAAGGTGGTTCTTCAAGGAAGCAAGGTCCCAGGCTTGCAATGCGTGATGCTGACGAGGAACTACCAAGAGACGCTCTTGTGAGGCCCTGTGAATGGCCTTCGGAAAATTTTATGGATCAAGCGGGAACCAAAGAAGAATTTAACGCATATATGTGCAATGTCGGTCTTGAGGATTTTGAGGCTGACAAATGCCCCCAATATCATGATCTCACAAGCTCATTTGTGAGGAGGTTTGAGTATTCATCTTCGCGTAATTCTCCTTCAGCCATGTTTTATCTTTATGACAAATCTTATACCATGGACTTAGAAGATTTCACTTTTGCTTGCAAACTTCCATCTTGGGGTAGTGTCAGGGATCCCCCTAAATCTGAATTTAGAGACTTTTCTTGCTAGTATAACTGTGGGGGAATCTAGAGATATAACGCAAGCCACTATAGGGAGCATTCACTTTCCTGCTATACATTATTTTGCTCTCTTCATAGGTAGATGCATAAATGCTAAGGATGAAGCATGTCACATGTGTGTCCCTGATCTCAGCATTCTCAGGAGTGCTGTGTTAGGAGACCAATCTTATCATATGGGAGCCATTGTAGCTCGTAGGTTGCATCATAATAGATATAACGGAGATTTCTTTGGAGGAATTTATGCAACCCGCTTAGCTAATTTTCTTGAGATAGACATTCGTGAGGGTGATATGGAGTTACCCACTACTTATTTAGATTTTGATTCTATGGTTTCCCACCAGTTTGTTGAGAGGACTTAACCACCTCTCCAGTATCGACTAATCTTTAACAAACAGCATGTTGTCCGTATTACTCTTCCTGCTCCTGCCTTCTTTGATTCTCAGACAAAAGGAAGATATGTTATTACCAGAGAGGAGGCATATGAGTACGAGAGAAGAGCGGAGGCGGGAGTCGACGCCACGCTGCAGCTCAGGAGGCGATAGCCGCTGCATCGCAGTATGACCCCAGCTACACCTATGGGTATCCGCCAGGCTATCCCTGGCAATAGACCAACTTAGGCCAAAAGCTTAAGCTTGGGGGAGTACGCATTTCTCACCGACATTACATTTATGTTCACACACACTCATTGCTAGATGTCGGTGCTCATACTCTTTCACTGTAATATCCATGCTAGTTTATTTTCTTTTTCCTACTTTCTTCTTGTGTGTTTAATAAACCTTAAGAAAAAACAAAAAAATTAGTAGTAGTTTATTTTTCCTGCTGTAGTAGTAATAATTAAAAATAAAACCCAAAAATATTTCCCGTTCTTCTTTTGCTTGTTGGGAGCTCTCCCGTGTAAATAGTTTTTATTTCTTTTCTTTTCTTTGGGGGTCAGTAGGAGAAGACCGTGATTAAATTGTTGAAGTGGCTCTTATATGCATCATTGTTGATTTAACCAAGAGCCCATATTACCTTGTCTTCTCCTGTTTATTGAATGCTCGCGGATTCCAGCTTAGTCTAATGCACGTGCACTCTTATTATTATTCACATCATTCGGTCGTGCAAGTGAAAGGCAATTATGATGACCTATATGATGGACGGACTGAGATGAGAAAAGCTGGTATGAACTCGACCTCTTTTGTTTTTGTAAATATATGAGTTCATCATTCTTGATTCAGCTTATTATGAATAAACATGTTTGCAGTGACAATTAGAGATCATTGTTGCTCGTGCCATGCTTGATTAGCTATGAGTTATAATGGTTTACCTTGCGTGCCAACATGCTATTAAAATGATTGTGATGTGGTATGATGGGGTGGTATCCTCCTTTGAATGATTTAACACTACTAGGGAAAAGGCTACTAGCAGCGCGGGTAAAATGGCTACTAGTAGCGCGGGTACTCGCGCTACTAGTATCGCGCTACAGCTAAAAGTTAGTAGTAGCGTGGGTCGAACCCGCGCTACTACTAACTTTGTTAGTAGCAGCGAGGGTTCAATCCGCGCTACTGCTATTATGAACCGCGCTACTACTAATGAAATAGTAGTAGCGTGTCTATAGTCCCAACGCTACTAGTATCCTAAATACTAGTAGCGCGCCATTTTATTCCCACGCCACTACTAACTTATTAGGAATTAAAAAAAATCAACCAAATTCATTCTATCACGTGTCGTATCTTCTCTAGTTCCTCATTGTAGCAGCAACTCATGTATAATTTCATTCTATCACACAGTTACATAAGCAACTACTCCCTCCGTTCCGAAATAATTGTCGCTGGGAGAAATCTCCGACAAAGTGAAAACGAACGAAAGTACAGAACTACCCCTAACTTGAAATCAGATCGTCGTCTTCCTCCAGGGTAGCGCATCCAGGCCAGCAGCAGGCCCCTCCTCCTCCTCCAGCTGCTCGTCCAGACCAGCAGCAAGCCCATCCTCCTCCTCCTCCTCCGCCCTCCACCAGCCCAGAGCCTCCGCCAGCTCCTCCCCTGTCGTCCAAATTGCTCGTCCCGTCGCCCGCCAGCAGAAGCCCTCCTCCGCCCTCCACCAGCAGGACCCTCCACCAGGCTCCTCCCTGTTGTCCAGTTGCTCATCCCCGTCACCAGCAGCAGGCCCAACCTCCTCCGCCCAGTCTTGTCACCGCGGCCCTAGCGTCCTCTACCCGCTGCCCAGACAGATCGTCGCTGCGCCACCGCCTGGTCATCGCAAAGACACACCACCTGTGCAGGTACTCCTCACCTCAAATTACAGAAATTAACAACACAAGATTGATTCGATTAAACAAGACAAAGAATATGAGGAATCACTAGAATTTCAAATTCAGGACTCAACTGAAATAAAAGAGACAAATAAAGGAGGCAAGTGTAGCCTGCAGCCCACATTTTCCATCACCATCCAAATATGGATAATTAAACATGGCTTGCTTTGGTTGTGTGTTAAGCTTTACATTTATTCTTTAAACATGGCTGGCTTTGGTTAGTTAGCAATGGCACTTTCAATTTACAGTCATAGCCAAGAAAAGAAAATGTAGGGTAAAGCAACGAAAAGAGCACCTGGCAAGGTGCACTATCTGCTTCTTATCAGAGACATGAATACAAGGAGTACATCACTCTCTGTCTATAGGAGTAATGTGAACATCATTCTACATGGGTCTCTGAACATATTCTTACAAAGTTGGAGCACAATCACTTCATTTATCAATCTGTATATCATGGAAGAGGAACCGAAGAATGTGCATGTACTTTTAATAGTCTTTTGTCTTTGTACTCCAAATTTGGAAGCAGGCAAAGATTTTCTTTACTTACCAAAATCACACTTAACATTGGAGTCTACAGCAGTCTTTTGTCTATAGGAGTGAATATGCACTGGTGTACTCAAATTCTGGAAGCACTAGCACTAGTACTGCATTTGTTTGCTTCAGTAGATGTATACACAAATCTGGAAGCAGGCAAAGGTTTTGTTTACCTACCAAAATCTGCTTCTGCTTTCTGGTAAATGGCTTCAATCGTCCTTGGATGAAGTGCATTGAAGTACTCCTATTAAAAGATGAACAGTAAAAATGTTACTCCTACAACATCTTTGAAAAAGTTGCACAAATCTCATCGCCAAGCCTTGCATTCACAGAAATGAAGTACTCCATACTCCATACTGTACATCCTTCCATAAGCAAAGAAGATGCCAACAAAGAAGATGCACATAAATCTCTACTCCATGCTTTAGTGAATTTAGTGGATCAAGTCTCAGAGAAGCTCTGAAGTCGTGGAGATACCATAAATCTGTGAGACCAGCCAAATTTCATTGCTTGAATGGCCATTTAGACAAATTTGATAGTTATAAACCTTATTTTATTTTAGTTAAAGCATCATAGTGACAGTGCCTATTTTATTTCAGTTTTTACAGTGGAGACCGTTTTGGTAGTAAAATCTGCAGTACTCCAATTTTACAAACTGAAAACTATGACAGTACAAGAAGATCTCAGTTTCCACATGGAAAATACATTTCTCGGCTTTACAAACTGAAAATTATTGTATGATAGTGCAAGCAGATCTCAGTTTCAAAATGGAAAATACATTTCTCAGTTTTACAAACTGAAAATTAAGACAATACAAGCAGTTTCAAGATTATGACAAGTACAAGCAGTTTTAGTAAATGGTGATGCAGATACTTATTAGCACAAGAAATGGATTCTTGATGATCTGCAAAGCCTGGACTGAACCGACTCAAACTGAACAATAGCGATATTTTTTCAGAGAGGGATGCAATGCAATGTAAGAACATCGGGGAGATAGTACGAACTGCCAGATCCAAAGGCAGAGATAATTACATTGGATTGCACTTTGAAAAATAGCATTAGCAGGAATGTGTTTAATTTAAGAAACGAATTAACTCATCCCGATATCTGAAGTGTAAAAATCTTGAACTAAACCAAACATTAAGTCTCGAAGAATTTTTCAGATTGTTGAGAGCGAACAATGCAGATTTCCCCATCTACGGGAGGGAATTGGGACTCACAGAGGAAATTGGAGCAGACCCCCTTGACGACCTCCCCTGCATCGTTGGTGTAGACGAGCCGCTTGAAGCACAGCCAGACCTGCAGCCGGATCGATTTCAGTCAGGGACAACCAGTGCCAACGGAGCGGCGGAATCGGAATCGACGGATCGATCAGGGCAGGGCGGGCGTAAGGTCTTGGCGTCACCGAAGTCGCCGAGGGCGCTGCTGGCGATGGAGTAGAGGCGGAGCTTGTGGGGCTTGCCGTTCTTGTCCTCGCCATCGGTGATGACGCCGATGGACTGTCCCTCCTTGTAGGGCACCTTGCCGTCGGTGGAGAAGACCATGTGCCACGTCTCCCCGGGCGCGTCGTCGGCGGTGATCTTGGTGTTGAGCAGGCACTTGCCCACGTACGACTCCTTGGGCCGGAACTTGTTGGTCACCACCCCCTCCTCCTGCTTCTTGGACACCTTCTTCTCCTTCACCGGCACCGCGGCCGTGTCGGTGGAGACCGCCTGCGCCCGGACGCTCAGGCTGCGGCGGGAGGCGGCAGTTCTTATGGCGCACGGGAAGCTGCAGTGGGAGTGCTGCGGGGCGCTAGACAACGTGGAGGTGGCGGCGGTGGCGGCACGGAGGGAGACGACCGCGGGCGTGACAGCGGCCATGGCGCCGGGAGGAGGGGAGCGGCTGGCCGCCCGGCGTGGCGCACGCGGCGGGGGCATGGGGGCGGACGGACGGAGGAGAGGAGGTGGAAGGGAGGTCGGCGACGAGTGGGTTGGGAGAGGAGAGGAGGTTGGGGATCTGGATTGGGCCGCGTGGTGGTGGGGTGGGAGTGTGGATCGGGCCGGGGTGGACACGCTTAGTAATAGCGTGGGGGTCGTACCTGCGCTACTACTACTTACTTAGTAGTAGCGCCAGTTTTATACCCCTCGCTACTACTATGGCCTATCTCGGGGGCATTGTTGGAGACCATTTAGTAGCAGCGCGGGTTTATACCCCTCGCTACTACTATCAACTTAGTAGTAGCGCGGTTTTTATGCCCCTCGCTACTACTAATTAGCAGTAGCGCCCGTTTTTAAACCGCGCTACTGATAAACTTCTGTGTATAAGGTTTTCCCTAATAGTGTAAGTGACTTGACTTGGCACATGTTCACGCATGTAGTTGAAACAAATCAACATAGCCTTCACGATATTTATGTTCATGGTGGATTATATACTACTCATGCTTGTATTCAATGTTTATTAATTTTAATGCATGTTCATGACTGTTGTCGCTCTCTAGTTGGTCGCTTCCTAGTCTTTTGCTAGCCTTCACTTGTACTAAGAGGGAATACTACTTGTGCATCCAATTCCTTAAACCCCAAAGTTATTCCATATGAGTCCACCATACCTTCCTATATGCGGTATCTACCTCCCGTTCCAAGTAAATTTGTATGTGCCAAACTCTAAACCTTCAAATAAACATTTTGTTTTGCATGCTCGAATAGCTCATATATCAACTAGGGCTGCCCTTATCTTCCATGTTAGGCGGGTTATTCTCAAGAGGAGTGGACTCCGCTCCTCACTCACGAGAAAATGGCTGGTCACCGGGATGCCCAGTCCCATGCTTTATGCAAATTAAATCAAAATAATTGCAAACAAAACTCCCCCTGGGACCCGTTGAATGTTGGAGGCACTCTTTGTTTCGAGCAAGCCATGGATTGATGCTTGTGGAGGAGGGGGAGTATAAACTTTACCATTCTATTTGGCAACCGCCTATAATTTGTTTAGCATGGAAGATATCGTCATCTCTTAGTTGTTATGTTGACAATGAAAGTATGCCGCTCAAAATATAATTTATCTCCTTTTCAAAACCGAGCTCTGGCACCTCTACAAATCTGTGCTTCCCTCTGCGAAGGGCCTATCTATTTACTTTTATGTTGAGTCATCACCTTCTTATTAAAAGCACTAGCTGGAGAGCATAGCTGTCATTTGCATTCATTACTGTTAATTTATATCGGGTATGACTATGATTGGATCTCTTTTACCATGAATTACAATGTCTAGTCAGTCCTTGATCTTTGAAGGTGCTCTGCATTTATATTTTGCAGTCTCAGAAAGGGCTAGTGAGATACCATCTTGTTATATCATATTATGATTATTTTAAGGAAGTGTTGTTATCCGAGATTTATTATTATGGCTTGCTAGCTGATTATGTTATTGATATGAGTAAACATGAGACCTAGGAGTTATTGCAAATGTCGTTAGTTATGATCTTTGCTGAAAACCTGAATGCTGGATTGACATAGGTACAACAACAAGAGCAAACAGAGTTTGTAAAAGTTTTTATTTTTCTCTTTCAGTTTGTCAACTGAATTGCTTGAGAACAAGCAAGGGTTTAAGCTTGGGGGAGTTGATACGTTTCCGTCGTATCTACTTTTCCAAACACTTTTGCCCTTGTTTTGGACTCTACCTTGTATGATTTGAATGGAACTAACCCGGACTGACGCTGTTTTACGCAGAATTGCCATGATGTTGTTTTATGTGCAGAAAACAAAAGTTCTCGGAATGACCTGAAACTCCACAGAATATCTTAGAATAAATAATAATAAAATCCTCGCCAAAGATTAAGACCAAGGGGCCCACACCCTGTCCACGAGGGTGGGGGGCGCGCCCCCCCTCCTGGGCGCACCCCCCTACCTCGTGGGCCCCCTGGACACCTTCCGACGCCAACTCCAACTCTATATATTGGCTTTCGGGGAGAAAAAAATTAGAGAGAAGAAATCATCGCGTTTTACGATACGAAGCCGCCGCCAAGCCCTAATCTCTCTCAAGAGGGCTGATCTGGAGTCCGTTCGGGGCTCCAGAGAGGGGGATTCGTCGCCGTCGTCATCATCAGCCATCCTCCATCACCAATTTCATGATGCTCACCGCCGTGCGTGAGTAATTCCATCGTAGGCTTGCTGGACGATGATGGGTTGGATGAGATTTATCATGTAATCGAGTTAGTTTTGTTAGGGTTTGATCCCTAGTATCCACTATGTTCTGAGATTGATGTTGCTATGACTTTGCTATGCTTAATGCTTGTCACTAGGGCCCGAGTCCCATGAATTCAGATCTGAACCTATTATGTTTTCATGAATATATGTGAGTTCTTGATCCTATTTTGCAAGCCTATAGTCACCTATTATGTGTTATGATCCGACAACCCCGAAGTGACAATAATCGGGATACTTCTCGGTGATGACCATAGTTTGAGGAGTTCATATATTCACTATGTGCTAATGCTTTGTTCCGGTTCTCTATTAAAATGAGGCCTTAATATCCCTTAGTTTCCATTAGGACCCCGCTGCCACGGGAGGGTAGGACAAAAGATGTCGTGCAAGTTCTTTTGCACAAGCACTTATGACTATATACGGAATACATGCCTACATTACATTGATGAATTGGAGCTAGTTCTATGTCACCCTATGTTATGACTGTTACATGACGAACCGCATACAGCATAATTATCCATCACTGATCCGGTGCCTACGAGCTTTTCATATACTGGTTCTCGCTTATTTACTTTTCCGTTGTTACTGTTACAATCACTACAAAATACCAAAAACATTACTTTTGCTGTCTTTACTTTTGTTACCGTTACTACCACTATCATATTACTTTGCTACTAAACACTTTGCTGCAGATACTAAGTTTCCAGGTGTGGTTGAATTGACAACTCGGCTGCTAATACTTGAGAATAATCTTTGGCTCCCCTTGTGTCGAATCAATAAATTTGGGTTGAATACTCTACCCTCGAAAGCTGTTGCGATCCCCTATACTTGTGGGTTATCACGTATCAGAGGTCCACAGGCTCCTGCTAACTGTACTCCTCTGACTGCCCCAAATGATGGCAATGATCAACCACCTGGTAGCTATCCTTTACCACATACATTCCATAATCTGTAGCTATACACTTTTTTCTGTTGTATTTTGAACACCAGATTCACCGCTGTGAATATCTAAACATGACCTTTATATTATAATTATCCGTTTCACCAATACCCCTTCGGTAGAAGTTGATACTTGGTTCTTTGAGGTTTACAAGGAGAAAGTTTCCTAGCACTTGCATCGCCTTAAGTTGTATAAATATTTCACAAATTGGCCATCGGTAGCACTAATAACTAGGATGGGTGTGGAAGCTGTTTTGTTATGTTGACCCCCTACTTCTTCTTGTAATATGTGAAATACTTTTCTGCTTGTCAAGCATTTACCCTAATTACTTATATCGTTATTTTAACAAGGGGCACCAATAGATAGTACACGTTTCATTTAGTAGGCAGTATGATGTAATTAATTCACTGTCAGCTTCTCAGGTGGAAATCTTGCAGATCCTGCAAACCCTGACCAAGCTGTAGAGAACCAAGAAGCGTGCAGGTGCAGAAACATGTAATGAGAACCAACCAACAAGTGCCAAAAAGGAGAAGGAAACCCTAAACCCTGTATTTCAACTTGGTATCAGCCAGGTCGGGTCGCCGCCGCCAGTACCTCACGCCGCCACCCGATCCGATCGCTGCTGCTGCATTTGCGCGAGCCATCCATCCGCGCGAGCTAGCCATCCATCCGCCCGCTGCTGTTGCTACCGCGTGTTCCATCCAACCGCGCCGCCGCTTCCGATCGCAGCTGCCGCGCGAGCCATCTTCCGCGACCGGCGCCGCGACTTGCTCCGCTACCGTCCCACGCTGTCCCATCCGCGCTGCCGCTGTGATGTCGTCGTCCGCTATGTCCGTCGCCAAAACTGCCGGCACCATCGTCTCTTCCCCCGTCACCCAAACTGCCGGTGCCATCGTCTCTTCCCCCGTCGCCTCGATCCCCGCCGCGCTCGCCATATTGACGATCTCCGTCTGCCTCGGTCGCCACAACTTCATGCTCTAGGGGGCGTCACCAGCACCGTTCTTGCCGGTGCCAACCTCCACGGACACCTCGATGGCACAAAGGCGACACCGGCCAAAACACTCGTTGTCGGCACCGGCGACACTGCTACCACCATCGCCAACCCGGAGTACCACCAATGGTGGGTTCAAGATCAGCGCGTCAAGGGGCTTCTTATCACCTCCATGGATGAGGATATTGCATGCCAACTCATTGGCTGCGAGTCGGCGCATGCGGTGTGGACAGTTGTCGCAGCCATGTTCGGCGCCCAAAGTCGCGCCAATGTCTGCCACATCTGGCGGCAACTTCAGTCGCTGAGGAAGGACGATATGTCTGCCGCGGAATACATGCACAAGATGAAGGCCCTGGCCGAAACTATGGCCGCCGCCGGCTCTTCGATCCGCAATGATGAGCTTATCGGTCACATCCTCACCGGCCTCGGCTCCGCCTACAACTCCATCGCCGCCTTCTTGGGCGTGAGTAACGCACCTATGCCCTACGCCAGTTTTTACTCATTGGTTCTGTCCTTCGAGGCGCTGCAGGCACAACAGAGTGCGGTGGACGGGTGGTCTCCCTTCGCGAACGCCGTGACCTGTTCGGGTTCGTATGGCGCGGGTGGATGCTACGTCTTGAGCTTGCGTTGGTTTTCCCCGAAGAGGAGAGGATGATGCAGCAGAGTAGCGTAAGTATTTCCCTCAGTTTTTGAGAACCAAGGTATCAATCCAGTAGGAGGCCACGCGCAAGCCCCTCGTACCTACACAAAACAAATAGCTCAACGCAACCAACACGATTAGGGGTTGTCAATCCCTTCACGGTCACTTACGAGAGTGAGATCTGATAGAGATGATAGATAATATTTTTTGTATTTTTGGTATAAAGATGCAAAGTAAAATAAAAAGCAAAGTAAAAAAGCAAAGCAATAATAAAGCATAGGAAGATTAATATGATGAGAATAGACCCGGGGGCCATAGATTTCACTGGTGGCTTCTCTCAAAAGCATAAGTATTTTACGGTGGGTGAACGAATTACTCTTGAGCAATTAACAGAATTGAGCATAGTTATGAGAGTATCTAGGTATGATCATGTATATAGGCATCACGTCCGAGACAAGTAGACCGACTCACATGCGCATCTACTACTATTACTCCACTCATCGACTGCTATCCAACATGCATCTAGAGTATTAAGTTAATGAAAACAGAGTAACGCCTTAAGCAAGATGACATGATGTAGAGGAATAAATTCATGCAATATGATAAAAGCCCCATCTTGTTATCCTCGATGGCAATAATACAATACGTGCCTTGCTGCCCCTACTGTCACTAGGAAAGGACACCGCAAGATTGAACCCAAAGCTAAGCACTTCTCCCATTGCAAGAACTACCAATCTAGTTGGCCAAACCAAACGGATAATTCAAAGAGACTTGCAAAGATAACCAATCATACATAAAAGAATTCAGAGAAGATTCAAATATTTCTCATAGATAATCTTGATCATAAACCCACAATTCATCGGTCTCAACAAACACACCGTAAAAAGAAGATTACATCGAATAGATCTCCACAAGAGAGGGGGAGAACATTGTATTGAGATCCAAAAAGAGAGAAGAAGCCATCTAGCTACTAACTATGGACCCGAAGGTCTGAAGTAAACTACTCACACTTCATCGGAGAGGCTATGATGATGATGTAGAAGCCCTCCGTGGTGGATTCCTCTTCCGGCGGGGCACCGGAACAGGCCCCAAGATGGGATCTCGTGGATCTGAGAAAGTTGTGGCGGTGGAATTAGGTTTTTGGCTCCAGATTCGATCGCTCGGGGTACGAGGTATATATAGGAGGAAGAAGTACGTCGGTGGAGCAAAGGGGGCCCACAAGGTGGGGCGCGCCTCCACCCTCGTGGCCGCCTCCCTTCTTTCTTGACGTGGGGTCCAAGTCTCCGGATCATATTCGGTGAGAAAATCACGTGCCGAAGGTTTCATTCCGTTTGGACTTCGTTTGATATTCCGCTTTCTTCAAACACCGAAATAGGCAAAAAAAGCAGCAAACTGGGTTGGGCCTCCAGTTAATAGGTTAGTCCCAAAAGTAATATAAAAGTGGAAAATAAAGCCCAATATGGTCCAAAACAGTAGATAATATAGCATGGAGCAATCAAAATTATAGATACGTTGGAGACGTATCAGTGGACGCGCGCCCTACTCCAATCCCTATCCCTCCACCGGGGGAGGGGCGGCTGATGGACATGGACAACTCGGGCAGAGCCGCCAGGGCGGTAATGGCGGCAACACCGGCGGCCATGACCGCAAAGCTAGTTATACTGGCAATGGCCGGCAAGGTGGAGGAGGCAACGCCGACAACACCGGCAGAGGAGGTGGGCGTCGCAACCGCTGGCGTCCCCGGTGCCAAATTTGCAAGAACTGGGGCCATGAAGCCCACGACTGTCGCAAGCGCTATGATCAGGATCGCAACTCCCGCTCTGCCAACTCGGCCTCCACCAACACCGTCGACTTTCCTTGGGTGCTGGATACCGGGGCTACGGATCACTTGACTAATGATCTTGAGCGCCTCAGTTCACTGAGCGCTATGACGGCAAGGATCAGGTTCAGGTGGCCAATGGTGCAGGTTTGTCTATTTCACACATTGGTCATTTGTGTTTACCCGGTTCATCTCTTAAACTGCGTAACATCCTTCATATTCCACACATCAACCAGAATCTTCTCTCTGTTTATCGTCTTCTTTGTGATAATGACGTGTTTGTTGAATTTCACCGTCGTTTTTTCCTTGTTAAGGACAAAGCAACCAGGCGTGTCATCCTTCACGGTAGAAGTTACGGGGGGTCTATCCGGTCCCCTTCGCTCGTACGTCATCTTCATCATCTCGCCGTGCCTCCCCCGGTGTTCGAGTTTCGTCGTCGCAATGGCATCAACGTCTTGCATCCTACAAATAATGTGCTCACTTCCATTGTTCAGAATCATGAACTTCCGTGTTCTAGTTCAAATAATTCATCGTTACTTTGTGATGCCTGTCAGCATGCTAAGAGTCATCAACTACCTTATTCTACTTTGTTTTAATACATTCAGATGTTTGGGGTCCCGCTCTTGCTTTGTCGGGAGGGTACAAATATTATGTTAGTTTTGTTGATGACTACACGCGCTTCACCTGGATTTATTTGCTTAAACACAAGTCTGATGTTGAGCAAGTTTTCTACAACTTTCAGGCTCATGTCGAACGCATATACGGATTATAAAATCAAGGTTGTTTAGTCCGATCGGGTGGTGAATACCACAAACTCCATCGCTACTTTCAACGCGACGGGCATCTCTCACCGAAAGTGTCATGTCCGCATACCTCTCAGCGGAACGGTATTGCCGAGCGCAAACACCGACATTTGGTCGAGACCCGTCTTGCCTTGCTTGCGCACTCCTCTCTTCCACTTCGGTTTTGGGATGAGGCCTTTCTTACGGCATGTTACCTCATCAACCGTATGCCCACTCCGGTTCTCAACAAGGACACACCTTTGTTCCGTCTGTTTCATGTTCAGCCCAACTACTCCTCCCTTCGGATTTTTGGGTGTGCTTGCTGGCCTAGTGTTCGCAAGTACAATGCCCACAAGCTTAAGTTTCGGTCCAAGATGTGTGTTTTCCTTGGCTATAGTCCTTTGCATAAGGGCTATAAGTGTCTTAACCGTACCTCCAGTCGGATATACATCTCTCCTGATGTTGTTTTCGACGAGACTGTGTTCCCTTACTCTCAATCCAGCATTTCGGTTGATCCTACTTCTCTTGAACATGCACTCACTTTTCCTTCCAATGAACCGGTTCCGGATGTCCATGTCCGTAAATATGACCTGTCCTATTTGTCATCTAACTTGTCTTTTGCAGGTGATATTGCTTTGAGTTCCCCCCAGGTACATGTTGCTGCTCCGACGCCTCCTGATGCGCCCGACGTGCATGTCCCGCCGCCCGAGGCAGGCGCGGCTGCCTCGCCTGATGGCGCGACCGCGGACGCGGCTGGGTCGCCACCCTCGCCCGGTCCGTCGCCCGGGCCGCCACCCTCGTCTGGGCCGGTCCAGCACACCATCGTCTCTCGGCCCGTGTCGCCCCTTGCCGAGGTCCCCTCAGCCGCGACACCCTCGGCCGAGCCCTCGTCGCCATCGTCTTCTCCTACTGGCGATCCAGCTCCGGCGCATGCTATGGTTACATGCCATCGTGACCATACGTGCAAGGAGAAGTCTTACACTGATGGCATGGTTCGGTATGACTCTCGCCGCCGTGCCTTCTTCGTCGCGCTGGTTTCCCATCGCGATGCTCTGGGTTAACCTGCCTGGCATGCCGCCATGTCCGAGGAGTTTGCTGCTTTCCGTCACACTAACACCTGGGTGTTGGTGCCTCGGCCACCTGGTGTTAATATTGTGAGCTGCAAGTGGATTTTCAAAACCAAGCATCGTCCGGATGGGTCTGTTGATAAGCACAAAGCTCGTCTTGTTGCTCGCGGTTTCACTCAACAAAGACGGGATTGACTACGGAGATACTTTTAGCCCGGTGGTGAAGCCTGCCATGGTTCGCTTGGTTTTGTCTCTTGTCGTGTCTCGTGGCTGGAGCCTCCGACAGATTGATGTGAGCAATGCCTTTTTACATGGGTTCTTGGCCGAAGATGTGTACATGCAGCAGCCACCTGGGTTCGAGGATGCCACTTATCCCTCTCATGTCTGCAAACTTCAGCGGACTATTTACAGTCTCAAGCAGTCGCCCCGTGCCTGGTATGCTCGTTTCAGTCAGTGCCTTTCGCAGCTCGGTTTTGTTGCTTCCAGATCAGATGCATCTCTGTTCATCTTCTCCCAGGGTACTATACAGATGTACATGCTGGTGTACGTTGATGATATTGTGATTGCTGGCTCTACCCCCCGCCGTGGTGGATCATCTTGTGCAGACGTTGTCTGTTAGCTTTCCCATCAAAGATTTGGGTCGCCTCGAGTACTTTCTTGGTTTGGAAGCGCCCTTTCATTCAGGGGGCATGACCTTGACGCAGAAAAAGTATGCTTTGGATCTTCTTCATCAGCGTCAACATGGAGAACTGCAAGGCCACTTCCACTCCGCTTGCTACATCCGAGAGTCTCTCACGCCATAGTGGTGCACTCACTGGGTAGAGATGACTCCTTCGGTATCGCAAGGTGGTTGGAGCACTTCAAGATTTGACCCTCACTCGCCACGATATCTCCTTTGCAGTGAACAAAGTGTGTCAGTTCCTGTCTCAGCCAACGGAGGATCATTGGGAAGCAGTCAAGCGTATTCTGAGATATGTCAAATGTACGCTAGACATGGGACTACGGATTCTTAAGTCTAGATTTACTGGAGTGAGTATATTCACCGGTGCAGACTGGGCAGGCTGTGTTGATGATAGGCGCTCCACTGGTGGTTTTGCTATATTTGTTGGACCTAACCTTGTATCTTGGAGTTCGAAGAAGCAACCCACAGTCTCGAGATCAAGCACCGAGATAGAGTATAAGGCATTGGCCAATGGCGCGGCTGAAGCCATTTGGATAGACTTAGTTCTCACAGAGCTTGGAGTCCCATGCAGTGCACTCCTATATTATGGTGTGATAACTTAGGGGCAACTTACCTGACGGCGAATCCAGTGTTTCATGCTCGGATTAAACACATTGAGATTGATTTCCATTGTGTGAGAGAACGAGTAGCTGCTTGTGAACTGGAAGTCAGGTTTATTTCCACAGATGATCTGTTAGCGGATGTATTTACTAAACCCGCTACTACACAGATGCTAGATCGTTTTAGAACCAATCTGAATCTTGTGTGTAGTTCCAGATTGAGGGGCATGTAAAATAGGGTTTAGTATATTGTCCTTGTACACGTATTTGTATACGTATATAATTGTAATTGTGATCATTTATATATTAAGACGTGAGGCTGGATGTCAACCACCCACGCAAAATTCTAAACCGTATGTTTTAACTGTAACATTGCCACTGAGTTAATAAAGTGCTATGAGGCCTTTCCTTAAAATAAAAACCCAGAAAACTGAAGCACGAAAGTCGCGTCACTAGACTTGTCAAAAAAGGTCCCGATACAAACCGGTATTATCAGGTCGTGTTGGACACGTACGCACACGGAACGGGAACTGATATATATATAAATAAATCCGACTCGTGTTGGACAAGGACAGGGTGGATCGGGACCAACCCGCAGCGCGCCCAGCGCTACTTATAAATGGCCTACGTACGTAGTATACCTGAATCGAGCAGCGCAGTCGACGGATCAATCCATGGCAATGGCGTCTGCACTTAGGGCCTGGTCTGACCTCCCGCGAGAGCTCCTACCCATGGTCATGGCCGGCCTCGCTGACCCGGGAGACCTAGCTCGCTTTCGAGCGGTATGCCGCTCATGGCGCTCGGTCCCGTCTCCGCGCAAGCTGCCCGTGATCGTGCTCCCGACCGGCTTCTTGTTGCTCTGCTTGCGCAACGGCTTCCACAGGGTCCACCCCTTCCCGGAGCACGACCGCTGCGTCGGCTCCACCGACAGCTTCCTTGCTATCGACAAGACTGATGATCGGAACAGGCATACCTACAAGCTGCTTAATCCCTGCTCAAAGACGTTGGTGGAACTCCTGGAGCTCGACGAAATCGTTGGCAATGTTGTTTCTGAGTCGTTTGAGATCCACAAGGTGCTCATGCAGTCAGGTCACGATGCCGATGGTCTCATCGCTGTAAGGACCAACAACCGTATTCATCCCATCATCTTACTAAAGCCAGGCAAGGGCGTGTGGTTGCCCCAGCCGCGATCAAAACCCTTCACCCGTATCATCGACGTCGCGTTTCTTGAAGACACATTCTATGCCATCACACAGGATGAGAACCTCCTCTCCTTCAGCGTCGGCTTTGATAGCCAGGGTATACCCATAGTCACCAGCATTAAGCGTGTCATCACAGGCCCAATTGCCAATGTTTTTGCCAAAGAAAAACATGCATCCAGAAAGAGAAGAGGCGACTATATAATCAATGACGGTATGCACTTTGCATATGACGATGAGAGACCTCTCATTGATATCGTCACCATCTGGTACCTTGTCGAGTCGCATGGAAAGCTGCTTATGGTCAGGCGTGAGACTGAGATGCAACATCCTCGCTACATTCACAGTTTAACTCGTAAGGTTGAGGTTTTTGAGGCGGACATCAGTGCAAACAAGTGGGTGTTTGTGTCGAGTGGGCTGCATGGTCGTGCTATTTTTCTCAGCAAACGCTCAAGCAAGTCTGTTCTTGCGGGTGATGAGATAGAAGAGGATGCTATTTATTTTATTGACACGGGCGAAGTGTTTAACATGAAATCCAAGACTACAAGTCCACGGGATAAGTCTGTTGATTTGTGTGCGACATGGTTCTTTTATCCCGGTTACTAGTAGTATTTTATACAGGTTGTTTATCAAAAAAAAAATTATAAGAGCAGAGCACAGTACTATGTGTAATAAAATAAATGTTTTGTCCTATCATTATGTTTGTCCGTGGTGCTAACGCAAATTGCATGCGTACATGTGTATGACGGCTTAGGATATCTTCAATGTCAACCTGTAAATTTTTTCCCGCATCTGTCCGCGTACAGGAGGGCCAGTCTGCGGACATGGATGCGTGAGACCGCCATCCAACCGTAGCAGCATACTTTTCAAACATTGTTTGAACTAAATGAACGAAATTCATTAAACACGACGGATTCATTAAAGTTCGAACATAGTTTACGTAAAAATCAATATTTTGCTCGTTTAACTAATAAAAATTAAAAAATATAATCTTAAACCTTATACCAGACAACCACCTCGACGCGTGGCCGCCCTGCCATGTAGTCGTTGCCGTCCGTGCCGTCATCGTCATCATTCCTCCAGCGATGGAAAGGCGTCGGAGGGCTGCAACGACCTTGTCTGGTGGCTGCTTGTCGCTCCGCCTCCTCCTGTGCAGTGCGCAGGGCCGCCATGGCCAATGCAAACGACACCCGCGGAGTTTTGACGGCAGTCAAGCTCCTACCGACGTTGGTGGAGGAATCACTAAGTAACCACTCCTCGTAGATCTTGGCAAGCTCACCGTCAAGGCGGCAGCGGCACTTGGTAGCCGTCTCTGCGATGGTGATGGAGCGATCAAGGACCCACGCGGGGGTAGATTCCGGATTGT
Organism: Aegilops bicornis; assembly: GCA_021605145.1. NCBI lineage: Eukaryota > Viridiplantae > Streptophyta > Magnoliopsida > Poales > Poaceae > Aegilops > Aegilops bicornis. The sequence goes on from CM038672.1 coordinate 673,904,250, forward strand.
TGTGGACCCATTTTTGTGTCGCGTCGGACTTGGTGAACGCCGATCGAAGAGGACGAAGTGCAGATATGCATCGTCGGTGCACGGATTATATGGGGGCAACTTCTATAGGATCAGCACGTGTGGTGCGATCATGCGATCTGGTTAACTGGACCATTGGATGCAGTTCTTGTGGTACAGATCGAGCATAGTTGGGATTGGTGATGCATTTTGCATTAGAGCCCTTGTACTTGGACATTTTAGTAGTCTAGAAAACAGAATGCGTGCTACCACTCCATATAATAATGTTGTGTATACGCTGCAAGATACTCCCAAATTTTAGTAGTCTGTAGATAGGATAGTTTGCAATACAATAGACGTTGTATTGATGGGGTGCTGGTGCACGTATATACAGGATAAGCCTCTACCTGAACTATGCAGGACTAGGAGGTGGGCCACAACTCCAATATGCATGCAACACAAAATACATACTCAACACTTCGCCAAGAGTCAAGGCCGCCGAGACACAGAGACTGGACCGAAACACCTCGAAAACGGAAGTAGGTAATACCTTAGTCATCACATCAGCAAACTGTTGCGACGTCGGAACGTGGAGAACCCGAACACGGCCAAGGGCAACCTGATCGCGCATGAAGTGAATATTGAGCTCAATATGCTTCGTACGCTGATGGTGCACCAGGTTGGCGGAAAGGTTGACTATGCTGACGTTATCGTAGTAGACAAGAGTGGCCTTGTAAACATCACAAAGCAACTCCTGGAGCAGCTAACGGATCCAAGAGCACTCGGCCACGGCATTAGCCACGGCGCGATACTCTGCCTGGGCGCTGGAGCGGGAGAGCATGGGTTGCCGCTTTGATGACCAAGAGATCAACGAGGGACCAAGGTAGACGTAGTAGGCGGACGTGGAGCGTCGAGTGTCGGGGCAGCCAGCCCAGTTGGCAGCCGAGTAGGCCACGAGGTCGGTGGAGGCGGAGGCCATCAGGTGAGTTCCAAAGACATGGTGCCGCGTATGTAAAGACATGGTGCCGCGTATGTAACAGAGAATACGCTTCACCAGGGTCCAATGGGAGTCACGCGGGGCGTGCATGTGGAGGCACACCTGCTGGACAGCGTACTGCGGGTCGGGTCGAGTCAGCATCACGTACTGTAAAGCACCAACAATGGAGCGATAGAACGCTGCATCGGACGCGAGAGACCCCTACAGAGCAGAGACCTTCGCCTTCGTGTCGACGGGGGTGGGTGTCGGCTTGCAGTTAAGCTTACCGGCACGCTCCAGAAGCTCGTGGGCGTACTTCTACTTATGCAGAAAGAAGCTGTCAGTCCGTCGGACCACCTCGATGCCGAGGAAGTAGTGCAGAGGCCGCAAGTCCTTGAGGGTGAACTCATCACGAAGACGAGCAGTCAGCCGCTGAAGGAGATCAGGGGCGGACGTCGTGAGGATGATGTCGTTGACGTAGAGCAGCAGATATGCAGTGACAGCTCCCTGATGATACACGAAGAGTGAGGCATCAGAGCGAGTGGACCGAAATCCCGAAGACTGCAGGAAGGCTGCAATACGCTAGTACCAAGCCCGAGACGCCTGCTTCAACCCGTAAAGAGAACGGGAGAGCAAGCACACAAAATTTGGGTGCTCGGCGTCGACGAAACCAGTGGGCTGCTCACAGAACACTTGCTTGGCAAGATGGTTGTGCAAGAAGGCGTTGGAGGCATCCAACTAGTGCATAGGCCAGGCGCGCGAGACCGCCAACTGGAGCACGACATGGATCGTGCCCGGTTTAACAACCGGGGCGAAGGTGTCGGTGAAGTCCATGCCCGCGCGCTGCCGAAATCCACGAACCACCCATCGAGTCTTGTAGCGCTCGAGAGAACCGTCCGGGCGGGTCTTGTGGCAAAACACCCACTTGCCAGTGATGATGTTGGCACGAGGGGGTCGCGGAACGAGCTGCCATGTGTGGTTGCACTGTAGGGCGTCGAACTCCTCCTGCATCGCAGCTAGCCAATGGGGATCCCGAAGGGCAGCGCGAGCGGAGGTGGGGATGGGTGATGGCGTCGACGACGAGGCATGATACGTCCATTATGCATCATGCTTTTATGTTAATATTTATTGCATTATGGATTGTTATTACACATTATGACACAATATTTATGCTTATTCTTTCTTATTTTATAGGGATAATTGATTTTATATCCTTAGTTGGGCCTCCCTCATCAAGATTGCCCCTAGTTTGTGAAAACATGTGGTCGTGCCTAACCCACTTCAGCGTGTTGTGCTTTTGCCCTTTGACCATTTGACCATCACTTTAAAAATTTCATAACTAATTCATACTAAATCAGAAAAATGCAAATAAGATATCAAAATGTTTAGAAAAACATCACATCATGTCAATGTCACTTGCATTCATGACAAAAGTGTTGTTAAGTGCCCATTTGAGTTTTAGCTTTTATTGTACCACCATGAACAGTAAAATCTAAAAAAATCAGAAAAAAAATTGGTGAAAAAGAATGACAAATGTTTTAAGTGCTTGTCAACTTTTATCAGGAAATGACATTCATGAAAGTCGTGGCAAAAAAGACAATCAACACTCGAAAATAAATTGTTTTCTTTAAGGAGCAGCACCCAGGTGATCTGGCAATCGATAAGCGTTCTTGCCTAAACTAAACTTGGCAGCTGTTCTTCCCCGCCTCCCCCCTTCGTGGCCTGCTAGTCTGCGTGCTCTGGCGGGTGCGTCCGTCCTCCAGGGGGCTATTAAGGGCGTCCAGCTGCTGCCCTCTATGAGCGGGTAAAGCGGCGCCGAGGAGGAGGAGCAGGAAGAAGCGCCATTTGGAGCTTGGCCGAGAGTTCTTGGCTGCTGCTGCTGTCTGCCGGAGGTCGGCAGGTCGGGTAGCAATGGCGCCGTCGTTCTGGGGGAGGGAGGCGAGGCTGAGCGACGGGGACGGCGGGACGCCGGTGGTGGTCAAGATGGAGAACCCCAACTGGTCGATTTCCGAGATGGAGCAGGAGGCGGGGCTGGCGGCCGGCAAGGCCGGGCGCGGCAAGAACGCGCGCCAGATCACCTGGGTGCTGCTCCTCAAGGCGCACCTCAAGACAATCAATACCAGACACTACTTCGCTCAGTCTTGCCTAAACTAAACTTCTCCCTTCATCTACTAATACAAGGGCACTTCACATTTTTATTTTTATTTTGACCATTAATTTTACCAACAAAATATGTGTTACATGCCATGAAAAATATGCCAATGGATGCACATTTGAAGAAAAAACAATAATATATATTTTTATGACATACAACCCATATTTTTTCATTTTTACTAAATTTCATACGTCTGATTTCAATTTCGCTTCAGATCGTTTTTGTGGCCGTCCGATGTGCACGAATCTCAATGTCTCGAGGGGCCTTTTTTTGTTGGGCTTTCTTTTCATTCGGGTTTCCGGGTCGCCACATGGGTTTTGCTCCTCGACCCGCCTGCTAGGAGAGAAGGTGTGGTATGGAGTGGAGGTCAACGGAGCTCCCCCACCGGGCTCGCCATTAGTAACCACCCGTCGGCTGTTTTTTTGTTTTTTTGCTCAGTGCCTCTGATTTATGTTTCATTCAGGCTCATGGACGTGATTTGTGTTCCTCCTCTGTTTTGTGCGTGATTACCATTCTTCTGCGTTCACGATTGACAAACTAAAAATGGTGAACCACATAATATATGCCCCTTGCAGAACCATACGGGGTAGGATTTTTTCACATGAATAGAGGTTTTTTTGTCAGCAAGGCTTCGAGCAGCTCTCTAAAAACTACTCCCTCCGTTTAGATGTCAGTTCCTTAGTCATCAGTCACTATTTTACAACGTCTAATATGATTCATCATTATATTTTTCAGTCTATCTTTTATTAGATCATTTTTCCAGTATCTTTTATTCATCATTATTATATTAGATCATTTTTCAGTTTGATGTTGTTTAGGTTTTATTTGTATGATCTCTCAGATTTATTTCTTCAGTTATTACTCAATGTTTATTCTTCATTAGTTTTACTAATTCAGATTTCTTCAGTTCAGTTCAGTGGTCTTATTTTAGTCATCCAAAGTCTTCATTTATTCAGTGTTTAAAGTTCAGTTCGGGTTTTCTAGACTTGTTCAGTGTTCTCTTTTTTATTTTGTTCCTCTTTTTCATCATTTGTTTCTCAGATTTCAAGTCATTTTGTCTTTTTTTTTTCAGTTTCGTCATTTTCACTTGGTTTCTTAGTCAGTCTCTTTTCAGTTTTGTCAGTTTAATTTACTGTTCATTTTTCAGTTTTATTTAGTATTCATTTTGTCAGTTTTCAGGTTTTTTTTCAGTTTCATCATTTTCACTTGGTTTCTTAGTTAGTCTCTTTTCAGTTTTCTCAGATTTCAAGTCATCTTTATTTGTGATTTCACTCATTGTATTTCAGTTTAATCAGTTTGTGTTAAGTACTTGTTTAGATTCATTACATAGTCTATCATTTATATCACCGAGAGAAGATTAGTTTTCTCTTTTTGGTTACTGCGTATTTTCTCTTGTGGTACTCATTCATGGTCATTGTTCAGAGTCCAGATGCAAGTTATCTGTAGCTATGTTCAGTTTTCCATCAGTAAAGGTTTTAAGCCTCATGTGATTTTTCTTTCTATCATTGAGAGATCATGACCTCTCTGTTTTCCACAATTGGTCCAGTGTCGATGAACGGTGTGCGTGGCACTGTATGTATATGTTGGTTTAGATAGTTATCTATTTTAAGGTGTTCCCCGGCTGGGTCAAATACCCAACAAATTTGTCAAACAAGTTACCTCATGTGTTACCTTGATTTCTTTTGTCTGTTTGTTTGTCACCATTTTAGCAAATAAACACATACAAGAGTGCTCTCAGCCTCTTTTTCATGCTATACACAACAAATCATGGAGCACAACATGCAACAACGGATATATGGCATTGGTAGAACATTCATTTTCTCTTGCATTCTCTATGTGATAAGAAGGAAATTCACCTCTACAATTATCTTCCATATGTACCCACATCTTCGTACTCTACTTCTCACTTTGCCTTAGTGCTTGCTTTTTGTAAATTCTTCAGTCTAAATTTCACAGTCCTCTTTTTCCTTTTTTACAGATGTTTCTCTAGATGTAAAGCCAAACAATCTAGATGTGCTTTGTTGATATCTTTGGACATAGTACGGACAAGGAGCACATGCAAACGGCTTTGTGCTATTCCCTCCGTCCCACAATATAAGAGCGTTTTTGACACTACATTAGTGTCAAAAACACTCTTATATTATGGAATGGAGGGAATAGATCGAGCATTGGGATTAGTTGTGCATGGAAGATGTCGATTATTGTTGGGTGTACTCAACATCTCAACAAATTTGTTTGCAGATGGAAAATACTATGCCCAAGCATGTCAGTGTTTTTTGGGAGGAGTTTTGCTGCGAGCCAACTAATTGTGAGAGCAAGAAATGTTGTTTTCAACTAGGCGAAAATATAGTAATTTGGGGTGTTTATATCTTTTGGTGTGATGTGTTATTTTCAAAATAAATTTTTGATTCTCCAAGTGTTAGTAGTGTTGTTTTGAAAAGATTGCATTTTTTCTGTGGCCGTTGTACTGTGTGTGCGCCAAAAAGAGGAGCGGTGGTTACCATGCAAACTGGCCAAGAGAATCGAGTTGGGGGATTCAGCCTCCAAAAAGACCTGCCCGTCATAAGGGGGCAAACACAAGAGGTGCGGGACGTGGCAGCGGGCCAGCAAATGGAATTAGACCTAAGCAGAAGAATAAATCAGTCGATTTGTTCTGGGGAGATAGAAAACAAGGGCCGCACACTTGTCATAGTATTATTGGACCAAAAATTCGACTTGGACCCAAATAAAAAACAGACGACTGTTTATTAGTCACTCCCTATTTTTTTGACCAAAATTATTAGTCAATGACACGTAAAACAAAGTGACCTTGCATCTAAAAATGGAGTACTGTCCTCGGTCCAAATTCACCAAAGTCGGGTGAGGCCGGAGCATGTCAGCACGACGCTCTATGCAGATGGTGTGCCAGGCGAGACACTACAAAAAAAGACAAATCCGTAACATTTTAGGCCGAACGAATTTTTTTTCTGTCATACATATGACACTTTTATGACGATAATTGTGACAAAACCCGGTATCATCATAGATGTGGTGGGCTCCTACTTCTATGACAAAAAATCATGACAGGAAATGGGCTTTTCGTCCTGGAAGGGCCGGAGACTCAGCTGCATAACATTCTTTGGGTCATCCATGACGGAAAAACTGTGGTAGAAGCGAGGGGGGGGGGGATTTCGGGGAGCTCCCGGTTACGGTGGGAGGTCGGGGGCCGAGCGATGCGCGTTTCTCTCCTACATGTACGTGTGTGTGTGCGAGGCGTTGGCTCTAACTGAACCCGAGAGAGGCGTTGGGCTCTAATCGAACCCGGTGCGACAGACCGCAGTTACGCATCTTCGAACCCGAGCGATCGATCGATGGCTGTTAATCGAACCCGATCGGCGACATTTCGCCATCGCCGCTAATCAAGCCGATCGATGCTGTCTCGGATGAACAAAGGAGCGCTATGGGGAGGGGGTTGGATGAATAGTGAGCGGTGGCGTTGCCTCTGGATGAACAGGACCCGTGGTGTGGTGGAGGGCTGGATGAACAGAGACGGTGGAGGGGTGCCCGTGGAGGTGGTTGAACAGGATCCCATGATGTGGAGGGCTGGATGAGCGATGAGACGGTGGAGGGTGGTTGAACAAGAGCCGGTGGAGAAGCGCGGTGGAGGCTGGATGAACAGGAGCCCGTGGAGGCCGGAGGAGGTCGACGGTAGCCCGTGGAGGCCGGAGGAGGTCGACGGTGGAGATGAACAGTATCCCGTGGAGTCCTGCTTTTGCGGTACGCCACACCTCCCGGCGAACAGGACCCCGTTTTGACCGTAGCGCTCCAACACAAGTCTGTTTCGTCTGCTTTTGCGGCACGCCACACCCTCCCGATCAACAGACCCCTGCTTCGACCGTAGGAGGTCCGCTTTGTTTGTTTTGCGGCACGCCACACCCTCCCGATCAATGAACCCCCTGCTTCACCGTAAGAGGTCTGTTTCTCCGTTATGCGCAGACCCCTCCCGATCAACAGGACCCTGCTCAACGTGGGAGGTCTGTTTCCTCCGTTGTGCGGTACGTCAGCCTTGTTTCCATCGCATGTTCCGGCCCAAACCTCCCGGCGAACACGACCACGCATTCCGTTCCGACCCAGCCGGTTGGCTCCCACGCGTTCCGTTGCCTCCCGATGAACACGATGCATTCTGTTGCCTCCCCATGAACACGACGCATTCCGTTGCCTCCCCATGAACACGATGACGACGTTGTTTCTCTGTTCCGACCCAGCCATGTCCACGAGCCCTGGCTGTACGTATGCATGAGTAGGCGTTCGAGACCCCGCCCGTATGTACACATATGTGGCCGTATTTTCTTTCTTGCACCACGGCGTCAGACGACGTGCGTGTACATGCTACGCGGCGCCTCTACTATTTACACGTGCGCGCCTCTACATCGACCAGTATGTACGTAGACGTTCGCGACCAGAATGACAACGCTAAGTACGCTTCGACCAGGTGGGTCCCGACTGTCAGGCACTTCCTTCTGTGCGAAGATGTAGCTGGTGGGTCCCAGTAGTCAGGGAGGCGAATCGTTTTTTTTTTGCCCGGACGCACTTCCTTGCGTGCGAAGGTTGTTGGGGAACGTTGCAGAAAATTAAAAATTTTCCTACAGTTTCACCAAGATCCATCTATGAGTTCATCTAGCAACGAGTCATGGGAGAGTGATTGCATCTACATACCACTTGTAGATCGCGTATGGAAGCTGTTCAATGGAACGGGATGACGGAGTCGCATCGCCGTGATTCAGATCACCAATGACCTAGTGCTGAACGGACATCACCTCCGCTGCTCAACACATGTACGGAGCGGATGACGCCTCCTCCTTCTTGATCCAGCAAGGGGAAGGAGAGGTTGATGATGATCCAGCAGACGACGGCGTGATGGTGGATGCAGCAGAACTCCGGCAGGCTTCGCTAAGCAACTACGGGAGGAGGAGGAGGTGTTGCAGGGAGGAGGGAGGCGCCAGGGCTTATGGGTGCGGCCACCCCTCCCTCCCCTCCCTTTATATAGGTGCACGAGAGGGGGGGAGGGCGCAGCCTTGCCCCTTCCTCCAAGGAACGGGTGCAGCAAAGAAGGGGGGAGGAGTCCATCCTCCCCAAGGCACCTCGGAGGTGCCTTCCCCCTTTAGGACTCTCCCCTCCCCAAGTCTCCTTGGCGCATGGGCCTCTTCGGGCTGGTGCCCTTGGCCCATATAGGCCAAGGCGCACCCTACAGCCCATGTGGCCCCCGGGCAGGTGGACCCCGGTGGACCCCAGGTGGACCCCGGACCCCTTTCGCACTCCCAGACAATACCGATAAAGTGCGAAACTTTTCCGCGACCAAAATAAGACTTCCCATATATAAATCTTTACCTCCGGACCATTCCTAACTCCTCGTGATGTCCGGGATCTCATCCGGGACTCCAAACAATATTCGGTTTGCTGCATACTCATATTCATACAACCCTAGCGCCACCGAACCTTATGTGTAGACCCTACGGGTTCGGGAGACATGCAGACTTGACCGAGACGGCTCTCGGGCAATAACCAACAAATGGATCTGGATACCCATGTTGGCTCCTACATGCTCCTCGATGATATCATCGGATGAACCACGATGTCGAGGATTCAATCAACCCGTGATACTATTCCCTTTGTCAATCGGTATTTTACTTGCCCGAGATTCGATCGTCGGTATCCCAATACCTCGCTCAATCTCGTTGTCGGCAAGTCACTTTACTCGCATCAGTAATGCATGATCCCGTGACAAAACACTTGGTCACTTTGAGCTCATTATGATGATGCACTACCGAGTGGGCCCAGTGATACCTCTCCGTCATACGGAGTGACAAATCCTAGTCTCGATCCGTGTCAACCCAACAGACACTTTTTGGAGATACCTGTAATGCACCTTTATAGTCACCCAGTTACGTTGTGACGCTTGGTACACCCAAAGCACTCCTACGGTATCCGGGAGTTACACGATCTCATGGTCTAAGGAAGAGATACTTGACATTGGAAAAGCTCTAGCAAAACGAACTACACGATCTTGTGCTATGCTTAGGATTGGGTCTTGTCCATCACATCATTCTCCTAATGATGTGATCCCGTTATCAATGACATCCAATGTCCATAGTCAGGAAACCATGACTATCTGTTGATCAACGAGCTAGTCAACTAGAGGCTCACTAGGGACATTTTGTGGTCTATGTATTCACACGTGTATTACGATTTCTGGATAATAAAATTATAGCATGGATAAAAGACAATTATCATGAACAAGGAAATATAATAATAATACTTTTATTATTACCTCTAGGGCATATTTCCAACAGTCTCCCACTTGCACTAGAGTCAATAATCTAGTTACATTGTGATGAATCGAACACCCATAGAGTTCTGGTGTTGATCATGTTTTGCTCGCGGAAGAGGTTTAGTCAACGGATCTGCGACATTCAGATCCGTATACACTTTGCAAATTTCTATGTCTCCATCTTGAACATTTTCACGAATGGAGTTGAAGCGACGCTTGATGTGCCTGGTCTTCTTGTGAAACCTGGGCTCCTTGGCAAGTGCAATAGCTCAGGTGTTGTCACAGAAGAGTTTGATCGGCTCCGACGCATTGGGTATGACTCCTAGGTCGGTGATGAACTCCTTCACCCAAATTGCTTCATGCGCTGCCTCCGAGGCTGCCATGTACTCCGCTTCACATGTAGATCCCGCCACGACGCTCGCTTGCGTACTGCACCAGCTACCATCGCTTCCACCATTCAACATATACACGTATCCGGTTTGTGACTTTGAGTCATCCAGATGCATGGTCGAAGCTAGCGCCGACGTAACCCTTTACTGACGAGCTCTTCGTCACCTCCATAAACGAGAAACATGTCCTTTGTCCTTTCGTGTACTTCAGGATATTCTTGATCATTGCCCAGTTGTTCCTTGCCGGGATTACTTTGGTACCTTTCTACCAAACTTACGGCAAGGTTTACATCAGGTCTGGTACACAGCATGGCATACATAATAGGTCCTATGGCTGAGGCATAGGGGATGACACTCATCTCTTCTTTATCTTTTGCCGTGGTCGGGCATTGAGCCGAGCTCAATTTCACACCTTGCAAAACAGGCAAGAACCCTTTCTTGGACTGATCCATTTTGAACTTCTTCAAAATCTTATCAAGGTATGTGCTTTGTGAAAGATCTATGAGGCGCCTCGATCTATCCCTATAGATTTTGATGCCTAATATGTAAGCAGCTTCTCCAAGGTCCTTCATTGAAAAACTCTTATTCAAGTAGGCCTTAATGTTGTCCAAAAGTTCTATATCATTTCCCATCAAAAGTATGTCATCTACATATAATATGAGAAATGCTACAGAGCTCCCACTCACTTTCTTGTAAACGCAGGCTTCTCCATAAGTCTCAAGATAAACCCAAACGCTTTGATCATCTCATCAAAGTGAATGTTCCAACTCCGAGATGCTTGCACCAGCCCATAAATGGATCATGGAGCTTGCATACCTTGTTAGCATTCTTAGGATCGACAAAACCTTCCGGCTGCATCATATACAGCTCTTCCTTAAGGTAACCATTAAGGAATGCCGCTTTTGACGTCCATCCGCCATATATCTCATAATCATAGTATGCGCCAATTGCTAACATGATTCGGACGGACTTAAGCTTCGCCACGGAGAGAAAGTCTCATCGTAGTCAATCCCTTGAACTTGTCGATAACCCTTAGCGACAAGTCGAGCTTTATAGATGGTAACATTACCATCCGTGTCCGCCTTCTTCTTAAAGATCCATTTGTTTTCTATCGTCACGATCATCGGGCAAGTCTGCCAAAGTCCATACTTTGTTTTCATACATGGATCCTATCTCGGATTGCATGGCTTCAAGCCATTTGTTGGAAGCTGGGCCCGCCATTGCTTCTTCATAGTTCAAGGTTCACCGTTGTCTAACAACATGATTTCCGGTGACAGGGTTGCCGTACCACTCACGGTGTGGAACGTGGTCCTAGTGGACCCACGGTTCAAGAGCAACTTCATCCGAAGTACCTTGATCATCATCATTAATTTCCTCTCCACCGGTGTAGGCACCACAGAACATTTTCCCGAGCTGCACTACTTTCCGGTTCAAGAGGTAGTACTTCATCGAAGTTCTACTTTCCTCCCACTTACTCCTTTCGAGAGAAACTCTTTTCCGTAAAGGATCCGTTCTTGGCAACAAAGATCTTGCCTTCGGATCTAAGGTAGAAGGTATACCCAATGGTTTCCTTAGGGTATCCTATGAAGACGCATTTTCCGACTTGGGTTCGAGCTTTTCAGTTGAAGTTTCTTGAGATAAGCATCGCATCCCCAAACTTTTAGAAACGATAGCTTAGGTTTCTTCCCAAACCATAATTCATACGGTGTCGTCTCAACGGATTTAGACGGTGCCCTATTTAAAGTGAATGTAGTTGTCTCTAGAGCGTATCCCCAAAATGATAGCGGTAAATCAGTAAGGGACATCATAGATCGCACCATATCCACTAGAGTGCGATTACGACGTTCTGACACACCGTTACACTGAGGTGTTCCAGGCGGCGTGAGTTGTGAAACGATTCCATATTTCCTTAAGTGTGTACCAAATTCGTTACTTAAATATTCTCCTCCGCGATCTGATCGCAACAATTTTATCTTTCGGTCACGTTGATTCTCTACTTCATTATGAAATTCCTTGAACTTTTCAAAGGTCTCAGACTTGTGTTTCATCAAGTAGACATACCCATATCTACTCATGTCATCAGTGAGAGTGAGAACATAACGATATCCTCCATGAGCCTCAACACTCATTGGACCGCACACATCGGTATGTATGATTTCCAATAAGTTGGTTGCTCGCCCATTGTTCCGAGAACGGAGTCTTGGTCATCTTGCCCATGAGGCATGGTTCGCATGTGTCAAATGATTCATAATCGAGAGACTCTAAAAGTCCATCAGCATGGAGCTTCTTCATGCGCTTGACACCAATGTGACCAAGGCGGTAGTGCCACAAGTATGTGGGACTATCGTTATCAACTTTACATCTTTTAGTATTCACACTATGAACATGTGTAACATTACGTTCGAGATTCATTAAGAATAAACCATTGACCATCGGAGCATGACCATAAAACATTTCTCTCATATAAATAGAACAACCATTATTCTCGGATTTAAATGAGTAGCCATCTCGTATTAAACGAGATCCTGATATAATGTTCATGCTCAAACTTGGCACTAAATAACAATTATTGAGGTTTAAAACTAATCCCGTAGGTAAATGTAGAGGTAGCGTGTCGACGGCGATCACATCGACCTTGGAACCATTCCCGACGCGTATCGTCACCTCGTCCTTCGCTAGTCTCCGTTTATTCCGCAGCTCCTGCTGTGAGTTACATATATGAGCAACGGCACCGGTATCAAATACCTGTGAGTTACTACGAGTAATCGGTAAGGTACACATCAATTACATGTATATCAAATATACCTTTAGTGTTGCCGGCCTTCTTGTCTCGCTAAGTATTTGGGGCAGTTCCGCTTCCAAAGTGACCCTTCCCTTTGCAATAAAAGCACTCAGGCCTCGTGCTTGGGTCCATTCTTTGACTTCTTCCCGGCAATCGGCTTCCCGGGCGCCGCAACATCCTTGCCGTCCTTCTTGAAGTTCTTCTTTCCCTTGCCCTTCTTGAACTTAGTGGTTTTATTGACCATCAACACTTGATGCTCCTTCTTGATTTCTACCTCTGCCGACTTCAAAGATTGAAAATACTTCAGAATAGTTTTCACCATCCTCGCATATTGTAGTTCATCACAAAGCTCTTGTAGCTTGGTGGAGCGATCAAGGATTCTGTCAATGACCGCCTCGTCTGGGAGGTTAATGTCCAGTGGGACAAAGCGGTTGTGCAACCTGGACATTTTCAAGATGTGCTCACCGATGTAACTATTTTCCTCCATCTTACAACTGTAGAACTTGTCGGAGACTTCATATCTCTCGACCCGGCATGAGCTTGGAAAACCATTTTCAGCTCCTCGAACATCTCATATGCTCCGTGTTGCTCAAAACGCTTTTGGAGCCCCGGTTCTAAGTCAGAAGCATGCCGCATCGAACGAGGGAGTAATCATCAAGACGAGACTGCCAAGCATTCATAATGTCTTGGTTCTTCGGGATGGGTGCATCACCTAGCGGTGCTTCTAGGACATATTGTTTCTTGGCTGCTATGAGGATGATCTCGGGTTCCGGACCCAGTCCGAATAGTTGCTTCCATCGTCTTTCAGATTGGTTTTCTCGAGGAACGCGTTGAAGTTCATGGTGACATGAGTGTTGGCCATTTGATCTACAAGACATATTTTGCAAAGACTTTAGACTAAGTTCATGATCATTAACTTCATCTAATCAAATTGTTTAATGAACTCCCACTCAGATTTGACATCCTCTAGTCATCTAAGTGTTACATGATCCGAGTCGACTAGGCCGTGTCCGATCATCACGTGAGACGGACTAGTCATCGTCGGTGAACATCTCCATGTTGATCGTATCTTCCATACGACTCATTTTCGACCTTTCGGTCTCTTGTGTTCCGAGGCCATGTCTGTACATGCTAGGCTCGCTGGTTAACCCTAAGTGTTTATGCATGTGTAAAACTGTCTTACACCCGTTGTATGTGAACGTAAGGATCTATCACACCCGATCATCACGTGGTGCTTCAAACGCATTTAACTTTAGCAACGGTGCACGCTTAGGGGAACACTTTCTTGAAATTATTATAAGGGATCATCTTATTTACTACCGTCATTCTAAGTAAACAAGATGCATAAAACATAATAAACATCACATGTAATTATATAAAGTAGTGACATGATATGGCCAATATCATATAGCTCCTTTGATCTTCATCTTCGGGGCTCCATGATCATCTTGTCATCGGCATGACACCATGATCTCCATCATCATGATCTCCATCATCGTGTCTCCATGAAGTTGCTCGCCAACTATTACTTCTACTACTATGGCTAACACGTTTAGCAATAAAGTAAAGTAATTTACATGGCGTTCAATCAATGACTCGCAGGTCATACAATAATTAAGACAACTCCTATGGCTCTTGCCGGTTGTCATACTCATCGACATGCAAGTCATGATTCCTATTACAAGAACATGATCTCATACATCACAATATATCATTCATCATTCATCACAACTTCTGGCCATATCACATCACATGACAATTGCTGCAAAAACAAGTTAGACGCCCTCTAATTGTTGTTGCATCTTTACGTGGCTGCAATTGGGTTCTAGCAAGAACGCTTTCTTACCTACGAATAACCACAACATGATTTTGTCAACTTCTATTTACCCTTCATAAGGACCCTTTTCATCTAATCCGCTCCAACTAAAGTAGGAGAGACAGACACCCGCTAGCCACCTTATGCAACTAGTGCATGTCAGTCGGTGGAACCTGTCTCACGTAAGCATACGTGTAAGGTCGGTCCGGGCCGCTTCATCCCACAATACCGCTGAAGCAAGAAAAGACTAGTAGCGGCAAGCAAGTTGACAAAATCTACGCCCACAACAAAATTGTGTTCTACTCGTGCAATAGAGAACTACGCATAGACCTAGCTCATGATGCCACTGTTGGGGAACGTTGCAGAATATTAAAATTTTTCCTACGGTTTCACCAAGATCCATCTATGAGTTCATCTAGCAACGAGTCATGAGAGAGTGGTTGCATCTACATACCACGTGTAGATCGCATGAAGCGCTCAATGGAATGGGGATGATGGAGTCGCATCGCCGTGATTCAGATCACCGATGACCTAGTGCTGAACGGACAGCACCTCCGCTGCTCAACACACGACGGAGCGGATGACGCCTCCTCCTTCTTGATCCAGCAAGGGGAAGGAGAGGTTGATGATGATCCAGCAGCACGACGGCGTGATGGTGGATGCAGCAGAAGTCCGGCAGGCTTTGCTAAGCAACCACGGGAGGAGGAGGAGGTGTTGCAGGAGGAGGGAGGCGCCAGTGGCTTATGGGTGCGGCCACCCTCCCTCCCTCCCTTTATATAGGTGCAAGAGAGGGGAGGGCGAGCCTTGCCCTTCCTCCAAGGAAGGGGTGCGGCAAAGAAGGGGGAGGAGTCCATCCTCCCAAGGCACCTCGGAGGTGCCTTCCCCTTTAGGACTCTCCTCCCAAGTCTCCTTGGCGCATGGGCCTCTTCGGCTGGTGCCCTTGGCCCATATAGGCCAAGGCGCACCCCTACAGCCCATGTGGCCCCCGGGCAGGTGGACCCCGGTGGACCCCGGACCCCTTTCGCACTCCCAGACGATACCGATAAAGTGCGTAAACTTTTCCGGCGACCAAAATAAGACTTCCCATATATAAATATTTACCTCCGGACCATTCCGAACTCCTCGTGACGTCCG
Source organism: Aegilops bicornis (assembly GCA_021605145.1). Lineage (NCBI taxonomy): Eukaryota > Viridiplantae > Streptophyta > Magnoliopsida > Poales > Poaceae > Aegilops > Aegilops bicornis. Next base: position 673,919,806 of record CM038672.1, read on the forward strand.
GGATCTCATCTGGGACTCAACAACATACGGTTTGCTGCATACTCATATTCATACAACCCTAGCGCCACCGAACCTTATGTGTAGACCCTACGGGTTCGGGAGACATGCGACATGACCGAGACGGCTCTCGGCAATAACCAACAGCGGATCTGGATACCCATGTTGGCTCTACATGCTCCTCGATGATATCATCGGATGAACCACGATGTCGAGGATTCAATCAACCCCAGATACTATTCCCTTTGTCAATCGGTATTTTACTTGCCCGAGATTCGATCGTCGGTATCCCAATACCTGCTCAATCTCGCTGTCGGCAAGTCACTTTACTCAGATCGTAATGCATGATCCCGTGACCAAACACTTGGTCACTTTGAGCTCATTATGATGATGCACTACCGAAAGTGGGCCCAAGTGATACCTCTCCGCCATAATGGAGTAACAAATCCCAGCCTCGATCCGTGTCAACCCAATGTACACTTTTGGAGATACCTGTAATGCACCTTTATAGTCACCCGATTACGCCAGGACGCTTTGGTACACCCAAAGCACTCCTACGGTATCCGGGAGTTACACGATCTCATGGTCTAAGGAAGAGATACTTGACATTGGAAAAGCTCTAGCAAAACGAACTACACGATCTTGTGCTATGCTTAGGATTGTCTTGTCCATCACATCATTCTCCTAATGATGTGATCCCGTTATCAATGGCATCCAATGTCCATAGTCAGGAAACCATGACTATTTGTTGATCAACGAGCTAGTCAACTAGAGGCTCACTAGGGACATTTTGTGGTCTATGTATTCACACGTGTATTACGATTTCCGGATAATACAATTATAGCATGAATAAAAGACAATTATCATGAACAAGGAAATATAATAATAATACTTTTATTATTGCCTCTAGGGCATATTTCCAACAAAGGTGTAGCTGGTGGGTCCCAGCAGTCAGGGGGAAACATTTTTTTCGTGAAATACGGTGGCCAGTCCGGTGGGTCCCCGCTGTCAGGTGGAGGAATAATTATTTTGCACGTATTAAGGAGGCACTTCCTTGCTGCGGCCGTGGACCCAGCTGTCAGCCTCTCCACGCATGATCCCACGCCCGATGGAAGCCGCCTTGACCACGCTGACCACGCCGCCAAGAGCACTGTATAAAGTGGACGACGGCGAGGCCTAGGAAGGGGACGACGCGAGCCGGGAAGACGCGCAAAGGATGCCCATGCATAGAGGAGTACGAGGGTTCATCGCTTCGCTGCGGGCGTGAGGTTGTCGCCGCCGCAGAATAACAGGTGTGGGTCAAGAGAGGGATGGCCCGGACAGCGGTGGGAGTAGTAGGGGCGATGAGGCCTCCGCCAGATCGCAACCGGCCCACGGGAGGCAGGAGCACGAGGCACGACCGGCGCTGGTTTGGGCGGCTAGAGCAAGAAGACCAGAGGTTGAAGAAGCACTACGGCCGTTGGATGGACATCGTACGGTCACTGGAGCTAGAATCGTGCATATTGACTAAGTTGACAAAGCCCTCCGTCCCCGTTAACTTAGTAGGCCCACAAGTCAGCCTCGCCACTATACCGGGTCCCAGCCAATGTGGGAGTATTCATTTTTTTGTGCGTAATAAGGAGGCACTTCCTTGCGCGAAGATATAGTCAGGGTCTGAGCTGTCAGCAGCGGTAACGTTTTTTTCGCAAAATACAGAGGCCCTTTCGGTGGGTCCCTGATGTCAGATGGAGGAATCATTATTTTGCGCGTAATAAGGAGTCATTTCCTTGCGTGCAGCCATGGACCCAGGTGTCGGCCTCTCCATGTACAGTCCACTTCAGATGCATGTCGGTCATTGACCACGTTGACCAGGCCGCGCCGAGAGCACCAGGGCGGTGGACGACGGCGAGGCCTAGGAAGGGAACGACACGGAGGCAGGGAAGACTCGGCAGTTGTTTCCCACGCGGAGGGCAGCAGAGCCGGCCGCGGGGAGGAGGGAGCAGGCAGTCCCGCCGGCGCTTGTTTAAGCGGCTGGAGCAGGAAGAGCAGAGATTGAAGAAGCACGACGGCCGTTGGATGGACATCGTACGATCACTGGAGCTAGAATCGCTCATATTGACTAAGTTGACAAAGCCCTCCGTCCCCATCAACTTAGTAGGCCCACAAGTCAGCCTCCCACCATGGTGGGTCCTAGCTAGCAGGGGAGTATTCATTTTTCTGTGCGTAATAAGGAGGCACTTCCGGTGGGTCCGAGCTGACAGCGGGGGAACTTTTTTCGTGAAATACAGTGGTCCGTCCGGTGGGTCCCAGCAGTCAGGGGCAAACGTTTTTTTCGTGAAATACGATGGCCCGTCCGGTGGGTCCCAGCAGTCAGGGGGAAACGTTTTTTCCGTGAAATACCGGTGGCCCATCCGGTGGGTCCCTGCTGTCAGGTGGAGGAATAATTATTTTGCGTGTAATAAGGAGGCACTTCCTTGCGGCTGCCGTGGACCCACTGCCGCCTCCACGCACAAAGATTTCTTCCGATGGAAGTCGGTCGTTGACCACATTGACCACACCGCGCCGAGAGCACCACGGCGGTGGACGACGGCGAGGCCTAGGAAGGGGACGACGCGGAGCCGGGGAAGACGCGGCAGTGGATGCCCATGCGGAGAGGAGTACGAGGATTCACTGGTTCGGCTGCGCTGTGAGGCTGTCGTCGCCGCAGAATAACAGGGGGAGTGGGTGAGTGGAGGGATGACCTGGCCAGCGGTGGTAGTAGTATGGGGACGGTGAGGCCTCCGCGACAGCACAGCCGGCCACGGGAAGCAGGAGGATGCGGCACGACTGGCGCTGCTTTGGGCGGCTGGGGCAAGAAGACAAGAGGTTGAAGAAGCACTACGGCCGTTGGATGGACATCGTTGACCACGCCGCACCGAGAGCACCAGGGCGGTGGACGACGGCGAGGTGTAGGACCTTGAAGTATGTCTAGAGGGGGGTGATTAGACTACTTGACCAATTAAAAACTTGACCTTTTCCCAATTTTAAAGTTTGGCAGATTTTAGCTATTTTAGGACAAGTCAAGCAATCATCACACAATTCAAGCAAGCATGCAATGAGTATATTGGCAGCGGAAATTAAAGCATGCAACTTGCAAGTGGCTATCGTACCTCCACGTTGATGGAGACTTCAACCCACGAAGGGTAACGGTTGCATGAGTCCATGGAGGGCTCCACCCACGAAGGGTCCACGAAGTAGCAACCTTGTCTATCCCACCATGGCCGTCGCCCACGAAGGAATTGCCTCACTAGCGGTAGATCTTCACGAAGTAGGCGATCTCCTTGCCCTTACAAACTCCTTGGTTCAACTCCACAATCTTTTCGGAGGCTCCCAAGTGACACTCTAGCCAATCTAGGAGACACCACTCTCCAAGAAGTAACAAATGGTGTGTTGATGATGAACTCCTTGCTCTTGTGCTTCAAATGATAGTCTCCCGAACACTCAACTCTCTGTCATAGGATTTGGATCTGGTGGAAAGAGGGTTTGAGTGGAAAGCAACTTGGGGAAGGCTAGAGATCAAGATTCATATGGTAGGAATGGAATATCTTGGCCTCAACACATGAGTAGGTGGTTCTCTCAGAAATGGTAAGTTGGAAGTGTAGGTTCAGTCTGATAGCTCTCTCCACGAATGAAGAGGAGGTGGAGGGGTATATATAGCCTCCACAAAAAATCTAACCGTTACACACAATTTACCAAACTCGGTGGGACCGAATAATAAAACCCGGTCGGACCGATTTAGTAAACCTAGTGACCGTTAGTGATTTTCGGTGGGACTGACATGCATCTCGGTGAGACCGATATGGTTAGGGTTAGGGCATAACGTAATCTCGGTGAGACCGGTTACACAAACTCGGTGAGACCGATTTTGGTAATTAGCTAACCAGAGAGTTGGTCAGGTAAACTCGGTGGGACCGATTTGCTCTTTCGGTGAGACCGAAATGTTACAAAAAGGAAACAGAGAGTTTACATTGCAATCTCGGTGGGACCGATCGCTCACTTCGGTTGGACCGAAACATTACGAAGGGAAACAGAGAGATTGCAACCCCATCTCGGTGAGACCGAGATCCCTATCGGTAAGATCGATTTGCTTAGGGTTTGTGGCAGTGGCTATGACTTTTGGAATCAGTGGCGCTGGATAGAAAGAATCGGTGTGACCGATTTTGGCTTTAGGTTTAGGTCATTTGTGGATGTGGGAAAGTAGTTGAGGGTTTTGGAGCATATCACTAAGCACATGAAGCAAAAGGCTCATTAAGCAACACCTCATCCCTTCTTGATAGTATTGGCTTTTCCTATAGACTCAATGTGATCTTGGATCACTAAAATGTAAAATGAAGAGTCTTGAGCTTTTGAGCTTGAGCCAATCCTTTGTCCTTAGTATTTTGAGGATCCACTTTCATCATCCATGCCATGCCATTCATTGAGCTTTCCTGAAATAATAGTCTTGGAATAGAATTAGCTCAATGAGCTATATGTTGTTTTGAATTACCAAAACCACCTAGGGATAGTTGCACTTTCAATCTCCCCCTTTTTGGTAATTGATGACAACATATAGATCAAAGCTTCGACAAAAGATAATAAGATTTAAATAACATCGTCGCTTTGAGAAGTATGTGATAAGCAAGAGCTCCCCCTTAATTTGTGCATAGTTTTAGATTTGCTTTGGACTGCAAATGCACAATGAATTAGGCTCATGGGTTACTCTTCCATGTCACATAAATCTTGGTGGAGCGCTCAAAATAATAAACAATGAATACATGCACTCATCACGAAGCATAGTGAGTGATCACATAAGATAGATAGGATAATATCAAGCATGCATAAGTGTAGCTTATGATCAAACACATGATCATCAATGTCTCACAAGCATAGTATCTCAACCAAAAAGCAAACAAAGTTAGAAAAACCACCAAATAAGGCAAGAGAGAACAAAAGAAACACTCTCTCTCTCTCTCGAAGCCTATGATCTATACATTTTTCTCCCCCTTTGGCAACAAGTTACCAAAAAGTTCATAGAAAATGCATAGTGCTAGATCGACTCTCAGGCTTGATCTTCTGGTGGTGGTGTAGAGATGGCTCCTTGGACGAAGACTTCAGTTGATGTAGATGGAGCTAGAGCTGATGTAGATGCTGGAGCTGGTGGCACTGCGGCTGTAGCTGGTGCAGACGAAGTTGCTCTTGTGTCAGAAACTGGCACAACTGATGTCCTCTGGGCTCTAGGCACTCTGGCAAACACATTGGTTGTAGTCTTGCTCTTCCTCTCCTGCATATCATCTTGTAGTTGCTCCATCGCATGACATCAATCTCGCCATTACCTTGACATCTAGATCATAGAATTTTTGTTCTATGATTCTCTCCATGCTCTCCTGATTTGGAGTTAGGGTGGCCAATCCCTTCTCAATCCTCAGAGTTGATGCTATTAAGTAACCAAGCTGCTCCTGCTTGTTCTTCAAGAAATACTCAGATGCCTCCTCTTGAGTTGGCATCTTGGCAGCCTTCTCCCTCTTTGCCTTCTCCTTCTTCTCCTAAGCTTAAACTGATTGTGGATCATCTTCATTCATGACAACCTCATTGTCCTCAAAGTCTGCATAAAGTGGAAAGTGTTCCTTATCCAACTGATATTTTCATGTGCCCATCTTTGAGTTTATCAATTCTTGAATCTAAGGTGCATATCCACAGCTCCTCTTCTGATCTGCTGCAGTCCTCTTGATAGTTTCAATGATCAGGCTCATGACTTTAAACTTTTGTGGCACATCAAACACATGCAACATGTTGATGGCATGCCCTTTGATCATGTTATGGTCACCTGACTTGGGCAACAAGGTGTGCCTCAGAATCCAATTTATGGTTGGCAACCCTGACAGCAGAAAGTGAACTGATCCAAACTTGTGAGTTGCTAATGCCTTGTTTGGAATTTCCTTGTACATGTGAGCCATTGAATTGTGATCCTTTTTCTTCTTGGCATAAATGTCCAGATCATCCTCATTTTCCTCTGGGGCATTTATCAGCTTTGCCCACTCCTCAACTGTTGACTGGTACCTTGTACCTTCAGACATCCAAACAATTGTTCCATCTGGGTAAAAATGTGATGTGGAGTAGAACTGCATGATAAGTTCATCATTCCAATTTGTGAGCTTTTGCCCAACAAAATCTTCAACTCCACAAGCAATAAAGCTATCTTGCACTCCAGGATAGTGCTCTGTGGTGACCGGTTTTCCGGGCATTAACTTCCAGAAAATGGCCGTCGTGCTCACCAGCCCCAGGATTACTGTTAGCTGATGATGCACCAACTTGATACAGGAATTCCAAGCAAAAGACAGAAAAAAAAATGTGGTACAAGACCATTTTGGTCTGTGAGTACAACAAATGATTTCTAGTGGTCGATGGCGGAAGCGGTTGTGGATCATCCGTGTCTATGGGACTCCATTTCCCACGGGAACAGCTGACCAGGTTAACTCCTATCTTCGCGAGGCTGCTATCGTCGTTGCTTGGTTCCGGGGCTGACTCCGCAACACTCCTCTCCAAGCAGGAAATCTGGCCAAGACAATAGCCAGGGACAAGCCAGTGAGTACTTTGAATGTACTCGCAAACATTATGAACACGGGTATAATATAGCAACCGATAATCATGCTCTTGAAAATATACTATGATCACAACGTCAGTCACAAAAATAAAAATCCTTGATGCATGCAGGCAGGTTATTAATATGTAACAATGAATATGTAATGACAGGTAGGAATAAAATGCACCATTCGGATGTCTGAAGCGACGTCTCGAATTGATGGTAAATAACAAGCATGCCTCAGTCGGCGTCTAAGCGACACCACATAAAGGGCTTATAAGGTAAATAAATAATAAGTAGTGCCACAGTCGGGCGTCTGAGCGATACCACATAAAGGGCTTGTAAATAAATAAATAACAAACGATGTCACAGTCGGGCGTCTGAGCGACACCACATAAAGGGCTTGTAAATAAATAAATAACAAACGATGCCACAGTCGGGCGTCTGAGCGACACCACATAAAGGGCTTGTAAATAAATAAATAACAAGCAATGCCACAGTCGGGCGTCTCAGCGACACCACATAAAGGGCTTATAAATAAATAAATAACAAGCAATGCCACAGTCGGGCGTCTGAGCGACACCACATAAAGGGCTTGTAAATAAATAAATAATAAGCAATGCCACGATAAGGCGTCTCAAATGACACCACATAAAGGGCTTATAAATAAATAAATAACAAGCAATGCCACGATCGAGGCGTCGAGCGACAACACATAAAGGGCTTATAAATAAATAAATAACAAGCAATGCCACAGTCGGGCGTCTGAGCGACACCACATAAAGGGCTTGTAAATAAATAAATAACAAGCAATGCCACAGTCGGGCGTCTGAGCGACACCACATAAAGGGCTTGTAAATAAATAAATAACAAGCAATGCCACGGTCGGGCGTCTGAGCGACACCACATAAAGGGCTTATAAATAAACACAGTGAATATCCAGGGGTAGAACCATCCCAGAGATACTCGATAAATAATGTAACGGGTTAGTCCATAACAGAAATAATAACCATAAACATTACAAGTCTCAATTTGCGATCTAGCTTTGTTTTAATAATATCTCCTCCGAAGACCGACACTAAGACCGATACCTGACCCATCCTAGACTGAAATCCTTAACCAAGGACACGGCTATTCGAATAGGTTTAATCTCTGCAGAGGATGTACTCTTTTCCCACGAGTAACGGATTCCTTTAGTCCATCAGGACTAATTCCGTCAACGGTCTTTTAATTGAAAACACACCTGACTTGCACACACCAGCTTAACTTAGCGGTGTCTGGAATCACCCATGACACTTGTTAAGAAAAACTCTAAGTGGGGAGGCTACAACCTCGCGTAGCATGGGATCAAATTTATATCGCGCGCTCTAAGGGGTGGCCCCCCCTCTCGGTCTCAACAGTAAACACACATGCCCCCGGACCAGGTGGCCTGTCTACCAGCTACAACCGGTATCTTCCACCATGGCCTCTCTGTACGGTGTGTGCTAGAAAGGGGTTGACGACTTACTGAACCGTACCCTACTTGTTGTAGGGACAAGCGGTAGTACAAAACAAGTATGGGGGTTACTGGAACAAGACTCGATCTACGGTCAACTCAGGAGGTTTATAAATTCCCTGCATGACATATATAACAAATATATTTCATCCAACAGATGGAATCATCACTCATCATACCCCTCATGCCATGCCGGACACACCCGTCTCGACGAGGAACTAGGGACAAGCTCGGGTCTACCCAAGACAGAGAATTTCCCGTTTTCCTTCCGGTAGGCACGAAAGGCATACGAGGATGATCATTATCACAAGCATGTCTATTTCCAACAGCAAGGAAATTACCAATAAGCATTCATGCAAATGATCATATCACCACATAAAATAACGAGTTCTACTTATTGAGGTGATGCCATGATCGTATCAAACAATGCATGCAAAACATTATGCCAGGGTTCAGAATGCTTGCCTTTAATATGTGGAAAGGCAGGGTGCACTCCACAACTTTTAGAAGTTTCCTCATCTCCTCCAGAATCCTATTTTCAAAAAAATATTCAAACAACACCTACTTTAAAAACAGCACAAAAAGGTTGTCTGAAAATTTTTCAAATAAATCTTAAAATAAACTAGACCAAATTTGAGAGAGGTAGGAAAAAGAATCAATTCATTTGGAGTTGTCATTAAAAAGTTATAGGCAGTCAAAGTTGTGGTCAAAATCTGTTTTTTTTTATAAAACAGAATAAAAAGAAAACGATTCAAACTGGCCACGTCGAAGGCGTATTCTAAAAATACGCTTCCACTTATGCCTGCGTGGATCGGTACTGGGTCACTGACAGTGGACCCACCTGGCCCACTGGTCAGGTTTGACCAGTCCACGCGCGCGTCGCCTCCTCCGACCGAAACAGATGCGGAGCTCCGGCGAGGCTCGTCGGCGAATGACGGCACCGTTCGGAAAACAGAGGCCATCTGCGGGCTCAGGGAATCAAGACGGTCACTCCGGTGGTGGATTTGGTCTCTGGGGTGGACGGAGCTGTCGGCGGTGAGCTTCGCGGCGGATGGTGGTCGTCGGGCAAAGTGAAATTCTGCCCGCGGCGAGTACCGATCAAGATTGAATAGGGGGATGGACTCATGAGAGGGAGGGGGAGTTCCTGGTGAAGAGAGTGGAGCGGGGGAGGCCCTGGTGGCGCCGGAATGGCCGAGGCAGTAGCGGCGGCTGTGGTTGTCGGGGATGGAGAAGAAGACATCCCCGGGTCAATTGCGAGCTAGGGAAGCGCCATGGGGGTGGCCTGAGGTTGCCTGCGTGCGGGGACGGGCTCGGGGCTTCCTTAAATAGGCGAGTCAAGGCGGTTCGCGGATAAGGTCGCCGGCGCAATCTTTTCGTAGCTTGGGCGACGTGGCGGCGACGTGTGCTATAGGACAAGCTTGTGGATGAGCTCGCTGCTCCAGGGGGCAGGTGGCGAAGCGCTGGCGATTGGGCGGCACCGACTGCCGAGACGCTATGGACGCCAAGGCCGCCAAGGGCTCTGACGGCGGTGCTGCAGGGCACCAGAGCTGCTTGGCACGATGCGGTGAGAAGGTTAGTGAGTGGCGTGGCTCCGCAGGGCGTGCAGCAATCAGGGGCGCGACGCGTCGGCTCGGGCGCGGCACGTGCAAAACGCATGCTCTGCTCACGCCCAGAGCACGCACGGAACGTGCTCGACGAAATGCTAAGGCATGTTAGGGGGCTCTAAACCACAAGAGGGTTAGCAGGGTGGGGTTATAGGCTAGGGAAAATCCATGGGACATGCTGGTCTGGTCAGGGGAGCAAGATCATTGTGTAAACAAAAACTCATGCCAAAACAGATCATGCCCATAAGGTGTTTGACAAAATGCCAAGGGCACTTAGGCATTTCTTGGAGTGGCCAAAACTTCCAGAGTGGGGTCTCTTTAGATGTAAGAGAGGGTGGTGAGGCTAGTTTGCCAAAAGGAGAAACTTGCTAGTGCAAGTTTTGAAAAACCTCAGTTCTGGGCAGAAAGAACAGGGCATGATTGCATGTACTAGAATTGCTCCAATGAGTCCAAACTCCTGGACTTAAGGGTTTGGCCAGGAGGACTACCAGTAGGAAAAGGAATCATGGATCAAGGAGCAACTGAAAAGGTGGTTGCTGTACAATTCCTCAAGTTGGACCAGAATGGGAAAGAGGATGATTTACTCAGTTTTTCCAAGGGACATCACTAGGTTATTGCATAAAGTTGAATACTATGCTCCTACTGATATCCCATAATTTTGGTGGAAACTTTAAAGAAATATTTGAATAAGCTGTAGTGCAAATCTGCCCACTGGACCAGATTTTTAAATATGGTGTAGAGCTCAAAATATTCAATGGGCAGAAGATATTTTTGCACAAAAGTGGTTCAAATACTCCATATGACATCTCCAAATTTTGGTGGGATTTTTGAATGAATTTATAAAAGGGTTGTAGTACAAATGGGACCATAAAACTATGGGAAACCATTTTTCAAGAAAATAAAGATCAGGAAGAATATTAAATAATTTATTCTTCTGATAAAAGAAAGATTTTCTTGAGAGGGTAAACAAGTCCAATATCATAAGTGAAAGGTTTTCATCTTAGTGAACAACTCCAAGATAACCAAGAAAAGAATGGTTCTGAAATCAAGAAAAACCAAGAAAAAGGAAAGTGAAATTTCCTGGCAAGATTTTAATTAACAAAACAAGGCTAAAATTTTTGGGGTGTCACATGCTCTTCATTCTCCTTCATGTAGGTCCAGTCGACCCACCTCATATCACACACAATGGGCTTCTTGTCCAACAAGATTGTCTCATAGAAGTCCTGTTGTTCCTTTGTATGGAACCTGTAATTAACAACAGTTCTTCTCCTTGAAGCATATGGATCTTCCATTCTCCATTTCCTCAATCCGAAATCCTTCCTGATTCTCATGTTCTCAGCCACAGGATGGGCATCATTGTGGTCTCGTATCTTGGGCTTGAGCTTCCTCAGAACTTGTCCTTCTTCATCTTCCTCATCAGCCTCAGGCACTGGGGCGTTGTTCTTCTCAGCAGCTGGAATACTCCTAGTATTCCTCTTTGGTGCAGACTTGGCCTTGGGGGCATCTTTGGGTGCTTCCTTGGGCTTAGATGTGGCAGCCCCTGATCTAATAGCATCACCCATAAGCTTTGGTGCCTTTGGTGCTGGTGCAGGCTCTTCCTCTTCCATCATGGAAGGCTTCCCAATAACTTTGGCCATGGTCATCTTGACCCTTTCCTTCCTTTTCTTGCTCTCAGCAGCTGGCTCTTTGGGATCAGGATTTTCAGGTAGTTGAGTTGATGTTCTGGCCTTAGACATTGGTTGTCTTCCTGCAGGCCTTTTGATCTTCATGACCCTTTCCTTCTTGAGCACTTCTTTCTTGGAAGTAGCCTCATCTTCCTCAGCTTTGTAATCTTCATCCTCTGAATCTGAATTTCTTTTCCTCCTTTGCCTAGTTGCAGCCTTAGGTAAGTTGCTAGGAGTACTTCTGCTCCCCTCATCTGAAGTTGAGGGACTAGTGCCCTCACTCAAGTCTATCTGCTCTTCTGACCTGTTCTGGCTGTCACTTTGATCAGACATCTTGCAAAAGCTGACCGCTGACCTCGTGAAGAGTTTATAGATGAGATAGAAAAGATGAGCATCACAAAATGCAGAGGTTTTTGCAAAAGAATGACTCAAAAGTTCAGTTTTAGTTTTCCACGTAAAGCATTTCGGATCCACCGATTTTCAAACTCGGTGATACCAAGCAGTTTTGGAACCTAAATCGATGATCTCGGTTGGACCGAAGTTTTAGTTTGGTGGCACCGAGACTGCTAGGGTTTCACAGAATCCTCAAATCGGTTGCACCGATTAGTAATTCTCGGTCGACCGAGAGTCACTAGTGCAATTGCATAAGCCAAATCGGTGAGACCGAAGTTTTTCAACTCGGTGGGTCCGAGATGGTTTGGTGAAACCTAAACCTAAAAATTTGAATCACATCTAATCTATGAACTACTTTGGCTGGATAGAGGAGTTTCAATCGTGGCAAGATTCAATATGAAAACAATGTGCTAGGAATCAGACGTGGATAGCACAAAGATCAAGTCCATACCCTAACTTGGCGGTGGACTTGCTACGACAGCACAAGGGGACTAAATCTGCTGACGGCGGCGTAAGACCAACATGTGAGGTCAAGCGCATTTAGGAGACGATCCGGAGACCACGATGGCAGAAGCGAGCTGTTGCGCTGGGCGAAGGGTTTCGGAGAAATTTCCAAAATTTTGCCGGTGACTATATATAGCCCGACCACAGCCGGTGTGACCGAGTGGAACAACTCGGTGGCACCGAGATGCATAATCGTGTTCGGGCCACAGCAAATCGGTGAGACTGAAAAGTTCAAATCGGTTGCACCGAGATTGAAAACTCGGATCAACTTGATGATCTCGATAGGACCGAAATGGTAGGACCGGTCAGACCGAGAATCACTAAGAGGTTTTGGAAGTTTAAGTCTATGACGAATCGGGGACTCCGAGTGCTCCTCACACAGAGTGGTTCGAATCTGACTTGATCAAATTTTGTGATGTAGCATGAATAGAGTTTGAGACGAGAAAAGCATAGATAGCTAAAGAAGGTTCTTAGGCATTCTTGTCCATCCACTTGGCACAAAGAAGAAGGAACCAAACAAACAAAACGACAAGTCGATGTCCTTGAATGAGTAAAATATGCACCAACATGCTCACACAATAAGATGGCAATTGAAATATGTGGCAAAGCTTGCACAACCAATTCTAGCATCTATCAAACAATTGGCGATGACTAGGTCATCTATATATGAGTATATTGACTTAGGAGTCAAATGAGAACATTTGATCATAGGTCATACTCATCGCTTAAGCTCAAGTGGGGTTACCACTTTTACATAATGCATTAATGTGTTCACACCATTAGAGTTGCTTTGACTCAATTCTTAGAGTTAAGCTCCCCTAGATGTGAGATCCCCCCTTAGAGGGATGAACTAACCTTGGGTTTTGTCGATGATGACTTCATGTAGGTGTTGAAGATTTAGATGCTCAATGTTGATGTAGATCATTTGGAGCAATCCTTTGGAGTGAGTTGCACTTTCAACTTGCCTACATGGGTTAGTCCCACAAGGAACAAACAAGAATATCCATAGACATAGAGTGATGCACACACAAGATGATGTCCATGAATACATTAGGTTACCTTGTCCCTTTCCTTACCAACATGAGGGTTTGTGACTCCTTGAACTAGTGCAAGATGTGAAAGTTGATTGCATTTGTTCTTGCCAAAATGATATGAGTGAAGAATGTTGGCGGAGTCACCCTCTAGAACTCTCTAGTTCTTCTTCTTCGGGATCCACATCATCTTGATGGGAATCCTTGGAGTTGTAGTTGTACTTGATGAAGTAGAACTTGACGTAGTCTTGGGGACCCACTCGAACGAGGCTTTAGGTGCTTCTTCAAATGCATCAATCTCTTCTTGAAGCTTGTCCTTGCCTTTGTTCTTGTGGTCTTGTGGTGGAAGATCATCTTGAGCTTGTGTCCCCTTGAAGGAAGTAGGATCATACTTCTCTTGTTGAGGAACAAACTTTGTCTTGGGGTATTGATCTTCTTCCCACTCAACTCCATTGGCGTTGAACTTTCATTCAAAACCAACACCTTGATTCTTCCGGTGCCTTCCTTGCTTGCGTACAATTTCCTCGAATTGCTTACTCCCGGCAAGGCTCTTGTAAACACCTTTCTCTATAATTCCCTTCAATAAACTATTTTCTTGCTCAAGATTGAGCTTTTCAAAGCGTAACTTCTCATGAGCCCTTAAAAGTTCTCGATGATCTTCGAAGATAGTTTCATGAGCCAACTTAAGAGTGTTTAGTTCTTTAGTTAGAAGCTCAATTTTCTCCTTATCATTGGCATTCGTTTGATTAGCATGATTAATTGACGTTTCATCATAGTATTCATCACTAGAGTTGTCAACAAGTAAATCATCATCCACACGCAAGTCATCTTCATCACTATTAAAATCAACATACTCGGGATGTGTTACCTTTGGACCTTTGGCCATGAAGCATCTTCCAATTCCTTCATTTGGTGAGTCAAATATGTCGTAGGAGTTAGTTGACACAAGTGCTAGACCGGCAACACCTTCATCTTGAGTATATTCGGAGTCGGAGTGATAGCTTCTCTCGGAGTGATTGTCGGAGTCGGAGCCGGAAACCCATTCACCAACATGAGCTTGATGTCTTCGTTTTGTGTAGCTCCTTGATGACTTGTCCTTTCTTTCTGAATCCTTGCTTCTTCGTGAGAGTCTTTGTTCATAACGATCATCTCTACTCCTCCTCTCTCTCGGTGGTGATTCTTCTCTTTTGCTTCTTCTTTTTGGAGAATCTTTTCTTCTTTTGTAGGGTGCCGTACACTCATTGGAGTAGTGTCCAGGCCTCCCACAATTGTAGCAATTGCACTCTCGACTAGAAAATCTCTTGTCATTGTAAGACCTTGACTTGGAGCTTCTTTCTTTGCTTCTACTTTTGTAGAATTTGTTGAAGTTCTTCGCCATTAAGCTCAATTCTTCATTGAAGGTTGGTTTCTCACTTGATGATGTGGGGGCTTCACTTGAGGCTTTGTAAGCACCACTTGACTTGTTGTGAAGTTCCTCCTTGTCCTTGAGTGACATATCATGAGCAACAATCCTTCAAATGACTTCCGTTGGCTTGAGATCTTTGTAGTTTGGCATCATTTGGATCAACGTGCACACGGTATCATACTTTCCATCCAATGCTCTTAGGATTTTCTTGATGATGAATTTGTCGGTCATCTCTTCACTCCCTAAGCCGGCAATCTCATTTGTGATAAGAGCAAGCCTAGAGTACATTCCAGCGACACCTTCACCATCCTTCATTTTGAACTTGTCAAGCTGACTTTGGAGCACATCCAACTTGAATTCCTTGACGGATTCGGTACCTTCGTGCATATCAATCAAAGTATCCCTTTGAATTCTCAAGATGGCTGATTTTGTTGAATTCTTCGGGGCACAATCCGTCGAAGATGATGTCACATGCTTGAGCGTTGTATTGTAGCATGTTCAATTCTTCCGCATTAGCTTCACGGTTCGGTTCTCTCCCGTCGAAAAATTCACCTTGCAAGCCAATACAAATAATTGCCCAAACGCCGGGGTTATGTCCAAGAATATGCATTTTCATCTTATGCTTCCAACTAGCAAAATTAGTACCATCAAAGTAAGGACCTCTACGGTGATAATTTCACTCGCTAGACGCCATACTCTCCTAGGTTGTGAAACCAAGGCTATGACCACCAAAAGCTATGGAAATCAAAGCAAATGGAGACCAAAGCTCTGATACCACTTGTAGGACCTTGAAGTATGTCTAGAGGGGGGTGATTAGACTACTTGACCAATTAAAAACTTGACATTTTCCCAATTTTATAGTTTGGCAGATTTTAGCTATTTTAGGACAAGTCAAGCAATCATCACACAATTCAAGCAAGCATGCAAAGAGTATATTGGCAGCGGAATTAAAGCATGCAACTTGCAAGAAAGTAAGGGGAAGGGTTTAGAGGATTCAAACGCAATTGGAGACACGGATGTTTTTGTCGTGGTTCCGATAGGTGGTGCTATCGTACCTCCATGTTGATGGAGACTTCAACCCACGAAGGGTAACGGTTGCGCGAGTCCACAGAGGGCTCCACCCACGAAGGGTCCACGAAGTAGCAACCTTGTCTATCCCACCATGGCCGTCGCCCACGAAGGACTTGCCTCACTAGCGGTAGATCTTCACGAAGTAGGCGATCTCCTTGCCCTTACAAGCTCCTTGGTTCAACTCCACAATCTTGTCGGAGGCTCCCAAGTGACACCTAGCCAATCTAGGAGACACCACTCTCCAAGAAGTAACAAATGGTGTGTTGATGATGAACTCCTTGCTCTTGTGCTTCAAATGATAGTCTCCCGAACACTCAACTCTCTGTCATAGAATTTGGATCTGGTAGAAAGAGGGTTTGAGTGGAAAGCAACTTGGGGAAGGCTAGAGATCAAGATTCATATGGTAGGAATGGAATATCTTGGCCTCAACACATGAGTAGGTGGTTCTCTCTCAGAAATGGTAAGTTGGAAATGTAGGTTCAGTCTGATGGCTCTCTCCACGAATGAAGAGGAGATGGAGGGGTATATATAGCCTCCACACAAAATCTAACCGTTACACACAATTTACCAAACTCGGTGGGACCGAATCATAAAACTCAGTCGGACCGATTTAGTAAACCTAGTGACCGTTAGTGATTTTCGGTGGGACTGACATGCATCTCGGTGAGACCGATATGGTTAGGGTTAGGGCATAACTAATATCGGTGAGACCGACATACAAACTTCGGTGAGACCGATTTTGGTAATTAGCTAACCAGAGAGTTGGTCGTGTAAACTTCGGTGGGACCGATTTGCTCTTTTCGGTGAGACCGAAATGTTACAAAAAGGAAACAGAGAGTTTACACTGCAATCTCGGTGGGACCGATCGCTCACTTCGGTTGGACCGAAACATTACAAAGGGAAACAGAGAGATTGCAACCCCATCTC
The DNA here is from genome assembly GCA_021605145.1 of Aegilops bicornis. Taxonomy (NCBI): domain Eukaryota; kingdom Viridiplantae; phylum Streptophyta; class Magnoliopsida; order Poales; family Poaceae; genus Aegilops; species Aegilops bicornis. The sequence continues at coordinate 673,936,474 of CM038672.1, forward strand.
GGTGAGACCGAGATCCCTATCGGTAAGACCGATTTGCTTAGGGTTTGTGGCAGTGGCTATGACTTTTGGAATCGGTGGCGCTGGATAGAAAGAATTGGTGTGACCGATTTTGGCTTTAGGTTTAGGTCATTTGTGGATGTGGGAAAGTAGTTGAGGGTTTTGGAGCATATCACTAAGCACATGAAGCAAAAGGCTCATTAAGCAACACCTCATCCCTTCTTGATAGTATTGGCTTTTCCTATAGACTCAATGTGATCTTGGATCACTAAAATGTAAAATGAAGAGTCTTGAGCTTTTGAGCTTGAGCCAATCCTTTGTCCTTAGTATTTTGAGGGATCCACTTTCATCATCCATGCCATGCCATTCATTGAGCTTTCCTGAAATAATAGTCTTGGAATAGAATTAGCTCAATGAGCTATATGTTGTTATGAATTACCAAAACCACCTAGGGATAGTTGCACTTTCACGAGGCCTACGAAGGGAACGACACGGAGCCGGGGAAGACACGGCAGTGGCTGCCCACGCGGTGGAGAGTACGAGGGTTGACTGGTTCGGCTGTCGTCGCCGGAAAATAACGGGAGGTGTGGGTGATTAGAGGGATAGACAGGCCAGGGATGCGAGTATGATGGGGCCGTGAGGCCTGCCCGGCAAAGACCGCCGCCACGTGAGGCGGGAGCAGCAGCCCGACGGCGCTGGTTTGGGCGGCTGTGGTAGGAAGATCAGAGACTGAAGAAGCACGATTGTCGTTAGATTGACATCTAACGGTCTAACGTTGGTAGAGTCGATTGTTGACTAAGTTTCTTTTTTGAGAAACCTTGTGTACGCATGAACTTAGTAGGCCCACAAGTCAGCCTTGAAATCTGTGGCAGACAACATAAAGCCCATTTGCTATTTTTTATAATTTGCAGCCCATTTGCTAATTCTTAAGTAATTTATTACAGCCCATTTTCTGCCCAGGACCACGGTCAAAAAGTTCAACCTTATTTTGCATATTTCGGTGGAGTCCGAACTGTTGTAATCGAAATGATAAACATTTTTAAGAACTAATTGATTTGCCAAAAAATCGCTTTTGTTTTTGTAAGCAAATAAGACGTGGGACAATTGAGTTGGTTTAAGGGAAAACCAGTGGTAAAAAAGCTATTTGGGTGGGAAAAAATAACAAAAATAAGGATGTAAATATGAAAAGGGAATTTTATGTGTTTTCAATATAATGATATTTGTATATGAACTAGTAAAACTATAGGTAGAGAATAGAAAACGGATGTAGGACATGCGTTTCAAGAGGAAAATAGAACTGGGTTGTGAGTTTGATTCAGTAAAAAAACTGCCTGCGGATGTTGTAAGTCAAAATATAACTAACTTATTTGGCGGGCAGAGGCCAGTAGATACCTGCTGGATCTTTGTGCCCCGTTGTCGTCATGGGTTGGGCCTGTTAAAAACAAAACAAACCTGGGGCAGTCTACAGCCCAGTTGAAACTTGCTCGACCTGAAAAAACAATATACATGCTCAATAAATGAGAGAATTATGCAAATACAGACTGATAACTAGGATGCAGCACGGATATTGTTTTTTTATCGTGATAATAAGTGCATGCACTTGTTTCGAAAAAATTGGAGAACTGGGAATTCGAACGACGGGTGCTTATGCTACCCATCAAATAAAAATCAGGTGCCTGAAAATTCGTTTCGAAACAAATGATTCAGCTTTATATCCACGTCGACCCTCAGCATGATGGTTGGAAGCAAATGCAAGTTCATACCAAAAGATCGTTAACAACAATGCCAACTTGCGGACAACAAGGTAGTACAACTACCAATACCAAACTAACTTATAATCTTTTTACTCCTGGCCCTAGTGTTTGTCTGGTAGAAAATCTTGCAGAGGACCAGCTCCCGCTCCTTCTCTTGCTCCAGGTCCCCGAGGTGGTACTTGGTGCATCACCCAATTGGTCCTCTCGCTGGTCAAAGTTCTTGTTGGTGTGCAGCACTGTAACCTTTTTGTTGTCCGTCTGCCGTCTGTTGACCATCACCGCAAGGTATTGCCGGTCTTGTTACATCGCGCGTGCATGCCGCACTCCGATTGTATCTTGCGGCCTCCACATGCCCCTTTTGAACGCCTGAATTGCGCTGGAAGAAATGCTTCCTTAGGCCACTCGGTGTGATACTGCGGTATTGTGGAATACAGGTTTTAGTGTACCTAGTTGGCATTTTCATAACATCTTTGGCATGTTGCAGTCACTTGTTTCACTTTTTATTAACTGTCAAATTGTAATTGCTTCACCAGGTCGTGTCTAAAAAGAAAAATAGAGCTATAAACAAAGGAATATGTTTGTGCAAGTAGACGGTCGATCGATCGGTGTCTTACCCGGAAGTTTCTCGGGTTGGGTGTAGCATATGCCGTGCTTTCATTGTCCGATGGTTGGTATGAACAAATCGATGAGAGACTGAAATCTCGCCGTCAAGACTCACTTTGGCCTCAAGGTGCTCGATCAGCTCCTATCCGTGGGATCGAACTTGACGCCAGCCGGCAGCACCAGCCAATCCTTCTTCGACTTGCATCGGTAATTCCAGTTATATGATACTCAATGTATGATCAATCGACTGTTTTAAGTGAATGATGAAAGATTTCGACAGATAAGTGGTACTCCAAATCTGAAGTCCAGAATACCCGAACACGCCGTCGGGATTCTTGTGTCACCTCACGCGCAGCGTGTTGTCATGTCAATTCAATGTGTGGACATGATGAATAATTTGACCGACGTATACTAGTACTGCTATTGTACTACTTACTAGTCGTATTTAGTGTCACAATTTATACATAGGTTTAACTAACAAGTACGCAATTGAAGCCTAACTAATATATATATATATATATATATATATATATATATATATATATATATATGGCTTCTGCACAACATCTCCATCATCATTATCAGTACATCCTACGCAGGTGAGTTAGGATGCACTTGATCCCAGGAAGGTATCTATCCTTCAAACCAGAGGAGTGCTTCAAACTAACAACAGTACATAATATACATGGCTCAGTCTACATATCAGCACGAATCAAGTTGTGCATATTTTTTGTTGGCATGAACCACATCGCCGGATGTCGGGTTTGCAAAAGCCATCCATCGCATGGAACCTTGATGCCTTTCACACACTGAGGATTATCTGGCAACAAGCTGTGTCGACGAATCTCTGGATATGGTGATTCATGAAACCCGTGGTATGATGTGTAAACACCCCCCCCCCCCTCACGAATGGAAGTTGCATAGCACAGTAATCATCGCCGGTGATATGATCGATGATTGGTTGGATGATCGGATAGTTGAGCCCGAGGAACAAGGAGTGGTTGCCGAGGCTGTAAACCCGCCTCCAGTTGAATATGCCTGGCCCAACGGAGCTGGGATCTTTCTCGAACACGAAGCAACCATAGCCATCGATGTCACGAATGCCCCACGCATTGTACTGCATGTGGTTTGATGTAATGGTTTGGTCAATTTGGTACGTGTGAATGAGCATCAAATGACCGCCGTCAGCTGAACGAGTGATAAACCACCACCCATCGCCTGGTATGATTCCAGGTCCTGGAATCATGAAGGCCAGCGCATTTGCGTCTGCTGCAACAATTCAAATTGGAGACCAAAAGGACAAAAATAAACAATCATGTTCAGAGTATGTGTGGATTTAAGATTATTATAATAGTGACACATATCATAGATAGAGAATTGCAATGCCGTGGTCATAATCATACCCCAAGTTAAAAAAAATAAGCCAATGGATTTCATATTCTAGCAATATGTCATGGTTCAAACATCGTGTAACAATGAGAGGAAAACAGCTATGACAGCGCCTACTCATATTCTACCATAGCACTTACTACTACTCTTCTCATATCAACTCTAAGCAATAACATGCGTTGTTATAAAAATCTTGTAAACGAGAGTAACATATAGAAATCATGATGTTATGCTCATAATATGTATTCTAACAATCATTAGATGCCAATTGTTCTCATATCAACTCTAACAATAACATGTGTGGTCATAAAAATCTAGGAAATGAGAGGAACATATAGCAATGATGTGGTTATAGACATGCTATGCATTCTAAATTTGTAACAAATGAACAGGCAGTCGTATTCATGAGGTAAAGATGAGATGAGATAGAACAATTACACGACGATAGATTCCACCAGTATAGTCAGCCAATCTGTGCGTCGACGGCGTAAACGATGCCATCGTGCACTATAGCATCAGACAGAAATGTTGCCTCAACAGGATTGATGATGAGCCATAACCATGTATGGCGACCGGATTCCAAATAGACTAATCCCATGTTGAACAAGGCAATGAGCTTGTAATCCATGTAGTCTTCTGATGGTGTGGGCACTTTGCAGATTACAACTTTCTGCAAACAGAGGTCAAGCCAAAAGCTTGACGCGTCTCGTGCGTAGTAGGCAGGATTGTCCGACGGGCCGCGAGGCTCGATGGCGGCAGTATCCAACGATGGAAGGGTGCTCTCTCGCTGGTGCAGATATCCACGAGACGCCACGGACTACCGGTGTGGTGGATGAGGATGATCCTGTTGGCCTTCATGCCCGCCCAGTAGTGGCTGCGCATGAAGGACAGGTGGACGGGTAGTGGTAGCATGTCGAGGGGCACCACGGCAACCTCCGTAGGATCGTCAAGTCGGTGTCTGGGCCACCTGTGAGGATCGGGCATCAGCAAGCAGGGTGTCTTGAAAAGAGTCGGCCGGTTGCAGACGAGTAGATGGTACAAAGACACCGAGCATGCTGCCAGACGGACGGTGCTGAGTAGGTCCATATGACTACAGATCTGCTCCAAGAGAACATCAGGGAGGGAATTCCAATCGTGGCTCTGTGTGTCAGTCGGTTCTGCCATTGGGGTTTTCCGTGCCTGCGAGCCAGCGGGGAAGTGGATTCAAAGCGGCGAAGCGAAGAAGCTTCTCCTCGTGTGGCCGAGCGCGAGCGGGGGGATATGGTACGTATGAGCTACCAAGGAAGATGGCGAGCGGCGAAAGCGATGAGCGGGGTAAATGGTGTGCGGCCGACCATGGGGAAGAGAGGAGGAAGAAGAAGAGAGGAGGAAGAAGGGTCGAAGACGGGGAAGAAAGTGCATTCAATCTCAATTCTACTAGTACTACTACCAGGATATACCGTCCTTCAGAGTGTAAATAGTTACACCGATGACATGTGGGTCTACCACAACAGGGCCCATATGTCAGTTAATGGAGGACAGAGGTGCGTATGCGTATTCTTGAAAAGCGTGCTCTCTTGGCATACATGATGGCGATCGGGTAAGGCTGATTTAGTAACACCAACACGCTGGTTCAGCTTATTAATTACGTGTCCCATCTGCTTCAGCGTGTATTGTCACTTCACTGCGAAGACTAGTTGAATAGTTCTCTCTGCCGAGATGGGGAATAATGGATCGCGAGGACTTCCTTTCTACAGTATCCCTATGCCTTTACGCTCACTTCACTCATTTTGCTCCGTACCTAGTCACTTGTTGAAATTTGTAGAAAGACAAATACTCCGTATTTGGGAACAGAGGGAGGCTTTTACTCCGTATTTGGGAACAGAGGGAGTATCACCATATGGAGGGAATAAAGTAAGCTTGAAATATGAACATGTCAATGGGAGGGAGTAAGCCCCATGCATGCATGCATGCATGCATGCAACATGCAACACTCACACGTACACATGGACGCACGCAACACTCACGCACCCATGCGGCACAAAGCACACGACGCAACACACTCACGCTCAAGTGCTCAACCTACTCCCTACGTCCTTGAAATACTGTACATTTAGAGATTTACACATTGACCAGGGCATAATTAACGCCCAAAAGTAGCAGACTTATGTGTGCATGCGACCATTGAGATAAGAAGATCAAATGAAGGCCGTTGCATGCTGTAATTAAGGATAGACATGTAGCCTATACCTACAGCACAAGTTGGTGCATTAGTCAATCAATATCGATTTAGATTAAAGGCTAAATGCATTGGAAGTGTAGATGTACATCATGTACTATACTCTTTGTTTTATAGCCGATGTACACTCTTTGTTGGAAGACCGAGGAAGGACACGTGCATGCACTCACATACACAGCCAGGGCGGTTCGCGCACAAGGGTTGGACCCGTGTCACGCCTGCGCAGTTTTGTTTAACTGATTTCTTTGCTCTGCCAACTGACAGGTGGGACCCAGAAACCAGGTGACAATTTAACCAGCCATGTCGACTATGTGGCCGGTCAGTAGGGTGCAATACGGTGCTCTACGATGAGCTAGTGATCGTATAATCGCCGCAAAACTATATATAGTGACCGTAAAGAGCGTATTGTTACATACGTTGACCGCCAGTGTCTTTCTCGTTTCAAATTAAGCCATATTAATCGGAAAGGACGCAGTATGGACTACTACTACTAGTACTAGTACTGCTTTGATGTGTCCCGTCAACTCGCCGTACGAGGAGAAGCTTGCTTACTACGCCTCTCCCTCGCCCATGCGCGCGCTGGTTCGCAGGACGGGGAGAGGGTTTTGACTGCAGCGCCCTCTCCCTCTCCCTCTCCCTCGACCTCGCCCTCGCGGTGGACATGCAGCAGTTCAATCGGTGTCAGATTGCCAGAAGCATATTGTACTGTAGTGTCATCATTGTTGGACCTCCCGAAGAGGCGAAGAGCCAAGTGCAAGGTTCACACGAGTACGAACTCTTGAACCTCCCGAAGAGGCAAAGAGCCAAGCGCAAGGTTTTATAGGAGTTGTCGTCCTAGTAGGAGTGTACTACAACTATAGCAAACGATGCTACTGTATGATGCCGCCATGTCACGTATATCCAAAGTTGTGCCACCTTTTTTTATCAAAGAGCGTGTTGGAGCCCGTGCAACAACCACACAAGTTGCACGTACACATAACACATTTACTAGTAATAAATTCTAAAGGACAAATGCCAGTATGCCACACAAGTTCATCTCCAATTCATGTGATAAATTTGTGCACGGCTAGTCTACATATATTCACAGTGCTACCGTTCACAATTACCGTACTCCACTTACACGTTATAGATGGGCTACATGTCCTCCTCCAGGTTCCAGTCCCAGGTGTTCTTCATGGATGGCACGATCCATAGCGGTGGGCAACGGGGATCATTGTCGCAGCTTTCTATTCCGGTTCCACACGATGGAGACTCATCCAAGCTGAAGCGGCATAAATCAGGGATAGCGTGTCCCAGCATGTCGTTCATCAGGCGGTGCGCACTGAAGACACAACCATGCTTCATGAACGGCAGGCCTTCCGTGTCGTGCACGGGAGGTGGCATCCGCTTCACAATGGGGTAGCTGTCCCTGATGAAAAGCGAGTACTCTCCAAGAGTGTTCCTCGGCACCCACGTAGAATCACGGGGGTTGAACTCGGTGCCGTTCATCTGGTACACGCGGCATCCCAGATCTGGACACATGGTGACGTACATAGTCAAGGTCCATGCATAATAATGTTGTGCTCAAATATGGCGATCGATGTCTGTGCAGCAAATAGTACTACTCGGTATAGAGGAAGTAAAATAACCGGCTTATTATATATCGCCACTATTGGCTACATGGATGAGATAGTAAGACATGGAAAAACAAAAATGGTGGAAGCTAGTGGGTTCAAGTCTTCAAGGGCCTAGCTAGCTATACGCTGGCGTCCTCCAAGGTAAAAGTACTCCTACTAGTACTACAAAGTATACTACTAGTACAACAATGAAAGAGAAGGCGAGAGGGTTAAAATGGAATACCCGGGTAGATGGTGACGGTCCGATCGTGGTAGATTGTGTGACCATGTTGCACATCGGTGGTACCATGGGTAACAACTGCTAAGATAGATGACACCAATATGCCAAAGTAAGCAACAAGGTTCCGTGTTAGACCGACTTCATGGATGCAAATGCACATCCAGGATCGGCGATCTTATTTTGATCGGGGATGGTGGTCCCTGCAAAATAATGGAGTACCATTAGGGATGCAAATGATGGTTTGTGCATTCCGTTTGTAATATCCCGTACCGTAGGATGGCAAGCAGATGAAACAAGTCCCCTGGCTTGTCACCGCGAAGATGCGGCTAGATGGCGCACGGCGTCTTCGAACGTGTAGGGGTACAAATCTGCCGCCGCCAACATGCGCCAGCCTCTGCCGTTTCTGCCTCTTGCATTGATGGCAATCCTTATGTCAAACACCGAGATGAGATAGTAATCGTCCTAGCCGCGTCGCTTTGTCGGCGGGTCCGCAATTGCTATCTTCTTCAATCTCATGTAGGCATCATCATACGTATTCAAGCCCAGCCAGTCCGGAAGGCCGGTCCCAATGGTGGAGAAGGGGTCTACCAAAACGGCCGCACTGATGTGGATGTTGTGCAAAATGATGGTGGTACCCGACCGGAGGTATGCGAGCCAATCTTTGTTGGCACCGACCCAGACCTATATATAAGACGGTGGGCAGCGGAGGAATTACGGGATGGAAATGGAATAACTAAGTACTACATGATCAAACTCCATTACTGACCTGCTCATCGGACAAAATCCGACTACCTCTCAACGTCGGCAACTCTAAGCGGAGTCAACGTGCAACCATGGCTGTGGGAGCGGTGGACTGCTCAAGGATTGTCCCATAGAAGAACCTTCTCCTCGAGGACGCATGGAAGACCAACAAGCATGGCCTTTTCCCAAGCACATTTAAGCAGCGTCTTGAAAAAGTTGGTGCAGGAAGCACCGAGTCTTGCGGCGGTGGGGACGTCGGAGCAGCGTGCGATTTCTCCCAAAGGATCGTCGTCCAAGGTCTCCCAGCCCCGATGAGGAGGAGAACCGCCTGGCGAATCCATTGGAGCAGCGACGAACTGCCTTCTCTTCGGGGGGATGGTAACTGGCGAAGAGGAGATAAGAGCGTAGTAACCGCAGGGCCTCGTCCCTTCCAACTGTAAATCGTTCCTCAGCAACTAGTACTAGCATTATGGAATGTTAGGCCTTCCACTATGTAGGCCATAATCGGTGCCAAATTTACTTTTTGACATTTAGCACCGATGCCCTACATTGTCCAGCCCGGTGCCAAGTAAAAAATTCTAGGCATCGATGCTTCTACTTGCTCCGGTGCCAAATTCGTTGAGCCAATAAACTAAGCGCGTCTTGATCCTTTCTCACGCGAAGCAACACCCCGTGACACTGGTCCTTGGGTAAGTTGGGCAGATATATTGCTAATTTATATGCATGCGGGCCCGTGCTGGAGTGGATGTGAAATCTTTCACATTGTGTGACCGGTGCCATAAAAAGTTCAACTGCCATTTGCGTATACGTGGCTGGCTTTTAAGAAATGTGGCACCGAGTACATAGTGGAGGGCCTTATGGGATTGCATTATACTGTAAATAATAGCACTAGTAAGAAATTTTTGGCACTAGGTAGTAGTTTTTGGCGTGGATTAAGAAATTTTGGGTATGTTTTTGCCATTTTTGTACACGCCAACTAGTGTCAAAAACATCTTACATTATGTGACGGAGGAGTACGATTGCATCAGAAAGTAAAGATTAGTACTACTTTTCTCAACTAGTAGTGCGATGTACTGTACTTCTAGTCTAGTCTAGTATAGTGCACCAATTTTGAACTCTTGAATCTCAGGGCCAAGGAGCTACAGTTGGAAGTGGAGGGTACTACTGTTCTCTAGAACCATCGTTGTACTATCAATGCAGGGGAAGTACACCTGCGTAGTGGCCTAGTGGGTACTCTCGATGCTCTATTCAGCCGCTCCTCTCACGTAGCTGGCCTACTCAGCCGCTCCTCTCACGCACACACTAGCAGCCTGTTTATCAGCGACGGTTACTGCGGGGGCAGAACATTTGAGTTATTTGATACAGTGAGACTAGGCTTTTCGCTTCCATTTGTGGAGGTGTAATGGATCTCGTCGAACTTTGTTAGTAGTTCCTTCTTTATGAATGAGATGAAGCAAAGCTTTTGCCTCCGTTTCAAGAAAAAAACACGCTAAGAGGAATTTCTTCTATAGTAGAGCCGATAATGGAGTGAAGTCCATGCGTGCAACGCCACAAGCTATAGAGTAGTAGTAGAGCACTTTACGTCTGAGCCATATTATGCAGTTCCCAATGCCCCTTGAGCTTTTTCGGCTCCTCGGGCTTAATTGGGAGGCGCTAGTTTAAATATGCTACTACTAGCTGATGAGGAAGCTGCAAGCGAGGTGCGGCTAGGGCGAGCACGCGAGCCACGGGATGCTGGGAAGGAAAACCCATTCACATGGCTAGGTTGTCCAGTGCACCCAGATTGTGGGGCCGCACGTCCGTTTGACTTCAAAACTCAAACTACCGTGTAAAATATTGGCTCACAGCGAAGTGTAGTAGTACTATTTTTTTTTAAAGGCCGACGTGCGTTCGGCCGGGATCGAACCCACAAAACAAGGTATACACTCCCGCGACCACTAGTAGTACTCGTTGGAGTACAACGCAACCTAGAATCGCCTTTTGTCGCTAGTAGTACGTACATTGTTCCTTACAAGAAACCCCTAAAATAATGCAAAAAAACCGCTAAAATGCCAAAAAACTACTACCACTTGCATATGTGGCAGACTTAAGATAAGACTACCTTATCAACCATTGTACATGCTCTTACCAACAAAAATCCTCGAGTGACCTCCTACCACCGGCCCATCCACCTAGTCATCCTCGGCCATGGGACGCAGCTACCGCCGCCGCTGGAAGGCGAGGTCAAAACCGCCGGCGGTGCGGAGCCCATGTTGCGGAAGCCCGGATGCCAGCTCCGTTCGGCGCTCGTGACCGCTAGCTAGCCAAGATAGCTCCGTTCAGCTGCTTGTATGCAAGGTTTGCTAGCTACATTGGCACGGCAGCGCGGCGGCTTGCTCGCGCGCGCCGCGCTAAGGCCAGCCATCTGGCTCGAGCGAAGGCCAGCGCAACGGCTTGCTCGCTCGTGAGTCACGCTCGGGCCAGCCTGCCAACCCGTGCGGAGGCCAGCACGGCGTCCGGCTCGTCCGACGGAGCGGCGGCCAACTCGCTCATCACCGGCGCCACCGACGAACACGCATCAGTACTGTTTGAAAGTAATGTTCAAGAAAAATAATGATTTGAGGGGGGATGACAGGATAGAAGGTCAGATGTGGGTCCCTCGTGTCAATGGTCAAACAAAATGTGTTAGTTTAAGCTGCCTCCTCAGCACGGACGTGTGGGCCAACCCTGTCATAAATGGTTTTAAACGAACCTAATCGTTAGGAGTACTAGGTAGTAGTTTTTGGCGTGGATTAAGAAATTTTGGGTATGTTTTTGCTATTTTTGTACAATAGATTCTTCCTAGGGCTGGTTGAAAGTGGTAGTTTTTTGTTAAATACTCTACATATTGTAAGTAGGAGTGAAAGTTAAGCTTTGGAAGCCAATAAGCAAGGCTAGTTACATAGTGCATATGTGTACATGATTGAAAGTAAATATCAACCATGAGTGACTAATATCTTGATGGAAAACTTCGAAACTATGGAATACTAGGAAAAAATGCATGGTTGGAAATATTAGCAATGTTCATGTCCGTTGCAACGAATCATAATTAGAATAATACTTATTCACAAACTTGGTACAAAACACTCTAATTTTCATATACATATGTCACTAGAGATATATTATGTTTAATTAGAATATATTCCTTGGGTTGTTTTGGTGAGGTCAGGGAGGGTTGTTTTGGTTGGTTTTAAGATACTAATTATGGGGTTTTCTGCAAATTGGTAGACAAGTAGGATGTTGGTGAGAAAAGGCAACAACTTACCTCACAATCGTTAGATGTAGATCTAATGGTCAGAAACGACGGATGGCAGACACACCAGCATCACCAACTTAGTCTTGTGTAGGAGTACTAGCAAGATCCGTGCATTGCACGAAACATCAAGATGCATTTTTTTATGAAACACTTGTTGTGATTGACCCTTGAGGGAGTAATCCATGTGTAAAAACTAATGATATCTCGAGAAATATGAGATAAGGTGAAGAGGAGTGGGGTGTGGTGGTGGTTTGTGGTCGGACTGAGCGGAGGCATGGGGATTGACGACGCCAGTAGCAGCCACCAGGCCAGTTTGTTCCAGAGGCTTACTTTCTTAATTGCTCAACAATGAAGTTTGTTGGAGATAAGGATGAACGAGGGAAGGCCTTGTCTGCAAATATGGAGAGGGGTGCGGGTATCTTTTAGTTTAATTTCCATCCGTCAGATATAGATCGGACGGTCTATATTGCAAGATGGCACACGTACCATCATCACCAACTCGGTTTTTTATAAGAGAAGAAATATAAGTATGGAGATACAAACGTATTATCGATACTTGCTTACGTAAACTAGCATCTACATTCTATTCAACGCCTCGGCATGTGGGGCCTTAGCACAATGACTTCTCGACTGTGTAAAACAAAGATTTTCCCGTCACGACAAGGAGGGGGTGACGGCGGCGCTTTTGGCTTGCTCTAGTCCTAGTAGTCATACTAGGTGGTCTAAGAATGTGTAGATTTATTCTTTTCACGTCTCGTGTTCGCCAGACTACCACATTTGTTGATGAATAGACGGTAAGTTATTCACGGGGAAACCCTTGTTGAGCGTGTTTGCAAGAGAGAGAGAGACAGTGTGCGTGTGTCATATGTTAGAGACTGAGGCAATGATAACAGATTCTTTGTGTCTATGTGTGTGGAGGATAGAGAGAGACATGTACATGGGGCTTTGTGTTGTGTAATGTGGAGACACATATACATAATTAGAGAGTGAGTGTGTGAGATACACACGCGGACATGAGGAGAGATGAGGATCCAGATAAATGGGTGTTTGTGTGTGTCTGTGTGTGTTTGTGCACGCGTTTGTGTGTGAGAGGGAGAGAGTGTATGTGGAGTAGAGAGACCACTGATGATGTAAACCTAGTATAAGGGAAGGGGGGATGGTATGACATGTGTAGTAGCGAGATAGCACGGGTGCGGGCGGGGGGAGCAGACTATTTGGAAGAGATATCGAGTGTGTGTGTGTGGGAGAGGGGTGTGAGAGCGAGAGAAAGAGAGAGCTAGCGACGGAGAGAGAGAGAGAGAGAGAGAGAGAGAGAGAGGAAGATAGGGGCCGAGAGGGGTCGTTTGTGTCCATAAATGGCGTATAGATAGGGAGACAATGTTGATGTTGTCCGAAATTGGCCTATGAATGGAGATGCAAGGGAAGCGAGTCATCGTGTGTGTGATAGGGACTTCATGAGAGATCTAGAATAGATGGTGTAGAGAACAATGTGCGAAATCGAGAATGATTATACATTAGGGAGCTATGCAAAGAGTCACGACATATATGTATCTGAGGGGAAGGAGCTGGGGGGGTCCGCATGTGGGAGAGATAGAAAGAGGAGAGTGGTGCACAAGGAGACAAAGTGTGCTTGTTTGTAGTGGGGGTGGTGTGTGAGGTGAGTGCGGGAGAACCACATAACTAGGGAGATACACGTTTGGGGTCGACGTTTTGTGTGTATGGGAAATATACACTCTACATAGTGCGTGTGCTTGGGTAAGAGAGATAGCGGGAGACCTAGAGAGTGAGGGAAGAGATGTGTGCATGCCCGAGAGACAAAGTGATAGAGACCTATGTTGGGGTCCGGACTTTACAAGAGAGAGGGGTGTTAATGTGCTCGTGTCTTGGTGTTTGGGGAGAGAACGACTTCTCTATGTGTGTGTGTGTGTGTGGTGGTGGGGGGGTTGACTTGGATAAAGAGTGAGGTGTCTATATTTGAGGGACTTTAGTGTAATTGAGATATTGTGCACTCATGGTTGATCAATTTGTTTCACAGTTTGTACTATGAGATAACGATACTTTTGAACATGCGTGATATACCTTGATGTACCAGAATTACAAACCTAAGATTGGAATTTTGGAATTCAACTCCATCATTAGCTTTTGTAATTCATTTAAACGGAGGTACATTTTTTAAGCTGGGATTTCGTGATTCCAAATTCATATATCAAACCTAGAGATATACACATACGGGCATGTTCAAACTTTATAATCATCCACTTTATTCATACACATACACATTGTTGCTTTTGTCATCATATTTAGGATAAACACATTTGGAATTTCATTTGAATTGGACTGTATGATGGTATTTGCTTGTAGTAGCTCAATGATCCATATTTGAATTGAATGGACAATCTAAGTTTTGAGTTGGAGACATTGATTTTCAAAACTTGCACTTTTTTGTGTGCAAAACAAACAAATTGTCGGCCATGATATCATAGTCGGCCGTACAAGAGCAGAATACTTATAATTTTAGGCGCCAAAAGCTTTCAAACTTCCCTCTCACATCGAAATATCACGCGCCCGAAAGTTTAGCCCTGCGATATTCCTGTTTTACCCCTGCCACATGAACGGAAAATGGCTGCTTTGGTAACTCCATTGTTTTCCCCTTTTTGCACCCAACATTCTTCCCAGAGCCCTCCTTCCCTCCCCGACCCCCCAACCACGGCAAGAAGCCGAATCTAGTCCTCCGCCGCAGTGGTGGACCTCACACCCGCCGGATCTACCTTCCGCACCTTGGAACCCCCAACCGCCAACTCACCACTTCACCGGAGCCGCTTCAGCTGGCTTGTCCACCGCTTCCAGATCTCCTTGACCGCCATCATGGTCCACCGCACCGGATCTCGCTTAACCGCCCTCGTCCACCACAACAGAGGCCCTTCACTGAGTCCCTTGTCCGCCCCATCGCTGGCCCTTCATACAAGCCCTCGTCCGCCGCAACAGATCCGCCTCACCGAAAGCACTGTACAACGCGCCCGCCGAAGCCTTCATCCACTACACGAACCCGCTCCACGGACGCCATATTCAACTCCACCGGCCCTGCTTTACCGACGCCGCGGCCTCATCGGGTTATTTCGATTTGTACTCCTTCGGTTTTTCTCTTTATCATGCAACTGTTCACTTACCACAGATGAGCTTTCTTGTATGCCGACAGGCGCCGCAACCGTAGCAACGGAGCCGCTTCAGCGACGGCGACAGCCGGCCCAAACTCAACCACAACACGAGCACCATCGACGATCCTTAGCTATGAAGTATGACAACAATACCCATACGCCGCCGAGAATCAGGTACTATTATCCAACGATCGGCGCCTGCGTTCACTTTCCTAGCATAAGCACCGCACCTTTGAATTTCTTCAGGGCATCATTTAGTTTTTCATGAGACGCGTTATTACGCTTGCACTGTAGGGCCATACTTACAGCGGTGAACATGTTTACATGTGCTAAATTACATACCAGTGCACATATAGTTAATATGCTTTAGTTTTGTTTTGATGCTACCTGTTGGTTCCATCAGACTGCTTAATGTTCTCAATGCATAATTACACATCAGCAGACTAGCATGTGGTTCCGCTGCTTTTTGTTCGTTTTACCCTACATTTTCTGATGCTAGCTATTACATCACTGCTCCGAGCCTCTATTCATTACTTGTTTGTGTGTTCTTGATCTTCGCAAGTTGCATGACTAATTTGATGCTTCTATTAATTATGGAGCTGCCAACCCCATCAAGCAAAATATTTGTTCTTTTGGGGCTGGCACCTCGAACAAGCATAAAAATAGAGGGAAGCAGATATATTGTCGTGTATGCATAGACCGTTCTTTCATTAGTTTAGATGAACCATTGATGATCAATTCGGACCAGTGCATGCGATTAAAATTAATTTTACCTAAATAGATGGTGCAGAATAAACTACAACAACTAGATTTGCAACCACGGGATCTTGTGATATCTTCAAAGAACATTGCAACGGCAGCAAGGCTTGACAGCAACATATGGTAAGCCAGTGTGTTTTAGTACATGTGAAATGTAATGCGAGTGGGTTGCTTTCTTGGCTTGTGCCCTCAATGTGTAATCCTACCGAATTACAAATAGTTCAGTTGTCTGCTTTGCTGTATTGCTTGATTCGAATGCTTATTTGTTGTTTATGCTATACCTTAGTTGGCCAATATGTCAGCAGTGCATGTTGTACTATCGTAAAGAAAAGCATGCCTATTTCATTTGAGTCCTTAACTTTTCCTCTCAACTTCATCACAAGACTGTCTTCGTAGTTTATATGAGGCCACACTGTTAAGTGCTTTCTCAGATTATTTCAACTGCTTAGATGCCTTGGCAACTTAAATATGCGGTTGTACACTCCCTTTCAACTAGGGATGTCAACTGGGTCCCGTTTAATCCCGATTAAAGTCCACTAGTGGTATGATAGTTCAAAAGAGTTTTTGTTTTTTGAGGAAAATGAACTAGGGAGGTAGCAAAACTAACTAGATGGGACTGGCGGATGTCGTTTATTTGCCACTTACATCCCTAGTTTCATCTTAACATTTTAATTTCTTTTCGGCTGATGCTGCTTCGAACCATTTAAATATAGTTTGCCATGCTCGGCAATAATTCGTTTGTCGTTTACCATGTAAGCTTACTGCCTGGATCATACGATAACTATCTCTTACTGATGTCCAGCAGAAACCTTTTAGGATGCCATTCACACTAGGACACAATGTACAACCCCAGAATCTATTTGTGGAAGCAGTGCGCCATCCATGTTACCAGATGGTAGCAGTTCAGAGGCAACACCGCCGAGAGCAGTCTGAGCACAGATATTATAGTTCTTGAGGCTCTACTAGAGGCAGAAAGAGATGGTGTGGCTGCCATGAATGAGGTAATCTTTATCTTGAGGCTAGAAATTACGGAATTAGCGGCACGCATTATGCAAGAAACCCAAGAATTGGAGGAAGTAAGAATGTTGCATTTGAAGTCCTGCTGTTTCTGCTATCTGAAGCCCAAGGTAATCCCGGTTCTTCTTTAGATACCAGTTGAAATTGTCATTATACTATTGTACTTGCATGTTGTGTCATGTCTCTGAATGGATTATGTTGCAAGACCCCCTATGTTGTCCATGTGTTGTAATGATCCGAATTTTTTAGGCGAGGTAATCCTCAGTACTTGTATGATGGACATAAGATGAAATATTTTTCGTGTGAGCATATTGTATTGGATGAAATAATTGTTTGACTCAGAGTGTATCCAATCTACTGAATTCGAAGATCACGGCATTTCTAAATCATAATCATATATAAAGGTGGAATAAATCTTTGTTGTGGTTTTGAAGAAATAAATAACAAAACGTATAATTGTGTGTGGATATTAAATGTCGAATACAAATTGGATTTGAATTTAGTTTGCGAGGTCCCGTGGCAAACGTGAATGCTAATTCTCCCAAGTTTTGAACGAAGCGGCTAAACACCCACTATAATTTGTGGGCTGCCCAAAGCAAGTGTTTGCGAGATGGAAATTACTGTCTACCCCTGACACTTGACATCCTTATCAACTGGATTTACACTGCTGTCGATAGGGGTAGACTAGTAACTTCAATCAGATGTGACACGACGGCCTCTGAGCCCATTCAGACACGGTGGACGCCAGAAGTGGGCGGCAAAACACATTTGATTCAAGCTCGTCCGACATGTGTCTCTTCCTCCATTTCCCCATTCATACACGGTGGGCGGCAAAACAAACTCTCCTCGTCTGAAATCGATGTAGGCTAATATTTTAAATAGGGGCAGATGTGTAACTTCCATCAGACGTGACACAACCGCCCTACCTGTCAGCCCCGTTCATACACCGTGGGCGCCAACCGTGGGCAGCAAAACACCCTCTCCTCGCCCGAAATAGTTACCGGCAAATATTTGGGAGATGCGAGATTACCGTCCTATCCCCAACCGACGCGATGTCCGAAATTTTAAACGGGGGATAAGTTCGTAACTTTCCCCCATTTCAGAGAAGCGCGTCCCAAAGTTTCAGATGGGCCCGGCCTCCATTTCCCCATTCATACACCGTCGGCGGCACGACAACCTCCGCACTGCGGCCAGCCTCCTCCATCCGCCACCCCATCCTCCACCTTGCCGGAGCCGCTACCCCTACCCCGTCGTCCACTGCAAGAGATGGACGTCTCTCATCCACGGCACTGGACCAGGATCCTTTCATCGCCTCCTCTCGCTTCATCGGTGTCGTCGTCCACCTTGCCGTTGCCGCTCCTACGACGCCTCGTCCACGGCAACAGGATATATCCCCTGACCCGGTCGTCTGCCGTCTAAAGCCTTCTTCCCCGCCGTCGACAGCCATCGCACCCGCAGCACCCTCAACGTATCAGCATAGGCCTACACGGTGTCGCAAGAGAGGTGGTACTCTTCCATATGTGCTTAAGTTATTGATCTCACCCGGAAAATAGATCGTAATTTGTTTACTGTACTTTTCTTGTCCGTACCAAATCGTAGTGGCTAGTTGCAAGCAAACATTGTTTGCGAAGTAGCTTTGTCCGGTTTGCACCTTGAGATCCGCCATGGCACGGGCACTATACTCGTAAAGCTTATGGTTTCCCCCCTTTATATTCACTACCATCATCGTAGGTGCTTCGTGTCGTGCTAGCACTGCTCCTCAAGACCTCAACCCAAAGCTTACATGTTGAAATACGAATCTGATATGATGCTCATATCACTAGAACAGAGAATGTTTAATTGGTCACCTAATGTTCCTATATTCATTTCAAAAAGCATGTGCGCCACACACTGGTCCAGCTAGTTCCACTTTCCTGATTTTTCTCTTGATGCTTAGGGTTTTCCCTTTTATCTACTCTACTATGATCTGCGTAGGTGCTTTCTGTCGTACTAGCATTACTCCACCCTTCAAGCTAAACAACACAAACTCAGAATTGAAAGCTTAGTTGTTCAAATATGATTGTGATATGATAATGATATTAGTTAACCGACACATTTAATTGGTTAGCTAAAGGTCCCACTTGAGTTTCCAAATGCATGTCGCGACATATAGAGAGACAAAGATAATTGCATTTCTTTGTCACTTGTTGACCGTAATTTCTTGTCGATACCAAATCTTAGTTGTTTTTTCATAGCAAACATCAGTTGCTATCTACCCTTTCGCGGTTTGCAGCTTCAGATCTGCCATCCCTCTGCCACGGTCAACACTGTACTCATCATGCTTATGTTTTCCCCATTTTATGATGACCACAATCAGCCCTCGTGGTTAGGTATGTCGTAATAGCACTGCTCCACCCATCGAGCTAAACAAGCTTAGTTGTACAAATTCATATCTGATATTATTGCTGATATTAGTAAACTGAGAGATGTTTAATTGGTTAGCTAAATGTTCCTACTTTAGTTTCGAAATGCATGTGAGCCACATATGGAGAGACCGAAAAGAATAGTATTTCTCTGTGTGCTCTGGTTCATCATGGGTGGCCAACCGACATTGTATTGAAAGACTTGTAATATCTTCATTCTGCTTGCTCTTCTGCTCTTCTTTAAGATGATACTCTTCTCTTGTGGTCGACTGGTCAGGTCGAGTTGTTCTCCCTTAGTATATTTTGAATCCACAGTCGGTCGACTTGTTCTTCTTTACTATATGCTGAAGATATCATCTGCGAAGTGTCATCACTTCTGGAGCTCTCATATTTTGAGTAGTAGGCTACATTATATTAATGCACACGACGAATTACAGCATGCATGGCATCTTTTAAAAGAATTGCAGAGATAGCACAAAGGGGTTTACAGGGGGGCAGTATTGGATTAGAATCACTTCTGCATTACAAAGAAAATCTCACTTGTTTTTTATGTTTTCATGCATGTCAGATATTGAACATTATCAAAATGAATATGAGAATGGGCGCATGAGAGGAATATTGCGGAACGATCCACTGGCTAACAAACTTGGCATGGTGGAGGATGGCCTATCTTATTCACCCATCAAGGTGCTTGCTCTAACTTTGCAGAGTTGTATTGGTCGCACATATTTTGCATCTAACCTCTTGCATTACTTCTACTTTGATACACCATCTGCTTAGTTTAAGCATCATATATGAGTATATGCCATACCTATCCATTTTCTGTACCTATTCCATGTGTCGTCACACTATGTTTTTCCAGTCAAATGATGTTCTTTCGTAATAGATGTCCAAAAGGAAGAGGGTGAGTGAAGATCCTCAAGGAGTACAAACTAGGTATTTGGAAAAGGTAGTGATACCTGTTAAATCAGATCGATCAGCAGCCACAGAAAACACAGGCCCAACTGTACCACACTTTACCCCTCACTACTAGAAAAAGGGCTATAGATGGGATTGACACTAATGGCGCACCAGAGAGCTGGTGCGCCATTAGTATATGCTAATGGTGCACCATAATCTGATGCGCCATTAGAGTTTATACTACTAATGGCGCACCTGGCAAAGGGTGCGCCATTAGTATCAAAAAAAATTTTAACTAGCGCGCTTTGTCCAAACATACTAATGGCGCATCCCGCCCAAGTGCGCCATTAGTAGTTGTAACTACTAATGGCGCACCATCTGTGGTGCGCCATTAGTATAGAAAAAATTTGAACTCGGCGCCTATCCAAACATACTAATGGCGCATCTGACGAGTGCGCCATTAGTAGTTGTAACTACTAATGGCGCACAGGCGGTTGGTGCGCCATTAGTATATAAAATTTTTTTGAACTAGCGGCGCCTATCCAAACTTACTAATGGCGCATCCTGCCAATGTGCGCCATTAGTAGTTGTAACTCCTAATGGCGCACCAGCCTGTTGGTGCGCCATTAGTATAGAAATTCTTTTTTTGAAATAGTGCGCCTATCCAAACATACTAATGGCGCATCCTGCTTAGGTGCGCCATTAGTAGTTGTAACTACTAATGGCGCACCATGCAAGAGGTGCGCCATTAGTAAGTGGGCAGCAACAAGATATTTGGGGCAGCCTCTCCTACCCACACACTCACTTTCTCCCCACTTCATTCTCTCAACCTCCTCATTGTCTAGGGTGCCTCCTATTATTTACCTCATTTCCACCATAGATTCATTAAAATTAAGTGGTTAAATTACCTTGTTTTAATAGGTAAGTAAGGGGAAGCTATATTTAGGTTGTTCTCCCTACAACAATGTGCACATGCACTTTTTACGGCCTAGCTAGATCTATGTATGTTACGGTGTTGCATATGTTTGTGGTGTTGCATATGTGTTTGTGTTTGGAGGTGTACCGGTATTTGAAATGCGATAGTTGCCAATATTTTGCGGAATGTTGATTCATTTCCGTTTCGGTGAGAATTTTGGCATTAAGCATTCTTTTGGTCCTATTTTAGGGAAAGTCATGCCAAATTTTTATTTGGTTCTAAAATATCGTTTTGCTCTACCCTTGACGACCATGGTCCGCACGATGACCGAAGGCATTGTGAATAGGTTTTTGAGGTCCGCTTGAAGGCCGAGATGCTTCAAAAGAGCGGGGCGGAGATAAGATGTCCGTGTCGAAGATGCAAGTGAAGAGCCTTATTGCGGACCCGGATTCGGGCAGGTGCGGGACCACCTGCTGTTGCGTGGTTTCATGGATGGCTATCGGTGGCAAGGTGATGAAGATGACTACGAAGTCGTCCATGCGGGCGGGCAAGAAATGAGGAAGGGCAGCAAGACAACCACCGCGGCTCGGGCGGGCGAGAAGACGAAGAATCCCGGGAGATGATCACGGTTGTGATCTTGTACACGATCATCATGTAGAAGATGCAGGACATGATGATGAGGAAGATGCGGAGCAGCGTGACGGGCATGATCATGAAGATGATGATGCCGGCGGAGCAGACGACGCTGGACCATCGATGGGCTGGGTGCAGGACCCTCATATTCAAGAGCTGCTTCTCAAGCAGACGGATAACGCAAGAGTTGCCGCCCGAGAGAAAGCCAAGATGGATCAACTTGAGTTAGACGCGGTTACTCCCTTGTATGAAGGATGCAGGCCCGAGGATACCCGCCTGAAAGTAACGCTCATGGCTCTGGAGATGAAGGTAAAACACAAAATGACCGACGCATGCTTCGACGAGAACATGTCATTCTAGCACGAATGTCTTCCCAAGGGGAACAAGTGCCCGACCAGTTTCGAGGAGGCGAAGAAAATCGTGTGTCCTCTAGATTTACCGCACGTGAAATACCATGTGTGCATGAACAATTGCATCATTTATCGGGACGAGCACGCGGAGTCTACCATATGTCCGGTGTGCTTGGCGTCACTCGATACAAGAAGAGGAAGAAAGCTCCTCGAAAAGTGGTGTGGTACTTTCCGATCACTCCTCGTCTGCGGCGCTATTTCGCGGACCCTAAGGTAGCAAAGCTCCTGCGTTGGCACGCGGATAGGGAGGAGAAGAAGCGGGAAGATGACGCAAATGATCCGGAGATAGATAAAAAGACAAGATGCTGAGTCACCCTAAGGATGCGAGCGGTGGCAAGCGTTGAACTTCGAAGACTCGGAATTTGGGAACGATCCAAGGAACATCGTCTTTGGCGCGAGCACCGATGGAGTCAATCCGTTTGGCAGCTAGAGAAGCACACATAGCACCTGGCCTGTGTTTGTGTGGATGTACAACCTTCCCCCATAGTTGTGCATGAAGAGGAAGTACATTCACATGAGTATGCTAATTGAAGGACCGAAACAACCAGGGAGCGACATCAATCATGTCTGGGGCTCGAAAGAGGAGCTTGACATGCTGTGGAAAACGCCACCAATACGTGGACGCCGCAGAAAGAATATTTCCCTATGAGAGCCGCACTGCTCACGACGGTGCACAACTATCTCGATTCACGGATATCTCATGAGGCGGGTAGTCCACGGATTTTACGGATGCGTAAGGTGCATGGATGACACAACGTATCGCCCGACTAGATAGAGATCCGGGTCTTGAAAACCGTGTTCATGGGACATCGAAGGTGGCTTCAGCGACGATGACCCGTGGAGGAAACGCAAGGATCTGTTCGATGGTGAAACCGAACCCGAAAACGCCTGTCACGAGGAGCGGCGAGGAAATAGACAAGCTGTTGAAAAATTGGATAGACTGCCTTTGCCGGAAAGAAGCAAAAGGCGCCAGAGCCGGGAAAGAAGCGAAAAGGCGCGAGTCAGCTGCTGAAGGTATGGAAAGCGAGGTCTGTTTTACGGGACTTGCCGTCTTGGAAGATCCACCGTGTGCCTCACAGCCTTGATGTCATGCATATCACGAAGAACGTGTGCGAGTCTGCTTGGTACCCTGCTCAACATGCCGAGAGGACCAAAGATGGGCGAAAGCAAGGGCAGACTTGAAATCAATGGGCATCGTGCGGGAGCTTCACGCTATATATGATGATGATGATGATGATGATGATGATGATGATGATGATGATGATGAGGCGAAGCGGGACACGTAAATTCGCCGCAAAGGCAAAAAGGCCAAGAAGACCGGAAATGACTACCCTCCAGCGTGCTTCACTCTAAGTCGAGGAGGAGATCGAGCAGTTTTTCACCTGCCTCCTAGGAGTAAAACTTCCTTCTGATTCTGTGGGAAGATAAGCAGATACCTAGACCCAGTGAAGCGAAGTTCAGCGGGATGAAGTCTCACGACTATCACGCGTCTTGATGACGCAGATACTTCCGGTTGCAATCCATTGGGATCATGGACGCGCACGTCCGTGAAACGCTATTTGGCCTATGCAACTTCTTCGACGTCATCTCTCGGAAGTCGATTGGCGTGAGGCAACTCGAGAAGGCTACAGGAAGAGATCGTGGTGATACTATGCGAGCTTGAGATATACTTCCGCCCGCATTCTTGACGTTATGGTGCATCTGCTGGTCCATATAGTGGAGGATATCATCCAACTCGGGCCGACGCGTTCCTGCACAGCATGATGCCGTTCGAAAGGATGAATGGTGTCATCAAAGGATACGTTCGCAACATGTCACGTCCAGAAGGAAGCATAGCCAGGGGCTTTCTGACCGAAGAGTGCATCTCTTACTGCACGAATTATCTAGGCATCAAGAACCCCGTTGGTCTGCCCGTCAACAGGCACCTCGGCAGGCTCATTTGGATGGGGTCACCGTGAGGGTCGCCGCGAAATGCATGTCGACTTTCGAGGGTCGACTCGTCGACTTTGAAAGAGAAAACCTAGTCGGCGCTACAACACATAGACGTGGTCGATCCTTGGGTGGTAGAGCACAAAACCTTTATTAAAAATACGCATTACAATGACCGAGGCCAACAGAGGACGGACGGAGATACACTCAAAGAGCACAACTCATGTTTCACGCGTTGGTTCAAGCATAAGCTTCATCGTACCCTTTACATGAGGATTCTTCCGCGGAAGAACAACTCATATTCGCCTTGTCACGGGCGCCGAGCACAACGATGACCTATGAGGCGTCACGATATCAATGACTACACATTCTACACCGAGGCCAAGGACATGAAGAGCGATGGTTATCAGAACTCCGGGTAACGATGGAATCCTACACGGTAACGACAAGGACAGATACTACGGAAGGATCGAGGAGATCTGGGAGCTGAGCTACTGTTGGAGAGAAGGTCCCGATGTTCCGTGTCGGATGGGCCAAGAACGTCATAAAAGAAGACCGGTATTTCACCACCATGGTTATACCCAAAGCCAAATCCAAGACCATGAGCATAAGCGTCACCGTGAAAAATGAGCCATGGGTATTGGCTTCCCAAGTGGACCAATGCTTCTTCATTACCGACCCGCCAAAGCCCAGTCGTGTTGTCGTGAGGAGAGGCAAAAGGAAGATCATCGGAATGGATGGAGTAGCCAATGAGCAAGACTTGACAAGTCACGGCGACCGAGGATCGAACATGACGACGATGATGAAGTAGCAGCATACACCACAAGAAGAAGCGGGACCACCCTACCTAAAGGACGTCCGTTCCACGGAAGAACTCCATTTGCGAAAAAGAAGGGCAAGAAGATTGTGAACAGATAGCTAGCTAAGATCGATTGTATTTAAATCGTAGCCTTCATTTCTCGATTGTATTTCATGGGTACTTTTTGAACTATCATGAATATTTTTAAATTTCATGGACACTCGATCTCGATCTCGATCCCCCTCCATCTCGATCGCTATCCCACCTCGCCAGATCCGGCCCCCCTCGCCGCCGAGCACCACCCCAGTCCACCGGCCGCCGCCGACCCCCCGCACCCTCGATTCCCCTACTCAACCGCCACTTGACCCCCGCACCCCGCACCATCTTAAAAAATAAGTATCAAACAGCTTTTTAAATGCTCTTGTCTTATAAAAAATATTATTGTTATTATTTAAACAAGTTTGAACATATTTAAACATAAATAAGTATCAAACAGATTTTAAATGCTAAAAAAAAAATTTGTGGAGCACAGGAGTCGAACCCGGGACCTCTGGTGTGAGAACTGGCTGTGACCCGGTCGAGCTAGTAGAGTGGGCTTGACATGGATAGGTTCTGGTACTACATAACCTTTTGGCTCGAGTTGAAATAAAAAAAATACTAATGGCGCACCACGATGAGGTGCGCCATTAGTATGGACATGCTAATGGCGCACCACGGTGAGGTGCGCCATTAGTATTGTGGCCCCCCTTCGCCCGATCCCCCCGTCGCCCGATCCCCCTGCGCCCGATCCCCCGCCCCAGTGCTCTCCCTCTCGATCCACCGCCCGCCGCCCGCTGCCCTCGCCCTCGCCCTCGCCTCGCCCTCTCCCTCCCTCGCCCTCTCCTCGCCTTCCCTCTCCCTCGCCCGCCTCCTCGACGCCACCGTCCCGCCACCTCGACGCTGCCCGCCGCCTCGGCCTGACCCCTTGCCGGACGCCCAGCGCCGCCTCGACCCTTGACCCGCCCGCCCGGGCCGCCGCCGGACGCCGCCCGAACCCCGCCGCCCGGACGCTGCCCCGCCGCCCAGCGCCCGCCTCGACCCGCCCAGCGCGCTGCCCCACCTCGACCCGCCCGTCCACACCACCGTCGACCCGCCTCCCTCGGCGCCACACGGCGCGCAGACCTAGACTAGACGCCCAAGGTACGACCACCTCCTCCTTACTTCTCCATTCCGCAAGTCCATAGCCTCCTCTCACGTGCTTGCTTCCTTCATTGGGCAGACTTGCTCTGCAGATCCCACCTCAGCAAGACGACCACCACCACGACCACGCCCACAGGATCTCCTCGCTGCGCCGTCTTGTCTCTCCATCCCTCCCGGTAAGAAATTCCGCTATCTCAACCACAGCCGAATCACAGCGGTAAATAGCACCCACCGATTCGTGTCTGCGTGGTGGTTCTTGTTTAAATTTGTACTGTTTACATCGGTTTCCCTAGTGCAAATTGTGGAACAATTTTTTTTGTTTGTAAACGATCTTGCTTACGAGTTTTGAGCAGCAGAGCTGCTATGTATGGCAGGTTTGGACCTTCTCGACCCAATTAATTGAGTTGTCGAATGCTTACAAGTTGGTAGGTCGAGCTTTTATAGATTAATAAAATCACTGGCCATGCCATACATAAAGGCCATGGACACTCACAACAATCGGATTACGGTTCTGAGGCCTAATTAAAGCAGAACCAAAACAAACAATAACATCAAGGGGACTAAGTAAGGCGAAGCTCTGGTTTGCAGCGTCATGGCCTTTGTACCCGTCATGGTTGGTTTAACATGTAGCTGCCTTATTTGTAGGCTGTAGAGTTTGCTAACATTTTCTTCTTCTTTTTTGCGGCTGACGGAAGGCGTCATCTACTTCATCGGCGGTGATCGTGAATTCTCACACCTTTACATTGAAGACAGTCTCTCTATTTTGAAGGAGTTGCATTGAGGACAATCCCCACAGCCACAGTGTCCGAGCTATGTGTTGTCTTCTTGGACTTGCATTGAATTTACTTGTGAAATTGCTGCTAGGAGCCATGCAGCTATGTGGTTTTAATAGTTGGATAGCACCAAGCTCGGGTTTTGTTCGGTACACTCGAGATGTAGATGCACGAAAGATAAACATGTTGTTTGTCTACAAAAAAAAAACTTAATTACTATTATGGGCTAGTGATGATCATATGCACTAGTTACTAGTAGATGCTTTTTATCCTCAGATTGGCGTCTAGTGTTCATAGAAATATATGATTATCTTTGTTGTATAAAGTATTTGGCTGCCAAGTTACAACTTCTTGGTGAAAGTTCATTTTTTATCGATGGCATATGAGTGGCGAGAAAAGTGGCTAGCCTCGTCTGCATATATGAGCATATAGATCAACAAAAAATAAACCCATTCGGCAAGAACATTTATGCACCTATTTACTAGAAGAATGAATAAATGAATGTCAGGGCTAGAGATCAATACTGTTTGTTATCCAGGGAATACAAAAGTTTGGATTGTTGAATGCATTCTGAATTCTAGCTATATAAGGGTATCACTTGATTGGCCACGTCTGATTTACACTAGTCTTAACAATAACAATCAAAATGAAATTCCAACACTTTTGCCCTTAATCACAGATCAAGACCATGATTTACATGAAAAGAAAAATCGATTCACCAAGTAGATAGCAATGCCAATGCATGAGTGAGACAACACTCAATAGTGGGAACGCTACTAGACAAGTAGCAACACTCCATTGATGGTTCAGCTTTTATTAGTAGAGACCAAGCAAGCTATATGTGTTAATGTGTGTTGCGACTATGCTGCTGCTAGTATACACCAAAACCCAACAGTAGACTCACACAGAAAATAATCTCAATTGCGTTCGAGCCACAAATCATACATTAGACCATTATTGTTGAGGAAAATGGTCCTCCCACGATTGGAGGATGAACAAAAGGTTGAGATTTGATTGAGGGATGGGTCATGAACCTTGGGAGGTTGCTCTTGATGTTGATGGGTCATGGGAGCAGGCCATGAAGGGCACCTCCTGGTGGTCCCTCTTATCCTCCTCCATGAAGAGCTAATTAATTACCACTTGTCCTAGGCGCGACTTAGTCAATTAATCTACTTGTAGGTCTTGGCCCAGAGATTAAATTACTTACTGAATTAGAGTATAGTTATTATACTACCAGTTGGAGAAAAAATTAATGGAAATGTTGTGTTCAATCTGTAGTGATACGTACATCCATCCATGGATTTATCGGAAATGCACTTTGTAGGATTACTCTACTTTAATTTGGCCATGAGTCCTGCTTGTTCAAAGTTTGTTGAGCTGCTCTGAATGATTATCGAAGTTTGCGTCAGTTAGCACCCAATTTTATAATGATATATACAAGCATTCGAGTTAAGTTGAAAGCTATTTTTGCATGCAGTTTTTCCTTCTGAAATGTGTTTTTCTTCTTCTTCCTGTTTTGAGTAGTTTGCGTAAGTTTTCTGAAATGATGATGTATTTTTCTTAATTCAGCGAACCGTGAGATGGACTTAGAAGAAGAAACTGTCTCCTGATTGCAGTTGATTAATTAGTATATATGTTGTAGACTTGTAGCATACCTACCTCTATATGGTTTTATATTTCAACTTGATTTCTGAATATTCCAAACCACACGAAGTCCTTTCTTACAAGAAGAAGTTTCTCTTCATAACAGTGAACAAAACTCATGTCAATCAGCTCAGTTCTAGTGCTGTTGGATTTTTTTAATTGGCTTCTTGCAGTTTTGAAAGTTCAGTTTATTCGTTCTTGAAAATTCAGTTAATTCAGTTAGGCACACAAATTTCAGAACTTTTGTGTGCCCTAGTACTTGGTGTTTGTAGAAAACCAGAGTGTCAATGGGACTAGAATTCACTTGTTCTTATATGGGTTTGTAAAACTTGTTCATGTCTTGAACTACTAATGCCTTGTGATGCTCTGAATTACTTGTGATGCCTCTGAATTACTTGTGATCACATTGAGAAAGACTGGTAAAGATGATGATCATCTTTAACAGAAAACAATTTGTGATGATTTTGCTAGTTTGCTGGGTTTTGTCTCCGACCATCGTGTCGTGATGATTTTGCAGGTACCCCGAGAGGCCCTTGAGTTTGCCGGAATGTCGATTAACTTCCGTTCCGGCAAATTCGGGTACTCCATATGTCCTATTTTCAGCAAAGGTCATGCTGAAATTTTTCGTGAATTTTAGCATGACTTTGCTAAAAATAGGACATATGGGGTACTTGTGACTAATGCATGGGCGAGGTATCTTAGTAGTTAATTAAGTAGGATCAACTGCCCGGCGTACTTGTGACTAATGCATGGCTTTTAGGGTGCCTCGGTGTCGATAAAACTGAAATGATGAAAGCTTAGGCTTTTAGGGTGCCTCGGCCGAAAAACCCTCAATGATAAAAGCTTAGATTTTAGGATGCCTCGGTGTCGACAAACCCTAAATGATGAGACCATGATCTTGTTCCTTGACAATAACCAACTTTTGACCAAACTTTGTTTCTATTTAGAGAGAAACATGGCCCACAACGATGAGGCCGGGGTTGGCGGCAAGGCATTACAGGAGCTGTCCCGGAGATGGAGGAACAACCTCACTTGTATGAGGCCGCCGCCTTCCCCACCGATCCTGAGACCACTGATGGTACCGCCGAGGATGACCCCACTGATGCCACCACTAATGGTGCCGCCGAGGATGCCACCACTGATGATGGTGGCGCACGCACAGATGGCAGCCAACCGAAGAGGCAACGGAAGGACCAGCGCCCGATCGTGCTCCGCACCCTCAAGGAGGAAGTTACTGAAGTGGACTCCAACGGGAATCCAACAGCGCCCGAACGAATAGTCAAGGGGTACTCGCTTCAGCTCGGGTGCATTCTCCGGAGCACCGTCTCGATCAACACCGAGAACCCGAGGCATCGACCGAGGGAATTTGGCGCAACCTCCTCTTCACGAAGCTGCACGAACGATACAAGTTCCCGCTGAATTCGAAAACACAAGCCTCAAAGGGAAAAAAGTGAACAATGCTGCCCTCACGAAGATGAGCAAGGCCCTGTCTACTTGGAAAAGCAATGTGAAGAGAATGATCGAGAAAGGTGAGAGTTATCAGAAGATCAAGGAGAAAAATCCTTCGATCACCGAAGATGACTACAACGACTTCAAGATCAATTGCTCGAGCACCGCAAGCTCCCAATCAAGTGAGTGGGGAAACAAATGCGGGAGCTGAACATAGGGGAACACACACTCGGTCCCGGCGGTTCTGAGTGGCGGAGCCTATATGGGACAAGGAGGAGGCGGAGCGTGCCGAGCAAGGCCTACCGCCCTCTTCGATACATACGGTGACAAGCAGACCAGGAACTTTGTCAGGGCCCGGTACAAGAAGGACCCGAAAACAAAGGAGCTTACCACGGATCCGAAGAACAGGCAGCTTCAGCTTGTTCAGTAAGGAATACACCCCGCGTAATTAGCTCCATATGGTTGCATTCTAATTAATGAAGCCGAATTTCTAAATGGTTCACATTCCTTCCGCAGCGATCGAAAGCGATGGCGGCGGGGGTCGACTCGAGCAACCCTTGGGACACCACTCTAAATAGGGGTTGAATGTAATGAAGAACAAGGATAAGCTCGAGAAGCCGGCGTCGGCTGGTCGTGTGGCGGCAAAGGCTTGTCGACAAAATGGGGTCATACTATACCGCTGGTGTGCGGAAGGAGAAAAAGACCAGCTCGGAAAGCCGGTAGCGAGAGGTTCAAGAACTCAAGGCACAGTGGCGCGGATTCCGGAGATTGTCCAAGAGCAAGTGGAACAACGACTCGGGCGACGATCACCGCCCTTGTGCCTACCTTGATCTCGGGGTTGAGTGCGTGGATTGCGGGCGTGACCAGGCCGCCCCCGATTCCTAGCTTCACGGCCAGCAACTCGCATAATGCGATGGCGGGGCCATTGGTGCCTCCGGCGGAGGCGGCATTGGTGTCTCCGACGCTGGCACGGGAGCTTAATGCACCCGGGTGTACGCCGGCAGGCACCTCTGCAGCAAGCGGCCCCTCCGTCAACTGCACGCCCGCCGTTGGCGGTGCCTCTACATTAGCCGAGCTCGACGCCATCATCACGGTAACTAATTAAGCCTCTCTCGACCGAGGACTTCATCTCCTTGCCTTTGGTTGGGCATCTCGATGCCCTACATGTTTTCGCAGGCCGCCCGACGTTCCGTGCACTCTCCTCCACTACGTGAACAACGAGTTGGTCGATGTCGCCAAGGGCAAAATCGTTCAACCGGCAACCTTGTTCCACGGTACCGGATGCCACCCAACTTGTTTAGGGTTCAACTGGTTCGGTGCTGCCAGCTGCGACGACGACTTGTTACCTCCGAATCGACCCGTCGGGGCCGACGATGATGACGTGATGACCCTCGGCGCTGCTGAGCTGGCCCTGCTTTGGCGAAGAGCCAGATTCGTTTGGGGCGGGGACACCACCCAAAGACAACACCGCCCGGTCGTGCGGGCGCCAAGTCGGCCCCATGGCAAGACCGCCCGTAACGGTGCGGACATCCCTATGCCACTGGATCCAAACATGCATATGGCACGGGATCGAGCAACGACGACGACGACTATGATACATTTGGCAGCGTCGATCAGTACTTTGCCGAGCATGGATGCGATGGCGACTTCATGGGGCCTCCTTCTCAAGAACCAAACCCAACAAAAGGCGTGTGCGATCTAGCTCGTGCAGCGGAGAAGCCAAGTTGCAACAGCGCCGTCTGGCGTTCAGCTCTCGAGAGACGCCTCCATTTGCCGACTTCACCGAGCCTCGGATAGGCGAGGTGCGAATATTATCAGCCCCAACACACTCAAGAAGGCGGTCTGTGAGCAAAACTCGGTCCCATTACAGGAGAAGAAGAAGGCACGCAAAAGTAAGACTAAGAAGGGTGCGAGCCAGCCGGCACCGAGTATGATCCGTGCTCAGGACGGGCCACCTTCACCTGAGGATATCTCGAGGAGGGTGCATGTGGCGGGTAGGGCGATGCTACCGACAAATATGCTCAATGCTGCAACCGGTGCTATGCGGAGTCTGCATGGCAGTGTTCTTTCTTTGGAGAAGTTGCGTCTCAAGGAGAAGGATGTGGCATACCCGGTTTCGCAGCCAAGGTGCCGAGGGCAAGGGCTTTGTGGATAACTCCATCGGGCGACGATCGTCCTGCGTTTTGATGACATCCACGCTATGTTGAACCTTCATCCGCTGCACTACACCTTCGTTCGGCTATTTTCGCTGAGTATGGAGATGCGAGATCATTCGCGACAAGACCGGACATCGTGATAGTCGACCCCTTCTACATGCGTGCCAAGTTCTTGGGCAGCGGCGGGGACCGCAAGTCGCGAAGTTCTTACCTCGGCGTCATTCGGCAAACCAAGATAAGGATAACTTCCTCGTGCCTTACTTTCCGAGTAAGTCCTCCCCTCAACCGCCCGTAACATATGAATTCTTAGATTTCGATCGTTTTTCTTTTAACATTCCGTGTTTCTGCAGTGACACACATTGCACGCTCATACTCCTAAGCCCCAAATATTCCATGGCCACGTATTTCGACCCGGACCGTCAGTCGAACGTAGACTACACAAATGTCAAGAAGGTTCTTGATGATGTTCTCCTGCCACGCCAAATCTGGAGGCACCTTCACCAGGCCTATTCGTGGCACGGCAAGCACGTGTTCTCCCACAATCTGACGTTACGCTGCGTCAAGCGGCCGCTGGCGGTCAGAAGGGTGCCTACTACGCCATCCATCACATGCGGGCGATCGTGCGGGACCATCATCAACTTCGCTACCGAGTAAACTCAAGATTGGGCAGCGGCGTGTCGGCAATCGAGCAGCGGACCTCCGACAAGAATTCTTTCGCATCCGGTCGGAGTTTGCGGAAATCATCCATCAAGATGTCCTTCGTACCTCGGGGCAGTTCTACCTCGAAATCAACCGTCCAACAATGACATCGACACAATGCTACAAATGCAGGATGACAACGCCCGTTCTTTCATGACTCCCACGATGAGACGGCGGCTTCATCCACGCCTCCGTCCCCTCGAGTCGAGTTATCTAGTTCTGAAACATCGATTGGCTCATGTTGTAATTAAACTTTAATGAACTTGTAGTATGTCTCTTTGGTTTCGAGAGTCATTCAACTTAGATGTAATCGATGCTATTAATGTCTTGCTTTTCTCTTCCGATCGTTACATTTGCATACTTATATATTGCTTATGTATTGTCTGTGAATTGGTACTAACGTTTCGTTTGGCTAGTGCATAGCGATGCCGGCGTATGTCGTGGTACAAGGGTAAGGTTCGAGTCTACGATGATCGGGAGGAGTGTCGGAGACAGGTTCACCGATTCAGCGGTACTTGATTACAAAGGGTGCACCACTAGGGCCGAGGCCGAATCTAGATACGCCCGCTATCTAGCGGGAGAGGGAGGGCGTTGGAGGAACCGGATGAAGACGAAGTTTCATCGTGATGATGCTCATCGTGATGACCGCAGCTCTCTTCTATGTGATGGTAGTTTAGATGATCGATATCGACTTGTAATGTGAAGACAAACTCGCTACTCGCGGTCTCGAGACTTGTAATATAATGTTCTATCTTTGTTCGGTCTTTTCAATTCGGAGACTAATATGATGAATTGTATTCGGAGACTAATATGATGAATTGTATTCAAAGACTAATCTTCTATTGTATCGATGAATCTATTGTTGATGTGTGCTGTCTATATTTTGTCAAATTATACATTTTGTAACCTGTGCAAAAACAGAAAATAAAAAATAAAAAAACCTAATATTCATACTAATGGCGCATCACATGATAGTGCGCCATTAGTATGACAAAGCATACTAATGGCGCATCACTTGTCGGTGCGCCATTAGTATGCCATGGTTACTAATGGCGCATCACGGGTGGTGCGCCATTAGTATCTTGATTACTAATGGCGATCTGAGGTGGTGCGCCATTAGTATGCCAAAGCACCTAGGTATACATGCCCCCTGGGAGGCATACTAATGGCGCACCCTCTCATATACTAATGGCGCACCACCTGGTGCGCCATTAGTAAAAATTACTAATGGCATGCTATTAATGGCGCACCACATATGCGCCATTAATAGCCAAATTAGGTGCGCCATTAGTAGTGGTTTTTCTAGTAGTGCCTACTCCAGTGGCCAAACCCCTATTAGAACTGTGGGAGCCCAGCGTCAGGTACTGTCTATGATATCAATTCAAAATTTGAACTCCTAAATTTCTGCTTGTGCCTTACCTTCTCTCTTGTATGAAAACTAATTTCAGATGAATATCCTTGCTCAAAGGATCATACGATCTCAAAACAATAATGGGCTCTGCATTGCTTTTGTCAGTACCTCTCTCCCTTTTACCTTGTAACGATGTACTTAACTAATTGCTATTTGATTATCTATCATCAGTCTGCACCTGAGCTTCATTATCCTCTGTTTCTTCCAATATTATTTGATCTATATTTACTCTTTGCAAAATGTAGAATAATGGCAACGCTTATAAAGAATTTTCTTTGGGAAATTTATTGAATTATCCTTCCATCAACATGGAGAAGGGCTTTGTCCAGCCCGTGTTAACATGTAATGTAAGTTCATCCTTCTCAAGCCTTCAAACTTTGTTCTAGTATAGATTTGGATAGGCATCATTTCCTCCACTGCTGTTTGCTTTTTGTTTACATCTGATTGGATGTTTGCAACAACTACTGATTTCATATTGTAGTTGTAAAACATGTTCCTTAAGCGAGAAACAGATCCATTTATTTGCTTATATAATTGTGAAACCTGTTACGTGTCTCCTTGTTTCTCTTTCGGACTCGTATCTCTTACGCCAGCGAGAACTTTAGGGAAGATAGTGAGCCAAACCATCTTGAGGACAGCGAGATGACCCCAAGGTCTGTCTTGATGAAGACAGTGAGTTGAAGCTACTCACCGGCAAGTGTGAGACAACCTGCATGCGATCATTGCCTCAATCAGTTCGACTTCTTCGGTCTCAACTTAAAGCGGAAAGGCTTGCTTCGGCTCAGCTCCGACTTGAAGACAAAGATGCAATGAAGATGTCAGAGGACTGCCGTGCGCACCATCATGCCTTAAATCTAGTGTTGATGCATCTATCGTTGACTGGCGAGGTATACTCAGCTTCTTCAGCTATTTGAGGGGCCCGACCTGGCCAGGCCTAGTGCCTTCTGAAGTGCTCTCAGATTTGTATATTCTTTTGTCGACGCATTTATTTGCACTGGTGGCGAACTTTGATGCCCAGTGGATGTAATATGTGTGATAGCCGTGATAGCCTAGTTTTTATAGGTTACTAGGTACAGATCATCATCTAGATGAGTTGAATCAATAAATCCATCCTGAGAAAGGGCCAGTCACCTACCGGTTACCTTTGTAACTATACCAAAGTAGCTGTACAACAGAATGCCCTTCGCCTTTAGTACTTTTCTTTTTCTTTGCTTGCTTATTTATTTCCTTGTTGTCTTGTTTATTTGTTTGCTTGTAGTCATTGCAGTTCTTTTTCCGCGGTTTGCTAGTGGCTGCAATAACCTATTTTTTAAAACTAGGCCACAATAACCATGGGCTAATATTTACTATAGTGACACTGGGCCTCTCCTACGGGCCATAGAAACAGTGGGCCTTCTACGGGCTGTAGAAATAGTGGGCCTTCTACGGGCCGTAGAAACAATGGGCCTTCTACGGGCCGTAGAAACAATGGGCCTTCTACGGGCCGTAACATCAATGGGCCTTATACGGGCAGTATGATCGATTGGCCAAACATGGGCCAATAACAGGCCGCATTATGGCCGTAAAAAGGCTAGAGTTGGAATCGTCCGTTCATGGGCCGATCATAACGGGCCATCGTTAATAGGACGTATTTGATGACGCTATGAAAACGGCCCAACGTATTAACGGACCACAAACGGGCCGACTGTAACCACGGGCTAAATTTGGCCCTAAGCGAAAAATAGCGATGAACGGGCCGTAAGTAAGCGAATGTTGCAAATGAGCCCAAGAATAAATGGGCTCGAGAGGCCGAAAGATAACATGGGCTGAAGCATTATGAGAATAACGGGCCGTTAATGGGTATAAAGTGATACCTTTGTTCATTACGGGCGATTTCACCACGGACCGTTAATGGGTGTAAAGTGATACCTTTGTTCATTACGGGCCGGTTTCACCACGGCCGTTAATAGGCCAAGAGTTACATAGGGCCTCATATGGGCGAAAGGCGTCATGGGCCATACATGGGCCGAAGTAAAACGCAATTTGGAATCATATTGGGTGGCCGGATGACGCTCTTGGGCCTAATTCGGATAGGGCGAACGGGCCTTGGGTTAGCGGGCTGTAAATGGGCTATATGCGAGCAGTCGTTAACAGGGCTTTACATGGGCCGCCCGCCACCTTTTGACCAAGTCAAACGGGCGGCCTTTTCACGAGAATGGGCCTCTGTTGGGGCGTACGCGATGTCGACGTATTATAGGCGTATACGTCCAATGAGTGGATGACATCTGTCCCCAACGATGAGCCGACCGTGTTTCCTCCAGCCAATGATGATTTTACACGTGGAAAATCCCCATTGGTCGGGCTGTTAACGGGTTATCGGATCCAAAACCCGACACGATAGCTTAACGGCGTTCCGTTCACGGTGGATGCCACGTGTCGGTCACCCTTGACGAAAGCACTTACGTGACGGGATTTATCGTCATGGAAGTGGACACTTCCGTGATGATAATTTTGGTAATGTCATGGAACACTTCTCTGACGATGACAGGTATGACTATCTTGATTCTATCATAAATTTGTCATGGATGTACATGCATGACAGAAAACATGACCTACTGTGACAAACACGTATCATCACGGAAGTGTATTTTTTGTAGTGAGAGGAAGCTCAACCAAGCCGCCGTCACCAGATGGGATGGATCCGTGCGATTGCCATGCACTGCTTTGCGCGGTGGGGATCTTTGCAGATGACTGGTCACGATTGAAAGTCGATAAGCGGTGCGGCAGCCGTCGCCAAGCATTCAGAACACAAGGGGAAGACCAATGATTTAAAAACTCTTTATTGTCATGAACCAATTGGCTTCCCTAGCAAAAAAAAGAACCAATTGGCTTCACAGTTAGGGTAAAAAAAATTGAACACCCAATGTTCAATTCTTGGATCCGCCACTGCTTGCAGGTGGTTGATTTGTTACGCAATGATGTTTGAATCTATTGTGAGGCTTTCTCATTTTATATTATAAATTTTTGATGGTTAATAGTTGGCATGAATTATTTAGGGCATTGTGAATGTAAGTTGAAAATTGATTGATTTGTAGCCAATGGGATGTACTTTGTGAATATTTATTTTTGCCTTCTTAGTTAGAACAATAAGTTTACTTTCACAATGCTATGTCATGGAGTTATCATCATGTAACCATAATGAGCCCTATGTACTACTATTTCATGTCATCCAGTCTTCTCTTAACTGCATCAAGTTAGTGATCTATTTTGATGCTCCTTGGACTTCCCTTCTCTGTTATGAATTTATTTGCAAGTTTTGTGGAAGTGTAGGCAAGTGAGTGAATTCAGCCCAAATTGCTGCCCTTGGGCTTTGTATTATGGAAGGTCCCGCATGATTCGCTTCTGACTATTAATACAAAGCACACCCAAATCGAAATTTCTCCACGGACGACACTTCTGCCCGATCATTGGACGATGTGTAAATCAAGCGGCTAGTGCCCTTTTCAGTGATGTGCATGTCCGACTGGATGCGATGATCGTGCATGAATCGTGCAAACTTGGCCGTGTGTATAGCATGACTCCACCCAAATACCATATCATGATTTTGAATTTGAATACAAACATCCAATCACATCCAAAGAGTGTTAAATATATTATTCCCCCAACATCGCAGGTGTTCTTTGTTGTGTTCAATGGCCACAGAAGAACACAACACAGTTCACAACCGAAAACATGCCCAAGTTCATGGTAGACATGAAGAAGGTGGACGGTGGTGACGGCGAAGTGTGTGCAATTTATCTTTAGTCAAGTAGTTCATAGCATCACACCTTAATATATTTTTTGTAAGACTTATAATTGTGTGCATTCAAAAAGGAAATGCACCGCCAAATATGACATGATTGGTGTTGAACCACTTCAAGATGTATGTGACGGTTGCAACACGAGGAATTACAAGTCGTTAAGGGAGCGACTCATGAAAATGATGTTCTAGAGTGTGATGACCAAGCTCACCGCCTTGGGACTGATCACATTTGTTGTAAAAAGGTGGACAAGTGACTATCATCGATGATGGTGACAAAAAGGAGAAATGCCAACACAGATGGCTTCCTTAGACAAAGGCGAGAGTTTGTTTCTCCCATTGCAACGCACATGCATGTTTGCTATTGAAGCGAAAGGAAACTAGGCAGCCAGCCCATATTTTAATTTTTTGCTTATCGAACTTAGGTAGGCAGCGAAAAGAGCTTCTGCATAGCACAGGCCCACCACAGTCGCACCCTAAAATCATGGGGAAAATCGCGCCCTAAAATCATGGAAAAAATATAAGCGAGAGAGGAGAATCAAATTCCTAACCTCTCATTTCAGACTTACATGAGTTAGCCTAGTGCTAGCACATGTTCATGAATAGACTAGATGCTATTCAAAATAGTACTCTCTTTTTAGCAATATTCCAAACAGCACTAAAGACTGCTTGCATGCCCTTTCTTTAATCAACTCGCTGGGCCTATTTGAGCATTGAATAATCGTTGCTAGGCCTTTCTGGGCCCCGAGTCATGTGAGAAAAACATAATCTCCGGTCCAATAGGCTACAAAGCATGAGATCACTATTTCATGTGAAATAATCCCACATTGCCCGTTTAAGACGATTCCCACCCATTTATATAGGTTAGCAAGTTGGTTGTAATATCAACA
Organism: Aegilops bicornis; assembly: GCA_021605145.1. Taxonomy (NCBI): domain Eukaryota; kingdom Viridiplantae; phylum Streptophyta; class Magnoliopsida; order Poales; family Poaceae; genus Aegilops; species Aegilops bicornis. The sequence goes on from CM038672.1 coordinate 673,975,185, forward strand.
AGACACCTAGAAAAAGGGAAGGTGACAACGGGCAAGAGAAGGGATTTGGCGAACCAACCTGTGGTCGGATGGTTAGAGAGGCAGTAGTATCCCTCGGTGGATTTGGGACGTGGTACACCTTGCCAAGAGGAACCCACACTAGTAGAAAACATGGCTTTGGTCCAACCATGATCTACACATTAGTCCCAGTTGCATTATGATACGTCTCCAACGTATCTATAAATTTTTTATTGTTCCATGCTATATTATATTTTGTTTTGGACATTATTGGGCTATATTATACAGTTTTATATTATTTTTGGGACTAACCTATTAACCGGAGGCCCAACCCAGAATTGCTATTTTTTACCTATTTTAGAGTTTCGCAGAAAAAGAATATTAAACGAGTCCAAACGGAATGAAACCTTCGGGAACGTGATTTTCGGAACGAACGTGATCCAGAGGACTTGGACCCTACGTCAAGACATCAACCAGGAAGGCACGAGGTAGGGGGGCGCACCTACCCCCATAGGCGCGCCCTCCACCCTCATGGGCCCGATGTTGCTCCACCGACGTACTTCTTCCTCCTATATATACCTACGTACCCCCAAACTACCAGATACGGAGCCAAAAACCTAATTCCACCACCGCAACCTTCTCAGATCATGAGATCCCATCTTGGGGCCTTTTTCAGGCTCACGGAGGGGGCATCGATCACGGAGGGCTTCTACATCAACACCATAGCCTCTCTGATGATGTGTGAGTAGTTTACCTCAGACCTTCGGGTCCATAGTTATTAGCTAGATAGCTTCTTCTCTCTTCTTCGATCTCAATACAATGTTCTGCCCCTTTCTTGTGGAGATCTATTCGATGTAATCTTCTTTTGCGGTGTGTTTGTTGAGACTAATGAATTGTGGGTTTATGATCAAGTTTATCTATGAACAATATTTGAATCTTCTCTGAATTCTTTTATGTATGATTGGTTATCTTTGCAAGTCTCTTCGAATTACCAGTTTGGTTTGGCCTACTAGATTGATCTTTCTTGCAATGGGAGAAGTGCTTAGCTTTGGGTTCAATCTTGCGGTGTCCTTTCCCGATGATGAGGGGGTAGCAAGGCACGTATTGTATTGTTGCCATCGAGGATAACAAGATGGGGTTTATATCATATTGCATGAGTTTATCCCTCTACATCATGTCATCTTGCTTAAAGCGTTAATCTGTTCTTATGAACTTAATACTCTAGATGCATCTTTGGATAGCGGTCGATGTGTGGAGTAATAGTAGTAGATGCAGGTGAGTCGGTCTACTTGTCTCGGACATGATGCCTATATACATGATCATACCTAGATATTCTCATAACTATGCTCAATTCTGTCAATTGCTCAACAGTAATTTGTTCACCCACCGTAATACTTATGCTCTCGAGAGAAGCCACTAGTGAAACCTATGGCCCCCCGGGTCTATTTTTCATCATATTAATCTTGCAACACTTAGTTATTTTTATTGCCTTTTATTCTACTTTGCATCTTTATCATACAAATACCAAAAATATTATCTTATCATAACTACCAGATCTCACTCTCGTAAGTGACCGTGAAGGGATTGACAACCCCTTTATTGTGTTGGTTGCGAGGATTTATTTGTTTGTGTAGGTGTGAGGGACTTGTGCGTGATCTCCTACTGGATTGATACCTTGGTTCTCAAAAACTGAGTAAAATACTTACGCTACTTTACTGCATCACCCTTTCTTCTTCAAGGGAAAACCAACGCAGTGCTCAAGAGGTAGCATATTACAAACACATTCAGTCGAGGCTTTAGCCACCAACCGGGACTAAAGGGGTTCTGAAATTTCCTTTTTGTTTTTCCATTTGTTTTTTGTTTTAAATTGCTTATATCTTTTAGGATATTTGATGTTTTATAGTGATTTTTTTGCATTAGGTTCAAAATTTTGTCTAGTTTCTGTTCGTGCTATTACTTTTCAAATTTGAATGAGTTAAATTTGAATTTGTTCAAATTTTCTTCAAACCCTAGACTGTGAATAATTTGAGTTTAAAAATAGTTTTAAATTTAATTCTTTTTCCTCCTAGTCACATGTTAGATTGTTGTCAAAGTAAGATTTATTTGGTTATTTTAGAATAATTTAAATTAGGATTTTGATTAAACAGTATTGTTTTGCTTATATAGTTTTTTAGACATTTAATTGTTGTTTTCAATTATTTTTAGTTAGTTCTTTCTGTACATTTTAACATGTTGTAGTATGCTTCGTTAGACAACAGCAGATAAATTTTTATAATTAATTAATATTAATTTTGCTACTTTTTGTATTAATAGTTGTTTAGCCTTTAATAATAGTTGATAGAATTAGTTTTGCTATATTAAAAAGTAATCCTTTTTGCCACTTTAATAGAACGTGATTCTGGCTTGGTTAACATTAGTTGTGACTCTGGCTGGGACTTCAACGGTGCTAGCAGATGTAGTCGACGGTAGGATTGGATGGACACCATCCCGGACTAAAGGGGTTCTGCAATTTTCAAACTCTACCCCCCCCCCCCCCATCGCCATTTCAGTTTTGAAAAAAACAAAAGGAAATGATCAAAACCAAAAATTAAAATCCTTTGAGATGTAGTTATAATGCTACATCTACTAGTTAGGAAAATTAAAAAAGATAAATTTCGACATGTCTTGCAAAAAAAGTGTTATGAAAAAGTAAAACGTCTATAATTTTTGCATACGATGTCAAAAAACGTATAATATATCAAAATGTTCAGCATGAAAAGCCGGTTCCGATTTCGACCGCCGTAGGCCGTTTTGCAAATTTTTCAGAATCCTCAAATTCTGAAAGGAAAAAATTTATCGTCAAATTTAAGTTTTTTTGAATTTTTGGTCAAACTGTGGTCAAACTATTGTCAAACTACTTATTCAAGAAATATTAGTGTTACTAAATAATTATAGTTTTTTAGAATAATAGTTTCAAACTCAAACGGTGAAACATGTGACTTCATGCTCAAGTTCAACTCCTAAGGGTTAATAAGATTGACAGCTTACTATTGTCAGGAAAACAATAAGTGCAGACTTGGAAACTAGGGGGAATAGAACTCAGAAGTTAAGCGTGCTTTGGCTGCAGTAGTAAGAGGATGGGTGACCGGCCAGGAAGTTAGACGATTTGGAATGAGTGCTACACACTTGAGCAGTGATGAGGCCTAAACTGTTCGGTGTTTTTTTCCTAACCTTCGTGACTCCCTACCACTTGTCATTGTTCGGAATTTGTGTTGTTGGTAGACGTTTTGGTGTTGCGAAGCACGGTTTATTGTGTTAACATGTGCACGCCAATTTATTTTCCTGATGCAACGCACGGGCATATGTCCTAGTATGATCGTATATGCATACTCCTCCCTATGAACAACCTTACGATCATTTTTGTCGGTTTCATGCAGCAAAATTGGCGCCCAACGTGGGGTGCATGTAGACACTATATTCAGATGAGCTCTTTTTTTCCACCGGTTCCAATCTGGCCTAAGATGATAAAAAGTCGACAACGTTTTGCGCATCGCCCCACGGCTCCTTCCGATCCAATCTACCTCGGCAGCAAAAGCATGGCTATGCATCACATTTGGAGCAAGCCTTTGGATGGAGTATGCCTGGAAGTACAGCCTAACTAGTCTTGTCAATCGGCCCGTGACTCGTCTTCTCCTTGGTACCTACCGCTATCTTGGCCGAATTCAACCCACCATGCTCATACAAGGGGTAATTAGGATGGTTGTTACGTGTGATCTGGTCTGCAGCCGTTGTACATGTGTGAAGCACAAAAGAAGGATTGCGTACACTTGGAGTAATTAGGATGGTTGGTGGGCGCTTTGAAGTCCAACCACGAATTGGTCATAGTTGGATCTTGTTTACTCTTGGAGTTGGTGGATCTTGTTTACTCTTGGAGTTGGTGGGGATTCTTAGTTGTGGTGTGCTCCTGAGAAGTTTTGTAAAGGCTTGGTGGGCGCTTTGAAGTCCAACCACGAATGATTTGATTTTTACGTTAGGTTTATTTTCACCTAGAAGCTCTGAAGATTGAAGCACTAGGCCTTAGAGTATCCAATCCCTACTTAACACTTATTATGTCAAAAAGGAAGGGTGGACGCATAAGACTGGGCATAAGGAGCAAGGACCGATAGGAGGCGGGGTGAGCGATTTTCCCCCAGTTATCGAGTAGCGGGTTAAGAGTGGTTTCTTCTAGTATTCTTTTGTTGTGATTTCTTTTTTTGTATCCTTTGATTTTTTTATTCATATATTAAAAATATTTTGAAAATGCTCGAAGATCTTTTGGAAAAAAAGTTTGCATATTTAAAAAATGTGGATGGAATTATTTCCTAAAAATGCTCTCATTTTTTAAAAGGAAATGATTGCATTTTAAAAAAATGTTCATGCAATTAGAAAAAAAAAGGTGTCCGGTGTTGGAGAAAAATGATGACTATTGAAAAAATGTTGTCCAATTTTCAAAAAACCTTGTGAAAAATCTTTAATGTCCCCAATTAGCTTGGGATAACTTTTCTAGCATAGTTGCAAATATGTCAGCATCTCAAGATGTTGAACGAGGTGTCTATGGTGATTTGGTCAATCTTAAGATGTTGTGGCAGCTCACTACCTCAGAGGTGCTCATTGGGTAGAATGTGTGTGTGCGCGTTAATAGAGATGGGTGTCTGTGAGCATATGATTGTACTGTGTGTTTTTCTTAAAGAAAGCTGCATGGTTTTTATTAGCATATATATATATATATATATATATATATATATATATATATATATGTCAGCAGCAAGCATGTACTTGTTTATGGAAGAAGTAGGAGGCGATGGGCTTTTGTGGATCAACAGAAGTTACGGGCCCATAGACAGCAGGAAAGCCCAACCCTAGCACCCCCATCACGCGACGCGACTGAGTCGTCCCCTCCCTCCCTCCCCCCCTCCCCATCTGCGCCGCTCCCCTCCCCGTCCCCATCTGCGCCGCCCGCCGCACGCGACCGAGCCGTCCAGCGATGGTGCTCCTGAGCGCTGCGGCCACAGCCGCCGTGATCTACAAGTACGGCAAGGCCGCCGCCAGGTCGGGGTTGCCGCAGGCACCAGCGGCAAGGCCATATGGGCGCTCTTCGGCCTCAACAAGGAGCGCTGTCCTGTCTGCCTCGAGCTTGTCACGCAGCGGGACTCGGAGAAGCACGCGACCGAACACACGTTCGACTGCCCGACGTGCCATGACAAGGTTCCCTTCTCTGACCTCGAGAAGCATGCAGAGAACCATGGGTTCCGTTGCTCCGTGTGCTACGAGGCCGTTCCTCTCGCCGCCTTCGGCACTCACTCTGGATCTCCACAGGCACGACGGTTATCTCGCCTGTTATTCTCTTGTTAGCTCGCTCTCTCTTCCAATTCCGAGAAGATGCTTACTGTTCCGCCTGCAGGGGGGAGTTGGTCCAGGTCAGGCCCAACAGAGATGAGGGCTCTAAAGATGGCGGACCTTGATCGGTACGAATCATCATTCATTCATTCATAGGGCTGCCTGGTATTCAGATGATTTATTTTTTGAGGGAAGTATTCAGATGATTATTAGCAGGATGATTCTTCTTCTGTTAGTTTATTACATTCATTCCTATGGCTGCCTGGTATTCAGATGATTTTTTTTTTGAGGGAAGTATTCAGATGATTATTAGCAGGATGATTCTTCTGTTAGTTTATTACATTCATTCCTATGGCTGCCTGGTATTCAGATGATTTTTTTTTTGAGGGAAGTATTCAGATGATTATTAGCAGGATGATTCTTCTTCTGTTAGTTTATTACATTCATTCCTATGGCTGCCTGGTATTCAGATGATTTTTTTTTTGAGGGAAGTATTCAGATGATTATTAGCAGGATGATTCTTCTTCTGTTAGTTTATTACATTCATTCCTATGGCTGCCTGGTATTCAGATGATTTTTTTTTTTGAGGGAAGTATTCAGATGATTATTAGCAGGATGATTCTTCTTCTGTTAGTTTATTACATTCATTTCTATGGCTGGCTGAATTCAGATGATTATCAAGAAAGAATCAAGCTTCATCTGTCATGTCAAGTATTTGTCGTTAATATATGGATTCAAGTTTCCTGATGAATGAATGCAGTGCGTCTTGGTAACCGTACAAATTCTCTCTGCAGGGCAGAGGCTGCATACATGGACAAGAGAGAACAGGCGATACTGCTATGGGAACACCTCAAGTCCAATTGCCCCGTCTGCAGGGTACCCGTGCCGATGCCCCAGATGGAATCACACGTGAATCAGCGTACGTACGTACAGAGTGCAAAAAATAAAATGAAAATTACAAGATTTACAAACATAAAAAGATATCATTTAAAAAAAACACCCCCTATGCAGTCTTGATCTGAAGCCAGGTTCCGACAGACGCAATGAGCTCACCGGCATGGGGATTAGGGTCAAGGGCCTAAGGATCGGAGCACTGGTGAGTAGCTGCTCATGGCACACTCATGATGATGATACTTCCTTGTTCCCTCAACACCTCATGCCCTTGCACAAATCACTACCTTCATTAAATAAAAATTGAAAAACTGAATATACTGCATGCATTTCTATTTTGTACAATGGCAGAGCTACGTTAATTAAAGTGTGCAACTCTTCATCTACATTCATAGTGACAAACAATTGTAGTATACAAAGCATGAACGCTGTATCCTACTCTAGATGGTTGAATACAGCATAGGAATAGGATACTCCTCTAAGTGCAGACTGAATTCATAATAAAAATCCAGAAGGGTGGAAAGAGTATTCTTTACTTTAATTTCATAATAATGCTAACCACAATTGATTGCATACCTGGCCTGACAACAGGAGTGCTAGATTATGAGCCATCCCTCGCCTTACACGCCAATTCTCCTTGAAGCATTGCTGCAGAAAGCTGTCATGCATCATACTCCCTCCGTTCCTAAATACAAGTCTTTTTAGACATTTCAAATGGAATACAACATAAGGATGTATGTGGACATAGTTTAGAGTGTAGATTCACTCATTTTGCTCCGTATGTAGTCACTTGGTGAAATCTCAAGAAAGACTTATATTTGGGAGCGGAGGGAGTACTGACGCCATTTTTCAAAAAAATTCAGGTGAAGCGCTGGGTCCGCCGTCAGTAGAGTGCGCGCAACGTGATAAGGTGCCTTTGATTTGCTTTAAAAATCTCGATCACACTATGAATTTCAATACCTGCACAACAAGTGATTGGCATGGTATGCACCGCATCGAATATAACCTGTGAGTACTAATTACCAGAATACTAATCAATGCACAGAATCATACAAGCCCCACCACTACAGGTATGATGCCTCATATACCACCCGACACGACAGCAAGTAAAGTGTAATCCTTTCCTGTAGTATTACTTTACCTTGTGTAGTGGTGTGTTGCATAGCAGTTCATCCTGTGCTGCTGGACATTGCTATGCACACGCCCCATTCTTTTGGTGGACAGCCTAGCCTAGCTATGGACCTTGGGACGCCCCAGCTGCAACCCTGCAGGGACACACGTGAACCGCTCCATGTGTGCATCCCTAAATTATGAGCAGACTTAAAAAAACACAAGCAAAGGGATGATTAGGTTTGCATTATTCTGAAAAAACGGATGAATATGTTAGATGCACGCTTTTGTATAATTAGCTTGAACAGGGTATTGCCTCATTGGAATACTGGAAATATGAGCAGAATCATAGTAGTCACTAGCGGTTGCACTTGAAATGAGTAGGCGCAGATAAAACCTATAACTATAACTACAAGCTGGGTATAAACAAACTTGGTCTTTACTTTATGCAATGGTGTGGTGCACAACAACTGCTGCTGCACATCTTACTGTACTTATCATCTATCTGGTTAATGAAGTTGACAACTTCAGTATTGACAAGAATTTTTCCTAAAAGTAAAACTGTATTCTCTTTGTGGTTGCAGGATGAAGGCGTCAACCGTTGGAGATTGCTACCAGCATACAACAGAATGTCTTTATCAGCAATTTTGAATATTGAGTGAACTATTTTCTGCTTTGTTAATCTGCATCTGCATGATAACGTTTTGTAAACCATGTGCTGGTGGATCCTTAGAGGTTGCTTACGAACAGCTCTAATCTTAGTCCAGTAAGGAATTGAGCAACTTGGTGCTACGGATGGCGCACATGGTCCGTTGAGAGCAGCTGCATCACATTTATCATAAAACAAGATGCCAATTAGAATTGTCGGTTTTTGCTTTCTGTTCATCTCTCCAAGTTTATTTAGCCATGTTAGTAATGCTTAGCTTTGCACCGCTGGTAAGCTTACTGGTCGATGCTAAGATCATTATGCACTGCCCTGTCAGTGACAGGTCGCAGCGGCTCGCGTGACTTTGGCCTGGCCAGGCAGCCGAGATATATGTTGTTTGGTCAAGTGCCTGGGCTTTCTCTGTGTCCAAGAAATATTAAAATAATATCAAGCAGCGTAGAGTACAAGCATGGACGCACCTGATTGCTTCTGCCTGAGTCAGGCCTCTGATTTCGGTGGACAGCTCAGGTCAGGCTGGTCCAAATACCACTCAGGCACCAACCAAACAAGATGCATTGTGCATGCGCGGCTTGCTTCTGGCCAGGCAAATTTCGCTCAGGGTAGCAACCAATCAACTATCTACAACTACCATTCTTTCTTGAAAAAAGAAAAACTATGACAAGAGAGTAGGATTATTACCAAGAAGACTGGGTTCATGGGCAAGATTTGTACACCTTCTGCACAGGTAAAGAGAGAATCATATCAGAAACAGCCAGAAGAATCCAAGGTCCGACACACGTATAGTAAGGAAATTGAAAACTATTGTATCGGTACAAGAAATCCCAGGGGACGACCCTACGAGCACAGCTACACACAACACCTTCTTCTTCTTCTTCTTCTTTTAAAAAAATGAGACTCCTATCACAACACTTTATGCTGAATACTGAAGTTGTGAATACTGAAGTTGTATCTTAGCTACACCTCACAAGCAATGGGACGACTTGATTTAAAAAAGCGAGATTCATATGAAGATTTCAACACTTTAGTCTTCTTCTTGGCTACACCTCAAGCAATGGAGCAACTTGATTTGTAGGATTCAGAAGGATAAAAGAAATGCTTTTCAAGATGATAGAAGCACAAGATGATAGAGCGATTACCAGGATCAAGGAAGTTGCTTATGCATCAGAAAAACCGAGCTGGAAGCCTTCACAAGTGTGCATCAAATGCAGCAGCATACGGCCTCTAAAACACAAGCAAATCCATCTCGCCGGAGTAGTGGGCCATAACTGAACAAGCAAAGAGAGTAAGGTCATATCAGAACAGAAATGTACAAGAAACCTTCATATGTATCTATGTATCTAGAGAGGTGGATAGCCTGCCTCTATTACTTTCAAGGGTAAAAACGTGGACAGCCTATCAAGGGACGACTGGTACCAGACCCTATGACCACGGGTACACACTCCATTGCGCATTCCCAAAAGATTAGCACAGACTCTTTTTTTTTAAGTGAGATGAGAAGAGACTTGAAAAAAAAGCAGTATTCGCAACATTACAAAAATTTACTACTACCTCGCAAGCAAAGGGACGACTTGATTTCTAGGATTTGGAGGAGAAAAAATGCTTATGAAAATGAAGAAACGCGCTTGCAGAATGAGAAGTACACATTAATTTTTGGAACATGCGTGTTTGGTTCAATGAGTTAAGGAACTCGAAATCTTGATACAAACACAATAATATTATTTAAAACTAAACACCTACCTCGGGTATCTTAGACATATGTATAACATGGATATTTAATCTTATCTTAGCACATACCACATACCACAAAAAACTAGGCGCAAAAGGTTACAAACAATAAAAGAAATACTGATAAAATTACACGAACATGATAGCCTGCAAAATCTGAAGACACATAAATTTTGGTAAATTATGTTCTTTTTTTCACTAGTAGAATATAAAAATCAAAATCAAAGGCCATACACTCTCCTCTTACTACTAGCATGCAAGCATCTGCCCTTCCATTAACCAACACAAATGCTAACTAATCACTATCTTCACAAGCATATCTTCTCCAAGATGAGTGTTGTAACCTCAATTGTTCGGAAAAGTTCAGTACATACACAAGAGTATCAGCACAGTCTTGTCAAATCAAAACAACACGGAAAAGGTACCAAGGTAAAAAACATAAATATTATTGGAAAGAAAACTGTGAGTAGGAGAAAAAGAGAGCAAGCAAATCCAACCCAACCGAGTGGTGGTGGGTGAGTGGGTCTACATGGCTGAACTATGCTGGTAGAGAGCAACATGCCAAGGAATCCAAGGTCCTTACCTAAAGAGCATGCATGCGTAAGTGCACGTACAGCAAGGATATTCCAAAAAAAAAAATCTCTATGGATCTAATCTAAGAGAGAAAACGAGTGGACAGCCTCCATTAATTCATTTCGAGTGGACACGGCTGCTACCAAAATGATGACCCTACCTCCATGTGCGCACATCCCCAAAAGATGAGCACATACTTACAAAACAAATAAACCTCGCAAACAAAGGGATGGTCTGAACAAGGCCTGCAGAACGGTTATTACACGCATCAATTTTGTCAACCTATTATGTGTTTGGTTCACTTGATTAAAAAAAATCAAAAATCGTCCTAATAGAAGCACACACAAAATTAATAGAAAAAAAAAAGACAAATCAAAGCAACACGTTCTTACTTAATGTTCTTAGGCTTATAAAAAGAGTCAAATCAAATCAAAGCAACGAGAATCACAACCAAAAGTATGACTCGAATGCTATGAGGGGATAATTGCTGAGACCAAAACGCTTAATAAAATGTACTTTGGATTGTTGTCTCTTGTAGTACGACCTACATAAGTGGTACTAAGGGGTGTTGGCAAAAAAAAAAACTCATCAAAGAGTGTTTCACACCACAAAAGAAGTAAAGGAATTGCAAATGGAGGTTTGAGAATTATTTTTCTACAAAAAATAATAGACTACATGAATGCTTGGGAAAAACCCCTAAGGCCTCCTTTGGTTCATAAAAATATTGTAGGAATTGTAAAAGATAGGAACTTTATAGGAAAAATTCCTTTGAAGCCATTTGGCTTGTAGGAATGGATTCCTATTCCTATGGAGGATAGAAATCAGTCCTTCACATTTCCCAAGAAAAAAAACATTAGCCTAGACTCGGCCTTCTTTGGTTCATAGGATAGGAATAATATAGGAATAGGAAAATCGTAGGAAGTGAGATGACATGCATCTCAAATCCTATAGAGAAAGAGATGTCATTTGATGCATAGGATGGGATTTTTTCCATTGAGTCTAGGCTAATGTTTTTTTCCCTTTGAAATGTGAAGGATTGATTCCTATCCTACGTAGGAATAGGAATCTATTCCTATAAACCAAAGGGCTTAGGCCTCATTCGGTTTGGAGGGTTTTCGTAGGAAAAACATAGGAACAAGAATTCTGGAGGAAAATTTTCTATATATGCATTCGGTTTGTAGGAAATGCGCACAGGAATTTGATAGGAATACTACTCATTTCCCGTGTTTTTGGAGGAAACTACACATCCACTCAAAGCTCATTTTGCGCGTAGGAACGAGGTAAGTCAATTCCTTAGGATGACAAGTGCCATCCTATCAAATTCCTATACTACTACTAATTCCTACGTTTTGATTTCCTCCAAACCGAATGAGCCCTAAAAAGGAATTTTTCCTACAAAGTTCCTATCCTTTGCAATTCCTACAATATTCCTATGAACCAAAGGAGGCCTCAGTGAAAAAATTCCTATCTTATGCATCGAATGACATTGTTTTCTTTATATTTAAATGATTTTACTATTTCTATCCTATGAACCAAAGGAGGCCTAAGAGTTTCAAATCCTTCTAGGAAAATTTCCCACAGATCCAAACAGCCTGAAAACAGTACTCGGGTGAATCTTCTTCTGAACAAGGATTTTTTTTTTTTGCTTTGTCCTCGGGTGATATACATACAGAAGATTTTAAAAAAAACGTTCAACTCCCGGAGACGGACTAACAGGGCTTGACGCGAAATACTAAGATATTCGTTTCCCTATATCCATCTATAATAACAACATACTAAAAAACTGTACTAAAGATCCAACCAACAAACCTGCAAGACAAGACAGAAGAAACATGTCGGTAAGGATGGATTCGTGAGATGCGACACAGAAGAAAGCAGAGAGAGGACTCACTCACCCACCCATCAGACGAACAAGCGGTTTCGCACGCCGGCGGTCTCCGGGAGCGGCCCGGTTGCCACCGTACCGATGCACGTTGCTGCCGTCCGGCTAGCGGCCTCAACCCGGCTGGCTAGATCCATGTCGCCATGGAAGGTCGCAGGGGGGTTGAAGGAAGAACGAGGCCCTGGATCCGGGGTGGCGCGCGGGGGGGCGCTTGGAAGGAGGAGCCGACGGCCATGGTGGTCTGAGGAGGAGAGGAGCAGGAGAGAGAGGCGGCTAGGCTAGGGTTTGCCTTCCATGGTTGTTGGATTGGATCCCCTCCAGATCTGATCTGACACCTGATTTTTAACAAAAGTTAATACGTATGGTGCGTGGCAGGCAGAGGCGCACGCGTTTCTCTTTCTTTCTTTCTTTTGCGACGCGGACGCACGGAGTTTCACGTCATGCATGACCTGACCTGACCTGACTCGACCGAGGCCCAACCACGCACCAAGCCACCAAACATTTCAGTGACCTGACCTGACTTGTGAAATGGAAGGTCGCAGGGCGGGCACATTTCACAAGGATCAAAAAAAAAAAAAAACATCGCCGCGTTTGGTCGCTGCCGGGCGGGCAGTTTCTTGTTTCACTGTCTGGTCCGCATTAAAATTTAAATTTTGGGTCGCACGAACCTTAAAGCAGAGCAGTGCTCAACCAGGTCCGCTAGGAACGGCCGAATCCATAAACGCAGGGGAGGGGAGGGGAACGTCGCGCCGTGCAACTGCGGCCAGTGACATGGCGGGAGCGATGGCGCATCTCCGAAAAAGTAGCGGGACGAATTCAAGTCACCGCCTGCGGATTCGGTCGCCTTATATATCCAAGGTGACCGCCGCGGATCGAAAAACTCCAGCCACCATTTCCCCCCTCTCGAGCTTTTCCTCCGGTGTGGATCCACTTCAACGACGAGGTAAGCGGCGAATCGACTCCTCCTCTTCTCCGACGTGCCATGCACCTCCTCCGCAGATCTTCCGATGGCGTCTGTAAATTCAATCACCCCCCCCCCCTCCTCTCTACTAGTTCTAGCTATATCTATCGAGTGGTAGGGTTAGATCTTCTGATTTGTTTGACTGTGATGTTGTAGTAGCTAGTTGTCATGGATTTCGAGCATGATAGGGGTTGTTTTCATGTCGGCAAGCGTTGGTAGCTAATGGTCATGGATGGATTGGCAGTATGCTTAGATGTGCGGTATGCTACTGTGCAAGTGTTGAACAAAATCATCCATGTGTCCATGATTAGTGCTCTGTTATGTTGTGTTGAGCCGTTGTATGCTTTGATGGATTTGGTAGTGTTGTCTTCAACTATACCATCCATATGGGCATGTGTTACTGCTAGTTCAATTTGTCCATGTTGTACTTCTAGTTCCTACCGCCCATGTGTAGTGTGTTGTGGTGTTGATGACGCTTATGTTATAGGATATAACCACACTGGAGTTTAGTCAGGCCCTCGTGCTGTCCGAGAGTCAGTTCCCGCCGTCATACGTCGAGGACTCCCAACCTCCCATCGACCAAATGCCTCTTGATTCAGTCATTTTTGAGGTGCCGCCTACGGTTCCTCCATTTGTGCTGACTCAACCCAATGTTTTTGCTCATGCTGCTGCTCAAAAGGGAGCCGCAAAAAGGAGACAGAGGATGCCCGAGGAACAGCATGAAATGGCAGTTGTTCCTCTCCACTTTTATGCTTAACAACATGTGTGAGATCATAGACAGTGGGGTGAGGAGTAACAAGGGGTTCAGGGAGGTGCACTTACCTTGTTGCAAAGCAAGTGTTCAACTTCTATGGCCAGGAGGTCACCTCGACCCAGGTGTACAACCACCTGAGGAAGTGGAGAGCGAGGTGGATCACCGCGTCCAAGCTCAAAGACCTCAGCGATGCTTCATGGGATGAGGACACCTGCCGATCCTTTTGGAGGTAGAGCACTATCAAGGCCACATCACGGTTAGCTCACAAACCATGTCATTCTAACTAACCATTAGTTTAAGCCTATGAACCATACTAACTCCTCTATGCCCTGTTTCTTCCTAGGCTCACCCCAAGGACGCAGAGTTTCTCAACACACTTATCCAGAACTACCACCAGATGTAGTCGATCTTCTCCTTCGGGCTGGCAACCGGCAAGCATGCCATGGGCTCTGGTCAGCCGCTGGGCTCGCCGATGCCCCAGTATGAAGAAACCCATGAGTCAGACACCATCAACGTTGATGTCCCTAAGAAGGATGGTGAGCATGTTCCTGTGGTTGGTAGGACGAGGAAGCGGGCAGGCTTTGTGGAGGAGGAGTTGAGCGTCTTCACCAGTATGACTCAGGCAGTGAAGGAGGTGCCCACCGCAATCAGGGAGAGCAAGACAGTGGACGTCCACCCTGACCTCTACAGCGCCGTCATGGAGCAAGGTGGCTTTAGCGCAGAGGCTCTCATGTCGGCTCTCAGCCACCTGCTGGACAACAAAGCCCGGGGTGTTGGGTTTGTTGCCGTGGGAGACGGTGGTAGGATTATAAAATGGAGTAGAAAATGCATTGGGAATGCGCAAACCATCATCTCTCTCCTCTTTAATTACGTCACCTTCAACGAGTTAAGAGCATTTAGAAAATGAGGATAGCATGTGTTAAATGTTATTGGTCTTGTTTCTCGTGTGACAAAAAAGAAGCATTTTTTCTACTTTAAAATGCATTGAAAAGATAGAAATACACTTTTTATGAACAAAATTTGAATGCTAGGTACACTTATTATTTAACGACAGAAGGAGTATCCGGTTCTGCATCATGCACCTCCGGCCTATATCACTACACGAACCTTGTATTCGTTGGTACGCCAAGAGTTTTATATCGGCCAGTCGGCCACACAACCTTTTTTCGAAATAGAGGCAAAAGTTTTACCTCATCGATTAATTAAGAAGAAGAGAATTGCCCAGTTAATTTAAGGAAAACCGGATGAAAACCTACACAGATAGAGCATGAATTAACTACTCACATGGCAAGAAATCCCACAACCGCACAGTTGGCCCTGGCCAAACTCTCCGAATGCACAACATCCACAAACCCTGGCACTGCTACTACGCCAAGTGAATCCCAACAAAAACACCACGACACAAGACATCATGGACCTCCCAATCCAAGAGGGCGGGCCAAGAGAACGAAGAAACAGCTAATGGGATAGTCTATGATCTAGAACGAACCAGGATAAAAGAGCCACATTGCAACAAATCGAAATCTGCATTTGGGGGGCTTGTAGTCGTGAATCTCAGGTTGAACACTTCAGCGTATTCAATAAAATAAATAGCATCCCCTTTAATCTCGTCACCTGCAAAAACAGACTTACTACAGTGTTTGCTGAGAAAGGGTGCATGGCCATGTAGCCCAGTTGACATGGGCACCCACGTGTTTGCACTGACGTCCGCCTCAAAAACCTCCACCTTACGAGTAAAACCACAAAGGCCGCTAGGACGTTCCATCGCGCGCCTCACCATAAGCAGTTTCCCATGTGATTCAGCCAGGTACCGGATGGTGATAATATGAACATGAGGCCTCTCGCGGTCTCGTACAATGTGCATACCATTGTTAATTATGTAGTCGCCGGGTCTCTTTCTCAATACATCTTTGTCTTTCTCAACATTAACAACCAGGCCTGTAACGACGCGATTAATGTTGGTAACCATGGGTATTGTCGTGGTTCTAAGTCTGACAGTAGAATATGGGGGTAGGAATGCAGAGGCAAGATCCTGGCTATGGAGAAGTTGTACACGCGAGTTTTACGAGTTCAGGCCCTTCTCGGAGGAACTAACAGCCCTACGTCTCGGTGCACTGAGGCGGTCGACTGGATTATATGTGTGTGTGTTACAGGGGGTGCGAACCCTTGTCACTGAGGAGGGGGTGGCTTATATAGAGTTCGCTGCACCCTCCGCCCTCGCCACGCAGGGTTTAAAGTACATTAAGACAGGGCGTTACTGGTAACGCTAAAAATAAAGTGACATTAATGATCATTAAGGCTATGGCGTAAAGGCCGACCGTTGCGGTACGGAGTTACTTTAGATCTTCTGGCGGTCGAGTGACAGTCTCCATGGTCGAGTGACTTCAAGACTGTCGAGTAGAATGCTTCATGGTCGAGTGGATGACGATTCTTCTTCGAATGCTTCTGGCTATAAAGTGATGTCCTTGGGGAGGGTATTTAGGTCAGGCCTGTGACCCTACCCTAGGTACATGTCCTCATCATTAGCCCCCGAATGGATCGGGGTTTGAGTGGAGAAGGAGTTGAAAATACTTCCGACTCATTTTTTGCACTTCGGGTGTGTCTTGTTTTGGACCAATGAACCGAGGTGGTGACACCAACTTCTTTTTCAGTCGCCTTAATCCATTCCTGTTTTTGTTGAGTGAACTTTTACTGGAAGAGGTCAGAGTGTTAATGTGGAGGAGATCTTCCGTCTGACAAGTTGCTCTGCTGCCCGCGGATCTCGCGGGATTCGAATTTTGGGAAGCGCGAGGGGCGGAGGAGGCCGCAGTAATCGGGCTGGATAAGGCAAGGACGCCTCGATTTCTGCGCCACCTTTTTCGCCACGTATCGCGCGCGCGACTGTTGCGGGATTTGATAAGATTGCCCGGGCCTACAGGTCAGTCACTCGGAAGTGACTCCATATAAGGCACGGGGCCAGGGTTTTTGAACAGTGCGTCTCCACTTTTCTCTCTTCCTCTCAGTTTTCTCCGCTGCATCTGCTCCTACGCCAGCGCCGCCGCCGTCCCTTTTGAGCTCTGCTCGCCGTGATGGGTAAGGAGAAGACGGTGGCACTGGAGAAGAAGGCAACGGCAAAGGCAAAGGGGAAAAAGTCTAGCCGGGGCGGATCTTCATCGCGGTCCGGTTTGCCGCGCGGCTAGATCCAGGGAGACTGGATCCGGTCGATGATCCGCCAGGACGACCTCGACGATCTGGCGGAGGAGGGGCTGATTCCTCACGGATCGGCACGGCTCCCAGAGGATGAGACCGAACCTCGACCGCGGGAGGGTGAGTGCGTCCTCCTCGCCACTCACGTCGACCGTGGATTTTCCTTGCCTCTGCATCCTTTTTCCGGGCTTTCTTGAATTTCTTTGGAGCACAACTTCACCACTTTACCCCCAACACCATCATATATCTTGCTGCTTTCGTGTCTCTGTGCGAAAACTTCTTGGGTTGTCGACCGCACTGGGGTCTCTTCAAGCACATTTTCACGTGTTGCTACCAATCAAAAAGGCTAACCCGAGTGACGAGAGGACCCAAGTGATCCAGATGTGTGGGGGTCTCGGGGTTTAGATGAGGGGTAAGAGCTCTTTCCCGGCCATAGTTCTTCCTGAGTCGGTACGAGGGTGGCAGTCGACCTGGGTTCTTGCAAAGACCAGCCAACTCCAGGCCAGTCGACTGGACTTCCTCCTTTTTCTATGGCTCGCGTAGAGAATCCCTCCGCCTTAAAAGTGACTCCAGGGGAAAAAGCGGAAGTGAAAGTGCTGGTCGAGCGAGTGGTTTATCTCATCCGTGAGGGCGTAACTGGAATGGATCTGCTGGAAGTCTTCCTCAGACGATGCATTCAGCCGCTTCAAGCTCGAGACCATCTGATGTGGATGTATTCGGGCATTGAAGATTCCACTCGGGTGCATCTAGAAGAAGTCGACGAGGATACGGTAGAGAAGTGGTTGAAGAGTATCACTGGCAACAAGGATAACCCCAGGGGGGCCAGGAGAATCCCTCCACTCGACCAATCTTACAAACCAGACAAGGTCCAACTCTGAATTACCGAGTGCTGTCTTGTTTTAACATGCAACTGTTTTATGCTTCGTCGACTGACTTTGTCTTGCCTGTTTTCCTCTAGGCCTTTACTGAAATGTATTCGATGCCCAACGGAGAGCAAGAGCAGGACCCGGAGGGGGAGGCGAGCGGAGGTGAAAGCGGCGAGTGGCATTCCAACGGAGAGGGAGACGAGGAGAGCGACGACCAGAGTGATGAAGAAGAGGTCGACTCTCCTCCCCGTAGGGAAAGGCGATCCAAGCTTACTCATGACCCGGCGAGCGCCCGTGACAAGGAGACCGTTCCGGCGGGCAGTCGTCAAAGCGTCCTCGGACGTCCTCTCCGGCACCAACCGACAAGGCCTCAAAGCAGTCCAAGGTTGTCGTGCAGAAGACTCAGAAGGCACTGCTGAGAATCAAAATTGATGTTCATGTTGCTTCTGCGTGAGTGTTCTTCCTTCGCTTTTACTTGACGTTCTATGCTGCTTATTTTTCCCTTGGTTTGACCGAATGAATCTTGGAACTGGTAGTGCCGCTACCTCTGGGACCTATGCTTATAAGAACGAGGATGAGGAAATGGAAGATGCGGTCACCTCCAATCCAGGTACAATCTTCATGATGTTGTCTTCGCTTCGTCGATTGAACTGTGGTATATCCAATCGGGTGATGAAATTTTGGCGACTGATCTTTTTACAGCTCTCAATGTCATTGACCTCCCTAACGACGATGAGGATGAGCCACCGAGGCCCTTGGGGAGAAGAAACAGGAAAACGTCCGCTGGCAAGATGCTTCAGTCGATGCCGGTGGCGGAACCGGTAGTTCAAGACGCCAGCAATGTCAATCGGACTTCTGTCTCCTTCACCATACCACCATCGAGTGCTCGGCCTTCTGCGTCAACTACACAGGCTCCCGCCGATCCACCTTCACTTTTTGCTACACATCACGTCCCAGAGGACCAGGTGGGTGCTGCCAAAGAAGCTATACGCCAGGCAAGCATTATGAAGGAAAAGATGAAGATGGTGCGTGCTACGTCTCCAATGTATCTATAATTTTTGATTGCTCCATGCTATATTATCTACTGTTTTGGACAATATTGGGCTTTATTTTCCACTTTTATATTATTTATGGGACTAACCTATTAACCGGAGGCCCAGCCCAGAATTGCTGTTTTTTTGTCTATTTCTTTGGCCATGTTATTTTGAGAAGACATAATTGCTTAGTTAGTATGTTTGAAGTATTATCATTTTTATGTCAATATGAACTTTTGTCTTGAATCTTTCGGATCTGAATATTCATACCACAATTAAGAAGAATTACATTCAAAATATGCCAAGTAGCACTCCGCATAAAAAATTCTGTTTTTATCATTTACCTACTCGAGGACGAGTAGGAATTAAGCTTGGGGATGCGTACGTCTCCAACGTATCTATAATTTTTATTGCTCCATGCTATATTATCTACTGTTTTGGACAATATTGGGCTTTATTTTCCACTTTTATATTATTTTTGGGACTAACCTATTAACCGGAGGCCCAAATTGTAATTGCTGTTTTTGCCTATTTCAGAGTTTCGAAGAAACGAAATATCAAACGAAGTCCAAACGGAATGAAACCTTCGGGAACGTGATTTTCTCACCGAACGTGATCCAGGAGACTTGGACCCTAAGTCAAGGAAGCTTCAAGGACGGCACGAGGTAGGGGCGCGCGCCTACCCCCCCAGGGCGTGCCCTCCACCCTCGTGGGCCCAATGTTGCTCCACCGACGTACTTCTTCCGCCTATATATACCTCACGCACTTCAAACGATCGACACGGAGCCAAAACCTAATTCCACCGCCGCAACCTTACATGCACTCCACGAGATCCCATCTTGGGGCCTGTTCCGAAGCTCCGCCGAGGGGGCATCCACCACGGAGGGCTTCTACATCATCACCATAGCCCCTCCGATGAAGTGTGAGTAGTTTACCTCAGACCTTCGGGTCCATAGTTAGTAGCTAGATGGCTTCTTCTCTCTTTTTGGATCTCAATACAATGTTCTCCCCTCTCTCATGGAGATCTATTTGATGTAATCTTCTTTTTGCGGTGTGTTTGTTGAGACCAATGAATTGTGGGTTTATGATCAAGATTATCTATGAACAATATTTGAATCTTCTCTGAATTCTTTTATGTATGATTAGTTATCTTTGCAAGTCTCTTCGAATTATCAGTTTGGTTTGGCCTACTAGATTGGTTTTTCTTGCAACGGGAGAAGTGCTTAGCTTTGGGTTCAATCTTGCGGTGTCCTTTCCCAAAGGATGAGGGGCAGCAAGGCACGTATTGTATTGTTGCCATCGAGGATAACAAGATGGGGTTTTTATCATATTGCATGAATTTATCTCTCTACATCATGTCATCTTGCTTAAGGCGTTACTCGCTTTTCTTAAACTTAATACTCTAGATGCATCTTTGGATAGCGGTCGATGAGTGGAGTAATAGTAGTAGATGCAGGTGAGTCGGTCTACTTGTCTCGGACGTGATGCCTATATACATGATCATACCTAGATATTCTCATAACTATGCTCAATTACATCAATTGCTCAACAGTAATTCGTTCACCCACCGTAAAATACTTATGCTCTTGAGAGAAGCCACTAGTGAAACCTATGGCCCCCGGGTCTATCTCTATCATATTAATCTTCCATCACTTTATTTATTGCCTTTGCTTTTACATTTCTTTTATTTTACTTTGCATCTTTATCATAAAAAATACCAAAAAATATTATCTATCATCTCTATCAGATCTCACTCTCGTAACTGACCGTGAAGGGATTGACAACCGCTAATCGTGTTGGTTGCGAGGAGTTATTTGCTTTGTGTAGGTACGAGGGACTCACGCGTAGCCTCCTACTGGATTGATACCTTGGTTCTCAAAAACTGAGGGAAATACTTACGCCATCTTGTTGCATCACCTTTCCTCTTCAAGGAAATCCAACGCAGTGCTCAAGAGGTAGCAAGAAGAATTTCCGGCGCCGTTGTCGGGAGTCTACGAAAAGTCAACATACCAAGTACCCATCACAATCCCTTATCTCCCGCATTACATTATTTGCCATTTGCCTCTCGTTTTCCTCTCCCCCACTTCACCCTTGCCGTTTTATTCGCCCTCTCTTTTCCGTTTGCCTCTTTTCCACTTGCTTTTTGTTTTCTCGTGTGTTGGATTGCTAGTTTGTCGCGATGGCTCTACCTAGATTTGGTGATCTTCACCTTAAAAGATTAGAAGAGATCGAAAGCAACGTCAGGAGTTTTATGGTTCTGCAATTTGAGCATAATAATTTCTTCAGAAACAAGCTTAAGGAACAAAAAGGTTTTATGAATTATATGAATACGGAGCTCGATGATATGTCTAAAGAATTTGATGGTTGGAGATCCCAAATTGCTCGTCTTGAGAAGTTAACTACTGAAATATCGGATAAGCAGGCTACGTTAGTCAATAAGATGGCCGCTAAACCGGATTTCTATGAAAATAAAGATGAAGATCTAAAAGTTATTGATGTGTCTCCTATTAAATCTTTGTTTTGCAATATGAATCTTGATAATGATGAGACTGAATATGATCCACCTTTACCTAGAAGGTGTTCCAAGAATTCGGAGTTTTTTAGATCTTGATGCTAAAATTAATAAAAATGGGATTGAAGAAATCAAAACCCTAGATGTTGCTAAACCCACTATTTTGGATTTCAAGGAATTTAAATATGAAAGTTGCTCTTTGATTGATTGTATTTCCTTGTTACAATCCGTGCTAAATTCTCCTCACGCTTATAGTCAAAATAAAGCGTTTACTAAACATATTGTTGATGCCTTGATGCAATCTTCTGAGAAAAAGCTTGAGTTGGAAGTCTCTATCCCTGGAAAACTTTATGATGAGTGGGAACCAACTATTAAAATTAAGATCAAAGATCATGAGTTTTATGCTTTATGTGATTTGGGTGCTAGTGTTTCCACTATTCCCAAAACTTTGTGTGATTTGCTATATTTCCGCGATTTAGATGATTGCTCTCTAAACTTGCACCTTGCGGATTCCACAATTAAGAAACCTATGGGAAGAATTAATGATGTTTATATTGTTGCAAATAGTAATTATGTGCCCGTAGATTTTATCGTTCTTGATATAGATTGCAATCCTTCATGTCCTATTATTCTTGGTAGACCTTTCCTTAGAACGATTGGTGCAATTATTGATATGAAGGAGGGGAATATTAGATTCCAATTTCCATTAAAGAAAGGCATGGAACACTTCCCTAGGAATAACATAAAATTACCTTATGAATCTATCATGAGAGCCACTTATGGATTGCCTAACAAAGATGGCAATACCTAGATCTATCCTTGCTTTTATGCCTAGCTAGGGACGTTAAACGATAGCGCTTGTTGGGAGGCAACCCAATTTTATTTTTATTTTTTAGCTTTTGCTTCTGTTTAGGAATAAATCTTAGATCTAGCCTTTGGTTAGATGTGTTTTTTATGTTTTAATTAGTGTTTGTGCCAAGTTAAACCTATAGGATCTTCTTGGATGATAGTTATTTGATCTTGCTGTAATTTCCAGAAACTTTCGGTTCACGAAAACAATTGTTAAAAATCACCAGAACGTGATAAAATACTGATTCAAATTGATGCTGATCAATAAAAAAATTGCATAGGTCTTCCTATTTTTACTGAATTTTTGGAGTTCCAAAAGTTTGCGTTAGTTACAGATTACTACAGATTGTTCTGTTTTTGACAGATTCTGTTTTTCGTGTGTTGTTTGCTTATTTTGATGAATCTTTGGCTAGTAAAATAGTTTATAAACCATAGAGAAGTTGGAATACAGTAGGTTTAACACCAATATAAATAAAGAATGAGTTCATTACAGTACCTTGAAGTGGTCTTTTGTTTTCTTTCGCTAACTGAGCTCACGAGATTTCTGTTGAGTTTTGTGTTGTGAAGTTCTCAAGTTTTGGGTGAAATCTTTTGATGGATTATCGAACAAGGAGTGGCAAGAGCCTAAGATAATCTAAGGACACCAAAAATTCAAAGCTTGGGGATGCCCCGGAAGGCATCCCCTCTTTCGTCTACTTCCATCGGTAACTTTACTTGGAGCTATATTTTTATTCACCACATGATATGTGTTTTGCTTGAAGCGTCTTGTATTATTTGAGTCTTTGTTTTTTAGTTTACCACAATCATCCTTTCTATACACACCTTTTGAGAGAGCCATACATGATTTGTAAATTATTAGAATACTCTTTGTGCTTCACTTATATCTTTTGAGTTATATAATTTTGCTCTAGTACTTCACTTATATCTTTTAGAGCACGGTGGTGGAATTGTTTTAAAGAAACTATTGATCTCTCATGCTTCACTTAGATTATTTTGAGAGTCTTAAATAGCATGGTAATTTGCTTAAATAATCCTAATATGCTAGGTATACAAAAATAGTAAAAACTTTCTTATGAGTGTGTTGAATGCTAATGTAAGTTTGATGCTTGATGATTGTTTTGAGATATGGAGGTAATAATATTAAAGTCGTGCTAGTTGAGTAGTTGTGAATTTGAGAAATGCTTGTGTTGAAGTTTGCAAGTCCCGTAGCATGCACGTATGGTAAATGTTATGTAACAAATTTGAAACATGAGGTGTTCTTTGATTGTCCTCCTTATGAGTGGCGGTCGGGGACGAGCGATGGTCTTTTTCTACCAATCTATCCCCCTAGGAGCATGCGCGTAGTGCTTTGGTTTTTGATGGATTGTAGATTTTTGCAATAAGTATGTGAGTACTTTATGACTAATGTTGAGTCCATGGATTATACGCACTCTCACCCTTCCATCATCGCTAGCCTCTTGATGCACTGCATTGCCCTTTCTCACATTGAGAGTTGGTGCAAACTTCATTTGGTGCATCCAAACCCCGTGATATGATATGCTCTTTCACACATAAACCTCCTTATATCTTCCTCAAAACAGCCACCATACCTACCTATTATGGCATTTCCATAGCCATTCTGAGATATATTGCCATGCAACTTTCCACCATTCCGTTTATCATGACACATTCATTATTGTCATATTGCTAGCATGATCATGTAGTTGACATATTATTTGTGGCAAAGCCACCGTTCATAATTATTTCATACATGTCACTCTTGGTTCATTGCATATCCCGTACATCACGGAGGCATTCATATAGAGTCATACTTTGTTCTAGTATCGAGTTGTAATCATTGAGTTGTAAATAAATAGAAGTGTGATGATCATCATTTAATAGAGCATTGTCCCACAAAAAAAAGAAAAAAAAGAGAAAGGCAACAAAAAAGGCCCAAAAAAAGAAATAAAAGGGGCAATGCTACTATCCTTTTTTCCACACTTGTGCTTCAAAGTAGCACCATGTTCTTCATATAGAGAGTCTCTTGAGTTATCATTTTCATATACTAGTGGGAATTTTTCATTATAGAACTTGGCTTGTATATTCCAACAATGGGCCTCCTCAAGTGCCCTAGGTCTTCGTGAGCAAGCAAGTTGGATGCACACCCACTTAGTTTTCTTTTGTTGAGATTTCATACATTTATAGCTCTAGTGCATCCGTTGCATGGCAATCCCTACTCCTTGAATTAACATCAATAGATGGGCATCTCCATAGCTCATTGATTAGCCTCGTTGATGTGAGACTTTCTCCCTTTTTTTGTCTTCTCCACATAACCCCCATCATCATATTCTATTCCACCCATAGTGCTATGTCCATGGCTCGCGCTCATATATTGCGTGAAAGTTTATAGGTTTGAGATTACTAAAGTATGAAACAATTGCTTGGCTTGTCATCGGGGTTGTGCATGATGAGAGCATTCTTGTGTGGCGAAAATGGAGCATGACTAAACTATATCATTTTGTAGGGATGAACTTTCTTTGGCCATGTTATTTTGAGAAGACATAATTGCTTAGTTAGTATGCTTGAAGTATTATCATTTTTATGCCAATATGAACTTTTGTCTTGAATCTTTCGGATCTAAATATTCATACCACAATTAAGAAGAAATACATTGAAAATATGCCAAGTAGCACTCTGCATCAAAAATTCTGTTTTTATCATTTACCTACTCGAGGACGAGCAGGAATTAAGCTTGGGGATGCCTGATACGTCTCCAACGTATCTATAATTTTTTATTGCTCCATGCTATATTATCTACTGTTTTGGAAAATATTGGGCTTTATTTTCCACTACTATATTATTTTTAGGACTAACCTATTAACCGGAGGCCCAGCCCAGAATTGTTGTTTTTTTTTGCCTATTTCAGAGTTTCGAAGAAACGGAATATCAAGCGGAGCCCAAACGAAATGAAACCTTCGGGAACGTGATTTTCTCACCGAACGTGATCCAGGAGACTTGGACCCTAAGTCAAGGAAGCTTCGAGGAGGGCACGAGGTAGGGGGGCGTGCCTACCCCCCAGGGCGCGCCCTCCACCCTCATGGGCCCCATGTTGCTCCACCGACGTACTTCTTCCTCCTATATATACCTACGTACCCCCAAACGATCGAATCACGGAGCCAAAAACCTAATTCCACCGCGCAACCTTCTCAGACCCACGAGATCCCATCTTGGGGCACATTAGGAGCTCACGGAGGGGGCATCCACCATGGAGGGCTTCTACATCATCACCATAGCCCCTCCAATGAAGTGTGAGTAGTTTACCTCAGACCTTGGGTCCATAGTTAGTAGCTAGATGGCTTCTTCTCTCTTTTTGGATCTCAATACAATGTTCTCCCCCTCTCTCGTGGAGATCTATTCGATGTAATCTTCTTTTTACAGTGTGTTTGTTGAGACCGATGAACTGTGGGTTTATGATCAAGATTATCTATGAACAATATTTGAATCTTCTCTGAATTCTTTTATGTATGATTGGTTATCTTTGCAAGTCTCTTTGAATTATCAGTTTAGTTTGGCCTACTAGATTGGTTTTTCTTGCAACGGGAGAAGTGCTTAGCTTTGGGTTCAATCTTGCGGTGTCCTTTCCCAGTGACATTAGGGGCAGCAAGGCACGTATTGCATTGTTGCCATCGAGAATAACAAGATGGGGTTTTTATCATATTGCATGAATTTATCCCTCTACATCATGTTATCTTGCTTAAGGTGTTACTCTGTTTTCTTAAACTTAATACTCTAGATGCATGCTGGATAGCGGTCGATGAGTGGAGTAATAGTAGTAGATGCAGGCAGGAGTCGGTCTACTTGTATCGGACGTGATGCCTATATACATGATCATACCTAGATATTATCATAACTATGCTCAATTCTGTCAATTGCTCAATAGTAATTCGTTCACCCACAGTAAAATACTTATGCTCTTGAGAGAAGCCACTAGTGAAACCTATGGCCCCCGGGTATATCTCTATCATATTAATCTTCCATTTATTTCCTTTGCTTTTACTTTTTTTTATTTGACTTTGCATCTTTATCATAAAAAATACCAAAAAAATATTATCTATCATCTCTATCAGATCTCACTCTCGTAAGTGACCGTGAAGGGATTGACAACCCCTAATCGCGTTGGTTGCGAGGAGTTATTTGCTTTGTGTAGGTACGAGGGACTCGCGCGTAGCCTCCTCCTGGATTGATACCTTGGTTCTTTAAACCGAGGGAAATACTTACGCGCCATCTTGTCTTTGCATCACCTTTCCTCTTCAAGGAAATCCAACGCAGTGCTCAAGAGGTAGCAGTGCGGGAAGCCAGTCAAGCTGCGTATGATGCTAGCTCTGCTCTCCAGAGCAACGTCCAGGTTAACAGATTGCCTACTGACTCTTTTGGCCTGTTCTGTTAGGATATGGTACCTGAAAACTTTCTTTCAAAGAACGTTTTCATCTGTCTGCACTTTGCATCTGTACACCCACTGGGTGTTTTGATTTGTCACTGAACAAATTCACATTTTGAGCTGATGATGTCGTTGTCGATTGAATCTTTTGACCGGTGGGGGCATGCTGAGTGCACCCACTGGGTGTAGTCACCGAGACCATAATTGACTGCGGGCAGTCGACTATGGTCTGAGCATCATAATTTGGATTTCTTCACTCGGTCTGGTCTGGCCATGTCGAGTGGAATGTAAACTGAACCACTGGGGGCACACTGAGTGCACCCACTGGGTGTAGTCCCCGAGACCGTGGTCGACTGCTGGCAGTCGACTATGGTCTGAAGACTCTATTTGTTTCTTTCTCTCTTCTGTTTTTTTTGCACTCGCACTGGACAGGCCTTGTCCAGTGTAAACTGAACCAGTGGGGGCACGCTAAGTGCACCCACTGGGTGTAGTCCCCGAGACTACTGTTGGATGTTTGATTCGGCAGTAGTCTTAGAATTTGTTGGCTTTATGACCTCTCCAAAATAACCAATCCTTTCACCAGTCGACTGACCTGTTCTTTGGTTGCAGAAATCTTGTGATCTTGGAGCTTGTTTTGCTGACCTGGAGAAGCAGCAGATTCAACTCAACCTCGATCTGGAGTTGGCCAAGACAGAACTGCAGAATGCCAAGGATGAGGCCACTGGTAAGGAAGGCCTGTCGACTGGGTTATCTTTGAACCGGATTTAATTCTGCTTTTTCTGAATCCAACATTATCTCTTTCAGAGAAACTAAACCAAGCTCTGGCGAAAAAGGATCAAGATCTGGTGACCGTGCAGAAAAAAGCTGATGAGAAAACTGCGCTTGCTGAACAGAAGTTGGCTTCAGTCGGCAAATTGGAGGAAGAAAACTCCAGGCTGAAAACTGCCCTTGACGAAGCCAATAAGGAAGCGGCTCGCCTGAAGAAGGACAAGGAAAATCTAAACAAGAAGATGAAAGGTATCACCCGTAGGAGGAATGATCTAGAGAGTTATCTGGGAAGCCATGCTAAGAAGTTGTTCGTCATGCTTGAAGGTGTTTTCCTTGATCCGACTGGTTTGTTCTTGTCGACTCGACATATGATCATTGACTTACCCTTGAATTGTGCATGCAAAATTTTGCCGGGACTTCGAGGAAGAGACCGGGCGAATCGAACCAAGCTTGGACCTGATCAACTCTCCAGTGAAGGATGAAGCTACCATGAATGTGCTCCGACTGGAATCCCGCATCACTGGTGTTGTTGATTATCTCGCCCGACTAAAAGTCACGATGTCGCAGATTGACACGGCTCTCTGGCCCATGGCAACACTTCAAAATGACCTTGAGTCTATGATGGCTCGCTCAATGAAGTTCCCAGTCGAACTCAAGAATGGAAGAAGTCTTCTGCCCGGTGCGGCGCTGATGTGGCTCTATCTCTGGTTCGCGTCCACTGTTGCTAAGCTCTGGAAGAGAAGCTGGCGGCGATTAAAGTTGCTAACACCAAGAGACACGACTTCTAGTCCTTCATGGAGACTTTCATCGCTGCCGCCACTCGGATTGCTGACGGGATCGACCTGGATGAATTCGTCGAGCCTGCCAGCCCTCCTCCTGCGGAGTGAACAAACTTTTATGCCCCGCCTTAAATTTGCCTCGGAATGCCGAGTGATTTTGTAACCGTTAAACTCCTTCGGGCCAAATGCCCGAGTACTTTGATCCGTGGTCTTGAACTTTAGAATTTATCTGAACTTGATTTATCTCTGAATATGCTCATGTTTGCCGTCAAGTGGAATTTGTTCTCCACACAGAATAATTTTTGTGCTTGAGATGCAGCTCTGGGGTGGATTCTCCGGTCGACTCGCACCTCATCGTCTTTGCGGATGAGGATGGAGCGCACATTGTATTTGTGGCGCAGCTCCAAAGGAGAAGGTTGCAGTCGACATGCACCTCGTCGTCCTTGCAGATAGGGATGGAGCTTACATTGTACTTGTGGCGCAACTGTCGGTGTCAAAACCGGCGGATCTCGGGTAGGGGGTCCCGAACTGTGCGTCTAGGCGCATGGTAACAGGAGACAAGGGACACGATGTTTTTACCCAGGTTCGGGCCCTCTCGATGGAGGTAATACCCTACTCCTGCTTGATTAATATTGATGATATGGTCAGTACAAGAGTGGATCTACCACGAGATCAGAGAGGCTAAACCCTAGAAGCTAGCCTATGGTATGATTGTTGTTCGTCCTATGGACTGAAACCCTCCGGTTTATATAGACACAGATAGGGTTAGGGTTACACAGAGTCGGCTACAATGGTAGGAGATCTACATATCCGTATCGCCAAGCTTGCACCTTGCCACGCCAAGGAAAGTCCCATCCGGACACGGACGAAGTCTTCAATCTTGTATCTTCATAGTCCAGAGTCCGCCAGCGGTGATAGTTGACTATCCGGACACCCCTAATCCAGACTCCCTCGGTGGCCCTCGAACCAGGCTTCAATGACGATTTAGTCCGGGCGCGCATATTGTCTTCGGCATTGCAAGGCGGGTTCCTCCTCCGAATACTTCATAGAAGATTTTGAACACAAGGATAGTGTCCGGCTCAGGAAAACAAGTTCCACATACTACCGTAGAGAGAATAACTTTTGCACAGATCTGCTAACGTATTCCGCGGCGTGACATCACACCACGGTTAGGCTTTATACGAATCGTTTTTATTGTTCCACCTCAGCACGTTTAGCGAGGCGGTTTCCTTGGCACGTCTTATCAGAGCGGAGATCGTGCCCCCTTATTCCGGGATCCTCATCAATACGGGCGTGGGTAACCCGATCGTGCCCGTTAGCACGCCTCCTCCATCGAAGCGAGTCTGAGCAGTCCGCAGGGGGGCTCTTGGTATTCAACCTCTTTATAACGAGACCAAGGCCCGCCCCTTTCTTCCAATCTCAATCGAATCCGTCCTCGCTTCGAGTTCCAACACCCAAAGCTCCAGATTTAGGCGCTTCGGACCTTCGAGGATGTCCGGCTCCGACCAGACGGCCGGTGGATGTCTTCCTCCGTTACGGAAGAAGACGTGCTAAAGCTGAGAGACGCCAGGTATCTCACCGGCGAAATTTCGCATAGGCTGCCTGCCCAAGGGCAGGTTATTCCCACTCACGAGCCTGGTGAGAGCGTGATATTCGTGTCTCACTTCCTTCGGGGTTTAGGCTTCCCGACGGACCCTTTTGTGAGGGGGCTCATGTTTTATTACGGGCTGGAATTCCATGACTTGGATCCGGAGTCAATCCTCCACATCTCGTCATTCATTGTCGTATGTGAAGCCTTCCTCCGCATTACCCCTCACTTTGGATTGTGGCTCAAGACCTTCAAAGTGGAGCCGAAGATGATCAAGGGGCATCAGGCAGAGTGCGGAGGGGCTGTTATAAGCAAGAATGCGGACGCTCCATGGCCCGAGGGCTCTTTTCAAGAGGAGCTCAATTTATGGCAACAGGAGTGGTTTTATATCACCGCTCCCAGGGGCACCAAATGGGCGGCGCCACCTGCTTTCCGCTCGGGTCCTCCACTACGGCTGGCGTCATGGGTCAATAAAGGGCTCGACCGGGGACCGTCCAAGGACGCACCTACATTGCAGGGCCGTGTCGAGACCTCAGAGAGAGGAGATCAATCTGGTCATAGTAGCGCAGGTCATCTTGATTCGTCGCACCCTGCCTCGCAAACGTCGCCCCCCTCACTTTGTGGGAGTTTAATCCGGAGGGACCACGAGCTCTCCAACATTTTATGGGCGTAACGCCCGTGGAGATGTACCAACTGTTCTTCGGATCAAAAGCAATGTGTCCGGACTTAACCGAGGACGCAGGTCTGAGCTGCAATCGCCTGGATACTCAAGTAAGTAGTCCTGTACCCGGACATGGTATCCGCATATTTATCATACACTTGCCCTTAAAAGAGCTGTCCTTTAAACATGAGTGGATAGCAAAAACAAAACTGATCAGGTGTCCGCCCCCCTCCCTGAGACCACGCCGGATCCTGCGTTAACCAAGATGCTAGAGGTTGTGCCTTTTGAAGAAGGCGAAGGGGGGAACAAGGGAACTACTGCCTCCGTGAAGGAGGCTATCAAGGAAGGGGGATCGAGAATCCCTCCCTCCAAGGGGAGAAGAGGACCGCCTCTGAAGATCCGGAGGCCAAAGCCTCGAAGCGGGGGAAGAAAACTTCACCAGAGGGTCCTGTGGCGGGAGATGCCCCGTCTGCACTATTTCCCCAAGGAGATCAGCCCTCCAGCGAGCCGTAAGTAAAGGGGGGCGTTTTTTTATTAAAAGAGAGACATCCCCGTTTTATTTCTGAAAGTTAACCGAAATTTACCTTGTAGTTCGGATCTCAGCCCTTCACAGCAGAGCTCGTCTTCAGGGGATCTTGATCCGGAGATGATGGAGAGCGAAACGCCTCCGCCTGCCGTACCATCGTGCGAGGTGGGCAACCCTGAGGTGTCGTCACGGAGGGCTTCTCCGAATCCGACGGGGCCAGAAGGCAGCCGTATGTCCCCTCAAAGCCCTCCTTGTCCAGCCTTCGAAAAAGGCCACCGGACGAGTCCGGCACCAACGGTGTCTGGTCGAGGAAGTGAAGGATCTGCTCGGCGAGCATCTATCTCGAAGATCACCGTGACGTTAATGGAGTACGATGATTGAAAGGATTTCATCCGCGAGAGCGGATTACGTATGAAGCCGCCGTAAGTTTCTTGGCGGGTTTTGAGGTACGCATAAAATGATGTACCTTCGACATTTTGCATATAAAATGCATACTGTATAGATAGTAGCCCACGAGACTTGGTGCGGTGTCAAAGATGACGGCGCCGAGGATCATAACCCCAGTATAATATTCGCTCTTCCTATGTAGGTGGCGAAGCGTCCGTGGCTAAGCCGGATGATGAATTTGCCGAATCAAGCGGCAACTTGGCCTTGGCGGATGCGGACATCACTCTTGTTAATAAGCGGCTTGACGAGTCACAAGGTATGCAACTTCTCCGCAGACACCTGGTAAGGGAGCTTGACGCCCATGCCTTACAACACGTATGCTTAATGCAGATGGTGCCGCTGCTATGGAGAACCTTCGGGCGAAGCTCGCCCGAGCCAAGGAGCAAGCCAGAAAAAGTGATGCGGCGGCCTTAAAGGTGGCCGAAGAGCTAAAAGCCAAACATGCTGCTCACTGCCGAAGCAAGAAAGAAGTGACCGAGATGGCCGTGAAATTGAAGAATGCTACTGACCGTTGCAAGCTTCTTGAAAAAGAAGATCGAGCGAAACAAGAGGACCTGAAAAAGGCCACCACCGAGGCCAAGGATGCTCGTTTTGCGATGAGAGCTATGAAGGAGGAGCTACGTCAAGCCAAAGATATTGCGGCTGGAAAGCCCTTTCTGCTGCGGAGGAAATTCACGGATCCTAAGTATGCTCAATTGGACCGGCTGTGGGGTGCGGAGGATGCTTATCTGGATTTGGCGGCAAGTGCCGCAGGCACGGCCGAACACTTCCGAGGTTAAAAAGGATCACAGAATGAAAGAGCTTTTTTGGTCCCAGTTCCATAGTCCGGAGCGTCCACTTTCGTTGACGATCGTTTGGCCGAATGGGCTGAGCTGAATAGGTTGTTCGGACTTGCCATGAAGGCTATCGTGACTCATTTGTGGCCGAAAAGCCCCAAGCCGAAGAGTTATTTTGGCTTGGTGCAATAGTTCCTTGGTGCGGTGCCGCATATCGATGCAATGAAGCGGTCAGCATGCATAGAGGGTGCGCGGATGGCTTTTGCCCGTGTCAAGACATACTGGGCGGAGATGAAGGCCACCGACGTTGCATCCCAAGATTCGGATGAAGAAGTACTGCCGAGCACTATTTTGAGGAAGTCTGCAGGCGCTCGTTTAATAGAGACGCGGTGCTCGAAGGATATTGTGTTTAAATGACATGTATGATATGTGAAAACAATGTTTCAATATAATATAAGAGCTTTTTATATTTACGCTTTCAAGTATTAAAACACCTCTGGGCCGTTGATGTATATGTGTATATAACACGAAAGATGGCAGTCTTGACTTTCAGCCCCCCACGCACATAGTGCGGGGGTGTTTGCAAAAAGGCGCATTTTCACACTTAATCCAACGTCTTGGTCCTGTAAAGGAGGTGATAGCGTAGCAAACTAGGCAACCGGACTATAATGCTTTATCACTTTCACTTAGCCATAGGAGTTCGATGGTGGGGCTACTATATAGCCCCTAGGGGCACCGCGCTCTCCCGAATTCGGGGCGTGTATGTGCCTGACCGGGAAATGGCCCTTCGTCAATGCGGGGGAATTCTAAACATTCCATTGGGTCGTCGAGTGGTTGACCAGTCTCATGCTATATCATGACAGTCAGTTTTAGCTTTCTCCACTGAGGTGCTCAACCCAGCTCAACCGGGGCACAATCGCAGTGGTTCTCCCAGCGCTACCTTAGCCGATATAACGGAACGTAAGGTACCAAAACATGGGAGCCGCGCAAACCCAACATTTGACCAAAGACATGATTCGGAGCTGATGCATATAAGGCCTAACTCGAGACGCGGAACACTCTCTAAGGTATTCGGTCTTTTATGAAAACGCAGGCGAGAATAATGCCCTAAGCCCACAGTGTCTAGAAATGCAGCATAAAAAATTACAGTGCGGCCGATGCCAAAATGCCGACCTCCTCCTCGGTTATAGCAAGAAACCGGGATGTGTATCAACAAGAGACAGTAAAAAAGGTTTATGCAGGGTCTTAATCTGAAAAGAATCCTTGCAACGGGTCCCTCTTGCGTCTGCGCTGTGTCTCCGTTGTGCCGTATCCTGGACGGGTGTAGCACGGTGTTCATCTCAGAAAAGAGAAGAACTTAGTTTGAAAAAGAAAAAAGATCGTGTGAAAAATGTACTTTATATTAAATAAACAGAGTACGGTTCGAAGAGTGAATAAAATTGAGCTTTATTGTCTCTAGTTGTACATGCGTGCATCCCCTTGTATGGGGGTATGCCGCTAGTAGGCGCCGGACTCGTCTAGCTGTGTCCGGGGTTCGAATGACCTATTCAGGTGCTTTGATTAGCGGAGCCGGATTGGTGTGGGGCTGTCAAGGCAGTCTCACGTTCTTCCGTGCTCGAGTAACACTTAATACTCCCTTTTAATGAGATGATGCCGCGTGGACCGGGCATTTTAAGTGTAAGAGATGCATAATGCGGTATTGCGTTAAAGCGGTAGCTTCCATGAGTGCTTGATAGCTACTTTGAATGGGGCGATGTGGAAGGTTAACTTTTCGCGGCGGAAGTTGTCGGATGAGCCGAACACAACTTCTAGCAGTAGGGAGCCCGTACAATGGGCATATAGGTCTGGCATTACCCCTTTGAAGGAGGTGTTGCTATGGCGAATTTTGGTTGGGTCTATCCCCATTTTGTAGATTGTGTCTTGATATAGCAGGTTTAGATCGCTACCTCCATCCATTAGGACTTGTGTAAATTGGAGTCCGTCGATTATAGGATCTAATATCAAGGCAGTCCATCCTGCGTTCCGGATACTTAGGAATAGTCTGATGATCGAATTTGATTAGTTTTGACAACCATCGTTGGGACTCTGCTTTGGGATAGACCGTGCGGCACGTGTTTCTATGGGCGCCGCTGCTTTTCCCTTTGTCACTTGAAGTGAATTCACTGTTTTGAATTTTTGTGGGAAAGTCTTTTGTATTCCGGTGCTCTGCTTGTGGGGTTCGTCATCGTCCTCGCTTGGTGTGTCGAGCCCCTTGTGTTCGGCATTGAGTTTGCCGGACTGCTTGAAGACCCAACAATATCTGTGGGTGTGGTTTGCAGGCTTCCTGGGTGTACTGTGGATTTGGCATATTTTGTCCAAGATTTTGTTTAGGTTGGATAGCTCTTCGCTGTTGTCCTTGAGGGGTGGTTTTTTATGACTCTGCCGGGAGCTTCTGAATCCGGCGTTGACCGCCGTGCTCTTTGGGCTGTTTCCCTTTGTCCGGCTCTGGTCCTTGCTGCATCGTGGTTTTCCATTTCCATCCCTGACTTCGGATGTACTTGGGTCGTATATCTGCATCTTGCCAGCCAACTATCCTCTCCCGCGCAAAAGCGGGTCATGAGGCTTGTTAATGCAGCCATGGTTCTCGGCTTCTCGTGGCCGAGGTGTCTGGCGAGCCAGTCGTCTCGGACGTTGTGTTTGAAAGCTGCTAAGGCTTCGGCGTCTGGACAGTCGACTATTTGGTTCATTTTGGTAAGGAACCTGTTCCAGAATTTGCGGGCTGACTCTCCGGGTTGTTGAGTTATGTGACTTAAATAAATGCGCATCCGGAGGGCGGACATAAGTCCCTTGAAAATTTGCGAAAGGCATCCTCGAGCTCTTCCCAACTTCCAATGGTATTTTCAGGAGGCTTTTGAGCCAATGCCGAGCTGTCCCTTTGAGCTTGAGGGTAAGTATTTTATGGCGTGGAGATCATCTCCTCTAGCCATGTGTATGTGGAGGATGTAATCCTCAATCCGAACTCAGTGGTCTGTTGTTCCGTCGTATGCCTCTACGTTTACGGGTTTGAATCCCGCTGGGAATTCGTGATCCAACACCTCATCGGTGAAACACAGGGGGTGTGCGGCACCCCTATATTTGGGTGTGTCGTGATGTTCGGATATTTGGCGCGTTGCATTGCTTAGGAGAGCTTGCTTTCTCGGCCCATAGATGGACCTAATTGGGCCATCCTTTTGATGCGAATCCTTATGCGGATCGCGTGTAGGCTTGTGTGCGGCGCCGCTTGCTGCTCCCTGTTTGCCATGTGGTCGTCTATCCGACCGGGCGGCATCTTTGTTCTTTGATTGCGGGGGCTCTAAGGCCTCCTCATCGAACTCGGGCAGTAATTTGCGCTTCGGGTAGCTCTTTGTTTGGTGACTGTCCCGTATTTCTCTGCGGTGTTGAGTACTTTGCTCCATCTGATTCTGAGTGCATCTTCCGCTGTTTTGAGCTTCCGCTTACCTTTTTCGGGCTACGCGATGGCGGCGAGCCTTTTGTGGAGGTTCTTCTGCTCCAACAATTTGTCCGGCGTGAGATCGTCCGGGACTGTTATCTTCGCCGGGGACGGGTTGTTTATCCAAGTTGTCTGTTAGGACATTGCTCGATAGCATGTTTGTCGTCCACCGGTTCGCCCGCTCTATGGCTGGGTCTTTGCCAAGCGGGACTTGGTGCGGCGTTTATGTTGCCGTTTTGACTGCTTCGAGGGATTTATCCTTCGTAGTGTCCCGTTGTTCCTCGTCGTCACTTCCTTTAGGTGTATCCACCATGTATACATCATGGGATGAGGTGGCTATCCAGTATCCTATAGGTGCTGGTTCATGGTTGTCTCCTACATCGCCGTCCATACCGTCGATGTCTTCGGAGTCGAAATCGAGCACATCGTTTAAGCTTTCGACAGTGGCTACAAAGTGGGCGGTGGGTGGGCGTTGAATTTCTTCGTCGTCCGCATCCCAACCTTCCTGACCGTAGTCCGGCCCGGGCTCTCCCGATAAAGAGAGAGACTTTAGTGAATTCAGGATGTCGCCAAAGGGCGAGTCTTTGAAAGATGTCCGTGTGATGAACTCCATAACCGGGCGCCCAATTGGATTCGATTGGCGGGCGCGGAGGGTTCGGAGTCCAGAGAGGAGTCCGGCACCTTGGAGTCACGGTCTTCGCAAAGGGCGAGGATGGAGTTCGCTCAATCCGTAGAGATCGTAGCCCCGAGGCGGTGTCCAACCACTCGTCCTCGATCGGTGGAGTCGGCTCGAACTAAGGGTCGGAGCCAGACGTTGGTGCTGACCTCCGAGCCTTTGTTCGGCGGCAGAGCTAGATCGTGCCCATCGAGACGATCTTGGCGCTTGGGCGTGGCTCGAACTCGTCGAAGATCAAGTCTCCGCGGATGTCGGCCGTATAGTTCAAACTCCCAAATCGACACGATGGCGGGCGTAGCTTTGGATCTGCTTCCGGATGGCCAAGTGAATTGCCCGCAGTGCAAAGCCGCCCGAATCTGAAGATCTGTCCGGGAGAAAAGTCTCACCACGGACCGCGTCGTTCTTGATGATCGAAGGAGCCATCGGGCCTAAGGATGACGCATACGAGGAACTCTCAATGAAAGCACCAATGTTGGTGTCAAAACTGGCGGATCTCGGGTAGGGGGTCCCGAACTGTGCGTCTAGGCGGATGGTAACATGAGACAAGGGACACGATGTTTTTACCAAGGTTCGGGCCCTCTCGATGGAGGTAATACCCTACTCACCTTGATTAATATTGATGATATGGGTAGTACAAGAGTGGATCTACCACGAGATCGAGAGGCTAAACCCTAGAAGCTAGCCTATGGTATGATTGTTGTTAGTCCCACGGACTAAAACCCTCCGGTTTATATAGACACCGGATAGGGTTAGGGTTACACAGAGTCGGTTACAATGGTAGGAGATCTACATATCCGTATCGCCAAGCTTGCCTTCCACGCCAAGGAAAGTCCCATCCGGACACGGGACGAAGTCTTCAATCTTGTATCTTCATAGTCCAGGAGTCCGGCCAACGGTGATAGTTCGGCTATCCGGACACCCCCTAATCCAGGACTCCCTTAGCAACCCTGAAGGAGAAGGTTGCAGTCGACCTGCACCTCATCGTCCTTGCGGATAGGGATGGAGCGCACCTTGTACTTGTGGCGCAGCTCCGAAGGAGAAGGTTGCAGTCTGCCTGCACCTTGTCGTCCTTGCGGATAGGGATGGACTTCAAACTTAGTAGTCTTGGACTGCAACTAAGCCCCGACTGGGAGGGTTGCTCACCACTCGGTGGGATTTTTCAAACTTAGGCGAGTACTGGACTGCAGCTAAGCCCTCGAGTGGGAGGGTTGCTCACCACTCGGTAGGATTTTTCAAACTTAGGTAGTCTTGGACTGCAGCTAAGCCCCAGTGGGAGGGTTGCTCACCACTCGGTAGGATTTTTCAAACTTAGGTAGTCTTGGACTGCAGCTAAGCCCCGAGTGGGAGGTTGCTCACCACTCGGTAGGATTTTTCAAACTTAGTAGCAATCTTGAACTGCAGCTAAGCCCCGAGTGGGAGGGTTGCTCACCACTCGGTGGGATTTTTCAAACTTAGGCGTAGTCTTGGACTGCAGCTAAGCCCCAGTGGGAGGGTTGCTCACCACTCGGTAGGATTTTTCAAACTTAGGCTGATCTTTGGATCAAGCTAAGCCCCCGAGTGGGAGGGTTGCTCACCACTCGGTAGGATTTTTCAAACTTAGGTGAAACGGATTCGCAGCAAAGTCACCCACTGGGGAATTTCAGACGCAAATAAAAGCAACAACAATCGTTTAAGAAGACTGTAAAGCTCTTGTCTTTGATAAACAAACTACAAAGGTATTTCTTATTACATCTTATCCGAATGAGTACTTAGGTATAAAAGGGGCGGAGCAGCTCCGCATTCCAGGCCCGTGGCTCGTCTTTCTGATGCTCGACATTATAAAGATGTGATACATCTCCAACGTATCTATAATTTTTGATTGCTCCATACTACTTTATCTATTGTTTTGGACTATAATGGGCTTTATTTTCTACTTTTATATTACTTTTGGGACTAACCTATTAACCGGAGGCCCAGCCTGTAAATTGCTGTTTTTTTGCCTATTTCGGTCTTTTCAAGAAAGCGGAATATCAAACGGAATGAAACCTTCGGAACGTGATCTTCTCACCGAACGTGATCCAGAGACTTGGACCCTACTCCAAGAAGTGCCGAGGCGGTCACGAGGTGGAGGCGCCCCAGGCGCGCCCCCTGCCTCGTGGGCCCCCTGACGCTCCACCGACGTACTCCTTCCTCCTATATATACCTACGTACCCCCAAACGATCAGAACAGGAGCCAAAAACCTAATTCCCCCGTTGTACCTTCCTGTATCCACGAGATCCCATCTTGGGGCCTGTTTCGGAGCTCCGCCGGAGGGGGCATCCACCACGGAGGGCTTCTACATCAACACCATAGCCCCTCCGATGAAGTGTGAGTAGTTTACTTCAGACCTTGGTCCATAGCTAGTAGCTAGATGGCTTCTTCTCTTTTTGGATCTCAATACAATGTTCTCCCCCTCTCTCGTGGAGATCTATTCGATGTAATCTTCTTTTTGCGGTGTGTTTGTTGAGACCGATGAATTGTTGGTTTATGATCCAGCTTATCTATGGAAAATATTTGATTCTTCTCTGAATTCTTTTATGTATGATTGAGTTATCTTTGCAAGTCTCTTCAAATTATCCGTTTGGTTTGGCCAACTAGATTGGTAGTTCTTGCAATGGAAGAAGTGCTTAACTTTGGGTTCAATCTTGTGGTGTCCTTACCCAGTGACAAAAAGGGTTGCAAGGCACGTATTGTATTGTTGCCATCGAGGATAACAAGATGGGGTATCTATCATATTGCATGAATTTATCCCTCTACATCATGTCATCTTGCTTAAGGCGTTACTCTATTTTTAACTTAATACTCTAGATGCATGCTGGGTAGCGGTCGATGAGTGGGGTAATAGTAGTAGATGCAGAATCGTTTCGATCTACTTGTTTTGGACGTGATGCCTATATACATGATCATACCTAGATATACTCATAACTATGCTCAATTCTATCAATTGCTCAACAGTAATTTGTTCACCCACCGTAGAATACTTATGCTCTTGAGAGAATCCACTAGTGAAACCTATGGCCCCCGGGTCTATTCTCATCATATCAATCTCCATCACTTTATTTACTTGCTTTGGTTTTACTTTTCACTTTGCATCTTTATACCAAAAATACCAAAAATATTATATCTATCAGATCTCACTCTCGTAAGTTATCATGAAGGGATTGACAACCCCTAATCGCGTTGGTTGCGAGTAGCTATCGTTTTGTGCAGGTACGAGGGACTTGCGCGTGGCCTCCTACTGGATTGATACCTTGGTTCTCAAA
Organism: Aegilops bicornis; assembly: GCA_021605145.1. NCBI lineage: Eukaryota > Viridiplantae > Streptophyta > Magnoliopsida > Poales > Poaceae > Aegilops > Aegilops bicornis. Next base: position 674,014,936 of record CM038672.1, read on the forward strand.
AACTAAGGGAAATACTTACGCTACTGTGCTGCATCATCCTCTCCTCTTCGGGGAAAACCAACGCAAGCTCAAGACGTAGCAAGATGGTATGCTCCATTGTGGAGAACCTTGGTGACAATGAAGGGACCTTCCCAAGCAGGGGCGAGCTTGTGTGGTTTCTGCTGATCCACTCGAAGAACCAAGTCTCCCTCTTGAAAGGCTCGCCCCCTCACGTTTCTGGCGTGGAATCGACGCAAGTCTTGCTGATAAATGGTCGACCGGATTAAGGCCATTTCTCTTTCCTCCTCTAGGAGATCGACGGCGTCCTGCCGGGCCTGTTCTGCTTCTCCTTCAGAAAAGAGCTCGACTCGGGGTGCATTGTGAAGCAGGTCACTCGGTAGAATAGCTTCAGCCCCATAGACCAAGAAGAATGGAGTTCGGCCAGTCGACCGATTGGGAGTTGTCCTCAATCCCCAAAGAACTGATGGAAGTTCATCGACCCAGCGCTTTCTGCGTGCTTGAGATCATGCATCGATCGAGGTTTGATCCTTTGAGAATCAAGCCATTTGCTCTTTCTGCTTGTCCATTCGACTGGGGGTGGGCGACTGAAGCATAATCGACTCGTGTGCCTTGGGAAGCGCAGAAGGCTCTGAACTCATCAGAATCAAAGTTCGACCCGTTGTCAGTGATGATGCTGTGCGGAACTCCATATCTGAATGTCAACTCTCTGATGAAGCCGACAGCAGTACTGGCTTCAAGATTCTTGATAGGTTTGGCTTCAATCCATTTAGTAAACTTGTCGACTGCTACAAGCACATGAGTGAAGCCGCTCCTACCAGTCCTCAGCGGTCCGACCATATCCAATCCCCAAACAGCAAAGGGCCAGACGAGTGGAATGGTCTTTAATGCTGACGCAGGCTTGTGGGACATATTAGAGTAAAACTGGCAGCCTTCGCATTTGTCAACTATATCTTTCGCCATTTCATTTGCTCGTGGCCAATAAAATCCAGCTTGGTATGCTTTGGCCACAATGGTCTGAGAGGACGCATGGTGGCCACAGGTCCCCGAGTGGATGTCGTTGAGGATCACTCGACCTTCTTCCGGTGTTATGCATTTCTGGCTGACTCCAGTCACACTTTCTCTGAACAGCTGTCCTCTTATCACAGTAAAGGCCTTGGATCGACGGACGATCCGCCGAGCCTCCTCTTCATCCTCTGGGAGTTCCTTCCTAAGGATATACGCAATATATGGCACTGTCCAGTCGGGAGTGATGACCAACACCTCCATGATCAAGTCGACCACGGCTGGGACTTCGACTTCAGTCGGATCTGTGGCACTTTTAGGCTGCGGGATCTCTTCCGTGAAAGGATCTTCTTGAACTGAAGGTGTGTGAATGAGTTCCAAAAACACATTGCTGGGAATGGCTTCTCTCTTGGTACCTATCTTCGCCAAATCATCAGCTGCTTGATTTTTAGTCGGGGTATATGATGGAGTTCTAACCCCTCAAACTTCTTTTCCAACTTCCTCACCGCATTGCAGTAACCAGTCATGAGGCGACGGACGCCGAGTGAGATGGCCATACGTAACCCATATAAGAGTGCTTCATATTCCGATTCGTTATTTGTTGGGGATATTACTACTGGGCGTAAACCGGCCAGGAGAGGCCGGATTAACTTGAAGCCCATGAAGACAGACGGTGACGCTGAGTAAAGGCCTAAGGCCCAGAACCGGTTTAAGTCCTGTAGCTATAAACCGGCATTGATATGTAACTTGCATTGTAAGTTAGAAAGAGCGGAGACCGAGCCGGACACGTTTATGAGCTGGCCTCGGGACTCTGTAAACCGACGGGCGTCAACCCATGTATATAAGGATGACCCGTGGCGCAGTTCGAAGACGACGGACAACAACTCGAGACTCAGGCAAAGCGTATTGGCTCCCTGGTCATCGAAACCCCATCAATTCCATCACAACTAGACGTAGGCTTTTACCTTCATAGTATAGGGCCGAACTAGTATAAAACTCTCTTGCGTTCCTTGTCCGCTTTAACCCCTTTAAGCTAACCCATAGCGATGGCTCCATGACTAAGTCCTTTCATGAGGACATCTGCCGTGACAAAACCACGACAGTTGGCGCCCACCGTGGGGCTATCGCACGATGGTTTCAAGTTCTTGGAGGGCAGCTTCGAAGGACTCAAGGGTTACGCTGTGGGCCGGATGACCAAAAGTCGTTGCGACAAGCTCTACATCGACGATGCAGGGTGGGGCCCCGAGGCCGGCTCAATCGAGTATGGGTACTGGGTCCCCTTTGGTGGCATATACATTTTCATTGGCAAGATCGGCGAACCGGGCCCTGAGCCGAACATCTGCACCGACCTCGTCGAAACGGCTCAGCGTGCGTGATCTGCCCGGGTCAAGCTGCCGTGAAGGGTGCCTTCGCGGGAGTCATCCATGGAGGGGAATACGAGGACAGATCGGAATCTGGTGGTGAGACTATCGTTTATTCCGACGACGAGTCATCGACCGGAGAGAACGAGTCGTTATATCAGCTACAAGATGGCCGGATTGGAGGCTGTTCCGATGGCGACAGTATTCCGGACCCCTTTGATCTGCCAAACCGGGTTGGAATCTTCATGGCCGGTACACAGCCGGCGCACCACTCTTCGACCGCAGCAGCAATGATCTCCGGATCAGTAGCGACGACGGCAGCCGGGGCAGGAGGCCCTCTGCGGCCGTTGGCTCAGGTTTTATCTGATCTATTTGATGCATTGGCAACACTGATGGCGGAGGCTAACCCGGCGGATCAAGATGTGCACAATGCGGAAATCGTGAAAGTAAGGGATCATATTACTCAGGCCAAGGCCGATTTGGCAGCTGAGGATACCAGGATGGCCGCGGAGCGGGCCACTTTGGATGCACAGGCTTACCGGCTTATCTTTGGATCGTAATGCATCGCACGACGTCCTAAAGAGAAGGCATCGGTCTCGCCTGCCTCCGGTTTATGATGCTAGGAACCTCTTTAACACCCCAGGTGCGGGGACCAGTAACCCGCCGGTAGCAAACCGGGCGGAGGCACCTGGAGCGTGGGTGCCGGTTCAGCCCCGTTTGATGGATCCGCCTCGTCAGAACAACATTGTGACGCAGCCTGTCCCAACACCACCGGGTCATTACTCTACTCCGATGGACAATCTTGTTGCTGCCGCTTCACGGCTGGAAGCTATCCAAATTGAAGGCGATTTTCCGGCGGCGGCCGAGACACGTCGGGCTAAAGAGCTTCTTCGGACAGCCTTGGTGCAACAGGAGGCTTATTCATACAGTCGCGATCGGATTCATTCCACCCCCCGTCCAAGTCGGAGTTACAGCAGGCGTGTGGATGAACCGGCCGTGTCAAGCAATGCGTGAAACCGCGAACCGCCCCGTGGCCACAACCCAACAGGGGTGCTGGTGATGCTCAGGAGGTTGTGGACCAGGCTCGTGCATGCAGGGAGGCCAAGATAGCAGCACAGCATGAAGCCCGTCAGCTTACTTCGGTTCGTCCAACCACGTCGATAGAGCCAGGAGTTACCTCTAGCTCTTTGGGGGTGCCGTGTCTCGTCTGACATTACATAACGTCACGCTTGCCCAAGGATTTCAAGGGCCCGCGCAAGGTGCCGAATTACACTGCCGATTTGCCCCCTGAGACATGGGTTGAAAGTTATGAGATGGCCATGGAGATGCTGGACGTGGATGATGCGGCATGTGCAAAGTATTTTACCATGATGTTGGAAGGGACGACCCGTACTTGGCTAAAGAGTTTATCAGCGAATTCTATCAGGTCATGGGCCGAGTTAAGAACCCGGTTTATCCAGAATTTCAAGGATACATGCAAGCAGCCCATGTCGATTGTGGATGATGTAATCATGCCTAGTTATGTACCCAATATTATTGCATCATCGAAAAAGGTCACGCCTGAGAAGGAGGTGTGGGAGTCTGGTTCTAGAAAATATGTCATACCAGCACAACATGGAGAAGCAGCTGGCATGTGGAGAAGAGGTGCAGGTATACTTGGACCTGTGCCGCGTGCAAATCGGCAGAAGATACAATGTTCAGTTAAATATCAATCAACAAAGGACACCACCAAAGCAAGATATCATGTCAAACTTTCGGACTCCCCCGCGTTGGAATTAATCATCTTCGCGGTGGTAGTAGGAAACCATGCACGTGAAGGTCTCCTAGTTACATGGAAAGTCTACTAGTTTGAATCTAGTCGAGTCCTAGTTTATTTAGTTTTGTCAAGTCCGGTTTGTGTTCTCGTGAGTTTTGGTCTTAGTCCAGGTTGCTGCGATGCGACTATAAATAAAGGCCATATGGCCATGTAAAAGCTAGGTTTTAGTTCAGGAAGAAAACTCATCTGATGGATGCGTATCTGTACTTCTGCGTCCTTGTCTAGGGTTTGGTAATTGCATGTGTTTCGGCAGCTTCGATCGCCAAGGCACAAGTGTCGTTTGATTCTTGATCTACAAGGGTCGATCTAGCTAGCTTCCCGTTCTTCTCCATCTACTTCTGCTCGTGCTGATTATCGCTAATTACTCCGTCACCGTCGCCGCCGCTAATTGCCATTAGCTTAAACCCTCCATCTATCCTAGTACTACAACTACCACGTACGCATCTTCTACTACTTTCCGATCTCTACAATCCATCCATCCATCTAGTCTAGCTATACTGGTTCTTTTGCACCTACACTTCTACTTCTTCCTAAAACTATTTCTTCTACCTGTTTGCGCGAGTGAAAGATCAGGGCCACTACATAAAATCGTCTCAAAGCTATTTGAGCCGTATCAGTGGACTTAGCTGCCTGTGTACAGGACGAAGGAGAATCAACAACCCAGTGGGTGCGCCGGGTCTCGGAAATTTTGCATTCATCGAACCACATCAACGCTGACACCGCAGTTCTAACTTTGGAAGGCAATTGCCGGTTTAAGCCTCTGAAGTTGAAGTTGGGATGGATGAAACGCCATTGCAATGACATGGGAACCCTCATGGCCGCTTTAGTAAAGTATGCTGACTCTGATAGTACCAAGGATCCCGAGTCTGATGATGATAAAACAGGGAAGGGAAAGAAGAGCGGCAACGCCAAGAAGCACCACAGCCGGCGGGTCATGGAAACGGCGGCAAACGTAAGCGGATCACAAGCATGGACTTTGTGGCCAATGCGGTGCCAAGACAGACAAGGGCCAACGGCTAAGGGTAAACCGCCTCAGTAGCGGTGGAGCACCTAACCCTAACCCGGACCGCCTGTCTTACCTATTGAACCTGCCCTGCCCGAAACATGGGACGAAGGAGATGCCGGCCACACACCTCTGGAAGGACTGCTACATCATGCAAGAGTTCAAAAATTCTAATGCTTTCCGGTATGATCACGGACTGGGTGACGGCTCAGGCCCTGGGTCTCATGGGCCGGGTTATGGTGGAGGAAATTCCGGTTCAGGCTTCCATGGTAATCAGGGCGGACATAACAATCAAGGTAATCAGGGCAACCAAGGTGGCTACAATCATCAGGGCAATCAGCAGCAGCAACAACAATCGGGTTACTAGAGCAACCCAAAACAGTTGAATAGCGGGCAGTATCATGTTTTCACCACTTGCTTAGACAAGCGTGACCAAAAGCTTCATAAGAGGGCAGTGAGCTCCGTTGAACCGGCGGTGCCCTGTTACCTACGCTGGTCTGAGCAGCCGATTGTGTGGAGCAGAGAAGATCATCCGCCCCGGGTTGACAATCCGGGTCATCTGGCATTGGTGGTGGCGCCTCAGGTAGGAGGTTATAAGTTCACAAAGGTACTCATGGACGGAGGGAGCAGTATCAATATCCTGTATTATGAAACTTCCCGTCGCATGGGGTTAACAGATAAAAATCTTAACAGTCCAATACGGTGTTCCATGGTGTGGTGCCTGGTAAATCAGCGTATCCTGTTGGTAAGATAGCTCTGGAGGTGGCTTTTGGGGACGAGCATGACTCGAGATCAGAAACTTTGAACTTTTTGAAGTGGTGAAAATCAGAAGTCCGTATCACGCCCTGTTTGGGCGCCCGACTTATGCTAAATTTATGGCACGACCTTGCTATGTCTATCTGCAGCTCAAGATGCCGGGTCATAAGGGGAACCATAACCGTACATGGGAGCCGCAAGATTGCTCTGGAGTGTGAAGAAGGTGATGCGGCGTATGCTGAGTCGGTTTGTGCCACAGAACAATTGAAGTTTTAAAGGACAATATTGATCCGGCAGATATGACTCCGTTGAAGAAGCCGACTACCGAGCATGATCCGGCCTTGAAGTTTAAATCGGCCAATGAGACTAAGCTTGTTGACTTCGTACCTGGCGATTCGTCCAAGCAGTTCAGCATCAGCGCTAACTTGGAGCCGAAATAGGAAAGCGCGCTCATCGAGTTCATCCGTGAGAATCGGGACATCTTTGCGTGGAAGCCTTCTCGACATGCCGGGTGTACCGAGAGAACTCGTGAGCACACACTTAATGTTGATCCTAAGTATAAACCGGTCCAAGCGGTTTCTTCGCCGGTTCAATGAAGAAAGACGCAAAGGCTATTGGAAGAAGTGGCGAGACTCTTGGCGGCGGTTTTATCGTTGAAGTCTTCCATCCCGAGTGGTTGGCTAATCCGGTGCTGGTCCTTAAGAAGAACGACACTTGGCGAGATGTGTGTGGATTACGAGATCTCAACAAAGCTTGTCCAAAGAGATCCTTTCGCCCTTCCCCGTATTGATCAAATTATTGATGCTACGGCGGGTTGCGAGCGTTTGAGTTTTTTGGATGCATATTCCGGTTATCATCAGATCAAGATGGCAATTAAGGACCAGGAGAAGACGGCCTTCATAACCCCCTTTGGAGCCTTCTGCTATGTGTCCATGCTCTTTGGGCTCAAGAGTGCCCAGGCGAATTATCAACGGTGTGTGAAGAATTGTCTTCATACACAAATTGGCCATAATGTTCTTGCCTATGTGGATGATATTGTGGTCAATTCAAGGAAGAAGGAGACGTTGATTGATGACTTAAAGGAAACCTTTGATAACCTGCGGGTTTACGAGATGATGCTTAATCCGGCTAAGTGCATTTTTGGTGTACCGGCAGGCAAGCTCTTGGGCTTTCTGGTGTCTAACAGGGGCATTGAGGCTAATCCGGAAAAGATCAAGGCCATCACCTCCTTGGCTAAACCGAAATGTATCAATGACGTTCAACGCTTGGTAGGCCGAATTGCCGCGTTGAGCCGGTTCATCAGCCGCCTTGGCGAGAAGGCCATTCCTTTATATTAGATGCTGAAGAAAACGGATAACTTCGTCTGGAGTGACGCCGCGAATGAAATGTTTGAGGATTTAAAGCGGCAGTTAGCTAACCCGTCGGTTCTTGCTGCCCCGGTTGACAAGGAGCCATTTATGCTATATGTGGCAGCTAGTGCTTGGGCTGTTAGTGTGGCTATTGTGGTGGAGCGCAAGGAGGCAGGAAAGGAGTATCTGTTTCAGCGTCCGGTTTATTATATCAGTGAGGTACTTATTGAGTCCAAGCAGAGGTACCCACACTAGCAGAAGCTGGCACTACAAAAAAAAGACACATCCGTGACATTTTGGGCTGAACGAAATTTTTTTGTCATACATATGACACTTCCATGACGATAATTGTGACAAAACCCGGTATCATCATAGATGTGGTGGGCTCCTACTTCTATGACAAAAATAATGATGTGAAAATGGGCTTTTCGTCCCGGGCGGGCGGAGACGCAGCTGCATGGCATTCTTTGGGCGTCCATGACGGAAAAACCGTGGTAGAAGCGAGGGGAGGAAAATTTCGGGAGTTGCGGTTATGGTGGGAGGTCGGGGCGGAGCGATGCGCTGCTTTCTCGTGACGACGCTGCTGCAGGTGTGCGAGGTGTTGGCTCTAATCGAAGCCGAGCGAGGCGTTGGGCTCTAATCAACCCGAGCGACAGACCGCAGTTACGCTGCTATCGAACCCGAGCGATCGATCGATGGCTGTTAACTGAACCCGATGGAGCGATTCCTTCGCTACTGCTGCTAACTGAAGCCGATCGATGCTGCCTCTGGGATGAACAGTGAGCGTTGCGGGGGGGGGGGGGGGTTGGATGAACAGTGAGCGGTGGCGTTGCCTCTGGATGAACATGAACCCGTGGTGTGGAGGGCTGGATGAACAGTAGACGGTGGAGGGGTGGCCGTGGAGGGGTGGTTGAGCAGGACCCCGTGGTGTGGAGGGCTGGATGAACAGTAGACGGTGGAGGGGTGCCCGTGGAGGGGTGGTTGAACAGTAGCCGGTGGAGTAGCGCGCGGTGGAGGCTGGATGAACAGGAGCCCGTGGAGGCTGGAGGAGGTCGACGGTAGCCCGTGGAGGCTGGAGGAGGTCGACGGTAGCCCGTGGAGGCTGGAGGAGGTCGACGGTGGAGATGAACAGTATCCCGTGGAGTCCCGTTTTGCGGTACGCCACACCCCTCCCGATGAACAGGGCCCCCGTTTCGACCGTAGGAGGTCCGTTTCATCCGTTTTGCGGTACGCCACATCCCTCCCGATCAACAGGACCCCCATTTTGACCGTAGAAGGTCCGTTTCCTCCGTCTTGCGGTACGCCACACCCCTCCCGATCAACAGGACCCCCGTTTCGACCGTAGGAGGTCCGTTTCCTCCGTTTTGCGGTACGCCAGGCCCCTCCCGATCAACATGACCCCGTTTCGAACATGGCCGGTCGAACACAAGGCCGTTTCCTCCATTGTGCGGTACGCCAGGCCTCGTTTCCATCGCCTGTTCCGTCCAAGCCCTCCCGATGAACACGACCACGCATTCCGTTCTGACCCAGTCGGTTGGCTCCCCATGAACACGAAGACGATGTTGTTTCTCCATTCCGACCCAGCCATGTACGTATGCGTGAGTAGGCGTTCGAGACCCTGCCCGCATGTACGTACGTGGCCGTATTTTCTTTCTTGCACCCTCGCCGCTGTACGTACGTGTACATGCTACGTGCGCGCCTCTACTACGACACGTCGCGGCGCCTCTACATCAACGACGCGTGCGGCGCCTCTACATCGACCGGTATGTACGCATATCGTTCGCGAGAATGACAACACTACGCACGCTCGACCGTGTGGGTCCCGACCGTCAGCACTTCCTTGCGTGCGAAGATGTAGCTGGTGGGTCCCGGTCGAAGCGGTGTTAATTGTTTTTTGCCAGACGCACTTCCTTGCTTGCGAAGATGTAGCTGGTGGGTCCCAGCAATGTGGGGGAAACATTTTTTCACGAATGCGATGGCCCGTCCGGTGAGTCCCAATTTGTCGGTGGAGGAATCATTATTTTCAGCGTAATAAGGAGGAACTTCCTTCTTTGCGGCCGTGGACCCACTGTCGGCCTCTCCATGTATAGTCCACGTTCGATGGAAGTCGTTCCTTCACCATGTTGACCATCTTGCGCCGAGAGCACCAGGCGGTGGACGACGGCGAGGCCTAGGAAGAGACGGCGGGGAGCCAATGAAGACGGCGGTGAAAGCCCGCACGGAGAGGAGTACAAGGGTTCACTTTGGTTGATTGCGGTGTGAGTGGCGTTGCCGCAGGGCCTGGCCAGCGGTGGGAATAGTAGGGGGCAGTGAGGCCTCCGCGGTAGCACAGCCGGCCACGGGAGGCAGGAGCATGCGGCATGACCGGCGCTGCTTTGGGCGGCTGGAGCAAGAAGACCAGAGGTTGAAGAAGCACTACGACCATTGGATGGACATCGTACGGTCACTGGAGCTAGAATCGTTCATATTGACTAAAGTTGACAAAGGCCCCGTCGATCAACTTAGTAGGCCCTAAGTCAGCCTCCCACCATGGTGGGTCCCACTAACAAGGGGAGTATTCATTTTTTGTGCGTAATAAGGAGGCACTTCGGTGGGTCCGAGCCTTGTATGAGGAACGTTTTTAAATACGCTGGCCCAGTGGGTCCCAGCAGTGAGGGGGGAATTTTTTTCGTGAAATAAGGTGGCCCGTCCGGTGGGTCCCCGCTGTCGTGGAGGAATAATTATTTTGGCGCGTAATAAGGAGGCACTTCCTTGCGCCGCTGGACCCAGTGTCGACCTCTCCACATCTGATACTCTTCGATGGAAGTCGGTTGTTGACCACGTTGACCATGCAGCGCCGAGAGCACCAGCGGTGATGGTCTGCAGACGGCGAGGCCTAGGAAGGGGACGATGCGAGCCGGGAAGACGCAATGATGGTAGCCCGCGGAGAGGAGTACGAGGTTCACCGGTTCAGGTGGCGTGAGGCTGCCGTTGCATGAGAATAACAGGGGGTGTGGGTGAGTAGAGGGATACCCTGGGCCAGCGGTGGGAGTAGTAGGGGGCGGTGAGGCCTCCGCGGCATCACAGCCGGCCACGAGAGGCAGGAGCACGCGACACGACCATCGCTGCTTTGGGCGGCTGGAGCAAGAAGACCAGAGGTTGAAGAAGCACTATGGCTGTTGGATGGACATCGTACGGTCACTGGAGCTAGAATCATTCATATTAACTAAGTTGACAAAGCCCTCCGTCCCCGTCAACTTAGTTGGCCCACAAGTCATCCTACCACTATGGTGGGTCCCATCTAGCAGGGTGGGTATTCATTTTTTTTGTGCATAATAAGGAGGCACTTCCTTGTGTGCGAAGATATAGCTGGTGGGTCCAACATGTCAGCGGGGGGAACGTTTTTTTCGAAATCTGAGAGGCCCTTCCGGTGGGTCCCAAATTGTCAGTGGAGGAATCATTATTTTGCAGCGTCTGATCCACGGCCGATGGATGTCGTTCGTTGACCACGTTGACCAGGCCGCGCCGAGAGCACCATGGCGGTGGACGACGGCGAGGCCTGGGAAGGGGATGACACGGAGCCGGGGAAGACTCGGCAATGGTTGCCCACGCGATGGGGAGTACGAGGTTTACTGGTCCGGCTGCCGTCGCCGGAAAATAACAGGAGGTGTGGGTGAGTAGAGGAATGGCCTGGCAAGCAATGAAGTAGGGTGGGGCGGTGCGGCCGGCCACGGGAGGCGGGAGCAGGCAGTCCCACCGGAGCTGGTTTGGGCGGCTGGAGCAAGAAGATCAGATATTGAAGAAGAAGACGGCCGTTGGATTAACATCCAACGGTCACTGATGCTAGAATCGTTTGTGGACTAAGTTGACAAAGCCAAAGTACACGTCAACCTAGTAGACCCACAAGTCAGCCTCCAAATCTGTCCCAAACAGCATACATCCCTAAATTTCTAGCCGGATTCAAATTAATTTTAAATCTAAATATACCTTAATTTAATTTCAATGAAATTTTACCGGCACAAAAACAATGAAATTTAAAATATCAAAATCCGAAAGAAAACAGTATTTGGGAACTAATTGCCTGTTTGCTGTATTTTTTTCATTTTACAGCTCATTTATTATTACTTATAGCCCATTTCTTATTACTTATAGCCCATTTCTTATTACTTATAGCCCATTTTCTGGGCAAAATGCATCCCTCCTCGTCTTGAAAGATTTCTGGCCCAGTAGGGCGTAGAAAAGCAAGTAGGCCTATGTTGGTTATTCTGCAAAAAACAAAATAGCTAGCTAGCCATTTTTCAGAAAGGAAAAAAACAAACTGGGCTGGTCATGTGCTAAACATATGAAATAAAAGCTTGGGCTAGGCAGACCCACGGGTCCCGCACAACCCGATTGATACCCTTCTCCATCCCGAAAAAACAAAATTATTGTGGCTTCTTTGGGTCCCTCTTGTCATCCTCACCATGTACTGATCATCTCCTTATTCCTCTCGGTTGTTGACCATGTTGACAACACCGGAGGAGGCCGCAGCAGCGCGGAGGATGATGGTGAGGCCTCGGGAAACGAGCAGAGCCGAGGAAGATCCTGACCAGCCAGCCATGGAGGCGGGAGGCGGTCCCGCCAGCGCTTGGTTTGGCTTTGGCGGCTCGAGGAAGAAGAGATCAAGAAACGCGTCAGGCGTTGAATGTCAATCGAACGGTCAAGGTTGGCACAATCGTTTTTTTACTAAGCGGACACCAAGTAGCATACTTTTTTATATATAGGAAGAAAACTGCGAGGAAAATGCGTTCGTCTGCCGTCCTCCTCATAGGGAACGTTCGCCACATAAGTGACTAGAACCCTTGGTTTTCAACCGAGAGGTCTTGGGTTCGAGTTCGAGGAACTCTCAATTTTGTCCTCCTTCCTTCCTCGCAAAAAAGGGAAAGAAAATCAAAGACTTGGGAAGGCGTACATAACAAGCTAGTGTACCAGTAAAGAGACGTTGCCGAGTTTTAGAAAAAAGAAAGACGTGCTCCTGTGAATGGTTCCAATCCAAACCTAGACTATGACTATATATGGTGCTATGCTACTACGCAAGTAATGAAACCGACATATCCAACGTTCGCTTCTCCTCTTCTCTACTTACCACCTAGCATCATAAGCTCGCCGCATCAACCATGTCCATTGGTTGCTCGTCCACTGCTCTTGACGAGCAACAACCAGATATGCGCCAAGTCGCCACCGTACCATCGCTCGTGGGTCTCATCACACCCCCCAAGTACAAGACCGCAGCCGATTGCTCATCGCAACCCGCTGCCGTTGGTGTGGTGCCACTGCTGCAAATCATGCAGAGTCATCCGTCGCGTCTCAACCACAATCCGCAACCCTGGCCGAGACTTCTACAAATGCCCGAATCATGGGGTAATAATATGTTTAAGTGTTGTTCTGCTGCTTTCGATTCGATTTTTTTAATAGTTTGGTTGATGATCTTCCAATTTGATTCGTGCGAGAAAAGGGAAGATTCGTGTGATTTGTATTTACGGGAAGTTGCGGATGTGGGGAATGCAACTACGCTGATTATTTGGTTAGCCGAGGAATCCCAATACCAGCAGGTTGGGGTGTTGGACAAGTGGCTGAAGGAGCAGCGGAAGAGGAAGATCTGAGCGAGAAGGTTAAAGACGCAGTTCCTCGATCATGGCCAAGCAACAATCGTTGAACGTCCTTGACGACAATGAGGAGATGAAAGATCTTGTGAAGATATTGGGCAAAATCGATGTGCTCAGAGGATGATTGTCTCTTTATTTGCGGTGTATGTAGCACTCATGATGTATCCGATGGCTACGACATGAGCACTTTCTTGAAACTAGTAATGAATGAAACCTGTGTAGCAATTTGGGCGTAATGTTGTGAACATCTAATGATTTCTATTAATGGAAATAAGGGGTATCCCTTTTGCTCATATAAATAAATAGATAGCGAGAGGCCTGTCGGGTCGACTTTGTTCTCATTCAAGAGGTCGAGCAAATTGCAGTCCAACGACAAACTATGTCATCAAATTCAAGTTTCACAGCCAAATATGAGTAGAACTAAACAACAATGTCATCTTGTTTTAGTTGTCATACAATCACCAAACACAAATCAGCATACATAACAAGTGATGTTCTCACAACAAAATACTAAACAACATGTTCATCAGGTTTAGGTTGTCATAGCAAACACAATTTCACATAGTAGATAAAAACGCGTCTTCTCGACAGTGCAAATACGACAAAAGCAATGTAATCATCATCCGCGTGACAGGCGTCAACATCTTCGCCATGTGTATCAGTCTGAATCATAATTTCCCACGGTGTCATCTTCTTCTTCGTCCTCAACGTCCTTGAACGTTGGCTTCTTCTTGATCAACTCTTGTATGTCCACAACATGACAAGCAATCTTTTCGCCAGCGTCATTGACGTGATGGTTCTCAAAGATATTAGGAACATCTGTGTTATCTTGTACATCAAGAGCAGCGTAAGCATCATCTTGTTGTGCAACTTCATTAAACAAATTCCTCTGCTCAAACCTTTGCAATACTCTCCAGTCATCGCTACGTGCAAATGTGTCTTCCAAGAAAAATATCATGTTGCTTGATTTGCCAAAATAAAAGGCTCGTTGATGCAGTACGCCGCCTTGACATTGATGAATTTGAAATAATCATCAGCTCTGGGTTTTGCGATCACGGAAAACAGGTTATACCAACGACATCACAACAGTAACCACACACCGATGATCCTCGAATCGGAGATATCACCAACTGAACAATGTACATTATGTTAGCATACATTTCAGTTGTCTCTTTGTCATACATATACGTGCTCACGATGGCACTGTTTTGTGTCTTCCTGCCTTCGTCTCGTGCACGGTTGTTGTAGCGCACATCTCCAACAACGCAAGATTCATAATGTCTTACCCGAGTATCAGAACCCATTGCTAGTGAGTAAAGGGCATCATCAACTGCCTGCCCATCCTCCCGCATCTTCTTAACCTATGGTTAGAAAATAGACAAGCTGATCATCTTATGTACTCAATATATTAAAAAAGCGACAAAGGCACTTCAAAAGCTTACATGGTTCTTGAACCATTTCGCAAATCCTGCCATAACTAGTTTGTCAATGTTTCTTGGATTTTATGGCAAGAACTCCTCTTTGTACATGCTGCACAACATAGTGATTGCATCAAACATCTAAATATATAAGAATGTGCTGCAAGTTTAGTAGATTACGATGTATAAGCTGCGATCGCACTTACTTGATATAAGGTAGTATCTCAGATGCTTATTCAACACATACCAAACCATTTTGTCCAAATCTTTAGGTTTGTCCTCTTGTCGACTCTTCCTCAGAACTTTCGAGCAGAATAATCGAAAACATTGAGCCCGGGATTGTCTTCACCCACCTCTTTGCTAAGCTGATCAACTGTTTCAATGTATTTTGAGCAGAATGTCAACGCTTCTGTAGCAATGTAGGCCTCTGCAATGGAACCCTCGGGTCTAGGTCTGTTCCTAACATAGATCTTGAAAGTACCTAACCGCCTTTCAATAGGGTACATCCAGCCATACTGTACTGGACCTTTAAGTAGTGCCTCATCAGGTAGATGAACAACCAAATGCACCATCACATCAAAGAAGGCTGGAGGATATATCTTCTCAAGGTCGCATAGGATAGTTGGTATCTTGTCTCTATGATGCTCCAAAGCATCTATCCAGATATTTCTACTGCAGAGTTCCCTGAAGAATTGTCCCAACTCTTGCAATCGCTCAGTATAAGTCGTAGGCGGCCCAATCCTCTAAGGATAACAGGTAAAACCCTTTGAAGTAGGACATGGCAGTCATGAGTTTTCAACCCTTGTAACTTGTTTCCATCTGCACTGACTCTCTTTTCAGGGTTGGAAGCAAATCCATGTGGGAATCTCACACATGACATGACCTCGCAGAATTCTTTTCTTTTTACCTTGTCCAAGACATACACAGCTGGTGCCATATCCCGTGGTTTACCTTCATCTTGCACCTACAAATCCTTTACGATACCTGTGTGTCAAATCAATCCTAGATTTTAAGGTATCTTTCGTCTTGCCTTCAATGTTAAGAAGTGTGCCGATAATGCTGTCACATATATTTTTCTCGATGTGCATCACATCAAGATTATGCCGCAGATCCAAATCTTTCCAATACTCCAAGTCCCACAAAGTGGACTGCGGGTAAAAATAATCTCTCTTCTATCGTACACGCTTCCTTTTCCCGCTACCATTACCAGGATGGTTTCCTGGTGTAATATGCCTGAACTTCTCTAATTCCACTTGCAACTCATCGGCGGTGAGCCTCTTTGGCGCATCACAGTTTTCATGCTTTGCATTGAACACATGTCTTCAGTATTTTCTAGGATGCGGCTTGTCCTTGGCAAGGAAAGCATGGTGTCCAATGTAATGATCTTGCTAAGTATTATGTATGACAATGATTCTCATCACAAATAACACATGCATTGTAACCATGTGTCGCTCGCATACGACATAGTGCCCAAAGCCGGATAATCATGGATGCACCAAATTACAACAATACGCAGAAAGAAATCAAAGGTGGGCTGCTATATAGGTCTCGAGTGAGAACACCCTTCCATAGTTGTTGAAGTTCCTCCACAAGAGGCTCCATGAACAAATCAAAATCCTTTCCGGACTTTTTGGACTGGGATGAGCAAGGCCATCATGTAGTTTGATTCTTTCGTGCAGACATTTGGAGGCATGTTGTAAGGATAACAAGCACTGGCCACATGCTATATGTGGCGCCTGCGGCCAAATGGGTTAAATCCATCCGAAGCTAAGCCAAGTCTAATGTTTCTGGTCAAGACAAACTCTTTGTGTTTATCATTGAAGCTTTTCCACTCACTACCATGAGATGGATGGCTCATTACATTCGATCTCTGTACTCCTGGTTCCTAGAATGCCACAGTACATCCTCTCTTGTTTCAAAGCATCATGAAACAACACTGTGCAATCTTGGTGTAATTGGAAAGCGTCTCGAGAACATTATGAGGAACCCTCTTCACAAAGATCGCCATCTTTCCATCTTGATGATTTGCATTTCGGCATTCACTTAAGTTGGCATAATCCTTAGGAACAGAACACAATTATTCTTACAAACATGGATCATATCATATCCAATTCCAACCGCACGAAGGAAATTCTTCATTTTATCGTAGGTGTGTGGCAGCTCGCATAATATCCGGGAAAGATTTGCGAAAGCAGCCAACATTGCATCGAATGATTTGTTGGTCATCCGCTCAGATGTCTTCACCGAAGAAAGGTGATCATAGCTGAGAATCTTGATGACTTATTTCACGGAGTTACAAAGAACGTTGCATTGTTCCAACATGCGGGCTCACCGCTTTTTCTTACGCATGTGAAAGTTCACGGAATGCACGAGCATTTCGTAGCATTGTTTCAATGTTGGTCAAACTCATTTGGCTCCGCCACCACCACCACCTCCTCCTCTTCCACCGAGCATCGGCGAGATCAAGATGGTGATCTGCTGCTTCCACGTAGTCAATAACATTGACGTTCACGGCTTCACCATGATGAACCCACCTAGTATATGTGACCGACGTCCCATACAAGTGTAGATGATTTTGCATAGTTGATCGGGTCTTGTAACTGAATTCATACAACTGCTACACAGGCAGAGCACATCTGATTTCGGACCACCGTACTCAGCTCTGATAAAGTTCATGAAGTTTTCAACCCCCTCGACATATGCAGCGGAGAATCTTCGAGCAGAAGTTATCCAAGTCCTGTCCATCTATTAGACATACAAATTAGTTCTTCTACTAGATATTACAGGAAAAACATATATGCTTTTTTATGAAGTCCAAAAAAAAACCTAGGTCGATGTCTAAAGCTATGGCAAGATATTTGGACGAGCAGATCTAAGTAACGAAATATATGTAAAGCTAATTCAGCAAACATATTTGAGTGCCAAATTATGGCAGCTGTTTCAGCATCAATGAGCCCGAGCACACAGCCATCAAACTATCGAAGGCCATCGCAGCAACAAAGATCGAGTATAAAACGGTGTAGAGCTATTTCACCTAACAGATTGGCTACTAGACCATGGCAATCTACGTCATAATAAATATATGACATGATATTTTAGCAACTAATCGGCCTTGGCATGCCATCTCAGCTAAGCAGATTGAGTGCGTAACAGGCAAGGAAGCTTCTTATGCGAGCATATTGACAATAAACTACTTCGCAAGCGGTGAGATTAACAGCGTCTATCAGCTAACATTCAACGCTACACCGACATGAACGGGGCCTCAGTCCAGAATGCGCGTACCATGGGAGAAGCTGACCGCCGTGCGTCTCCATATGAACGTCGCCAGTGGTGGCGGCGCTGACCGTCGTGCGCCTCCACAAGAACGTAGCCAGAGGTGGCGGCGCAGCTAGAGGACGGCGATCTACGAGCGTCTTGTGGAGCGAGAGGATCGCCGTCGTCCCCTCGACGAATCAAGGGCGCCGACGTATCGGCGCAGCGGGGAGGGCGGCTTTGGCATGAGCGAATGGAGTGGAGGGGGACGGGGAGGATTTGGGGAATATTTGGCGAAGGGCGGTTGAATCAATTTGGGGAATTTTTGTGTGTTGGGGGAAGGATTTTCGCGGTGGGTGGGGGAGTTTGGCGCATGGTCGGTTTCTCCAAGTGCAGTCCCACGTGTCAGTGAAGAGGCAAGCCGAAGCGCGTTCCATTTGCGTGAGCCGTGTGCAGGACCGAACGTGTGTGGGGTGCAATGCGACCACGACAGGAGTGCTGTGAGTGTACCACCTTTTTTCCTTTTAAACTAGGTGCTTCGCCCCCTCAAAAAAATGTTGCTTCACGAGATCCATCGGTACTATTACTAGTAATCCGGTAATCCCGACTAAAACGGCGCGGCCGGGTCTTTTCCAGCGCGATATGCTGGAAGGTTGGCTTAGTTGGGTTTTTTAGATTTGTCTCGGTTCAATAAAAAGTAGAGTTGGTGATGATGGTGTGTCTGTCATCCTGCAATATTGGCCGTCCGATCTATATCTAACGGATAGGAAGGAAACTATGACAATTTACCCGCACTCCTCTCCACATTTGCAGATAAGGCTTTCCCTCATTCATCCTTTTCTCCCAGAAGATCTTGATCTTCCGTGCACTAGTACTCCTACAATATGTATATTATTGTGAAAGTTCATATACACCGGCCGAGATTAATGCAAACACGGCAGATTTTCATTACATTTCGAACTTTTATAAGACAGAAAAATAAAAGAAACCCGACCCTAAACCTATTCTACGGCGGCGACCGTCCTCCATCTGCGATCTCTATGTACGGGGGCGGGGTTCAAGACCCATGAAGTGAAGGCGCGGTCTCCTGCGAGGAAGAGTAGAACACGGGATACGGACCGGCCAGTTGGCACACCATGCCCTGCCGCCTCCCATGCCCTACTCATCCTCGGAGGAGTCCCCGACCTCAGCGGTCTTGGGCGTTGGGCGGCGGCAAGTAGGGCAGCGTGGCTGACGGTGCTCTGCCGTTGGTCACCAAAGATGGCTACCGCTTGTGCGGTCGCTGGCGTCCGGCTACGCCCGCTATTGCGTCGCGAGAGGCGACTTGAGCGAGGCGGCGACCTCGAGCTTCATCCCGAAGACAAGCTCTCCCGCAAAGCGTTCGCACTTGCGGTCATGGCGGATGTGGTGTCAGGTAGGAGGACGATGCGCTATGGTGTGGAGGTTAGCTGGGCGTTGCCGCTTTAAGTAGCGCATTTCGGTGAGGCCAAGCATCCGGGTGCGTCATTAAGTCGCCAGAGTTGGTTCCTCAGGCACCGAGCCTCTTAACGCATTTACATACGACATCTGACGACATGAATGCGGGTATTTGGCGCCATTGAACGCATCGCTGCCGAAGCGCGAGGGACGAGGGCTTTGGAGTGCCAGGTTAGTCAGTTGCGGTCGTGGCAACGTTGGAGATGCCCTTTGCTGAAATGCGATCCCCGCATGTCATTGAAAAAGCAAGACGACCCGACATGGTCTCAGGTCCAGAGGATGCAGTTGGCCGCGCTACACCACTCGGCGGACGCGTCGCGGCGCCCCGTGCATCCGCGACGAGCCGGGTGTTGGGGTGGGTTTGGATTGTGGCCAAAGTGCACCTTACCAAAATTTTGGTCATGACCCAAAGATTGGTCTTTGTTTGGATGGTTGCCATTTATTTGGCATGCCAATGAACTCTAGCCAACTCTTGTCTAGGCTTGAAAATGTGCTTGATGACCCACTACCTATTGATGATAGTTTTCCTGATGAGCAGTTAGCTGCAATAAATTTTGCTAATAGCACTCCTTGGTCATTTTTCTTGCCAATGTCGGCCAAATCATGGGCAACCAATACCTCAACCAAAATTTTGGCTACCCAATGCTTTGTTGGGGCAACCTTGGGCACAAACCAAACATACCGTTGGTCGTGCCACAACACAAACACCACCCTCAGCACACTGAAACCGACCGTGTCTATCGACGATATGAACGTGTCGCTCACCGCGGTCGCCGTGTCCAGAGGCGGTGCTGGAGCTGCGCCCTGTTGTTGGCCCCAAAGACCCACATGAACGGTTGTCGGTGGCGAGGAGGTCGTGGGCCAGCTCCTCCATTGGACTAGTCTGCGCTTACGTCGTTCCGACGGGTGCGCCCCACATGTCGGTTTCCCTGTTTTCCCGGCCATATTCGAGCGTCAGTGCTCCGCGTTGCGCATTAGGCCTTTCACTATGTAGGCCAAGCGAGACAACTTATTGTTTATTTGAGCCGTTCAAGTGTAATCATGTGGCGTTTTCTTATTTCTCATTCCTCTCCAACCCTCTTCTCCATCGATCATGTCGCCCTCCAGTCGAGTCCATCCTCCCGCATGCCTCATTTGAACATTCCGTCGAGTATCATTCGCATGTATCCACCCTAGTCCTCTTTCAATAGATCTCCGGACCCCGAGATGAAATCGAGAGGGAACGAGTGGGGGCACGTGATACCTAAGGCGGATTCAAAATTTTGAACCGGTGATCATAGCATCCACAAATCATATATAAAGGGTATTCAATGTTCGTTTCGTTTTTGAACGTACAATATACTCCCTCCTATCCTTTCTACCTTACATATAAGTTTTATGTGTAGTCAAAGTATCTCTACTATGATAAAGAAGGTATCAACATTCAACAACGCCCAATCAATATTGTTAGATTCGTACGTACTCCTAGATTTGTACTCGAGATGGTTTCCAATTTGACTATTGACAAGATTAATAGTACTCCTTTCACATAGGTGAGTAAGTCATCTTAGGCTGTGCACCATGACCAAGGAGGATGGGAAAACGAGAGACATTAATGTTTATTTGCTAATTAATAGTATTGCATGCAATGAACTA
Source organism: Aegilops bicornis (assembly GCA_021605145.1). NCBI lineage: Eukaryota > Viridiplantae > Streptophyta > Magnoliopsida > Poales > Poaceae > Aegilops > Aegilops bicornis. Next base: position 674,035,628 of record CM038672.1, read on the forward strand.
ACCACTGCATGTCATGTTTGATAGTCTCAGGTCATTAAAAGCATGTACACCCTCATCTCTTATTGGTTCATATGTCAAGAAACAAGAAAGCGAGGTAGAAGTTAATGCCGCGCCCACGTGTTTTGGGATTATTTGGTTTTCGTAAGATGACTTACACACCTAGACGGAGGGAGTACATGAGATGTATAATGTGAAAATTATATCATTGGAAACTCCTTTCACATATGAAATTGACCATATGCTTTGTGTAAGTTGCATGTCATATATTATTACTCTAACATCTGGTCAAAGTTAGCCTCGAAAAACGCATTAGACCCTGTATGCTTTGTGTAAGTTGCATGCCATATATTATTAATCTAACATCTGTGTAAGTTGCATGTCATATATTATTACTCTAACATTTGGTCAGAGTATAGTGGAAGTGGATCCTCTGACGTAGGTATCCCTGCCTTACCCTCCCTTTCGGTCACTTACTGGCGAATCCCATGCTTGCTAGGCCCCGCATGTCAGTTACTCAATGGGTTCGGCCACGTCAGGGGATCCTCATCCGTAGTATACTCCCTCTGTTTTTATTTACTCCGCATAAAACGGAGGGAGTAGTGGTATAATAAATGACGCTGGCGGGGAGGGGAGGGACGTCGGTTTGCTCTCAACTACGGTCCCACAAGCGAGCGAAAATGCAAGACGAAGCGTGTTCCATTCGGTGAGCGACGTGGAGGGTCCAGCGTGCCGGGCTGCAACGTGAACGCGACAAGAGAGATGTACAGTCAAAACCGATTGACCGGTCGTCACCGGAACCACTATTCACACCAGAACCTTCCCTGCTCGGCCTACGCCAACCACTGCCCTAAAACCACACCAAATCTCCAGCCCATTCCCCCACCTTTCGATCCCCTAGCCCGCATCAAGCGTCCCCTAGTTCGCCGGAAAGCCATGGTGCGCCGCAAGACCACTTACTACAAGATGCTGACGGGCGCCGCAAGAAAAATCGCGGCGGCGGTCGGCGCCCTGCACCTCCGTTCCCAAGCTCGCTTTGCTGCGGGCCAATCCTCGAAGTTCTTCCGGAGCCAAGCTACGAGGAGGAGGAAGCCGATCCAATGTTCACTGCGGAGGTCACGATGCGTAAGGCCCCGATGGGTATGAGGCGATGGACGCCGACTTCGTGCGGCAAGGCCCGAAGTCCCCATGGTGCAAAGCGGACCAGCGGTTCAACATGGCGATACTAAAGGAGGACCGGGAGCCGAGGCTCAACTCGACGCGAGCGCGCGCCTGCCGCTGCCATCGAGGCTCTCCTGCAGGCGGAACCGGATGTCGTGGATGTGAACCGGGCGGCGGAGGCTCAACTTGAGGCGAAGCGCGCGGATGCCGCTGCCATTGAGGCCCTCCTGCAGGCGGAACCGGATGTCCTGGACATGAACCGGGCGGCAGAGGCTCGACTCTACGCAGAGGGCGCGGATGCCGCTCTCATCGACGCCCTCCTGCGGGCGGAACCGGAAGTCCTGGACTTGAACCGGGCGGCAGAGGCTCGACTCGACGCGGAGCGCGCGGATGCCGCTCTCATCGACGCCCTCCTGCAGGCGGAACCGGAAGTCCTGGACTTGAACCGGGCGGCGGATGCTTGACTCGACACGGAGCGCGCGGATGCCGCTGCCATCGAGGCCCTCCTACAGGCGGAACCGGACGTCCTCGACTTGAACCAGGCTGTGCTCGCCCGCAGGCAGAGCGCCCAAGACGCCTCCGCTTGAACGAAAGTAGCTGGAGGCCGAGGACAACCACGGTGCAGAGACACACGTCGGCAGCGACGGCTGGTTCGCGTCGGCAGCCAAAGACGACGAGGCCATCTCTTTCCGCGAGCAGTGATAGTTTTTCTTTATGTTGTTGTTTTTATTATTATGGATCTTTTGTTGTGTAAAAACATACTATTTGTTATGCAAGTCGCCTGAGTCTACCATTTCAGGCGGTTGGATGAATATCCTACGTCTCCTAACCCTTCTTTCCTTCTTCCTCACCTCTTCTTCTTCCCCAATAGACCACCGCACGGGCCGTACGGATACTCCGGTTGGATAAACATATTCTATGAACAAAAATTACGTGTCAGCGATAGGATGGCTGAGTTTGGTTTGTTCACATGCGACATCATGTGTCAGTGAGGCTGCGTTCCCTTGGTTGGGTTTGCGGCGTGCAGGAGCGAAGTGTGAGGTTGCGGTGCGACCGCGGCGTGCAGGAGCGACCGTGTGAGGGTGCGGTGCGACCGCGACAGCCGTGCGCAAGTGTACCTCCTTCTCATTTTGAAAACTTTAGGCAAGCTTGGCAAAAATGTGTGGCAAAGTTTGGCAATACAAGGCCTAGACCCAAATAGGATAAGGACGTACTACCTCTGTCCGGGTTTATTGGTCCCCATTGTATTTCGTGCCAAATTTTGACCATAGATTAAACTAAGAAAATGTTCACGCATGTCACCAAACATTATATTTTTCAAAATTATGTTCAAATACTGAATCCAATGAGATAATTTTTCTTGACATGCATTAACATTTTGTTAGTTAAATCTTTAGTCAAAATTTGGCACAAACTATAAAAGGGACCTATAAACCAGGACGGAGGTAGTACGTACTAGGAGTACTAGTGTTAAAAAAGAAAGGCGGGGGTTTCCTTCGATACAAATCCTCGTTTCATGTGTCAATTAATGCGTATTTTTTTTCTCGAAAGACCAAATAGCTAACCATCTCACTCCTCATCGCTTGATTAATGCAGCGCCATGCAAACGTACCTTCTCACTTCCGCATGCATGCAGGGGATATTAATGTCCTTGGTTGCTAACCGCATCAATTTTGCCTCGATTAGTGTTAGTGGCCCTTTGCAAATTGTAATTTTGATATACTGGCCTTGTGTACAAAAAAAATGGAGGTAGTAACTATATTTGAATTCCTTGCCCATTGCGGTGACGTCGACGACTTTTTTTGTGGTTTGGCGAAGTGCGTTCGACGGAGAACACCATTGAGGGAGACCACGATGCGTCGTTTCATAAGTGCCGCCTGCAAGCCGAGACAACCGCCTTATTTGCATCCAGAAGTCCTTTACTAGTACTACTACTAGGAGTACTAGTGCGGTGAGATGGTTTCAAGAAGGCGATGGAGAAGCGGAGTCGTGAAGAGTGAAATGATAGTTGCTTCGTCCGTGCTTTGTGATTTGACGCCTCACTGCTTTGTGATTTGTGATAGAAGGGACAGGGGAGTAGACTCTGTGCTCTATACTGTACTACTCCTACATGCGTCCAAGCATGGGAGAAAGAGGAGAGACATTGCATTTTTCTATTCCTTCAATCAATCAATCAGGGAGCTTCGGTTCCATCTTTTTGGCTTTAGCAACGTCGTCCACAATGGTTCCCATGATGCCAAAAGCTATTTTCACATTTGGCTAGACATTGTGGATGCCCTTAACCGTACCACTTGGTTTTGCTCCTGTGTGCTATCTATACAAATCTCAATTATATTGATCTAAAAAATTATAGAATCAAAGATTAGTAAAAAGGAGGTGATTTTGCCGCGCGGATGGTAGGGGAGGTTTCTTATTTTCGGAGGACGTTGTCCTGGCGGTTTGCTAACATGCAGTCCCACGTGTCAGTGCTTTACCAAGCTGATCCGCGTCCCACATGAGGCAGAACAACGGCAGAAGCAACACGTGGTTAAGTTGAAGAAGATGACGGAGAAGCGACCAAGCTGATCCGCGTCTCACATGAGGCAGAACAACGGCAGAATCAACACGTGGTTAAGTTGAAGAAGATGAGGGAGAAGCGGATTCAGCGACGAGTGAAATGATGGTTGCTTCGTCCCTCCAACTTCTTTTTTTAGCATTATTACTTCGTCCCTCCAATTTAACTGCGGGAAAGGTGCAGCTTTGTGATTTGACGCCTCATTGCTCATTACTACATCAGCGCCATGACTGGGGTGCTTCACCGGCTGCTCTGCCTTTGTATTCGGTATGGCACGTGGACCCGGTAGCTTGATGTCCCACATGTCGGCGAAAGGGACTAGAAGATTTATGAAAGCGAGCGCTCCACTCTTAGGACGGAGGTGTAGACGACAGGACGGCCCAGTGAACTGTCACTTGTACTGTATAGTACTATAGTTTTGCTGTTTCGCACGATCCATCGATACAAACCCGATTAAGCAGGAAAGGGCGGGATTTTCCCGCGCGGTAGATGATACTGGCCATACATTTCAAAGGCAATTTTAATGTATGCAAACTGAATAATTATAAGTAACAATATGATATCTAGTAAAACTAAAAACACATATGATTTATTGTGTTAGAGTGTAGTAGTAGTGATGTATTGCATAGTTGTTAGATGTAACATGCGAGCGTGTAGAGATGTAGTTTTGGAGGGCCTATAGAGAGAAAAGCGTAGTACGGTCACCGAACTTCAGAATAAGCTGATTACGGTCACTATATACGTTTTGCGGTGATTATCCGGTCACTTGCTCACAGTTCAGCATCGGATTGCACTCTGTTGACCGGTCAAATAGTCTGCGTGGAGCCATGTTGACTAGTTAAATTGACCATGTTCCTTGTGGGTCCCACCTGTCAGTTCGCATAGGGAAAAGGTCAGATAAACACAAATTTACGCAGGCGCGACAAGGCTCCAACCCGTGCGTGGGAATCACCTGGTTGTGTATGTGTCTGTCAGGGCCTGATGTGTGCGCATGCACGTGTAGGTTGAGCACTTGAGCGTGAGTGTGTGTGTTGGTCGTGTGGTGTACTGGTGTGTGCATGCATGCATGCGTGTGTGCGTGTGAGTGTTGCGTGCGTGCGTGGCTGCGTGTGTACGTGTGAGTGTTGCGTGCGTGCGTGGGTGCATGTGGTTGTGTGAGTGTTGCATGGATGGAGTTCATGTGCATGCGTGCGTGTGTGTATAATCACCACACCAGCTCCTGTGTGTTAAAACAGACGGCTCAACATACCAATACAAGGTCACCTTGTCCGCTGTGCCCGCGGTCATGACTTCGCACCACCGTCAAAATATTTTTTATCGTTTGTTTTCATTCTTACTAGCAAGATGCTCGTGCGTTGCACGTAACATCAAGATGCATTTGTATGACTTGTTTATCTTGTGAGAGAAAAGGATGAACGAGGGAAGGCCTTATTTGCAAATGTGGAGAGGTGTGTGGGTAACTTTTTTGCAAAACTGCCATAGTTTCTTTCCTATCCGTCAGATATAAATCGGACGGCCTATATTGCAGGATGGCAGGCACACCATCATCACCAACTCTGTTTTTTATAAGAGTGTATTTTATGTATTTTATAATAGTGTAGATGTAGAGTAGATACAAGTCGACAGGTGGGCACGATGTTAGTGAGATAATGTGATTCAACACTAGATTAGGTGCCACGTGGAGGCGTTCAACTGGTCAACTAGTCATGTCATGAGCAAATACAAAGTTGTACGGTGAGCCCGTGACTGTATAATAACCACTAAACGTAAACGGTGACCGTAATGAGTGGATTATGAAGTCCAATGTATGTATCGTGCTTTCACTTCAAATACAATGATCGTCATTGCATATATCGCAAGAGAAAGATGAAACACGCGTGAATTTTCCGGGGGCTTATTTTTAGAGGACATGGAGATAGTTTTGTGTGCATACGTGAAAGGGGCGTAAGGGGCGGGGGGTATGCGATGGAGAAAGAGATGCTCTTTGTTTCTCTTTATTATGACTAACTTTGTATACTAGTCATCAACCCGTGCACCAGCACGGGCTAGACATTTCTCTACTTTTTTTTACCATTATTGTATATGTAAATATACCATCATACATGCTTGGTGATACACTTTGTAGGCCTGAAACACGGTGCATGTTTTTCACTTATATTTTGATATTGTTTTTGTGTTCGAATTTGCATGGAGATTCCCACGTGAAAGTTAAACTTCATATATATCACAAAATATTGAACCATAATCTTATGGTAATAAAGGCATATAAGATCTAACTTTTGTAGATAGAATTCATGTCGACGTTGGTTCAGATGTTTGTTTCTATGGCTGTATATAGGCATATCATGTTCCCCGCGGACCAATAGAAGGTAAACAGAGCTATATTGACGAAGAGTGTTAGACCCAACCTTAAATTTGAAAGCAAAGCCACATAGAATTAAAAGAGGGAGAATTGAAAAGTGAACCTGTAAAATTCTCAAGTTCATTGATAGGTGCATGGAGTTACTATCTTCATTAACTGATAAATATAAATAATCTAACATTTTCAGGACCCACACACATGTTTGCAGGCAAAATTGAAACACCCAGGTTTAGATAATCCACTCTCTTGTAAGTAATTTTTATTTCCTCATGTTTTCTTACATCATCATACCTACACAAAGAAAATATCTCAAATAAACATCCATTTTCTCTGAAACAGAAGGATCTAGCTGACGCTATAAATATATATCTTTCCTCATACTGGCGTATTATTGTTAGAATAGTTGTGCAAATAAGATCTTATTTTAAATAGTGTGTAAATATGATTAATTTTGACATGGTACATAGAACTTATGTTACAGATGAACAGGACCTCATCGTGACCCTTCACGTGATGGCATATAAGTGCGACTGTGTGATCCATACTGCATCTTCCTTGTTATGCTGCTCCAACCGTGCTTGCATGCTCTATCCAGCGCTTCATCCGATCAGACGTCAATAACAGAAGCTGCTTTGGACGTTGTACGCGCTACAAATATGTACCTCGAATCATAGAGGCTGCCATCTAACAGCACTTCACGGAGTTGCCGCAAAGTAATATCGTTGACTCCCTGATGAGATCAAACTAACTTCTGAAGTTCAGAAGTGGTAAACCAATAATGTGGAGCATAATCATATTCTACTCCTATTAGACACGCTCAGGCTGTAGTACCTTGTAACAATATACACGCCTGCTAGATTAACCAATGGAAGCGGAGACATATTAGAGCGAAGCAATGTGATGTTACCTGAAATCAAAAGCCTAGAAAGGGCGATCCAGGAAAAAAAATCACTTTATGGTTGAATGTCGCACATTGTAATTTCGCCATCCAATCTCATAGAACGGATGTTGGCATCCGGCATCAGCAGGTGGTCGCCATGTACTTCTCAGTCTAGCTTTTCCCTAATCAAAGAATAGACAGTAGACAGTAGCAAGATGTAGAGTAGGAAAATAGGCCATCAAATCTGTTGGTGGAACAGCAGAAAAGAAAACCTACGATGGCATACATTGATTGCAAGAACGAAAAATGTCCCTGTGCATTTTCACAATTATAGATCTTAACATAGACAAATTAGTCTTACTTCTATGTGTACATACTTAATACAAATACAAAACGGAAATAGCAAAGTTTACTATCTCTCCACATGTTACGGTTACACTTGAGACAAAAATCTAGTCCAAACAAAAGACTAAACAATAACTAAGAGAGTCCACCAGTACGTTACTCGAACATGGGATACCAATATGGGACCGGAAACTTTCAGATAATTCGTTTTACCATGTAGGGATAGATAGAAGTTTTGCCTGCAATGGAATCGGTGGAGAGGACCGGAACCATGCATGATTGGGCGGAATCTTTTTCTTCTGCATAAATAAGCAATTTTGGTGCCAAGAGTAGAGTTTATGTATCTCCAAGTTTCCATGTATAGATACAGATTTCTACTTCTTTCTTTGCATATAAGTAAACAAATAGTCTAAGCTTTCAATGTAGCATCACTTCCTGTCATAAATATTATATGCCGTCCACTCTTTTAGTTCTCTACCTGTAACGGTCAGTTCTGCCAACTGATATATGTACCATGAGTCCATGGGAGATAAAACGAAATTCACTTAAAGAAATACACGTTGAATGGTACTGGATAGATATTAGATACCCAAAAGTATAGCGCTATGGGCATCTTGTTTGCTTGAGCGCAACTTTCTGAGGCAAAACATGAAGAACTACATTAAGGTTATAGTTCAAAAAATAAACTGCATCAAGGTTCAGCCATTCATGTCATATTACTGAAAAACATAGAAATGAATGTGTTTAGTGAACAGAAGTAGTTACTTAAGTTGGGTGTTGATCGCTCCTAAGCTCTGGAATAAATAGCTTCAGTCTTCCACTATTAAGAAAACTACAACTACACATACCTGCTATTTGATACATGCAGCAAATATATCAATGTGGTATGTTGTGTTTTTTTTGCAACAATAGATCAACTCCTGGTCATTAGTTTTGATTCCTGTGTAATAAAGGGGACATATATAGGTAACTACTAATTCTATCTTGTCAGATGGACAAATAAATACTTGTGTCTCCAGTCTTCACAGACCACACATAATAACAAATAAGATCTTGCAATCTCCAAACATTATTTCACTGTGCAAGGAATGATTTTCAGTCTATGGAGATTCTGCTCATTGTCTTACCTCGATGATGCATGAAGAAATAAGACGCTCAATCTTCAGAGTAACTAATAATTACAGCGGATCAACACCTTAATCAAGAAATAAGTCGATAGTCAGGGCACAAATCAGACGTCTGCATTTCAACATGGTCCATTAAAAACATGTGAAAATAGAAACTTCAGAATCAAAATATGCTTATTACAATTCATACCTTTACCTAATTAATCTCACCAGAAGAGATTATGTTCCAACAAATAAGAAAGTAAGCGGATGCTACTTGATCTATTGATCTCTTGGACGTCCTTTAGCTTGATCTGTCTATTCTTTTTAAAAGCCATAGTATTGAAGCCTAGACGAAGTGGTGGAGACCTTGGTCGGCTGAGCCTCACGCGATGAGAACATGGAGGGAGGGCCAGAGACCTTTGTCGGCTGCACGGCAAGGACGACGCGAGGGAGAAGACACGCGAAGTAGAGAACACGCGGATCTTGAGAATACCATGGCGGAGCCATCGAGGAGGCGGTGGACTTTGGCGGCTGTACGGCAAGGGCGAGGAACGACGTACCGGCCAGGCCGATCTTAAGGATACGGTGACAGAGGCGGCGCTCGAGAAGGAGAGGTACGCCTGGATTTCTTTAGCGATAGGTACGTGGTGCTGTTCGTAATAAAGGGATTCATGGTACTGGACTCCTAGACGATCACGGCTGTAGATATGGACCAATACGTGTAGGCTAGTTCACGTTTTGTTGTTGTTGAGGAATTCAAGTTTGGCCTCTGTCACGTGTACGTTGGGTCTTCTTTTTTCACCGTGGAGTAACATAAAACGTGGGTCAAGATTGATCTATTATATAGATCAATGGTGTAATTAATTTTAATGATGTGGGTTATTATGAAGACTCATATGGTGCATCCAATTAGTAAATATAAGATATAAGATAGTATAAAAATATACAAATTCACAGTGCGGAATAAATATTATTGTGGGCACAATGCAATGCAAATTAGCGTTCGTACTCCTCCATATAACTTTGTAATGTTGTATATATGTAGAAACTCTAAAATAATTTTTTGGCCACACTTTATTCAAAAGGAATGTTGTATGCGAAATAAACGTGAAGAGAGGGTTTTTTAGATCAATGGGGTACATGATGTAACATGTGTGAATGTGTAGTTGATGCATTTGGCGGGGCCTAGAGAGGTATGTGTGTGTGTATTACGTATTCGAGAGAGGCATGGATAGAGGGGCCGACGGGGGGGGGGGGGAGGGGGGGGGTGGGAGAGATAACACGAGAAATGTGGGTGGTATATAGTGAGAGATGAATATGAAGAAAAGACAAAAAATTCCATTCCCTTGAGTGTGTATATGCAAGGGGGAGGGAATAGAGGCACCAGGAGAATTTTTCTGTGTGTGTGGTGTTTGTGTTGGTATGTGTGGGTGTGAGAAGATAATGAGACGTGGGGGCAGAGGGTGTGTCACCGCGTGAGGTCCGGTGGGTCGAGGTGAGGCCCTTTGTTCAGTTCCGTCCTGCGCCACATTGGTCGGCCCATGACACATTTAGGAAGACCCATGGATGACTAGTCGTACAAGACAAAGACAGCAGAATTGTGAAGGACTCTGTGTCCACTGACAAAGCCGGCTAGGATTTGTAACCCTAGGTTCTTGGACTAAGATAACCCCTTTATCTCTGATATTACTATTCAGCCAACCTAACTTTAAGGGGCATCCTACAAAATGCTCTGCTAGAATCATACTAAATCGACTAGGAAGAGAGGTGTGAGATAATGCGTGAGAGACAGGCGTAAAGATAATGTGCGTACATGAGACACATAGGCAGGTCCATGTATATAGAAAGGGTCGATGAGGATTGTGCGTGTGTATGTTTGCGAGAGGAAGAGTGCTTGTGATAAAGGTTAGTGAAAATAGTTGTAAATGGTTACGAGAGGGAGGGAGGTTATATCTAGAGAATGTGTGTGAGAAAGACACCTCGGGAGAGAGTGTGTGAGCATGTGTGAGAGACCACCGATGGAGAGTGAAACTACACGTAAAGACTGCTCTACACATTGATTAAAGATATAAATTGTATCCAAATATTAGGATGGGATCATGATATTTGCAATTTGGCGTAAGGAGCGGTCATTGATCCATCGGACATCTAGATTCTATCGAATTTGAGCATGTCTATGTTATTATTTGACACAATTGATCCACATAGTTAGTATTTTGAACTCCAGACAATGCATCGCTTTAGCAATCGAATATAAATGTGAGTATAGTTCATGTTGTGTGTGTAAAGCACATTATACATACGAAAGTTACACAATGGACATTTATAAATAGCTACCTATAATCTAGTATACATTTGAATTCAACCTAAGGTGGTTTAAAAAAATCGAATTCAACATGAAGTCCATTCAATTATTTGAATTTGATATCATGGCATTTGTAAACCATACCTAAACTATGGGGGTACCAATCTTTGCTCTGATTTTGTACATAATAGCATATGTAGCTGTGTACAAAATAGATTCAAATTTAGCTCCTCCATTCCAAAATAATCGTAGTTATAGGATTTTCAAGTGTCAAAATTCAAAAGGAAGCGTGTTGGGGATATAACTACTGAGTGTAAACCGCCCTGAAGGGGCCGGGTTACCCTCATCCATGATCAGGGCCCACGGAGGAGGCCCAAAGCCCAGAGGCGGATTAGGATCCATTCATGTAAACCGCCTTAGTCTTGTAACTTAAGCTGTAAGATAAGAGAGAAGAGACCGAGCCGGACACTTGTATGAGCCGGATCGGGACTCTGTAGACCGGCCGGGCGTCAACCCGTGTATATAAGGGGACGACCCGGCGGCGAGTTAAGGACAGAGAATTCGAGGCTGAGGCGAAGCTATTGCTCCCTAGGCGCCGAAATCACATCAATCCCATCACAACTAGACGTAGGCTTTTACCTTCATCGAAGGGGCCGAACTAGTATAACTCCCGTGTCTTTGTGTCCGCTTTAACCCCTCTAGGTTAACCTGTACGATGGCCCCGCGACTAAGTCCTTTCATGAGGACATCTGCCGTGACAATCCCACGACAGTTGGCGCCCACTGTGGGGCTATCGCACGATGGTTTGATGATCTTAGAGGGCAAGTTGAAGGACTCGAAGGCTATCTTGTGGGCGGATGACTAAGAGTCGTCGCGGCAAGCTCTACATCGACGATGCGCGATTTGGGGCCCGAGGCCGCTCGGTTGAGTACGGATACCGGGTCCCCTTTGGCGGCATACACGTGTTCATCGGCAAGATCGGGCGAGCCAGGGCCTGGGCGGACATCTGCACCGACCTCGTCGAGACGGCTCGTGGCGAAGAAGAGTCCTGCCACAGCTAAACCGGGCGGTCGAGCGTGCTTCGTGGGAGTCGTCCCACGGAGACTACGAGGACGGATCAGCATCTGGCGGCGAAACCGTTGTCTACTCTGGCGACGAGTCGTCACCGGAGAAATCGAGTCTGTACCACCGCAAGATGGCGGATCGGGGCTGTTCCGACGGTGAGAGTATTCCGGACCCCTTTGATCTACCCAACCGGGTTGGAATCTTCATGGCGATGCATAAGCGGCGCTTCACTCTTCGACCATGGCGCCCGGGCGCCGGTTCAACAGCGGTGATGGCAGCCGGGAAGGAGGCCTGTCGCCCGCCGGCTCAAGTTTTATCGAGCTTTCGACGCATTGGTCATGCTCATGGCGAGAGGCTAATCCGCCAGATCGGGACCTGCACAATGCGGAGATTGCAAAGGTGAGGGAACAGATCACTAAAGCTAAAGCGGACTGGCAGCCCATGACGTGAGGATGGCGGCGGAGCGGGCCGCTTTGGAATCGCAGCTTATAGGCTCATGCCGATCGAGCGCGTCACATGAAGTCATGAAAAGGAAGTACAGATCCCGTTTACCTTCGGTTTTCGAGGAAGAGAGCTTTTCAATACCCAGGGGCAAGGTGGACGGTAATCCGCCGCGGTGGTAAACCGCCGGAAGCACCGGGACGACGCGCGAGTTCAGCCCGTGTGATAGATCTGCCTCGCCATCATACCGCGCGCCCCTGCATCGCTGAGACACCTCCGGTTCACTACTCCAACCCGATGGATAACCTTGTTGCGGCTGCGGCACGGTTGGAGGCGATTCAATTGAAGGTGATTCACCACAGCGGTAGAGACACGCCGGGTTAAGGAGCTCCTCGGGGCGGCCCTGGCTCAACAGAAGCGTATTCATATGATCGAGATCGGATCCACTCTACCCCCGCCCAAGCCGGAGCTATAGCCGGCCAGCCACCGATTTAACCGCCGTGTCAAGCAATGCGCGGCGTGGTCCGCCTCGCGGCAACAACCCGGCGGGTGGCCGAAGATGCTCAAGTGGTAGTGGACCGCGCCAGGCACGAGGGAGGCCGAGTTAGCGGCTGTCGAGGATCATCGGCTCGCGCGGTTCGTTCGACCATCTTGAACCAGGGTCACGTCTGGCTCTTTGGGGTGCCTTTGCCTCGCTCCCCGCTTTTACGCAACGCGTGCGCTTGCCCAAGGACTTCAAAGGGCCACGCAAGGTGCCCAATTATCTTGCCGATTTGGCTCGAAGCATGGATAGAAAGCTATGAGATGGCCATGGAGATGCTAGATGTGGATGAAGCTGCATGTGCGAAGTATTTCACAATGATGTTGGAAGGTACGGCCGGACTTGGTTGAAGAACTTGCCGCCTAACTCGATCAGTTCATGGACCCGATTCGCGGACCGGTTCATTCAAAATTTCAAAGACACTGTAAGCAGCCCATGTCTGTGGTGGATTTAGCGGCTTGTGTCCAGCGGAGGAGAATCCACAACCCATTGGGTGCGCCGTTTGAAGTTTTACATTCTTGAGACGGATCAACCACGATTCCGCGATCTTAACCTTGGAAGCCAATTGCGGTTTGAACCGTTGAAATTGAAGCTGGAGTCGCATGAAGCGTTTTTGCAATGACATGGGCACTCTAATGGCCGTTTTGGTAAAGTATGCTGATTACGATAGTACCAAGGATCCCGAGTGCGAGGATGACGAAGTGGGGAAGGAAAGCAGAACAACAACTCCGAGAGGCCAGCTGACATCATTCGGCGGGCAATGGAGGGAACAAGCGTAAAGCAAGCGGTAACATGGGCTTTGTGTAACACCAACGCTAGCAGGACAAGGGTCGGTAGCGCGCAAGGGTAACAATCAAACCGGGCGGTCACAATCCGGATCGTCTGAATTACATATTGAATCAACCTTGTCCGAAGCATGGGACGAAGGAGGCACCGGCAAACCACCTTTGGAAGGATTGTTATATTATGCAGGAGTTCAAAACTCTAACTCTTTCCGGTATGATCAAGGGCCGTCGGCGGTTCGTGGTCCGCCCGGGTTCTGATGGAGGAAATTCGGCCCGGGGTTGATGGTAATCCGGCGGGCAAGGCGATCGAATGTCAGAACAATCGAGTAATCGTAACAATCGAACAATCGAGAACCAAGGGGTTACAATCAACAACAGCAGCGATCGAGTTACCAAATTAACCCAAAGCAGTTGAACGGTGGACAGTACCACGTCTTTACCACCAGCTTGGACAGACGAGACCGAAAACTTCAGAGGCGGGCTGTCAGTGTTGTTGAACCGGCTGCGCCGCATTACCTATGCTGGTCAGAGCAACCTATCGTATGGAGCAGAGAGGACCATCCTCCCCGGGTTTACAATCCGGGTCGATTAGCTCCCCGTGGTGGCGCCTCAGGTAGGAGGATACAAGTTTACCAAGGTGCTTATGGATGGAGGGAGCAGCATCAACATCCTGTACTACGAGACCTTCCGGCGTATGGGGTTAACGGATAGGCATCTTAGGCCGTCCAGCACAGTGTTTCACGGTGTGGTGCCTGGCAAGTCGGCATACCCGATCGGTAAGATAGCTCTGGAAGTGGCCTTTGGGGACGAACATGACTCCAGATCGGAAACGTTGGCGTTTGAGGTGGTGAAAATTCAAAGCCCTTACCACGCCCTCTTCGGGCGGCCGGCTTATGCTAAGTTTATGGCACGGCCCTGTTATGTTTATTTGCAGCTGAAAATGCCGGGTCACAAAGGGACGATAACGGTTCATGGGAGCCGCCGGATCGCTTTGGAGTGCGAGGAAGGTGATGCGGCTTATGCAGAGTCGGTTTGTGCCACTGAAGAGCTAAAGTATTATAAAGACAATGTTGACCCGGCGGATATGACCCCTTTAAAGAAGCCAACTACAGAGCACGATCCGGATTTGAAGTTCAAATCGGCGGCTGAGACGAAACTTGTTGATTTTGTGCGGCGATTCGTCCAAGCAGTTCACCATCGATGCCAACTTGGATCCTAAATAGGAAAGCGCTCATCGAAGTTCATCCGTGAGAATCGGGACATTTTGCATGGAAGCCTTGACATGCGGGTGTACCGAGGGAACTCGTTGAGCACACTCTTAATATTGACCCCAAGTACAGACCGGTAAGCAGTTTCTTCGCCGGTTTAATGAGGAAAGGCGCAAGGCCATTGGAGAGGAAGTTGCTAGGCTCTTAGCGGCGGGGTTTATCGTTGAAGTCTTTCATCCGAGTGGCTTGCTAATCTGGTGTTGGTCCTTAAGAAGAATGGCACTTGGCGCATGTGTGTGGATTACAGATCTTAACAAAGCTTGTCCAACAGATCCTTTGGCCCTCCCGCATTGACCAGATTATTGATGCTACTGGCGGGTTGTGAGCGTTTGAGCTTTTTGGATGCGTATTCGGTTATCACCAGATTAAGATGGCGGTTAAGGACCAGGAGAAGACGGCGTTTATCACCTTTTGGAGCCTTCTGCTATGTATCTATGCCTTTTGGGCTCAAGAGCGCCCAAGCAACTTATCAGCGTTGCGTACAGAATTGCTTGCACGAACAGATCGGCCGTAACGTGCATGCTTATGTGGATGATATCATGGTGAAGTCAAGGCAGAAGGAAACGTTGATTGAGGATTTAAAGGAAACTTTTGACAACTTGCGGGTGTACAAGATGATGCTCAACCCGGCCAAGTGCGTCTTTGGTGTTCGGCGAGCAAGTTATTGGGCTTTCTCGTGTCCAACGGGGATCGAAGCTAATCCGGAAAAAATTACGGCTATCACCTCCTTGGCTAAGCGGTTTATCGGCCGCCTAAGCGAGAAGGCCATTCCTTTGTACCGAATCTTTGAAGAAAGGCGGATCGGTTTATGCGGAGTTCATTGGTGATGAAGCATTGGAGGATTTGAAGCGGCGATTGGCCAACCCGCGGTTCTCGCCGCTCCCATTGACAAAGAGCCGCTGCTGTTATATGTTCTTTGCTAATGCCGAAGCGATTAAGCGTAGCCATCGTGGTGGAGCGGAAGGAGGCAGGAAGGAGTATCCGGTTCAACGGCGGTTTATTACATCGTGAGGTCCTCATTGAGTCTAGCGAGATATCCACATTGGCAGAAGCTGGTATATGGGGTTTTTATGGCAAGCCGGAAGCTAAAGCAATATTTCCAGGGGCACCCCATCACGGTGGTCAGTTCAGCTCCCTTGGGTGACATCATACAGAACCGGGAGGCGACTGGCCGGATTGCTAAGTGGGCTATAGAGCTGGGGCCGCACGGTTTAAGGTATGTGCCTCGGACGACAGTAAAATCTCGAGCACTTGTGGATTTCATTAATGATTGGACGGAGTTGCAAGCGCTGAAGAAAAGCGGATCATACCTATTGGACCATCCACTTTGATGGGTCCGAGCAATTGGAGGGCTCGAAATTTGGAGTCGTATTAACTTCCCAGCGGTGACAAGTTACATTACGTTCTCCGCTTAATGTTCCCTTGTACTAACAATGCGGTGAGTATGAAGCTTTGCTCCATGGTCTCCGGATGGCTAAGGAAATGAATCTCAGCCGGGTTAAATGCTTTGGTGACTTCGGACTTGGTGGCCCGGCAAGTATCAGTACTTGGGATTCCAAAGATCCACTCATGGCTGCATACCGTCGGGAGGTGGATGTTGTCGCAGGGCACTTTAAAGGATATCAGGTGGACCATGTGGATCGTCGGAAGAACGAAGCGGCTGATGCTTTAAGCCGGCTGGGCTCTCAACGTAAACCAGTCCCGCCCAACGTCTTCCTTGATGTGCTGCACAATCCGTCAGTTAAGCTTCCTGATGAAATTGATTTGGCCATTCCTGATCCGGAGGCTCAGTTGGTGGCGGCCTTGCATGTCATTCCGGATTGGACGCTCCCTTATTTGGCATACATGAACCGGGCGAGTTACGGTAAAGATGAGGCGTTGGCCCGGCAGAGATAGTTCGGCGGTCTAAGTCTATGACCATTGTTAATGGCGAGTTGCATCATTGCGATTAATGTCGAGGCGTTTCAGCGTTGTGTGTCCCCTGAGGAGGGTTGTGAGATATTGCGAGAGATGCATGAAGGGGACTGTGGTCACCACGCCGGTTCAAAGTCCTTGGTGGCCAAAGCGTTCCGCCACGGTTTCTATTGGTTGACTGCCCATCTTGTCACGTAAGATCTGGTCCGACGATGTGATGGTTGCCAAAAGTTTTCGGGACGTGCTCATGTACCGGCCCAAGAATTGAGGATGATTCCAATTACTTGGCCGTTTGCGACTTGGGGCTGGATATGGTCGGACCTTTCAAAAGGTCCAAGGACAAGAAGACCCACTGTTGGTGGCGGTCGACAAATTTACAAAGTGGGTGGAGGCGAGCACATTAGCAAGTGTGATGCGGCCCACGGCGGTTGAGTTCATCAAAAGGTGATTTTCGGTTTGGGTTTCCACACACGGTATCATCACGGACAATGGCACCAATTTGTCCAAAGGGAGTCATGAAGGCGTTTTGTGAGCGAGCACATCCGGCTTGATGTTTCTTGATGGCCCACCCGCGGTCCAATGGTCAAGCAGAACAAGCTAATCAGGAGATCTTGAAGGTATCAAACCCGGCTTATGGTCCCTTTAGAGAGGACGCCGGGTTGTTGGGTGGAAGAGCTTCCATCGGTGATATGGAGCATCAACACTACCCCTAACAGATCTACTGGATACACACCGTTCTTTATGGTCTATGGAGCGGAGGCGGTCCTGCCCAGCGATATTCTTCATGACTCACCTCGGGTGGCAGCTTATGTTGAGGCGGATAGCGAGGCTGCACGGCAGGACGCGTTGGATCGACTGGATGAAGAGCGAGATATGGCGGCTGCTCGTTCGGCGGTTTACCAGCAGGATCTTCGTCGGTATCACAGTCGGCGGGTTAAAACCAGAACCTTTCAGGAAGGAGACTTGGTGCTTTGGCTCATTCAAGACCAGAAAGATATGCACAAGCTATCCCCACCTTGGGAAGGGCCTTTTGTGGTCGACAAGAATCTACTGTGGGTCATACTATCGATTGATGTTCGAGAGCGAAAGGACTCACGCACGTCGAGAGGAGGAGACCAACAGCCGTGGAACATAGCTCATCTTCGCCTTATTATACCCGAGCCATCGGCTCCACTTATGTACATATTAAGACAATGTATATATTATGAATAAAAGCAATAAACCAGATCCTCGGCTAAGCGGGGTATACATTACGTAAAAAGTCCGGTTTGGGTACATGGAGATGTTGTCGTAAAGCAGCCTCGGTTTAACCCTTGGTCTTGCTTTTCATAAGTTTTTGTCACTTGGGGGCTTGGTCGTGTCGAACCAATGCAACACCTTTTGACGGGCGAAAGCCACCCGGATCACTTGGGGACATGGTCACGTCTGAACCCGATCCACGCCTCTTGGTCGGCCCTAAGGCCATAGAATCACTTAGGGGCTTGGTGAACCCGAACCATTGCAATGCCACTTGATCGGCGTAATGCCACGATTTCAGTTAGGGACTGGCTGACTTGAACCACCGCTACACCTTATAGGGAGCTTGGTCTGTCCGACCATGGTAACACCATCTGATCGAGCTCAATAAAGCCTCTTCTTGCAAACGGTTTTATCATTGCCTTTGTTTCCATATGGTTTGCATACCGGTTATTTGACTTTTGTTTGCCTTCTTAATCCGGCGATTTTTTCGGTTTGATTTTTTTCTGTTAACATCCCATTATGGAGTAACAGGGGGCTTGTCATGACCCGACACGGTTTACACGGTAAACCAGTATTATGCACACAGGAGTTGTTCTCCTTTGACGGTAATGGTTTATACAACCTCCGCCCCAAGTTTGGCTAAGCCAACTGCATGCCCGACGCTGGCAGGTATTTTTTGGTATCACAAAGTTTTGATCATATACCTCAATACTTTCTTATGTAAATATATAGGCGTCCCAAGCCGGCTAGAGATGCAAGCCGCCATGGCGGTTTAAGAATTTGTGATTGCAGGCAAAATACATTGAAGGTTTCAATACTTCAAACCAAAGTATCAGCACCGCCGCATAAGCGTTACAGACGGAGGGTATAAAGGCATGTTCAAAGAACAAAGTGCTAGCTATTCTATTACAAAGCCTTCCAAGGCCCGATGGTTCGCATGGCGTTATGGCGGCAAGAGCTTCGATGCATCACCCGGCTCGACGGATTAAGCTTCCTCGCCGGGTTGACGTGAGGAAGAGGGGGCATTTGGCGTCGGTTCAACTTCTTCCTCTTCATCACCCAAAGCCCGGAAGTCATTGGTAGACCAGTCAATCCGGGTTAAGGCCTAAAAGACAGCCTCTTCACTTATAAGCTCAGCCGGATCAAGGTCTGCTATCCACGCCTTTGGCGAGTCGAAACCGATGAGAGTGCCGGCCGGCCGCGGACCGTTTCAACTCTTCAAGCTGCGCGGAATCATGGAGACGATTGGTCCGGTGTATCTTTGATCAAGGGCGGAGCTGTGTTGTCGCACGATGTGGCACATATGACTTTGGGCGCCGGTATACAACTGCTCAATCGAGGTGTAAGCGGCCTTGAGCTTCTTCCGCACGTCGAGCCGGATGAGCAATACGCTTACTGCACGAGTTCAGACAGCTCAAGTTAAACCGGCGGCAATATTAAAGCAGGTGTATTCAGTGTAAATTTTCTTACCAAAGATGGCAGAGGTCATGGCATGAACTTGGCGCTTCAGTCTGGTAAGCTCTTCGGTCACCAGGTTAAGAGCTGATTCAGCATCTTCTGCCCGTTTTGTCAAACCGGCTTTCTCGGTGTCCCATTTGGACCGCTCGGACGTATATCCGTCCTTCAGCTGTTCCATAGTGGCCAAGGCAGTTCTCAATTCATCCTTGGTCTTGGTGGTCTCTGCTTGTTGAGTTTCCAAGTTGGCACGAAGGTCCTTGAGTTGCACGGTTTGTTGGTATATCTCATTCTGATAACAAAGGGAGCACGTTAGTTGTGTTATTATAAAGTCCCAAGCTCAATACAAGTATTCAACTTGGCACTTGGGGCTAATGGCTAATTGATCTCGATTCGGTATGGGATACATAAATTAAGTCCTGGTTTAACTATGCTAAGTTGAACCGACCCTTGGGGGCTACAGTACTGCAGTTCAAGGTGTATGGTTTCTTTACGAAGTTAAGTGCCGATTTGACTATGACAACTTAAACCGACCCTTGGGGGCTACTACGCAGCAAAGGTACAAGACAGGCATAAATCCTTACCTCATAGCGGTCCTTCATGCGATTTACCAGACCGGCTTCAAGGTCACGGCTTGTGTAGAGCCGGTTCGAGCCGGAGTGAAGTTCTTGGGCGAGAAATTGTCATAAGCTGATAGATCAGTTTTCCCTTATCTTTACTCATAGTGGCGAGACTCTCCCTTGGCCTGTGTTTTGCTAAAGCGACCGGTTGGCTAGGGGTGGTGTAGCCAGTGCCCGTCACAATAACATCATCATTTTTGGCCGGGCTGGCCGGATCGGAGGTCTTCTTTGGGCTTGGTGCCTTCATGCTCTGGCTCGGCGGTTCAATAGTTACGACCCGCTCTGTGGTCGGACTCGGTGGAGCAGGATGCGAGGTTTCCACTTGGGCCTCCGGTTCAGTTCTGGCGGATCAGCAATATCGTCTCGGTACAACTTCGCGGAGCTATTCTTAGCGACTTCGGATTTTCGCCTGTTGCTCTGGGGTCTTCTCCGGATCAGCATCTGCGATGAGGCTCAAGAGTTTTGCTTTTTTACTCAAGCGAGCCTTGGTGCTGCAGTTGTTCGTAATTAGAGTAAGATAAATCGACCAACGCAACTATACACCGAATTGGCGGGACAAAGGTATGATACTTACCTGCAGCAACTTTAAGCGGAGGCAGTTGCGTGGTTGATGAACCGCCCGGAGGAGTTGGAAGAGGCACGATAATTCGGTCGACGGATTGAGAGGACATCGGAAGAAACCCTTTAAGGGATAACGTTTTCAGGAGAACAAGTCACCTCTGGACGACGCTTCCGGGTTGGTGTATCGGTAAACCGGAGGAGAGAATCTGTTGACCACCGTGTCTTGCGGGTTATGCGGCGCTCTTCAGCCTCTTTGTGTCTTCAAATAAGCATAGGAATGAGATTTTTTCACTTTCCGAACGGTGCGATTTAATTCTTTTAACCGCACGAGGTCGGAGTCGGAAGAAAGAAGGATTACCTCAACATGGTCGGCATGGCTGGCTTGACATCATCACAGGAATTAAATTTGTCAAGAAAGGGAAGAATAAAAAGGGACAAACTATAAGTAAGAAGAAACACAAGGTGGAGAGCGGTTCTGGCGGCTCCCTCGTAAGGATATCAAGTTTTACCTCAGCTTGATTCTTCATCTTCCGGCGGATCGAAGACCCGGCGGTTTTCTTGCCAACCTTTTGGTAGCCTTGGACTTTATACGGCGGAGCTCGGGCCGGTTTGGTCCGCCTCCGAAGGAGCTATTAGCCTGCGAGGTAACAAGGATTAATGAATATCAACAAAGTATTAAAAGGCCGAAAAGCGGTGAGCAGAGCCTTACCGCAGCGGTTGGTTGGCAACACGTAGCGGAGCCAACCCGGTTAGGGCTGAGCGAGATTGGTTCATCAAGCATCCTCTTCTGATCTCTGTGACCTCAAGTTCAGTTATTGGTAATTCGGGACGTCGTTGAGGGTCTTTGAGGCTGCCAGTATATTCGTGCATCAATCCGGGCCGGCGGCTTAAGGGCAAGATGCCCCAAGAAACCCAGCATCGCACAAGGTCCACACCAGTTAGTCCATTGGCCATTAGAGCCCGGAGTTTAATGATCTGAGGTGCAAAGTTCTTCCGTTCATGGCGGTTAAGCGTAAAGGCAGCGGATGATTGTTCTTGAGCCGGTGAGGACGGTAACCCGGCAAAGGATTCTCGTTGGCGGGGAAGCGGTGTTCGGCGGTAGAACCAGGTTTGGTTCCAATCTTTTGGATGGCTGTGGTGTTTGGCGTGGGGAAAGTCCGTTTCCTTTCTCTTACGGATTGAAACGCCGCCCAGCTCTGTGTTGGGACCATCGAGAAAATTCTGTCTGACGGTTCAAGTGAAAGAAATCCGGAACAGCTCCACAGAGGTTCTTCTTGAAGGTAGACTTCACGTAACACTTGAAAATTGCATATGTTTGACACGGAGTTGGGACCAATATCCTGTGGATGGAGTTGAAAGCGGCAAGGACATCCGGAAGAATTTTGATCCGGGTGGGCAGAATCCCGGTCTAAGTGCTGCACAAATACAATTACTTCTCCTTCTTGCGGAGTGGGAGGGCATTCGCCATCCGGAACCCGCCGATGGAGGACATTTTAGCGCCAAAGCGCCCGGTGGTGACGTATCCGTTGAGTTGCGTCTCGGTGGCCTTAGACCGGACCCAATTGCACGCCGAGAATTGCGGGCCGTTAGGAAGATCAAAACTGCGAAAGGAAAACGGTTCACCGTTAAACGGTTCAGCACATTATACAATGTTAAACCGGCAATTCGGCAGCCGATTTCCGATTCGGTTTAGCGAGGACTAATGGAGTGACGGGTTAGTTATCAAAAAGTTAAATCGCCAAAAGAGACAGACCTGAAAAATTTACTAAGTATGGATGAAACAGGTTTCACACGCGAATGGAAGTGATTTAGATCTACGAAGGTTCGGTGAAGAAAATCTTTGCGACCTAGCAAGCCTCATAGAGGCGAGGAATGTTAAGGCGTCCTAAACAAGAAGGTGCAGGAAAAATAAAAGATGAACAAGGAGTAAAGCTGATGGCGGGCGGTCGCTTGACAGGATGTGTACTACGGCCGAATCATACGGCCATGGCGGGACAGGTATAAGGACACTACGATGAACACCTATGAACTACAAGAGGAACAGGGACCTTCGGATGCGGATCTAGGGTTGAAGAGGAGCCTTACAGTGCGCTGAAGCGCGGAGGAGCGCCAAGAGCTTCTTGTCCGGTCGAGGCGTCTGCAGCGGCTCGGGATGACGCGCGCCGAAGGTCGGCAAGGGCGGCGGAGCTTCAGAGCCGTAACGCCGCGAGGAAGAAGAGCGGAAGAAGAAGAGAAAGGGTCTGCGCGGTCTATTTATAAGGGACCGGGGCGATTAACAAAGCACGAGAATCGAGGAGTCAAAAGCGGCGGACAGCGCAATGACCGCCTCGATTTCGGGATAGCATTAAATGAAAGGGAATCTTACTGTTTGGATTTCTTTATTAAAGCTGACGTCAAGGCGCCCTGTTGTGGTGGTCGGAGGATGACGTCACGGCGGTTCAAGCAAATGGCGGTTTACGGAGATGTTGAAGATTCACATGAACCGGTTCAAGTCAATCTGGGGCCTAATGTTGGGGATATAACTACTGAGTGTAAACCGCCTACGAAGGGGCCGGGTTACCCTCATCCATGATCGGGGCCCACGGAGGAGGCCCAAAGCCCAGGCGGATTAGGATCCATTCATGTAAACCGCCTTAGTCTTGTAACTTGAGGCTGTAAGATAAGAGAGAAGAGACCGAGCGGACACTTGGTATGAGCGGATCGGGACTCAGAGAACCGGCCAAGGCCAACCCGTGTATATAAGGGGACGACCAGTGGCGAAGTTAAGGACAGAGAATTCGAGGCTGAGGCGAAGCTATTGCTCCCTAGGCGCCGAAATCACATCAATCCCATCACAACTAGACGTAGGCTTTTACCTTCATCGAAGGGGCCGAACTAGTATAACTCCCGTGTCTTTGTGTCTGCTTTAACCCCTCTAGGTTAACCTGTACGATGGCCCTGCGACTAAGTCCTTTCATGAGGACATCTTCCGTGACAATCCCACGACAAAGCGGATAATTTAATGAGGTTTTCAAACATACAAGGTCAAATATAACGTTGTCTATTTATGTCAATCATCATAGTTCAAGAGTACTCTAAACGTGAATGCTTGTGTTTCAAAATTTCGAACGAAGCGCCAAAAGAGCCTCTACTACGCTCAAACCGCTGCGGAGACTAATGTTTGGTAGTACAAGGAAATTACTTTTCTAATAACTCCGACCTGTGAAACCTACCGCCCGACGTCCAAAGGTCTAAACCGGGGTAGGTTTGTAGCTTCATCTAGACGCCACGCATAACCGCCTCCGAAAAACATTCATACACAATGGCCGCCCTAAGCACACATGCGCGGTCAAATCGCTCCGCCCACTATTTGGGACACAGGATTACCATCCTACCCCGACCGTGAGAGGTCCGAAATTTAAGAGGGGGCAAAGTTTGTACTTTCCCCAAATTTCAAACAAGCGCGTCCCATCTTCTGTTAAAAAAAGCCAAAAACAAGCACGTCCCAGACCGAAACATGGTTCCCCCCACCCGTACGATTCCCCATTCGTACTCCGTGGGTGCCAAAACTACCTCTCCACCAGCCGTGAAACCCCGGCGTCCTCCGTCCGCCACTACATCCCACCCATCAACCGCCGCCCTCCTCCATCACGCCGGAGCCGATACCCCGACGTGGAGTCCACCGCAACCTCAACATAGCGCCCTCCACGGCTAGTAGTTGAAGCCGAGAGGCCGAGCCGTCGTGCAGGCCAGTTCAACCACACCGTCCTGCGCCTCACCATTGCCGCTCCAACTTCGCCACCCTCCACCGCACCGGAGCTGTTCCTGCTACACCATCCTTCGCCGCCTCGGATCTGCTTCCCCTCCGCTGACATACAGCCACGGCAACACAGTCAACAATCTGTCCATGGGTTCGTCCAAGCCTGCACCCTCCAGAACATCGGTTTCCCCGGTAAAAACAAGAAGATCGACGCGACACGTGGAGGTGACCACACCGGCAACCGAAGAAGGTACTCCTCTTCCCTTATTCGTGCAAATCTTATGTCTCTGCTTGCACGGTATTCATCCCACAGAAGACACTAGTTGACCGCTTCTTCTTGATACTAGATGTTCCTAGTAACTCGCGATGCACAAGGTTTCTCCTCATATACTATTTCACCTTAGCTAGAGGTCCGTCGCCCCAATTTCAATTTACGACCAGTTGATTCCCAATTAACGGAAGCATTCCCAGCGTGTGAGCGCTAGTACAACTATTACGCCGGGAAGCGGCGCTTGGTGTTTAGCTTAGGGGCATTTGCGGCCCTAGAAACTCTGGCGCCCGATCCGGAGGTCGGTCGGGATTAAAGGGATGGCTTGGGGGCGCTGCCAAGCACGGCGGTGGTGTGAGGTTGATGGGAGGGCGGGGCGGCGGAGGCACGGGTCTGGGCCGGTGGTCGCTGGCGGTTCGTTGAAGATCGTCAACAGTGACCGGCGGGAGGTAGACGAAGGCCATCTGCCCGTTCCTTATAGATCGGACGGTTCATTAAAAAAATTGACTGACCTATTTATTTTCAGTCGACTGTTATCTTAGATATGACGACATGTGGTGGTGTCTTTGGAGGAGTACCTGCATTTCTGTGCTCATATATTACAAAATCATACGGAGTAGAATCTAATTTTGTTTGCCATGCAATGTTGTAGAGCTATCATATGTCTCCTGTTATTTATTTTAAGCCACACTATCTGCTACTTTTACAATGCACTAGTTCTCGCACACACTTCACCCATACTCTCACTATTGTGTTTTTATGCAAGGGTATTTCAGACTCTCCCGCGAAGAGAAGCAGCAAAGAAAAGAGAGAAGTTGATCCAGCTTGGTATACGGGTAGGCAAGACACGTTACAATGCTATAAAGGGTGCGATGTCGTGAGACGGAGGCGATGGCAATAGCTCAGTAGTTGATGACCTCGCCGCAATGAACCACCATCAGGTGCTTGCTTTAACTTCCGGTGTCATATGTGGTTGCATGTTGGTGTCTAGCTTGTATTGAAAGGCGAAGTCGGTCTTTATTAAGATAAGGAAAGATATTTTTACATGAACCACCATCCGTGAGCACCGGAAGACAAATAGCTAGTCGAGAACCTTGGCGAGCAGCGATGACAAGCCCAGCAAAGACATGCATCACCTGGAAGCCAACTAAAAAGCCGCGATGGTGGCGAAGCAGCCCGCCTCCCACCAGGCTCTCAGGTCCTAGATGATCATGTTCACCACTCCAGCTGGATGTCTAGCTTGTATTGCTTCCAATTTGGTTAAATTGCATCTGCTTAGCTTACACATTATACCTTTGAATATGACATGACTTTCTGTTTTTGGTAAATACTAGTACATCTGTGTATTAACCATGTTCTTACATCAAACTAATGTTCTTGTGGATCCCTCATCAATCACTTATGACGAGGCATGCAGGCAAGGGGACTACTCCTCATTTAAAGAATGCAACGTCAGCCTCCCGACATGATTCTCAAGAAACAGAAATGCTAGATGAAGATAGTGAACGTAGCTCTGTAGTTGATTACAACATTTCCCCTACACTAGCATTGCATGTGCTTGCTCTAACTTGGCAGCGTGATATGTGGTTGCATGTTGCATATGGTGTCTAGATTGTAATTCTTCCAATCTGGTTAAACTGCATGTGCTAGTCTGCTTAGCTTATACTCCTGTAAATGTGACATTATACCTGTTAATGTGACATGCCTTCCTATATTTAGTACATAGTACATCTGTCTATTAAGCATGTCCTTACATAAAACTGTTGTTTTTTTCTATCCCGCATCAATCAATATGACGAGACACCTTTAGTATATGCAGTGCAATATTAGTTGCATCTTTCATATGATTTATAGCATGCACTGCTTCTAATTTGTTGAAATTCCATTTATGATGGGACGCTTTTAACTTGGCAGTCATATTGGTTGCATCTTTCATGTGGTGTCTAGCTTGCATTGCTTCTTATTTGCTGGAATGGTTTACTTAGTTTACACAAACAGTTGTGAACATGCCATGCCGTCCTGTTTTTCGTACATATTCCATCCTGGTATCATGTGTTTGCCTTACATCAAAGTAGTGATTGTTAGTATCATGCATGAATGAGTTCTGAAGAGAGAATTTTATTGCTTTTTCTTGTCGGTTTTACTTGACAATTCAAAATAAATAAAGCGGAAGGAAGTTAGCAAGGCAACGGATAAAGGTGCTCCTTCCAAAGGGAGGGCCTCTCTGATTTCTACTCCTCCACACCCCCAAGATGATTTCCAGGACAACACATGCATAGACACTCAACAAAGCTGTGTTTATGATGAGCACGTCTCCCCTAGTGCAGCATCACTGGTGCTCCCTCTAACATGACACTGTTATATGTGGTTGCATGTTATGTGTGATGTCTAGCTTGTATTGCTTCTAATTTTGTTGAATTCCATATGCTTACTTTACACATTATACTTGAATAAGACACGTGTTCCTCTTTCTAGAACATACATATCTGTCTATCACACCATGTTCTTACATCAAATTACTACTGTGTTGTAACCTGCAACATCACTTATCATAAGACACGTTTGACTTTGGAGTGTGATATAGGTTACATCTCACATTCTTTTCTAGCTTGTACTACTAATTTGTTGAAATGGCACTTATGACGAGACAGTTTTAACTTGGTAGAGTAATATTATTTGCATCTTTCATATGGTGTCTAGCTTTCATTGCTTCTAATTTGTTGAAATGCCTTCTCCTTAGTTTACACATCATAAGCTGTGAATATGCAATGCTGTGAATATGCAATGGCACTAATGACGAGAGACCTATAACATGGTAGTGTGATGTTGTTTGCATCTTGCATATGATTTATTTCTTGTACTGCTTCACATTTGTTTAAACGCCATTTATGCTTTGAGACACCATTAACTTGGCAGAGCGATATTTGTAGCATCTTTCATATGGTGTCTACCTTCCATTGCATTGCTTCTAATTTGGTGAAATGTCTTCTTCTTAGTTTACACATCATAGTTACGGTTATCTCTTCCGTCCTGCTTTTCATACATATTACATCCTCCTATCATGTGGTTGTCTAACATCAAAGTTTTATTAAATGCATCACGCATCAATTTGTTACGAAGAATTAAGTTTTATTCGTTTTCTTGTAAACTTGACTTAACATGGCACGAGAAAGAGGAAGAAACAGAGAATGGCGAGGAATGAGAAGCGGATGAATCCTGCAGATTCTACTGTCTTGATGGTGCAATAGAAGGTGAAAGTCCAGCGGAAAATTCTACAAACACGGCATCCCATGCTACGAACTGCAAAAAAGCCAAGCGAAACAAATAGCTGCCACCAAACAAGCAGAGACATCCCTAGTTCTTGCAACACCTACCACAGTACTACCGGTGCCACGACATACTCAAGGCGTCAACCGAAGCTAGCAAAGACGTTCCCAAGCTCCCTTGCCACCTGACACTACTTCCCAAGCACTCTTGACACAAGACGAGTTAGCAATATCAGATGAACCTTGTGAGCTTCAACAACAAGAAGGAGCAAGAAGGTAGTTGCTGGAGTCAAGTTACAGTTGCATGCTTCTTTATATGTGGTCTCACAGTTTGATGTACACTAACACTTCCTATGTTTGTTGTTGGACTAGCACCTAGGCGCAAGAGGAAACAAACATCAGGGATAATGCTCGATATGTTAACTAAATCTAGAGGAGGAAGAATGGAGATCCGTTTTGAGGTAGGTTTAAAAAGGCCACGTGATGCTACAGAGTCAGCCAAGTTAGTATCAGAGGCAGCGGTTGCCGTTAGGTGTCATGTACGTATCCTCCCAACATGGATTCAGTACATGAATGACAAAGACGAAACCCAGTTCAACACCTTCCTCGACCATTTATCTGTAAGTATGGTTATGTATGGAAACTAGTAATATCGTCTTGTTCTGTCCCATACTTTCTAGGTTGCTGATAATGAGACTCCCATAATTTTCAATAGATGAGGTTTAAGTTGGATAGCCAAGATGATGCAACCAGACAAGCTTGCACCCATGCTTTCAAGTCTGCTCTGACAAGATGTCAAGATAACTTGAGGAAAACTCACTTTGAAGGCAAGGCTAACAGTGAACTTTCCCAAACATCTCCATTGGAAAATATATCGGATGAAGACTGGAGGGACCTTGTTAAACACTGGTCTTATCCGAAGTATCAGGTACATTATATATATGTGATCAGATCACATGTTGAAGTCCTATTGACGCATGTGCCACACAAATCTATCTTCTTGTAGGTGAACTGTTCAAAGAACAAGGCCGACCGTACGAAAGTGAAATTCTAACAGACGACAGGATCTCGTAGCTATATTGCACACTGCGAGGCTCTTGTAATTAGCTGTTGTTTCCCTCTTTTCATTTGTACCATATTATCGGATCTATATTGACTTGTTCGAAATGCAGAGGAAAGCCCGCAAGGACCAAAAAGTACACGAACCAAATGCTGTTGAAATCTTCAAGGACTTGTCACACCAAAGAAGAAGAAGGGCATGACTAAACCAGTCAAAGCTGCTGTTGTAAGTCCTTAATCGTCATGCCTTTTAACTACTACTTACTCTGACTTGTGCCTTGAATTGCATGGTTTGCAGCCAATGTCTATTACTCTTTTCAATCTTATACACATTTGTCTTAGCGTATCATTGCACCTTACAAGGTTTAAAAGGGAGGAGTGATGTTCCTTTGATCTTGACCCGTAATCTAGTTCCGTCTTTGGACTTGCCCACACAACGTTACAATTGCCTATTTATGCATTCTCGGTTGTTTTGTGATATGAATGATGTCATACTATGCTTACCGTATTATAAACTTTGTCTCTTTATCCTTAGCCCTCAATACAATGTGAAGAAATAGACAATACATTAGCGATGGTACATGGTCATATGTTTGGAACCTGGTTTTATTATGTACTTTGCAATAAAATACAACTAATATTTTACATGGGTTCACTAGAATAAGTTACGTATATAGACCAAAAGCTATTTTGTTTGGTTTTGCTGCCTCCTTAATATCTTACATTACGGTACTAGTAATGTAAAACCTCAATTTTTCAATGAGCTATGGAAAAATGGTGGAACCGCCACCTTACGAAGGTGGCGAGGCAACTATAACATAATGTCGACTCTCTTGCTGCGATGGGTCGATACACATCCACTAACGATTGCCAAAAGCAAGTTCTGCGTATCTTTGGGTTGGTTGTTAAGGCAATATCGTCCAAACTGCCTCATGATCAAGATATGCAAGCTCAAAGCAATGTTGTATCTGCGCTCCGGACACAAGTCCATTCCCTAACAGAGGCCCTTTGTGAAACAAGGAGAAACATTGCTCAATGTCGTCCAAGATATGCATGGTTTTGGAACCAGACTATCAGACATTTGCTATGTTGTTCAGGAGCCTAGGGGAAATGAAGGCGAGGGTTATGGTGTTCCATCGGACAATACATCATGAAAACATAACAGTCAGGTCAAATGAACCGAGCTTCTGAACTTCTGGTGGTGCATTTATCTGCTAGACTGTTAAGTTTTATGCCAACCTTCCTTTTGTTATATAGTTGTAATTTGTTTTGGTGCGATACAAAATTTATTCTTAACGATGCAGCCACCGGTGAAGAAAAAACAACAAGCCATTTTTGTATAGTGTAGGGTGTTCCCTATATTTGCACCGGTGGCGATCTTTGATGCCGAGTGGATGTAATATGTGCAATCGCCTTAATAGCCTAAGCGTTAGTTTGGGCCTTATTTATTTCCTAGTCTTCTTTTTCCTGGTTTGCTAGTGGCGCAACTACCCATGGGCCATATACGGGCCGTAGGATCCATGGGTCTCCTACGGGCCGTCGATAAATGGGCACATGTCGGTGGGCCTCGGGCGTCGATAAATGGGCCTAGGGCCGTCGGATATATGGGTCTACATGGGCCGTGTCGGGCGTAATTAGTATCGGCTCAAAGACGTAGCGGCCGTTAACAGCCGTAGGGACTGCAAAAGCTTAATTCTGTCACAAGCATAACGGTTCGTTAATGGGCCAGAATATAGGACGGGCTGGCCAGAAACGGGCCGACTCTTGCCATGGGCCGAATTTGGCCCATTAGGGTAACAAGCCAGTAACGGGCCGACTCTTTCCATGGGCCGAATTTGGCCCATTTGGGGAACATGCCAGTAACGGGCCGACTCTTGCCATGGGACGAATTTGGCCCATTAGTGGAACGAGCTAACGGGCGGAAGTAATCGAGGGCGAAAAAGGAGCCCAAGAACGTATGGGCCGTCAATAGGCGAAAGCTAACACTGGTGGAAACGGCCCATGTAAACCACATGCCGTTAACGGTACAAAGAAAATTACTGTTCATTATGGGCTAGAGTCACCGTGGGCTGTAAAGGGCGAAAGATCTGAAAGGCCTCATATGGGCCGAAAGGCGTCGTGGGCCATACATGGGCGAAAGTGAAATGGGCTGGTGTTATATTCGACGGGCCACATGGCGTTGTTGGGCGATTTCCTTTAGTGCCTAACGGGACGTAAAATGGGCTATTTGCGAAGAGACCGTTAACGAGGCTTTTCATGGGCCAGCCGTTAACTTTGACCAAGTCAAATGGGTCGGCTTTGTAAGCTAAATGGGCGGTGGTGGAGTGCATTGCGCGATGTCGACATATCATAGGCGCCTATCGACCCAGCGACGAGTGACACTTGTTTCGTCCGGCCAATAAGAATTTTACACGTGGAAATTTCCCATTGGTCGGGGCTGTTAATGGGTTATCGGATCCAAAACCCGACCCGATAGCTTAACGGCGTTCCGTTATGGTGGATGCTACGTGTCGGTCACCCTTGACGAAAGCACTTCTGTGACGCGCGATTTATCGTCATGGAAGTGGACACTTCCGTGATGATAATTTTGGTAATGTCATGGAACACTTCTACGACAGCATAAGTATGACTATCTTGATTCTGTCATAAATTTGTCATGGATGTACACGCATGACAAAAAAAACGACCTACTGTGACAAACACGTTCATCACAGAAGTGTATTTTTTTTGTAGTGTGGTGTATGGGGTTTTCATGGCAAGCCGAAAGCTCATGCAGTATTTCCAAGGTCATCCGATCACAGTGGTCAGCTCTGCTCCTTTGGGAGATATAATCCAGAACAGGGAAGCAACTGGCCGGATTGCCAAGTGGGCCATAGAGCTCGGGCCTCACGGGTTGAAAAATATACCCCGAACGGAGATCAAATATCAAGCACTTGTGGATTTCATCAACGACTGGACAGAACTACAAGCGCCTGAAGAGAAGCTAGATCACACTTATTGGACTATTCACTTTGATGGGTCCAGGCAATTGGAGTCGTATTAACTTCCCCACGAGGTGATAAGTTTTGTTATGTTCTCCGTTTAATGTTCCCTTGCACTAACAATGCAGCTGAGTATGAAGCTTTACTCCATGGTCTTCGGATGGCTAAGGAGATGAACCTAAGCCGAGTTAAGTGCTTCGGTGACTCGGACCTAGAGGCTCAACAGGTGTCTGGCACTTGGGATTCCAAGGACCCACTCATGGCAGCATATCGTCGTGAGGTGGACATTCACTACAAAAAAAAGACACATCCATGACATTTTGGGCCGAACGAATTTTTTTCTGTCATACATATGACACTTCTATGACGATAATTGTGACAAAACCCGGTATCATCATAGATGTGGTGGGATCCTACTTCTATGACAAAAAATCATGACAGAAAATGTGTTTTTAAATCTGGCGGGCCGGAGACGCAGCTGCATGACATTCTTTGGGCCGTCCATGACGGAAAAAACCATGGTAGAAGCGAGGGGGAGGAAAATTTCGGGGAGTTGCCGGTTACGGTGGGAGGTCGGGGGCCGAGCGATGCACGTTTCTCTCGTACGTACGCGTGTGTGTGCGAGGCGTTGGCTCTAACTGAACCCGAGTGAGGCGTTGGGCTCTAACTGAACCCGAGCGACAGACCGCAGTTACGCGTTATCGAACCCGAGCGATTGATCGATGGCTGTTAATCGAACCCGATGGAGCGATTCCTTCGCCGCTGCCGCTAATCAAGCCGATCGATTGGATGAGCGATGAGTGTTGCGGGGGTGGATGAGCGGTGGCGGTGGCGTTGCCTCAGGATGAACATGACCCCGTGGTGTGAAGGGTTGGATGAACAATAGATGGTGGAGGGGTGGTTGAACAGGACCCCGTGGTGTGGAGGGCTGGATGAGCGATGAAGCGGTGGAGGGGTGCCCGTGGAGGGTGGTTGAGCGATGGCGGTGGAGAGTAAGCGGTGGAGGCTGGATGAACAGGAGCCCGTGGAGGCTGGAGGAGGTCGACGGTAGCCCGTGGAGGCTGCAGGAGGTCGACGGGTGGAGATGAACAGTATCCCGTGGAGTCCCATTTTGTGGTACGCCACACCCCTCCCGATGAACAGGACCCCCGTTTCGACCGTAGGAGGTCCGTTTAAATCCGTTTTGATGCGATACGCCACACCTCCCGATGAACAGAACCCCGTTTCCGACCGTAGGAGGTCCGTTTAAATCCATTTTGCGGCACGCCACACCCTCCCGATCAACAGGACCCCATTTCGACCGTAGGAGGTCCGTTTCTTCGCTTTTGGCGGTATGCCACACCTCCCGATCAACAGGACCCGTTACAAGCGTAGGAGGTCCGTTTTCTCTGTTTAGCGATGCGACAGGCCTCGTTTCCATCGCCTGTTCCGTCCAAGCCCTCCCGATGAACACGACCACGCATTCCGTTCCGACCCAGCCGGTTGGCTCCCCATGAACACGACGATGACGACGCTGTTTCTCCATTCCGACCCAGCCATGTACGTATGCGTGAGTAGGCGTTCGAGACCCTGCCCGTATGTACGTACATGGCCGTATTTTCTTTCTTGCACCCTCGCCGCTGTACGTATGTGTACATGCTACGTGCGCGCCTCTACTATGACACGTGCGCGCCTCTACTACGACATGTGCGCGCCTCTACACCGACCAGTATGTACGTACACGTTCGTGACCAGAATGACAACACTACGTACGCTTCGACCAGGTGGGTCCCGATCGCCGACACTTCCTTACTGCGAAGATGTAGCTGGTGGGTCCCAGCAGTTAGGGGCGAATCATTATTTTTGCCGGACGCACTTCCTTGCGTGCGAAGATGTAGCTGGTGGGTCCCAGCCGTGGGGCGAATCGTTTTTTGCCCGGACGCACTTCCTTGCCTGCAAAGGTGTAGCTGGTGGGTCCTAGCAATCAGGGTGGAAACGTTTTTTTCGTGAAATACGGTGGCCCGTTCGGTGGGTCCCCACTGTCAGGTGGAGGAATAATTATTTGGCGCGTAATAAGGAGGCACTTCCTTGCTGCGGCCGTGGACCCAGCTGTCAGCCTCTCCACGCACAGTACTCTTCCGATTGAAGTCGGTCGTTGACCGCATTGACCACGCCGCGTCGAGAGCACCACGGCGGTGGACGACATGGAGGCAGGGAAGACTTGGCAGTTGTTTCCCACGCGGAGGGAATCTGTTGTCTGAGGGCTTCTTGGTTCGTCCGCCGTCCGGAGAATAACAGCAGGTGTGGGTGAGTAGAGGGATGGCTAGGCCAGCTATGGGAGTACGGTGGGGCGGTGAGGCTGTGGCGGCACAACCGGCCATGTGAGGAGGAGGGAGCAGCAGTCCCGCCGGGCGCTTGTTTGAAATTTGGAGCAGGAAGAGCAGAGAATGAAGAAGCACAACGGTCGTTGGATGGACATCCAACCATCACTGCTTGTGCGTCAACCTTTTTTAGGAAAGCCTCAAATCTGTGGAAAACAACATACAACCCATCTGCCATTATTTTTAATAATTTACATCCCATTTTCTAATTCTTAAGGTTTCTTGGAGCCCATATTCTTTTTGTTAGCATTACATCCCATATTGTGGCCACAGTTAAAAAATTATACGAAATTTTGCATATTACGATGCGATCCGAACTGTTTTTAATCCCAAAATTTTGACTCACATTCAAACTGATTTTAAAAATAAATGTATATCAATATAAAATCCAACAAATTCTGCACGCATAAAAATTAATGTAATTTAAAATCTTGAAATGAAAAAAATATATTTGAAACTAATTGCGGTTTGATGTGTTTCAAAATGTACAGCCCATTTCTCATTACTGATGGGCCATTTTCTCGGCCAGCCAAATGAAAGCTCTCCTCGTCTTGAAAGATTTGCAGCCCAACAGGCCTGACAAAGCGACTTACTTGGCAAATCACAAAAAAACTGGGCTGTGGCCGTGGACCCAGCTATCAGCCTCTCCATGTATAGTACTCTGCCGACGGAAGTCGTTCCTTCACCACGTTGATCACGCCGCGCGGAGAGCACCACGGCGTTGGACGACAACGAGGCCTAGGAAGGGGACAATGCGGAGCCGGGGAAGACGCGTCAGTGGAAGGTCAGCGGAGAGGAGTCTGAGGTTCAACTTTGGTTCTGCGGTGTGAGGCTGCCGTCGCCGCAGGGCCTGACAAGCCGTGGGAATAGTAGGGGGCGGTGAGGCCTCCGCGGCAGCACAGCCGGCCACGGGAGGCAGGAGCATGCGGCACGACCGGCGCTGCTTTGGGCGGCTGGAGCAAGAAGACTAGAGGTTGAAGAAGCACTACGGCCGTTGGATGGACATCGTACCGTACGTGGAGCTAGAATCTTTCATATTGACTAAGTTGAGAAAGCCCTTCGTCCCCATCAACTTAGTAGGCCCACAAGACAGCCTCCCACCAAGGTGGGTCCCAGCTAGCCGGGGGAGTATTCATTTTTTTGTGCGTATAAGGAGGCACTTCCGGTGGGTCCGAGCTGACAGCGGGTGGAACATTTTTTTTGCGAAATACGGTGGCCCGTCCGGTGGGTCCCAACAGTCAGGGGGAAATGATTTTTTTCACAAAATACCATTGGCCCGTACGGTGGGTCCTCGCTGTGAGGTGGAGGAATAATTATTTTACGCGTAATAAGGAGGCACTTCCTTGCGGCTGCCGTGGACCCAGTTGTCAGCCTCTCCACGTACAGTACTCTTCCGATGGAAGTCGGTCGTTGACCACATTGACCACGCCGCACCGAGAGCACCACGGCAGTGGACGACGGCGAGGCCTAGGAAGGGGACAACACGGAGCCGGGCCACGGGAGGCGAGGAAGCGGTAGCACATACCGGCCACGGAGGCGGAGCAGCGGCACGACCGGCGCCGCTTGCTGGGCGGCTGGAGCAAGAAGACCAGAGGTTGAAGAAGCACTATGGCCGTTGGATGGACATCATACGGTCACTGGAGTATTGACTAAGTTGACAAAGCCCTCCGTCCCCGTCAACTTGGTAGGCCCACAAGTCAGCCCAACAATATGGTGGGTCCCAGCTAGCAGGGGGTATTCATTTTTTTGGGCGTAATATGGAGGCACTTCCTTGCGTGCGAAGATATAGCTGGTGGGTCCGACCTGTCGTGAGGGGAACATTTTTTCACGAAATCTGAGGCCCTTCCTGTGGGTCCTAGCTGTCGGTGGAGGAATCATTATTTTGCGGCGTAATAAGGAGGCATTTCCTTGCGATGCGGCCGTGGACCCGGTGTCGACCTCTCCACGCATCCACTTCCTATGGATGTCGTTCATTGACCACGTTGACCGGGTCAGCGCCGAGAGCACCAGGCGGTGGACGACGGCGAGGCCTAGGAAGGAACGACACGGAGCCGAGGAATACTCGGCAGTTGTTTCCCACGCGAGGAGTACGAGGGTTTCTTGGTTCGCCCGTCACACCGGAGAATAACGAGCATGTGTGGGTGAGTAGAGGGATGGCTAGGCCAGCGATGGGAGTACGATGGGGCCATGAGGCTCTTGGCGGCAGCATAGCCGGTCATGGGAGGAGGGAGCAGCAGTCCGCCGACGCTTGTTTGAGCATTGGAGCATGAAGAGCAGAGATTGAAGAAGCACGACAGCCGTTGGATGGACATCCAACAGTCACTGCTCTCGTGTGTTGACTAAGTTGACAGGGCGTTGCATGTGCGTCAACCTTTTTTTTATGAAAGCATACGCGTCAACCTGTAGTAGGCGCACAAGTCAGCCTCAAATATGTGGAAAACAGCATACAACCCATCTGCCGTTATTCCTAATAATGTACATCCCATTTGCTAATTCTTAACGTTTTTTTTGGAGCCCATCTTCTTTTTGTTAGCATTACACCCCATATTGTGGCCACGGTTAAAAAGTATACGAAATTTTGCATATTTCGGTGCGGTCAACTGTTTTTAATCCAGAAATATCGATTCACATTCAAACTATTTTGAAAAATAATTTATATAAATATAAAATCCAAATAATTGTCCACGCATAAAAATCAATGGAATTTAAGATCTTGGAATGAAAAAATTGAAACTAATTCGGTTTGATGTGTTTTAAAAAGTATGTGCCATTTCGGGCAAACCGAATGAAACTCTCATCGTCTTGAAAGATTTGCAGCCAAATAGGCCGATAAAGCAAGTAGGCCTTGTTTGAGTATTTCTTAAAAAAATTGAACTGGCTAGCCATTTTCAAAGAAGAAAAACACAACTGGGCTCATGATGTGGTAAACATAAATAAAACCCTGGCTAGATGGGCCACACCCCGCACAGCCCGTTGTTACCCTGATCCGTTGCTAAAACTAGTATAAATAACAACTGCTTGTTCCTCAAAAAAACTGCGCGACTTGCTGGGTCCCTGGTGTCAGCCGCTCGTAGTGTAATTCTCTCGTTTAATGACTACGTTGACAATGACGTGAGCCCCAGATGTCTAACCATTAGGAGGAACCATAATTTTGGGCTTGTACTATAGAGGCACTGGCTTGCGTACTACCGTGACGCTGGTGGGTCCCTACTGTCATCCTCTCCACGTACATTCATCTCCTTGTTCCTCTCGGTTGTTGACGACGTTGACAACGCAAGAGGGCGGCGCACCGCGCACGGCGAGCAAACCAAGGCCGCAAGGCGGAGGATGACGGCGAGGCCTTGGACGGAACGAACAGGAGCCGTTGAAGATGCGCCGTCGGTCGCAGCGGAGGGGAGTACGAGGGTTGACTGGTTCGAGCACGGGTGCGTGTTGGGGCTGACGTCGCCGGAGAATAACAGGACGTGTGGGGGAATAGAGGGAGGGACTAGCCAAAGTTGGAGGGTACGTACGGTAGGGCGGCGGAGGCGCAACCAACCATGGGAGGCGGGAACAGGCGGAGCCGACGGGGTGGTTTGGTTTGGGCGGCTGGAGGAAGAAGAAGACAAGAGATAGAAGATTCACGACAGATGTTGGATGTCAATCCAACGGCTGGTAGGCAGAATCATTTGTTGACTGGCTAGTAAGTCGACACCACCTTGGATAGGCTATTTCCTCGTGGGTCCCAAATGTCAGAATACAAATCTGTAACGGTTATGCAGCCTTTCCTATGAAAATTTACAGCCCATTTGATGTGCTAGTTCGAAATAAGTTTGTGGGTGCTGGTGGGGGCTAATCACTTGGCTTCTGTAATGCGCAGTGAGCTCAAGCAGCCGGCGTGAGTGATGTTATTTCCCTTGGTTGTGATTTTTTACAATATTTCACTCTAAATTAAACGAATGGCAAGCCATTTGCCTTGTTTCAAAGAAAACATGACAGTCACAGCCGAGTTGAAAAGGGCAGGAACATCTAACTCCAGCTTACAAACTGTACAAAAGCACGAGGGTTGATTGTTCATCAGGTTTACAAAAAAACCAAGATTGAAAAGGGCAACAACATCTAACTCCAGCACTGTTTTCGGCAGTCACAAATCAAATGGATCGGTCAGGTCAATAGAATGAACATCCCGGTCGTAAAATTTCTTGGATTATGACCACAATATGTTGTAAATAGAAGCCCGACACACGCTCGTAAGCTCTTTTGCCCAATGAAACTCCTTTTTTGCTCTTCGACATACCCATCCGGCAAAACCATGCTGCTGATAAACTTAAGCCTAATGGACAATAGTAACCTCGCATTCAGTAGGAAGAATGTGACAAATGTTGTGTTTGCACGGTTGGCTACATATTGTTCTAGCGTTATTGTCTTCAATCGAATCTCATGAGAAGTGAGAAAATCGATGCTTACGAATCCACCGATTGGTTATAACTTTCTTACCCCGTCCTGTTGCCTAAATAGACATGAAGATTGAAAACAATTAAGGTCTAAAAGAAGAGTGTCGAAAGAGCAACAACTGAACGGTTAATTCTAGTACACTATATGCGGGCTTCCAATATGCGTGAA
This sequence comes from Aegilops bicornis, assembly GCA_021605145.1. NCBI lineage: Eukaryota > Viridiplantae > Streptophyta > Magnoliopsida > Poales > Poaceae > Aegilops > Aegilops bicornis. Next base: position 674,074,505 of record CM038672.1, read on the forward strand.
ATTATCACCTTTATATACAACTTCTCCAGACATGGAAAGCATTGCAGCAAGCCAATAATCTTGTTCAGATCAAAACTATTCATTTGGATATATAAGATCTTGACAGAATCCAGCACCATTGATAGGCCATCCATGGAGAAACTCTTCATTGAGCATAGAACATAATATTAGTACAAAATGTGTACTCCAAGATGATATACAAATTATGCAGAAATTTAAAATGCAGCTTATGGTTACAAGTGTAGATGATAATATAAAGTACCTGAAGAACTGTGGAGCCAAACACCATATTGAAATGAGCATAGAGATCATGTATTACACCCAAGGTCTCCAGTTTAGGCGCATAGAGGAAGGTTATTTGCAACGGTGAATAACTAGAATCAAGGATCAACCTTTGAAGTGTAGGGGCATCTTGGATGATGAGCTGCCTTCCGTCAAAAGAAATTCCAATTCTTAAATGGTTAGGCGACTTTATTTGGAGAGAACCGATTCTAACTGTGAATACAAGCACCAAGCACTCCAGCGCAGGGCAACTGGAGTGGATGATGTTGTGCAATGAGGCCTCCGATATACGAACCCGCACAAGTGAAAGTTTCTTGAGAAATGGGAGTCGAAGGTTTAGTACCAGATTGTCTGGTAGGTAGCACAGCGCAAAGGTGGCGGTGTGGAGAGAGGAGGAAAACCGCGAGATGGACATCGGTGCTGAGGGCACAAGTTCATGGCGTTCGGTATGTGGTATGTGATTTCCAGGGGAATAGTAGAACTGAAGCAGCTGTAGTTACGTGAATTCAGGGATTTCAGCATGGCGTCCACCGTGCGAGGGCATGGTATGCTTGCTCGTGTAGCATGACGGGATGCAGAGGCTTTGAACGGAGCCTGGTGGGAGGAGATGATGGCTCTGGGATTTCAAAATCATTGAAGAGAGATGGTAGCGACATTCGAGATTATAAGCACGGCGCGCCATAGAGGGCGCCACCGAATTGAGAGGACTTGGGTGCGGCATCAATCCTTGGTGGGAGAAGCGAGATGATCTCCCCAAGGATGGCGTCCGGAGATCGCTGATGCGGTCCACCCGAGATTCTACGGGTTCTGGGATCCGGTGGGGCGGGTCGCCGCTTCTCCCAGCCGGGTGCGGTATCTACAACAAAGGCGTCGCCATCAAGGGAGCCTCATCTTCTTGGCGCTGGGGTCAACCGACTCCATTTTCCTCGAGGGCGCCGCGTCGCGCTCACGATTTGAGCAGAGTACCGAATGACGAGCCTAGTTGTAGTGAGAGCGAAGAAGAAGGGGAGCTGGGGGTTTTCTGTAGGAGTGAGGAAGACGGGGAGCTGGGGTTTTCAGTAGTAGTGAGGTGAGGAATTTGGGGGTACGAGTGGAGCGAGCTGACGTGAGGTGGGTGGGAGCGAGGAGGAAGAAGAGCACCCGAGATTTTTTTGGGGGGAGGGGGGGGCGGTGTGTTGGGTGTGGGTAGCGCCTAGAGAAACAATTACTACTAGTACAGTGGAGACACTCTACAGCTACCTAGAAAAACAATTACTACTAGTACAGTGGAGACACTCTACCGCTTCTGGATCCTCCTAGGTCATTGAAATGTCTCCCTCTACTGAATGCCGTTATACTTTTGTTCACCGACATGCGGGCCATGCAGCGCGCGGGCCCAAATGCCATCCACCAAATTAGAAGACAACATGCAGGCGGAGAGTCACCCGTCAGAAGCGCGGCAAAGAACGAGCCGTCATATCACAAAACCCCACCTCCCCGCAGTCTAAGTTTGACGGACGAAGCAACCATCATTTCACTCTTCGCTGAATCCCCTTCTCCCTCACCGTCTTCAAGAAAGGAAACACTCGCATCTGCCACTGTTCTTCTTTCCCAACGAAGGGAAGGTAAGCGGATCCCTGATGTTGGTATATTTTCGTTCAGAGAAAAAAAGAGAACTTTTGCAAAGCAGTAACCGATCCTCACTCTCTTTTTTGTTTCATTGTCATTGCGATTGTGTTTTCCTTTCAGTGGTCTCCTAGTATTCATCAGTTTCATGATGGACCAAGGAGAACCAGGCAAAGATCTGCCGATATTCGAGCAGACGCGGGAGGCTGATCCCCACGAGACAGAGAGCTCCAAGAAGATGGTGGCAACCACCGAGGCGACCCCAGATACGCTCATGGCCACTACTGAGATGGTCAACGCGCCATTTGAGGTTACAGCCCCCGTGGCACTGCAGGAGCAGTTTTCCCCCTTCGAGGGTGTGTCCCCGCCGAGCTGCCCAAGGTGATTTCCTTCTTTGTCGATCTCGATTGTGGTTTTTCATCTAAGTATGTGGTGATTTTTTAGAAAAGAAAGTATGTGGTGATTAATAATGCAAAATTTTATTAGCTTCGATGCCATGCTATACATAGTGGTTTAAATAACTTGTGTTTCTTATCTTTGAAAAGTAATTCAGAATTTGTTTCGCTTTCAATTAGAGCCTGATGCGCATAAGGATTGTGTGGTTGTGCATGTCACTCGCTATGAGGCGGACGACCTGAATATACGCACTGGGAAAACAGAGTTCTTAGGTTGTTGGATCCTGGAAGCCATTTGCGGTTATACCAATGAAGAGGTGTATTCCAGCCTCACTGTTGTCAGGCGTGTTGTCCAGGGTGTACTGAAGCACAAGAAGTTCAAAGCTACTCCTTCGTTTGTGAGGCATACTGTTCTTGTCAATCTTACGCAGGAAGATGACGTGGCATGCCTCCACAAACAAGTTTATCAGTGGCAAGGCCACAAGGTTGTCTTCATGAAGGTTCACAGGATTGAGCTGCTGCGGGACATCCTCGATGATGTTCATGGCAAGGTCCGTCTTGTGTCCAGCCCAAATTAGATCGAGGCATTGATAACCCACAAGTATAGGGGATCGCAACAGTTTTCGAGGGTAGAGTATTCAACCCAAATTTATTGATTCGACACAAGGGGAGCCAAAGAATATTCTCAAGTATTAGCAGCTGAGTTGTCAATTCAACCACACCTGGAAACTTAGTATCTGCAGCAAAGTGTTTAGTAGCAAAGTAATATGATAGTGGTGGTAACGGTAACAAACGTAAAGACAGCAATAATAATGTTTTTTGTATTTTTGTAGTGATTGTAACCGTAGCAACGGAAAAGTAAATAAGCGTAAACCAGTATATGGAAAGCTCATAGGCACCGGATCAGTGATGGATAATTATGTCGGATGTGGTTCGTCATGTAACAGTCATAACATAGGGTGACACAGAACTAGCTCCAGTTCATCAATGTAATGTAGGCATGTATTCCGTAAATAGTCATACGTGCTTATGGAAAAGAACTTGCATGACATGTTTTGTCCTACCCTCCGTGGCAAGGGGTCCTATTGGAAACTAAGGGATATTAAGGCCTCCTTTTAATAGAGAACCGAACAAAGCATTAGCACATAGTGAATACATGAACTCCTCAAACTATGGTCATCACCGGAGTAGTCCCGATTATTGTCACTTCGGGGTTGCCGGATCATAACACATGGTAGGTGACTATAGACTTGCAAGATAGGATCAAGAACACACATATATTCATGAAAACATAATAGGTTCAGATCTGAAATCATGGCACTCGGGCCCTAGTGACAAGCATTAAGCATAGCAAAGTCATAACAACATCAATCTCGAGAACATAGTGGATACTAGGGATCAAACCCTAACAAAACTAACTCGATTACATGATAAATCTCATCCAACCCATCACCGTCCAGCAAGCCTATGATGGAATTACTCACGCACGGCGGTGAGCATCATGAAATTGGTGATGGAGGATGGTTGATGATGACGACAGCGATGAATCCCCCTCTCCGGAGCCCCGAACGGGCTCCAGATCAGCCCTCCCGAGAGAGATTAGGGCTTGGCGGCGGCTCCGTATCGTAAAACGTGATGAAACTTTCTCTCTAATTTTTTTCTCCCCGAAAGCCAATATATGGAGTTGGAGTTGGCGTCGGAGGGCTCGAGGGCCCACGAGGTAGGGGGCGCGCCCTAGGGGCGCCCCACCCTCGTGGACAGGTGTGGTCCCCTGGTCTTCATCTTTGGCAGGTGTTTTTATTTTTATAAGACATCCCGTGGAGTTTCAGGTCATTCCAAGAACTTTTGTTTTACGCACATAAAACAACATCATGGCAATTCTGCTGAAAACAGCATCGATCCGGGTTAGTTCCATTCAAATCATACAAGTTAGAGTCCAAAACAAGGGCAAAAGTGTTTGGAAAAGTAGATCTGACGGAGACGTATCAACTCCCCCAAGCTTAAACCCTTGCTTATCCTCAAGCAATTCAGTTGACAAACTGAAAGAGAAAAAGAAAAACTTTTACAAACTCTGTTTGCTCTTGTTGTTGTACTTATGTCAAGCCAGCATTCAGGTTTCAGCAAAGATCATAACTAACCACATTTGCAATAATTCTCAGGTCTCATGTTTACTCATATCAATAGCATAATCAGCTAGCAAGTCATAATAATAAATCTTGGATGACAACACTTTCTCAAAACAATCATAATATGATATAACAAGATGGTATCTCGCTAAACCTTTCTGAGACCGCAAAACATAAATGCAGAGCACCTTCAAAGATCAAGGACTGACTAGACATTGTAATTCATGGTAAAAGAGATCCAATCATAGTCATACCCGATATAAATTAACGTAATGAATGCAAATGACAGTTGTGCTCTCCAACTAGTGCTTTTTAATAAGAGGGTGATGACTCAACATAAAAGTAAATAGATAGGCCCTTCGCAGAGGGAAGCAGGGATTTGTAGAGGTGCCAGAGCTCGATTTTGAAATAGAGATAATTATATTTTGAGCGGCATACTTTCATTGTCAACATAACAACTAAGAGATGACGATATCTTCCATGCTAAACAAATTATAGGCAGTTCCCAAACAGAATGATAAAGTTTATACTCCCCCTCCTCCACAAGCATCAATCCATGGCTTGCTCGCAACAACGAGTGCCTCCAACATTCAACGGGTCCCAGGGGGAGTTTTGTTTGCAATTATTTTGATTTATTTTGCATAAAGCATGGGACTGGGCATCCCGGTGACCAACCATTTTCTCGTGAGTGGGGAGCGGAGTCCACTCCTCTTGAGAATAACCCGCCTAACACGGAAGATAAGGGCATCACTAGTTGATATATGAGCTATTAGAGCATGCAAAACAGAATGTTCATTTGAAGGTTTAGAGTTTGCCACATACAAATTTACTTGGAACGACAGGTAGATACCGCATATAGGAAGGTATAGTGGACTCATATGGAATAACTTTGGGGTTTAAGGGATTGGATGCACAAGCAGTATTCCTGCTTAGTACAAGTGAAGGCTAGCAAAAGACTGGAAAGCGACCAACTAGGGAGCGACAACGATCATGAACATGCATTAAAATTAATAAACATCGAATACAAGCATGAGTAGGATATAATCCACCATGAACATAAATATCGTGAAGGCTATGTTGATTTGTTTCAACTACATGCGTGAACATGTGACAAGTCAAGTCACTTAAATCATCCAAAGGAGGATACCACCCTATCATACCACATCATAATCATCTCAATAGCATGTTGGCACGCAAGGTAAACCATTATAACTCATAGCTAATCAAGCATGACAGAAGCAACTATGATCTCTAATTGTCATTGCAAACATGTTTATTCATAATAAGCCGAATCAAGAACGATGGACTCATCATATTTACAAAAACAAAAGAGGTCGAGTTCATACCAGCTTTTCCCATCTCGGTCAGTCCATCATATATGTCATCATAATTGCCTTTCACTTGCACGACCGAACGGTGTGAATAATAATAAGAGTGCACGTGCATTGGACTAAGCTGGAATCTGCGAGCATTCAATAAACAGGAGAAGACAAGGCAATATGGGCTCTTGGTTAAATCAACAATGATGCATATAAGAGCCACTACAACAATTTAACCATGGTCTTCTCCTACTGACCCCAAAGAAAAGGAAGGAAATAAAAACTATTTACACGGGAGAGCTCCCGACAAGCAAAAGAAGAACAGGAAATATTTTTGGGTTTTCTTTTTAATTATTACTACTACAATAGGAAAAATAAACTACTACTAATTTTTTGGTTTTTTCTAAGGTTTATTAAACACACAAGAAGAAAGAAGGAAAAAGGAAAATAAACTAGCATGGATATTACAGTGAAAGAGTATGAGCACCGACATCTAGCAATGAGTGTGTGTGAACATAAATGTAATGTCGGTGGGAATATCGATTTCCCCAAGCTTAGGCTTTTGGCCTAAGTTGGTCTATTGCCGAGGATAGCCTGGCTGATATCCGTAGTTGTAGCCGGGTCGATCTTGCGATGAAGAATAGTTGGGATCATAATGTGATGAAGAGGACTCTGACTGCCACTGGCTGGCAACCTCCTCTGGATCCCAAGAATAAACAGATAGTCGTGGGGGCTCATCTTGTGGCTCCGATTCCGGGGCTAGTGCATGATTCCGGTAGGCTTGAACAACCGCCCACAGAACAATGTAAGGAGCTGTAGACAAGTTAAACAAAGAGGAAGCAGGCAAAGTAATAGTCTCAGGGTGATGTTTATCAAAGTACAATTTATATTTGAGCTCCCCTTCGCGACTCTTAACAAGAAAATCATGCGCTAGCATACTCTTATAATCTAAATAAGGACGGGGCAATGATGTTTCTTCTTTCTCCTAATGCCTAATAGGTATTTCAAAATATTCAGCTAGGCGTGAAGCATAAATGCCTCCAAAGATGGGGCCTTTAATGCAGTTCGAGACTTAACCGTCTAGCAACAATTCCACCCATACTAACAGAGTTATTGCGGTATAAACCATGGAACAAAATGATAATATCAGGAATGCTAAGGTTTCCACAGTTCACGCGACCAATCAAGCAACGACTAGCAAATAAAGCAAAGTAGCGCAGAATAGGGAAATGTATGCTAGTAATTCTTGCATCAGAAACCTTCCTGGTTTCTCCCACAGTGATAGTGTTAATAAAAGCTTCTACTTCATTACGGTGTGGTTCATCTAAGGTGCCCTCAAAGGGTATTTTGCAAACCTCGCAAAATTCAGCTAATGTCATCTCCTTAACAACGTCATATAAATGGAACTCTACTGCTGGTGGTGATTTCTTAGGGAAAAAGTAGAAGTTCTACACAAAAGTATTTGTGAGTAAGAGATACTGATGACGTTGGTCGCGGAGGAAGTCGGCGAGGCCGACGTTCTCAATTAATAGATAGAAATCCTCATAAATCCCTAATATTTTTGGTATTTTTGGTATAAAGATGCAAAGTGAAAAGTAAAAGCAAAGTAAAAACAAAGCAAGTAAATAAAGTGATAGAGATTGATATGATGAGAATAGACCCGGGGGCCATAGATTTCACTAGTGGCTTCTCTCAAGAGCATAAGTATTCTACGGTGGGTGAACAAATTACTGTTGAGCAATTGATGTAATTGAGTATAGTTATGAGGTTACCTAGGTATGATCATGTATATAGGCATCACGTCCGAGACAAGTAGATCGAAGCGATTACGCATCTACTACTATTACTCCACTCATCGACCGATATCCAACATGCATCTAGAGTATTAATTTAAAAACAGAGTAACGCCTTAAGCAAGATGACATGATGTAGAGGAATAAATTCATGCAATATGATAAATACCCCATCTTGTTATCCTCGATGGCAACAATACAATACGTGCCTTGCAACCCTTTCTGTCACTGGGTAAGGACACCGCAAGATTGAAACCAAAGCTAAGCACTTCTCCCATTGCAAGAACTACCAATCTAGTTGGCCAAACCAAACGGATAATTCGAAGAAACTTGCAAAGATAACTCAATCATACATAAAAGAATTCAGAGAAGATTCAAATATTATTCATAGATAAGCTGGATCATAAACCCACAATTCATCGGTCTCAACAAACACACCGCAAAAAGAAGATTACATCAAATAGATCTCCACGAGAGAGGGGAGAACATTGTATTGAGATCCAAAAAGAGAGAAGAAGTCATCTAGCTACTAGCTATGTTCCCGAAGGTCTGAAGTAAACTACTCACACTTCATCGGAGAGGCTATGGTGTTGATGTAGAAGCCGTCCATGGTGGATGCCCCCTCCGGCGGAGCTCCAGAACAGGCCCCAAGATGGGATCTCGTGGATACAGGAAGTTGCGGCGGTGGAATTAGGTTCTTGGCTCCTGTTCTGATCGTGTGGGGACACGAGGGTATATATAGGAGGAAGGAGTACGTCGGTGGAGCGTCGGGGGTCCACGAGGTAGGGCGGCGCCCAGCGCCCTCCACCTCGTGACCGCCTGCACTTCTTGGAATAGGGTCCAAGTCTCTGGATCACGCTCGGTTGGAAAATCACGTTCCCGAAGGTTTCATTCCGTTTGGACTTCGTTTTTTATTACGTTTCTTCGAAACACTGAAATAGGCAAAAATCAACATTTGTTGGCTTGTCCTCCTGTTTATAGGTTAGTCCCAAAAGTAATATAAAAGTGGAAAATAAAGCCCAATATAGTCCAAAACAGTAGATAAAGTAGCATGGAGCAATCAAAAATTATAGATACGTTGGAGACGTATCAGGCATCCCCAAGCTTAATTCCTGCTCGTCCTCGAGTAGGTAAATGATAAAAAGAGAATTTTTGATGCGGAGTGATACTTTGGCATAATTTCAATATAAATCTTCTTACTTGTGATATGAATATTCAGATCCGAAGGATTTAAGACAAAAGTTCATATTGACACAAAAATAATAGTACTTCAAGCATACTAATCAAAGCAATCATGTCTTCTCAAAATAACATGGCAAAAGAAAGGTCATCCCTACAAAATCATATAGTTAGGCTATGCTTCATTTTCGTCACACAAAGATGTTCCCAACTTCTATACCCCCGATGACAAGCCAAGCAATTGGTTCATACTTAAATAATCTCAAACTTTTTCAACCTTCACGCAATACATGAGCGCGAGCCATGGATATAGCACTATGGGTGGAATAGAATATGATGATGGGGATTGTGTGGAGAAGACAAAAAGAAAGAAAGTCTCATATTGACGAGGATAATCAACGGGCTATGGAGATGCCCATCAATTGATGTCAACATGAGGAGTAGGGATTGCCATGCAACGGATGCACTAGAGCTATAAGTATATGAAAGCTCTACAAAAGAAAACTAGTGGGTGTGCATCCAACTTGCTTGCTCACGAAGACCTAGGGCACTTTGAGGAAGCCCATCATTGGAATATACAAGCCAAGTTCTATAATGAAAAATTCCCACTAGCATATGAAAATGACAAAATGAGAGACTCTATCATGAAGATCTTAGTGCTACTTTGAAGCACAATATATGAGACTCACTACATTAAGAACAAGGTGCTACTTTGAAGCACAAGTGTGGTAAAAGGATAGTAGCATTGTCCCTTCTCTCTTTTTCTCTCTTTTTTGGGCCTTTCTCTTTTTTTGGACTTGCTCTTTTTTTTCGTCCGAGTCTCATCCCGACTTATGGGGGAATCATAGTCTCCATCATCCTTTCCTCACTTGGGACAATGCTCTAATAATGATGATCATCACACTTTTATTTCTCTTACAACTCAACAATTACAACTCAAAACTTAGAACAAAATATGACTGTATATGAATGCCTCCGTGATGTCGGGGATGGTGCAATGAATCAAGAGTGACATGTATGGAAAATAATGCATGGTGGCTTTGCCACAAATACGATGTCAACTACATGATCATGCAATGGCAATATGAAAAAAGTAATGTATGTCATAATGATGATGATGGAAGTTGCATGGCAATATATCTCGAAATGGCTAAGGAAATGCCATGATAGGTAGGTATGGTGGCTGTTTTGAGGAAGATATAAGGAGGTTTATGTGTGAAAGAGCGTATCATATCACGGGGTTTGGATGCACCAGCGAAGTTTGCACCAACTCTCAAGGTGAGAAAGGGCAATGCACGGTACCGAAGAGGCTAGCAAAGGCGGAAAGGTAAGAGTGCGTATAATCCATGGACTCAACATTAGTCAAAAGAACTCATATACTTATTGCAAAAATTTAGAAGCCATCAAAAATTCAAGTACTACGCGCATGCTCCTAGGGGGATAGATTGGTAGGAAAAGACCATCGCTCGTCCCCGACCGCCACTCATAAGGATGCACAAGCGGTACACTTCATGTTTCAAATTTGTTACACAACTTTAACCATACGTGCATGCTACGGGACTTGCAAACTTCAACACAAGTATTTCTCAAATTCACAATTATCAACTAGCACAACTTTGATATTATTACCTCCATATCTCAAAACAATTATCAAGCATCAAACTTATCTTAGTATTTAATTCACTCAAAAAGGAAGTTTCACATATCTTGAACACTAAGTATATTAACATTAAGCAAATTACCATGCTATTAACGACTCTCAAAATAATCTAAGTGAAGCATGAGAGATCAAGTTTCTTTAAAACAAATCCACCACCGTGCTCTAAAAGATCTAAGTGAAGTACTAGAGCAAAAATTATCACGCTCAAAAGATATAAGTGAAGCACTACGAGCAAACTATCAAGCTCAAAAGATATAAGTGAAGCACACAGAGTATTCTAACAAATTCCAAATCATGTATGGCTCTCTCAAAAGGTGTGTACAGCAAGGATGATTGTGGTAAACTAACAAGAAAAGACGCAAATAATACAAGACGCTCCAAGGAAAACACATATCATGTGGTGAATAAAAATATAGCTCCAAGTAAATTACCGATGGAAGTAGACGAAGAGGGGATGCCTTCCGGGCATCCCCAAGCTTTGACTTTTGGTGTCCTTGGATTATCTTGGGGTTCCATGGGCTTCCCCAAGCTTAGGCTCTTGCCACTCCTTGTTCCATAATCCATCAAAATAATTCACCCAAAACTTGAAAACTTCACAACACAAAACTCAATAGAAATCTCATGAGCTCCGTTAGAAAGAAAAAAAAGAATACTTTAAGGTACTGTAATGAACTCATTCTTTATTTATATGGGTGTTAAACCTACTGTATTCCAACTTCTCTATGGATTATAAACTATTTTACTAGCCATAGATTCATCAAAATAAGCAAATAACACACGCAAAACAGAGTCTGTCAAAAACAGAACAATCTGTAGTAATCTGTAACTAACGCAAACTTCTGGAACTCAAAAAATTCTACCAACTTAGACGACCTGGAAAATTTGTTTATTGATCATCAGCAATTTGAATCAGTATTTTATCACGTTCTGGTGATTTTTAAAAATTCGGGCACTGAGCGCAAAGATTCGGAAATTACAGCAAGATCAAATAACTATCACACAAGAAGATCTAATTGGTTTAACTTGGTACAAACACTAATTAAAAGATAAAACCACATCTAAACAGAGGCTAGATGAATTATTTATTACTAAACAGAAGCAAAAACAAAAAACTAAAAATAAAATTGGGTTGCCTCCCAACAAGCGTTACCGTTTAACGCCCCTAGCTAGGCATAAAAGCAAGGATAGAGCTAGGTATTGCCGTCTTTGGTAGGCAATCCATAAGTGGCTCTCATGATAGATTCATATGGTAATTTTATTTTATTTCTAGGAAAGTGTTCCATGCCTTTCTTTAATGGAAATTGGATCTAATATTCCCTTCCTTCATATCAATAATTGCACCAATCTTTCTAAGGAAAGGTATACCAAGAATAATAGGACATGAAGGATTGCAATCTATATCAAGAACGATAAAATCTACGGGCACATAATTCCTATTTGAAACAATAAGAACATCATTAATTCTTCCATAGGTTTTTTAATAGTGGAATCCGCAAGACGCAAGTTTAGAGAGCAATCATCAAAATCATGCAAATCTAGCAAATCGCATAAAGTTTTCGGAATAGTAGAGACACTAGCACCCAAATCACACAAAGCATGAAACTCATAATATTTAATTTTAATTTTAATGGTAGGTTCCCACTCATCATAGGGTTTTCTAGGGATAGAAACTTTCAAATCAAGTTTTTCTTCATAAGATTGCATCAAGGCATCAACAATGTGTTCGGTAAAGGCCTTATTTTGACTATAAGCATGAGGAGAATTTAGCATGGATTGCAACAAGGAAATAAAATCAATTAAAGAGCAATTTTCATAATTAAATTCCTTGAGATCAAATATAGTGGGTTTAGCAATATCTCGATTTTTATTTCTTTCAATCCCACTTTTATCAATTTCATCATCAAGATCTAAAAACTAAATTCTTAGAACGCCTTCTAGGTAAAGGAAGATCATATTCAGTTTCATCAAGATTCATATTGCAAAACTAAGATTTAATAGGGGACACATCAATAACTTTTAGATCTTCATCTTGATTTTCATAGGAATTGGAAGAACACGCTTTAATAAAGGCATCTTTGGAAGCATGCATCCTAGCGGTTCTTTCTTGCACTCATCAATGGAAATTCTCATGGCTTTGAGAGACTCATTGATATCATGCTTAGGAGGAATAGATCTAAGCTTTAAAGAATCAATTTCAAGAGAAATGCTATCAACGTTCCTAGCCAAATCATCAACTTTAAGATATTTCTCTTCAAGCAAAGCATTAAAATTCTTTTGTGAATTCATAAACTCTTTAACACTACTCTCAAATTCAGAGGGCATCTTATTAAAATTTCCATAAGAGTTGTTGTAGGAATTTCCATAATTATTAGAAGGATTACTATGATAAGGCCTAGGATTAAAATTCCCTCTATAAGCGTTGTTACCCAAACTATTCCTACCAACAAAATTCACATCTGTAGATTCATTATTATTCTCAATCAAGGTAGACAAAGGCATGTCATTAGGATCAGAAGAAACACTCTTAGCAAATAATTTCATAAGTTCATCCATCTTTCCACTCAAAACATTGATTTCTTCTATAGCATGCACTTTTTTATTAGTAGATCTTTCAGTATGCCATTGAGAATAATTAACCATAATATTATCTAGGAGTTTAGTAGCATCTCCTAAAGTGATTTCCATTAAAGTGCCTCCCGCGGCCGAATCAAAAAGATTTCTAGAAGCAAAATGCAATCCAGCATAATTTTTTTGTATAATCATCCATAAGTTCAAACCATGAGTGGGACAATTACGTATCATTAATTTCATTCTCTCCCAAGCTTGTGCAACATGTTCATGGTCAAGTTGCTTAAAATTCATAATATCGTTCCTAAGAGAGATAATCTTAGCGGGAGGGAAATACTTAGAGATAAAAGCATCTTTGCACTTGTTTCAAGAATCAATACTATTTTTAGGCAAAGATGAAAACCATGCTTTAGCACGATCTCTAAGCGAAAAAGGAAATAGCTTCAATTTAACGACATCATTATCGACATCTTTTTCTTTTGCATATCACATAAATCAACGAAGCTATTCAGGATGAGTAGCAGCATCTTCACTAGGGAGGCCGGCGAATTGATCTTTCATACCAAGATTCAACAAAGCAGTATTGATTTCACAAGATTCAGTATTGGAAAGAGGAGCAATCGGAGTGCTAAGGAAATCATTATTATTGGTATTGGTGAAGTCACACAATTTGGTAGCATCTTGAGCCATCACGCCAAACAAGCAAACTAACGGACGAGGAAAAAGGCAAAGGAAAAAGGAGGAGGAGATTGGGAAAGAGAGGGCAAATAAAACGGCAAAGGTGAAGTAGGGGAGAGGAAAACGAGAGGCAAATGGCAAATAATGTAATGCGAGAGATAGGGATTGTGATGGCTACTTGGTATGTTGACTTTTGCGTAGACTCCCCGGCAACGGCGCCAGAAATCCTTCTTGCTACGTCTTAAGCTTGCGTTGGTTTTCCCCGAAGAGGAGATGATGATGCAACACAGTTGCGTAAGTATTTCCCTCAGTTTTTTAAAACCAAGGTATCAATCCAGTAGGAGGCCACGCGCAAGTCCCTTGTACCTACACAAAACGATAGCTACTCGCAACCAACGCGATTAGGGGTTGTCAATCCCTTCACGGTCACTTATGAGAGTGAGATCTGATAGAGATAATATTTTTGGTATTTTTGGTATAAAGATGCAAAGTGAAAAGTAAAAGCAAAGTAAAAACAAAGCAAGTAAATAAAGTGATAGAGATTGATATGATGAGAATAGACCCAGGGGCCATAGGTTTCACTAGTGGCTTCTCTCAAGAGCATAAGTATTCTACGGTGGGTGAACAAATTACTATTGAGAAATTGGCAGAATTGAGCATAGTTATGAGGTTATCTAGGTATGATCATGTATATAGGCATCACGTCCGAGACAAGCAGATCGAAACGATTCTGCATCTACTACTATTACTCCACTCATGGACCGCTATCCAGCATGCATCTAGAGTATTAAGTTAAAAACAGAGTAACGCCTTAAGCAAGATGACATGATGTAGAGGAATAAATTCATGCAATATGATAAATACCCCATCTTGTTATCCTCGATGGCAACAATACAATACGTGCCTTGCAACCCTTTCACATCCTGGGTAAGGACACCACAAGATTGAACCCAAAGCTAAGCACTTCTCCCATTGCAAGAACTACCAATCTAGTTGGCCAAACCAAACGGATAATTCGAAGAGATTTGCAAAGATAACTCAATCATACATAAAATAATTCAGAGAAGATTCAAATATTATTCATAGATAAGCTGGATCATAAACCCACAATTCATCGGTCTCAACAAACACACCGCAAAAAGAAGATTACATTGAATAGATCTCCAAGAGAGAGGGGGAGAACATTGTATTGAGATCCAAAAAGAGAGAAGAAGCCCATCTAGCTACTAACTATGGTGTTGATCGGAGGGGCTATGGTGTTGATGTAGAAGCCCTCCGTGGTGGATGCCCCCTCCGGCGGAGCTCCGGAACAGGCCCCAAGATGGGATCTCGTGGATACAGGAAGTTGCGGCGGTGGAATTAGGTTTTTTTGTCTCCTGTTCTGATTGTTTAGGGATACGTAGGTATATATAGGAGGAAGGAGTACGTCGGTGGAGCGTCAGGGGGCCAACGAGGTAGGGGGGCGCGCCCAGGGGGGGGGCGCCCTCCACCCTCGTGACCGCCTCTGGCACTTATTGGAGTAGTGTCCAAGTCTCCTGGATCACGTTCGGTTGGAAAATCACGTTCCCAAAGGTTTCATTCCGTTTGGACTCCGTTTGATATTCCGTTTCTTCGAAACACTGAAATAGGCAAAAAACAGCAATTCTGGGCTGGGCCTTCGGTTAATAGGTTAGTCCCAAAAGTAATATAAAAGTGGAAAATAAAGCCCAATATAGTCCGAAACAATAGATAAAGTAGCATGGATCAATCAAAAATTATAGATACGTTGGATACGTATCAATCCCGGCTCTCCTCAAGAAGTCATCGGAAGGCCATTCACACGGCCGGACCTCCGCGGTGCGAGGCAAATGAAATTTGGGCTTCTCCTCTTCTTCCTTTTGATTTTCCCTCGAGCTTCGGCTCGACGAGCCCCTCAAAAGTCTCTTCATTATTTCTGAAATAATCTGAAATTTTTAGTAACTTCAAACAAAAGTGAACCAACTTCAATAAAACTGATAGCAACTACTCATACAAGTGCCTAGAGCATAGCATTAGAACTACTTGGAACCATATAAATTTGACATGCAAGCTCAAGAACATGGTCACCTATGCAGCACAAATTTGCAAAGAATAAAGCACTAGAACTAAAACTAATTGGACCAATGGAGGAGTGACATACCAATGGAGGGCCCACGAGGCAGGGGGGCGCGCCCAGGGGAGTAGGGCGCGCCCACCACCCTCGTGGCCAGGTGGCAGCTCCCCCCGCGGTAATTTTTGCACTAAAAATCCTCAAATATTCCCAAAAAAATCATATTAAATTGGCATGGCGTGCTGAGGACTTTTATTTTCGGGATATTTTTATGTTGCTTGGATAAATCAGGAAACAGATAGAAAAATACTATTTTACTTTATTTCTACTAAATAACAGAAAATATAAAGAGGGTACAGAAGGTTGTGCTTCTAGTTTCATCCATCTCATGCTCATCAAAAGGAATCCACTAACAAGGTTGATCTGGTCTTGTTAACAAACTCATTCCGACTAACATGGAACCGGAGAAATTTCGAATGACACTAAGTTACGTCAACGGGGATATGGACATCCCCAATAATAAGTATATCATATTTCTTCTTGACAGTAGGGAGAGGAAATTTAAAACCTCCAAATATAATCGACGGATTTTTTCCAATAGAGTTGATACTATGAACTTGAGGTTGTTTCCTCGGAAAGTGTACCGTATGCTCATTACCATTAACATGAAAAGTGACATTACCTTTGTTGCAATGTCTAACAGCCCCTGCAGTATTAAGGAAAGGTCTTCCAAGAATAATAGACATACTATCATCCTCGGGAATATCAAGAATAACAAAGTACGCTAAAATAGTAACATTTGCAACCACAACAGGCACATCCTCACAAATACCGACATGTATAGCAGTTGATTTATCTGCCATTTGCAAAGATATTTCAGTAGGTGTCAACTTATTCAAGTCAAGTATACGATATAAAGAGAGAGGCATAACACTAACACCGGCTCCAAGATCACATAAAGTAGTTTTAACCTAATTTCTCTCAATGGAGCATGGTATAGTAGGTACTCATGGATATCCAAGTTTCTTTGGTATTCCACCCTTAAAAGTATAATTAGCAAGCATGGTGGAAATTTCAGCTTCCGGTATCTTTCTTGTATTTGTAACAATATCTTTCATATATTTAGCATAAGGATTCATTTTGAGTATATTAGTCAATCGCATACGCAAAAAGATGGGTCTAATAATTTCATCAAAGCGCTCAAAATCCTCATCGTCCTTTTTCTTGGATGGTTTGGGAGGAAAAGGCATGGGTTTCTGAACCCATGGTTCTCTTTCTTTACCATGTTTCCTAGCAACAAAATCCCTTTTATCATAACGTTGATTCTTTGATTGTGGGTTATCAAGATCAACAGCAGGTTCAACTTCTACATCATTGTCATTACTAGGTTTAGCATCATCATGAACATCATCATTAACATTTTCACTAGGTTCATGTTCATCACCAGATTGTGTTTCAGCATCAGACATAGAGATATCATTTGGATTATCGAGTGGTTCAGCAATAGGTTCACTAGAAGTTTGCACAGTTCTATCATTTTTCTTTTTCTTCCTTTTAGAAGAACTAGGCATATCAATATTATTTCTCTGAGAATCTTGCTCGATTCTCTTAGGGTGGCCTTGAGGATACAAAGGTTCTGAGTCATTCTACCAGTTCTAGTAGCCACTCTAATAGCATAATCATTTTTCTTACTATTCATTTCATCAAGCACTTCTTTACGAGCTTTAAGTACTTGTTCTACTTGAGTGGTAACCATAGAAGCATGTTTGCTAACAAGTTTAAGTTCACCTCTAATATTAGCCATATAATCACTCAAGCGTTTAATCATGAATGTATTCTGTTTTAATTGTCTGCCAAAATAAGCATTAAAGTCATCTTGCTTAAACATAAAGTTATCAAACTCATCCAAGCACCGACTAGCAATTTTAGTAGGAGGGACTTCAATTTTATCATATCTATAGAGAGAATTTACCTTTACTACCTGTGTCGGGATATCGGGATCAGGAGGTTCTTCAGTGAATAAAGAATTGAGATCATATACTTCTTCAACAGGCGGTAAATTAAGACCATGTATTTCTTCAATAGGAGGTAAATTCTTAACATCTTCAGCTTTAATACCTTTTTCTTTCATAGATTTCTTTGCCTCTTGCATATCTTCGGGACTGAGAAATAGAACACCTCTCTTCTTCGGAGTTGGTTTATGAATAGGCTCGATTGGCTCAGGAGCTGGCTCGGGAGTTGGCTCAGGAGGTGCCCAATTATTTTCATTTCTCAACATATTACTCAATAGAATTTCAGCTTCATCCGGTGTTATTTCCCTGAAAAGAGAACCAGCACAACTATCCAGGTAATCTCTGGAAGCATCGGTTAGTCCATTATAAAAGATATCAAGTATTTCAGGTTTCTTAAGAGGATGATCAGGCAAAGCATTAAGTAACTTGAGAAGCCTCCCCCAAGCTTGTGGGAGACTCTCTTCTTCAATTTGCACAAAATTATATATATCCCTCAAAGCAGCTTGTTTCTTATGAGCAGGGAAATATTTAGCAGAGAAGTAATAAATCATATCCTGGGGACTACGCACACAACCAGGATCAAGAGAATTAAACCATATATTAGCATCACCCTTTACTGAGAATGGAAATATTTTGAGTATATAAAAGTAGCGCGATCTCTCATCATTAGTAAACAGGGCAGCTATATCATTTAACTTAGTAAGATGTGCCACAACAGTTCAGATTCATAGCCATAAAAAGGATCAGATTCAACCAAGGTAATTATATCAGGATCAACAGAGAATTCATAATCCTTATCAGGACCACATATAGTTGAAGTAGAAAAAGCAGGGTCAGGTCTCATCCTATCTCTAAGAGATTCTTTACTCCATTTAACTAGCAGCCTCTTAAGTTCGTATCTATCCTGGCAAGCAAAAATAGCTGTAGAAGATTCCGCATCAAAAAGATAACCCTCAGGAATAGAAGGCATATTTTCATCATCACTTTCATCATTGTATTCAGTTTTAATAATTTCTCTTTCTCTAGATCTAGAAATTTGTTCATCTAGAAATTCACTAAGGGGCACATTGGTATCAAGCATAGAAGTAGTTTCATCATAAGTATCATGCATAACAGAAGTGGCATCATCAATAACATGCGACATATCGGAACGAATAGCAGAAGCAGGTTTAGGTGTCGCTAGCTTACTCATAACAGAAGGTGAATCAAGTGCAGAGCTACATGGCAGTTCCTTACCTCCCCTCGTAGTTGAGGGATAAATCGTTGTCTTAGCGTCTTTCAAGTTCTTCATAGTGTCCAGCAGATATAAATCCCAAGTGACTCAAAGAATAGAGCTATGCTCCCTGGCAACGGCGCCAGAAAAAGGTCTTGATAACCCACAAGTATTGGGAATCGCAACAGTTTTCGAGGGTAGAGTATTCAACCCAAATTTATTGATTCGACACAAGGGGAGCCAAAGAATATTCTCAAGTATTAGCAGCTGAGTTGTCAATTCAACCACACCTGGAAACTTAGTATCTGGAGCAAAGTGTTTAGTAGCAAAGTAATATGATAGTGGTGGTAACGGTAACAAAAGTAAAGACAACAAAAGTACTGTTTTTTTTTAGTATTTTTGTTGTGATTGTAACAGTAGCAACGGAAAAGTAAATAAGCGTAAACCAGTATATGGAAAGCTCGTAGGCACCGGATCAGTGATGGATAATTATGTCGGATGTGGTTCGTCATGTAACAGTCATAACATAGGGTGACACAGAACTAGCTCCAGTTCATCAATGTAATGTAGGCATGTATTCCGTAAATAGTCATACGTGCTTATGGAAAAGAACTTGCATGACATCTTTTGTCCTACCCTCCCGTGGCAGCGGGGTCCTATTGGAAAGTAAGGGTTATTAAGGCCTCCTTTTAATAGAGAACCGGAACAAAGCATTAGCACATAGTGAATACATGAACTCGTCAAACTATGGTCATCACCGGGAGTAGTCCCGATTATTGTCACTTCGGGGTTGCCGGATCATAACACATAGTAGGTGACTATAGACTTGCAAGATAGGATCAAGAACACACATATATTCATGAAAACATAATAGGTTCAGATCTGAAATCATGGCACTCGGGCCCTAGTGACAAGCATTAAGCATAGCAAAGTCATAGCAACATCAATCTCAGAACATAGTGGATACTAGGGATCAAACCTAACAAAACTAACTCGATTACATGATAAATCTCATCCAACCCATCACCGTCCAGCAAGCCTATGATGGAATTACTCACGCACGGCGGTGAGCATCATGAAATTGGTGATGGAGGATGGTTGATGATGACGGCGACGACGAATCCCCCTCTCCGGAGCCCCGAAAGGACTCCAGATCAGCCCTCCCGAGAGAGATTAGGGCTTGGCGGCGGCTCCGTATCGTAAAACGCGATGAAACTTTCTCTGATTTTCTCTCCTGAAAGCCAATATATGGAGTTGGAGTTGGCGTCGGAGGGGCTCAGGGGCCCATGAGGTAGGGGGCGCGCCTAGGGCGCCCCCACTCGTGGACAGGTGTGGCCCCCTGGTCTTCATCTTTGGCGAGGATTTTTATTATTTTTATAAGACATCCCGTGGAGTTTCAGGTCATTCCGGAACTTTTGTTTTCTGCACATAAAACAACATCATGGCAATTCTGCTGAAAACAACGTCAGTCCGGGTTAGTACCATTCAAATCATACAAGTTAGAGTCCAAAACAAGGGCAAAAGTGTTTGGAAAAGTAGATACGACAGAGACATATCATGCATGAAAAAGAGTAGTTTGGATTGTGTCTAATTATCCGAACCTTGCCTGTTATCGACCCCTCTAGGGCTAGTACTCTATTTGAATCCGTCTATGGGAACTGCTGCTACTTCTGTGTGCCCATGAATCATGTAAGCAACTATGTATCTTGTTACAGTGGTTCATGCAGTTAATTGAGGCCACAATGTAATAAATTCCAAACGTTCAACGCTAGTCCAGCGCTCATGTGGAACACTCACATTAAACTCGTCTTCATAAAAATCTTGAAAAGCATAAGTTAAGTAGTTTTATACATCTCAATTATTCATAGAACATAACAAACATATACTAGTTCACAGCAAAGGACAAAGTTGTGAGAAGGTATACAAATCAGGAAAAAACAAGCAAGGCTTCTCTGAGCAAAGGGCCCCCCGGCAGGCTTAAATTTCCTGGAGTTCACTCTGGTTTTTTCTTGTTGCCACCATCCGGGTTTAGGTTCTCTCATTCCAGAATAACCAATTATAATTGTGGTCTCAGCTGGAATGCTGAACTGAACCATGCAGTGTACTGACCAGGTGAAATTCTTGTGCATTCCACTAAATTTAAGCACCGCTATTTGCAGAAATAAGTAGACCACAATGCCTCTTGTCCGCCAAGACATGTCCAAAAAACCGCCCGATGCGGCCGTGCAGGCCTAGTCCTCGGTCCATGGATGAACTGGTAGAAAGTGCATTCCGGACTAGGATGCAGTTGTTTTCGCTCGTCCCTGCACTGCAATCAGGAAGTAAAACGTACGAATCAGCTTCATTTAGATTGCGTTGGTCATTCTACCTTAGTTACTACCAATGTAGGGATACCTTGAAGACGGGAGGTTAGACGATGACAACGAGGGATAGCCATCTCATTTTGCGCAGTTGTACTAAAACTGAGGTGTGTGCTTTTGATTGTGCGGATACAAACGATACGGAGATAGACATCCCGAAACGATATGGAGACAGACATCCCTGTTTGCGCAAATACGAGATACGGTTATTTGAACAGTGACAGATATTACTACTTTCCCCCGTTTCCTCTTAGAACCAAGTCCTAGATTTCCCACTTTCTTCCCTGTTTGAACCAACGCTTTGAGTTGACTGTATGAACTAGCTTTACTTCTAATAATAGTAGAAGTCTAGGTGGCTTTGGAACAGCGGACGGAAGTAGAAAAGGATCCACACGAAGGGGCAAGAGTTGGGGCAGTAGAGCAAGGCAGGTTTCGAAGGAATATATACCTGAGGGTCGTCGGCATGTGGCAAAGACGGCGTCAGGAGGCCGCATCTTGGCCACAATACCGCATGGAGGAAGAAGGGGTCGAAGGCCCTCTCGAGCCGACGCTCTCTCGGAGAGAACGACACGGCCGCCGATCGGGACGCGCGGGCAGCCGTTGGTCTCCTCCCTCGCCGCCGACGACAGCGTGAACGATGCACCTACACCCCTGCCCCGGTCGAGGTTGTCCGGCCGGATTTGTGACCAGCCGTGAGCTGAGAGAGAGAGTGTGGCCACCTATGTCTTGCTTAGATCTGGAGAGCATGAGAGAGTGAACGAGAGGAAGCCTAGTAAAGCAAGCGCTAAGGCTCCTGCTTTTATATATAGTGGAGTGATTTTGTTGTACCGGCTTCAAAAAAATGCGCTCCTACGTGTACCCGCGAGTTGGTGTGAGAGAACTAGTGTGTGCGTGCACTGCTTCTCTTCGTGAGAGTACAATATATACTATGCCCAAAGAACGTTCGCCACAAGAGTAATAATATAAGTGTGTGACGTGTGAGCTAAAATAAAATGTGCGCGCCGTCTTTTTTTAGAAGTTCTGAGGGTAGGGTGTGAAGAGCACATATGTATGTGATGTCTACCTGCAGAAAGACGATGGGTGCCACGTGCGAGTCTGCGAGAGGACTCGGGAGAGTTGTGACTCATGAGGGTGCGTGCGCGTGAGAGAGAGGGGGCACGTATCAATGCAATGCATGTGTCCGTAAATCATTATCCGACAAACGTTCGCCACATGCCTTTTCCTGACGAACGCCGTAAGAACCATTAGATCGGCATCCGACAGTGTCAGTTTTGCCATGTCATTTAACAAAACAGCCACTCCTCCTACACACAAATCTTCCACGTGAGTGTTAGCAACTGCCGTATGCTCCCTCCGTTCCGAAATGCAGTGCATATAGCATTATTGAAAATTAGAACCTCGCAAACTTTTACCGAGTTTTCGTGTACCAAATTGCACATGTAGAATACCCTGTATGTATCATTTCATTCATCTTCGAGAGGTAACTATAAAGATGGGTGAGGAGTCTACAAAGAAATACCATCGTATCACCCGTAGCAATTTCAACCATCCTTTAGTGTCGAGGAATATCATAGGAACTCTATATGATATGATTTTTATATGATTTTTTTCCTCTAGAGCCAATTGGTTCATAGGAATAGATTCATATACTCTACATTTCAAAGGAAATAAACATGATATCATTTCTATAGCTTCAGAGCCACTTGGTTCATATGAATGGATTCCTATACTCCCTTAATTTCAAAGGAAAATAAACATTAGTGTATATTCAATAGAGAAGTTCCTATGATATGAACCAAATTAAATCTCTTTACTAATCCCTCCTCATAGGACTTGAGATACATGTCATCTCTAGATTCAATAGAAAAGTTCCTATGATGTGAACCAAATGACATCTCTTCTCCAATCCCTACTCATAGGAATTGAGATCCTCCATGTCATCTCTTTCCCTACAACTTCCATGTATACATCTTCTATTCCTAAATAGATAGTACAACCCACTAGTAGATTTTTTCCAAAACATGCAACTATGGCACAAGAACTATATAGTGTGCCAATAAATTTGAAAGATGGTCATTTGGATGAAGCTAACCCGACAAAGGCAGTAGATGGGAAAATCAGAGCAATAATGGCCGTTGGATATCATCAACATTCCACCAGATCTGCCACATGTACAATTTAGAAGACTCCATGGTTGAACTTAAGCATAATGCACAAACCTCAAAACACAAGCACTTCTCCTTTGTTCTAGAATCTTACGTATCATAATTGATTATTTTTTCTAAATGAATTGCCATTATTTGTTTTTTACTTTATGATTTACAATGCACAACCCCATGAATCTTAACATTTTTATAAAACTAATTGATTTTGAATGAGATGAACTATAAGAACTAAACGAACATCTACATCATGCATATATGACTCAAAGCTTTACATGCTATAGTGTGTATTTATTCATAATTTGGTTTCGAAATCTCATGCGTTAAATACATGTGTACCTTACTAGTTTTGAGTAGAGTAGCAAATTTCATGCGGCCCCGGGTATATCAAAATGCAGGGCCCATGCATCATTGCCTTTCGGTCGAACCTACATCCACAATTTTTTGTACGTGCTATATCTCCATTGGTCCCCGAACCCAAAATGCTGCCTCGTTCCCGTAAAACCAAGCGGCCCACACATATTTAAGGCGTTGACTCGAACCCATTTACTACGACGTGGCCCCGCACGCCGTAGTACTCCTACAAACCCTACCGCCACACTCATCATCGGTTTTCTTCAAGAGGACGAGGGAGAAGCCGATTTGTAGTGGAGGCGCTTTAAAAAAAGGATCTGTAGTGGAGACCCCTACCCTAGGGTGCCCTAGGTAGCTGCCGCACACATCATTGCTTTCTCTTTTCTTTATGCTCTTGCGTGCTAGAGTGAAATGATGGTTCCTTCGTCCGTCCAGCTTAATGCGGGAAAGGTGGGGCTTTGTGATTTGACCCCTCATCGCTCATTTTCTACTACTGCGGCGCTACGACCGGGGTGCCTCCAATTCCAACCGCTGCTCCGAACTGTGACTTGGTACATCGCACGTGGAACAAGACGGTGGATGAGCCACATATTTGCCAAAGGGGTCCTGTTAAGTGTGTCGCCATTTCGTGTGCGTACTGACCCTGCTTGAGTTGCTATGCCAACACGGCAGGAGAAGCCTACCACTTGGTTTTGCTCCTTGGTGAATCCCGACTATATTGATCTAAAAAGATACTGTTGGAAATATGCCCTAGAGGCAATAATAAAATGGTTATTATTATATTTCCTCGTTCATGATAATTGTCTATTATTCCTGCTATAATTGTGTTATCCGGAAATCGTAATACATGTGTGAATACATAGACCACAACATGTCCCTAGTGAGCCTCTAGTTGACTAGCTCGTTTATCAATAGATGGTCACAGTTTCCTGACCATGGACACTGGATGTCATTGATAACGGGATCACATCATTGGGAGAATGATGTGATGTACAAGACCCAGTCCTAAGCATAGCACAAGATCGTGTAGTTCTTTTGCTAGAGCTTTTCCAATGTCAAGTATCATTTCCTTAGACCATGAGATCATGTAACTCCCGGATGCTGTAGGAGTGCTTTGGGTGTACCAAACGTCACAACGTAACTGGGTGACTATAAAGGTATACTACAGTTATCTCCGAAAGTGTCTGTTGGGTTGACACGGATCGAGACTGGGATTTGTCACTCCGTATGACGGAGAGGTATCTCTGGGCCCACTCGGTAATGCATCATCATAATGAGCTCAAAGTGACTAAGTGGTTGGTCACGGGATCATGCATTACGGTATGAGTAAAGTGACTTGCCGGTAACGAGATTGAACGAGGTATTGGGATACCGACGATCGAATCTCGGGCAAGTAACGTACCGATTGACAATGGGAATTGTATACGGGATTACTTGAATCCTCGACATCATGGTTCATTCGATGAGATCATCATGGAGCATGTGGGAGCCAACATGGGTATCCAGATCGCGCTCTTGGTTATTGGCCAGAGAGTCATCTCGGTCATGTCTGCGTGTCTCCCGAACTCGTAGGGTCTACACACTTAAGGTTCGGTGACACTAGGGTTGTAGAGATATTAGTATGCGGTAACCCGAAAGTTGTTCGGAGTCCCGGATGAGATCCCGGACGTCACGAGGAGTTCCAGAATGGTCCGGAGGTGAAGAATTATATATAGGAAGTCCAGTTTCGGCCATCGGGAAAGTTTCGGGGGTCACCGGTATTGTACCGGGACCACCGGAAGGGTCCCGGGGGTCCACCGGGTGGGGCCACCTGTCCCGGAGGGCCCCATGGGCTGAAGTGGGAAGGGAACCAGCCTGGTGGGCTGGTGCGCCTTGGGCCTCCCTGCGCCTAGGGTTGGAAACCCTAGGGGTGGGGGCGCCTGCTTGACTTGGGGGCAAGTCCCCCGGCCGCCGCCCCCCTTGAGATGGGATATCTAGGGGCCGGGCGCCTCAGGCCCCTATATAAAGAGGGGAGAGGGAGGACTGCGCACCCCTGCTCCCGGGCGCCTCCTCTCCCTCCAAACACCTCTCCCTCTCGTGAGAGCTTGGCGGCCTGCCCGAGATCGCTGCCATTTCCACCACCACGCCCGTCAGGTTGCTGGATCTCCATCAACCTCTCCCTCCCGCTTGCTGGATCAAGAAGGAGGAGACGTCTTCCCCAACCGTACGTGTGTTGAACGCGGAGGTGCCGTCGATTCGGCACTAGGATCTTCGGTGATTTGGATCACGACGAGTACGACTCCCTCAACCCCGTTCTATTGAACGCTTCCGCGCGTGATCTACAAGGGTACGTAGATGCCCTCCTCTCTCTCTCGTTGCTAGATGACTCCATAGATTGATCTTGGTGAAGCATATAAATTTTTTATTTTCTGCAACATTCCCCAACAGATACATGCTGAACTACCCTCTTCGTCTCGATCGGTTTTTTATTTGTGAGCGTCTCGGTTTATAGGGCCTGCATGGAGTTCTACGTCATCCATTTGACTAACTAAATATGAGTTACTATGTCACAAAAAGTATATCATTGGATTCTTATTGGTTGATATGTGAAGAAACAAGAAACGAGGTAGAAGTTAATGCACCATGCCTTAGTATTTTGGGATTATTTGGTTTTCGTAAGATGACTTACTCCCCTAGACGGAGGGAGTAGTTGTATTTAAAAGTCGAGGGCGGGCTTTTCCTGCGTGGTAGGCGGGCAGTTCCGCCTAGTCGCTTTTGACAGAGACGCGAGAAGACGAGGGAGTAGGCTGCTGCAAACGAGGGGCTGTGTGATTTGACAATGAAGTTCTTGGACAGGTGTGGGGCCCGTGATTTGACTTGCCATTATCATTTTAATCATGCGGCGCCACGACCGTGAGTCTCCCGATTCTGACCACCTCCATACAGGTGCCTCTCCCAATGCTCCACCATGTAGTAGTAGAGGCTGGCTCTTGCATGAGAGCCCACTTCTCCACTTTTTCCTTGCCTCTCTTTCCTCCACATATGCAAAATGCCATGTAAAGCGCACTATTGTACTTGCTCTACAGGTGCTTAAGCTTGCCACATAGGCATAAAGTCCGATGTGGCAAGTTAATCAAGAAGAGAGAGACTAGTTTGGTGACCCAAGGAAGAAACGGTGCTAAGCACATGTACCTAGGTGAAAAGACAATTTTGAGTCTATAGCTAATTAAATGAAGCAAACTTAGCAACACCATTTCATTGGAAGAGGTCACTCCTTGGCAAATGCAAATACTAGTACTCCACATGTCCCATTATATAAGAACGATTTTGACACTACACTAGTGTCAAAAACGTTCTTATATTATGGGACGGAGGGAGTACGAAGAAAGAGATAGAGAGGAGTAAAAAAATACACTTATAGCCAACCTTATAGCCAACCTTATAGCCAACCTTGTTGTAGTATGAGTGACTAAGTGATGACTATGTATGACATGCCAACATCAGATAGCCTAACGCACCGTGTTAAATCTCCAAGGGCGCGACCGCGCGAGAGACGCGACGGTCGTGGTAGGCGCGACCATGATACGGGCTGCTGGCAGCCCTTGGATCTAGGATCAAACGGTCGCATGCTAAGTTGCTGAAAATTTGCAGAATAACCCTCCAGGATAGGATATTCACCCATAGGTCTAAAATTACGCCATGCAACCGTTCGACCTCAGATACAAGGGCTCTCGGAAGCCCGTATCATGGGAGAATGGAAAGCCACTACCCTGCCGTTCGCACGCTGGCAGTTCGCTCCTACTCGCCCCCGCACGTCCTTTAATACTACGGCGGTTCGCTCCTAGTCATCCGTCCATTCACATTACGGCAGTTCCACTAATCCTAACCCTCCTCCCAAATCCATGGCGTCCCAAATCTCCCCGATCGGCGGTGAGTACAAGGTTAGAACCATCACCGGCGATGAGTTCGACGTCATCTACACCCGCATTTCATGACGGTGAAAGGATGCCTTTCTCCCTTCAGACGCATGTTCGAAAACTCACATGATGAGTGGGTCGCTAGGCTAGATGTTGAGTACACCACAGTCGTGGGACGAGAGAAGGATCTAAAGGACGAAGAGAGGAAGAAGCCCGCCGTGATCCAGGTTTGCGTACATAACGTTTGCTTGGTCTACCACATATGCCATGCCGACGTTGAGTGCCAGGATTTTAAGAACTTCCTCAAGGACAAAACAGTGAAATTCGTTACTGTAGACTTTAAGAACAACGAAGAAGTCCTGGGTCGGATAGGCCTCGTTGTAGGAAACCCCTTCGACCTCCAGAAGAATCGGCTGGTGCCCTCTCGCCAGCCTTCAATGCTGACCCTGGCAGGAGCCAGGGCTCATCCTTCGTACCGTAAACTGGAGAAACCTCATTACACGTTTCATCGTCATGCATGGCAGCAGAATGTACTAGATATAGACCATATCCACTATGCTGCAATGGATGGCTACCTTTGTTTCAATATCTACAAGGGTTGGATGAAGAGCAACAGCCAAAAAGCGGTTCAAGCAAAGAAGTATCGGCCAAGAGGAAGAGGGACAAGGACGAAGTCGAGGACGTGGACAAGGACTCCGAGTAAGGTGGCAGTGTCATTGCTCATGGTGGTTCTAAACTTCTAATGCAGTGTCTACCGGATTAGTTGCATAGTTTAATTTCAGGTGTGCTTACTTTAATTTGAGGGGTGTGTTGTGCTGATCCCCCAACAGAACTATGTTATGTTTCTTCTCGTTACTTTAACTCTTCAGTATGTACATACTACTAGTATTTCTTTAATAATTTAGCACCCCAATTAAGCACGTACTAGCTTTTTTAATAGTACTATATGCATAATTTGGCTTAGCGCTCTCTATATGTACCACCTTTTTTTAATTTCAATTTTTGCTCCATGGCGCAATCCATCGATAGTACTAATGTACAAAAGTATACATTTTTTAAAAGGCTAGAGTACTATTCATCACATATATAGCAAGTTAAATTCTCAACCTAGAATGACGTGCATGCCATGTAGTAAACGGATACGGAGGAAGTATAGTAAAAATGAGGTGATTTTACCGAGCGTTCGGCGGGGGAGCATGGCCTGCCATGCGGTCCCACGTGTCATGATGTACCAAGGCGATGAGCATGTCCCTCTTGAGGCAGAAGCAATACTAGTACGTGGTTTGAGATGATGGTGAACCGAAGTGTGAAATAATGGTTGCTTCGTCCGTCTGGGAAGGTGCGGCATTGTGATTTGACGTCTCATTGATCATTACTACTACTGGGCGGTACAGTGGGGTGCGTCCCCCGCTGTTCTCTGACCGTTATTTGGTGCTTGACACGTCGACCGGTTACTATATGTCCCACATGTCGTGACGGTGAAGTACAGAATTCATGAAAGGGAGCGTCGACGGAGGAGTATACTACAGAATTCATGAAAGGGAGCGACTTAGTTTTGGAAAAATCTATTTTTACGGAGTACGTAACCACTAGGGTTTATAGGGCTCATCTAAAAACATTCGCTTTTCCGTTTGATAAGTCTCAATTCTACTATACTAGTAGTAGTACCATTACATGTTGGATTTCGAGGTGCGTTAGATCACCCGACGCATAGCAAAGGTCAAGAGGAAACTAACCAATGCATGTACAAGTTCATGGAAATTTAGTGGTCATTCATGCATTCGTTCTAATTAATGCCTCGGTAAACATAACTTCTTGAGAAAAACGAGCGTACTAATTACTTGTGCAAACTACGAAATTAATTCGACCACTCATCGTCTACCTTGGTTGGAGAGATTTTGAAATTGAGCCATAAACTGGAAAGGAGGGAGTAGTAACTTTTGTCTGGATTACTATTTGTGACCTTGTATAGATGCAAAATGTATTTTTTTATAGTGGCCTTGTATAAGTAAATAGAGGGAGTACTAACCAAAGTACGTAGTAGGGACGAGGAGTAAACGGAGGGAGTAGTAATATTTTCTCCTCGTGCTGCGAGCCACCGCGCGCGTGGGCGAGGGAGCAGGCGTAAAGGCGTACAATAGTAGTAAGCTTCACCTCATCCTGCGAGCCACCGCGCCCGTGGGCGGGGGAGACGGTGCACTAAGCAAGTTTCTCCTCGCTCATGAGTTGACGGGACACATCAAAAGTACTCCAGTGTATAGAGCCTTGCCTCTAAGGTAGGCCCCACATGGTTTGCCTCTTTTCACATAACGCGTCAAGTCGCAATTTGTTTGTTCACCCGTGGTAGACGATCCTCCCTCCACCAAGTGGACAACCAGTACACGTGCCAAATTACCACGTGGGCTGCCTTTTTCGTACAGAAATGAGCTCCAACGTTGTCGGTGTACTAGAGTAGGGGTACCCTAGTATCCCGTGCATCGTGCCGCAGACGATTCTTGACACCAGCGGCAAGGTTTGCCTCGTCACCTCCAAGATCCTCCGTGGCTCCTTTGGAGCCATTCAAGAACAAAGTATTTGATTGAGAAGACAAGGCCCCGACAAGAGGAGCTTGTCGGGAAGGCCACTCCAGGCACGCAGAAGACAAGGCCCCGGCAAGAGGAGCTTGCCGGGAAGGCTCGGAGCGCGGCAAGTCTCCGGGCGCGACAAAGATTCGGCCGCGGCAAGGCGCTTGCCGCGGCATGCAACTTCTCTCCGTCTTCGCTCCAGCTCACCCAATGATGTGTCGCCATGGGACCGTTCCATGCGCGCGTGTCGAGCGGCTGTGCAGCCAGCGGAGAGCAGCGATAAGCGGCGCTGACAGGCTCGCCATCGTGGCGAAGCGGAGGCGCACTGACGGCCTCTGTTAATCGTTTGGGCGACAACGACGGGCATTTATTGCTTTTGTCCCTTGCCGTCGAGTTAGGTATTTTGCCTTTGCATACACTGTTCAAGTAGGTGTACCAACTCCTGTTTTTACATTTGTACCCTCATCTATGTTGCCACCTGTCGGAGACCCCTTGAGCATATAAAAGGAGGCCCATGCGCAACGTAGAAAGGGTTCGGCTCATTCGGTTCATTCGACCCACCAGAGACCAGAGACACTCACGCTAGGTTTTGTAGCCCTCGTTGCTCCCTAGCAAGAACACAATAGATCAAACAAGCAGCAGTAGCAGTTTTATCTCTCCGGAGAGCTCCGGCTGGGTAAACTGCTCGTGTGCCTCGCCTCGATCCACTCTTAAATGCGATCTCCGCCCCCCTCCGAACCACAAGGGGCCTGCTCCGCTGGCCCCATAGGTGTCCGTGGGTACGATCAGCCTCCCCGACATCTTTGGCGCGCCAGGTAGGGTCGTCGAGGCCGTGTGAATCTGGTCCGGCGTTCACACGAGCAGCGTCATCAACATCTTCCTCAACATGCCACCAAAGAAGAAGGCTTCGGCGGCAGCAGAGCCGTCCGCGTCGTACCCACCCTCACCGCAGCAAACGGGTGGTGGGGCAGACGCTGGCGGAGGGACGGGCGCCGACGAAGGTGTTCGCGACGTCGCCAAGTCCAAGGACAAGGTACCGCAAACCTCGACGTCCGCGCATCCCCTGCGCCCATCTCAGGAGACGCGGGACCAACAACGTCATGGCGTTCTCAACGCCATATGTTCGTTGGATCGAGACCCTCAAGACCAGCATGCGCGCCAACATGCTGGCACGAGTGAGATACGGTCGCCCGGACGGGGTGCTGCTCCTTCTAACTTAGTTAGAAGTCCGAGCGTGCCCCGCTCCTCGCACCGTTCTCCAATGCTACCCACTACTCCAGCAGAAGCTCTGGCGAGAGCTCAGCTGCTCCTCGACTACCCTCCAACGGCCGACAAGGTCGACGAGTGGAGGGCCACTATCCAGAGGCTCATCGGCTTTGCCAACGGCGACGCCCCGCGGCAACCAAACCCATCGTTGCCGCGGCGAGATGACAAGGCACGAGCCGGTGGCGACGAGACTGTCGGAGGTGCAACCACCGTGCACTCTCCGCCAAGAAGGCCAAGATCGCCGACTCACCGGATCCACCTCGACAGTAACTCCACTGCGTCGTTGGATCCACGAGCTCGCCGCGATCAGCGCCAAGTTCTTCATGAGCGACAACAAGAGGACGCTCGAACTCGCATCGAGCGCCGAAGAGAAGCGCGAAGTCAGTCCGACAAGCGCGCTGGGCCTTCTGTTGACATGCGCGCTACCGGAGGGGCCAGCGACTTGTCAGACGCTGTAGGTTGCCCTGCGTTCACTCGTGAGCTGCGGCAAGTCGATGGCCCAGCCAGAAAAACTTCAAACCAGACGTGCCGGGAGAAGTATGATGGCAGGGCGCATCCGTCGGAGTTCCTTAGCATCTACACCATCGCGGTGCAGGCTGCGGAGGACGGGACGACAAGATCCTCGCCAACTACTTCCCGCCGTGCTCAAGCCCAACGCCGATCTTGGCTCATGCACTTGCCGGACAGCTCCATATCCTCTTGGGCAGATCTATGCCATCAGTTTGTTGGCGCCTTCACGGTGGCCACAAACCTCATGGCCAAGAGAGTGACCTTCACTTGCTCGCCCGAAGGAAGGAGAGTCCCTGCGCAAGTTCATTCAGAGATTCAGCCGTGTGCACTACAACATCCCAGACGTCCACCCCGCCGCGGTGATCAGCGCATTTCATCAGAATGTGCGGAACCGCAGGATGAGGGAGGAGATGGCGATGTGCAAAGTCAAGGACGTCAGTGAGCTGTACGCCTTGGCCGACAAGTGTGCACGCGCTGAGGAAGGGAGGAGACTCCCTGGAGAGAATGCAGAAGCAGGATCTGACAGTGATGACACCGCCCCGGCAAAGAAGGGTCGGCGGCGAGGCAACAGGAAGAAGAAAGCCAGAGAAGTGCTAGCAGTCCGGCAATGAAGGTGGCGACAAGAACGCCAAGGCTGGCGGCTCCGGCAAGGAGGTTGCCGCTGATGCCAACCACCAGTCGGTGGCGGCCGCCGACAAGCAGGACAGCTCCGGCAAGCAGTACTGCAAGATCCACCGCACCAAGGGCCACGACCTCCAGAGCTGCAAAAAGGTCGAGCAGCTTGTCGAACAACAGAGAGCTGAGTACGAGCGGCGCGACAAGGAGAAGGCCCAGAACGTGCCGGGGAGCAAGCAAGAAACGTCCCGGCCGGGAGGACGCCTTGCAAGGCCAAGCAGCGAAAGGAGATCGACCTCCCGCGGCCGCGACAAGGATGAAGATGAGGACGACGACGAAGATATGGAAGACGCAGACGCCGATGAGCAGGAGTTTCGAAAAGCCACAGAGGTCCTTTGCGTTGACGGAGGTGCTTCCTGCATACCTCCCACCGCCAACTCAAGCAATGGATGCGGGAGGTCAATGCAGCGGAACCATCCGTAGAGTCACGCAAGCCTCACGAAGTGGTCCAAAGACGCCTATCATTTTTGATATCGAGGACCACCACGATCGCATAATCGCGGTCGGGTGCTTGCCGATGTTGGTCTCTCCAACCATCCGCAACCTCAAGGTCACAAAATGTTAGTTGACGGCGGGCGGCTTGAATCTGATCTCCTCCGCGGTGCTCGAAGCTTCAAATCCTCGACAGCGAACTCGAAGAGACCGGTACTTTCCAAGGGATCAATCCGGGAAGGAGCAAGCCAAAGGGGAAGATTACGTTGCCGGTCACATTTGGCAGCGAGCTGAACTTCAGGACTGAGAGGGTTACATTCGACGTTGCCGATTTCCCATTGCCTTACAATGGGATACTTGGCCGTCCAGCACTCGCCAAGTTCATGGCAGCCTCTCACTACGCCTACAACCTACTCAAGATGCCAGGCCCGATAAGCGTCATCTTTGTCCATGGCGACAAGAAGGATGCCCTTATCTGTGCCGACAAGATCTTCCGGGATGCAGCAGCCGCGACAGATTGCCAGACTCTTGCCGCTGAAGCTCCCGGGGGAAAGAAGACCAAGTCCAAGTCCGACAAGGGCTCGATGTTCACTCCGCAAGCGCACCTCTTCGAGTGCTGCGCTACCGTCGAGGACGCACCATCGAGCTCCACCGCAAGTGCAAGAAGATGGTGGCTCCGCCGAAGACCAAGAAGGTGCCCGCCAAGGAGGACGGCACCGGTGGTACCTTTACCATCGGTGCCTCTCTCGACCCTAAATAGGAAGGCGCTCGTTGCTTTCTGCGAGGCGAATGTCGGCGTGTTTGCATGGCAACCGTCGATATCCCGGTGTTCCTGTGAAAGTGATTGAGCACCGCTGGCCGCTTTGTCCTCATCGCGCGGCCCGTCAAGCAAAAAGTCAGGAAGCAAGCGGTGGAGCGCCAAGAATTCATAGTCAAGAGATCAAGAAAACTGGAAGCAGCAGGCCTCGTCAGAGGAGTGCTCCATCCTACGTGGTTGGCCAATCCTGTAGTCGTGCGCAAGGCAAATGGAAAATGGAGACTTTGTATTGACTTCACGGATGTTAATAAAGCTTGTCCCAAAGATCCATTTCCCTTGCCGCGCATTGACCAGATTGTTGACTCCACAGCTGGATGTGATTTGCTTTCGTTTCTTGATGCATACTCAGGATACCATCAGATCTTCATGGCTGAAGAAGATGAGGAAAAGACCGCATTCATTACACCATGTGGCACATACTGTTTCATACGGATGCCTTTCGGTTTGAAGAATTCTGGTTCAACATTTGCAAGGGTAGTCCATGATGCTTTTGAGCCGCAAATGCACTGAAATGTAGAAGCCTACATGGATGACATAGTGGTCAAAAGCAAGGACAAAGCAACTCTGGTTCAAGATTTGGACGAGACCTTTGCAAATCTGCGCAAGATCAACCTCAAGCTCAACCCCGAGAAGTGCGTGTTTGGAGTCCCTTCCGGCAAGCTTCTCGGGTTCTTCGTGTCTCAGCGGGGGATTGAAGCTAATCCCGACAAGATCAAGGCCATTGAGCAGATTGAAGCACCAAAGCGCGTCAAGGATGTACGAAGACTTGCCGGTTGCGTGGCCGCTCTCAGCAGGTTTATTTCTAGGTCTGCTGAATGCGCCCTGCCATTTTTCAAGATTTTGAAAAAGGCAGGTCGATAAAATGGACTCCGAAGCGGAGGCTTGCGCCGCAGGACTTGAAGAGATACTGTCCTCCACTCCTACACTTGTCGCACCTAAGCCACAAGAGAAGTTGCTGCTATATATAGCGGCAACCAATCAAGTGGTTAGTGTTGCGTTAGTAGCGGAGAGGGAGGCGGATGACGAGCCGACAACGCGGCAAGCACATCCAGCGACAAGCCGGGGCTTCACGACAAGCTCTGGTCCCGACAAGGATGAATCCGCAGACACATGAACAGATGAGTAAAAGGATGGTGCAGCGCCCAGTCTACTTTGTCAGTTCCCTCCTGCAGGGGGCTAGATCGAGGCACTCTGGCGTGCAGAAATTGCTTTTCGGCCTCCTCATGGCCTCGAGAAAGCTGTGCCATTACTTCCAAGCACATGAGATCACAGTTGTCACTCGCTTTCCGCTGAAGAGGATACTGCAGAATCCAGAAGCGACAGGCAAGATTGTCGATTGGGCACTGGAGCTGTCAAGCTTTGGTCTCAAGTTTGAAAGCACATCAACTATCCAAAGTAGGGCCTTGGCAGAATTCATAGCAGAATGGACGCCAACGCCAGATGAAGAGATTCCGGAGACGAGCATTCCCGTCAAAGAAGTAAACAAAGAGTGGCTGATGTACTTTGATGGTGCCTTCTCGCTGCAAAGGCGCCCGGTGCGGCGTGCGCTTATCGCGCCCACCGGAGAGCACCTCAAATCGTCGTCCGGATGCACTTTCCCAAGGAGCAAGCGACAAACAATACTGCAGAGTATGAAGGTTTGCTTGCCGGTCTCAGGATCCCCGTGGACCTTGGGATCAAAAAGCTTATTGTCAGGGGTGACTCGCAACTCGTCGTCCGCCAAGTGAACAAAGATTACCAGAGTCCGTTGATGGAAGCCTACGTCGATGAAGTGAGGAAATTTGGAAGAGCACTTTGACGGCCTGCAAATGGAACATGTTCCAAGAGCTCAGAATGATATTGCTGACGGCCTGTCAAAGTGCGCTGCACTTAAGTTGCCTGTGGAACCAGGGATCTTCGTGCTCAAGCTGACTCAACCAACCGTAACACCATCGACTGGACAAAGCAAGAAGAGGAAGTTGGCCTCTGGTGACTACTTTCCGACAGAGCTTCCCGAAGCCGTCGCTGCAAAGGTCCCAAAGGTCAACACCAACATGCTGAGGAGCAGTCTGCTCTGACAGACACCAGGGTTTGTTTCGTTGAACCAGACGCTCCCGACAAGTCTTGCTCCGGCAAACTTGTCGGGGAGCATCAAGCTCCGGCAGGACCGCAGGTCCTTCCGTGGAAGCTGATGTTCCCGCAGCAGATGTGCCTTTAGTCCTTGTTGTCGAGCCGCAAGCTCCAGCATGGGCGCATCAGATTGTCCATTTCCTTCAGACAGGAGAACTTCCCGAAGAGCAAGAAGAAGCGTAAAGAGTAGCCCGGCAGTCAAGTATGTACCAGTTTGTCGACAAAGATACCGCATGTAAGAAGAAGACTCAACGGTGTGAAATTGAAGTGTATTCCAGGAAGATGGGCCGAAGCTGTTGGCGAGAGATACACGGAGGCATATGTGGTCACCACATTGGCGCCAGAGCACTTGCGGTAAAGCTTTCCGGCAAGGTTTCTTCCGCCGACAGCCCTCCGAGATGCGATCGCACAAGTAACCAAGTGTGAAGCGTGCGGTTCCATTCCAAACAGATACACCAGCCAGCTCAAGCTCTCCAGACGATCCCTTTATCCTGGCCATTTTCGGTGCGGGGCTCGACATCCTCGGCCCCTTCCCCGAAGTTGTCGGGGCTTTGAGTACTTGTACGTCGCCATCGACAAGTTCACAAAGTGGCCGGAAGTGGAAGCAGTGAGGAAGGTGACGGCGCGGTCGTGATCAAGTTCTTGGTCAATTGTTTGCCGTTTCGAATCCCTAACCGGATCATCACCGACAACGGCACACAATTCACGAAGTCGCACCTTCATGCAAGACGTCCAAGACCTTGGCGCCAAGGTGCTTTTGCTTCGTTGCTCACCCGAGAAGCAACGGTCAAGCGAGAGGGCAAATGCTGAAGTGATGCGCGGGCTCAAGACCGTAACTTTCGACAGGCTGCACAAGTGCGGAAGAAAGCTGGATCGAGGAGCTGCCGGTGGTTCTTTGGTCATTCAGACGACGCCAAATCGAGCCACTGGCGGACACCCTTTGCTCTAGTCTATGGAGCAGAGGCAGTTCTCCCCACGGAACTTCAGATACTGAGATCGCCTCGAGTGCTCGCTTATGATGAGCTCGAGCAAGAGCAGCTGCGACAAGATGACGCGCTGCTCCTCGAGGAGGATCGTCTTCAGGCCGCTGTGCGAGCTGCTTGCTACCAGCAAGCTTTGCGTCGCTACCATAGCCGCAGGGTTAATGCCAAAAGTCTCGAGGAAGGCGACCTTGTTCTTCGGCGCGTTCAGTCCGCCAAGAATTCAAACAAGTTGACGACGAAGTGGGAAGGCCCTTATCGGGTGAAACGAGTCACTAGGCCTGGCGCTGTCCGCCTTGAGACCGAAGATGGCATTCCGGTGAGCAACTCCTGGAATATTGAGCATCTTCGTAAGTTTTACCCATAGGGCGCGGTTGCCGGAACCTGTTCCGGCAACCACCTTTTGTACAAGTCTTGCCGCTGTTGCATGTAATCCTTTGTACAAAGCCGGGCGCAGACCCCGTGCATCAGTAAAGCTCATGTGTTGCGCACAACTTGTCAAATTTATGCTTTCATCAATTTATTGCATGTTTTGGCTAACACTTTGTGCAGCAACCACACCCGGTAAGCAGAACCGAGCCACTGGGCTCCATAACGTTATTTCCTCTTCTTTTTCTTTTCTCAAAGAAAGGAAAGCTCCCTCGCGCACAAGTTAACCAGGGGGAAGGAGGAGATAATATTATGGACCGTGCACCGCCGAGGAAGTTTCACCTCATCGGAAGCAAGAGATGTAAAAGCTAAGTTGTCAAAGTTTGAGCAATCAATTTTAAATTTCTAAGTTATCTTCCACTTAACGATAGTACTTTGTATGGAGAACACATGCGCAGAGGAACCAACTTCGCCCGGCTAGTCGCGCCCTTACTTTGTTTCGAGTCCGCTCAACAACTTAAGTGAGCTGCGGCTAGTCGCGACAAGGTTGCTTGTCGGAGGCGGCATCGCCAAGAAGTGGCCGACGTTCCGCACTCGGCATGACAAAAGTGCCCGCACCAACAAGTCCCCTAAATGCGTAGCGTAGAACGCATTACAAATGAAGAAATCAAATAGAGGAAATAACGTTGCATTGATCGATTCACCTAAGATAGAGTATATTACAGAATAACTTGTCGCTGATCTAACAAAGTTTTCTAAACATGACCAGCAGCGACAAGGGAAAGATAAGGTTGGCGGCCTAGTCCACGCGGTCGCCCTCAATACGCTTGATCTTGTTCACCTTGTCCACAATGGGCGCGACAAGGGCTTTGAGCTCCTCCACGTTGGCTTCGGGCGGCAAGGATCTGAGGACGCCGTTAAGGTTGAGGCCCGGGTTGCGGAAGGCCACCTTCATCAACCCCTTCTCGAGGGCCCCTGCACAAACCTGGCGCAATTCCTCGGCAAGCGGCTTCGGGACCTCCTCCCGGAGTCGCCGGAGGAGCCGTCCACGCCTTTGAAGAATAA
Organism: Aegilops bicornis; assembly: GCA_021605145.1. NCBI lineage: Eukaryota > Viridiplantae > Streptophyta > Magnoliopsida > Poales > Poaceae > Aegilops > Aegilops bicornis. Next base: position 674,112,962 of record CM038672.1, read on the forward strand.
GCTGAGCTTGGCGCTGGGTTGGAGATGCTCGTCGGAGGAGCACGCAAGGTCCGCCATCCCCAGCTCCATCAGCTCGTTGTGGATGTCGGCGGCGGTGTCCACAAGACCTTCGGTCCGATGCTCCACGCTCTCCCTCAAGGTGTTACGGGAGGCAGCATTCGCCAGCTCTCCTCCTTGGCCTTGATCGCCTCCAACAAGCCCACCTCCCGCTCTCTGGCGCCATCCAACGTCTGCGTCGAGTGGTGGCTTCAGCTCAAGATCCGCCTTGGAATCCTTGGCGGCGTGAGCTCCTTGGCCTGTCGGTGAGGCAGCTGCGGCTTCGCCCGGGGTGTAAGCATCCTTCTCGGCGCTTTCGGCAGCACGGCAACAAGCTCTTCGCCCGCTCTTCTTGAGGGTGGCCTCGGTTGTGCCACCTTCGCCTTCAGCTCTTCCTTGGCGGCCTCGGCGGCTGGGCAGCGTCGCCGCTTCTGGCGCCCGCCAGCGACTCCCGCCAGCGGCAAGGTCTTCTTCGTGGCTGTCCAGGTTGACCTTCCGCTGCGCCCGGCTTCCTTTCCTGGGCGAGCTTCTCGGCAGCCAGCCGCTGCTCCTCATCAGCTGCGGCCTTCTCAAGGATGAAGGCCGTGCGCTCTTCTGCGAGCTGCCCCCGCGCTACCGCCACGTCGCGGAGGGCTTCTTTGTTGGCACTCCGGAGCTCCTCGGCGCGCTTCTCCATATCCGCTCCCGCCCTCGCGACAAGGGCTTCCGGGTCTCTAACAGCTGCCGGTGCGGTAGAGCGGCAGCTTCTTGATAGCTGCTCCTCCTCGGACTTCAGCCGCTGCTGCTTGGCGCGTCCACCAGCGTCAGCCCAGCGGAGGCGAGTAGTTCACCGTCGAAAGTTTCTCCCTCGACCGGCGCCCTGGAGCTTGGCTCCCAGGGGAGCTTGATGAAGACGCCTTCGCCGGCCTTCAGGTAGGCACCGGACTGGGGCTCCTCGGAGCCTGACACCGCGGCAGCGGCGGGGGAGTCGGCTGTCGGTGTAGCGCTTGCCGCTCCTGCGGCCTCAGGCCACGTCGATGCGATCGCCCGATCCTCGCCCGGCCTCTGCGTCGGCAGCCTCGGTGGCCTCCTCGCCCAGCAGGCTCGTCGGCGGCAGCCTCTTCCTCCACGACGACGACCTCTTCTTCTTTGACGGCGGCCTCGTCGGTGTTGCCGCGCGTTTCCTCCTCGCCGGCGGCCTCGACCTCCATCGGGTCTGCGTCAGACGAAGAAAGAGCAGTCAAGCAGATATTCAAAAAAGAGAAACAAAAGAAAGCAAGCCCAAGGAAAAATTTCGTGTAAGGGAGTTACCTGCAACAGGATCCGCAGCTATGACCTCGACCGCTGGAGGGTCACTGGCGCCGTCCCTTGCCGGGGTAGCCTCCCTTGCCGGAGTGGCCTCCCTTGCCGGGGTGGCCTCCCTTGTCGGAGGGAGCTCCCTTGCCGGGAGTTTTCCCTTGGCGGCGTAGTGGCAGCGGGCAGGATCTCGGAGGCGGCTTCCGAGCCCTCCTGATGAGGCTGCTCTGCTCCTACACAAACAAACAGTCAGATATCAACAAAGAAGGAGCACCCCTGCGCACCTAATAGTAAGAAGAAAACTGCACACTTACTCTGGGGGCTGTGCTGGGGGCGGCTCAGAGGAAGGGTTGCCGGGTCCGGCAAGGGAGTCTCGGACGCGTCCCCCGTCGCCACGGGAGAATCGTCCTCAACGACGACCGTCGGGATCTTGGCCCTCTTCGCCGCTCTACAGGCCAGCGTCACGAAAAGGAAAGAGTCGAGCAAGCAAATCAGATTCAAGATGAAGCAATAAAAATTGAAGAAATACAAGCACAATCTCGAGAAGCTTACTCTTCGCCTTCCTCCTCGAGCCGAGCGGAGAAGTCAAACTCCGCCCGCCTCCGGTGCGATGAGGCGGGGAGTGGGCTCTCTTGGCCGCTTAAGCGAGGCGTCCGGCGGTGGCTCGAGAAGATTCCGCCCGGTTGTCGCTGCGGTGTGAGGCGCTCATGGCAACCTCGCTTGCCGGTGGAGCGCGTCGGCCAGCTTCTGTTGTGGGCGGTCTGTCGCCCGGCTCGTCTCCAACTCGCGGAGACGCCTCCTCGGCGGAGCCGGGGCTCCTGGCGGCAAGTCGCTTGGCGGTGGGGAAGTAGCGGCCACGGCGGGTGCCCTCGCCCCGGCCGCGGGCGCGACAACCTCGTCCGCGCCGGGCGACCTCCCCTCGCTCGGCGAGCTTGCCGCGCCTCGCGCGTCCGCCTCCTCCATGGTGAACCCGAAGGCTACAGCGGCAGCGGCTGCTGCCGCCTCCTCCACCCTGGTGGCGATCCTCGCCATCTCCTAGTCGGTGGTGTCGCGGGTGAGCCTCTTCTGCTCGTCGGCGCGGATCGGCACTTCTTGCAAGTCATCAAAGAATTGCTGCACGATCTCGTCGGGGTGCTCCTGCCATGTCGGGACGATTTCGTGGGAGTCGCACTGTGGCATCATGGCGCGGATGCGGTCGAGCGCCGAGTTGTTGCACAAAGGGACGACCCCCCGCGGCAACCTAAACCACTCTGGATGGTCGGGGTCGTTCTTGAACAGCTCGAGCAGCACTGAATCCAGCTCCATGACAGTGAAGTTCCAATTCAGGCCCGGGCGCAGCCTCATGATGTCCGCCGCATTCTGGAACTCCCAAGAAAGCCTCCTCCTTTCCTGCAAGGGAGCGATGCGGCGGCGAATGAAGTCTGCGCTTAACTGCTCCCTCACTGTCAACCCGGCAAGCCCGAGGCGCAGAAATTGGTCACTGCTATCTTCAACCGCATCCTCCGGCGCCAAGTTACTCCAATCCCACGCGCACTATTGGGGTTTGGCGCCTGGCGGTGAAAGGTTGTGGGTTCTCCTCACGACCTAGCACCAGTTGGCTCTCCACTCCTCCCACTTGTTCGGAACTCCCCTCTAGGTAGGCCTCTTTCTTGCCGATCCTAGAGACCTGTGCTATCCCTCCGGCAAGCGGCTCTCCTCTCGACGCTGGGAACAAAGAAATGGCGGAAGAGTGCCACGTTCGGTGGACTCCGACAAAGTTTTCGCACAAATGCGCGAAAACTGCCATGGTCAAGATGGCGTTGGGGGTGAAATCAAGGAGGCGGAGGCTAAAGGTGTTCATTATGTCGCAAAAGAACTTCCGGAAACGGGCGGCAAAGACCGCAATAGAAGAAAAGAGGCGAAGAAAGGGTACCGTGTTGGGGCCAAATCAGCGGCGGAGGCGGGAGCACCTCGTGCGCGGATGCGCACGGGTCTCCGTCGACGAAAAAGGTAGAAGACGTCCGCAGCTCCCGTGCGCGCCGAGCTGCGGGGAAGATGGCTCACTCCTTGCGCAGCGCCATGACCCGCTGCGCTCGGCCGACAGCGCCCTTCTCCTTATCGGCCTTCGGAGCCATGGCGAGGGGGGGCGGAAGAGGTCGACGACGGCGGTGAGTGTGCTTGCCGCGAAGGGGGTCGCTGCTCTTCGCACCGGAGAAGAAGAGGGAGGCGGTGGTTTCTTGACAAGACATCAATGGCAGGGGTGGTCGGCCTGCCTGCTTCTCCGCTTATAAAGGGGAGGAGGGGGCGGACGTTCCGCTTATATCAATAAAGAACCCCCCACGACCGCGCCCACGATCTCTCGCACGACGCCACGTCCGGTGCGTGCCGTTAGTGGGGATCGTGGTGGGTCCGGGGCGAGTTGCGACGTGGTCGAGGCCGCGTGCCCGTCTGCAGTTCTGGCCTGGCCCGACAAGCGCTTCGGCACCGTGTACGGCCCAGTTCGGGGCTCTGCCGGTGTACTAGAGTAGGGGTACCCTAGTATCCCGTACTCGTGCCGCAGACGATTGCAGACACCAGCGGCAAGGTTTGCCTCGTCACCGCCCAGATCCTCCGTGGCTCCTTTGGAGCCATTCAAGAACACAGTATTTGATTGAGAAGACAAGGCCCCGACAAGAGGAGCTTGTCGGGAAGGCCACTCCAGGCACGCAGAAGACAAGGCCCCGGCAAGAGGAGCTTGCCGGAAAGGCTCGGAGCTGCAAGTCTCCGGCGCGACAAAGATTCGGCGGGGCAAGGCGCTTGCGCTGACATGCAACTTCTCTCCGTCTCCGCTCCAGCTCACCCAGCGACGTGTCGCCATGGGACCGTTCCATGCGCGTGTGTCGAGCGGCTGTGCAGCCAGCGGAGAGCAGCGATAAGCGGCGCTGACAGGCTCGCCATCGTGGCGAGCGGAGGCGCACCTGACGGCCTCTGTTACACTGTTTGGGCGACAACGACGGGCATTTATTGCTTTTGTCCCTTGCCGTCAGAGTTAGGTATTTTGCACTGTACACTGTTCAAGTAGGTATTTTGTCCTATAGCATCTATGTTGCCACCTGTCGGAGACCCCTTGAGCATATAAAAGGAGGCCCATGCGCAACGTAGAAAGGGTTCGGCTCGTTCGGTTCATTCGACCCACCAGAGACCAGAGACACTCACGCTAGGTTTTGTAGCCCTCGTTGCTCCCTAGCAAGAACACAATAGATCAAACAAGCAGCAGTAGGAGTTTTATCTCTCCGGAGAGCTCCGAAGCTGGGTAAACTGCTCGTGTGCCTCGCCTCGATCCGCTCTTCGTGCGATCTCCGACCCCCTCCGAACCACAAGGGGCCTGCTCCGCCGGCCCCATAGGTGTCCGTGGGTACGATCAGCCTCCCCGACAAACGTGTACCCCGCGCGGGTGTGGTTGGGAAAGAGACGGGAGTACGTGCGCCGTGCGTGCACCTCTTCTCTTCGTGCACGTCCCCCACCTACGTGGGTGTGTGTGAGAGAGATACAAACCTAGACATAATGCGCCGTCCATCCCCATGCCTCCGCCCAGTCCGACCACCAGTCACCACCACGGCACCACGCCCACTCCTCCTCACCTTATCTCTCATATTTCTCCCTCCATTTTTATATACAAGGGGCCACTATCAAAATTACTATTTGCAGATATACAAGGCCACTAACACTAATCAATGCAATATTAATGGTGTTTGCCTCATGGTACTAGCAAAGGAGGACATTAATTATCCCTTGCATGCATGTGGGAGTTTGTAAAAAAATGCATCTTGATGTTCCGTGCAATGCACGGGCATCTTGCTAGTCCATGAAAAAAACACATGGCAAAATTCCACTGTGAACGAGGGATTTGAATCTGTTGGGAGGGGCTGTTTGGATCTTGCCCGGGGTAGCCAAAATATTGGCGACCCTTTTGTCCACCGGTGCCTTTGCCACCGGTGAACGAGGAATGGCTCGGGTGTCATGCATCCTCCGGTCAAGACGTTGGAGACGAGCTCGCACGAGCTGTGTTTTTTGTCCCACAACACCGCCCGAGCCGCCCGCAGACTGACTGGCGACCCGCAAATTACGCCATCCAACCGTAGCCGCACACATTATGACAGCAACTCAACCAACCGGACGAAACTCAAGCAAACACATAGACAAACTGATATTTCATATAAACAACGATGAAAATCATATAAAATACCGGATTTTCACACAAACATGACGGATTTCATTACATTCAAATGAACTATGCGGTGCTAGTTACGACAGCCTGGTATATAATACCTGGCCTAAATGGTCGCCGCCGATCGATTTGTGTTCCTCATGTCCGGCAGCACGATCACCGGACTGCCGGAGCCCCGGAGGTATATGCTTCAGCGCAAGCGACTCGCTCCCCACTGCCCAATCGATATCATTGGCTGGTGCCGAAGATGATGGTGGTCGGCACCAGTTCGAGTTCATCACCGGCCACTACTTTGCCATGGCCGGCACCGGCTCGAGTTCATCCTAACATTGACCTCTTCCGTCGAGCCCATGCGGGGTCGACAAAGGTCCTCGCAACAAAATGATCCGGCAAGACACCTGCTGTGTACATTGGCGTCGCTTCCGCGGTGGCCTTCATGGGACCCAAGCGGCGGCAGCCTCCTGTGTTCTACTTCTCCTCGATGATGGCAGCGGACATGGAGGCGCTGGCCACCGACTCGGCACTCTCCGCGCACCCGGCTTCTGTCGCTGCTTGCATGGCGCGGCCGCCGGCATGGGAGTCTCGGCCACAGAAACGGGAGACGCAGTACGAGGCGGCAGCGTGGACGGCAGCAACGACACTCGTGCGCTGCTCCTCGTCGAGCTGGCTCGAGCGGCGAGTTGTTGAACTGCTAGCCGGCTTGGGGCGGCACCGGCTCCATCGGGCGAGGGAGGAGGTGGATCAACGAGCTGCATAGCTTCGTATCCGCGGGCTACCCAACCGGATTGGATGCGGAATAACTACTCTTCGTAAGCCATTGTAAGAGTGGACAAAATGGTGGAGGAGATAGGGGAGCGGCGGAGGTGTGCGATTCTTGGCCGGCGTTTGGCCTCGTTTAAATTGGAGATTAAATAAACGGCGGACGGGAGGAGCTCGACCGGCGTTGCGTTTAAGGCTAATAGTGGGGAGTAACATATACTAGTATCATGCATATGATACTAGTATATGGTACTACCTTAGTGCATTGTATCATAAAGTAGTATCATAGATTACCATATTTATTGCCATGCATGACACAAAGTAGTATAGCATTTAACATGATACGGTATCTACCTATGTTACTATAACCCTCTCTCTCTTATTTAATTGTGTGCCACATAAGCATGTTTGCTAGTCCCAAGTGCATGTTACCGGTTATGTTACCCCCACTATGGCTAGCCTAACGTCGGCCCGGTCATGAACGGATGTGTGTCCAGAGTGGGTTTCTCGGCTTCCACACGGGCGGGTTTCATGGAGGCGTTTGAATGCGGCACGGAGGCGTGTTCAGCCGGGCATGCCGCGAGTGGCGCCCTCGACTCTGACCTAGGACACCGCGCTGTTCGGCCACTGACGTGTGGGCTCTTTGGGTGCATGGCCTGCATGTCAGTGACCCAACGCAGGCAACGCACAACAAAGGAACCTTTGGTGGGCCAGGGCGGTCAGAAGCGGGCATTTCATAAACCGATGATTGTTCATCGAGTGTGACGTCATCTTTTTCATGTCGTTAAGCCTACTATTTTGATAGCCCGTTCGATACGTTGTGATTCATAAAGACCGATGCAAACATCAATGTTCTACTTATCACAGATAAGATTGATTAATACCCGTAACAATCCATGTCCTTAACAAAGGGTGCATGCACGTATAGGTTGAGCGTGTGTCTTGCATCGTGTGCTGTGTGCATGCAGGTGTGCGATTGTTGCGTGTGGGCAAGGGTGCGTTTCAGTGTTGCATGCATGGGTGCGTACGTGCGTGTGTTCGTGAGTGCATGTGTACGTGTCAGTGTTGCACGCCTGCATGCGTGCGTGTGTATGTTATGTGTACGTGTCAGTGTTGCACGCCTACATGCATGCGCGTCTTGCGTGCGTGCATGTGTACGTGTGGGGTGAGGCTACACGTCAGTCGACTGACTTTTTCATCTACATGATCTTGAGATTTTACGAAGTCACCATTGGTGCCTCGTAGTCGAGTGGAACGTCTCCTCCCACTGAACGTACATCGCCGGAAAATACTGAAATTAACACAAGATAAATGCGAGCACCGGTACTTTAACCTTGGTGGGCTCGAGAAACCACTGTCCTCTAACCATCCAACCACATGTTGGTTAGCACGACAAAATGTATGTGGTGACCGTGATGAGATTATTCTGAAGTCCAGTGACCATATCGTGCTTTCGCTTCAAATACAATGACCGTAAGTGTCGTCAACAAAGTACGAGCACGCATCAAATGCAAAGTCCGTCAGTGTCATAAACAAAATATGGAGACATATCGTGAGCTAGATACCGTTGCACTATTGTATATGCTTATTTTCTTAGTTTCCAATTGCGTGTGTAGTGTGGTGGGCACATCATTTCTAGTTGTGGTGGGTCAACATGAAGACTCATGGGTCGGTTCCATCCTGCGCCACATATAGGTTGGACCGAGACGTGTTATACGGAGACCCATGTGGAGGACTCGACATACAACACGACGCTACCAGAGTCGCGGAGGACTCTATCCCCACAGGTGATAAGCCGACTATATATGATTTGTAACCATAGGCCCTTAGTATGTTATACAAGCTTGGGGGCTAGTTCGTCGATAGTATACACACACGCACAATGCCTGGTATTCACGTGTACGTTGTAAAAACCCCTCTCAATAATATACGATGCACCGAGTAGGCTCTTTCTTCAACTGCAAGGGTCCGATCCGAACTAGGGTAAAACTTTGCCTCGTATTACCATCCAGCCTAACAGCCAGGGATATCCTACCGAATGATATGATGAAATCATATCTGCCAACTATAGAGAGGTGTGTCGGGGGGGCAATGTGAGAGAGGCCTAAAGATAATGTGCATGCGGAGACACGTAGGCACATATATGTGTGTATAGAGGGCTAGTAGAGACCGTGCATGTGTATATATGCATGTCAGAGAAATAGTGTTTTCCAACTGAGATTAGTGAAAAGAGTGGTACATAGTAGTCAGAAAGAGAGAGTGAGAAACAGAGAGAGCATGTGCGTGAGACACCCCGACACCCTAAGAGAGATTGTGAGCATGTGTGAAAGAGAAATACCGATGCATATAAAGTGTGTGCACTTATGCATTAGATAGAGAGATATATAACGCGTTTGTGAGAACGGGGCGAGACATAGTGCATCTACGTGTAAAAGGCGGTTCTACGCATTAAATTAAAATATAAATGGCATTATTATTTTTGGATGAGATCATGAATTTTGCAAAATTGCGTATTGACGAAAATCGGTCTATCAGACACCCATACTCTATTGAATTCTAGCATGTGCATGTGTTTATTTCATATTATCGATCCATAGAGTGAGAGCGGTTTGAAATACAGGGAATGGATGCTTTTACAATTCATATATAAACATTAATTAGTGCACTCCATGTTGTTAGTGTGAAGCACTTTATACATTTGTCACTTGCATGGATACATTCCAAATTGCTAGCTACGAAATAAAATACATGTCGAATTCAACATAAAGGGGGTTGAATATTCAATTCATAGGAAGTGCATTCATCTATTTGAACCCGAGATAATGGCATTTGTAAATCAGATGTAAAGGGGCATCAATCTTTGTTGTGAGTTTGAACATGCTATATATATATTCATACGCATATCTAACTTTTTTTTGCAACCAAGGAGATTATACGGAACCATGCATGAACCGAGGTAAGTTGCATATTTTTAATATATACTCGTGTATAATGTATATTAAAATGTACCCCTCAATTCCAAAATAATCGTAGCTTTAGGATTTTCAAGAGTAAAGATTTGTGAAGTTTGACAAATCCTGAAAGTTCAATTCAAGAGAACCGAAAACGTTAATGCTTCTGCTCCCAAATATTGAACGAAGCACCAAATAGGCCTCTGGTTCACCCGAAACCGCGCGAGACTAATGTTTTGGTGGTAGGAAATTACTGTCCTGACTCTGGCCCGTGTAGCCTATCGGCCCGATGTTCAAAGGTCTAAACCGGGGTAGGCTTGTAACTTCACCAAGACGCCAGTCTCAACCGCCTCCGAGAAGCATTCATACGCCGTGGGCGCCTAAACACCCATGCGCCGTCAAATCTATCCCGCCCACATTTGGGACACCTGACATGACTGTCCTACCCCCAACCCGCAATATGTCCGAAATTTTAGATGGGGGGCAAAGTTTGTAACATTCCTCAAATTTCAAACAAGCGCGTCTCAAACCGAAGCATTGTTCCCCCTTAGTTCCCAGCCTCCCTCCGTTTCCCCATTCATACTCCGTGGGCGCAAAAAAGCCCTCTCCACCAGCCGCGAAACCCCATCCTCCTCCGTCCTCCACCACATAGCGGCCAATCCACCGCCGCCCTCCTCCATCACGCAGGAGCCGGTACCCTGACGTCTTCGTCCAACGCAACCGCAACCGCAACGCCCTCAAGGACTTAGCAGCTGAAGCCGAGGCAGAGCTGCCTCCACGACGCCGACGCTGACGTGCGCCGTACCAGAACCACTCCGACCACGCCGTCCTGCGCCTCACTGCTGCGGCTCCACTGTCGCAACCGTCCACCGCACCAGAGCTGTTCCCGCTACACCGTCGTTCGCCGCCTCGGATCTGCTTCCCCGCCGCCGACAGACGGCCACCGCACCACACTCAACAACTTGGCCATGGGTTCGTCCAAGGCTGCACCGTCCTCCACAACTTCTGATTTCTGGCGAACAACAAGATCGTCGGAAAAACAGAAGGAGGACACAGCACTGCTAGCGGAAAGAGGTACTCCTCTTCCCTTATTCGTGCAAATCTTACGTCTCCGCTCACACCGTATTCATCCCACGAAAGAAACTAGTTGAGCGCTTTCATCGCATCTTCTTCGTGATACTAAATGCACAAGGTTTCCTCCCTTTTACTATTTCACCTTTGCTAGAGGCCAGTAGCCTGCCTGGATTTCATTTCAGGGTCAGTCGAACCGCAATTAACAGAAGCAGCACCCGCTTAGGCGCGCGGAGCACCTAGTCCGCTTTGTTCCCGGGAAGCGGCGCATCGGTGTCTATCATAGGGGTGTGGGGCGCAGGAGCTGCTTGCGCCCGATCTGGAGGTCGGCGGGGCTTGAATGGATGGCCAGGGGGTGCCAAGCACGGCGGTGCAGTGAGGTCGAGGGGAGGGCGCAGGCAGGGAAGGAATACTAGGCCGGTGGTCGCTGGCGTTTCGAGGAAGATCATCAACACTGACTGGCTGGAGGTAGATGAAGGCGATCTGCCCGTTCTTTGTACATCGGACGGTGCAGAAAAAATGGACTGGCCTATTTGCTTTCAGTCGACTGTTATTTTCATAGAATCCTGTAGTAATTGAGTGTGCCATGCATGTTGTAGAGCTATCATATGTCTCCCGTCATTTATTTCTCACCGACCTGCTATCTGCTACCTTTACACTGTACTAATTATGCACACACTTCACCCATACTCACACTATTGTTTTTTTATGCATGGGTATTTCAGACTCTGACGGAGTGTTGATGAATGCACAAAATAAAAGGTAGAAGTCGCTCCAGTGTAATTCAAAGATAAGCACTAACATTTCAGCGCTCTAAAGGGTGCAGTGTCAGCAGTTGGAGACAGTAGACGTAGCTCTGCAGTTGACGATCTCAATTGCCACACACAACCATCCCAGGTGCTTGCTTTAATTTCGCGCTGTCAAATGTGGTTGCATGTTGCATATGGTGTCTATCTTGTATTGCTTCCAATTTGGTTAAATTGCATCTGCTTACTTTACACATTATACCTTTGATAATGACATGCCTTCCTGTTTTTGATACATACTACATATGTCTATTAACCATGTTTGTACATCAAACTAATGCTCTTTTGTATCCCTCGTCAATCACTTATGATGAGACAACACACGGGTGGGTTACTGTGAGACACCCTACTCATTTAAAGTGTGCAGTGTCATCCTCCCCACATGATTCTCAAGAAACAGCAAGGCTAAATGAAGATAGTCAACGTAGCTCTCTAGTTGATCACCGCAATTCCCCCACACCACCATCGCAGGTGCTTGCTCTTACTTGGCAGTGTGATATGTGGTTGCATGTTGCATGTGGTGTCTACCTTGTAATGCTTCGAATTAGGGTAAATTGCATCTGATTAGTTAACACATTATACCTGTGAATATGACATGCCTTCCTGTTTTTGATACATACTACGTCTTTCTATTAACCATGTTCTTACATCAAACTACTTTTCTTGTGTATCCCTCATCAATGCTCCTAATTTGTTAAATTGCATCTCCTTAGCTTACACATTATACATGTGAATATGACACGCCTTCCTGTTTTTGGTACATACTACATCTGCCTATCACACCATGTTCTTACATCAAACTACTCTTCTTGTGTATCCCGCGTCTATCACTTATGATGAGACACTCACGCGCGTGGGTTAATATGAGACGCAATACTCTTATAAAGAATGCAATTTCATCCTCTCCACATGATTCTCAAGAAACAGCAAGCCTAAATGAAGATATTGAACGTTGCTCTGTACCTGAATACATCACTTCCCCTACACCACCATCACAGGTGCTTGCTCCAACTTCGCAGTGTGATATGTGGTTGCATGTTGCATACGGTGTCTAGCTTGTAATCCTTCTAATTAGGGTAAATTGCATCTGCTTAGTTTACACACTATACCGTGAATATGACATGCCTTCCTATTTTTGGTACACACTACATCTATGTGTTAACCTTGTTCTTACATGAAACTACCTCTCTTCTGTATCCCGCATCAATCACTTACGATGAGTCACCTTTATTCGTTGCATATTGCATATTATTTCTAGCCTGTTGCCATGTATTGCTTCTAATTTGGTCAAATACATTTGTTAGGGCACCCTTTTAATTTGGCAGAGTGATATTGGTTTCATCTTTCATATGGTTTCTAGCTTGCATCGATTCTAACAAGTACAAGCACCTTGTGGTTAGTTTACACTTTATACATCATACATGTCAATATGTCACGCTGTCCTGTTTTTCATACATATTCCATCCTCCTATCATGCGGCTGCCTTACATGAAAGTAGTGTCCGTCAGTATCATGCATCAATAAGTTCTGAAGAGAAAATTTTATTCCTTTTTCTTGTGGGTTTGACTTGACAAGGCAAAATCAAGAAAGAGGAAGGAAAAGAGTAAGGAAGGCGATGATGGTGGTCCTCTGCTGACAACGTAAACGGAGCATCTGCACCGATTCTCCTTGTCTTGATAGTGCATTACATGGTCCAAGTCTCCGCTCCCTACTCCACCATCCAAGGTGCTTGCTCTAACTTGGCAGTGTGATATCTGGTTGCATGTTGCATATGGTGTCTAGCTCGTATTGCTCCTAATTAGTGTAAACTGCATCTACTTAGCTTACACATGATACATGTGAATATGACACGCTTTCCTGTTTTTGGTACATACTATATTTGTCTATCACACCATGTTCTTACATGAAACTACTCTTCTTGTGTATCCTGCATCAGTCACTTATGACTGGACACCTTTAAGTTGGCAGTGTGATATTGGTTTGCGTCTTGAATATGATTTCTAGCATGTATTGCTTCTAGTTTGATGAAAGCCACCTACGACGAGACAGTTTTAATTTGGCAGAGTGATATTGGTTGCACCTTCCATATGGTGTCTTGCAGTGTTTCTAATTTGTTGAAGTGCCTTCTGCTTAGTTACCACATCATAGGTGTGAATATGTCAAGCCATCCATTTTTTCGTAGATATTCCATCCTCGTATCATGACTTTGCCTTTCATCAGAGTAGTGTTCACAAGATCATGCATGAATGAGTTACGAAGAGCGAATGATATTCCTTTTTCTTGTCGGTATGACCTCACAATGCAAAATCAATAAAGCTGAAGGAAATTGGCAAGGCATTGGATGATGGTGGTCCTTTCGAGCAACTGAAACGGAGGTTCTCTACAGATTCTACTCTGCCATCCTCCCAACAAGATTCGCAAGACAACGCAAGGCTAGACAATCAACGTAGTTGTGTAGATGATGAGCACATCTTCCCTACTCCAGCATCACAGGTGCTTGCTCTAACTTGGCACTATTATATGTGGTTGCATGTTGCGTATGATGTCTATCTTGTATTGCTTCTAACTTTGTTGAATTGCATCTGCTTACTTTACACATAATGCCTGTGAATATGATATGTGTTCCTGTTTCTACATCAGACTAGTATTCTTGCATATCCCGCATCAGTCACTTATGATAAGGCACCTTTAAGTCACCACTATGATATTGGTTGTGTCTTGCATATGATTTCTAGCATATACTGCTTCTAATTTGTTGAAACGCCATAAAGTTTGAACTTGGCAGAGTGATATTGGTTGCATCTTTCATATGGTGTCTAGCTTGCAGTGCTTCTAATTTGTTTAAATGCCTTACCTTAGTTACCACATCATAGGTGTGAATATGTCACACCATCCTGTTTTCATACATATTCCATCCTCACATCATGTGTTTGCCTTTCATCCGGGTAGTGTTCACAAGATCATGCATGAATGAGTTCTGAAGAGTGAATTTTATTCCTTTTTCTTATCGGTTTGACTTCACAATGCAAAATCATTACAATTGAAGGAAATTAGTCCAGCAGTGGATGATGGTGGTCCTTCGGAGCAACTCAAACAGGGGGTCTCTACAGATTCTACTCCGCCATCCTCCCAACAAGATTTGCAAGACAACACAAGGCTGGACAGTCAACGTAGCTGTGTAGATGATGAGCACATCTCCCCTACTCCACCATCACAGGTGCTTGCTCTAACTTGACACTATTATATGTGGTTGCATGTTGTGTATGATGTCTAGCTTGGATTGCTTCTAACTTGAATTGCATCTGCTTACTTTACACATAATATATGACACGTGTTCCTGTTTCTAGAACATACGTGTACATGATGAGCACATCTCCCCTACTCCACCATCACATGTGCTTGCTCTTACTTGGAACTGTTATATGTGGTTGCGTTTTTCGTATGATGTCTAGTTTGTATTGCTTCTGATTATGTAGAATTGCATCTGCATAACTTACAACTTATACCTGCAACGATCACTTACCCATAAGACACATTTCACTTGGGACTGTGATGTAGGTTGCATCTTGCATTTTCTTCTAGCGTGTACTGCTTCTAATTTCTTGAACTGGCACTTATGACGAGACACTTTTTACCCGATAGAGTGATATTGGTTGCATGTTCATATGGTGCCTAGCTTTCATTTCTTCTAATTTTGTTGAAATGCCTTCCGCTTACTGTTTTTTCATACATATTCCATCCTCCTATCATACGTGTGAATATGAAACATTGTCTTTTTTTGTATATATTCCATCCTCCTATCCTACGCTTGCCTTACATCAAAGTAGTGTTCGTCTGTATCATGCATCAACCAGTTATGCAGAGCTAATTTTATTCATCTTCTTGTGGTTTTGACTTCATAAGGCAATACCAGAAAATCGGAAGGAAAAGAGTAAGTTAGGGGATGTTGGTGGTACTCCGCACCGACGCAAACGGAGACTCTCTAGATTTTCCACTGCTACTGCTAATGAAGTTGAAGTCCCAAGTCTACATGATGAGTTCATCTCCCGCACTCCACCATCGCAGGTGCTTGCTCTAAGTTGACGATGTGATAATTGGTTTCATGTTGCATATGTTGTCTAGCATGTATTTCTTCTATTTTGATTAAATTGCACCTGCTGAGTTTGTACGTTATACATGTGCATATGACATGGCTTTCTGTGTCTAGAATACCCTCCATCTATCTATCATACCATGTTCTTACATCAAAGTACTGCTGTTGTGTATCCCGCATCAGTAACTCATGATTGGACGCTTTTAACATGGCAGTTTGATAGTGGTTGCATCTTGCATTGATTTTCTACGTTGTACTGCTTCTAATTTTTCGAATTTCCACTTATGACAAGACACTTTTAACTTGGCAGAGTAATATTGGTTGCATCTTTCATATGGTGTCTAGCTTGCATTACTTCTATTTTCTTGAAAATCCTTCTGCTTAGTTTGCACATCGTAGCTGTGAATATGTCATGCCGTCATGTTTTTCTTACATATTTCATCCTCATACGGTTGTCTTACATCAAAGTATTGCTTGTCTGTATCATGCATCAATGAGTTCTGAAGAGTGATTTTATTCTTTTGTGTTGTGGGTACAGCTTGACATGGCAAAGTCAAAAAGAGCAAGGAAAATAATATAGTAGGGCGTCTTTGTTACAAATCGGGTGAAGCAGAAAAGTTCCGCCGTCGAGATTCTGCTGGTACTTATAGTGCAGTAGAAGGTCCAAGTCCACCGGCTAAATCTACAAACACAGTATCACCTGCTCCACCAGCTGCAGCATCCGCTTCAACTGTACCAACATCTCAACCAGTTACTCGTTTGTTTGCTCCTAAGCTGCCTTCACACCTAACACTACTTCCGAAGCACTGCTGACACAAATGGACTTGGCAAGATCAGATGAACCTCATGAGCATCAACACCAAGACGATACCTGACCGAGTCAAGTTGCAGTTGCATGCTCCTTTATATGTACTCTCACAGTTTGATGTACACTAACACTTTCCATATTCGTTGTTGAACTAGCACCACGGCGCAAGCGGAAACAGACATCAGGGATAATGATTGACAAATTAACAAAATCTAAAGGATGAAGAATGGATATCCATTTTGAGGCAGGTTTAAAAAGGCCACGTGATGCTACAGAGTCAGCCAAATTAGTATCAGAGGCAGCCGTTGCCGTTAGGTGTCATGCGCGTATCCTCCCAACGTGGATCCAGTACAGGAATGAGAAAGACAATACCCAGTTTATGTTGGAGAACGTAGCAGAAATTCAAAAATTTCCTACGTGTTACCAAGATCTATCTATGGAGAAACCAGCAACGAGGGGAAGGAGAGTGCATCTACATACCCTTGTAGATTGCTAAGCGGAAGCGTTCAAGAGAACGGGGTTGAAGGAGTCGCACTGCCGTGATCCAAATCACCGGAGATCCTAGTGCCAAACGGACGGCACCTCCGCGTTCAACACACGTACAGCCCGGTGACGTCTCCCATGCCTTGATCCAGCAAGGAGAGAGGGAGAGGTTGGGGAAGACTCCATCCAACAGCAAAACAACGGCGGGGGGGGGGTGGAGGAGCGTGGCAATCTGCAGGGCTTCGCCAAGCACCACGGGAGAGGAGGGAAAGAGAGGTAGGGGCTGCGCCAACAGGAGAAGAACTTCGTGTGTTGGGCTGCCCTTTGCCTCCACTATATATTGGGGGAGAGGGGGGCTGCGCCCCCACCTAGGGTTCCACCCCTAGGGGCGGCGGCCAGCCCAAGATCCCATCTGGAGGGGCAGCCAAGGGGGGAGAGGGGAAACTTGCCCCCCAAGTTAGGTGGGTGCGCCCCTCCCCGAACCCTAGGCGCCTTGGGCCCTTGTGGGGGGGCGCACCAGCCCACCCGGGCTGGCCCCTCCCACACTTGGCCCATGCTGCCCTCCGGGATGGTGGCCCCACTTGGTGGACCCCGGGACCCTCCCGGTGGTCCCGATGCTACCGATAAAACCCAAAACTTTTCCGTGACCAAAACAGGACTTCCCATATATAAATCTTTACCTACGGACCATTACGGAACTCCTCGTGACGTCCGGGATCTCATCCGAGACTCGAACAACATTCGGTAACCACATACAAACTTCCTTTATAACCCTAGCGCCATCGAACCTTAAGTGTGTAGACCCTACGGGTTCGGGAACCATGAGACATAACCGAGACGTTCTCCGATTCGGTAACCAACAGCGGGATCTGGATACCCATGTTGGCTCCCACATGTTCCACGATGATCTCATCGGATGAACCACGATGTCGAGGATTCGATCAATCCCGTATACAATTCCCTTTGTCTAGCGGTATTGTACTTGCCCGAGATTCGATCGTCGGTATCCCGATACCTTGTTCAATCTCGTTACCGGCAAGTCTCTTTACTCGTTACGTAACACATCATCCCGTGATCAACCCCTTGGTCACATTGTGCACATTATGATGATGTCCTACCGAGTGGGCCCAGAGATACCTCTCCGTTTACACGGAGTGACAAATCCCAGTCTCGATTCATGCCAACCCAACAGACACTTTCGGAGATACCTGTAGTGCACCTTTATAGCCACACAGTTACGTTGTGATGTTTGGTACACCCAAAGCATTCCTACGATATCCGGGAGTTGCACAATCTCATGGTCTAAGGAAAAGATACTTGACATTAGAAAAGCTTTAGCATACGAACTACACGATCTTTTTGCTAGGCTTAGGATTGGGTCTTGTCCATCACATCATTCTGCCAATGATGTGATCCCCTTATCAACGACATCCAATGTCCATGGTCAGGAAACCGTAACCATCTATTGATCAACGAGCTAGTCAACTAGAGGCTTACTAGGGACATGGTGTTGTCTATGTACCCACACATGTATCTGAGTTTCCTATCAATACAATTATAGCATGAATAATAAACGATTATCATGAACAAGGAAATATAATAATAACTAATTTATTATTGCCTCTAGGGCATATTTCCAACAGTCTCCCACTTGCACTAGAGTTAATAATCTAGTTCACATCGCCATGTGATTAACACTCACATGTCACATCACCATGTGACCAACATCCAAAGAGTTTACTAGTGTCACTAAACTAGTTCACATCATCATGTGATTAAGACTCAATGAGTTCTGTGGTTTGATCATGTTTTGCTTGTAAGAGAGGTTTTAGTCAACGGGTCTGCAACATTCAGATCCGTATGTACTTTGCAAATCTCTAGGTCATATTGTAAATTCTGCTTCCACGCTCTACTTGGAGCTATTCCAAATGGTTGCTCCACTATACATATCCGGTTTGCTACTCAGAGTCATTCGGATAGGTGTTAAAGCTTGCATCGACGTAACCCTTTACGTCAAACTCTTTATCACCTCCATAATCGAGAAACATTTCCTCCAAGGATAATTTTGACCGCTATCTGGTGATCCACTCCTTGATCACCTTTGTACCCTCTTGCCAGATATGTAGCAAGGCACACATCAGGTGTGGTACACAGCATAGCATACTGTAGAGCCCACTTCTAAGGTATAGGGGACGACCTTCGTCCTTTCTCTCTTTTCGGCCATGGTCGAGCTTTAAGTCTTAACTTCATACCTTACATCTCAGGCAAGAACTCCTTCTTTGACTGATCCATCTTGAACACCTTCAAGATCATGTCAAGGTATATGCTCATTTGAAAGTACCATTAAGCGTTTTGATCTCTCCTCATAGATCTTGATGCTCAATGTTCAAGTAGCTTAATCCAGGTTTTCTATTGAAAGCACCTTTCAAATAACCCTATATGCTTTCCAGAAATTCTACATCATTTCTGATCAACAATATGTCAACAACATATACTCATCAGAAATTCTATAGTGCTCCCACTCACTTCTTTGGAAATACAAGGTTCTCATTAACTATGTATAAACCCAAAATCTTTGATCATCTCATCAAAGCGCACATTCCAACTCCGAGATGCTTACTCCAGTCCTTAGAAGGATCGCTGGAGCCAGCATACCTTTTAGCATCCTTAGGATCGACAAAAAATTTCTGATTGTATCACATACAACCTTTCCTTACGAAAACTGGTAAGGAAACTCATTTTGACATCCATCTGCCAGATTTCATAAATGTAGCTAATGCTAACATGATTCTGACGGACTCAAGCATCGCTACGGATGAGAAAATCTCATCGTAGTCAACTCCTTGAACTTGTGAAAAACTCTTCGCCACAAGTCGAGCTTCATAGACGGTGACATTACCGTCCACGTCCGTCTTCTTCTTAAAGATCCATTTATCTCAATGGCTTGCCGATCATCGGGCAAGTCCACCAAAGTCCATGCTTTGTTCTGATACATGGATCCTATCTCGGATTTCATGGCTTCTAACCATTTGTCGGAATATGGGCCCACCATCGCTTCTCCACAACTCGTAGGTTCATTGTTTTCTAGCAACATGACCTTCAAGACAGGATTACTGTACCACTCTGAAGTAGTACGCATCCTTGTCACCCTACGAGGTACGGTAGTGACTTGATCCGAAACTTCATGATCACTATCATAAGCTTCTACTTCAATTGGTGTAGGCGCCACAGGAACAACTTCCTGTGCCCTGCTACACACTTGTTGAAGTGACGGTTCAATAACCTCATCAAGTCTCCACCAGCCTCCAACTCAATTCTTTCGAGAGAAACTTTTCCTCGAGAAAGGACCCGTTTCTAGAAACAATCACTTTTCCTTCCGGATCTGAATTAGGAGGTATACCCAACCATTTTGGGTATCCTATGAAGATGCATTTATCCGTTTTTAGGTTCGAGCTTATCACGATGAAACTTTTTCACATAAGCGTCGCAGCCCCAAACTTTCAAGAAACGGCGACTTAGGTTTCTCTAAACCATAGTTCTCACGGTGTCATCTCAACAGAATTACGTGGTGCCCTATTAAAGTGAGTGCGGTTGTCTCTAATGCCTAACCCATGAACGATAGTGGTAATTTGATAAGAGACATCATGGTACGCAGCATATCCAATAGGGTGCAACTATGTTGTTCGGACACACCATCACACTATGGTGTTCTAGGCGGTATTAATTGTGAAACAATTTCCACAATGTCTTAATTGCGTGCCAAAGCTCATAACTCAGATACTCATCTCTATGATCATATCATAGACATTTTATCCTCTTGTCACAATGATCTTCAACTTCACTCTGAAATTACTTGAACCATTCAATAATTCAAACTTGTGTTTCATCAAGTAAATATAGTCAACATCTACTCGAATCATCTGTGAAGTAAGAACATAACGATATTCACTGCATGCATCAGCACTCATTGGACTGCACACATCAAAATGTGTTATTTCCAACAAGTTGCTATCTTGTTCCATCTTACTGAAAACGAGGCTTTTCAGTCATCTTCAAGTGATTCAAAATCAAGTGAGTCCAAACTATCCATCTGCATGGAGTTTCTTCATGCGTATACACCAATAGACATGGTTCGCATGTCTCAAACTTTTCAAAAACGTGTGAGTCCAAAGATCCATCAACATGGAGCTTCTTCATGCGTTTTATACCAATATGACTTACATGGCAATGCCACAAGTAAGTGGTACCATCATTACTATCTTATATCTTTTGGCATGAAAATGTGTATTACTATGATCGAGATTCAATAAAACATTCCTTTAGGTGCAAGACCATTGAAGGTATCATTCAAATAAACAGAGTAACCATTATTCTCCTTAAATGAATAACCGTATTGAGATAGACATAATCCAATCATGTCTATGCTCAAGCAAACACCAAATAACAATTATTTAGGTTTAACACCAATCTCGATGGTAGAGGGAGCGTGCGATGCTTGATCACATCAACCTTGGAAACACTTCCAACACATATCGTCAGCTCACCTTTAGCTAGTCTCTGTTTATTCCGTAGCTTTTATTTCGAGTTACTAACACTTAGCAACCGAACCGGTATCTAATACCCTGGTGCTTCTAGGAGTACTAGTAAAGTACACATTAACATAATGTATATCCAATATACTTCTATCGACCTTGCCAGCCTTCTCATCTACCAAGTATCTAGGGTAGTTCTGCTTCAGTGTCTGTTCCCTCATTATAGAAGCACTTAGTCTCGGGTTTGGATTTAACCTTGGGTTTCTTCACTAGAGCAGCAACTGATTTGCCGTTAAATGAAGTATCCCTTCTTGCCCTTGCCCTTCTTGAAACAAGTGGTTTCATTAACCATCAACAATTGATGCTCCTTCTTGACTTCTAATTTCGCGGTGTCAAACATCGCGAATATTTCAAGGATCATCTATCCCTGATATGTTATAGTTCATCACGAAGCTCTAGCAGCTTGGTGGCAATCTTTTTGGAGAAACATCACTATCTCATCAGGAAGATCAACTCCCACTCGATTCAAGTGATTGTTGCACTCGGACAATCGAGCACAAGCTCAACGATTGAGCTTTTCTCCCTTAGCTTGCAGGCTAAGAAAATCGTCGGAGGTCTTATACCTCTTGACGTGGGCACGAGCCTGAAATCCCAATTTCAGCCCTCGAAACATCTCATATGTTCATGACGTTTGAAAAACGTCTTTGGTGCCTCAACTCTAAACCGTTTAACCGAACTATCACGCAGCTTATCAAAACGTGTATGTCCGATGTTCGCAACATCCATGCATTTATGTTTGGGGTTCAGCACACTGAGCGGTGCATTAAGGACATAAGCTTTCTTCTGTCCGTATAATCGCTACTGACAACTTTCAACTATATTCTCTAGGAACATATCTAAAACAGTGGAACTAAAATGCGAGCTTACGACATAATTTGCAAAGATCTTTTGACTATGTTTAGGATAATTAAGTTCATCTCATGAACTCCCACTCAGATAGATATCCCTCTAGTCATCTAAGTGATTACATGATCCGAGTCAACTAGGTCGTGTCCGATCATCACGTGAGACGGACTAGTCATCATCGGTGAAGATCTTCATGTTGATCGTATCCTCCATATGACTCATGCTCGACCTTTCGGTCTCTTGTGTTCCGAGGCCATATTTGTACATGCTAGGCTCGTCAAGTTAACCTAAGTGTTTCGCGTGTGTAAATCTGGCTTACACCCGTTGTATGTGAACGTAAGAATCTATCACACCCGATCATCACGTGGTGCTTGAAGCAGCGAACTTTCACAACGGTGCACAGTTAGGGGGAACACTTTCTTGAAATTTTAATGAGGGGTCATCTTATTTACTACCGTCGTTCTAAGCAAATAAGATGTATAAACATGATAAACATCACATGCAATCAAATATTGACATGATATGGCCAATATCATTTTTGCTCCTTTTGATCTCCATCTTCGGGGTTCCATGATCATCATCTTCACCGGCATGACACCATGATCTCCATCATCATGATCTTCATCATCGTGTCTCCATGAAGTTGTCTCGCCAACTTATTACTTCTACTACTATGGCTGCCGGTTAGCAATAAAGTAAAGTAATTACATGGCGTTGTTCAATGACACGTAGGTCATACAATAAATTAAGACAACTCCTAAGGCTCCTGCCGGTTGTCATACTCATCGACATGCAAGTCGTGATTCCAATTACAAGAACATGATCAATCTCATACATCACATATCATTCATCGCATTCTTCTTGGCCATATCACATCACATAGCATACCCTGCAAAAACAAGTTAGACGTCCTCTAATTGTTGTTTGCATGTTTTACGTGGTTGCTATGGGTTTCTAGCAAGAACGTTTCTTACCTACGCAAAACCACAAAGTGATATGTCAATTGCTATTTACCCTTCATAAGGACCCTTTTCATCGAATCCGATCCAACTAAAGTGGGAGAGCGGCAACCGCTAGCCACCTTATGCAACAAGTGCATGTCAGTCGGTGGAACCTGTCTCACGTAAGTGTACGTGTAAGGTCGGTCCGGGCCGCTTCATCCCACAATGCCGCCGAATCAAGATTGGACTAGTAACGGTAAGCATATTGAACAAAATCAATGCCCACAACTACTTTGTGTTCTACTCGTGCAAAGAATCTACGCAATAGACCTAGCTCATGATGCCACTGTTGGAGAACGTAGCAGAAATTCAAAATTTTCCTACGTGTCACCAAGATCTATCTATGGAGAAACCAGCAACGAGGGGAAGGAGAGTGCATCTACATATCCTTGTAGATCGCTAAGTGGAAGCGTTCAAGAGAACGGGGTTGAAGGAGTCGTACTCGTAATGATCCAAATCACCGGAGATCCTAGTGCCGAACGGACGGCACCTCCGCGTTCAACACACGTACAGCCCGTGCGTCTCCCATGCCTTGATCCAGCAAGGAGAGAGGGAGAGGTTGGGGAAGACTCCATCCAGCAGCAGCACAACGGCGTGGTGGTGGTGGAGGAGCGTGACAATCCTGCAGGGCTTCGCCAAGCACCACGGGAGAGGAGGAGAAAGAGAGGTAGGGCTGCGCCAACAGGAGAAGAATTTTGTGTGTTGGGCTGCCCCTTTGCCTCCACTATATATTGGGGGAGAGGGGGGCTGCGCCCCCACCTAGGGTTCCACCCCTAGGGGCGGCGGCCAGCCCAAGATCCCATCTGGAGGGGCAGCCAAGGGGGGAGAGGGGAAACTTGCCCCCCAAGTTAGGTGGGTGCGCCCCTCCCCGAACCCTAGGCGCCTTGGGCCCTTGTGGGGGGGCGCACCAGCCCACCTGGGGCTGGCCCCCTCCCACACTTGGCCCATGCTGCCCTCCGGGGATGGTGGCCCCACTTGGTGGACCCCCGGGACCCTCCCGGTGGTCCCAGACGTTATCGATAAAACCCGAAAATTTTTCGGTGACCAAAACATGACTTCCCATATATAAATCTTTACCTCCGGACCATTCCGGAACTCAACGTGATGAACGGTATATCATCTGAGACTCCGAAAAACAATCAGTAACCACATACAAACTTCCTGTATAACCCTAAGCGCCATCGAACCTTAAGTGTGTAGACCCTACGGGTTCGGGAACCATGCAGACATGACCGAGA
Source organism: Aegilops bicornis (assembly GCA_021605145.1). Classification (NCBI taxonomy): domain Eukaryota; kingdom Viridiplantae; phylum Streptophyta; class Magnoliopsida; order Poales; family Poaceae; genus Aegilops; species Aegilops bicornis. The sequence continues at coordinate 674,137,107 of CM038672.1, forward strand.
CGTTCTCCGGTCAGTAACCAACAGCGGGATCTGGATACCCATGTTGGATCCCACATGTTCCACGATGATCTCATCGGATGAACCACGATGTCGAGGATTCGATCAATCCCGTATACAATTCCCTTTGTCTAGCGGTATTGTACTTGCCCGAGATTCGATCGTCGGTATCCCGATACCTTGTTCAATCTCGTTACCGGCAAGTCACTTTACTCATTCCGTAACACATCATCCCGTGATCAACCCCTTGGTCACATTGTGCACATTATGATGATGTCCTACCGAGTGGGCCAAGAGATACCTCTCCGTTTACACGGAGTGACAAAACCCAGTCTCGATTCGAGCCAACCCAACAGACACTTTCGGAGATACCTGTAGTGCACCTTTATAGCCACCCGATTACGTTGCCAGGACGTTTGGTACACCCAAAGCATTCCTACGGTATCCGGGAGTTGCACAATCTCATGGTCTAGGGAAAAGTTACTTGACATTAGAAAAGCTTTAGCATACGAACTACACGATCTTTGTGCTAGGCTTAGGATTGGGTCTTGTCCATCACATCATTCTGCTAATGATGTGATCCTGTTATCAACGACATCCAGTGTCCATGGTCAGGAAACTCTAACCATCTATTGATCAACGAGCTAGTCAACTAGAGGCTTATTAGGGACATGGTGTTGTCTATGCACCCACACATGTATCTGAGTTTCCTATCAATACAATTATAGCATGGATAATAAACGATTATCATGAACAAGGAAATATAATAATAACTAATTTATTATAGCCTCTAGGGCATATTCCCAACAGTTTAACACCTTCCTTGACCATTTATCCGTAAGTAATGCTATTCATCGCAATTAGTAATATTGTCTTGCTCTGTCCCATACTTTCTAGCTTCCTCCTAATAAGACTCGCATTCTTTTTTCAAAAGATGAGGTTCAAGTCAGATCCGAAAGATGATGCAACTAAACAAGCATGCACTCATGTTTTTCAGTCTGCTCTGTGACAGTATCTGTACCACCTTAGAAAATATCACTTTGAAGGCAAGGCTAACAATGAAATCGCCCAAACATCTCCAGTGGAATATATTACAGATGAAGACTGGACAGCCCTCGTTAAACACTGGTCTGATCCAAAGTATCAGGTAGGCTATATGTATTTGATCAGACCATATATTGAACTTGTATTTATGTATGTGCCTTACAAGTGTATCTTCTTCTAGGCTAACTGTTTGAAGAACAAAACTAACCGTTCTAAAGTGAAATTCCAACAGACAACAGAATCTCGTAGCTATATTGCACACTGCGAGGTTTATGTAAATAGCTGCTACTTCCTTTTTTTTTGTGCCATATTGTCGTATCTATATTGACTTGTTCCAAATACAGAGGAAAGCCCGTGCAGACCAAAAAGAACCTGAACCGAATGCAGTGCAAATCTTCAAGGATTGCCACACCAAAGAAGATGAAGGGCATGAGCACACCAGTTCAAGCATTGTTGTAAGTCCTTACTCCTCCTGCCTTGAACTGATTGGTACTGTGATGTGTTCATTTAACTACTTGGTTTGCAGCCAATGTCAGTTACTCTGTTCACTTTTATACACAATTGTCTTAACGTATCATTCCACCTTACATGGTTTAAAAGAGATGAAGGATATTATTTTGGTCTTGATCTGTAATCTAGTTGTTATGTTCACGTGCGCACACAATGATAAAATAGCATGTTTGTTTTATATCTGTTTGCCCATGATATGAATGATGTCATACTATGTTCATCCTACTTTAAACCATGTCTCTTTATCCTTAGATGTCAACGAATGTGAGGAAATAGACAATATAGTAGGCATGCTACATGGACATATGTTCCAAAAGTGATTTTATTATGTAGTTGGCACTACAATACATGCTAATGTATTACAGTAGTTCACCAAAATAAGTTATGTATAAACGTTTAACCTACTTTGTTTGTTTTTATCTCATTAGTAACTTATCCGGTACACTAATCTAGAAGTTCAAACTTTCAGGAAGCTATGGAACAAATGATTGAACAGCCACAACCACCTGAAGGTGACGAGGCTACTACAGGCACAATGTCACCTCTTGCTGCAGTGTGTCAGTATCTCTCCACTAACAGTGCAAAAAGCACCTTCCTGCGTAATTCTGGGTTGGTTGTCAAGGTAACCTCGTCCAAATCGCCTACTGAACAAAATCTTCACCGCTAGACAGTGATATATCCGTGCTCCGGACACAAGTCCAATCCCTAATGTATGTTGTTTCGGAAACAAGAATAGTGGTTGAGAAATGTCGTCAAGATATGAATGGTTTTGAAACCAGACTATCAGACATTTGCTTCGTTGTTGAAGAGCAATGGCGGAAAAAATGTGGAGATCGTGCTGCTCCATCAGATTCTACAGCCTGAAACATTAGCACTCAGGTCAAATGATCTGTGCTTCTATACATCTGATAGTGTTGTTATCTGGAAAGACTGTAAACTTTATGCCAACAGGACTTTTGTTGTATGATTGGAATTTATTTTGTTGTGATACAACATTTATGATGCTGCCACAGGCTGCAGTAATTACGACGCTATTTTTGTATAGTGTAGGTTTATCTTAGTAATGTATTCGGCCGAAAGCTTCGTAGGAGCCCAACATGCCAACATTCGTCGGGTCCATTCCAATTGGGCTAAAAACGATTACGGGCCGAAATTGGCATGTAGCCCACTAAAAATATCTGTGCTTAAATTAGCATAAGCTTTCAAATTTTTCTGGTAGGCCTGTGCCCATAGTGGGCCTTTAACAGTCCTAAACATAATTTGGGCCCTCAATAAAAATAGGCCGTTTACAGGTGTAAATATCTCGAGCCCATAAAAAACATGGGCCTTTAATAGACCGAAAGTGAGATTGGGCCCTGGTTGTGCCAAATAACCCACTGGACTTAGCAGGCCGAAATGGTGGCCCATTTATGATGCAGATATTTGACAGGCCGAAATTCGCACGGGCCGTAAATGCGCCGACCTAATACACGGGCCTTTAACAGGCCGGAACTTCGGTCGGGCTACAATATCGTCATTTTTATATGGGCCGTTAATGGGCCCGATATGAAGTTGGGCCACATATGGCCCATGGTTTACGTCCGGCGTTAACAGTCCGAAAATGACAACAGGCCGAAAGTGGCCCAAATCTTTAGTGGGCCTCTAACAGGCCGAATGATGAACATGGCGAATATGACCCAAATCCTTCACGGTGCGTTTATGGGCGAAAGTTTTGATGGTTGTAAATGGGCCCAAATGAAGCCGGACCTTTAACAGTCGGAAATACACCGGGCCGTAATTCGCCCAATTACTTCTTGATCGTTAAAGGGCCAGAAGTGACCATGGGCCGCATTGATGACAAGTTTAGACCAGGCCGTTGACGGGCCGATTTGACAGAGAATGTTGGGCCTTTAGCTGGGACGGCCCATTATGGTCTGCAGAATCTTGTGGGCCTTTAGCTGGGCTGGCCCATTGTGGTTCGCAAAATCTTGTGGGCCTTTAGCTGGGCCGGCCCATTATGGTCCGCTAAATTTTGTGGGCCTTTTGCTGGGCCGGCCCATTATGGTCCGCTAAATCTTTTGGGCCTTCGGTTGGGCGCCCATTTAAACTTTAGGGCCACTTTTGGGCCGGTCCAGCTAAAGGCCCAGAAGATTCTGCAGACCATAATGGGCCGGCCCAGCTAAAGGCCAATGAGAATTTTACACGTGGAAAATCGGTATTGGTCGTGGCTGTTAACGGGTTATCGGATCCAAAATCCATCCCGATAGCTTAACGGCGTTCCGTTATGGTGGATGCCACGTGTCGGTCACCCTTGACGAAAGCACTTCTGTGACGCGCGATTTATCGTCATGGAAGTGGACACTTCCGTGATGATAATTTTGGTAGTGTCATGGAACACTTCTACGACAGCACAGGTATGAATATCTTGATTTTGTCATAAATTTGTCATGGATGTACATGCATGACAAAAATGCGACCTACTGTGACAAACACGTATCATCACGGAAGTGTATTTTTTTGTAGTGATTGTTGCAGGTCACTTTAAAGGTTATCAGGTGGATCACGTGGACCGGCGGAAGAACGAAGCGGCGGTCGCTTTAAGCCGCCTAGGTTCTCAACGCAAACTGGTTTTGCCTAATGTCTTCTTGGATGTTATGCATAATCCGTCCGTCAAGCTCCCTGGTGAAGAGGATTTGGCTATTCCTGATCCGGAGGCTCAGTTGGTGGCGGCTCTTCATGTTATTCCGGATTGGACGGTTCCTTATCTCGCATATATGAACCCGTGTGAGTTACCAGAGGATGAGACATTGGCCAGGCAGATAATCCGGCGGTCCAAGTCCATGACTATTATCAATGGAGAGCTGCATCATTGCAGTGTGACAGGGGTGTTTCAACGTTGTGTATCTCCTGAAGAAGGCTGTGAAATTTTACGCGAGATCCACGAAGGAGATTGTGGTCACCACGCCGGTTCAAAATCTGTGGTGGCTAAGGCGCTTCGTCACGGTTTCTATTGGTTAACCGCTCATGCTGATGCTGAGGATATGGTCAGAAGATGTGATGGCTGTCAGAAGTTCTCAAGGCGCGCTCATGTACCGGCTCAAGAATTGAGGATGATTCCAATTACTCGGCCGTTTGCGACTTGGGGGCTGGATATGATTGGGCCTTTCAAGAGGTCCAAAGACAAGAAGACCCGCCTTTTGGTGGCGGTTGACAAGTTCACAAAGTGGGTAGAGGCAAAACCAGTTAGCAAGTGTGACGCGGCCACGGCGGTTCAATTCATCAAAAAGGTGATTTTCCGGTTTGGCTTTCCACATAGTATTATCACTGACAATGGTACCAATCTGTCAAAGGGTGCCATGAAGGAGTTCTGTCAACGAGAGCAAATACGGCTTGATGTATCATCACTGGCTCACCCACAGTCCAATGGTCAAGCGGAGAGGGCCAATCAAGAAATTTTGAGAGGCATCAAACCCCGACTTATGGTTCCCTTGCAGCGGACGCCAGGTTGTTGGGTTGAGGAGCTACCTTCAGTGTTATGGAGCATCAACACCACACCCAACAGATCGACAGGATACACGCCGTTCTTCATGGTTTATGGAGCGGAGGCGGTTCTTCCTAGTGACATCCGTCATGACTCACCTCGTGTAGCGGCATATGTTGAAGCTGACAACGAGAAGGCACGGCAAGAAGCTCTCGACCTGTTAGATGAGGAGCGTGACATAGCGGCCGCCCGTTCGGCGATTTATTAGCAAGATCTGCGTCGCTATCATAGCCGCCGGGTTAGAACCAGAACCTTTCAAGAAGGAGACTTGGTGCTTCGGCCCATCTAGGATCAGACGGATATGCATAAGTTATCCCCACCTTGGGAAGGACCTTTTGTGGTCAGCAAGAATCTACACAACGGGTCATACTACCTAATCGATGTTCGAGAGTGCAAAGGCCCACGTAAATCGGAGGAGGAGACCAACCGGCCGTGGAATATTGCTCATCTTTGGCCTTACTATACTTGAACTATAGGGTCTGCTTATGTACATATTATGACTATGTATATATTATGATCAATATAATAAACCGGAACCTCAGCTAAAGCGGGGTATCTGTTGTTTTCTTACATCATGCGTGGTTACATGGAGCTTCTGTTTCTAAAGCGGCCTCCGGTTTACCCCTTGGTTTAGCTTCTCAAAGGCTTTATATTATATCACTTGGGGGCTTGGTCGAATCCGAACCATAGCTACTCCTTTTGATAGGCGCAATGCCATAGCATCACTTGGGGGCTTGGTTTTATCCGAACCATAGCTACACCTCTTGATCGGTGCAATGCCACAGAATCACTTGAGGGCTTGGTCGTATCCGAACCATAGCTACACCTCTTGATCGGCGCAATGCCACAACATCACTTGGGGGCTTGGTCATATCCGAACCATAGCTACACCTCTTGATCGGTGCAATGCCACAACATCACTTGGGGGCTTGGTCGAACCCGAACCATAGCTACACCTCTTGATCGGCGTAATGCCACAGCATCATTTGGGGGCCTGATCGAATCCGAACCATAGCTACACCTCTTGGGGGCTTGGTCGTGTCCGGACCATGGTCACACCTCTTGATCGGCTCAAAGCCTCGCCTACAATGGTTTTTATTTGCCTTTGTTTGAGTTATGTTCTCTTTTTTGACCGGCTTTGAACAACCCGGTCCGACTATCAATTACAAATTGACGGTACACGAACAAATCATAGTCCGGAGACTATTTGCCCGGTCATATTTCCAATTAAAATTTTATTATGGAGTAAACCGGTGTTTATCATAACCCGGAGCGGTTTACATTATACAGGAGTGGTTTTCTCCTAAAAGATTTGGGTTATAAGCCCCGCTACAAGGTTGGCTAGCCAACATCATGCATAAAGGTTGCAGGTATTATATATTTCCATTTTTGATTATATGTCACAACCTAGGTTATCATCTTCGGTTATGTATATATGGGTATCATGACCCGCCCGGCGGTAAACCGCCAGGGCGCTTTAAGCTTCTTGTCTGCAGAAACAGCTTGGACAAATGAATATGTAGATCATCTTTTACGTATGACGAATCAAGCCAGTATCAATTGCAAATAAATATGCGCAAAGGCATATCAGAACAAATATTTTAACTAAGCCTATTACAAGGCTTTCTAGTACCCAACAGGATCATTGTTTTTCTCAAAATACATGTCGCGGCATATAGTAGGCTAAACCGGCCTGCGGTTCATGATTGTTCATCAGCTTGGCCTGGCGGTTGCGGATCATCTTGCGCCGGTTCAACTTCTTCTTCCCTACCCAGTGGCTGGAAATCAACAGTTGCCCAGTCGATCCCAGTTAAGGCTTGGAATATAGCTTCATCACTTATCAGCGTAGACGGTTCAATGTCAGGGGCATAAGTATGCTTACGGATTGGCGGGATAAGATTCTGAGCTTCTGGAATTGGTGCAGCAATCCGTTTGTTCTTGTCATCATAGCCGGCTTGATAGTACGATAGGTCTGCTTCTTCAACTAGTTGTCAAGCCAATGGGCGCACTTCCCGGTTTATCTTCCGAAGATCATGTTCGCCAAATTATGTTCCATCTTCCTTCAAGCTGGGATAACCTTGGGCTGCTTCAACTGGATCAAAGTCAGGAACCCATGCTTTTGCCCGAGTCAGTGCGGCCAAAGCGCCCGTTCTAGCAGCAGAGTTTTTTAGCTCGTCAACCCCGGCAGGAAGCATAGATAACGTTTGTAAAATATCCTTGATCAAGGTGGGAGGCGGATTATTGTGTGAAGCAGTGTAGATGATCCGCTGTGCGCCGGTACATAGCTGCTCTATCAAAGTATATGCCGCCTTCAATTTCTTCTGAACATCAGATCCCAAGTGGCTAATTCGAGTTCCTGCATCATCACACGGATTAGTAAACTGGCAAAATATTTGCATGGATATATGGAAAGCCTAAGTCAAAGAGCTTACCGAATACAGCGACGGTCATGGCATGCACCTGCCGCTTCACGTTGGTCAGCTCATCAACCACCGGCTTAAGAGCGGCTTCTGATTTTTCAGCCCGTTCCACCAAAGCAGATTTGTCAATCTCCCAATCCGCCCGCTCTTTGTTGAAGCTCTCTTTAAGTTTCTCCATAGCGCCCAAAGTGCTGGTCAACTCTTCCTTTGCCTTGGAGGTTTCAGTTTGTTGCAATTTAAGGTTCTCCTGCAGGTCAGCGGTTTGGCTTTATTTCTTGCTCAACTCAGCCTGCATAGAGACAATTATATAATGAGGCGACAATACATATTCGAAGTACCAAGCATAATACAAGTATTCAACTCGGTACTTGGGGGGCTAATGCATATTTGCTCTTCATCATACATTTTTCTACAAAAGTCCCAAGCATAATACAAGTGTTCAACTTGGCACTTGGGGGCTAATGGATGTTTGCTCAAAAAATGTTGACATGGGAGTTTCTTTTACAAAGTCCCGGTTCATCTTTATAAAGTTAAACCGGCCCTTGGGGGCTACTTCAGTGAAGTTAAGATGCATTATGGTTCACATTGAGTACTTACTAAAGTCCCGGTTTAAATCGGTATCTTAAACCACTACTTGGGGGCTATTGGAGTTGATAAGCTACAAATCAGTACAAGAAGAGAAGCATATAGGAAGTTACCTCAAATCTTTCCTTCATCATATTGACCAGGCCGGCTTCATAGTCACGGCTGGTGTACAGACGGTTCAGATAGCCGGAATGAAGGTCTTGAGCGTTCAGATGGGCATAGGTGGACAGATCCGCATTCCATTTTCCTTTGCCAATTGCAGAAAATTCTTCTTTGGCGGTATGCTTCGACAAAGCGACAGGATTCCCTGGATCCGTATAGCCAATGCCAGTAATCAGAACATCATCATCCTTCTCCTTGGCAGCTCGTACTGGAGTGGCCGGTTTGTCAGTATCCTTGGCTGGACTTGCCGGTTTGTCAGTTCGGATAGGACTGGTCGGCTGGTCAGCATGGCTCGTGGATGTCAACCCTTTGCACCTTCGATGTGAAATCCTGATCTTGAGGCGGTGGGTCATTCAGCATATCATCAAGGTTGGCCTCTTCAGGGTCTGGAGTTTTCTCCGGTTCAACAGTTGGGTCTTCCTCTGTCGGTTTGTTCAGGCGAGCTTTCTTGCTTGGCCTGGGCTTAGTGCTGACAAAGCAAAACATGAAGGTCAGTATAGCGTATAACATGCATGTCAAGAATAAAGCAAATGAACAACTTACCCAATAACCGTCTTGAGGGGTGGAAGTTTGGTGGCTGATGACTCGCCAGAGGATGAATGAGAACTGCCCTGATAATTGGAATCAGACGGATTAAGAGGTTGACGAAAACAACCCATTTTGAGGCATGACATGTCAAGGGAGTTAGAGACCTCTGATCGGTGTTTTCGAATCAGACTGATCGGTAAACCAGCGGAGGTAACTACCTGGCCGCTATGTCGGGTTGTGCGGGGTGCCTCGTGCTGTTGTGTCTTCACAAGAAAGTTCGGATCCAAGTAAGCAAGAGGATGAGAAAATTTAACTTTCCGGTTTGCTCGACGGGTTTTTAGTGAAGGCAAAGGGTTTGAATCAGAGGAAAGAACGATTACCTCTAGGAATCGGCATGACAGACTTCAACGTCATCCTAGAAATAATCATCATCAATAAGGCATATGAAAAACGAATCAAGTGAGTCAAGTTCTACCTCAAAATCCGGGTTACCCACATCATCATCAGTCGGTGGATCGGAGGATGCAGTGGTTCTCTTCCGGTTGGCAGGTCTTTTCACAGCTTTGGTCTTTTGGCGGGTTGGCTTCACCGGTTTGTCTTGCGGAGGTTTCTTGTTCCAGAACGGATCATCGCCCTGCCAAAAATTCATCACATTTTCAGAACATATTGGGACAGAAGCAATTTCAGATAAAGCATATGGTATGATTCTTACAGCTGGCGGTTGTTGATGGTGCAGAAAGGAAGTAGGCTGGTTTGACCATAGAAAGCCTCCGGTTCATTTAACATCTTTTTTACAGCTTCAGTGACCTCATCATCAGTCAGCTGAATATCAATGTGCCGCTGAGCATCCTTCAAATCCCCTGTGTACTCACACATCAAACTGTGGCGTTGGCTCAAGGGCAAAACGCTCCAGCTTATCCAGCAGCGTGCAAAATCAACTCCTGTCAAACCGTTGGCCCTAAAGGCCCTAAGCTTGGATAGTTGAGGAGCATATTTGATTCTCTCTTTAGGAGTCAGCCTTTGAGGAAAAGGGTGTGTGTTGCTCAGACGTTCAGGACGGTAACCCGGCAAGGGGTTTTCATCAGCTGGAGACGTATCCTTGCAGTAAAACCAGGTCTGGTTCCACTCTTTGGGCTGACTGTGGAGATTGGCATGAGGAAAGGTGACTTCTTTTCTTTTCTGAATCGCCATCCTGCCCAGTTCTGTGTTAGGTCCATCTTTGAACTCTGTGCGACGGTTCAGATGAAAGCAATCCCTGAATAGCTCTACTGTAGGTTCCTCTTGAAGGTAAACCTCACAAAACACTTGAAAGTGGAAGATGTTGGTTACAGAGTTAGGGCCGATGTCTTGTGGGTGCAGTTGAAAGTTGGCCAGTACATCCCGGAAGAATTTTGAACCGGGAGGGTTGAAATCCCGTCTTAGGTGATCAGCAAAAACAACAACTTCTCCGTCTTTGGGAGTAGGAGGACATTCCGGGCCAGGGACCCTCCAGTGAATGACATCTTTCTTACTTAAAGCGCCCGTTTTGACAAGGTTGTCTAAATGTTCCTCTGTTACTCGAGAAGGGACGCAATTGCATTCATACACTTGTTTGGCCATGGGAATGAAGATCTACAATATAATGATTTCCGGTTTAAGATTTACATTGGATAGCTATAGAGTGATACAAAGATGTAAGTATATTGCTAAACCGGAGTCAGCTATTTACAAACCGGAGTTTAACAGTAAAACAGTACACTAGTGAAGGTTATAAGTTGAAGTACATTGGCGGTTCAACAAGGGGACTAATGGTATATACGGGGTTGTCATCTTTCTAAAAAGTTAAACCGCCTAGTCTAAACATTGAAGAGTCAAGACTGCAGATGTATAAGTGAAGGAAAACAGATTTCACAAGTTGGTATTACAATTTTGGATCTGCGGCATATCAGAAAAGGAAAATATATTCAGACCTAAGTAGTGGTGCCGAAACAGTGGATGAAGGTTCAGATGGGATCTTCTATCTTAGCAAGGCGCATTAGATGGGAAAAAAGAGCCACAGTTATCATTGAACATGATAACTATCAAGGTCTGGATCAAAACCCTATTATACAGGAAATGGACACCGAAGAACACCGACGAACACCGAAGAACACCGACGAACACCGAAACCCTAGAACATATCTACGGTGAAAGAACAGAGAGCATACTAGTATTGACGAGAGAGCGGAGAAGCACCGCAGTTCTCTGGTACGCTCAGGGTGATGCAGCGGCCGGAGTCGAGGCAGAGGCGATGGTCGATGGTGGCGGCGGAGCTCCAAAGGCTGAGCGGCGCAAGGAAGACGACGACGCGAAGAGACACGAGGGGGAAAGGTGAAAATGACCCCTCGGCCCTATTTATAAAGGCAAGGGATAAGTGTCAAGCGCGAACATCGAGGAGCCAGAATTTTGGAAAGCGGAGTTGTCGCCTCGATTGTTGGAGACCCATTAATGAAGATGTGTCATACACAGTTTTTTATAAACAGATGACATCACGACGGTTTACCACGATTTGGGCAGATGACGTCACAGCGGTTTACAAAATTATGTGAAAATGTTGAAGACGAATTTTTCTTGAGGACTGACATGAACCAGTTCAAATCAGTCTGGGGCCTAATGTTGGGGATATTACTCTTTGGCGAAACCGCCAGAGAGGCCGGATTAAGTTGATGCCCATGAAGACAGACGGTGACGCTGAGTAAAGGCCCAAGGCTCAGAACCGGTTTAAGTCCTGTAGCTATAAAGCGGCATTGATATGTAACTTGCATTGTAAGTTAGAAAGAGCGGAGACCGAGCCAGACACATTTATGAGCCGGCCTCGGGACTCAGTAAACCGAAGGGCGTCAACCCATGTATATAAGGGGACGACCCGGCGGCGGTTCAAGACGATAGACAACAACTCGAGACTCAGGCAAAGCGTATTCGCTCCCTGGTCATCGAAACCCCATCAATTCCATCACAACTAGACGTAGGCTTTTACCTTCATCGTAAGGGGCCGAACTAGTATAAAACTCTCTTGCGTCCCTTGTCCGCTTTAACCCCTTTAAGCTAACCCGTAGCGATGGCTCCACGACTAAGTCCTTTCATGAGGACATCTGCCGTGACAAAACCACGACATTATTGGAGGAATCAAAGTGAACCTGGAGGACATATCTGAGCTTGTCTCCTCGGGGGGATACCAGTACAACCCCCGCACCGGAGCTATTCAACATTTTCGAGCCATCAAAGAACATGGTCCAGTGCTCCGAGTGGACTTGAGTTGGCAATTGCTGTTCGATCCACTCGGCGAGAAAATCTGCTATTGCTTGGGACTTGATAGCTTTCTTTGCCTCAAACTTGATATCCAAGGGAAGGAGTTCAATCGCCCACTTTGCCACTCGACCAGTTGCATCTCTGTTGTTCAGAATCTTTGATAATGGAGCGTCGCTGACGACTGTAATGGAGTGGTTAGAGAAATAATGTGCAACCTTCTTCGTGGTCATATAAATCCCATACACATGTTTCTGATAATGTGGATATCTTTGTTTTGATGGAGTCAAAACCTAAGAACCATAATATACTTGGTGCTGAACTTTATAGGTTTTTCCTTCTTCTTCTCGCTCGACCGTAAGTATTGTACTGACGACTTGTCCAGTGGCTGCAATGTAAAGCAGTAAAGGCTCTTTGCTGATTGGGGCAGCAAGCACCGGCTGGGTGGAAAGCAGGGCTTTAAGCTCTGCAAATGCTGCATCAGCTTCAGGAGTCCACTCGAACTTATCTGACTTTTTCATCAATTGGTAAAGAGGCAGTGCCTTTTCACCGAGGCGAGAAATGAATCGACTTTAGGCGGCCAAACAACCAGTAAGCTTCTGGACATCATGCACACGCACATGGCGTTTCATCCGGAGTATGGCACCCACTTTTCTGGGTTAGCGTCGATCCCTCTCGGAAACGAGAAAAGTTTTGAGAATGTCAAAAGTATGAAACAATTGCTTGGCTTGTCATCGGGGTTGTGCATGACTTAAATACTTTGTGTGATGAAGATAGAGCATAGCCAGACTATATGATTTTGTAGGATAACTTTCTTCGGCCATGTTATTTTGAGAAGACATGATTGATTTGTTAGTATGCTTGAAGTATTATTATTTTTATGTCAATATGAACTTTTGTCTTGAATCTTTCGGATCTGAATATTCATACCACAATTAAGAAGAATTACATTGAAATTATGCCAAGTAGCATTCCACATCAAAAATTCAGTTTTTATCATTTTCCTACTCTAGGACGAGTAGGAATTAAGCTTGGGGATGCCTGATACGTCTCCAACGTATCTATAGTTTTTTATTGCTCCATGCTATATTATCTACTGTTTTGGACCATATTGGGCTTTATTTTCCACTTTTATATTACTTTTGGGACTAACCTATTAACCGGAGGCCCAACCCAGAATTTTGTTGTTTTTTGCCTATTTCAGTGTTTCGATGAAACGGAATATCAAACGGAGTCCAAACGGAATGAAACCTTCGGGAACGTGATTTTCTCACCGAATATGATCCAGGAGACTTGGACCCTCCGTCATGAAAGAAAGGAGGCGGCCACGAGGGTGGAGGGCGCGCCCCCCGCCTCGTGGGCCCCCCTTTGCTCCACCGACGTACTCCTTCCTCCTATATATACCTACGTACCCCCAAACGATCAGATACGGAGCCAAAAACCTAATTCCACCGCCGCAACCTTCTGTACCCACGAGATCCCATCTTGGGGCCTGTTCCGGAGCTCCCCCGGAAGGGTAATCGATCACGGAGGGCTTCTACATCAACACCATAGCCTCTCCGATGAAGTGTGAGTAGTTTACTTCAGACCTTCGGCTCCATAGTTATTAGCTAGATGGCTTCCTCTCTCTTTTTGGATCTCAATACAAAGTTCTCCCCCTCTCTCGTGGATATCTATTCGATGTAATCTTCTTTTGTGGTGTGTTTGTTGAGACAGATGAATTGTGGATTTATGATCAAGTTTATCTATGAACAATATTTGAATCTTCTCTGAATTCTTTTATGTATGATTGGTTATCTTTGCAAGTCTCTTCGATTTATCAGTTTTGTTTGGCCTACTAGATTGGTTTTTCTTGCAATGGGAGAAGTGCTTAGCTTTGGGTTCAATCTTGCGGTGTCCTTTCCCGATGTGATGGGGGCAGCAAGGCACGTATTGTATTGTTGCCATTGAGGATAACAAGATGGGTTTTTTATCATACTGCATGAATTTATCCCTCTGCATCATGTCATCTTGCTTAAGGCGTTACTCCGTTTTCTTGAACTTAATACTCTAGATGCATGTTGGATAGCAGTCGATGAGTGGAGTAATAGTAGTAGATGCAGGCAAGAGTCGGTCTACTTGTATCAGACGTGATGCCTATATACATGATCATACCTAGATATTCTCATAACTATGCTCAATTCTGTCAATTCCTCAACAGTAATTTGTTCACCCACCGTAGAATACTTATGCTCTTGAGAGAAGCCACTAGTGAAATCTATGGCCCACGGGTCTATTCTCATTATATCAATCTTCCATCACTTTATTATTGCTTTGATTTTTACTTTTCCTTTTATTTTACTTTGCATCTTTATACCAAAAATACCAAAAATATTATCTATCATCTCTATCAGGTCTCACTCTCGTAAGTGACCGTGAAGGGATTGACAACCTCTAATCGTGTTGGTTGCGTGGAGCTATTTGTTTTGTGTAGGTACGAGGGACTCGCGCGTAGCCTCCTACTGGATTGATACCTTGGTTCTCAAAAACTGAGGGAAATACTTACTCTACTCTGCTGCATCACCCTTTCCTCTTCAAGGAAATCCAACGCAGTGCTCAAGAGGTAGCAGGAAGATTTCTGGCGCCGTTGCCGGGGAGGCTTACGCAAAAGTCAAGTCAAGATTTGGACTCCCGACAACGAGCCATTTCTGGCGCCGTTGCCGGGGAGTCTACGCAAAAGTCAACATACCAAGTACCCATCGTAGTCCCTTATCTCTCGCATTACATTATTTGCCATTTGCCTCTCGTTTTCCTCTCCCCCACTTCACCCTTGCCATTTTATTTGCCCTCTCTTTTCCGTTTGCCTTTTTCTCGCTTGCCTTTTGTTTGCTCGTGTGTTGGATTGCTTGCTTGTCACGGTGGCTCAAGATAATACCAAATTGTGTGACTTTACCAATACCAACAATAATGATTTCTTTAGCACTCCGATTGCTCCTCTTACAATTACTGAATCTTGTGAAATCAATACTGCTTTGTTGAATCTTTTTATGAAAGATCAATTCGCCGGCTTTCCTAGTGAAGATGTCGCTACTCATCTAAATAGCTTCGTTGATTTATGTGATATGCAAAAGAAGAAAGATGTCGATAATGATATTGTTAAATTGAAGCTATTTCCTTTTTCTCTTAGAGATCGTGCTAAAGCTTGGTTTTTGTCTTTGCATAAAAATAGTATTGATTCTTGGAACAAGTGCAAAGATGCTTTTATCTCTAACTATTTTCCTCCCGCTAAGATCATCTCTCTTAGGAATGATATTATGAATTTTAAGCAACTTGATCATGAACATGTTGCACAATCTTGGGAGAGAGTGAAATTAATGATACGTAATTGCCCTACTCATGGTTTGAATTTGTGGACGATTATACAAAAAATTTATGCCGGATTGAATTTTGCTTCTAGAAATCTTTTAGATTCGGCCGCGGGAGGCACTTTTATGGAAATCACTTTAGGAGATGCTACTAAACTCCTAGATAATATTATGGTTAATTATTCTCAATGGCACACTAAAAGATCTACTAATAAAAAAGTGCATGCGATAGAAGAAATTAATGTTTTGAGTGGAAAGATGGATGAACTTATGAAATTATTTTCTACTAAGAGTGTTTCTTCTGATCCTGATGATATGCCTTTGTATACTTTGATTGAGAATAATAATGAATCTATGGATGTGAATTTTGTTGGTAGGAATAATTTTGGTAACAACGCGTACAGAGGGAACTTTAATCCTAGGCCTTATCCTAGTAATCCTTCCAATAATTATGGAAATTCCTACAACAACTCTTATTGAAATTTAATAAGACGCCCTCTGAATTTGAGACTAGTGTTAAAGAGTTTATGAATTCGCAAAAAAAATTCAATGCTTTGCTTGAAGAGAAATTGCTAAAAGTTGATGAATTGGCTAGGAACGTTGATACAATTTCTCTTGATGTTGATTCTTTAAATCTTAGATATATTCCTCCTAAGTATGATATCAATGTGTCTCTCAAAGCCATGAGAATTTCCATTGATGACTGCAAGGAAAGAACCGCTAGGATGGGTGCTACGAAAGATGCCTTTATTAAAGCGTGTTCTTCCAATTCCTATGAAAATCAAGATGAAGATCTAAAATTTACTGATGTGTCCCCTATTAAATCTTTGTTTTGTAATATGAATCTTGATGAGACTGAGTATGATCCACCTTTACCTGGAAGGCGTTCTAAAAATTAGGAGTTTTTAGATCTTGAAGATGAAATTGATAAAAGTGGGATTGAAAAGAATAAAACCCTAGATGTTGCTAAACCCACTATTTTGGATTTTAAGGAATTTAATTATGAAAGTTGTTCTTTAATTGATTGTATTTCTTTGTTGCAATCCGTGCTAAATTCTCCTCATGCTTATAGTCAAAATAAAGCGTTTACTAAACATATCGTTGAGGCCTTGATGCAATCTTATGAAGAAAAACTTGAGTTGGAAGTCTCCATCCCTAGAAAACTTTATGATGAGTGGGAACCAACTATTAAAATAAAGATTAAGGATCATGAATTTTATGCTTTATGTGATTTGGGTGCTAGTGTTTCCACCATTCCCAAAACTTTGTGTGATTTGCTAGATTTCCGCGATTTTGATGATTGCTCTCTAAACTTGCACCTTGGGGATTCCACTATTAAGAAACCTATGGGAAGAATTAATGATGTTATTATTGTTGCAAATAGGAATTATGTGCCCGGAGATTTTATCGTTCTTGATATAGATTGCAATCCGTCTTGCCCTATTATTCTTTGTAGACCTTTCCTTAGAACGATTGGTGCAATTATTGATATGAAGGAAGGGAATATTAGATTACAATTTCCATTAAGAAAGGGCATGGAACACTTACCTAGCAAGAAAATAAAACTACCATATGAATCTATTATGAGAGCCACTTATGGATTGCCTACCAAAGATGGCAATACCTAGATCTATCCTTGCTTTTATGCCTAGCTAGGGGCGATAAACGGTAGCGCTTGTTGGGAGGCAACCCAATTTTATTTTTAGTTTTTTTTGCTTTTGTTTCTGTTTAGGAATAAATAATCCATCTACCTTCTGTTTATATGTGGTTTTATGTTTTAATTAGTGTTTGTTCCAAGTTAAACCTATAGGATCTTCTTGGATGATAGTTATTTGATCTTGCTGTAATTTCCAGAAACTTTCTGTTCACGAAAATAATTATTTAAAATCACCAGAACGTGATAAAATAGTGATTCCAATTTCTTCTGATCAATAAACAAATTTCCTAGGTGGTCCTATTTTTGCTGATGTTTTGGAGTTCCATAAGTTTGCGTTAATTACAGATTACTACAGACTGTTCTGTTTTTGACAGATTCTGTTTTTCGTGTGTTGTTTGCTTATTTTGATGAATCTATGGCTAGTAAAATAGTTTATAAACCATAGAGAAGTTGGAATACAGTAGGTTTAACACCAATATAAATAAAGAATGAGTTCATTACAGTACCTTAAAGTGATCTTTTGTTTTCTTTCGCTAACGGAGCTCATGAGATTTCTCTTGAGTTTTGTGTTGTGAAGTTTTCAAGTTTTGGGTGAATTTTTTTGAGGGATTATGGAAAAAGGAGTGGCAAGAGCCTAAGCTTGGGGATGCCCATGGCACCCCCAAGATAACCCAAGGACACCAAAAATTGAAAGCTTGGGGATGCCCCGGAAGGCATCCCCTCTTTCGTCTACTTCCATCGGTAACTTTACTTGGAGCTATATTTTTATTCACCACATGCTATGTGTTTTGCTTGGAGCGTCTTGTATGATTGGAGTCTTTGCTTTTTAGTTTACCAAAATCATCCTTGCTGTACACACCTTTTGAGAGAGCCATACATGAATTGGAATTTGATATAATATTCTTTGTGCTTCACTTATATCAATTGAGCTTTATAGTTTTGCTCTAGTGCTTCACTTATATCTTTTAAAACACGGTGGTGGATTTGTTTTATAGAAATTATTGATCTCTCATGCTTCACTTAGATCATTTTGAGAGTCTTAAATAGCATGGTAATTTTCTTAATAATAATAATATGCTTGGTATTCAAGATTTGTAAAACTTTCTTTTTAGTGCGTTGAATACTAAGAAAAGTTTGATGCTTGATAATTGTTTTGAGATATGAAGATGGTGATATTAGAGTCATGCTAGTTGAGTAGTTGTGAATATGAGAAATACTTGTGTTAAAGTGTGTGATTCCCGTAGCATGCACGTATGGTGAACCGTAATGTGATGAAGTCGGAGCATGATTTATTTATTGATTGTCTTCCTTATGATTGGCGGTGGGGATGAGCGATGGTCTTTTCCTACCAATCTATCCCCCTAGGAGCATGCGCGTAATACTTTGCTTTGATAACTTGTAGATTTTTGCAATAAGTATATGAGTTCTTTATGACTAATGTTGAGTCCATGGATTATACGCACTTTTCTTCCTTCCACCATTGCTAGCCTCTCTAATACCGCAGACTTTTCACGGTATCATACACCCACCATATACCTTCCTCAAAACAGCCACCATACCTACATTCATGGCATTTCCATAGCCATTCCGAGATATATTGCCATGCAAATTTCCACCATTCCGTTTATTATGACACGCTCCATCATTGTCATATTGCTAGCATGATCATGTAGTTGACATCGTATTTGTGGCAAAGCCACCGCTCATAATTCTTTCATACATGTCACTCTTGACTCATTGCATATCCCGCATTTCACGGAGGCATTCATATAGAGTCATATTTTGTTCTAAGTATCGAGTTGTAATTGTTGAGTTGTAAGAAAATAAAAGTGTGATGATCATCATTTTTAGAGCATTGTCCCAAGTGAGGAAAGGATGATGGAGACTATGATTGCCCCACAAGTCGGGATGAGACTCCGGACGAAAAAAAAGAGAAAGGCCATAAAAAAATAGAAGGCCAAAATAAAGAGAGAAGAAGAGAGAAGGGACAATGTTACTATCCTTTTACCACACTTGTGCTTCAAAGTAGCACCAGGATCTTCATGATAGAGAGTCTCTCATTTTGTCACTTTCATATACTAGTGGGAATTTTTCATTATAGAACTTGGCTTGTATATTCCAGTGATGGGCTTCCTCAAATGCCCTAGGTCTTCGTGAGCAAGGAAGTTGGATGCACACCCACTTAGTTTCTTTTATTGAGCTTTCATATACTTATATCTCTAGTGCATCCGTTGCATGGCAATCCCTACTCACTCACATTGATATATATTGATGGGCCTCTCCACAGCCCGTTGATACGCCTAGTTGATGTGAGACTATCTTCCATCTTTTTGTCTTCTCCACAACCACCATTCTATTCCACATATAGTGTTATATCCATGGCTCACGCTCATGTATTGCGTGAAGATTGAAAAAGTTTTGAGAATGTCAAAAGTATGAAACAATTGCTTGGCTTGTCATCGGGGTTGTGCATGATTTAAATACTTTGTGTGGTGAAGATAGAGCATAGCTAGACTATATGATTTTGTAGGGATAACTTTCTTTGTACATGTTATTTTGAGAAGACATGATTGGTTTGTTAGTATGCTTGAAGTATTATTATTTTTATGTCAATATGAACTTTTGTCTTGAATTTTTCGAATCTGAATATTCATACCACAATTAAGAAGAATTACATTGAAATTATGCCAAGTACCATTCCGCATCAAAAATTCGGTTTGTATCATTTACCTACTCGAGGACGAGCAGGAATTAAGCTTGGGGATGCCTGATACGTCTCCAACGTATCTATAATTTTTGATTGCTCCATGCTATATTATCTACTGTTTTGGACCATATTGGGCTTTATTTTCCACTTTTATATTACTTTTGGGACTAACCTATTAACCGGAGGCCCAGAATTGCTGTTTTTTTGCCTATTTCAGTGTTTCGAAGAAACGAAATATCAAACAGAGTCCAAACGGAATGAAACCTTCGGGAACGTGATTTTCTCACCGAATATGATCCAGGAGACTTGGACCCTCCGTCATGAAAGAAAGGAGGCGGCCACGAGGGTGGAGGGCGCGCCCCCCGCCTCGTGGGCCCCCTTTGCTCCACCGACGCATTCTTCCTCCTCCTATATATACCTACGCACTTCAAACGATCAGACACGGAGCCAAAAACCTAATTCCACCATCGCAACCTTATACTCCACGAGATCCCATCTTGGGGCCTGTTCCGGAGCTCCGCCGGAAGGGTAATCGATCACGGAGGGCTTCTACATCAACACCATAGCTTCTCCGATGAAGTGTGATTAGTTTACTTTAGACATTCGGGTCCATAGTTATTAGCTAGATGGCTTCCTCTCTCTTTTTGGATCTCAATACAAAGTTCTCCCCCTCTCTCGTGGAGATCTATTCGATGTAATCTTCTTTTGCGGTGTGTTTGTTGAGACCGATGAATTGTGGGTTTATGATCAAGTTTATCTATGAACAATATTTGAACCTTCTCTGAATTCTTTTATGTATGATTGGTTATCTTTGCGAGTCTCTTCGATTTATCAGTTTGGTTTGGCCTACTAGATTGGTTTTTCTTGCAATGGGAGAAGTGCTTAGCTTTGGGTTCAATCTTGCGGTGTCCTTTACCAGTGACAGTAGGGGCAGCAAGGCACGTATTGTATTGTTGCCATCGAGGATAACACGATGGGGTTTTTATCATATTGCATGAATTTATCCCTCTACATCATGTCATCTTGCTTAAGGCGTTACTCTGTTTTCTTGAACTTAATACTCTAGATGCATGTTGGATAGCGGTCAATGAGTGGAGTAATAGTAGTAGATGCAGGCAGGAGTAGGTCTACTTGTCTCGGACGTGATGCCTATATACATGATCATACCTAGATATTCTCATAACTATGCTCAATTCTGTCAATTCCTCAACAGTAATTTGTTCACCCACCGTAGAATACTTATGCTCTTCAGAGAAGCCACTAGTGAAATCTATGGCCCACGGGTCTATTCTCATTATATCAATCTTCCATCACTTTATTATTGCTTTGCTTTTTTACTTTGCCTTTTATTTTACTTTGCATCTTTATACCAAAAATACCAAAAATATTATCTATCATCTCTATCAGGTCTCACTCTCGTAAGTGAACGTGAAGGGATTGACAACCCCTAATCGCATTGGTTGCATGGAGCTATTTTTTTGTGTAGGTACGAGGGACTCATGGCGTAGCCTCCTCTTTGGATTGATACCTTGGTTCTCAAATACTGAGGGAAATACTTACTCTACTCTGCTGCATCACCCTTTCCTCTTCAAGGAAATCCAACGCAGTGCTCAAGAGGTAGCAATATCATACCTTCTGAGGTTCGCAAAAGTTTCAGCAAGGTCAGCCAGTAGGTCGGAACCTTTACGTGACTTGACCACAATGTCATCCATGTATACTTCCACATTCTGACTGGTTTGAGTGAGTAAATACTTCTGAATTATCCTCATGAATGTGGCTCCAGCGTTCTTCAAGCCGAATGGCATGGTGACATAACAGAAGCACCCAAATGGGTGATGAAAGCTATTTTTATCTCATCGGGTCCATACAGTCGGATCTGATGATACCCGGAATAAGCGTTCAAAAAGGACAAGCGCTCACACCTCGCAGTCGAGTCGACTATTTGGTCGATGCGAGGGAGAGGAAAGTGATCTTTCGGGCAGGCCCGATTGATATGCTTGAAGTCAATGCACATGCAAAGTGAGTCGCCCTTCTTGGGGACCATGACAACATTTGCTAGCCACTCGGAGTGGTGAATCGCTCGGATAAACTCAGCTGCTAGGAGTCGAGCCACTTCTTCTCCGATTGCTTTTCTCTTCTGTACGACGGACCGTCGAATATGTTCTTTGACTGGTTTCACTTTTGGGTCGACCCGCAAACGATGCTCAGCCAGCCCCCTGGGAACACCCGGCATGTCAGCAGGTTTCCATGCAAATATGTCCTAGTTCTCATGGAGGAACTGGATGAGCGCTTCTTCCTATTTGGAGTCGAGTGTTGTCAAAATGTGGGTCGGAGCAGCATTGGGATCGGTCGGGTGAATATGAATTGGCTTCGTTTCACTAGAAGACTGAAATGCTGAATCCGTGGCAGGCTTCTTAGCTCGTAACAAATCACTCGGATCTGCATTTTTTTGGTACTCCTGCAATTCCACTACTGTCATTTGCGCATCGGCGATCTTTGAGCCTTTTTGAAAGCACTCTTCTGCCTTCTTCCGATTGCCGGTGATTATGATCACTCCTTTAGGACCAGGCATCTTCAATTTGATGTACACGTAACATGGTTGTCGTGGTTTTGTCACGGCAGATGTCCTCATGAAAGGACTTAGTCGTGGAGCCATCGCTACAGGTTAACTTGAAGGGGTTAAAGCGGACGCAAAGACACAAGAGTTATACTAGTTCGCCCCTTCGATGAAGGTAAAAGCCTACGCCTAGTTGTGATGGGATTGATGTGGTCTCGATGACTAGGGAGCAAATAAGCTTCGCTTAGGCCTCGAGTTGTTCCTTGAACCGCAGGTCGCCCCCTTATATACACGGGTGACGCCTTGTCGGTTCAGAGAGTCCCAATCCCGGTTCATATTCGTATCCGGTTGGTCTCTCTCTATTCCTAACTTACAATACAAGTTTACATACCAGGCCGGTTTACGGCCATGTGTTCTAAACCGACTACAGGCCTTGGGCCCTTACTTTCATGCCTCTTGGGCTTTTAAACCGTTGAACTACTGATGAAGTTAACCTGGCCGAGATAGGCCGGTTTACGCCCAGTAGTAATATCCCCAACATTAGGCCCCAGATTGATTTGAACAGGTTCATGTCAATCCTTGATAAAAAACCTTCGTCTTCAAATACCTTCTTGAAATCATTGAACAGCCGTGATGTCACCTTCTCCGGTTGCTGTAAATCGGCATGACGTCCCCATAGAGATAGCATTCACGATATCTTCTTTGTTTAACAGATCCGCAATAATCGAGGCGACAGCTCTGCTTCCTAGATTTGTGGTTCCTTGATTCACGCGCCTGACACAGGTATCTTGCCTTATAAATAGGACCGAAGGGTCATTCCTTTTCTCCCCTCCGTCCCCTTTCTTCGTCTTCCTCGCCGCTAGCCTTGGAGCTCCGCCGCCGCGTCGACCTTCTCTGACCGTCTTGAGCCGCTGCATCAACCTCGAACGCACTCGTAGAAACGCAGACTCTTCCGCATCTCCTCAACTCAGGTAGGTCCTCGGTTCCCTCGACCTAGATCCATTCTAGGGTTTCTTGTTCTTGCCGTGCTCCATGAACTGTTCATGCTCATACCAGACTCTCGGATAGATCTGTGACACCTTGCTACGATTAGTACCGCT
Source organism: Aegilops bicornis (assembly GCA_021605145.1). Taxonomy (NCBI): domain Eukaryota; kingdom Viridiplantae; phylum Streptophyta; class Magnoliopsida; order Poales; family Poaceae; genus Aegilops; species Aegilops bicornis. The sequence continues at coordinate 674,160,502 of CM038672.1, forward strand.
TTTAGTATCCTTTGTAATCTCGTGCTCACGCCCATAGATCTCGCACATCATCTCCTGCTCATTGCATCAATACGCTTTCCTGTATTCCGCTTTTGGATATTTTTCTTCTTTTACGATCCGGCTTCAGATCCTTCGTTGTAGAGAGAAATCTTGCGAAACCTGTTTCGCACACTTAGCCGTTCGCAACCTCAATTGTTTTCAATATTTAGACCTTAGACCAGGCGGTTTAACTTAACATAGAAAAAAATAGATAAACCGGTATACACCATTAGTCCCCTTGTTGAACCGCCAGAACTCCTTAACTAGACACTGTCGCTTCATAGAACTCCGGTTTAGATGTATTTGTCTCCGATTTAGCGTTGTACACCGGTTCTCTCCTTGTCCCAACACATTTCTTGAACCGGATTTATATTTTTTGTAGATGGCCAAACAAGTATATGAGTTCAACTGGGCTCCTTCCCGTGTCCCGAAACTCAATTAAACAATCTGGTCCTGACTGGCGCTTTAGGCAGTAAAAATACTATCCATTAGAGGGTTCCTGGCAAAGAATGTCCACCCACACCTCAAGAAGGAGAGGTTGTAGTTTTCGCAGATCACCTAGCCCGGGGTAAGATTTTACCGGGATGTGTTAGACAATTTTCAACTCCGTCCACAAGACACGGGCCCCAATTCTGTTACCAATATTTGTCACTTCCAAGTGCTCTGTGAGGCATACTTTCAAGAAGAACCTACAGTTGAACTGTTTAGAGACTGCTTCCATCTAAACCGCCACACAGAATTCACTGACGGGCCGAACGCAGAATTGGGTGGTGTGGCGATTCAAAAAAGAAAGGAGGTCACTTATCCTCATGTCAAACTGCATAGCCACCCCAAGGAATGGAATCAAACATGGTTTTATTGCAGAGACAGTTCACCTGCCAATGAGAATCCTTTGTCCGGTTTTCGTCCGGAGCGACTCAGTAACACACATCCCTTTCCGCAAAGATTAACTGCCAATGAGAGAAGTAAATATGCTCCTCAACTCTCCAAGCTTAGAGCCTTCATGGCCAATGGTTTCACCGGAATTGATCTCGCATGCTGTTGGATATCATGGAGCATATTGCCCCTCTCCCAGCGCTCCGGTTTAATGTGTGAGTACACTGGTAGTGTCGATGACCCCCTCCGACACGTTAATATCCAGCTCACGGACGATGAGGTCACCGAGGCTGTGAAGAAAATGTTGAATGAACCGGAACACCTCATGCGTCCGAACCGTCTGCTTCCCTTACGTGCTACCAACAAACTGCCATCTGTAAGACTTCTGACTATTTTTTACTGAATATATTACTGCTATTTCTGGCATCATTTTTAACATCAATTGCTGCTTAATCAGGGTGATGATCCATTCTGGAGTAAGAAACGTCCACAAGAGAAACCAGAGAAGCGGACAAACCGAAAACCAATCCGCAAAAGACCAAAGCTGTCACAAGAAGATCGCTCATAAGAGGAAAACCATCGCATCTTCCGATCCGGTGGGACGGCGATGATGGGTAATCCGGACCTTGAGGTAGAACTTGATTCACTTGGCTTACTTTTCACACGCCTAATTAATGATGATGTTTGTCGATGATGTCGAAACCAAGAATGCTGATGTTGTAGAGGTAACTATTCTCTCCTCGACTCAAATCCTTTGCCTTCACTAAAAACCGTCGGGCAAACCGGAAAATTAAATTTTCTCATCCCCTTGCTTACTTGGATCCCAAATTTCTTATGAAGACTCAACAACATGAAGCTCGCCAGACAACTCAAGACAGCCGTGTAGTTACCTCCAACAGTTTACCGAATAGTCCGGTTTGGAAACGTTGTTCAGAGGTCTCTAATTTGCTTGTCAGTGCTTATCCTAAAGCAGGCTGTTTTCGTCAACCCCTTAATCCGTCTGACTCCGATTATTAGGTCACTTCCCACTCCTCATCTGGCGAGTCATCAGCCACTCATCTGCCACCACTTAAAACGGTGCTTGGGTAAGTTATACCTTTCATATTATTTCTACTGCATCATTGTGTAGTATATGCCGTATTTGACTGTTGTTGTGCCTTTTCAGGGCCAAGCCTAGGCCGAGCAAAAAGGCTCGTCTGGATAAAGCGGCCGACGAAGAGAATGCCCCTGAACCGGACAGCGCCCCAAATCTTGAAGCGGCTATCTGTGAAGACACGCCTAATGATCCGCCACTTCAAGAGGGTGATTTTGTTGCTGAAGAAAGGCCTGTTGACACCTCCCTTCCTGCTGACCAGCCCAGAAGCCCAACCCGGATTGAAAATCCACCAGTCCAATCCGGCCTGCTGACAAACCGACTGCCCCTGGTCAAACCGGCGATACCAAGGATGATGACGTGGTGATTATCGGCTTTGGCCACAAAGAAACCGGGTAATCCGGCCGCTTTATCCAAACATTCGCCAAAGAAGGATTTGCCACTATGAGCAAGGGCTAGTGGGATGTTGATCCGGCAACTTACGCTCTGAACCCCCAAGACCTTCATTACGGCTATTTGAACTGCTGTATACCAGCCGTGATTATGAAGCTGGCCCGGTGAAGATGATGAAAGAAAATTCGAGATAACCTCCATGTTCTTCTCCCGCTTGGATATTTCAATTTTTGTTAACTCTCCTAGACCCAAGGGCGGTTCAACTTAGTATAGTTAAACCGGACTTAACATAAACTCAATGCTTCAGAATCCACGGATGTAGCCCCCAAGGGCCGGTTCAACTTAGTATAGTTAAACCGGGACTATAATTTATATCGCCGCATCAGAACATGTTCGAGCAAATAGCCCCCAAGTGCCAAGTTGAATACCTGTATTGAGCTTGGGACTTTGTGATTTTATTGATAGATGAAGATCAAATATGCATTAGCCCCCAAGTGCCAAGTGTATGACTGGTTATGTACTTGGGACTTGTAATGAAGATATTAACATGCTCCCTTTTTGTTGCAGAGTGAGATACGCCAACAAGCCTCACAAATCAATGACCTTCAAGAAAATCTGAGATCTCAACAAGTAGAAACCTCCAAGGCCAAGGATGAGCTGAAAACCGCCTTGACTACTATGGAGCAGCTCAAGGAGTGGTTCAAGTCTGAGTGGGCCGGGTGGGATACTGAAAAAGCCGCTTTAACCAAAAAGGTTGAAAATGCTGAAGCTTCCCTTAAACCGGTGGTAGATGAGTCGACCAACGTGAAGCGGCAAGTGCATTCCATGACTGCTGCCATCTTCGTAAGCTTCCTTTGGCTTCGTGATAATCTTGGCCTTCTTATGATAAGTCCGGTTTGTGATTTTTCTTGCAATGCTGTAGGCACACGCATTGGTCACTTGGGGTCGATGTTCGGATGAAATTGAAAGCTGCCTACACTTTAATCAGCAACAGAGATCGGAGCGCAGCGGATCATCTCCATCGCATCACATAACAATCCAGCACCCTCCTTAATTCAAGATACTCTTAGGAGGTTGTCAATGCTTCCCGCCCGGATTGAAGAGCTGAAGAAATCTGCTGCTCGAACCGGCGCCATTAACGCCTTAATCCGGGCCAAAGCATGGGTGCCAGATTTCGATCCTGTGGAAGCAGCTCAAGGCTATCCCAGTTTGAAGGAAGACGGTTCAGAGTTCAACGAAGATGACCTGAGAGCGATAAACCGGGCAGTGCGCCCTCTGGCTTGCCAATTGGCCGAAGAGGCAAACTTGTCGCATTATCAGGCTCAATATGACGATCAGAACAAGCGAGTAGCTGCACCTATTCCTGAAGCGGAGAACCTGATCCCTCCGATCCGTAAGCATACTTACGCCTCGATATTGAACCATCTTCCACGATCCATGAGGAGGCTATCTTTCAAGCTTTAATGGGAATCGATCGACCACTGTTGACTTCCCGGGTAGAGACGAAGAAGTCAAGCGGCGGGCGACCCACAACCCTCAGACCGGGGCGGCGAGGAAGCATGAAGCGGAAGCCGGTTTGAATAGTTGCTTCATTATATTCCGCTAAGAAACAATGATCTTATTAGGGCACCATGTTGCCTTGTAATAGGATAGCCAACACTCTTGCTCTTAATATGCCTTCGTGCATAGGTACTGATACTTTTTATTGAATGATCGAAACTTTCAATCTATATTGCCTGCAGTCACAAAATCTTAAACCGCCACGGCGGTTTGTGCCGCCAGCCGGCTTGTGACGTTCATATAAATATGAAATGAAATATTGAGGTATATAATTAAAATTTGTGATACAAAATACATGCCATCGCTGGGCATAAAGTTGGCTTAGCCAATCTTGAAGCGGAGGTTGTATAAACCCTTACCATCAAAGGAGGAAACAACTCCTGTATTTACAATGCCAGTTTACCACGTAAACCGTGCCGGGTCATGACAAGCCCCCTGTTACTCCATAATGGGATGTTAACAGAAAAAAGTCAAACCGGTGAAATTATCTACGGAATAAAAATGGACCGAATTTCGTCAATTGACAGTTTGAACCGGTTTAAAAATGTTGTCGGTTTAAGAAACGCAACAAAAATCAAATAATAGTTATGAAAAACATGGAAGCAAAGGCAATGATAAACCGTTTGCAAAAAGGAAGGCTTTACTGAGCCGATCAGACGGTGTTACCATGGTCGGACACGACCAAGCTCCCTATAAGGTGTAGCCATGGTTCAAGTCAGCCAGTCCCCAATCAAACCGTGGCATTATGCCGATCAAGTGGCGTGGCAATGGTTCGGGTTCGACCAAGCCCCAAGTGACTCTACGGCCTTAGGCCGATCAAGAGGCGTGGATCGGTTCAGACTTGACCATGTCCCCAAGTGATCCGGTGGCTTTCGCCTATCAAAAGGTGTTGCATTGGTTGGGACACGACCAAGCCCCCAAGTGATATCACAAAGCTTTTGAAAAGCAAACTCAGGGGGTAAACCGGAGGCGGCTTTAAGACAGAACAACTCCATGTAACCACACATGATGTAACAGAACAGATACCCCGCTTTAGCTGAGGCTCCGGTTTATTACTTTATTCATAATATATACACTGTCATAATATGTACACAAGTAGAGCCCATGGCTCAGGTATAATAAGGTCAAGATGAGCTATGTTCCACGGCTCGTTGGTCTCCTCCTCCGACGTATGTGAGTCTTTATGCTCTCGAATATCGATCGATAGTACGACCTGTTGTGCAGATTCTTGCTGACCATGAAAGGTCCCTCCCAAGGTGGGGATAGCTTGTGCATATCAGTCTGGTCTTGGATGAGCTGAAGCACCAAATCTCCTTCTTGAAAAGTTCTAGTTCTTACCCGGCGACTATGGTAACGACGAAGATCCTGTTGGTAAATCGCCGAGCGGGCAGCTGCTATGTCACGTTCTTCATCCAACCGATCCAAAGCGCCCTGTCAGGCCGCCTCGTTGTCCGCTTCAACATAAGCTGCCACACGAGGTGCGTCATGACGGATGTCACTGGGGAGAACCGCCTCCGCTCCATAGACCATAAAGAACGGTGTGTATCCCGTGGATCTGTTAGGCGTAGTGTTGATACTCCATAACACAGACGGTAGCTCTTCTACCCAGCAACCCGGTGTCCTCTGCAAAGGGACCATAAGCCGGGGCTTGATGCCTCACAAGATCTCTTGATTAGCCCTTTCCGCTTGACCATTGGACTGTGGGTGGGCTACTGAAGAAACGTCAAGCCGAATGTGCTCACGTTCGCAGAACTCTTTCATGGCACCTTTGGACAAATTGGTACCATTATCTTTGATGATACTGTGTGGAAAGCCAAACCGGAAAATCACCTTTTTGATGAATCGAACCGCCAGAGCTGCGCCACACTTGCTAACAATGTGTTACGCCTCCACCCACTTTGTAAATTTGTCAACCGCCACCGTGAGGTGGGTCTTTTGTCCTTGGATCTTTTAAAAGGTCCAACCATATCCAGCCCCAAGTCGCAAACGGCCAAGTAATTGGAATCATCCTCAATTCTTGGGCGGTATATGAGCACGCTCGAAAACTTTTGGCAACCATCACATCGTCGACCAGATCTTCCAGATCAAGATGGGCAGTCAACCAATAGAAACCGTGGTGGAACGCTTTAGCCACCAAGGATTTTGAACCGGCGTGGTGACCACAGTCTCCTTCGTGGATCTCATGCAATATTTCACAGCCTTCCTCAGGGGACACACAGCGTTGAAACGCCTCGACACACCGCAATGATGCAATTCGCCATTAACAATGGTCATAGACTTAGATCGCCGAACTATCTGCCGGGCCAACGTCTCATCTTCTGGCAACTCGCCCCGGTTCATGTACGCAAGATAAGGAAGCGTCCAATCCAGAGTGACGTGAAGAGCTGCCACCAATTGAGCTTCCGGATCAGGAATAGCCAAATCCGCTTCACCAGGGAGCTTGACCGACGGGTTGTGCAAAGACGCCCGTAAAAACATTAGGCGGGACCGGTTTATGCGTTGAGAGCCCAACCGCTTAAAGCATCTGCCGCTTCATTCTTCCGACGGTCCACATGGTCCACCCGATAGCCCTTGAAATAACCTGCGACAATATCCACCTCACGCATTTATATGCAGCCATGAGTGGGTCCTTTGAATCCCAAGTGCCGGACACTGTTGAGCCACTAGGTCCGAGTCACCAAGCACTTAACCCGGCTTAGATTCATCTCCTTAGCCATCCGGAGACCATGGAGCAAGGCTTCATACTCAGCTGCATTGTACAAGGGAACATTAAGCGGAGAACGTAACAAAATTTGTCACCTCGTGGGGAAGTTAATACGACTCCAGCCCCCGAGCCCTCCAATTGCCTGGATCCGTCAAAATGGATGGTCCAATATGTGTGATCCGGCTTTTCTTCAGGTGCTTGCAACTCCGTCCAATCATTAATGAAATCCACAAGTGCTTGAGACTTCACCGCCGTCCGAGGCACGTACTTGCACTGCAGGCGGCCCAAGCTCTATAGCCCACTTAGCAATCCGCCGCCGCTTCCGGTTCAGTATGATATCGCCTAAGGGAGCAGAATCGACCACCGTGATGGGGTGCCCTTGGAAATATCGCTTCAGCTTCCGCTTGCCATAAAAACTCCATATACCAGCTTACGCCAATGCGGATACCTTTGCTTAGATTCGATAATTACCTCGCTGATATAGTAAACCGGACGTTGAACCGGATGCTCCTTCCTCGCCTCCTTCCGCTCCACCACAATGGCCACGCTGACCGCCCTGGCATTAGCAGCAACATATAGCAAAAGCGGCTCCTTGTCAACGGGAGCGGCGAGCACAGGTGGGTTGGCCAATTGCCGCTTTAAGTCCTCCAACGCCTCGTTGGCGGCTGCACCTGCATAAACTGGTCTGGTTTTTTCAAAGATTCGATACAAAGGATGGCCTTCTCTCCGAGGCGGCTGATAAACCGGCTCAGCGCGGCAATCCGGCCTGCCAAACGCTGGACATCGTTAATACACTTCGGTTTAGCCAGGGAGGTAATAGCCGTAATCTTCTCCGGATTAGCTTCAATTGCCCTGTTAGACACGAGAAAACCCAATAATTTTCCTGCCGGAACACCAAAGACATATTTGGCCGGGTTGAGCATCATCTTGTAAACTCGCAGGTTGTCAAAGGTTTCCTTCAAATCGTCAATATGTGTCTCCTTCTCCCTTGATTTGACCACAATATCATCAACATAGGCGTGCACATTACGGCCGATCTGTTTATGCGAGCAATTACGCATACAGCGTTGATAAGTTGCTTGGGCGCTCTTGAGCCCAAAAGGCATAGACACATAGCGAAGGCTCCAAAGGGAGTGATAAACATCGTCTTCTCCTGGTCCTTAATCGCCATCTTGATCTCGATGATACCCAGAGTACGCATCCAAAAAGCTCAAGCGCTCACAACCCGCAGTGGCATCAATAATTTGGTCAATGCGGGAGGGCAAAAGGATCATTGGACAAGCCTTGTTAAGATCTGTGTAATCCACACACATGCGCCAAGTGCCGCTTTTCTTAAGAACCAGCACCGGATTAGCAAGCCACTCGGGATGGAAAACTTCAACGATAAAACCACCGCTAAGAGCCCAGCCACCTCCTCTCCAATGGCCTTACGCCTTTCTTCGTTAAACCGCGGAGGAACCGCTTCACCGGTTTGTACTTGGGATCAACATTAAGAGTGTGCTCAGCGAGTTGCCTCGGTACACCGGCATGTCGGAAGGCTTCCATGCAAAATGTCCCGATTCTCACGGATGAACTCGATGAGCGCTTTCCTATTTCGGATCCAAGTTGGCACCGATCTTTGAATCGCTTGGACGAATCGCCAGCACGAAGTCAACAAGCTTAGTCTCAGCTGCCGATTTGAATTTCAGGGCCGGATCATGCTCTGTAGTCGGCTTCTTCGATGGAGTCATGTCCGCCGGATCAACATTGTCCTTATAATACTTCAGCTCCTCGGTGGCACAAACTGACTCTGCGTAAGCCGCATCACCTTCCTCACGTTCCAAAGCGATCTTGCGGCTCCCATGAACCGTTATTGTCCCCTTGTGACCCGGCATCTTGAGCTGCAAGTAGATATAACAAGGCCGCGCCATGAACTTGGCATAAGCCGGCCGCCCAAACAGGGCGTGATATGGACTTTGGATTTTCACCACTTCAAATGTCAATGTTTCCGATCCGAGTCATATTCATCTCCAAAGGCCACTTCGAGCTATTTTACCAACCGGATATGCTGACTTGCGGTACCACACCATGGAACACCGTATTGGATGGTTTGAGATGTTTATCTGTTAACCCCATACGACGGAAGGTCTCATTGTACAGGATGTTAATGCTGCTCCCTCCGTCCATGAGCACCTTGGTGAACTTATAACCTGCCACCTGAGGTGCCACCACCAGGGCTAGCAGACCCGGATTGTCAACCCGGGGAGGATGATCCTCTCTACTCCATACAATGGGCTGCTCTGACCAGCGTAGGTAATGAGGCACGGCCGGTTCAACAGCGTTGACTGCCCGCTTCTGAAGTTTCCGGTCTCGCTTGTCTAAGCTAGTGGTGAAGACATGGTATCGCCCACTATTCAACCGCTTTGGGTTGCTCGATAACCCGATTGCGGCTGTGCTGGTTGTAACCACCTTGGTTATTCTCGATTGTTACGATTGTTATGTCCGCCGGATTACCATTAAATCTCGAACCGGAATTTCCTCCACCGTAACCCGCCCGGATCCCGAACCGCCGCCTGAACCTTGATCATACCGGAAAGCATTAGAACTCTTGAACTCCTGCATAATGTAACAATCCTTCCAGAGGTGGTTTGCCGGCGTCTCCTTCGTCCCATGCTTCGGACAGGGTTGATTCAACAGATAGTTCAAGCGGTCTGGATTGGGATTAGGCGCTCCACTTTGATTCGGCTGTTTACCCTTGCGCCGCTGGCCCTTGTCCTGCGCGTTGGTGTTGGCTACGAAGTCCAAGTTGCCGTTCTCCTTACGCTTGCCCCCACCGTTACCTGCCGAGTGATGTTGCTGGCCCTTGGAGCTGTTGTTCTTTCTTCCCTTCCCTGTCTCGTCATCATCAGACTCGGGATCCTTGGTACTATCAGAATCAGCATACTTCACTAAAGCGCCCATGAGAGTGCCCATGTCATTACAAAACCGCTTCATGCGCCTAACTTCAACTTCAAAGGCTTAAACCGCGTTTCCTCCAGGATTAAGATCGCAGAATCAGCGTTGATCCGTCCGACGAGTGCAAGATTTCAAACGCGGCGTACCCAATGGGTTGTTGACTCCCTTCCTCGACACAAGCCGCCAAGTCCACCACGGACATGGGCTGCTTACAGGTATCTTTGAAATTCTGGATAAACCGGGTCCGCAACTGGGCCCGTGAATTGATAGAATTGGGTGGCAAGCTCTTCAGCCAAGTACGGGTCGTGCCTTCGAGCATCATGGTGAAGTACTTTGCACACGCGGCTTCATCCACATCTAGCATCTCCATGGCCATCTCATAACTCTCTATCCATGCTTCGAGCTAAATCGGCGGTATAATTTGGCACCTTGCACGGACCCTTGAAGTCTTTGGGCAAGCGCACATTGCGTAAAGCGGGACGAGGCAAGGCACCCCAACGAGCTAGAGGTAACCCTGTGCTCGACCGAGATGGTCGGACGAACCGGGCGAGGGCCGATAAGCTCGATGTCAGGCTGCTAACTCAGCCTCCTCAAGGCCGGGCCCGGTCCACCACCTCTGGGCGTTATCGATGCCACCTGCCGGGTTGTTGCCACGGGGCGCACCACGCCGCGCATTACTTGATACGGCCGGTTCATCCACGTGCCTGCTATAGCTCCTGCTTGGGCGGGGGGTAGAGTGGATTCGGTCGCGGCTCTACGAATACGCTTCCTGTTGGACCAAGGTTGTCCTAAGGAGCTCCTTGACCCGGCGCGTCTCTACTGCCTATGGTGAATCACCTTCAATTGGAATAGCCTCCAGCCGTGCTGCAGCTGCAACAAGGTTATCCATCGGATTGGAGTAGTGACCCGAAGGTGTTTGCATGGCCTGAGGCGCACCGGCGTTATGGCGAGGTAGATCTATTAAGCGGGGCTGAATCGGCGCGCCCGTCCCAGGTGCTTCCGCCCGGTTTACCGCCGGCGGATTACTGGTTCCCGCTCCGGGGTGTTGAAGAGGTCTCTTCCTTCGAAAGCTGAGGGCAAACGAGATCTGTATTTCCTCTTCATGACTTCATGTGACGCGTTCTGATCCAACATGAGCCTATAAGTCTGTGCATCTAAAGCGGCCCGCTCTGCCGTCATCCTGGCGTCTGCGGCTGCTAGATCCGCTTTAGCCTGAGTGATTTGTTCCTTCACCTTCACAATCTCCGCGTTATGAGCGTCCTGATCCGCCGGGTTAGCCTCCGCCATGAGCGCAGCCAACGCATCAAACAGATCTGATAAAACTTGAGCCGGCGGGCGCACAGGGCCTCCTGCCCCGGCAGCCGTCGCCGCTGTTGAACCGGCGATCATCGCCGCAGCGATCGAAGAGTGAAGCGCCGCTGGTACCGCCATGAATATTCCAACCCTGTTGGGCAGATCAGAGGGGTCCGGAATACTGTCACCATCGGAACAGCCCCCAATCCGGCCATCTTGTAGCTGATACAGAGATTCATTTTCTCCGGTTGACGACTCATCGTCGGAGTAGACGATGGTCTCGCCACTAGACTCTGATCCGTCCTCATAGCTTCCTCCGTGGATGACTCCCACAAAGCCACGCTTCACGGCCGGTTTAACCTGGGCAGATCTCGTACACTGAGCCGTCTCGACGAGGTCGGTGCAGATGTCTGGCTCAGGCCCTGGCTCACCGATCTTGCCGATGAAAACGTGTATGCCACCAAAGGGGACCCGGTATCCGTACTCGATTGAGCTGGCCTCGGGGCCCCAACCTGCGTCGTCAATGTAGAGCTTGCCGGGACGACTCTTGGTCATCCGGCCCACAGCATAGCCTTCGAGTCCTTCGAACTTGCCCTCCAAGATCATCAAACCATCATGCGATAGCCCCACGGTGGGCGCCAACTGTCGTGGTTTTGTCACGGCAGATGTCCTCATGAAAGGACTTAGTCGTGGAGCCATCGCTACAGGTTAACTTGAAGGGGTTAAAGCGGACGCAAAGACACAAGAGTTATACTAGTTCGGGCCCTTCGATGAAGGTAAAAGCCTACATCTAGTTGTGATGGGATTGATGTGGTCTCGATGACTAGGGAGCAAATAAGCTTCGCCTAGGCCTCGAGTTGTTGTTGTCTGTCCTTGAACCGCCCCGGGTCGTCCCCTTATATACACGGGTGACGCCCGTTGGTTTAGAGAGTCCCAATCGCCGGTTCATATTCGTATCCGGGTTGGTCTCTCTCTATTCCTAACTTACAATACAAGTTTACATACCAGGCCGGTTTACGGCCATGTGTTCTAAACCGACTACAGGCCTTGGGCCCTTACTTTCATGCCTCTTGGGCTTTTACACCGTTGAACTACTGATGAAGTTAACCCGGCCCAGATAGGCCGGTTTACGCCCAGTAGTAATATCCCCAACAATGGTCGAGCCATAAAACGTGCATAATTGTCGGCCTGCCCGAATAGCATGATAAGCACTCTGGAAATCCACGACTTCAAACGTCAACTTTTCTTTGCGGTAATTCTTGGAATCACCGAAAACCACATCAAGGGCGATCTGGCCGAGTGACTCAGCCTTCTTGCCAGGAATAACTCCATGGAAACTCATATTGCTTTCACTGAGTCTGGACATCGGAATGCCCATTCCTTTCAAGGTCTCCGCATACAGTATATTCAGGCCACTGCCACCATCCATCAGAACCTTAGTTAACCGAGTGCCTTCGACGACTGGGTCGACCACCAACGCTTGCCTCCCAGGGGTGGCTATGTGTGTTGGGTGATCAGACTGGTCGAATGTAATGGCAGTCTGAGACCACTTCAAATAACTGGGTGTCACCGGAGCGACCATGTTTACTTCTCTGTTGATGACTTTCAGTCGACTTTTCGTCTCAACATCGGCAAAAATCATCAGAGTGGAATTGACGTGGGGGTAGCCATCATCGTCCTCATCTTTATACTCAACTTTGTCCGATTCTTTCTCCTTTTCCTCGGGCTGTTTCTCTCGGAACTGCTGAATCAAGAGCCGACATTGTCGAGTGGTATGCTTAGGATAAATGAAATTACCCTCTTCATCTTTTTTGGTGTGAATGTGGCACGGCAAATCCACACATCGTTCCCATTTTGATCTTTCACTTTCTTGGGGTTCCATGGCCCTTTGGGCTTCCTTTGAATTTTCCTTGAGTCACGGCTAAGGCTTCACCAGAGCAGCCGCTCGGCTTTGCGCTCTGCTTCCGGATCGGAATTCCCTCCACCGGTTTCTTGGGCGACTGTTTTGTTCTTGCCACTCCTAAGCCGATCCTCCTCTTCACCATTGGCATACTTGGTGGAAATTTCCATCATCCGAATCAAAGACATATCTCTGGTCGAACCGAACTTCAGATTCAATTCTCGATACTTGACACCTTCCTTGAAGGCACAAACTGCTTGGTGGTCAGACACATTCTCCACCGTATGGTGCAACGTGATACATCTCTGGATATAATCCCTCAAAGTTTCATTCGGCTTCTGCACGCAGGATTGCAGCTCTGTTAACCCTGCTGGTCGCTTGCATGTACCTTCAAAGGTCCTAACAAACACTCGGGCGAGTTCTTCCCAGCTGTATATGCTGCCAGGCGCCAATTGATTCAACCATGCCCTGGCCGAGCCCTCCAGCATCAGAGGAAGGTGCTTCATGGCCACTTCGTCATTGCCGCCACCAATCTGAACAGTCACTCGGTAGTCCTCAATCCAAGTGTCAGGCTTGGACTCACCGATGGAACTTGCTTACTCTACCGCCAACTTTGAAGTTGGGAGGAATCACCGCGGCCCTGATGGCTCTGCTGAAGCACTCTGGACCTGAGACATGCACTCTGCTACCGGTCGGATAATCTCTATCATGACCTTCTCTGTGAGCTCTGTTTCTGTCGACCAGACCCTGAACGAGAATAGATCTCGCATCAAAGCCCGGTTCTCTGGGGTCGACTGGAATCCTTCGCCCACCACTGTGAGGGCGTCTGTCACCGTGCTGCCGAGGCACGTATGACCCACTCCTTGGGGGAGGCGTGGGCACTCGACGACGATCATCATGATCAAGTTGGTGATCATACTGCTCACGGTTTCTGTACTGATCTCGCCGTCTCCACGTCCCTCACGCCTCGGGGGCGATCTTGGGCTGTGAGCCGAGTGGACTGTGTCTGCAACCACGGATCTGCTATGGATCCTATTCCGTGATTGAGGTACTGCTGTGTTTTGCTCTCCCGCTGCCCTAAGAAGAGCCCGGATCTGCATCAAACCTCTGTCAGCTTCTGACTGGGAAGGCTGAATCGACTCCGCTATTCGGGCTGCAGCTGTGAGATTCTGAATCAAAGTTCAGTATACCTGAGTTGGAGGCGGAAAAATCTATCGTCGACTGGATTCAGGAATCCGTTGCCGAGCACGCTCGTCGAGTGCGTGCTGGAGATTCTCGAGTCGAGTGCGCCCAGCCAAGTTTGCCAGGCGCGCCTCCTCCAAGGCCTGGGCCTCGGGGGTTTCTCCAATGATAGGAGTGTGTAGTGCATCCATATTGCGGCGGCGGAGCTCTTCCCTCTGCTGCGACAAAAGAGGCTCGGGGCGGTATTCATCGTGAACACGCGACGGATCGCCACCACCATCGCCACCGTCGCCGCGGGGGAAGCCAGGAGGACTGCGTGGTCCATTGACCATCAAGACTTCCGCCGCGGGGTCACTGCTGTCGCACTCGGATGCAGTCTCGACAGAGCCAGTCGACAGGTCGAACAGGCCGTAGAGAGTTTCGTCGGGCTCGATTGCTGTGACTTGCAGGGTGGCCGACTGGCGAGCCACCGCGTGCCTCACCCACTGCTGGAGCCTCGACAGACCGGAACACTTGCGTCGACGGGCAGTAGGGAGTGAAGACGCCACAGGAGCCGACCGATACTGAGTCGACGGCTGTTGCAGGAGGACGCCGCGGACGCACGCTGAAGTGCGCGTTATGGACGGGAGCGCCGACGCCGAGTGGAGCCTCTTGGAGCCAAGCGGAGTCGTCGGCGACGAACACGAGCGCCGCCGAGATCGATCTCATGACCCTCGGCCAACCCTCCGGTGAAACCATGCCGATGGGGATCGGAAAAATTGCAACTTCTCCAACAATTGGCTAAGACACCGCCCCACGGTGGCGCCAACTGTCGTGGTTCTAAGTCTGACAGTAGAATATGGGGGTAGGAATGCAGAGGCAAGATCCTGGCTATGGAGAAGTTGTACACGCGAGTTTTACGAGTTCAGGCCCTTCTCGGAGGAAGTAACAGACCTACGTCTCGGTGCCCTAAGGCGTTCGACTGGATTATATGCGTGTGTGTTACAGGAGGTGCGAACCCTTGTCACTGAGGAGGGGGTGGCTTATATAGAGTTCGCCAGACCCCTCTGGCCCTTAGTTACGCAGGGTTTAAAGTACATTAAGACAGGGCATTACTGATAACGCTAAAAATAAAGTGACATTAATGATCATTAAGGCTATGGCGTAAAGGCCGACTGTTGCGGTACGGAGTGACTTTAGATCTTCTGGCGGTCGAGTGACAGTCTCCATGGTTGAGTGACTTCAAGACTGTCGAGTAGAATGCTTCATGGTCGAGTGGATGAAGATTCTTCTTCAAATGCTTCTGGCTATAAAGTGATGTCCTTGAAAAAAGTATTTAGGTCAGGCCTGTGACCTTACCTTAGGTACATGTCCTCATTAGGTATGCCCTAGCTATCCAAGGCGACGCTCAAGGACATGAGCTTTTCAGCCTGCGTGATTGCATGGAGTGTGTCTCCGAGAAACGCGACGTCGATGATACCGGTAAATGGTTGATCTCGTGGCTTGTTGGGTAATCACACACCCTTGCCTGGGTTTAGCAAGATGATGGGATGATTGCAATTGTTGGTCCTTATAGCAACGAGACCATCAAGGCCCGAGTGCATGAGCACCTTGTGGATCTCAAGCGTATTGGGAACACTGCCAATGACCGCGCGTCGAGCTCCAGCAGCTTCACCGTGGTCCTTGAGGCCAACTCCACCACGCGACCCCGTCCTATCCGGTCTCGTCCGTTTGAGGTAAAAGGGACAAATGTGACGGGCCAGTGCGCGGGAGCAAACGGATTTTTATCCGTTTTCTGTCCGCTTTCGACCCATCCCCGACCCAAGTTTGCGCTGCTTTTGGGGTGAAACGGACAGCACGCGGACGCGCAGGCCGTCTGCGCGTGTCCTCCCCTGGCCCGCCCGTCGGTGGCACAGGGGCGCCTTTTTCTATTCCCCCCTCCCTCCCTCCGGCCGCACGCCCTTCATTCTTCTCCACTCTTCCCCACTCTTCCTTTGCTGCCGCCGCCACTGTCATTGTTGCTAGATTAGAGGCTAGACACGAGACTAGATGCGAGGAAGCAACATCGACTTCTTTAGACTCGAAGAATAAAAAAACACGCAAGATGGAGGCGGCTCCTCCGCAGATCAATAATGAATGCATCGAGAAGACACTAATCCAACTTACAGGAGCAGTTATGGAAGTTGGATATCTTCTAAAATGTAGTTCTTATTTTCTTTAGTCTTACTTTTCTAGTCAAAATTTAATGATGTATATCCATATACCAAGAATGAATGATGAAAAAAAAATTAAAGGCTTGCAAAGAAAAAAAATACGGAGACATGATGCGGCCGGGATGCGGCCGCGCGTTGGGCGCACGGCCACCACATACAAGAAACGGCCCGGACATGACCCCATTACCCTACCTAAACGGACCAAATCCGGGCAAAGCGGACGTTCGTTTGGGGTCACGCGGTGGAGTTGGTCTAAGAAAGGATTCGTCAGCTCATAGGTATGCCTGCTGTTTTGAGCATGGGTGTAATCGTGGGCGAGAAAGCAATCGGTGGAGCCAATGAGGCGCTGGTTTTCACGGAGTGGGGGACATCCTTGTGGGAGCACGACCATGGGCAGTCTGCGCGGAGACGGGACCGAGCGCCAGGAACGACAGACTGCTCGAAAGCGAGCGTCGTCAACCGAGTCAGGAAGGCCCGCGATGACGATGCGTAGAAGCTCTTCCGGGAGATCCGACCATGCAGAAACGGACGACATCGACCGATCAATCTATGCTGCTCGATCAATCAATCAATTAGTATATACTAGTATAAATGCATGTGCGTTGTAACGGACGATTAAATTAGTAGAGCTTGGTCCTTGTGTCATTCGCAACATTTACTATATTCAATTTTGACGAACCTCGGTAAATAGGTATTCTTGACTATCACTTTTCAGAAAAACCCTCCCTAAAATTGTTGGTCAGGATGTATTTTAGCTCTGCACTTTCATCCGATGACAAAGTAGTGGTGCCTGGAATGGTCTTTCAATTGTTTTTTTAATTGTTTAGAATAACACTATTTTTTTGTAATTTTGTGACTAACAATTTCATTTATAACTTTTTTGCACTGTTTGGGCTTGGACCGGACATAAGGACTTGGTATACACGACACACACACTCTAAGAAAAATATGTGAATATTTCTCAAAAAAAGAGAGGAGAATAATAAAATTTAATAACGACTTGAGATGATGAGAATATTAATATGTAATAATTCCAACTTAGTTGTCATGAAAGTTTGTAAAAACTTTAAAATATTTGAACCTCTGTTAAATCCCAGCGAAAATATCTCTAATTGCTAAAAAGAAAATTGTTTTTGTTTGAGTAACCATAAAATAGGGGAAAAAGAGAGAAATACACTATAGAGCCAGCCCCGACCCATCTTTCTTTAAGCCCACTAAGTAGCCGGCGCACCCCCAACGCCAACTTCTTCTCGCAAAAAATATACTATAAAAAATGCCAACCTCTTCCATTGCTCTCTCCTCCTTCTCGATGGAGAACAGCGGCGGCACGCTTCTGCTCACTCTCTCCTCGTACTGTCTCCCAGATGCGCCTGGGAGCCACCTGCCCGCGGCCAACTCGCTCTCCTCTGCCTCAGCTCGTTGTCCTCCTGCCGTCGCTTATCGGCGAGACCACCACAACGCCGCTCGCTCTCCTCCCGCCGACCTCCTCTCCTCCCAGATCTCTGCAGAGCACCTCCTCCTGGACGACCTCGCGTGTGCGCCGCCGCCGCTTCACACATCAGCGCCGACACCTTGTTGTCATCTCGGAGAGCCTCCCGACAGCCGCCGCTGGCCTCTCCATTCTCCCCCGCGCCTGGCTGCCCTCCGCCTCACCCTGCTTCCGTCACGCCGCCTCCGGCCGCGAGTCCCCGCGAGCCACTGCCCTTTGGGTGATTCGGTGCTCCCTCGTCTGCGTATGTGGCGGGCCAGCTGGTGCTGGAATTAGGCGCGCACTGCGGCCTCGGCTACAAGCTTTGACTGATTAGTCTTGTTTCCGCCCAGGTCTCTTGCGGCATGTGAGTAGAATTCACTTCTGAGCAGTTAATCTTACTCAGAAACATATACACTGGACTCAGTTAATCTTACTCAGAAACATATAGACTGGACATCTAGATCCATTTAGATAGCTCCTAATCTTCATCGTGTTATGTGACATTTTTTTTACTTGTACCTGATACTAATAATATTGGGTCGGCATGGTAGTATCGTTAGGATTTTTTGCCTGAATGTGTTAGTGAGCACTTATTCCACACAGTTTTCTATCTATGATAGACTGAAAACTGAAGCTGAAATATTTTGGCAGGTAGTTAATTGTAAGGGCGATCTTTAATAGTTCTACCTGATGTACTGCATAGTCCAAGTCTTTCCAGTCGAATACCATCTACAGACATTGGAAACATTGTTGAACGCCTTTCCCCAGCTACAGGTATGCAAATTCACCTTTTCTAGCTTGCTTCCCTGCTGTAATTTCCCAGTTTATGCTGTTCCATGCAGATAATTGCATAACTGAGGTTAATTCTGTCAATCAAAGACTCAACTTGCAAGTGATCCTCATGCCTTTGATCGATTTGGTTGGTTTGCCTGATGTTTATTATCTAGAAAACTAAAGTGTTATTTTCTCATGTGCTTCACCACTTAAAGAAAGCAATAAAATAAAGGTTAAGGTGCACATTTTTGTCTTAACCAGATTGAAAAATATCATGTTAGCTAAGGACTTTTGAGGGTAAAGCACACTATTATATAGTTATGGTGTGTTCTTTTATTCTGGTGCTATAATTTGATGATGAACCTATACTTTCGTAAATTCAGGGTATAACATGCTAAATTATCATGTTTTCTTTTTCTGAAGGGCGATTATAAAAGTTATCAAAATCGTCTACAATGGTCAATTTAGTGATGCCATTAATTTTCTGCAATAACAACGAAATTTAAGTTAAACCTCCAATTTTGAAATCGTCCAACTATATTGAAAAGCTAATTACAGTATGCATAAGTGACTGGATTTTTCGATTTCCAACACGATACGGGTATAGAACTATGTATATAAGTAACCAGCAAGCTGAGTCTGATCAAACTATCCACATCACCGTCAGGTATTGCATATTCTGCCTACCAATGTACAGTATGCATGCATGTATCTCTAACGCATAGCACTATAATTCAGGACCTTTAATCTTTGTCCTGGAAGATAGGTTGCTTGGCATGGGCTGCAATTATAATAATAACAAAAATCATATGCATGCATGAATCTCTAATTGATAGGCCCTCGTATTCAGGACAGGCAGAGCACGGTTTGGCTGCCGGGACGCTGGCGAACAGGAACCTGGGCTTGCCGCGGATGCCAAGATGAGCCATAGAGTTGCAGGAGCGAGCAACAGAGCGAAGGGAGGTGCAGAAGAGCAGCTCTAGGAGGCGGATAGGTGGAGCGGTGACGGCTACGCGTGTCGGTGGTGGCGGTGGTGCTGGGGCGAGGAGCGGTAACCACTACGCTCGCTGATGGTGGTGGTGCTGGGGCGAGGCAGGGCTGCAAGAAAAAACACCCAGCGGCCAAGCGTCACGGCGGCGGGCGGGCATGGGGGGAAGACATATTTGAAGTAATCAAGTGGAGGTCGATAGAGAATCAAAACCCTGATTTCAACCCTTTGTGCACATACCTCAAGTGTGGAATCAGCCGACGAATTTCCGGTGAACTGTGGAGTGCTGTCGGACACCAATTTGTTTTCTGTCGAAGTATGAGGAGGCGACATTGGACAGTCTTTCGGCAAAGGGCAGTACTCTGCGCCGGTGCGCCGGCCCAAATTTGGGCCGGTCGTCCCACTACCATCCGATTTGACCTACTATAACCGTCAGATCCCGATTTCCTCTCGTTCTTCCCTTCGCACCGGATCTGAAAAAAAAAGTCCCCAACCGACCGGCGCGTTCCTCCCCTCGTCTCCTACACTTGCCGGCGACCCGAGCCGCTCGTCGCTGCCTCCGCTCGTCGCCGTCATCGGCCACTGTGTTTCCCAGCAAGAAAAATCCCAACAAAAAAATAAAACACCATTGGTTTGCCAGTAGCAGCAAAAAACCATGCGGGTTCCAGCAAAAATTATACCCCGATGCAGCTGTAATGGTGCCGCTCCCAGTTTGCTTGCCGCTGCATCTCGTTTTCCAGCAAAATTGACCTCGCCCGTCGCAACAACTGACGTTGTTGGTTCCAGCAAAACAACTCACCGCTTCCAGCAAATTGCATCATAGATTCCAGCAAAAAATGGTGTCTTCCTAGTTCCAGCTAATTGGATCACAGGTTCCAGCAAATTGAATCACTGGTTCCAGCAAAGAAAATCACCGGTTGTAGCATCACACTGCCTTTGTCACTGCTGTGAACGGGCGCACCACCGGTTGCATCCCAAAAAATCTGTTGCCTGGTTCCAGCAAAAACTGTCATCAGTTGTAGCAAAAATCAATACCGGATGTAGCAAAACAAGATAAAAAGTTGCAAATCTCCAGCAAAAACGATCGTCATTTCCAGCAAAGAAATCCGACGGTGGTAGCAAAACAAAACACCAGTTGTAGCATCGTGCCGTTTGGGCGCAAAAAATGCATCTCCTGCCGGGTCCAGCGCCCTTCACGAAGCCGGCAGCAGCACCGATGTTCGCCGGTCCCAGCACCGGAACCTCGAGGGGTTCAAACGCCGGCAACCAACAGTCCCAGCAACCGCGGGGCGTAGAATCTTTCATGGGTTTGATGCGGCAGCCACCTCTTCCCTTGGTACCATGGCTGTGAGAAGAGGTAGGTGATGATATGTTTAGTGTGAGGAGGACAAAGGAAAAAGGTAGGAGATAAGGGAGAAGCAAGTGGGTGGACGAGAGCAGCCCAGGATGCGGCCTGGTCGAGCGATAGGATAAGGCTGGAGAAGCTTCGCGAGGGGATAAGCATTCATGTAGGCTGTTCGATCGCGTTTCATCTGATGGCCCGCGCGCGGCCGGCCGAAAGTTCGGCCGGCGCGCCGGGTGTAAACGTTTACCTTCGGCAAAGTAGGCGGAGACGACATTGGGCAGATGTTGTCGGACAGTGTCTTGTTTTCCGGCGAAGTTGTGCGGAAGCGACAGTGGGCAGACAACCGATGAAGGTGGACAGATTCTGTAGGACGACGGCTTACTTTCCCAAGAAATCGGCGGAGGTGACTTGCGATTGCGATGCGATTTATGTGGATTGCCGATCGAGCCTTTAATACGTTATAGCACTCAATTTTGTGTGAAATCCTGGTCGGGATACTCATGGCTCCTTTATTGGAGTTGGACACCCGTGACTCCGTATTGGAGTTGTTCTTGTACGCGCACAAGTAAAGGAAAATAATATGGCAATGCGTGTGATGGTTGGCGTACTTAACCAATATCAGCCCAATAGTCCAAATAAACGTGAAAGGACGGTCGATCCAACCGAACGTGATCCTGCCGTATGTGAGCAGACGCGGGCCGTGGTACGTGATCAAAACTATCGGAAAAAAACATCCAATGCGAGACGAAACCAAAAATATTACCTCATTTTATTAGTAAAAATAAAGGTATAGATATAGATATAGATGACTTGACTTATGAAGTTGTACGTAACTTAATTGCACCCGAAAAAGGAGAAACTTACTAGTAGAAGGAAACATATTTTTGGATGGAGGGAGTACAACGTTGCACCAGGAAAGAGATATTTATAAATACTCCCTTCATAAACTAATATAAGAACGTTTATAAATTATTATATAGTAATAATCTAAACGCTCTTATATTAGTTTACAGAGAGAATACTAGTTATTAGTAGGCCTAGGAGTAGAAGGAAACGGGAAGCAAACGAGTCCCGGGCCCGTACGTCCGTCCGTCCCTTCGATGCTAGACCTATTGTACATCACATGGCACGTCCATCCCGGCCCCCTCTGTATTCCCATTTCAACTTCTTCTATTAATGAAAGATAGCAAGCTTTACATATTCGCGAAAAAAAGACCTACTGTACATAGTTACAAGTGTTCTATCCAAGCTGGAGCCTAGTTCCCGTTCCGTGTACGTGTCGCTTAATCTGTATGTCCATTCCCACACAGACATAGAGAGTAACTCCTCCTCGATCGATCAACCGTCCGATGTGTTTTCCACCCGCGTCTATGCCGTTCGATTTTCACTATATTCTGTCATGGGTCCTCCTCCGCACCCGTTTGCCTGAGCACCTGTCCCAGGCTGCTCGGGCCCCACCGTCCGTGCCTCATTGTATCGACAAATAATAAGGATATAAGACGTATATTTAATTAAAGAGGGACTATGTTTTATGCAAATTTTATTGATCTTTTCAACTACTCCCTCTTATTTCAAATATAAGCCTTTTGTAAATTTTAATACGGACTACATACATATGTATATAGACGTATTTTAAAATGTTGATTCACTCATTTTGCTCCGTAAGATGACGATGGCAAACGTACACGGAGGACCCCGACGAGGAGAAGGTGTACTTGGCGTGGGACGAAGGACTACAATTTCGGGTCACGACGGAATTTTTGAATTTGGTGCCACGGTAATGTTTTCTGAAATTGCCGCCACGACAACTTTTTCTAAAACGGTTGCCACAATAACGTTTTCTAGAATTGCCGCCACGACAATGTTTTTGAAACGGTTGCCATGGCAACAAAATATTGGCCGTCACGACACCTCAACTGGAGATTCAAGATGATCACGGAGATTCCTGACGCCCAAGGCTATACCATATCATGCTTTTATGAACCGTATGAGATGTTTATCCCTTTGTTGTTTGCACCCTTGATTGCACATTAGTCAATTATTAGGGTGATCTCTCACAGTAAATATCAAGATAAAATGTTCTCTTCCGTGAGTAAAAACAAGAAGTGAAGTGTAAGACGGGTGAGGTAGGACTTCACAGCGGAAACACTCGGTTGCGTTGAAGTTCTAGCAGAGAAGTTCTGAGCTCGGAGCACGAAGCATCGAAAGATGAACAAGAGTCCTACGGAGATATGATTGGCAAAAGATTGTCTATCGGTTGAAATTCACATCATATGAGGTGCTACCATCCATGGGTGTGAATGAGATTGGGATCTTGAATCACTCACTATCAATTATGAGAGATAATGATTTGAGTGTAAGTGCACTTTGTACATTGTTGAATTAACAAGTTAGTGCAAAGTTTAATTATGAAAAATGTGTAAAAGAATTTTGTGTCTATCATTGTAGATAAATGGCTCGCAATACATTGAACTTAGCCCCTATGTTAGAGAAAGAAAAGTTGGCTTCTAATGGTGTAAACTATGCGGTTTGGATCCGGAATCTAATATGTGTTCTCAGGAGTGCTAAGGAGTACGTGCTGTATCAACCCCTAGGTGATGCTCCCGAAAAGGATGCAACACTGATACGTCTCCGTCGCATCTATAATTTTTTGATTGTTTCATGCCAATATTCTACAACTTTCTCTGGTATTGCACCAAAAGCTACTCATGAGTTTGCTAGTCGACGGGTTGGTGGATCATCTAACCTGAGCTACACTCCTCGGGATCACTTGAATGCAGAAGTGCCTCCGCCACCATCAGACGATTTGTTGAATGCCAAAGTGACTCCTCTAGCAACAGCCGGCTTGTTGGCTGCTGCGTGCCTAAAAAAGAAGGAAGTTAAAAAGGCAGACAAAAATTCCAGATGGAAAGATTGGACTGGAAGGAATTATAAAAGAAAGAAGATTGGACCAGCCACAACTACCACACCACCCTTATCTAAGGTATGATTTACACATTGTACCTTTCAAATGTATAGTTTACTCAAGTACTAATATTCAAACTATCACTTGCAAAAGATAACAAAGTAGAGAAAAATAGAGTTCAAGACAAAAGAAAACCATTCAATGGTGCAAACTCTAAATGAGGAAGGCTTGTGAGGATATGAGCACACTACAAACTTCACTGAACTATTGGATATGCCTAGTGCTAGAGCCTCCACTCGAAGCATATATATGGATATATTCTAATCATGATGCTTTGGAAAACATCAAAATCATTATTTTGTTGAACTTCTGTAGACTTTCAATTATTGAACTTTTGTAGACCTTCAAGTTGTACTAGAAATATGAAACTTGTTATTTTGTTCAACGTATTTAGTTTTTGGAAGATCCTTTTTTTACTTCCTAGATACATCAGTTTCTCCACGGATCAAATCAATATCACCAACGATCTCAAACCAAATTGGTGTACAGATTTCTTGATTGAGGAAATCACAGGCACTAATACAAACAAAAGATATACTAGGATTGTTTTGTTCCTGTGATACTAAATAAGTGATGATAAGTGATGCATACAACAGATATAGGATTGAGGTAAATTCAGAAGCACCTCACCGTCCAACAACGTCGCTGCACTACCTTCTTCCCCACGAGTTCACCTCCTCATCAGCCGTCCGAGCTCATCGGCCTGTTGTTGGTTCTCCTTTGCGCGAGCCCATCCAGCATGCCCTTTCCTCATGCAGCGCTGTCTCGCCCCACCTTCCTCTTGTTGCGCCGCCATCCACCCGACCTAGTTCGCCCTCGTCCGTGATGGAGACCAACGGCGGCCTGAATAATGGGAGGGGCAGCAGCTGCAAGGGCATGGATCAGGGAGGGGCAGCGGCGGCCTGAGTCGAGCTGAGGCAGCAGCGGCAGGAAAGTGTTGGGAAAAGGAGAGTCATCGGATCTGATTTGTGCCATGGGTATGGGCTATGTTAGAGCAACTCTAGCAGACCCCACATCCGGCCGGCCCGCAAAACGTGTTTGTAGTTCACGGAAAAACGCCTTTGCGGGCCGGCGCGGACGGCCGCAGTTGCAGACCCCGCATAATGGACCCGTAAAAAAGGATATTCACGGAATATGCTCTTTTATGGGTCGGCTTTGCGGGGTCTGATCTGGGGCAGCTCCTCCCGACCCGAAAAACCTAAATTTGCACATTAGTTTGATCCAACATAATGCATTTCTTCGCTTTTTCAACAACATTGGATACATAAGACATCACCAAATCTTTGCTAGAATAGCAAGACCAAAGAAAACAAGAACCACAAGTATGCATTTTAGAAGATTTCCAACTTCCATAACTGCTCCCATTAGTTGAAGTAATATCTTCTCCATGCACTCATTGTTGATCCGCGGATTCTTGATCTTGCATTCTTCATTCTTCATCTTTGGTTCCAAAGAAGTAGACGTTGCTTCCCCTTTCGTTGCAAATGCAGCCGCATCATTGCCTTCGATACTACTAAGGAGTGCACGGACGTCTATTAAGTTTCTTTCTATCAATAAATCAATGTATTCGCCTTCCCAAAACCAAAATGAGCATCCATATTCATACACACATGAATGAGCATGTTCTAAATGAGCTACCGCAATTGAAACAAAGAATGAGCTATCAAAATAAGCTACCGCAAGTGCACATACCCCGTCGTTTTCGCATTTGAACAACACCCATCCGGGGTGCTTCGGCGTGCCTGATGTCTACGACGCAACTTTATTCTTGTAGACACGTGTTGGGCCTCCAAGCGCAGAGTTTTGTAGGACAGTAGCAATTTTCCCTCAAGTGAATGACCTAAGGTTTATCAATCCGTGGGAGGCGTAGGATGAAGATGGTCTCTCCCAAACGATCCTGCAACCAAATACAAGAAATCTCTTGTGTCCCCAACACACCCAATACAATGGCAAATTGTATAGGTGCACTAGTTCGGCGAAGAGATGGTGATAAAAGTGTAATATTGATGGTAGAAATATATTTTATAATCTGAATAAATAAAAACAGCAATGTAGCAAATAGTAAACGGGCATGAAAATGATATTGCAATGCTTAAAAATGATGCCTAAGGTCCATACTTTCACTAGTGCAATCTCTCAACAGTGCTAACATAGTTGGATCATACGATTATCCCTCAAAGTGCAATAAAGAATCACTCCCGAATTCCTATTAACGGAGAACAAAAGATAGAAATTGTTTGTAGGGTACGAAACCACCTCAAAGCTATTCTTTCCGATCAAGCTATCCTAGAGTTAGTACTAAAGTAGCGCAAGCTATTCTTTCCGATCGATCTAATCAAGAGTTTGTACTAAAATACACCATATGACACACATCAACCAACTCTAATGTCACCTAGATACTCCAATGTCACCACGAGTATCCGTGAGTTAATTATACGATATGCATCAAACAACTTCATGATCATAATATTCAATCCACTCCAAGAGCTACAAGGAGACCCCAAAGTTTATATCGGAGAAAATATAATAAAAACACGGATCAACCCTATGCATAGATTACCCCAATGTCACCCCGGGAATCCGCAAGTTGAGTGCCATAACATACATCAAGTGAATAAATATGATACCCCATTGTCACCTCAAGTATTCATACCGCAAGACATACATCATGTGTTCTCATATCTGAATATTCAATCCGACAAGACAAAACTTCAAAGGGTAAAGATTCAATTCACCACAACAAGAGTATAGAGGGGAGAAACATCATATGATGCATCTATGTTAACAAAGCCCATGATATAGATCACGAGAGAGAGAGAGATATTAAACACATAGCTACTAGTACAAACCCTCAGCCCCGAGGGTGGACTACTCCCTCCTCATCGTGGTGGCCGCCGGGATGATGAAGATGGCCACCGGAGATGATTTTCCCCTCCAGTAGGGTGCCGGAACGGGGTCTAGATTGGTTTTCGGTGGCTACAGAGCCTTGTGGCGGCGGAACTTCTGATCTAGGTCTACCCCGAAGGGTTTCGGAATATTTTAGAATGTATAGTGCAAAGAATGGGTACGGGAGGCCACCGAGGTGGGCACAACCCACCTGGGCGCGCCTAGGCCCGCAGGCGCGCCCTGGTGGGTTGTGCCACCCTCGGGGCACCCCCAGGTGCTTTGGTCCATCGGGAGACTTTTGGTCCATAAAAAACCCACAAAAAGTTTCGCGGTGTTTGGACTCTGTTTGATATTGATTTCCTGCGATGTAAAAAACAAACAAAAAACTGCAACTGGCACCGGGCACTGGGTCAATAGGTTAGTCCCAAAAAATGATATAAAGTTGCTACAAAATGATTTTAAAACATCCAAGAATGATAATAAAACAACATGAATACTTCACAAATTATAGATACCTTGGAGACGTATCAACATCCCCAAGCTTAATTCCTACTCGTTCTCGAGTAGGTAAATGATAAAAGAAATAATTTATGAAGTGTGAATGCTAGCAAAGTGCATAAGTTTGATCAATGATAATTTCAATCACTTTTCCTAGCATCATAACAACAATTCTTTCTCATAAAACTTCTCATGTTATAGTGGCAACCAATTCACATGTTAAGGTTCAAACAATGAATTCTCTTGAAACCCAACAACCTATGTTCTCAATCACCAACCAATTGCATTTCAACTTATTCAACAGAGTTTAAGTAAGAGCTCCACATACTCAACCATCATATAGTCTTCTATGATTGCTAACACTCACCACATACACATGAGCAAACCGTTTCAACCGGACACATAGAAAGATAGGGGCTTATTGTTTTGCCTCCCAACGTATTCACCTCAAGGGTGATGTCAACAATAATAACTCATGCTACCCATATTCAACTGGACATATGTGCCTAGATCTTTCCTCACCACATGATGCTTTCCAAAGAGAAAAATAAAAAAGGAATAGAGAGAAAAACTTTGATTTTTTGCATAAAAGTAAATACATAAAAATGAAAGATAGGCCCTTCACCGAGGGAAGCAGAGGTTGCCATGCGCTTATTTGTTTGTATGCTCAATCCCTTAGTGCAAAAGAACGTCATGTTGTATTGCCCCTTATGATAGCAACCTTTATTATGCAGTCTGTCGCTTTTATTCTTTGCCATCACAAGTTTGTACAACACTCAATTTTCTCTTACACTAAATGATCTAACACTTTTAGAAGCAGTTTTTATTGCCTTATTGCACCGATGACAACTTACTTGAAGGATCTTGCTCAATCCTTAGGTAGGTATGGTGGACTCTTGAAGATAAGATTTGGGTTTAAGGTTTTTTTGGATGCACAAGTAGTATCTCTACTTGGTGTGGAATTTTTGGCTAGCAAATATGGGGGGCAGGCACCACATGTTGAAGGATCTATGACAATATAACTTCTATGTGAATATGAATAAACATAAATCATTACGTTGTCTTCCTTGTCCAACATCAACAATTTTGGCATATAATATTTTGATGGGGGCTCACAATCACAAAAGATTTCCACTATAGTGTATTTTCATGTGAAAGTTCTCTTCCTTATACTAAGTATTCGTGAATTGCTTGTATGACCAATATTGTGATTGTCAAGCCTCAAAAGATTTCACTTTCTAAACCCAATGTGAAACTACCACTAGGCATGATATAATTTCAAATTCATGATATTCAATTCATTCAACAATTTACTCATAGGATATAAGTCACTAGTAGAAAAGGGGGCAATGGTCCAGGCCGGGTCAGCCCATTAGTCCCGGTTCAGCCACGAACCGGGACCAATGGAGGTATTTGTCCCGGTTCGTGATCCCAGGGGGCCGGCCGGGGCCTCGTGGGCATTGGTCCCGGTTCGTCTGGCCCTTTTGGTCCCGGTTGGTGGGAGGAACCGGGACCAATGGACCTCGCCTCCTGCCCACCACCATTGATCCCGTTGGTGGCTTGAACTGGGACCAAAGGCTCCCCTTTAGTCGGTTCATGCCACCAACCGGGACCAATGAGGTGCCTATATATACCCCCTCGCGCAAGAGCAGAGCACACTGCTCTGTTTTTTCTGGCCACCGAGGGGGAGAGGGCTTGGTGGTGCTCTAGCTCACCTCCTATGCACACAAGGTGTTCGATGGAATGCCCGAGCGACACTACTTTAGCTTTCTCCTCTCCAAGCTCGACCTCCAAGCTCCATTTTCCTCAATATTTGTCTAGGTTTAGCGGTCCGTCACGCCCCGTCCCCGTCTTCACCGTCGTCGATCACCTGCGCCGATCTCATCGCCGGCACCACCGTGGTGAGCCTCTTGTTCTTATCTTCTTTCTGAAAGGAAAAATATTATTACTTGTATGTTTAGATAGATACTTGTATTATTTTCTTACTTTTATTATTGCATCTTATATAGTGCGATGGTTTTGGTATCCGCCCGTCGGCCCTCGTCACATCTATGATTCGGATGTGGTATATATTATCTTTTCATAACTATTGGTTCATTTACTGTTTATGAAAATTATGCCGACCAACGTGACATAGATTTTATTTATCTAGGAGGTTGTTGAACCGGAAATTCCAACCGACCCTATTGTCGAGAGGTTAAATTTAGTTGAAGAAGAAAACAATTTTTGAAGGAAAAAATAAAAAAAAATGAGGAGGAGAAGATGATATTGGAGTTGCATGTTGCGGATGTAAATGCCGATGATCAAAAGATCAAGATGGATGCAATGCGCTTGAAGATTAGAAAGATTAGAAAATATGCCATTCGTACCGAGGCTTGGTATCATTATGTCGTTGGATCAGTTGTTACCTTGGTTGCGATTATGATCGCATTTGTTTTCGCATTGAAATGTTTTACATAGTTTCAATGTATGGTTTAATTAATTTAGATGCTCTGCAGAGCTTTATGTTGTTAGATGAGAACTATGTATGTACTTTGGTTTTGATGTGATGATGAACTTCTATTAATTTGATCACTTAATTATCTATTCATGATGTTCTATAATGATTTTTGACACACTTAATTATATATAATGCACGCAAATGAACTGACAATGGATGTACGGTGACAGACACACCTCCGAGTACATTAAGGGCGTGCATGATTTTCTCGAAGTGGCTGAGGCAAACAAGTAGAATGGTTTTATGTGTTGTCCATGCCCTATATGTGGGAATCTGAAGTCTTACTCGACCGAAAAATCCTTCACACCCACCTACTTTACAAGGGTTTCATGCCACACTATAATGTTTGGACGAGGCAACGGAGAAATAGGGGTTATGATGGAAGACGGCGAAGAAGAAGAGTACGATGACAACTATGTGCCCCTGAATACGGTGATGCTACTGAACATCAAGAGGAACCAGACGATGTGCACGATGATCTTTGCAGCGAAAGCTGCTGAAAATCAAGAGGAACCAGACGATGTGCCCGATGATGATGATCTCCGCCGGGTCATTGTCGATGCAAGGACGCATTGCGAAAGTCAAAAGGAGAAGCTGAAGTTCGATCGCATGTTAGAGGACCACAAAAAGGGTTGTACCCAAATTGCGAAGATGGCAACACAAAGCTCGGTACCGTCTTTGGAATTGCTGCGATGGAAGGCGAGAGAATCTTGTGCTGATAAAGGATTTGAGAAGCTACCGAAAATATTGAAGAAGAAGCTTCCAAAGGATAACGAATTGCCCGACGGTACATACGCAGCAAAGAAGGTCGTATGCCCTCTAGGATTGGAGGTGCAGAAGATACATGCATGCCCTAATGACTGCATCCTCTACCGCGGTGCATACAAGGATCTGAACGCATGCCCGGTATGCGGTGCATTGCGGTATAAGATCGGACGAGATGACCCTGGTGATATTGACGGCGAGCCTCCCAGGAAGAGGGTTCATGCGAAGGTGATGTGGTATGCTCCTATAATATCACGGTTGAAATATCTGTTCAGAAACGGAGAGCATGCCAAGTTGATGCAATGGCACAGTGAGGACCGTAAGAAAGACGGGAAGTTGAGAGCACCCGTTGACGGGTCGTAGTGGAGAAAAATCGAGAGAAAGTACTGGGATAAGTTTGCAAAGGACCCAAGGAACGTATTGTTTGCTTTAAGCGCGGATGGCATTAATCCTTTCGGGGAGCAGAGCAACAATCACAGCACCTGGCCCGTGACTCTATGTATGTATAACCTTCCTCCTTGGATGTGCATGAAGCGGAAGTTCATTATGATGCCAGTTCTCATCCAAGGCCCTAAGCAACCCGGCAACGACATTGATGTGTACCTAAGGCCATTAGTTGAAGAACTTTTACAGCCGTGGAATGGAAACGATGTACGTACGTGGGATGAGCACAAATAGGAGGAATTTGACCTAAAGGCGTTGTTGTTCGTGACCATCAACGATTGGCCCGCTCTCGGTAACCTTTCAGGACAGACAAACAAGGGATACCACGCATGCACGCACTGTTTACTTGACACCAATAGTATATACAGGAAGCTGCGGGAAGAATGTGTACACAGGCCGTATCGATTTCTTTCGACCAACCATCAATGTCGAAGAAAAGCATAAGCATTTCAAAGGCGAGGCAGATCACGGAAGAAGCCCGCCATGCGTACCGATGATCACGTACTTGCTATGGTCAATGATTTACACTTAATCTTTGGAAAGGGTCGGCGGACTAGCTGTTCCGAATGACGCTGAGAAACACGCACCCATGTGGAAGAAGAAATCTATATTTTGGGACCTACCCTACTGGAAAGACCTAGAGGTCCGCTCTTCGATCGACGTGATGCACATGACGAAGAACCTTTGCATGAACCTGCTAGGATTCTTGGGCATGTATGGGAAGACAAAAGATACACCTAAGGCACGGGAGGACCTGCAACGCATGCACGAAAAAGAGGGCATGCCTCCGAAGCAGTATGAAGGTCCTGCCAGCTACGCTCTTACGAAATAAGAGAAAGAAATCTTCTTTGAATGCCTGCTCAGTATGAAGGTCCCGACTGGCTTCTCGTCGAATATAAAGGGAATAATAAATATGCGGAGAAAAAGTTCGAACCTAAAGTCTCATGATCGCCACATGATTATGGCGCTTAACTGCTTCCGGTTGCATTGAGGGGGCTTCTACCGGAAAAGCGTCCGATTAGCCATTGTGAAGCTATGTGCATTCCTCAATGCAATATCTCGGAAAGGTGATCGATCCAGAAATCGTACCAACGCTAAGGAGTGATGTGGCGCAATGTCTTGTCGATTTGAGCTGGTGTTGCCACCATCCTTCTTCAATATCATGACGCACGTCCTAGTTCATCTAGCCGACGAGATTGTCATTCTGGGGCCCGTATTTCTACACAATATGTTCCCCTTTGAGAGGTTCATGGGAGTCCTAAAGAAATATGTCTCAGAATCGCGCTAGGCGGAAGGAAGCATCTCCATGGGCCATCAAGCGAGAGGATGTCATCGGGTTTTGTGTTGACTTCATTCCTGGCCTTAAGAAGATAGGTCTCCCTAAATCAGCGGTATGAGGGGAGACTGACCGAAAAGGCACGCTTGGAAGGACTCAATAATATGCAGGACGGATATTCTTGGTCTCAAGCACACTACGCTTCTACATAACTCTACCTTGGTGACCCGTATGTCGATGAACACAAGAACGATCTGCGCTCCAAACACCCGGAGGCGGTCTGACGATCGATTACATGTGAACACATCAGATTTTCAGCAGTTGGTTGGAAACACGTCTCGGAGGTGACATCACTGTTTGTGATGAGTTGTACTTGTTGTCCAGGGACCATCTTGAATGTAATGATTTGGAAAGGATACGAGATAAAGGGGAATACATTTTACACGATTGACCAAGATCAAAAGAGCACCAACCAAAACAGCGGTGTCCGCTTTGATGCAGCAACCAAGTGGGGAAAGGACACATATTATGGTTACATAGTGGACATATGGGAACTTGACTATGGACATGATTTTAAGGTCCCTTTGTTTAAGTGCAAATGGGTCAATCTGTCAGGACGCGGGGTATAGGTAGACCCACAGTACGGAATGACAACAGTGATCTGAAAAATCTTGGGTACACTGATGAACCGTTCGTCCTAGCCAATGATGTGGCACATGTTATCTATGTGAAGGACATGTCTACCAGACCGAGAAAAAGAAAAGATAAGGAAGCGAATACATCATACGATGAGCCAAAGCGCCACATAGTTCTTTCAGGAAAAAAGACATCTTGGGAGTGGAGGGCAAGACAGACATGTCTGAAGAGTATGAAAATTTTCATGAAATTCCTCCCTTCAAAGTCAAGGCTGACCCAAGCATCCTGATAAACGATGAAGATTATCTATGGTTACGGCGCAATAAGCAAATGACACAAGCGAAGAAAAAGTGAAGACTTTCTCCATAACTATTATGATGATACCATGCCAACTTTGTAAAAAAGCAGTATGATACCATTGTCCGTTTTGTACATGCACATGCTATGCCAACTTTTTCAGAGTTCATTTTAAAACTATGAATTTAGGTCGAATTTTCTCTATAGGTGCATCTATGTTCATTTTTTTGAAAACTAATGGCAGTAACAGAAAGTTTATAATTTTGTTGTAAGTAGAAACAAAACAAAAGAACTAAAAACTGGAAAACAATTAAAAGTTTATAATTTTGACCTAAAAGCAAAAAAGAATTAAAAATAAAGCAAAAAACAGAAGAAAATAAATAATACATAAAACAAAACAAAAAATGGAAAAAAAATAAAAATAGCAACAATAAGTATTTTGTTGTAAGTAGAAACAAAATAAAATAAATAAAGCAACAAAGAAAACAAAAAACTAAAAAGTGTTTTCAAATTTGAAAACTAATGGCACTAACAGAAAGTTTATAATTTTTGTGACCTAAAGGAAAAAAGAAATCACTAAAAAACTATTAGTATTTAGTTCTAAGTAGAAATGAAAAAATAAATAGCCAAAAAAAAATGCCACCTACTAGGCCAGCACGGCCTGGATACGACTAGAAACCCAACCATGGGGCAGGATTCAGGCCCGCAGGCCAGAGGCCCACAGTGCATTGCAAGGTGCGATTAGGCCCGTAAGCCCGGCCGATTCGGAGGAGTTCGAAGGAACACAGAGCAGGGCTTATAAACAGGTGCAGGAGCTCTTGACTAGCGAGGTGGGACTAAAAATCCCACCACCGCCCAAGGTCTGAGCCTTTGGTCCCGGTTGGTGGCACCAAAGGGACTAAATGGGGCATTGGTCCTATTATTGGCACAAACCGGGACCAATGCCCCTCTTTAGTCGGTTGGTGCCACCAACCGACCAAAGGTCGCCGCTTCCGCCCTTTGGGCTCTTGAAAAGAGGCCTTTGGTCCTGGTTGGTGGCACCAACCGGGACTAAAGGGGGCATTGGTCCCGGTTTGTGACACGGACCGGGACCAATGCTCGGCCTATATATACAGCACTCGTGAAAATTTTGGTTCAGTTTCTTCGATCCCGCCCGACAGCGCCTTGAGGCTGCCCTCTCTGCGCCTCGCCGTTGCCCTGCCCGCCCGAGCCCACACCGCCGCCGTCACGCCGCCCAGCGCGCCCTGCCTCTCCGTCGTCGCCCGGCCGCCCGTCCGCCGCCCGAGCACCCATGCGCCTCGAGCCCGTCCGCCGCCCAGCCGCGCCTGCCTCGCCGTCGTTGCCCGGCCGTCAAACCCCGAGCACCCTGCGCCTCGAGCCCGTCCGCCGCCCAGCGCGCCCGCCGTCGCCCTCGCCCTCGCCGACCCGAGCCCGTCTTCGTCGCCCGTCGCCCCGACCCGGCCGCGTCTCCTCCTGATCCCACGGAGAGGTAGCTACCGCCCATCCTCCCCCTTCCTTCCTTCCCTTGCTCCTTTGCAAAATATATGTATGTATGTATGAGTTGGGGAGAAAGTTTATAATTTTTGTTCATATATACTGTAGATGTATGTATGATGAATTTTGTTATATTTTTTTGTTCATACATAATGTAGATGTCTATGTATGTATGGAATGATATCGATGGATGTATGTATATAGAACATTCGTACAAAATATGACGAATCCGATATGACCAATGTCCCCCTCCGGTTCACTCGGGAACACTAACTCTCTCGGGGAAAAAATGTTATTGCGGAAAAAAATGTTATCGGGGTCGAGGGTCGTCGAACATGAGAGGAAGAAGAGGATAAAAAAAGAAGAGGAAGAAGAAAAAAAATAGGAGAAGAAAGAATAGAGGAGTTCTTCTCCTCTTTTTTTTCTTCTTCTTCCTCTTTTTTTTATCGGGAACGAGGGTCGTCGAGGGTCGCCGAGCGGTAGATACATGTGGCCGTCGGTGTCGGACACTACATCCACGTCCCACAAGTGACGCGGGCGTCGATGCCCACGTCACTTGTGGGACATAGATGTAGTGTTCAACGCCGACGCCGACGTCTCATTCTTTTTTTCTAAAATTTCTATTTGAACATTATTTAAAAAAAACAAGCAATACTACTTCATGTATTTTTAAGAAGGAAAAACAAGCATATTTTTTCCCAAGTACGTATGTCGTCGTTGTCGATATACCCCCTCCCGATAGCTTCAACATGTGTGTGTGGGGGGGGGGGTCGATATTACCCCCTCCTTAAAGCGTTATCGAGGCCACCCCTAATCCTTGAAGCGTTGTCGAGGCCACCCGAAACCCTAGAGAAGCAGCGTCGAGGCCACTAATTAATATGATTCCTTATTGTGATTAGCTAGCTAGTTCTACGGTTGCCACTAATATATCCATCTGTCATGTTTGAATAATAATTGCCATGTTGTAAATATTTGTAGAAACTATGGACACCCCGAGACGAAGCACAAGAAGCGTTGTTGAGGGACATAATCACAGAAGGAAGTGATGCCGTCTGCTCGTTGATGTTTCTCAACGACACCGATGGTGTGGAAGGAGAGGGTGAAGAAGCAGTTGGCTATGATTATGATGGCTCCGATGACCCAATGCCGGTGCAAGAAGTAGACCGTGAGTACGGCTCCGGTGACCGAACCGAGTCCGACCTGGTATATATATTAGTTAAGCCTGTGCTGACTAGCTAATTGATGCATTCATTGTTTTGGTATGTACACATATTAATTAACTCTCGTCTTTGTTCTTTTTTCTAGCCCTCCGGATTGAGCACAACTTCGGTAAAGAGACGAGGCCCGAAGAAAAAGTTGAGCTCGGATGAAAGGTTTGAGATCATAGCAATCGCGCGCGACAGCCAACCGATTGAACCCATCAGGACAAACAAGGCATTTGTTGCTCAATGTGGGGTTCTGGTTAGGGACAAGATCCCGATCAGCATCCAGCAATGGTATAAGCCTAAGAACGAAGACCCTGAGGTGTCTTATGTCAATGATATGCAGAAAAATGATCTTTGGACTGAGCTGAAGTCAAATTTCACCCTACCGCCAGAGGATGATCCGGAGAAGCTAGTTAAAGAGCAATTAATCAAGTCTTTTGCTCTTAAGAAGATGGCAGACCTATTCAGGAATTGGAAGAAAGACCTGAATAGGTTTGTCGATAAAAAAGAGACACCAGAATTCAAGGGCAAATATGAGAAGATCAGAGATGATCGCCCGCATTTGTGGCCCACAAGACATCGGAAAAGAGTAAAAAGATGTCGGCGACAAACAAGCAAAATGCTGCGAAGAAGAAGCTTCACCATCGCACGGGATCAGGTGGCTAACTCATAGCCCGGCCTAAGTGGCCCAAGGCTGAGAATGATCTGCTTGATAAAGGGATCGAACCAGAGACAATGAACTGGCCAGACCGTTGCCGGACTTGGTTCTTCGGGGCTGGCGGAACCTTGGACCTATGTCGGGGAAGTGCATTTGACGGACGATCAATTGGACATACCGGTCAAGAGAGGCTTCAACAATATATCGAAGCAAGCGCAGCAAGGGACGTTCGTTCTGCAGAGAGAACAGCGAGCTCACAATGGCCCTCGGGAATCCGAGCACCACAGGCGGACACGAGGCACGCCAGCTCCGTTCGTGGAAGGCTGGGTTTCGACGCAGCGGTTACAAATGCCATGAGAGGAGGAAGAAAGCGCAGCAGATCAACCGCAGGCGCTGCATGCAAGGGTACAAGCGATAGAGGAACGAGAAGCAAATCGCAGCAAAC
Source organism: Aegilops bicornis (assembly GCA_021605145.1). Classification (NCBI taxonomy): domain Eukaryota; kingdom Viridiplantae; phylum Streptophyta; class Magnoliopsida; order Poales; family Poaceae; genus Aegilops; species Aegilops bicornis. The sequence continues at coordinate 674,197,315 of CM038672.1, forward strand.
GACCTGCCGAAGCTTCCCCCGAAGCTACCCCGCCGTCTCAGCGGAGAAGCAGCGTGGCTTCCACCAAGCTGCTTCAGCCGGAGCATGCCTTGAAGGCTCCTGCCAGCTATCCCGTGGATGCTATCATGGAGGCTCAAAATTGCCACCTTATGTCGCAATGGATGAATTTGAAGGTCAAGGCGGCTGTTGGCTCTGTTTATCCTACTGAATCCGGCGCAACTTTTCACTGCCGGCCGATTCCAGAAGGATATGCTAGGGTGATGGTGGATGAAATAACGGAGGATTTGAGGACCTCGGCTTGACCACCCTACCGGTGAAGGGGAGACTGACTGGGTTACGCTCAAGACTCCATGCCTATGGCGGAAGGATCTCATCAACCTTCCGAACTGGACGCCTCCGCCTCCTCCTCCTCCTCCCGTGAGTCAGGGGCACTCCGCCTCCTCCACCGCCTCCTCCTCCGGCAAGTGACGATCGGGCACTCGGCCGGCTCCTTCTCCCGGCGTGGCAGCACTCCGCCTCCTTCTCCGCACCGGCCCAGCGCCCGAGCAGGCAGCATCCTCCTTCTCCGCCTCGTCAGCAAGGGCGGAAGAGAACCCCCGCCTTTCCGGCTGCTCCGGCGCGTCGTAGTCCTTCTCCTCCGCCTCGTAAGCAAGGAAAGAAGACATCCTCTCCGTCTGCTTTCCGGCGTCTAGCAATCTGACCAAAGGCGGGAGGACATCTGATTCGGTCCTTCTCAAGACTCGGAGAAGTTACCATACAAGATGACCCCGGAGGAGAACGTGAAGATTGCGCGAACAGAAGTGAAGGACTGGTTTCAAGGGTTGAAAGCACAGAGACATCCACCTCCGGAGGAGAAGGTAGATCCGGTGAAAGCGAAGCGCACTCTGGCTGCCCTGAGAAAACCACCCAAGTCTCCGCCGAAAGGCAACTATGAGCGCATTATTGGAAAGGCATTTGCCGAAGCGGAGAGGTCGGGAAGTACTGTCAGTGATCAAAGGATGAAAGAACGACGAGCTGGGAAACAAATTGCCCAGCTCAGCGAACAAGCGAAGCAATCATGCCCCCCGCTCAAGGTGCCTGCTAGCGACATCGTCGATCCGAGGATGGTGCCCGGTTATAGCAATCTTGGAGATTACCTGTCCGACGATGTACATTATGATTTCTTGGAGGTGCAGATACAAATATACGAGTATGGGAAGCCTCTCGTCAAAGATGAAAGATCTCTATCAACGATGATGCGAAGATTGCATGATTGGTACATGAAAACCTGCAGAGAGTCTGGGGGAGGAGTACTTTGTATGTGAGAGTTAAAAAGGAGCATGACCTCGTTGGAATTGAACCGTTGCCTGTTCCATTTGAGGAGTTCTTTCAGTTTTCAATCAATTGGCCCTCGATAAAGCAACGGTCACCTCTTTGTCTATAAGTAGTACTACTTACATCATTAAGTCTCTCTATATAACTCAGCTCTTTCATTGCATGTATTTATAATTATCCTCACTATATTATGCAGATTGAAGATCGCGAATTGAAGAAAAGACAAGTGGGTGATATTGGGTTCATTAACACATATCTCATAGATGCAACTGAGGTTAAATATCATGTCAAGATACCGAGGACAACTTGCTACGATCGTTGGTAATAAATGAACACAAAGATATAATACTCTTTCCTTACAACTTCAAGTGAGTGTTACTGTCTTGTGGCATATTCGGTTTCCCTTATTAGTCTAGGTTATAGTAATGTAATTGATGAGTTACGCATGTGTGCGCAGGTTCCACTATATTCTCCTAGAGATTAAGCTTGAGCAGGGAGTAGTAACTGTCTTAGACTCGAGACGAAAAGATCCCAAGGAGTATGCGGACATGACTCAAATGCTCGAGAAGTAAGTTAAATCGATCATTATCCACCATATCAACAACTTTGTTCATTTACGATATCAAGTAATTGTTTTCTTTGTATGGCAGGGTTTGGAGAAAATTCACCAAAAATGCTCCGGACTGCCAAGAAGCTGGAATTTAGACACCCGAAAGTAAGTACTATAGTAGCATGTTCCACGCATCTCCTAGTGATTCAAGCGCTAGTTTCATCAATACCATTTGGCATTCTTGCTTATCAGTTTGATTGACCTCTATTTCTTGTAAAGTGGTTGTGGCAGGAATAAGGGAATGATTTATGTGGATACTACGTTTGCGAGTCCATCCGCCACACGACCTGTGAGCGGGGCTACTCTGACGAACAATATGAAGTGCGTAAATAACAATATTCATAATTTTATTTTATTACCATCATTTGTGTTGAGTTTCATTCATTCATATATATACATATATATATATGTATTGACCCCCTTCTTAAAATTAGATGTTTCGGATGCGGGATGAACTCCTAGCACCATATCGCATGCGAGCAATTCAAGAGGAATTGGCGGCATTCTTTCTTGACCACGTGATCGCTGAAGACGGAGAATACTATGTGGATCACGCGTCCGTATGTTAGGAGATTATATTTGTAAAAAATAATTATTGTATATTTGTAGCCGGTAGTGTCGGATAGATATACGAGAACTTGTTGTTCGACCAATCTCTCGGAAAAGGAGAGGTGGTCGATATCACTTCTCTCTGTATGCATATATGTTCATGACGATCTTCTGTTTCCTTCGTTTGCTTACTAGCTAGCTAGCGTTTCTAGCTAGTCCTCTCTATACGTATGTATAGTACGTAAGCGTCGACCAAGCACGGACAAAGAGAGGACACTTCTCTCTATTAATTAGCTAGCTAACACAATATATGAAACACCTAAATTAAACCCCCAAAACCCCACCCCCTTTAAAAAACAAAAACCCAAGCCACAGAAATCTTGTCGACGTGGATGCCTATTGGTCCCATTGGTGCCACCAACCGGGACCAAAGGCCTCTACTGAGCTCGGCGCCACGAGCCACGTGGCGGCCCCATCTGTCCCGGTTCTGGACTGAACCAGGACTAAAGGGCCAGGGCATTAGTACCGACCCTTTAGTCCCGGTTCAGGAACTGGGACTAAAGGCCCTTACTAACCGGGACAATAGGCCCTTTCTCTACCAGTGAGTGAAGCACAAGAGTAAATGACAAGCTACTCCAAAAACATATAAGTGAAGATCAAATAAGTAGTTAAGTAAATAGATAGCTATGTCTGTACTCTCTCTTATTTAAAACTTTCAGGTCTAAGTATTTTATTAAAACAACAATTAGAACAGAAACTAAAATGACATTCCAAGAATAGCACACATCATGTGAAGAAGCAAAAACTTAGGTTCAACCGATACTAACCGATAATTCTTGAGGAAGAAATGTGAGATGCCTACCGGGGCATCCCCAAGCTTAGATGCTTGAGATTTCTTGAAATATTAAATTGGGATGCCTTGGGCATCCCCAGCTTGAGCTTTTGTGTCTCCTTAATTCCTTTTATATCACAGTTTCCCTAAATCTTAAAAACTTCATCCACACAAAACTCAACAAGAACTCATGAGATAAGTTAGTATAAACCAATGCAAAAACTTTATCATTCTCTACTGTAGCAAATCACTAAAATTATTATTCAACATTGCATACTAAATTCCTCTGCATATTTAATACTCCTATCCTCAAATAAAATCATTAAACAAGCAAACTTATGCACAGTGGAAACATAACAGCAATCTGCCAAAACATTATAGTCTATAAAGAATGCAAGATTCATCATACTTCCCTAACTCCAAAAATTATGAAAATTTAACACACTGTAGAAAATTCATCAGAGCTTACTGTGCAAAAAATTCAACATTTTATCACATTCTGACTTTTCTAGGGAATTTTTGCAACAACGGTAAACTTTCTGTTTTCAAACAGCAACATGTATACTTGTAAAATAAGCATGATAAAGGCTATCCTTGTTATTTTTATTGAGAAGAAATATGCAAAAAATTATTCTAAATAACAGCAAGATAATCCTAACAAGAGAAAATAATGCACCAAGTGAAACACATCTCATGTGACGAATGAAAACATAGTTCCAAGTGAGGTTACCGATAATGTTGGAGACGAAAGAGGGGATGCCTTCCGGGGAATCCCCAAGCTTATTTGCTTGGATATTCCTTGTATATTAACTTGCGGTGCCTTGGGCAACCCCAAGCTTAGGGTCTTTTCACTCCTTATTCTCCTCATATCGACATCTCACCCAAAACTTGAAAACTTCAATCACACAAAACTTAACGGAACTTCGTGAGATATGTTAGTATGATAAAGAGCAAACCATTTCACTTTTGGTACTGTCAAAGACAAGACTCATTATTGTTATCATACAATGCCTACTGTAGCATATCATTTCCACAATTTATATTGAGCAATATAGGCCATAGAAACTACAAAGCAAGCAAACTATGCAATGAAAACAGAATCTGTCAAAAACAGAACAGTCTGTAATGATCTGGATAACTACCATACTTCTGCTACTCCAAAAATTATGAAACGTTAGAACCACGTGAGAGATTTGTATATTAATCTTCTACAAAAGAATCAACTCAAAAGCACTCTTCTGTTAAAAATTTGAATTATTTTCATGAGCGCATAAGTTTCTGTTTTTCAGCAAGATCAACTCAACTATCACCCAACATGATCCCAAGGGCTTTACTTGGCACTTTATTGAAACAAAAGTAACAAAACATGATTAATACAGTAGCATAATCATGTGAACACACAAAAACAATAGGTAAAAGTGTTGGGTTGTCTTACAAGCGCTTTTCTTTAATGCCTTTTAAGCTAGGCACGATGATTTCAATGATGCTCGCATAAAAGATAAGAATTAAAACATAAAGAGAGCATCATGAAGCATATGAATAGCACATTTAGGTCTAACCCACTTCCTATGCATAGGGATTTTGTGAGCAACCAACTTATGGGAGCAAGAATCAACTAGCATAGGAAGGCAAAACAAGTGCAACTTCAAAACAATCAACACATAGAGAAGAAATTGATATTATTGAGATATGTAAGGGCATAAGTTCCTTCCTCATAATAATTTTCAGAAACATCATGAATGGCTTCAACAATATAACCATCACATACAACACTCTTTTCATGATGCACAAGCATAGAAGATTTATCACACTTTATGGCATATATGTCATCATAATAATCGTCATAGATAGCATCTTCATTGTCATAATCAATTGAAACCTCTTCCAAAATAGTGGATGTACACTAGTAGAAAAATGACTTTTAGTACCAATTCGTAATGACCTTTAGTACCGGTTCTGGAACCGGTACTAAAGAGTGGGGACTAAAGGTCCCCCCTTTAGTCCCGGTTCAACACGAACCGGACCAAAGGTCCACCACGTGGCACAAGGCGCGCCGTGGTCTGGGGGACCTTTAGTCCCGGTTGGTAAGGATATTTTTATTTTTATTTTTTAAATAAAGCAAAAACAACCCGCCTAGTGGGCCGGCACGGCCTGCATACGACTAGAAACCCAATCTCTAGTTGGGCCAGGATGCAGGCCCGTACGACCCAGTAGGCCCCACAGGGCAGAAGACTTGCAATAGGCCCAAAAAGGCCTACTTAGAGAGGAGCTCGACACGGTAGCCGCGGCAGGGCTTATAAACCGGTGCGAGCTCCTCTCAACTAGCGACGTGGGACTAAACATTGTGCAATCATGGTGGCGGTAATACGTCTCCAACGTATCTATAATTTTTGATTGCTCCATGCTATGTTATATAATGTTTTGGACAATATTGGGCTTTATTTTCCACTTTTATATTATTTTTGGGACTAACCTATTAACCGGAGGCCCAGCCCAGAATTGCTGTTTTTTGCCTATTTCAGAGTTTCGAAGAAACGGAATATCAAACGGAATCCAAACGGAATGAAACCTTCGAATGTAATTTTCTCACGAACGTGATCCGGAGACTTGGACCCTAAGTCAAGGAAGCTTCGAGGAGGGCACGAGGTAGGGGGGCGCGCCTACCCCAGGCGCACCCTCCACCCTCGTGGGCCCCATGTTGCTCCACCGACGTACTTCTTCCTCCTATATATACCTACGTACCCCAAACGATCGAATCACGGAGCAAAAACCTAATTCCACCGCCGCAACCTTACATGTACCCACGAGATCCCATCTTGGGGCCTTTTTCGGAGCTCCTCCGGAGTGGGCATCCACCACGGAGGGCTTCTACATCATCACCATAGCGCCTCCGATGAAGTGTGAGTAGTTTACCTCAGACCTTCGGGTCCATAGTTAGTAGCTAGATGGCTTCTTCTCTCTTTTTGGATCTCAATACAATGTTCTCCACCTCCCTCGTGGAGATCTATGCGATGTAATCTTGTTTTTGCGGTGTGTTTGTTGAGACCGATGAATTGTGGGTTTATGATCAAGATTATCTATGAACAATATTTGAATCTTCTCTGAATTCTTTTGTGTATGATTGGTTATCTTTGCAAGTCTCTTCGAATTATCAGTTTGGTTTGGCCTACTAGATTGGTTTTTCTTGCAATGGGAGAAGTGCTTAGCTTTGGGTTCAATCTTGTAGTGCCCTTTCCCAGTGACAGTAGAGCCAGCAAGGCACGTATTGTATTGTTGCCATCGAGGATAACAAGATGGTTTTTTTTATCACATTGCATGAATTTATCCCTCTACATCATGTCATCTTGCTTAAGGCGTTACTCTGTTTTCTTGAACTTAATACTCTAGATGCATCTTTGGATAGCGGTCGATGAGTGGAGTGATAGTAGTAGATGCAGGTGAGTCGATCTAGTTGTCTCGGACGTGATGCCTATATACATGATCATACCTAGATATTCTCATAACTATGGTCAATTCATCAATTGCTCAACAGTAATTCGTTCACCCACCGTAAAATACTTATGCTCTTGAGAGAAGCCACTAGTGAAACCTATGGCCCCCGGGTCTATCTCTATCATATTAATCTTCCATTACTTTATTTATTGCCTTTGACTTTACTTTTCTTTTATTTTACTTTGCATCTTTATCATAAAAAATACCAAAAATATTATCTATCATCTCTATCAGATCTCACTCTCGTAAGTGACCGTGAAGGGATTGGCAACCCCTAATCGCGTTGGTTGCGAGGAGTTATTTGCTTTGTGTAGGTACGAGGGACTCATGGCGTAGCCTCCTCTTTGGATTGATACCTTGGTTCTCAAAAACTGAGGGAAATACTTACGCCATCTTGTCTGCATCACCTTTCCTCTTCAAGGAAATCCAACTCACTGCTCAAGATGTAGCAAGAAGAATTTCTGGCGCCGTTGCCGGGGAAGTCTACGCAAAAGTCAACATACCAAGTACCCATCACAATCCCTTATCTCCCGCATTACATTATTTTCCATTTGCCTCTCATTTTCCTCTCACCCACTTCACCCTTGCCGTTTTATTCGCCCTCTCTTTGCCGTTTGCCTCTTTACCGCTTGCTTTTTGTTTGCTCATGTGTTGGATTGCTAATTTGTCGCGATGGCTCAAGATAATAACAAATTGTGTGACTTTACCAATACAAACAATAATGATTTCCTTAGCACTCTGATTGCTGACCAATACTGAATCTTGTGAAATCAATACTGCTTTGTTGAATCTTGTCATGAAAGATCAATTCGCCGACCTTCCTAGTGAAGATGCCGCTAATTATCTAAATAGCTTCATTGATTTGTGTGATATGCAAAAGAAGAAAGATGTTGATAATGATATTGTTAAATTGAAGCTATTTCCTTTTTCGCTTAGAGATCGTGCTAAAGCTTGGTTTTCGTCTTTGCCTAAAAATAGTATTGATTCTTGGAACAAGTGCAAAGATGCTTTTATCTCTAAGTATTTTCCTCCCGCTAAAATCATCTCTCTTAGAAACAATATTATGAATTTTAAGAAACTTGATCATGAACATGTTGCACAAGCTTGGGAGAGGATGAAATTAATGATACGTAATTGCCCCACTCATGGTTTGAATTTGTGGATGATTATACAAAAAAATTATGCCGGATTGAATTTTGCTTCTAGACATCTTTTAGATTCGGCCGCGGGAGGCACTTTTATGGATATCACTTTGGGAGAAGCTACTAAACTCCTAGACAATATTATGGTTAATTATTCTCAATGGCACACTGAAAGATCCACTAATAAAAAGTGCATGCGATAGAAGAAATTAATGTTTTGAGTGGAAAGATGGATGAACTTATGAAATTATTTTCTACTAAGAGTGTTTCTTCTGATCCTGATGATATGCCTTTGTATACTTTGATTGAGAACAATAATGAATCTATGGATGTGAATTTTGTTGGTAGGAATAATTTTGGTAACAACGCGTATAGAGGAAACTTTAATCCTAGGCCTTATCCTAGTAATCCCTCTAATAATTATGGAAATTCCTACAACAACTCTTATGGAAATCTTAATAAGATGCCCTCTGAATTTGAGACTAGTGTTAAAGAATTTATGAATTCGCAAAAGAATTTTAATGCTTTGCTTGAAGAGAAATTGCTTAAAGTTGATGAATTGGCTAGGAATGTTGATAGAATTACTCTTTATGTTGATTCTTTAAAGCTTAGATCTATTCCTCCTAAGCATGATATCAATGAGTCTCTCAAAGCCATGAGAATTTCCATTGATGAGTGCAAAGAAAGAACCGCTAGGATGCGTGCTACGAAAGATGCCTTTATTAAAGCGTGTTCTTCTAGATCCTATGAAAATAAAGATGAAGATCTAAAAGTTATTGATGTGTCTCCTATTAAATATTTGTTTTGCAATATGAATCTTGATAATTATGAGACTGAATATGATCCACCTTTACCTAGAAGGCGTTCCAAGAATTCGGAGTTTTTAGATATTGATGCTAAAATTAATAAAAGTGGGATTGAAGAAATCAAAACCCTAGATGTTGCTAAACCCACTATTTTGGATTTCAAGGAATTTAATTATGAAATTTGCTCTTTGATTGATTGTATTTCCTTGTTACAATCCGTGCTAAGTTCTCCTCACGCTTATAGTCAAAATAAAGCGTTTACTAAACATATTGTTGATGCCTTGATGCAATCTTATGAGGAAAAGCTTGAGTTGGAAGTCTCTATCCCTAGAAAAATTTATGATGAGTGGGAACCAACTATTAAAATTAAGATCAAAGATCATGAGTTTTATGCTTTATGTGATTTGGGTGCTAGTGTTTCCACTATTCCCAAAACTTTGTGCAGTTTGCTAGATTTTTGCGATTTTGATGATTGCTCTCTAAACTTGCACCTTGCGGATTCCACAATTAAGAAACCTATGGGAAGAATTAATGATGTTCTTATTGTTTCAAATAGGAATTATGTGCCCGTAGATTTTATCATTCTTGATATAGATTGCAATCCTTCATGTCCTATTATTCTTGGTAGACCTTTCCTTAGAACGATTGGTGCAATAATTGATATGAAGGAGGGGTGTATTAGATTCCAATTTCCATTAAAGAAAGTCATGGAACACTTCCCTAGGAAGAAAATAAAATTACCTTATGAATCTATCATGAGAGCCACTTATGGATTGCCTACCAAATATGGCAATACCTAGATCTATCCTTACTTTTATGCCTAGCTAGGGGCGTTAAATAATAGCGCTTGTTGGGAGGCAACCCAATTTTATTTTTAGTTTTTTTTGCTTTTGCTTCTGTTTAGGAATAAATTTTAGATCTAGCCTCTGGTTAGATGTGTTTTTATGTTTTAATTAGTGTTTGTGCCAAGTTAAACCTATAGGATCTTCTTGGATGATAGTTATTTGATCTTGCTGTAATTTCCAGAAACTTTCAGTTCACGAAAACAATTGTTAAAAATCACCAGAGTGTGATAAAATACTGATTACTATTGATTCTGATCAATAAACAAATTTCCTAGGTCTTCCTATTTTGGCTGAATTTTTGGAGTTCCAGAAGTTTGCGTTAGTTACAGATTACTACAGACTGTTCTGTTTTTGATAGATTCTGTTTTTCGTGTGTTGTTTGCTTATTTTGACGAATCTATGGCTAGTAAAATAGTTTATAAACCATAGAGAGGTTGTAATACATTAGTTTTAAAAACAATATAAATAAAGAATGATTTCATTACAGTACCTTGAAGTGGTCTTTTGTTTCTTTCGCTAACGGAGCTCACGAGATTTCTGTTGAGTTTTGTGTTGTGAAGTTTTCAAGTTTTGGGTGAAATATTTTGATGGATTATGGAACAAGGAGTGGCAAGAGCCAAAGATTGGGGATGCCCATGGCACCCCCAAGATAATCTAAGGACACCAAAAAGTCAAAGCTTGGGGATGCTCTGTAAGGCATCCCCTCTTTCGTCTACTTCCATCGGTAACTTTACTTGGAGGTATATTTTTATTCACCACATGATATGTGTTTTGTTTGGGGAGTCTTGTATGATTTGAGTCTTTTTTTTAGTTTACCACAATCATCCTTGCTGTACACACCTTTTGAGAGAGCCATACATGATTTGGAAATTATTAGAATACTCTTTGTGCTTCACTTATATCTTTTGAGTTATATAATTTTGCTCTAGTACTTCACTTATATCTTTTAGAGCACGGTGGTGGATTTGTTTTAAAGAAACTATTGATCTATCATGCTTCACTTAGATTATTTTGAGAGTCTTAAATAGCATGTCAATTGGCTTAAATAATCCTAATATGCTAGGTATACAAAAATAGTAAAAACTTTCTTATGGGTGTGTTGAATGCTAAGAGAAGTTTGATGCCTGATGATTGTTTTGAGATATGGAGGTAATAATATTAAAGTCGTGCTAGTTGAGTAGTTGTGAATTTGAGAAATGCTTGTGTTGAAGTTTGCAAGTCCCGTAGCATGCACGTATGGTAAACGTTATGTAACAAATTTGAAACATGAGGTGTTCTTTGATTGTCCTCCTTATGAGTGGCGGTCGGGGACGGCGATGGTCTTTTCCTACCAATCTATCCCCTAGGAGCATGCGCGTAGTGCTTTGGTTTTTGACGGCTTGTAGATTTTTGCAATAAGTATGTGAGTTCTTTATGACTAATGTTGAGTCCATGGATTATACACACTCTCACCCTTCCATCATTGCTAGCCTCTTGATGCCGTGCATTGCCCTTTCTCACATTGAGAGTTGGTGCAAACTTCGCCGGTGCATCCAAACCCCAAGATATGATACACTCTTTCACACATAAACCTCCTTATATCTTCCTCAAAATAGCCACCATACCTACCTATTATGGCATTTCCATAGCCATTCCGAGATATATTGCTATGCAACTTTCCACCATTCCGTTTATCATGACACATTCATTATTGTCATATTGCTAGCATGATCATGTAGTTGACATAGTATTTTTGGCAAAGCCACCGTTCATAATTCTTTCATACATGTCATTCTTGGTTCATTGCATATCCGGTACATCACGAGGCATTCATATAGAGTTATACTTTGTTCCAAAGATCGAGTTCTAATCATTGAGTTGTACATAAATAGAAGTGTGATGATGATCATTTAATAGAGCATTGTCCCAAAAAAAGAAAAAAAAGAGAAAGGCAAAAAAAGTCCAAAAAAAGAAATAAAAAGGGGCAATGTTACTATCCTTTTTTCCACACTTGTGCTTCAAAGTAGCACCATGTTCTTCATATAGAGTCTCTTGAGTTATCATTTTCATATACTAGTGGGGATTTTTCATTATAGAACTTGGCTTGTATATTCCAACAATGGGCCTCCTCAAGTGCCCTAGGTCTTCGTGAGCAAGCAAGTTGGATGCACACCCATTTAGTTTTCTTTTGTTGAGCTTTCATACATTTATAGCTCTAGTGCATCCGTTGCATGGCAATCCCTACTCCTTGCATTAACATCAATCGATGGGCATCTCCATAGCTCATTGATTAGCCTCGTTGATGTGGGACTTTCTCCTTTTTTGTCTTCTCCACATAACCCCCATCATCATATTTGATACGTCCATTTTGCATCATGCTTTTATATCGATATTTATTGCATTATGGGCTGTTATTACACGTTATATCACAATACTTATGCCTATTCTTTCTTATTTTACAAGGTTTACATAAGGAGGGAGAATGCCTGCAGCTGAAATTCTGTGCTGGAAAAGGAGCAAATATTAGAGACCTATTCTGCACAACTCCAAAAGTCCTGAAACTCCACGAAAGTCAATTTTGGAAATAATAAAAAATATCCAGCGGAAGAAGTTCACCAGAGGGGGACCCACCTGGCCACGAGGGTGGGGGGTGCGCCCTACCCCCCAGGGCACGCCCCTACCTCATGGGCCCCCCGTTGGCTCTCCGATGGCCATCTTCTGCTATATGAGGTCTTTCGTCGAGAAAAAAAATCATAAGCAACCTTTTGGGACGAGACTCCGCCGCCACGAGGCGGAACCTTGGCGGAACCAATCTAGGGCTCAAGCAGCTGTTCTACTGGGGACACTTCCCTCCGGGAGGGGGAAATCATCGCCATCGTCATCACCAACGCTCCTCTCTTCGGGAGAGGGCAATATCCATCAACATCTTCACCAACACCATCTCCTCTCAAAACCCTAGTTCATCTCTTGTATCCAATTCTTGTCTCCAAGTCCGGGATTGGTACTAGTAGGTTGCTAGTAGTGTTGATTACTCCTTGTAGTTGATGCTAGTTGGTTTATTTGGTGGAAGATCATATGTTCAGATCATTTATGCATATTAATACCCCTCTGATTATGAACATGAATATGATTTGTGAGTAGTTACGTTTGTTCCTGAGGACATGGGAGAAGTCTTGCTATTAGTAGTCATGTGAATTTGGTATTCGTTCGATATTTTGATGAGATGTATGTTGTCTAGCCTCTAGTGGTGTTCTGTGAACGTCGACAACATAACACTTCACCATTATTTGGGCCTAGAGGAAGGCATTGGGAAGTAATAAGTAGATGCTGGGTTGCTAGAGTGACAGAAGCTTAAACCCTAGTTTATGCGTTGCTTCGTAAGGGGCTGATTTGGATCCATATGTTTCATACTATGGTTAGGTTTACCTTCATACTTTTGTTGTAGTTGCAGATGCTTGCAATAGAGGTTAATCATAAGTGGGATGCTTGTTCAAGTAAGAACAACACCCAAGCACCGGTCCACCCACATATCAAATTATCAAAGTACCGAACGCGAATCATATGAACGTGATAAAAACTAGCTTGACGATATTCCCATGTGTCCTCGGGAGAGCTTTTCCTTATATAAGAGTTTGTCCAGGCTTGTCCTTTGCTACAAAAAGGATTGGGCCACCTTTCTGCACTTTATTTACTTATGTTACTTGTTGCTCGTTACAAATTATCTTATCACAAAACTATCAGTCACCACTTATTTCAGTACTTGCAGAGAATACCTCGCCGAGAACCGCTTATCATTTCCTTCTACTCCTCGTTGCGTTCGACACTCTTACTTATCGAAAGGACTACGATAGATCCCCTATACCTGTGGGTCATCAAGACTCTTTTCTGGTGCCGTTGCCGGGGAGTGTAGCGCCTTTGGTAGGTGGAATTTGGTAAGGAAAAATTTATATAGTGTGCTGAAATTTACTGTCACTTGTTACTATGGAACGTAATCCTCTGAGGAGCTTGTTCGGGGTATCTTCACCCCGACCAGTAGAGCAAAGAGTTGCTCCTCAACCTACTGAACCTACTGAAAATGAAAATATCCCCTTTGAAGTTCCTTCGGGTATGTTAGAAAAATTGCTAGCTAATACTTTTACAGGAGATGGAACAAAGCATCCTGATAAACATCTACTCTATGTGGATGAAGTTTGCGGATTATTTAAGCTTGCAGGTATACCCGATGATGTTGTTAAGAAGAAGGTCTTCCCTTTATCTTTGAAGGGAGATGCATCGACATGGTATATGCTATGTGATTATACGAGGTCATGGAACTATAAACGAATGAAATTGGAATTTCATCTGAAGTATTATCCTATGCATCTTGTTCATCGTGATCGCAATTATATATATAATTTTTGGCCTCGCGAAGGAGAAAGCATCGCTCAAGCTCGGGGGAGGCTTAAATCAATGTTATATTCATGCCCCAATCATGATCTCTCAAAAGAAATAATTCTTCAAAAAATTTATGCTCGGCTTTCTGAAAACAATCGCACCATGCTCGATACTTCTTGTGTTGGCTCTTTTTTGATGAAGACTATTGAATTCAGATGGAATTTATTGGATAGAATTAAACGCAACTCTGAAGATTGTGATCTCGCGAAGAGGAGTCAGGTATGACACCTAGGTTTGATTGTGTTAAATCTTTTATGGATACCGATATTTTCCGTAAGTTTAGCACTAAATATGGACTTGACTCTGAGATAGTAGCTTCTTTCTGCGAATCTTTTGCTACTTATGTTGATCTCCCCAAGGAGAAGTGGTTTAAATATCATCCTCCCATAGAAGTAAAAGTAGCTGAACCTACTAAAGTTGAAGAAAAGACTGTCACTTATAATGATCCTGTTGTTCCTACTTCTTATGTTGAGAAACCACCCTTCCCTGTTAAAATAAAGGATCATGCTAAAGCTTCAACTGTGGTTCGTAAAAGCAATATTAGAACTTATACACCTCCTGAGCAAATCAAATTTGAACCTAATATTGCTATTGTTAAAGATCTCTTGCTGACAATATTGATGGGCATGTTATTCATTCCTGCGGTGAAACCGCTAGAATTGCTAAACCTTGTGCTAAAGATAAACATAGACCTGTGGTAGGCGGTCGTGTTATTTCTGTTAAAATAGGAGATCGTTGTTATCATGGCTTATGTGATATGGGTGCTAGTGCTAGTTTTATACCTATTGCCTTATACGAAGAAGTTAAGCATGAAATTGCACCTGCTGAGTGATAACCCACAAGTATAGGGGATCGCATAGCGACTTTTCGAGGGTAGATTATTCAACCCAAATTTATTGATTCGACACAAGGGGAGCCAAAGAATATTCTCAAGTATTAGCAACTGAGTTGTCAATTCAGCCACACCTGGAAACTTAGTATCTGCAGCAAAGTGTTTAGTAGCAAAGTAATATGATAGTGGCGGTAACGGTAACAAAAGTAATGACAGCAAAAGTAATGTTTTTGGTATTTTGTAGTGATTGTAACAGTAGCAACGGAAAAGTAAATAAGCGTGAACCAGTATATGGAAAGCTCATAGGCACCGGATTAGTGATGAATAATTATGCTGGATGCGGTTCGTCATGTAACAGTCATAACATAGGGTGACACAGAACTAGCTCCAATTCATCAATGTAATGTAGGCATGTATTCCGAATATAGTCATACGTGCTTATGAAAAAGAACTTGCATGACATCTTTTGTCCTACCCTCCCGTGGCAGTGGGGTCCTATTGGAAACTAAGGGATATTAAGGCTTCCTTTTAATAGAGAACCGGAACAAAGCATTAGCACATAGTGAATACATGAACTCCTCAAACTATGGTCATCACCGGGAGTGGTCCCGATTATTGTCACTTCGGGGTTGCCGGATCATAACACATAGTAGGTGACTATAGACTTGCAAGATAGGATCAAGAACACACATATATTCATGAAAACATAATGGGTTCAGATCTGAATTCATGGCACTCGGGCCCTAGTGACAAGCATTAAGCATAGCAAAGTCATAGCAACATCAATCTCGAACATAGTGGATACTAGGGATCAAACCCTAACAAAACTAACTCGATTACATGATAAATCTCATCCAACCCATCACCGTCCAGCAAGCCTACGATTGAATTACTCACACACGGCGGTGAGCATCATGAAATTGGTGATGGAGGATGGTTGATGATGACGACTGTCGGTGTCAAAACCGGCGGATCTCGGGTTGGGGGTCCCGGTCTGTGCGTCAAGGCTGATGGTAACAGGAAGCAAGGGACACAGATGTTTACCCAGGTTCGGGCCCTCTCGATGGAGGTAAAAACCTACTTCCTGCTTGATTAATATTGATGATATGGGTAGTACAAGAGTAGATCTACCACGAGATCGTAGAGGCTAAACCCTAAGAGCTAGCCTATGATGGTATGATTGTAATTGTGATCGGCCTTCTAAGGACCAACCTCTCCGGTTTATATAGACACCGGAGAGGGCTAGGGTTTACATGGAGTCGGTTACACGGAAGGAAATATAATATCCGGATCGCCAAGCTTGCCTTCCACTCCAAGGAAAGTCCCATCCAGACACAGAATGAAGTCTTGAGTCTTGTATCTTCACGCTTCAATAGTCCGGATGTTGTACACAGTCCGGTTGTCCGGATACCCCCTAATCCAGGACTCCCTCAGTAGCCCCTGAACCAGGCTTCAATGACAATGAGTCCGGCGCGCAGCTTTATCTTCGGCATTGCAGGGCGGGTTCCTCCTCCGAATACATAGACCGTGTCCGGATCTGCAAGAGGATCTTCGTATGGTATAGATCTGATTCGTTGGCAATCTTCGTGCGTCGTGCCCTTGCGTCGGGCTTGGTCCAACGCGAACCGACGTTTCCTGCCCCACAACGACTCGTGTTGCGAGGCGGTTTTATTGGCACGTCCCGTCGAGGCAGAGATCGTGTTCCTCTTATTATGGGATTTTCCATCAATATGAGCATGCGTGACCCCACGACGGCTGTTGGTATAACCCGTGTGTTTTCTAGATAAGCCTCAAACAGTCACCCCGGGGACTCTTGATATTCACCCCCTTTATAAAGGGGTCGAGACCTACGCCTCCTTTTTCACCTTCATCGCGCCTTCTCACATCTCGAGTTCTAACACCCAAAACCTAAGCTCCACCCCTCCGAAATCCTCCAATATGTCCAGATCTGACCCTCAAGGCCGGTGGGTGGCCTCCTCGATTGAAGAGAAGGACATTGCAAAGCTTAGGGAGGTCGGATACTTGACCGTAGATATCCAAAGACAGCTCCCTGCTCGTGGCAGGTCATCCCTACGCCGGAGACCAACGAGTGTGTCGCTTTTGTCCCACACTTCCTCCATGATGCAGGTTTCGCCCTCGATCCCTTCGTGAGGGGCTCATGTTCTATTATGGGCTGGATTTTCATGATCTGCTCTGACGCTATCCTCCATATCTCGTCGTTTATTATCGCAATGCGAGGCTTTTCTCCATGTCACCCCACACTTCGGCTTATGGCTCAAGACCTTCGATGTGACGCCGAAGATGATCGAGGGGCGACATGTGGAGTGCGGAGGTGCCGTAATAAGCAGGAACGGCTATGCCCCATGGCCAGAGGGTTCTTTCCCAGAAGTATCCGATGTATGGCAGCGGAGGTGGTTCTATGTCACGGCTCCCAGAGGCACAAAGTGGCGGCTGCCCCCGAGTTTCGCTCGGGTCCTCCGTCACAGTTGGCGTCTTGGACAGACGTAGGACGGAACTGGGGACCCGCTGGTGACATAACAGTACTGCAGAATCGCATCCGGGAGCTTCTTGCAAGGGGCATTAATCTTGTTAGCATAATGCAAGTGATGTTGATCCGACGGATGTTGCCGTGCCAACGCCGGCCTCTCCGGATGTGGGAGTTTAATCCGGAGGGTCCACGGTCTGTCAAGCACTTCTTCGGCCTGAAGCTCGAAAAGATGTGCAAATTATTCTTTGGACGGAAAGTAAAGTGTCCGGACACCATCGAGGATGCGGGCCTAAGCTGTAACCGCCTAGATACCCAAGTAAGTAGATTTGATGCCGGACACCATATTTTGTATTTGTTATGATTGCTTGTTCTGAAAATCATCCGTGGCTGGAATGGCTCGGCAAAGGCGGAGAGAATCAGGTGTCGGTGCCACTTCGAAGGCTCACATGGTCCTACCATGGCCAAGATGCTTGACCGGGTGCGCACAAAATGCACTCATGGGAAGATGAGCGGAATAACGAAGAAACCGAACTTCACATGCTACGCATCTGAACCTGGGGAATTGTTGCCTCCCCTAGGGAGGATAGTCGGGAAGGGGAGGCTAAGGCCTCCTCCCCGCGCGGGAAGAAGAGGGCCGCTTCCGAAGACTCGGAGACGGAGACGCCCAAACCAGGGAAAAAGATAACACCAGGGGGTTCTGCCCCAACGAGCACCCTCACCGCATCGTGCCCACCAACGGGCCAGCCCTCCACCAAGCTGTAAGTTAATTTTTAATTCGAAGGTACTTCGTTCCTCCTAAATCAATAACCAGGAT
The DNA here is from genome assembly GCA_021605145.1 of Aegilops bicornis. Taxonomy (NCBI): domain Eukaryota; kingdom Viridiplantae; phylum Streptophyta; class Magnoliopsida; order Poales; family Poaceae; genus Aegilops; species Aegilops bicornis. The sequence continues at coordinate 674,215,452 of CM038672.1, forward strand.
TCGTCTTTCGCAGTCCGGCTAGCAGCCCTTCTCAACAGAGTTCGTCTTCGGGGGACCTTCCTCCGGAGATGATGGAGAGCGAGACCCCACCTACCTCTCCGGCTCGCGAAGCGGGCGACGCCGAAGTGTCGTCACGGAGGAGTCCGGATCTGCCGAAGCCGGAGGCCCACGCATCATACGCCCTGAGCTAGGAGTGTTTGGCTCCCGCAAGGGGCGATGGGAAGGGTCCGGCGCAGTTCGATGTCCGGCCGGACGTACTGACGGGCCTACTGGAGCGAGCTGCGCTCTCGGAGGAGCACCGCTCATTAATGAGCACAATGCTCAAGAAGATTTAAATCCGCTAAGCGGTTTGAATGAAGCATTTGCAAGTCTGCTCAGAGGCTTTGAGGTATGTAGTGAAGAATACAATGTTTTTGGCTGTGAGGCACGCGTTAGGTGTGCTCCATATAGATAGTAGCCCCTGAGACTCTGGTTGCCCTCCCTAGGGGGCAAACGGGGGATCATAAATCAATGATTGCGCCATAAATATGTGCAGATACCTGTGAGTCCGGGCGCCGACCAGTCCGTGGAAGTTTCCCAAACTGACCAGACAGATTCGATCGATTGATGCCGATATCACGCTGGTGAACGAGCGGCTAGACAAGTCACAAGGTATGTGCTATGCCTTCCTTTGTATAGGAAAATATGGAGGCGGCATGATATTAATGTAATATGTTCGGACTGCAGATGGTGCTACTGCCGTTGAGGCCCTGAGGGCAGAACTTGTCCAAGCCAAGGAACAAGCTCGGGTTAGCAATGCGTCTGCCCTAAAGGCGGCCGAGGAACAGAGATCCGAACAGGCTGCTCATCGCCGAAGCGAGCAAAAGATGGTCGAAATGGCTATTGAGTTAAAAAATGCCGCTGACCGGTATGAGCTCCTTGAAAAGGAGCATAAGGATAACTTGGCCAAGCTGGACAAGGCACACAATGCCGCCAAGGAAATACGGACCGAGCTCAGGGGTCCGCGGGAGGAGCTTCAACAGGCCGGTAAAATCGTGGCTGGAGGTTCCTACTTGCTGCGGACGAAGTTTTTCGATCCGGCACGCCCCCTGGATGGGCGCTGGAGTTCCGCGAACGCCAGATGCGGATTTGGCGAAGAGTACGGCCGACGCTGCCACGTTCTTCGAGGGTCGGGTGATAAGGAGGTGGAGAAGCTTTTACGTCGCAATTCGGTGCTCCCACTCGCCCGCTGCCGTTAAATGACAAGATGGCTGCTGTGGCGGAGCTTCACAGGCTGTCCGGTCTTGCAATGCGGTCTGTGATAGACCATCTTTGGCCGAAAGGGCCTAAGTCGGATAGTTACTTTGGCTTGGTGCAGCAGTTCCTTGGGGCCGTGACTCGGATCGATGCCCTGAGGAGGTCGGCGTGCATAGAGGGTGCACGGATGGCTCTTGCCCGCGTTAAAGCCTATTGGACAGATATGGAGGCCAATATAATAGTGACCCAAGATCCGGCGGGGTGCCAGCATCCGGCCGAGCACTACTTGGCGCAGGTTACAGAAGGTGCCCGCCTAATAGAGGCGCAGTGCTCGAAGAATGTCTTATTCGAGTGATGAATCGAATCATTGTAAAAACAATGTTAGTTTGGTTATAAGGCTATATTTATACTTTTTGCCCGAAAGTATTATTGTGTCCCCTGTGTGGCTGTTTACATATATAAATATGAATGTTTAATCCGAAAGATAGCAGTCGTTGGCTTCATCCCCCACGCAGGCAATGCGGGGGTGTTCGAAAAAAATGCTTAATCACGCTTGATCCAACTTCTTGGTCCATGAACGAGGTGATCACACGTCGAACTAGGCAACCGGACTATATAGCTGTAACACTTTCGCTTAGTCATGGGAGTCTCATATTGGGGCTACTATGTAGCCCCTGGTACCTTCGCGTGCATCCGAATACGGGTGCGTGTGTACATGACCGGGAAACGGTCCTTCGTTAATGCGGAGGGATCCTAAAGATTCCGATAAGTCTTCGAGTGGTTGAACAGTCTCTCGCTGTATCATGACAGTCAGTTTTCGACTTTCTCTACTGAGGCGCTCGTCCAGAATAACTAGGGAACAATCACATTAGTTCTCCTTTGGCCACCTTAGCCGATAGTAACGGAATGTAAGGCGGCAAACCTACTAGGAGCCTGGCAAACCCAACATTTGACCAAAGACATGATTCGGAGCTGCTGCATATAAGGCCAAACTTCGTGGCCTTGAACACTCCCGAGGGTATTCGGACTTTATAATAGTCGATGGGCTCAAGAATGCCAATTCGTTATAAACCCTGTTTTTCCAGGTACGTGCGTTAATCTGTCGTGGCGAGATGCCAAAAACGCCAGTGTCCTCTGTGGGTATGGAACCCATGGGATGGTTAAACAACAAGAGGCAATAAAAAGGTTTACACAGGGGCTTAATCTAAAAAGAAACCTGTTGAATGGGGCCCTGCTGCACGTCTGTGCCTTTTTCTCCATTGTGCCGTATCCTGGAAGGGTATCGCGCGAACGTTGTCTGTGGAAAAAGGTAAAACTCATGGAAGAGTACAACGTAAGTATGCGGTGGATAATAAAAGTGTAAGATGTTGGCCTGCCCATAAGGTGGAGCCAACTGTGGGACTGTGTTAAGTATTTATAGCCCCTGGTGTCCACTATGGGATTACATATACGACGCCCTGGTTCAATTTTATCTGGGCGACCGGACTCGTCTAGCCGAGTTTGTGGCCTTTAATGACCAGTCATGTTTTCTGATGTTGGAGGCCGCTTATAGTCCGGCCGCGAGGGCCGTCGCGTGTTCCTCTGCGCGTGACAAGCGCTCTATTAGTCTGCTAACGGTGATGACGTCACGTGGACCGGGCATCTTAAGTGTAAGGTAGCCATAGTGCGGCAATGCGTTGAAGCGGGCGAAGGCCGTTCTTCCGAGCACTGCATGATAGTCGCTTTGGAATGGTGCGATGATGAAGAGTAGTTCTTCGCTTCGAGTTGCTGGCGAGCGAATGTTACCTCGGTCGCGACGGAGCCCCTGTTGTGGGCTTCAACGCCTGGTATCACCCCTTCAAAGGTGGTGTTGCTTTGGTTAATTCTGGATGGGTCTATCCCCATCATGCGGACAGTGTCCTCATATATTAAATTGAGACTGCTACCGCCATCCATAAGGACGCGGGTGAGACGGTATCCGTCGATTATCGGGTCAAGCACCAAGGCCATTGATCCTCCACGCCGAACACTAGTTCGGTCATCCAAGTTATCGAAAGTGATCGGATAAGGCATCCAGTGGTTAGGCGTGAGTACGATGGGCTCTATATCGAGCGCGTCTCTATGCGCGCGTTCGTGCCTCCTCATGGATGTGTGAGCCGCGTGGATCATGTTCACTGTTTTAACCTCTGGCGGGAATTTTTTCTGTCCTTCAGTGTTTGGCTGGTGAGGTTCATCCTCGTCTTCACTTGGTGTTTCCCTTTCCTTGTGTTCGACATTTAATTTGCCGGCCTGCTTGAAGACCCAACACTCTCTGTGCGTGTGGTTTGTAGGTTTGTCAGGGGTGCCATGAATTTGGCATAGTCTGTCTAGGACTCTATTCAGACCGGACGGTCCCTCTTTGCTGCCTTTAGATGGCTTGTTTTGCTGATTAGGTCGAGAGCCCCTGAATCCGGCATTAACCGTCGTGTTATCTGGGCTCTCTTCCTTGTTTTGGCGTTTGTTTTATGACGCCGTGGCTTCCCGTTGCCATCCCTTATTTCGGATTCTTTGGGTCGCTGGTGCCTTTACGGGCTAGCCAGCTATCTTCTCCCGCGCAAAAGCGGTTCATAAGGCTTGTTAGGGCTGCCATTGTCCTTGGTTTTTCTTGGCCGAGGTTTCTGGCGAGCCACTCGTCACGGATGCTGTGTTTGAATGTTGCTAAGGCTTCATCATCCGGACAGTCAACAATTTGATTCTTCTTAGAGAGGAATCTGTTCCAAAACTTGCGGGCGGATTCTCCGGGCTGTTGGACTATGTGACTTAAGTCGTGAGCATCCGGAGGCCGGACATAGGTCCCTTGAAAGTTGGCCCTGAAAGCGTCCTCGAGTTCCTCCCAGCTCCCAATTGAATTTTGGGGAGGCCTTTCAAGCAGTGCCGAGCTGGTCCCTTCAGCTTGAGGGCGAGGTATTTGATGGCGTGAAGGTCATCCCCACGAGCCATATGTATGTGCAGGATGAAGTCCTCGCTCCAGACCCACTGAGTGCATCGTTCCGTCGTATGCCTCTATGTTCACAGGTTTAAAGCCCTGTGGGAATTCGTGGTCGATGCTTCATCGGTAAAAGTACAGGGGTGAGCAGCCCTCTCAGATCCGGACGTGTTGTGGCATGTCATCGGTTGTTGTTGTGTCCGGGTCTTTATTCCGGACTGGTATTTGATTGGCGTGTCGTTTTGGCGATCGTAGTCCTTATTTGCGCGTCCTTTGGATCCATAAATGGACCTGGCCGCTCCAGCTTTCTTATTCAGTGTTCGTGTGAATCGGTAGCCGCTTTGTTTCGTTATGAAGTGGTACAGCCGTCGTCAATTCTGGCAAGAGCTTGCGTTTTGGATAGCTCTTTGTATGGCGATCATCGCCAGATCTTTCTTCAGTGTCTAGCACTTTATTCCATCTATGGTTGAGCGTTTCCTGTGCGGCCTTGAGTCGTTGCTTCTGCTTCTTTAGACTTCTTGCAGTGGACATGAGTTTTCTGTGGAGGTTACCTCGTTCCATGTGTTTTTTCAGGATCGCATCATTATCCAGACCGTTTTCCTGAGCTGGTTCGTTTTGATGACCTCGTCAGTCGGGATCATTGTCTTGAGCGCCCGCTCGAACTTTGTTCAGTATGCGACCTGGTTAAATCTGCTCCATCGCTGGGTCCGTGTGGTCGTTGTTGCCTTCTGAGTTGATTGTAATATCGATCCCTTTGGTGCTGTTGTCACTATTTTTACTGTTGCTGGACTTGGAACGGCGTCTGCGCCGTTGCTTTGGCTTTTGTCCGGGGGTTTTATCGTCCGGATTGTCGCCTTTGTCCTCTTTGGGCGTGTCCACCATGTATACGTCGTGTGATGAGGGGGAAGTCCGGCGCCCCATAGATTCCACATCTTCTCCTGCATCGTCGTCCATACCATCGATGTCTTCGGAGTCGAAGTCAGGCACGTCGGTTAAATCGTTGACCGTGGCTATGAAGTGGGTGGTGGGTGGGCAACGAATTTCGTCGTCGCCTGCTTCCCACTCGAACCGGACGTAGTTTGGCCTGGAAATTTCTGTCAAAGAGAGAGTTTTCAATGAGTTCAGGATGTCGCCAAAGGGCGAGTGCCGAAAAATGTCCGCGGCGGTGAATTCCATTACCGGAGCCCAACCTTGCTCAAACGGTTCGGGAGTGCGCGGGCTGGACTCAACATCCGGATAAGAATCCGGGGGTCCGGAGTCATAGGCCACCACAGAGGTAAGGCCCGTGTTTGGCTCCAACGCCGATGAGGGTGCGACATGCGGGGCGGGGTCCAGCCCTCCGTCCTTAGGCAACGCAGCCTGCTACGGATTTAGGTCCGAGGCTAATGCGGGGGTGATACCCCGAGCTTTGTCCGACAGCAGGTCTAAGCCGTGCTCGTCGTGACTGTCCGGTATCGTGTTATTGGTGATGGTTGAAGGAGCCATCGAGCCCGATGTGACGACACATAGGAACTCTTAATGAAAGCACCAACTGGGTGTCAAAACCGGCGGATCTCGGTAGGGGGTCCCGATCGCATGCGTCAAGGCTGATGGTAACAGGAAGCAAGGGACACAGATGTTTACCCAGGTTCGGGCCCTCTCGATGGAGGTAAAACCCTACTTCCTGCTTGATTAATATTGATGATATGGGTAGTACAAGAGTAGATCTACCACGAGATCGTGGAGGCTAAACCCTAAGAGCTAGCTTATGATGGTATGATTGTAATTGTGATCGGCCTTCTAAGGACCAACCTCTCCGGTTTATATAGACACCGGAGAGGGCTAGGGTTTACATGGAGTCGGTTACAAGGAAGGAAATATAATATCCGGATCACCAAGCTTGCCTTCCACGCCAAGGAAAGTCCCATCCGGACACAGGCCGAAGTCTTGAGTCTTGTATCTTCACGCTTCAATAGTCCGGACGTTGTACACAGTCCGGCTGCCCGGATACCCCCTAATCCAGGACTCCCTCAATGACGGCGACGAATCCCCCTCTCCGGAGCCCCGAACGGACTCCAGATCAGCCCTCCCGAGAGAGATTAGGGCTTGGCGGCGGCTCCGTATCGTAAAACGCGATGATTTCTTCTCTCTGATTTTTTTCTCCCCGAAAGCCAATATATAGAGTTGGAGTTGGCGTCGGAAGGTGTCCAGGGGGCCCACGAGGTAGGGGGGCGCGCCCAGGAGGGGGGGCGCCCCCCACCCTCGTGGACAGGGTGTGGGCCCCCTGGTCTTCATCTTTGGCGAGGATTGTTTTTATAATTAATCTAATATATTCCGTGGAGTTTGAGGTCATTCCGAGAACTTTTGTTTCTGCACATAAAACAACATCATGGCAATTCTGCGAAAACAATGTCGGTCAAGGTTAGTTCCATTCAAATCATACAAGTTAGAGTCCAAAACAAGGGCAAAACTGTTTGGAAAAGTAGATCTGACGGAGACGTATCAACTCCCCCAAGCTTAAACCCTTGCTTGTCCTAGAGCAATTCAGGCAGCAAACCGAAGAGAAAAAGAAAAACTTTTACAAACTCTGTTTGCTCTTGTTGTTGTACCTATGTCAAGCCAGCATTCAGGTTTTCAGCAAAGATCATAACTAACCACATTTGCAATAACTCCTAAGTCTCATGTTTACTCATATCAATAACATAATCAGCTAGCAAGCCATAATAATAAATCTCGGATGACAACACTTTCTCAAAATAATCATAATATGATATAACAAGATGGTATCTTGCTAGCCCGTTCTGAGACCGCAAAACATAAATGCAGAGCACCTTCAAAGATCAAGGACTGACTAGACATTGTAATTCATGGTAAAAGAGATCCAATCATAGTCATACCCGATATAAATTAATAGTAATGAATGCAAATGACAGCTGTGCTCTCCAGCTAGTGATTTTTAATAAGAGGGTGATGACTCAACATAAAAGTAAATAGATAGGCCCTTCGCAGAGGGAAGCAGGAATTTGTAGAGGTGCCAGAATTCGGTTTTGAAATAGAGATAAATTATATTTTGGCGGCATACTTTCATTGTCAATATAACAACTAAGAGATGATGCTATTTTCCATGCTAACCAAATTATAGGTGGTTCCCAAACAGAATGGTAAAGTTTATACTCTCCCTCCTCCACAAGCATCAATCCATGTCTTGCTCGAAACAACGAGTGCCTCCAACATTCAATGGGTCCCAGGGGGAGTTTTGTTTGCAATTATTTTGATTTAGTTTGCATAAAGCATGGGACTGGGCATCCCGGTGACCAGCCATTTTCTCGTGAGTGAGGAGCGGAGTCCACTCCTCTTGAGAATAACCCGCCTAACACGGAAGATAAGGGCAGCCCTAGTTGATATATGAGCTATTCGAGCATGCAAAACAGAATGTTTATTTGAAGGTTTAGAGTTTGGCACATACAAATTTACTTGGAACGCAAGGTAGATACCGCATATAGGAAGGTATAGTGGACTCATATGGAATAACTTTGGGGTTTAAGGGATTGGATGCACAAGCAGTATTCCTGCTTAGTACAAGTGAAGGCTAGCAAAAGACTGGGAGGCGACCAACTAGAGAGCGACAACAGTCATGAACATGCATTAAAATTAATAAACATTGAATACAAGCATGAGTAGGATATAATCCACCATGAACATAAATATCGTGAAGGCTATGTTGATTTGTTTCAACTACATGCGTGAACATGTGCCAAGTCAAGTCACTTAAATCATTCAAAGGAGGATACCACCCCATCATACCACATCACAATCATTTTAATAGCATGTTGACACGCAAGGTAAAACATTATAACTCGTAGCTAATCAAGCACGGCACAAGCAACTATGATCTCTAATTATCATTGCAAACATGTTTATTCATAATCAGCTGAATCAAGAACAATGAACTCATCATATTTACCAAAACAAAAGAGGTTGAGTTCATACCAGCTTTTCCCATCTCAGTCAGTCCATAATATATCATCATAATTGCCTTTCACTTGCACGACCGAACAATGTGAATAATAATAAGAGTGCACGTGCATTGGACTAAGCTGGAATCTGCGAGCATTCAATAAACAGGAGAAGACAGGGCAATATGGGCTCTTGGTTAAATCAACAATGATGCATATAAGAGCCACTTCAACAATTTAATAATGGTCTTCTCCTACTGACCCCCAAAGAAAAGAAAGGAAATAAAAACTATTTACATGGGAAAGCTCCCAACAAGCAAAAGAAGAACGGGAAATATTTTTGGGTTTTCTTTTTAATTATTACTACTACAGGAAAAATAAACTACTACTAATTTTTTTTGGTTTTTCTAAGGTTTATTAAACACACAAGAAGAAAGCAGGAAAATGAAAATAAACTAGCATGGATATTACAGTGAAAGAGTATGAGCACCGACATCTAGCAATGAGTGTGTGTGAACATAAATGTAATGTCGGTGAGAAATACATACTCCCCCAAGCTTAGTCTTTTGTCCTAATTTTGTCTATTGCCGAGGATAGCCCGGAGGATACTCGAGGTGTAGCTAGGGGTCATCTTTGCGATGCGTGACTATCGCCTCCCGAGCTGCAGCGTGGCGTCGAGCCGCCTCCGCTCTTCTCTCGTACTCATCTGCCTCCTTTCTGGTAATAATATATCTTCCTTTGGTCTGAGAATCAAAGAAGGCAGGAGCAGGAAGAGTAATATGGACAACATGCCTTTTTTTAAAGATTAGTCGATACTGGAGAGGTGGTCCAGTCCTCTCAACAAACTGGTGGGAAACCATAGAATCAAAATCCAAATATGTAGGGGGTAACTCCATATCACCCTCACGAATGTCTATCTCAAGAAAATTAGTTAAGCGGGTTGCATAAATTCCTCCAAAGAAATCTCCGTTATGTCTATTATGATGCAACCTATGAGCTACAATGGCTCCCATTTGATAAGATTGGTCTCCTAACACAGCACTTCTGAGAATCCGAGATCGAGGGCACACATGTGACATGCTTCATCCTTAGCATTTATGCATCTACCTATGAAGAGAGCAGAATAATGTATAGCAGAAAGTGAATGCTCCCTATAGTGGCTTGTGTTATATCTCTAGATCCCCCACAGTTATTCTAGCAAGAAAGTCTCTAAATTCAGATTTAGGGGATCACGACACTACCCAAGATGGAAGTTTGCAAGCAAAAGTGAAATCCTCTAAGTCCATGGTATAAGATTTGTCATAAAGGTCAAACATGACTGAAGGAGAATTACGCGAAGATGAAAACTCAAACCTCCTCACAAATGAACTTGTGAGATCATGATCTTTGGGGGCGTTTGTCTGACTCAAAGTCCTCAAGACCGGCATTACGCAAATATGCGTTAAATTCTTCTTTGATTCTCGCTTGATCCATAAAATTTTCCGAAGGCCATTCACAGGGTCTCACGAGAGCGTCTCATGGTGGTTCCTCGTCAGCATCACGCATTGCAAGCCTGGGAACTTGCTTCCTTGAAGAACCACCTTGGAACATCTTCCTAAACATATTGTTTTCTCTGAAAAATTTATGAAATTTTTAGTAACTTCAAACAAAAGTGAACCAACTTCAATAAAATTGATAGCAACTACTCCTACAAGTGCCTAGAGCCTATATCAAGCATTAGAACTACTGGGAACCATATAAATTTGACATGCAAGCTCAAGAACATGGTCACCTATGCAGCACAAATTTGCAAAGAATAAAGCACTAGAACAAGAGCTAATTGAACCAATGGAGGAGTCACATACCAAGGAACAATCTCCCCAAGCAGTTTTGCGAGAGGTGCTTCGAGCAAGGAGATCGAAAATCACAGCAAAAGTGTCTGGAACTCGTGCTTGAGTTGGTTTTTCAGGTTTGTGTGAGGCAGAGGAAGAAGATGGGTGCAGGGATAAGTGGAGGAGGGCCACCGTGGGCCCACGAGGCAGGGGGCGCCAGGGGTAGGCGCGCCCTTCACCCTCGTGGCAGTGTGGCAGCTCCCAGCAGTAATTTTTGCACTAAAAATCCTCAAATATTCCCGAAAAAATCATATTAAATTGGCATGGCATTCTGAGGACTTTTATTTTCGGGATATTTTTAAATTGCACGGATAAATCAGGAGACAGACAGGAAAATACTATTTTACTTTATTTCTACTAAATAACAGAAAATATAAAGAGGGTACAGAAGGTTGTGCTTCTAGTTTCATCCATCTCATGCTCATCAAAAGGAATCCACTAACAAGGTTGATCAGGTCTTGTTAACAAACTCATTCCGATTAACATGGAACCGGAGAAATTTCGAATAACACTAGGTTACCTCAACGGGGATATGGACATCCCCAATAATAAGTATATCATATTTCTTCTTGACAGCAGGAAAAGGAAATTCAAAACCTCCAAATATAATCGATGGAATTTTTCCAATAGAGTTGATACTATGAACTTGAGGTTGTTTCCTCGGAAAGTGTACCGTATGCTCATTACCATTAACATGAAAAGTGGCATTGCCTTTGTTGCAATCAATAACAGCCGCTGCAGTATTAAGGAAAGGTCTTCCAAGAATAATAGACATACTATCATCCTCGGAATATCAAGAATAACAAAGTCCGTTAAAATAGTAACGCTTTGCAACCACAACAGGCACATCCTCACAAATACCGGCAGTATATCAGTTGATTTATTAGCCATTTGCAAAGATATTTCAGTAGGTGTCAACTTATTCAAGTCAAGTCTACGATATAAAGAGAGAGGCATAACACTAACACCGGCTCCAAGATCACATAAAGCAGTTTTAACATAATTCCTCTTAATGGAGCATGGTATAGTAGGTACTCCTGGATCTCCAAGTTTCTTTGGTATTCCACCCTTAAAAGTATAATTAGCAAGCATGGTAGAAATTTCAGTTTCCGGTATCTTTCTTTTATTTGTAACAATATCTTTCATATATTTAGCATAAGGATTCATTTTGAGCATATCACCAATCGTGACACGCAAAAAGATGGGTCTAACCATTTCAAAGAAAGCGCTCAAAATCCTCATCATCCTTTTTCTTGGATGGTTTCGGAGGAAAAGGCATGGGTTTCTGAACCCATGGTTCCCTTTCTTTACCATGTTTCCTAGCAACGAAGTCTCTTTTATCATAACGTTGATTCTTTGATTGTGGGTTATCAAGATCAACAACAGGTTCAACTTCTACATCATTATCATACTAGGTTGAGCATCATCATGAACATCATCATTTCACTAGGTTCATGTTCATTACCAAATTGTGTTTCAGCATCAGACATAGAGATATCATTTGGATTCTCAGGTGGTTTAGCAATAGGTTCACTAGAAGTTTGCAAAGTCCTATCATTTTTCTTTTTCTTCCTTTTAGAAGAACTAGGTACATCAATATTATTTCTCTGAGAATCTTGCTCGATTCTCTTAGGGTGGCCTTCATGGTACAAAGGTTCCTGAGTCATTCTACCAGTTCTAGTAGCCACTCTAACAACGTAATCATTTTTCTTACTATTCATTTCATCAAGCACTTCTTTCTGAGCTTTAAGTACTTGTTCTACTTGAGTGGTAACCATAGAGGCATGTTTGCTAACAAGTTTAAGTTCACCTCTAATATTAGCCATATAATCACCCAAATGTTTAATCATATAGGTATTTTGTTTTAATTGTCTACCAAAGTAAGCATTGAAGTCGTCTTGCTTAAACATAAAGTTATCAAACTCATCCAAGCACTGACTAGCAATTTTAGTAGGAGGGACTTCAGCTTTATCATATCTATAGAGAGAATTTACCTTTACTACCTGGTCGGGATATCGGTATCCGGAGGTTCTTCAGTGAATAAAGAATTGAGATCATATACTTCTTCAACAGGCGGTAAATTAAGACCATCTATTTCTTCAATAGGAGGTAAATTCTTAACATCTTCAGCTTTAATACCTTTTTCTTTCATAATTTCTTTGCCTCTTGCATATCTTCGAGACTGAGAAATTAAACACCTCTCTTCTTCGGAGTTGGTTTAGGAATAGGCTCAGCAATTGGCTCAGGAGCTGGCTCAGGAGGTGCCCAATTATTTTCATTTGTCAACATATTATTCAATACACTACAACAATAACCCCCCTTTAGCAACGCAATGATGCGTTGTTGTATGCCCGTATAAACGTTGCTGATGTCTACACCAACGGATGAATATGCGTTGCCTTTGGTGGCGTTGCAAAAGTCTACACAACGTATACACATGCGTTGGTAAGCAATGTGGAGATGCGTTGCAACGCCGGCAACATATATAGTAAGACCATAACAACGCTTCATATGCATTGTTGGTTACCCTACATATGAGGATTTCCAAATGGATCATTGCAACAACTACATAGCATGGACAATTAATGGCATTTCATATATTTACATCCAAAATTATTAGGTCAATTCAAACAGTGCACAAAAGCCATGATATAATAAACATAATGATCTCATATATAAAATTAACTCTGTTGCATTTGGCATTACAAAGAACACAATCCAAAGATTACAGCTTGTGAAACTATCTAGTAGTAGCCCAAGTATTGACCATGCAATCAACGTCTCAGCCATTGTAGAACATAATGTGACATCGACCATGAAAGTGATGTTCTAAAACATAATGCTAAACTATCTAGTAGAAGCCCAATTCTTGACCTCGCAATCAGCATGTGCCATGCATGATCTATTTTTCTTGGCAATCTACAACAACAAAGAAACAAGATCAGTAACTTATGGTAGAGTAAAACCAGGTTGATAGAAACGTAAAATTTCAAGAAGCAACATATAAAGGTTGAAGGTCATGCGATAATTATTCCTATTACATATATTTAGTGGTATGTTCTAAACCATCAAGACTTTTCCACCTTGTATATGAAATGAATGACCTGATACAATGTGCATTGTGTAGTATTGCACAAATAATACTAACAAAGAACTAAGAAGATAGCTTGATTATGACACCGCTTTACCGTACTAAAATTTAAAGCTACGTTATTTGTTGAATTGCAAACATAAGAAACCATACAGGAGAAAACAATTGAAACTTCAATATCCAGCCATACAGAATGCTTACAGACCCTTTTCCATTTTTAGATGCACTATTTGCTCAACCAAATAGACAAGAAAACATGACAGATGCACAAATTGTACATTTACTAGTAGAAATAAAAACATATACAAAAAAAGTAGTGGTGAAATTGAATGGAAAACATAAAATGCAGTTTGTTAGTTTGTCACCAAATAACAAAATGTTCACTTACAATATAGCATGTCTCATTTCTTGGTAAGATGGCAGAGAAACACAAATAACATCAATAAGTTCAAAAGCTACATCCAAATTTATTACATCTTTATAGGAAAAAAGGTTGCCAACTTTCTTTTATAAGAGTGTATCCATTTGTCATTATGTAGTCTTCGGATGGAAACAAGATGTCCGCTGCAGTACTCAAAAGTAGAGGTTACAATTGATTGGATTTAGAATTGATTTACCTCCATATTCCACAGAATTAGTTCATACTCTGATGAACCAAACCGCACTCATGCTAATTATTTTTAAGTTATACAATGTACTACAACCAAGGTGGAGTGAATTGATATATACTCCCTCCGTCCCATAATGTAAGATGACTTTTGACACTACACTAGTGTGAAAAAACTTCTTACATTATGGGACGGAGGGAGTAATATGTAAGCGTTGGATCGTTGGTGAGATATGGGCATGGTCCTGATGCTGGCCTAGTCATTGTTTGGTAACCGCCATGCATCGCTAATCCCTAAGCTGAAGCGACCAAGCTATGAGGCATCATGCACACGTAGCGACACCATGCGAGTGAGAGTTATGGACCCTACCTGCTAGCTGACTAGTCCATTGTGGCAGCAACGGCGGCTAAACGGACAATGGTCGGCGATGGCAGGAAAGCGAACATCGGCAAGAGCAGCGGACAACTTTAGTGTTTGCCCTACCCTAAATAAAATTTATCCTCCGCACACGACCATGGGCATACATGTGTGGACAGACAACAATCATAGTTTCCCAATAGGTTGAAATTTCTCAATATTAAGGACTACCTGATTCAACAGATGACTGAATCTATTCTTTAAGTCATCATTTTCTCTAGACCCTTCTCCTGCATTACTGCAAGTTTAGTAACCATAATAATGTATGCTTGTAGGAGCTGTATCAAAAACTACAAAATAGTACTCCATTGGACTAATCTACATGAAGAGAACAAATGTTAGACTGGGGAGTATATATATAACATGGATCATAAAAGTTACGAAAACCGATGCAATAATAAGGGTTCAACTAACATGAAATATCTCTTTGCGGCGAACGGAGGGAATTGCTAGATAATTGGTACTCTTTTTCTCCAAGTCAGCCACCTCAATCTTGATCACTGAAAGTCTGTCCTCGGCAGAATATATTAAAAAAAAGGAAATTTCCAAACAGCATACTTATTTTCCACTCGTCATAGAACTTATGTCAACTGTAATTTTCAAGGAAAGCATAAGATGAAATCACCGCCATATTACAAGCACAAGTAGAATCTCCATTCTGTTCGTGAAGATACAGGTTCATCAGTAAGCAACCAGCCACGCATACCTCAAATTAAGTACTAACACAGATCCTGGCCGATGGAGTGAATCGGAGGAAAGCAAACAGAGAGGGAGAAAATAATCACCTTGGCGTAAAGGTTGCGAAGCCCTTGATGAGGGTGAAGAACTTGGTGAAGCAACTGCTGGAAGGCGCCCACGAGGATGAAGAACAGGTCATTGGAGATGACGAACAGGGACTAGCAGACGCAGATGGAGACGATGGAGCTGCAGATGGTCTTGTCGACGCCGCCCATGCCACCGACGAAGATCCACTCGAGGGTATCCTGCTCCAGGTGGTTCCGCACCGTCGGGTCCGTCACGTCACCGACCTGCACCATTGCCGCGGTCGACATCGTGTCGCTCCTCCGATTCCGCGGGGTTGTCATTCGGGGTGGGAGGGAAGGGTGGTGCCGGACTGATGAGGAAACCCTTGACGTCGGGATCACGGAGCACGGTTGAGGCGGCCTGAGTGGGGAGGGAGGAGTGAAACCAGAGGAACCGGATCCGACCTCGCACGATAGGATGAAGGTACGCGGCGGCGATGTGGCTACTTTATCGCTAGGATGTGTTTATTTTTTCTTTTTCAACAAAGTGGTCAATAGTCGTGCGAAGTGGGAAGTGGGAAGTGGGGACTTTAATCCTTGCAACGCATCGATGTTTCGTTCGAGTGAATGCGTAGCTGTAGGGGGGTTCTCGTTGTAGTGATAGAATTTCAGCTTCATCCGGTGTTCTTTCCCTGAAAAGAGAACCAGCACAACTATCTAGGTAATCTCTGGAAGCATCGGTTAGTCCATTATAAAAGATATCAAGTATTTCAGGTTTCTTAAGAGGATGATCAGCAAAGCATTAAGTAACTTGAGAAGCCTCCCCAAGCTTGTGGGAGACTCTCTTCTTTAATTTGCATCGGTTATATATTTCCCTCAAAGCAGCTTGCTTCTTATGAGCAGGGAAATATTTAGCAGAGAAGTAATAAATCATATCCCGGGACTACGCACACAACCAGGATCAAGAGAATTAAACCATATCTTAGCATCACCCTTTAATGAGAACGGAAATATTTTGAGTATATAAAAGTAGCGCGATCTCTCATCATTAGTAAATGGGGCGGCTATATCATTTAACTTAGTAATATGTGCCACAACAATTTCAGATTCATAGCCATAAAAAGGATCAGATTCAACCAAAGTAATTATATCTGGATCATCAGAAAATTCATAATCCTTATCGGGAACACAGATAGGTTAAGTGGCAAAAGCAGGGTTAGGCTCCAGCGCACGGTGGATTTGAGTTCTTGAAGGGCCACTTCGAAGGGCTCAAGGGATACGCAGTGGGCCGGATGACCAAAAGTCGTCATGGCAAGATCTACATCGATGACGAAGGCTGGGGCCCCGACGCCGGCTCAATTGAGTACGGGTACCGGGTCCCCTTTGGCGGAATCCACGTCTTCATCGGCCGGATTGATGAGCCGGGCCCTGAGCCGGACTGCTACACTGACCTCATCGAAATGGCTCAGCGTGTGAGACCCGCCCGAGCTCAACCCGTCGTGAAGCGTGCCTTCGTGGGTTGCATCCACGGAGGAGAACTTTCTGAAGGATCTATAGATGGTGGTGAGACGGCCGTCCTCTCCGATGGTGATTCGTCCGCCGGATCAACAGATTCGTTGTATCTGTTACAGGATGACAGGCTTAGGGGATGTTCCGACGGTTCTAGTATTCCGGACTCCTATGAGCTGCCAAGCTGGGCAGGAGTCTTCATGGCTGGTACTCAACCCGGTCAAAACTCAACGGCTGCAACAACAATAAAGTCCAGGTCAGGAGCGGCCTGGGCAGGAGCCCCTGTGCGCCCGCCGGCTCAGGTGCTGATGGATCTCATGGATAAGCTGACGGCCCTGTTAACCACCACAGTCATCCCTGCGAATCAAGATGAGCATAACACGGAGGTGGCACGGGTGCGTGAGGAGATAGCTCGGGCTAAGGAGGCCTTGGCAGCTGAGGACACCAGGTTAGCCACAGAACGGGCGGCTTTGGATGCACGGGCACAACAGCTACAGTCAGAAGCCTTCCAGCTTACGATGAGCCTGAACGCATCTAACGAGGTGATGAGGAGGAGGCATCAGAAAACCCAATCCCGTTTACCTCCGGTTTATGATCCTCGGAATCTTTTCGCTACACCTGGAGCCGGCCCAAGTAACCCGCCAGATGCAAGTCAACTTATAACAGCCGGAATAGGAGGGCCGACTCAGCCTCGGGAGATGGCACCTCCTCATGGAAACATGGCACCGCCCCGTTACGTACCGATACCGCCGGGTCACTTTTCCAACCCCATGGAGAACTTGATCGCAGCATTAGCACGTTTGGCGGCTCTCCCGATGGACGGTGACGATCCAACAGCAGTGGAGACCCGAAGGATTAGAGACCTCGTCCAGACAGCCTTGGCTCAGCAAGAGACTTATTCCTACAGCCGGGATAGGATTCATTCAACTCCTCCGCCTTGGTTAGCTCCGGCTCGTCCAAACCGGAGTCCGAGTTACAGCAGGCACATGGAGTCAGAAGCTTTGTCAAGCAATGCCAGGCAGTAACCGCTTCGGTGGTTATAACCCGGTGCAGGACCGAATACGTCAGGAGGACGAGCGGGCGGCTCAGCTAGCGGCTCAACAAATGGCTCATCAAGACCTTCCAGATTATCCGACGACTTCCATTGAGGCGGGAGTGGCTACTAGAACCGGCGGTGTTCCTTGTTTAGTGCTGGCTCTACGTAATGTACGTTTACCCAAGGTCTTCAAGGGACCTCGGAAGGTGCCAAATTACACGGCCGACTTACAGCCCAGAGCGTGGATAGAAAGTTATGAGATGGCCATGGAGCTGTAGGAGGTCAGCGATGCAGCGATGGCTAAGTACTTCACCATGATGTTAGATGGAACGGCCCGGTCTTGGTTAAAGGGCTTGCCACCCAATTCCATTAGTTCATGGGCAGAGCTAAAGGCCCGTTTCATCCAGAACTTCAAAGACACTTGCAAGCAATCTATGTCGATTGTGGACTTGACAAATTGTGGCAGGAGGAGGGTGAATCCACGACTCATTGGGTACGCTTGGTCAAGGAGATAATACATTAAATCGACAAGATGGATGCCGCTCTACGATCCTCATGTTGGAGAAGAACTGCCGCTTTGAGCCGCTGAGACAGAAACTGGGGCGCCTTAAGCGTGATTGCAATGATATGGGTACGCTGATGGCAGCTTTAGTCAAATACGCCGATTCTGATAGTACCAAGGATCCCGCGTCTGATGAGGAAAAAATAGGGAAGGGAAAGAAGAACGGCAATGGAAAGGGTCAGCAGCATAACCCGATGAATCAAGGAGGCAATAAGCGTAAGGCTGAGGGTAACCCGGAGTTTGTAGCCAACGCCAATGCACAAGGTAACAATCATAGAAGTAAGGGCAAACCGCCCCCTCGGTCTGGCGGATCAGGCCTATCTCCCGAGCAGTTACTCAATGAGCCTTGCCCAAGACACGACACCTGGGAACGACCCGCCACCCACTTATGGAAAGGTTGCGCGATCATGAAGGCTTTTAAGAATTCCAACGCGTTTGATGGCAATCACGGGTCGGGCGGCTCAGAGCCGGGCGGCTTTCATGGCCCGGGCGGCGGTTCAAGTTCCGGCTTTCAGGGACATCAAGGCAGTTATAATCAACAACAGTCTGGTCAAGGGGGACAACAGTAGCAGCAGTCGGGTTATCAAAGCAACCCGAAGCCGCTGAATAGTGGGCAGTATCACGTGTTCACCACTAACTTGTGCAAACGTGACCAGAAGGTTCATAAGAGGGCCATGAATTCTGTTGAGCCGGCGGTTCCCCGTTATTTGAGGTGGTCAGAACAGCCCATTGTATGGAGCAGGGAAGATCACCCCCTCCGGGTTGATAATCTGGGTCAGTTAGCTCTGGTGGTAGAACCTTAGGTTGGTGGATATAAATTCACACTCATGGACGGAGGTAGCAGCATCAATATCCTCTATTATGAGACCTTTCGACGCATGGGATTGACTGATAAGGATTTGAGGACTTCCAACACTGTTTTTCATGGGGTGGTGCCTGGTAAGTCGGCTTACCCAGTTGGCAAGATTGAACTGGAAGTGGCCTTTGGAGATGAGTATGATTCTAGAGCTGAGAAATTAACTTTTGAGGTGGTCAAAATCAAGAGTCCATATCATGCTCTGTTTGGTCGGCCGGCTTATGCCAAGTTCATGGCACGGCCGTGTTATGTTTATCTGCAACTTAAGATGCCGGGTCACAAGGGCACCATCACCGTGCATGGAAGTCGAAAGGTAGCCCTGGAATGTGAGGAGGGCGACGCGGCCTATGCTGAGTCTGTTTGTGTCGGAGTAAATGACCACAGGTAGCCTAGACGGCTCCCCCTGGGACTTCTGAAAAAATTACAAGCCAATCAAGCCATCCAACATCCAAGACGCAAGGCCGCCTCCCCCCGGCCGGCTGCCCCTCAGGCCGGCTGTCAGGAGGCGGCCCGGCCCCAAGACCTCCAGGAAGAAGGCCACAGGAGGGCCGACTTTCAAGGAGCCGGCTACCAGAGGGCCGACTCCGAAGAGCCGGCCACGAGAAGGCCGACTCCTAGAGGCCGGACTCTCAGCAGGCGGCCATGGCCGCACCCTCAGAATCTGCACCCACATAATGGTGATGAGACGGGGCGTGGCTACAGTGAAGCCTGCCACCACCGTATCCCGGAGCATGCATGGCCACAGTGCGTCGTACGGGAGGCTATCCCCCGTTCGACGCGGCACTGTTGCCAAGTTGACCATGGCGTCAGACACGACAGGCTGTCAGTACGACCCGCAGGCGGCGGGCCCCTCCGGCCAGAGAGATGCCCGATGGCGGCTTGGCCTCCCCCAGTCGCCCTAAGATATGGCCGGCTTCCCATGGCCAGCTTGTTCCCTTCCTTGAAGGAAGCGCCTCATTAAGGAGACAAGACGAGGTGAGACTACAGAGATCACCGCCAAGGCGGCGACACTGTAGCCATGCTTACCCCGACAAAGCCCTCGTCATCAAGATTGAGGAAACAGTAACCAGCCCCCGACAAGGCCCTCAGCAGTGGGGCCAGCCTGTTGACCAAGAAGCCGGCAGTCGACGGGCCCCAGCGGCCGGCGGAGAAGCCGGCGGATGTAGACACTGACGGCTAGGGCCCACGCCCAGCCGGCTTACCATTGTACCCCTGGGGGGTAGGCCTATAAAAACCCCCCAGGGCACCCATGCAATGGGTGGATCTCTTAGAGTTTTAGACACCACATAGAGAGAAGAGGAGAGCTAGCCGTGCCCTTCTTCCTCCTCTCGCCGAACAGCTCAAGGAGCCTCTTGTAGTCACTTGTTTATCTAGTGATCATGCGGAGACCCTGCAGGGCAGTAGTAGGGGTGTTATCTCCACGGAGAGCCCCGAAGCTGGGTAAGATTCGCCGGCGTGCATGCCTACGCCTCATCCCGTTTCCAGGCACCGGCGCCGTCTTATTGGCTCCCACAATGATAAGCCACCCGTTGGCATATGTCGCACCGACCACCAGACATTTGGCGCCCACCATGGGGCCAGGTGCACCGTCGTCCGGAGACCTGTTCTGGACGGGAACCTTCTTCCTCCCCAGCGGGCGTAGCCAGCCCGGCACGCCCGATGGCGCTTGCCCCGACGCGCTGCGAGGCGTCGCTGATGCTTGCACGGCGAGCTGCTTCGCCGATCTACTAGGCGAGGCTCGCATCTCCGACGAGCCCGCCTCCGACGCGGGCACAGGCTGCCCCAAGAGCCACCTCGTCAGCCTCGTTGACCAGCTCCACGTCTCCAGTGAGCCTGCTGTGGATTTGGAGTCAGTCGGCTCCACCGACCCGATGCTTGTCGACTCCGACACGGCATCACTCGACGCCTTCCCCACCAACGTCGTGATCTTCAACGACCCGCTCCCCCAAGCCGACAGCTGTGGCAGTGCCATCACCAAGGTGCTGGTCATCAGTCATGGCGGCCTCTCTGGCGAGAACACCCATGACGACCTGCAAGCGGCGTTGCACGACCTGTCTGCCCCTCTCCCGGCCGATGTCGACGCTGAGGCGTTGGAGGCGCGCCGCCTCGCCCTCCACGCGGAGGGCCAGAGGATAGCTTCCATGAGACGCCTTACCAAGGCTCACCAGCGCGAAGTCGACCGCGCCACCTTTGGCAAGCCGCCCCCTGACGGGCCGAGCCGACTCGACGTCGTCAAGAAACGCGGCGTAGTCATCGCCGACATGCTGGGGGCGGACCTCCCAGTCTATGCCACGCCCCTCAAGAACCTACGCGCCGCCCAGGCGGCCGTAGAAGAGCTGAACGGGCTAGGGCCCGACGAGCTCCCCTATATGGCTAGGCGCATCCAGCAACTGATCGGCGCGGCCGCAGAGCGGCATGAAGACGGCGCCCGCGCCAAAATCCCTCCCCCGCGCCGAGAGCACGACGCGACGTCACGCACGCCGACCGCGGGCGACACCCGCGCATGGTGAGAAAAGGTGCCGGCTGCCAGCCGCAGCCGAACCCGGATTTCCATCGAGCGCGACGTAGAAGGCCGCCCTTGGGCCGTGGAGCGGCGAGGCAACCCGCCCCCTCCTCCGCCTCGCGAAAGATATCCCACCCGCCGCTTTATCACGCATCCGACTCTCAGCGGCCGACTAGAGCCGCTGGCGAGTCGGGCGAACGACGCCCGCCACCGGATCGACCGCCTGGCGCGATCCCTGGCATTGGAAGAAGAAGACGATGTCGGTCCGCCTTGTTTCGGCCCCCGCATCAGCGGCGAGCCCTTCTCTAAAGGGTTCTCGCTCCCAAGAGACACACCCAAGTACAACGGCTCGGTGAAGCCGGAGGATTGGCTGATCGACTACTCCACCGCAGTCAGCATAGCGAACGGCAACAGGCGCGTTGCCTTGAAATATGTGCCCCTCATGCTTCAAGGCACGGCGCGAACCTGGCTCAACAGCCTCAAGCCGTATAGCATCAACAGTTGGCTCGACTTCACCGAAGCCTTCATCCGCAACTTCACCAAAGACCTACAAGCGGGCTCCCAAGCCCAGACAGCTCTCCTTGTGCGTACAAGGACCCACCGAGTCGACTCGCGACTACCTCACGCGTTGGGCCGAGCTCCGCAATTCCTGCAAGGGGGTACACGAGGTTCAAGCCATAGAGTACTTCACCGCCGGGTGCCGAGAAGGCACCCTCCTCAAGCACAAGATTCTCTGCGACGAGACGACTACCCTCGACGAGCTACTAGTCATAGCGGAGAAGTACGCAACCGGCGACTCCTCGATGAAGACCGAGCTCCGGGTGGACGCCTCCGAGAAGGTGCTCAACCCGGCTCCCAAGACGCCGGCTGGCGACTCCAACCGACGTCCGTACCAGAACGACAACAAGCGCAAAGGGCCCAATGCCGCTTCCAACCAGTCGGCAGGTGGCCACCGTCGAAGACGAGCAACCTGAGGGGCGGCCCGCGCCCAAGAAGCCGAGGGGCGGTAGGCCGGCTTGGTAGCCGGATTTCTCCTACGAGCAAGCCCTCGATGCCCCTTGCAAGTTCCATAGTGGCGTCAAGCCGTCCAACCATACGACCCGGAAATGCCACTGGCTCACCCGAATCACCAAAGGCGAAGGGCTGGTTCCGCCTCCGCCTGCTGGCCAGCCGCCTTCGGCTCCTCAACAGCCAGCCGCACGGCCAGCAGTCGGGACCATCCAAGACGAGTTCCCCAACGAACATGCCGCCTACGTCGTCTTCACGAGCCAGCCTGAAGACCGGCGCAGCCGGCGCCGACAGCATCAAGAAGTCAACGTGGTCGCCTCCAGCAACCCCGAGTACATGCACTGGTCAGAGAGGCCTATCATCTAGAGCCAGGCCGACCACCCAGAGGTGATGCCATCCCTGGGCTCTTATGCATTGGTTCTGGAGGCAACCCTAGCAACGGACAGGCTTACTGCCCGATTCTCCCGTGTACTGATAGACGGCGGGAGCAGCATCAACATCATGTATCGCGACACCATGGAGAAGCTAAACATCAAGACCAAGCACATCATGCCTAGCCGGACCGTGTGCCATGGCATTGTACCTGGCCTGTCCTGCTCGCCGATCGGCAAGATCAAGATAGATGTTCTCTTTGGAGACAAGGATCATTTCCGCCGGGAAGCAATCTGATTTGAAGTGGTGGACCTTGAGAGCCGTTATCATGCACTGGTTGGCCGACCTGCTCTGGCCAAGTTCATGGCTGTACCCCACTACGCCTACCTCAAGATGAAGATGCCAAGCACCAAGGGCATCATCACCATAGCCGGCGATTACAAGAAATCCTCCGAGTGCGCTGCAGCCAGCAGCCGGCTGGCCGAGTCCCTTGTGATCGTTGAAGTGAAGAAGACATTGGACCGAGTCGTGGCCATAGCCGGCAAGCAGCCAGCTCTGTCCCCCGACCCCAAAGAATGTGATGCCCAAGGTTCATTCCAGTCGGCCAAGGAAACAAAGAAGATACCTCTGGACCCGGAGCACCCAGAAAGGTTTGCCGTCATCGGGGTGAACCTGGACAGCAAATAGGAAGGCGATCTCGTCGATTTCCTCCGTGAGAATCGGGACATCTTTGCATGGTCCCCCAAGGACATGCCGGGTGTTCCGGAGGAATTCGCCGAGCACAAGCTACACGTCTGAGCAGATGCCAAACCAGTCAAGCAGCCCCTCCGCCGACTGTCAGAGGAGAAGAGAAGGATCGTAGGAGAAGAGATAGCCCGGCTCTTGGCGGCCGGCTTCATCATGGAGGTTTTCTTTCCAGAGTGGCTCGCCAACCCGGTCCTCGTGCTGAAGAAGAATAACAAGTGGCGCATGTGTATAGATTACACAAGCCTCAACAAAGCCTGCCCCAAAGATCCCTTCGCCCTGCCAAGGATTGATCAGGTGATAGACTCCACAGCCGGATGTGAGCTGCTGAGTTTTTTGGATGCCTACTCGGGCTACCACCAGATAAAGGCTGACCCGGCTGACCGCGTGAAGACCGCCTTCATCACGCCATTCGGAGCTTTCTGTTACCTGACTATGACATTCGGCTTGAGAAATGCCGGTGCCACTTTTCAGTGTTGCATGCAGAAATGCGTCCTCAAGCAACTCGGCAGAAATGCCCACGTCTATATATGTAGACGATATCATGGTGAAGACGGAGAAGCGCAACACCTTGCTAGAAGACCTCAAGGAAACATTTGAGAACATGCGCCAGTTTCAGATTAAGCTCAACCCCGAGAAATGCGTGTTCGGAGTACCAGCCGGCCAGCTTCTAGGCTTTCGGTCTCCGAATACGGCATTGAATGCAACCCAGTAAAGATCAAAGCCATTGAGAGAATGGAGATTCCCACCAAGCTGCGAGACGTCCAGAAGTTTACCGGGTGCCTGGCCTCCCTGAACCGCTTCATCAGCCGGCTTGGAAAAAAGGCTCTCCCCCTCTACCGACTCATGAAGAAAACCACTCACTTCGAGTGGAACGACCAAGCAGACCAAGCTTTCCATGAGCTAAAGAAGATGCTAGCCACGCAGTCTGTCTTGGCGGCGCCGACTGAGAAAGAGCCCATGCTCCTTTATATTGCCGCCACCAGCCGGGTGGTCAGCACCGTCATCGTGGTCCAGCGCCCAGAAGAAGGCCGAGCCCAGCTAGTCCAGAGACCGGTGTATTACTTAAGTGAAGTACCCGCATTGCCAGAAGATGTGCTATGGCGTGTACTTCGCCGCCAAGAAGCTGAAGACCTACTTTCAAGAGCACCCCATCACAGTCGTATGCACCGCCCTGCTCGCCAAGATCATAGGCAGCCGGGACGCATCCGGACGGGTGGCAAAATGGGCCATTGAGCTGGCCCCTTACACGATCTTCTACCAGCCTCACACCGCCATCAAGTCCCAAGCATTGGCCGACTTCCTCGTCGACTGGGCCGAGACCCATCGCCACTGCCGCTCCGACTCCACTCATTGGCGGATGCACTTCGATGGGTCCAAGATGCGCACCGGCTTGGGAGCCGGCATCATCCTCACCTCTCCCAAAGGCGACAAGCTCAGATACACATTGCAAATTCACTTTGCCGCCTCCAACAATGTGGTCGAGTACGAGGCGCTCATACACGGACTTCGGCTAGCCAAAGAGCTCGGCATCCGCCAGATCCTGTGCTATGGCGACTCGGATTTGGTGGTCCAGCAGTCATCTGGTGACTGGGACGCGAAGGACGCAAACATGGAAAGCTACCGCTTCCTCGTTCAGCAAATCAGCGGGTATTTTGAAGGATGCGAGTTCCTCCACGTGCCGCGGGCCGACAACGAGCAAGCAGATGCCCTGGCACGAATAGGCTCCACTCGACAAGCTATACCAACCGGCGTCTCTCTCCAACGCCTCCTCAAGCAGTCTACCAAGCCATCTCCAGAATCCGATTCCATCTTCGTGCCGCTTAACCCCGACGCAGCCGGATCCGGCTCGGGAAACCAAGCAGGCGGCCCGGGGACTTTGGTAGGCGGCTCGGGGACTGCCATAGTCGCACCCGGCCCGGGGACTACGGTAGTCGGCACGGGGACTGCATAAACACCACAGGCGGTGGCCAACTCCAGCTCTTCACCACCCAGCCCACCGCCCAGTTGCAGAGCCGTGTTGGCTATAGAATAAGTCACAGCTCCATCATGGGCTCAGCCCATCCTCAACTTCCTGGTAAACAGAGAACTGCCGGCTGACGAGATCGGGGCAAGACAAGTCCAACGTCGAGCCGGAGCATATACAATTGTTAACAGAGAGCTCGTCAGACGCAGTGTCACTGGAGTCTACCAGCGCTGCGTCGAGCCAGAGAAGGGCACAGCAATCCTCAAGGACATTCACCAAGGCGAATGCGGCCACCACGCAGCCTCAAGATCACTTGTTGCCAAAGCTTTCCGCCATGGATTCTTTTGGCTGACTGCTTTGGACGATGCCAAGGAGTTGGTCAAACATTGCAAAGGGTGCCAAGTCTTCGGCTCCAAGCAACACCTGCCAGCTTCGGCACTCAAGACCATTCCCCTCACATGGCCTTTTGTTGTCTGGGGACTGGACATGGTGGGCCCGTTCAAGACGGTGCGCGGCGGCATGACACATCTGCTCGTTGCCGTGGATAAATTTACCAAGTGGATCGAAGCAAAGCCGATTAAGTAGCTGAATGGGCCGACTACCGTGACATTCATTGCAGATATTACAACTCGGTATGGCGTGCCACACAGTATCATCACCGACAACGGCATGAATTTTGCCAAAGGAGCATTGGCACATTTCTGCGCGACGCAGGGCATCCGACTGGACCTAGCGTCCGTTGCCCACCCGCATTCAAACGGCCAAGTTGAGCGAGCCAACGTCCTCATCCTTTCTGGCATCAAGCCCCGATTGGTCGTGCCACTGGAGCGTTCGGCCGGCTGTTGGCTCGACGAGCTGCCGGCCGTCCTCTGGAGTCTGCGCACTACCTGAACAAGTCAACCGGCTTCACCCCTTTCTTCCTTGTATATGGTGCCGAGGCTGTCATCCCAACTGACATCGAGTTCGACTCACCTCGGGTAACCATGTACACGGAAGCAGAGGCCAAAGAAGCGCGAGAAGACGGCGTCGACCTGCTGGAAGAAAGCCGGCTGTCAGCCCTCACCGTCCGCCATCTACCAAGAGGGTGCGTACGCTACCACAGCTGGAAGGTCAAGCCAAGATCCTTTCAAGAGGGTGACCTTGTGCTCCGGCTAATCCAGCGAACAGCCGGCCAGCACAAGCTCTCGGCCCCTTGGGAAGGCCTCTTCGTCATCAGCAGAGCATTGGAAACGACTCCTACTACGTAATCGACGCACAGAAGCCGAAGGCGCGAAAGGGAGATGATTTCGGCAAGGAGTCGGAACGACCATGGAACGCAAACCTCCTCCGAAGATTTTACAGTTAAAATGCAGTATGTATCACGCTACCTTTTTGTACTAAGTATGAGACAATAGGCCCCCCGAGGAGCGCTCGGGGACTGCCACCTTTTATCTATGAATGACGAGTATCATGCTTATGATTTTGTCATTACATTCTTCCTCCTCATCCGGCACCGGGTTCGACTAGTCAGCCCGGGGACTGGCCGCCTTGAGTTATATTCAAGTTCCACTGTGATCGGACAAGTAGTGTGCAGCACCCAAGCCCGCTCTTGTCGAAAGTCGCAACTCAAGAACCATCGTCCGGTGGCAAGAGTCAAAGGCAGGAAAGGGTGCCCACGAAAAACGGCTAAGGACTAACGAACTCATATAACAAAAGCGGCTTCCTCCCATCGCACACGGGCTCCCACTGTCGCCGGCCGGCCGGCTTCCCATTCCACCTTGCTACAATCCAAGAAAGCTTAAGTACTTGTCTTCCCACAAATGGCCAAGTTCCTCCCCAGCCACAGACTGCAGAGCAGCTGTTCGGCTAGGAAGGCGGCGACCAAGGGAAGACGGCAAAGGAAACAGCCTAAGGATAAAAAGCAAATTCAAATAGAAGCCGAACACATGCATAATTATATTTACACAAAAGCCTTCGAAAGGCCGGCATTCAACATAGTTTGAATACACCCCAGTGGGTGGAGCCGCGCAAATTTAATAAAAGTTGTTCAAAGAGTAACAGCAGGAAAGGAAGAGCGGCAGATCAGGCCAAGGGAGCGACAGGCGAGTCAGGCAGGTCGACGGAGGCGGCAGTGCTGGCTGGAGGAGTGGCCGGCTGGCGGGTCTCGGCCTGATCATCACCCCTGGCAGCGGCAAGGCTGCCGCCGCGTTGCTGGAGGCACGATCAGGCTGAAGCCGGCTGGTCGCTTCGCCGTCAGGCGCGACGTCTTCACCGCCTTCCCCTTCCTCGTCTTCGCCTTCATCGCTGGAAGCGATCTCCTCCGCCTAATCCTCACCTTCTGCCGGGTTCAGCCCAAACCACTCCTCCCGCTGGGCGACGCCGTTGTCGTTCACTTCAGGAATGAAAGTGCTGGTGTCGGTGTACTCGGCGATAGCCGAGGTGCGCTGGATGATAGCCGGCCGCACCGCCACCAGCTCCTCGTCAGCCTCCTGCCTCCAAGTGCTCAGCTAGCGCAAGCTCAGCCCAGGATACCAGGCCCGAACGAACTCCAGCGCCCGCCTGGTGCCGGACCAAGCGGCGGAAGCCTTCCAGGCCTCGAAGCAGCCAACCGCAACCTCTAGCTAATCGGCAGTCCGACTGGGGGTACGGGGAATCGCCTCGCCGGGCCAGAGGGCGGTCAGCACTTGTTCCCCGGCACGCTGAAGCCGGCGGAGCATCCGGTGAGCCGGCTGTAGCCGGGCCTGGATCGCCAAAAGCTGCTCCTCAAGCGTCCGGCTGGCGTCTGGCGCAATCTCAACCCCTGCTTGCCGGCATGCCTCGCGGTGGGCCTCGATGGCTTGGCTGGCGGAGACGGAGTAACCGGGGAAGTAATCTGCGCGAAGAGCAAAGAAACAACACAAAAATCAGAAGATAAACAAGAGGGCAAGGAGCAAGCAAAGGGGAGAAAAAGAAGGCGGCTTACCATCGATCAGATCCTAAACCCGTCCATAGCCCTCGCTCAACGCTTGCCTCGCTTCAGCCCAGCCCGCCGCTTCGGTCTCAAACTCGGCCTTAAGGGAGGCCGCGCCGTCCTGCGCCTTCTTCAGGGCCGCCTTATGGCTCTCCTCTTGGTCGGCCAGTCTCTTGGCCAGGCGGTCGCGTTCCTGGGCCAAGGCGCTGCACTCGGCCTCCTTGGCGCGAAGGGCGGTCTGGGCCCCGCCTAGCTGCTCTCTCAAGTCAGCATTAGCCTCTGCAAGCATGGATAAAAAGGAAAAATAAATAAGGAAAAAGTCGTCGGGGAAGATCCGACCCAACTGCTTAGCAGTCGGCCCGAATCTCGGGGACTACTGTGAGATAAAAGAAACAAAGCACTCACTCCGGCTATTAGTCAAGTCGGCGGCCTTTTGGCTCAGCTCCTGGGCCTGGGAGTTGAAGGCAGCTGCGTGGATATTGTGGTATTCCTGAAAATCAGACGGAGTGCAAATAAGAACAAGATTGCCGCAAAGGCCTGCTAAAAGTTCCAAGCCGCTGCTTTCGTGACCGACTCGAAACTCGGGGACTACACCCAGTGGGTGCGCTGACGCGCCCCCACGGAAGAAATCAAGAAAGAAATCGACCAAGGCCAGAAGACTCACCCGGATGACCGCTCGTGTAGCAAGAAACTCCTGGGTGTACCGTTGCAGCGAGGCGGCCTGGGTCTGAAGCCGGCATCGGACCTCCTGCGCCGCCACGTTCAGCTCCATCGTTCCGCCACTGGGCGTCCACTTGGACAAGCTGGCACTGGCCGCCTCCAGGTCTGAGCCGTCGAGCTGGCGCCCGCAGCTCTCTGCGGCTCCGGCACCGTGGACGCCTCTCCCGCGTGCCAACGCGACAACGACTGCACCATAAGATCCACCCCCACCGTCGACTCGCCCCCAGCTGGCTGCTCAGGCGCCGCAACAGGTCGGCCGCCTTGGCCCACTCCAGTCGGCGCCGGCTGTGGCACCTCCCCCAGGATCGTCACATCATCCTCCCTCCTCTCCATCACCGGCTTGTCGCGGTTGGCTTCCTCCGACGGAGGCACGGGGATGTTGGGGCCATGGCGCGAAGAGGAATGACGAGCTGCGGAGGCTGATTACGTAGAGCCTCCGCCTCCCTCTCCGCGGCCGCGGCTTCCGCCTGGGCCTTGGCCGTTGCGTCAGCTTGCGCCTCAGCCGACTTCTCCGCCGCCATGGGAACGAGAGAAAGTGAGAGAAGCGCCGCGGTGGGGAGCACAACTACGCTGCGGAGGAGCCGCGGCAAACCAAGAAGGTTGGCGACGGAACGGCGCGGTGGTGAGTGCGCTGCGGCGGCGAAAGAAAGGAGAAGGAGGAAGAAGGAAGGATGGAGCGAGGGCGAGCGTGCGAGCGTCTGCCGCTCCCCCTCCTCCCCCTACTTATAGGCTCATGCGGCGGAGCCGAGGAGGCGAGGCATGGGGGAACGTGGGATTAACTGCGCCCACTCCCCCCACGTCCCGCGATTATTGCGCCCTAAGGGCGTGCTGAAACCGCCGTGGGAAGACGTGCGTTCCGGTCGGGCCGCAGAGGATCCGCACATGGGCCGAGGCCCAAGTATGGTGGGCCCCTGCCTGCGGCGATGTCCCGTCGCGCGCGTGGGCTGGCAGGCCTTTCTGGCCACGTGGCGCGCAGGGTGGCGCGCGGTCGACGCGCGATTCGGCTCGCGCTCTCACCTTCTGGCTGCGGAACTTCCCGAAGATGGCACACCCGCTCAAGGCCGGCTCCTAGCTGCCGGCTCTTCAGGATAGGAATCTGGTCGAGCTTCTCGTCCTCGTTTCAGCCTCGAAGCTCAGTCAGCTTCGGGGACTACTGTCGGAGTAAATGACCACGGGTAGCCTAGCCGGCTCCCCCTGGGACTTCTGAAAAAATTACAAGCCAATCAAGCCGTCCAACATCCAAGACGCAGGGCCGCCTCCCCCCAGCCGGATGCCCCTCAGGCCGGCTGTCAGGAGGCGGCCCGGCCCCAAGACCTCCAGGAACAAGGCCACAGGAGGGCCGGCTTCCAAGGAGCCGGCTTCCAGAGGGCCGACTCCGAAGAGCCGGCCACGAGAAGGCCGACTCCAAGAGGCCGGCCTCCCAGCAGGCGGCCAAGGCCGCACCCTTAGAATCTGCACCCACATAACGGTGATGAGACGGGGCGTGGCTACAGTGAAACCTGCCACCCCCGTATCGCGGAGCATGCATGGCCACAGTCGCCAGACGGGCGGCCATCCCCTGCTCGGGCGCGACACTAGTTGCCATGTTGACCATGGCGTCGACACGACAGTTGTCAAGACGACCAAGAAGCGGCGGGCCCCTCCGGTCAGAGAGATGCCCGAAGGCGGCTTGGCCTCCCCCAGTCGGCCAAAGATATGGCCGGCTTGTTCCCTTCCTCGAAGGAAGCGCCTCATTAAGGAGACAAGACGAGGTGAGACTACAGTGATGGCCGCCAAGGCGGCGGTACTGTAGCCATGCTTACCCCGACAAAGCCCTCGTCATCAAGATAGAGGCAACGGTAACCAGCCCTCAGCAGTGGGGCCAGCCTGTTGACCAAGAAGCCGGCAGTCGGCGGGCCCCAGCGGCCGGCGGATGTAGACACTGACGGCTAGGGCCCACGCCCAGCCGGATTACCATTGTACCCCTGGGGGGTAGGCCTATATAAACCCCCCAGGGCACCCATGCAAAGGCTGGATCTCTTAGAGTTTTAGACACCACATAGAGAGAAGAGGAGAGCCAGCCGTGCCCTTCTTCCTCCTCTCGCCGAACAGCTCAAGGAGCCTCTTGTAGCCACTTGTTCATCTAGTGATCATACGGAGACCCCGCAGAGCAGCAGTAGGGGTGTTATCTCCACAGAGAACCCCGAAGCTGGGTAAGATTCGCCGGCGTGCATTCCTACGCCTCATCCCGTTTCCAGGCACAGGTG
The DNA here is from genome assembly GCA_021605145.1 of Aegilops bicornis. Taxonomy (NCBI): domain Eukaryota; kingdom Viridiplantae; phylum Streptophyta; class Magnoliopsida; order Poales; family Poaceae; genus Aegilops; species Aegilops bicornis. The sequence continues at coordinate 674,246,748 of CM038672.1, forward strand.
ACGTCTTATTGGCTCCCACAATGATAAGCCACCCGTTGGCATATGTCGCACCTACCACCCGACAGTTTGTGCAGCAGAGGAGCTAAAGTTTTATCAAGACAATGTTGACCCGGCGGATATGACCTCTCTAAAGAAGCCAACCACCGAGCATGACCTGGCAATGAAGTTTAAGTCGGCTGCTAAAACCAAGCTTGTTGACTTCACTCCAGGCGATTCGTCTAAGCAGTTCAGTATCAGTGCCAATTTGGATCCTAAATAGGAAAGCGCGCTCATCGAGTTCATCCGTGAGAACCGGGACATCTTTGCATGGAAACCTTCTGACATGTCGGGTGTACCGAGAGAACTCGCTGAGCACGCTCTCAATATTGATCCGAAGTTAACCCGGTCATGCAGTTTCTTCGACAGTTCAACGAAGAGAGACAGAAAGCTATTGGAGAGGAAGTCGCCCGGCTCTTAGCGGCTGGATTTATTGTTGAAGTTTTTCACCCGGAATGGTTGGCTAACCCGGTGCTCGTGCTAAAAAAGAACGGCACCTGGCGGATGTGTGTGGATTACACGGACTTAAATAAGGCTTGTCCGGCTGATCCCTTTGCTCTCCCCCGTATTGATCAAATCATTGATGCTACGGCGGTTGCAGCATTTGAGCTTTTGGATGCTTACTCTGGTTATCATCAGATCAAAATGGCAGTTAAGGACCAGGAGAAGACGTCTTTCATCACTTCGTTTGGAGCCTTCTGTTATGTATCTATGCCATTTGGGCTCAAGAGTGCTCAGGCGACTTATCAGCGATGTGTACAAAACTGTCTCCACGATCAAATTGGGTGCAATGTTCACGCTTATGTGGATGATATCGTGGTGAAGTCCAGAGAGAAGGAAACCTTGATAACATATTTGAAAGAGACCTTTGATAATCTCCGGGTTTATCAGATGATGCTTAACCCGGAAAAGTGTGTATTTGGTGTACCTGCAGGCAAGCTCTTGGGTTTCCTGGTCTCAAACAGAGGCATTGAAGCTAATCCGGAGAAGATCAAGGCAATCACTTCTTTGGCTAAACCGGCGTGCATCAATGATGTTCAAAGGATCGGCGGGTCGTGTTGCTGCTTTAAGCCGGTTCATAAGCCGGTTAGGTGAGAAGGCCCTACCGCTGTATCAGATGATGAAGAAAACGGACACTTTTGTCTGGAGTGATGCTGCTAACACTACCTTTGAAGATTTAAAGAGACAGTTGTCTGAACCACCGGTCATTGCGTCTCCCATTGATAAAGAGCCATTGTTGTTATATGTGGCTGCTAACTCACGAGCCGTCAGTGTTGCCATCGTGGTGGAGCGTAAGGAGGCTGGCAAGGAGCATCCGGTTCAACGGTCGGTTTACTACATCAGTGAGGTGCTCATTGAGTCTAAGCAAAGGTAACCGCATTGGCATAAACTTGTTTACGAAGTGTTTATGGCAAGCCGGAAGCTGAAGCAGTACTTCCAAGGTCATCCTATAACTGTGGTAAGTTCTGCCCCTTTGGGAGACATCATCCAGAACAGGGAAGCCACCGAACAAGTCGCCAAGTGGGCCATTGAACTTGGGCCTCATGGTTCGAAGTATATGCCATGTACCGCTATTAAGTCTCAAGCCTTGGTGGATTTTATCAATGATTGGACAGAGTTATAGGCACCTGAGGAGAAGCCAGATAACACATATTGGACTATTCACTTTGATGGGTCCAAGCATTTGGAAGGCTCGGGGGCTGAAGTCGTTTTAACTTCCCCCCGAGGTGACAAAATTTGTTATGTACTCCGGCTTATGTTTCCTTGTACTAACAATGCAACTGAGTATGAGGCCTTACTCCATGGTCTCAGGATGGCCAAAGAGATGAATTTGAGCCGGGTAAGGTGTTTGGGTGACTCAGATCTTGTGGCTCAACAGGTATCAGGCAAGTGGGACTCTAAGGATCCCTTAATGGCGGCTTACCATCGTGAAGTTGATGCTGTGGCTGGGCACTTCAAAGGTTATCAAGTGGAGCACATTGATCGAAGGAAGAACGAGGCGGCTGATGCTTTAAGCCGGCTGGGATCTCAGCGAAAGCCGGTGCCGCCTAACACCTTTCTTGATGTTTTGCATAATCCTTCTGTCAAGGTACCCACAGAGGAGGACCTAGCAGTGCCAGACCCGGAGGCACAGCTGGTAGCAGCTCTTCGTGTTATCCCGGATTGGACAGTGCCATATTTGGCTTACATGACCCGGGGAGAGTTGCATCAGGATGAGACCTTGGCGAGACAAATCATCCGGCGGTCCAAATCCATGACAATTGTTCATGGCAAGTTACATCATCGCAGTGTCTCTGGAGCTTTTCAACGTTGTGTATCGCCTGCGGAGGGTCAGGAGATACTTCGTGAGATCCATGAAGGGGATTGTGGTCATCACGCCGGTTCAACATCTCTTGTGGCCAAGGCTTTCCGTCATGGCTTTTATTGGCTAATGGCTCATGCTGATGCGGAGGATCTGGTCAGTAAATGTGACGGATGTCAGAAATTCTCACGACGAGCTCATGTGTCGGCTCAAGAATTAAGGATGATTCCAATTACTTGGTCGTTCGCAGTCTGGGGGCTTGACATGGTTGGACCTTTCAAGAGGTCTAAGGATAAAAAGACACACCTCCTGGTGGCAGTGGATAAATTCACAAAGTGGGTTGAGGCAGAGCCGGTCAGTAAGTGTGATGCAGCCACAGCGGTTCAGTTCATGAAAAAGGTGGTTTTTCGTTTTGGTTTTCCACACAGCATTATAACTGATAATGGCACTAATCTCTCCAAGGGTGCCATGGAAGAGTTCTGTCAACGAGAACATTTCCGGCTTGATGTTTCGGCTGTTGGTCATCCTCAATCCAATGGTCAAGCAGAAAGAGATAATCAGGAGATCTTGAAGGGTATTAAGCCCTGGCTCTTGGTCCCCTTATAGCGGACGCCGGGTTGTTGGGTGGAGGAATTACCCTCTGTACTTTGCAGTATCAATACTACGCCTAACAGATCTACGGGTTACACACCTTTCTTCATGGTGTACGGAGCAGAGGTGGTCCTGCCAAGTGACATCCGACATGACTCACCCCGCGTGGCGGCTTACGTTGAGGCTGATAACGAAAAATCTCGTCAGGACGCACTTGATTTGTTGGATGAGGAGCGAGACTTGGAAATAGCCCGCTCGGCGATTTACCAGCAAGACCTGCGCCGCTATCATAGTCGTCGGGTTAGAAGCAGAACCTTTTAGGAAGGCGATTTAGTGCTCCGGCTCATCCAGGATCAGTCTGATATGCATAAGCTGTCCCCTCCTTGGGAAGGACCCTTTGTGGTCAGCAAGAATCTGAACAACGGTTCATACTACCTCATCGATGTTCGAGAGCACAAAGACTCACGTAAGTCGGACGAGGAGACCCGCCGGCCGCGGAACATCGCTCATCTTTGGCCTTATTATACTTAAGCCACCGGCTCTCAAGATGTATATATTTTGAAGATGTATATATTATATAAAGCAATAAAGCAGGACCTCTGTCCTTTCACCCTCAAAGGTTTATATGTCTTCTTTATCAGGTGGTGGAAACAACTAACAGGGAGCGCATCATATCTGAATCCGGCTTTCCCTTTGGTCCAGCTTATGATCATATCTGAATCTAGCCATGATCACTTGGGGGCTTCCTGTTCAAACATAGGTCGTATTCGAACCAAAGAGAACATAGCTATCGATACCCGCTTGATCGGCATACTGCCAAACCCACTTGGGGGCTTCTTGATCATATTGGAATCATAGCTTAACCCCTTTGGGTCTGACGTGGATCGTATTCGAATCAGCGTCATTAAACAACTCTTATGGTCACTTGGGGGCTTCCTATTCAAACATAGGTCGTATTCGAACCAAAGAGAACATAGCCGTCGATACCCACTTGATCGGCATCGCCAAAGCCACTGGGGGCTATATGATCATATCCGAATCTTAGCTTAACCCCTTTGGAACGGTTTACTGATTGTATTCGAATCAGAAGCCTTGGAATATTGTTTATTGTCTATTATACTTCATAAGCATAATTACTTGACTATCTTGAGATCTTTTTGAAAGCACCGTGAGATGGTTTTAGTTATTCCGGTTTAATATTGATCACCCCAGGTTGTAAGTGCCAGGTGAATTCCAACTTTCAGGAGTTAAATTTACCCGCATGGGTGGGGTCATATAAGATCGGCGAGATTACCAGAAGGATCACAAGATAAAGCAAGCAATTTTTTGTTTAAAGGAAATAGAAGATCAATATAAGCTGGAAGGATATAGCGATGGCGGCTTAAGAAAGTATTGAGCGCTATAAACATGCGCGAAGGCATGGCAAAAGTGAAGAGGTTTTTTCTACCCTATTACAAGACTCCCCGAGTCTGAATAATAAAGCATTGTTTTCACAAAAACATAAATATATGACGCCTGGCGGTTCACTCCTTTGGTTGGCTTGAACATTACGGGTTATCCTTCTCCGCCTCTCCGTCGGCTGCCCTGTCCTGGAAGGTTGACGAGGCCCAGTCAATGCCACTCAAGGCTTCAAACTCAGCTTCATCATCTATTAAACCGGCTGGGTCGACTTCAGGGGCAAAGGTATGCTTACGAGTTGGAGGGATCAGGTTGACTTCATTATAGTGAGGTGTTGGGATTCTCCGGTTCTCACTGTCATAGCCCGGCTGATACTTGGTAAGGTCAGTATCGTTCCCAATAAGAGTAGCCACAGGACGTATGACTTTCACACAGGCGGTGAAGTCTGCCTCGTTGAATAAAGAGCCGTCTTCCTTCAAGCTGGGATACCCAAGAGCAATGTCCGCCGGGTCAAACTCTGGAAGCCACGCCTTGGCTCGGCTCAATGCGGCTATAGCCCCGGCTTTGGCAGATGCCCGTCTTAGCTCTTGAACCCGCTGGGGTAGCATGGCAAGCCGCTTTAGCACATCTTGCAGGAGATGGGGAATGTCATTTGATAAAGCCACAACGGCCAAAGCATGTTGTGACCCGGTGTACAGTTGCTCCACTAGAGTGTAAACCGCTTTCAATTTGATCGACATGTTCTGCTTGAGGTTTGTGCTCCTGGGGCCTGCGTTCATAAACATAAGGTGAGCCGGAGATAACAATTAAAATAGTCGTCAAGGGAAGGATTGCAATATCTGAGGTTATATATAGTAACTTACCGAAGATTGCTGAGACCATTTGAGATATCTGGCGCTTTAAGCCGGACAGCTCATTGTTTACGCAAGTGATGTTTCATTGTCTCGACCCGGTCACTGGTGAGGCCTTCTCATCAGCCCAGATTTTCTTCTCCGCCTCAAAATTCTTCTTCAACTTCTCTTGTTCAGAGACGCTGAATTCAAATTTGGAGTTGGCCTTTTGAATTTCAAGTTCTTGAGCTGCCAGGCGGCTCTTTAGGTCAGCAATCTCCGACTCAAATTGACTTATGGTGGCCTGCATTGGTGCCCGGTTATAGTCAGAATCATGGTAAGATAAAGTTAAGTCCCAAGTACTTTGCAAGCAAAGATACTTGACACTTGGGGGCTAATGTATGCTGAAGAATTTTAAACTTACAATGCCGGTTCATGGAAATTAAGTCCCAAGCACTTTGCAAGCAAAGGTACTTGACACTTGGGGGCTAATGTGGATTGCAAGTTCAAAGTATCATGTTACAACCGGGTTAAATATCTTCTTTCTGAACCGGACAAAGCAGTGCTAAGCAGGTTTCTAAGTCTTGGGGGCTGATACAGTAAGTATGATTAAGAAAAGTAGCATAAGTTATACCTCAGATTTTTGCTGTATTTGCTTCACCATGTCAATTTCCAGGTCACGGCTGCTATGTACTTGATTGATATAGCAGAGACTATCTCTCCAATGCTCAAATGAGTATAGTCAAGAATGTCTAGCTTGGCCTTTCGGCGTTCGAAACTCCTCCTTGGCAGAGTACTTGGCAAGGACAAGGCTGTCCGGCTCAATAAATCGAGTCTTGTAATCTCAACTTCGGATCAATTATCTTGGCCGGGCTAGGAGCTTCCGGGTTATCAGAGCTGTTGAGAGTATCTTCGGCGGGTGGATCAGAGGATGGTGCTGGAATATCATAGGCTGGTTCAGGCGGCGGCTGATGGGTAGAACTGTCAGGAGCAGCCGTGCCAAGCTCCGGCTCAGTCGCGACCGGGTCTTGGGACGGCTTACCCCTTTTTGCCCTCTTACCGGGTTTCACTTGCAATCTGTGGATAAAGGCAGAAGGATGAGTACAAAAGCATGAGTAAGGTAAGGCATAAGATAAACAAAATTACATTACCCAGGGGCAATTTTGAAAGCCTGCATGTTAGATTGCATAGACTCGCCGGAGGAAGGAGAGGTATCCTGCAGACTAAGGCATAGCCTAGTGGTGGGGAGGGGCTTGTGCCTTCCCACCCAGGTTCAAGGCATGGTACTTGCAATTTGGGTTTGTTGCACTAATTATACTGTAAGGGGTTCCCTTACAGTCTTTATGTCAAAAAAAAGGAGAGGTATCCTGATAATTAGAGTCAGATGAATTGAGAGGTTGATGAATTAAACCCGCCAAAGGAATAACAGAATGTAAATCGGAGATAACCTCAGTCCGACGCTTCCTGGTTACGTCAGGTAAGCCGGAGGAGAGCTCTACATCCTTGCTGGTCCGGGTCTGCCTCCGGCTTTCAAATTGATGTTGCTTCATAAGAAATTGAGGATCTTGGTAAGCCAAAGGATGTGAAAATCTTACTTTCCGGGTTACTCTTTGAATTTTCTGATGCGGCAGGGGCTCGGAGTCGGAGGAGATTATAGTTACCTCTTCCTCGACGGCTTGGTTGTTCCCCGTATCTTCCTGAAAAGATTTAATGTCAGCAAGGTGATGATAAAGAGTCAAGGGAGTTAAAAGTTAACTCTTCTTCATCATCATGAGTATCGTCAAGTTTAAACATATCTAAAGCGCTTGGCTTCCTCTTCTTCGAAGTTCCAGTCTTGGCGGCTTTCCTTTCGGCTCTTTTTGCCACTCTGGCTTGTTTGGCCGCCTCATGGTTATACCTGACCTTCCAGAAGTTATCATTGGCCTGTGAAAAATGATAAGGGGTTATGAGTAAAAGCAAGGTGTAATATAGTCAAGAGTATTAATTGAGGTTGATGACTCACTGCGGGGACCGGGTTCTTCTTGCAGAAGGGAAGTAAGCCAAAGGCATTACTAGTCACCGTGCCTTCTTTCAACAAAGTCTGGGTTGTAACTTCAACCATATCATCTGGTAAGTCATCAGAACTGTAAGTGCATCTAGTGCCACCCCTAGTTGGTTTTGGAGTATTGATGACAAATGTGGTTGAGGGACTAATGCGTTTGTGAGAATTGCAGGATAACGCAGGTAGTGTCCCTCATTGATTTGGTTTACCTACCGGAGATGACCCTAAAAATGTATGAAGACATTGACGACAATGGTGGTATGTGAAGATATTCACATTGAAGACTATGACATGAGAAGACATTGAGTGAAGACTATGGAGCGCGAAGACTTTCGTTGTTTCCTTTTCTTCTTTGTTGAGTCATAGGAACCACCGTACTGTTAAGTGGGGTCCAAGTGATCATAGTCGTAATGATCAAGTGATGCTCAACCCAAATCCTATGTCTTCGACGAAGACAATGAGAGCAAAACTTATCCAGAGCTGGATGAGTCAGCTTTGCTTGTAGCCCAAGTAAAGTTGCCGTGTGTGTTTAAAATCGACCGTTGGAACTCGTGTCAGTTCCTTAGTGACCCAGGGTCATTTCGGACTTAACAGGTCGGGTTGCCTAGTGGCTATAAATAGCCCACCCCCTACACCATAAATTGGTGGCTGCTCAGAGTTAGTGCACGGCTTTTGTCGTTTGAGAGCAACCCACCTCGAAGCCTTTGAGAGAGATAAATCCTTGCGAGGACAAAGCCCAAACACCCAGAGCCAAAGAGTGTTAGGCATCACTGAAGTTTTCCTGTCTGTGTGACATGAAGACTTATTACACTTGAGGATCGTGGAATCCTCCAGCCGGTTAGGCGTCGCGTTCTGAGCATCCAAGAGTCATTGTGGATTGCCAGTGAACGTCGTCTGTGAAGGTTCGGAAGTATACCTTGAAGACTTACCAGAGTGATTGGGTGAGGACTGTGTGTCCTTAGCTCAAGGGGAATAAGGTGAAGACGTGGTCTTCTGAGTTGAATCTCAGCCTCCCTAACCAGATGTACAGTTGTCACAGCAACTGGAACTGGTCCAACAAATCCTGTGTCTTCAACAAGAGACTGGTTCTATCCCTTCCCTCCTTTACCTTGAGTTTGTCTTCGTGAACTCATTGCTTATATGCCTTATCTATTTGACTTCATTGCTTGATTACTATCATTGTTTGGCTTCATACTATCTTCCATCCTGATCCTACTACCTCGCTGCTATCAGTCTTTGTCTGTTCACATTATTGCATACTTGACTATGGCTTGCTTGTTGTAGTTTATCTTCCGCTGCATATCAACTAGGTCATTTCTATTGTTTGTCTTCGAAACATTCGTGTTTTGAAGACTTTCCTAAAAATTGCCTATTCACCCCCCCTCTAGTCGATAACTAGCACTTTCAATTGGTATCAGAGCAAGGTACTCCCTTGTTCTGTGTGATTGATTTAACCACCGGAGTTTTAGCTATGTCGATTGCAGGGATAATCAAAGTCTCCGCTGCTTGCCCCGTGTTCGATGGAACTGACTATCCCTACTGGAAGAATAAGATGCGCATGCATCTTGAAGCCATTGATGTGGACCTCTGGTATGTCGTCAAGAATGGTGTTCCTAAATCTGGTGAAGGTGTCACCCCTACTGATGTCAAGAAGTTCATTCAACTGGACTCCACTTCAAGGAACATCATCTGTGGTCATCTGATCAAAGGAAAGTATGGTTGTGTGAGTGCTCTAGAAACGTCGAAGCTAGTCTGGGACTGGCTATCCAAGGTCAACGAAGGCGTCTCAACCCAGAGAGACCAAAGGATCAGTGTTCTTCGCAACCTTTTAAACCGCTTCAAGAGAAACGACAATGAAAATGTCCAGCTCACGTTTGATCGCCTCACTGACATCACTAATGAGCTTCATGCTCTCGGCGCCACTGAGGTCACCAAGCATGAAATCGTCAAGACACTATTGAGATCACTTGACAGCTCTTTTGACACCCTTGCCCTCATGATACAAGAACATCCCGACTTCAAGACACTCGATTAAATACGATATACTTGAGAGGCTCAACACACATGAGTTCCAGCTTTACGAGAAAAGATATATCTATGGTCCCAACTATGGCGAACTCGCGCTTTGAAGGCAAAAGTTGTTTCCTCATCTGAAGAAGAATCGATTGCGGTTACGATGATCCACGAAGACATTGGAAAGGAACTTGCTATGCTTGTGAAGAAGTTCCGAAGTTCACTAGGAAGAAAGGCTTGAGAAAGTCTTCACGATCCAGCTCAAGAGATGATGAAGCTTCCACTCATGACTACAAGAAGAGAACCTGTCACAAGTGCAAGAAAACTGGACACTATATCTCTGAGTGTCCACAGTGGGACAATGAAAAGAAGAAGAAGAAGAAGAGCAAGGAATATGATTCTGATGACAAGAAGAAGAAGAAATCTTCAAAGTCTTCTTCCAAGTCCTCATCAAAGTCTTCATCACATAAGAAGAGCTCATCTGGCAAGGCTCGTGCTTTTTGTTGGCAAGGAAATGGATTCAGAGGAGGAGTCCGCTTCGAGGAGGTGGAAGTGGAGTCCGAAGAGGAGTCCGACCCAAGGCGTAAGTCCGGCTTTAGCCACAGCCTATGTTGCCAAGTCCATCTTCAACATCAAGACAATGACTTCTACACCAACGCTGAAGGCGATGACAAGGACGACCCTGCTCCCACCTATCGCTTCATGGCACGCGGTGCCAAGGTAAAATCACGTGATGCTTACTTTCAAACATCAAGTGAAGATGACTCGATTGTGAATCCAAGCCCAGCTACAAAACACTTTCTAAAATTGCAACCGAACAACAAAGAGCTATGGAACATACTCAAAAACTGTTAGATAAAAGCGATGACCTGTTGGACGCGGGAATGACACGTTCACAGTCCTTAGTTGAAGACATTAAAAATCTTCATGCTAAGTACCAAGAACTTGAAAGTCGTCATGAAACGCTCTCAACTACTCATGAAAGGCTCTCCTATGATTATCTTCAAAGGAAGCAAGAGCTTGAGAAATTGAGAGAATGAGTCACTTCGCGCTCAACAGATCAGTTCCGCTCAGGATGGATTTGAACCACCATCTCTAAAATGCCTTGAGCGTGATATAGCTACCTCTGTTGCTGAATGTTCAACTGCTGCTACTGTTGCATTGTCTTCAACTACTAATGTGGTAACTAACCTCTCTGCGGAGGATACCACTTCTATTGCTGATGAAAATGATGTTGAAGACATTGCTTGAAACAGGGATGTATAAAAGTCTGAAAGGGCATCAGACACTTTGCGATGTCCTCAAAAAGCTGATTCTGAACCGAAACCCTAGGAAAGAGGGTGTTGGGTTCGAGAGGAAAAATGAATGTTGATGGTTCCTACTGGAAGCCTGAGAAGTATCCCAAAACCACATGGGTTGCTGCAAAGGGACCTTCAGTGGATCCATCCACCTTATCTGGCTTTACCTTTGCTAACCCTATTATCATTGATGAATCCTTTGATGCAAACTATAAGCTGTTCAAGAATAAGAATGGTGAAGTGTTTGCCAGGTACATTGGTACTAACTGCAGGAATGGACCGCCTATGAAAAAGATCTGGGTTCCCAAAAGCTGTCTCGAGAATCTTCCAGTGAATGTCATCATGACACCACCTGGGAAGAAGACAAACCGCAGACCTAAGGCGTCATATGGTCCAAAGGCTTCATACAGGCAGAGGACTCACCTGAGTCACCCTAACGCCGATGTTTTGCAGGGAAACCGTACTCAAATTTATGAATATGAGCGTGTGTCTTCAAACCGCTATGTTCATAGAACTAAGAACTTTTCTGCTTATTCATACGAGTATCATTCATCTCCTGCAAGGCTATTTTCTAGGGCTCCAAAGCCGAAATTCTCAGATGCTGCACTTAGACTCATTGCTTCTAAGCCACGCCTGAAGATGTGGGTGGTTAAGAAGAATTAAATCTCTTTTGCAAGAAAGGGTCTCCAGCCGAAAATCAAAGGCGTCTGATGCTATTCTTTGGGACCTAAAACATCTTGTAGGGCACAAGATCAAATGCCCAAATGGTCTCACTATGTATTTTGTTCTGAATCGTTTGCCATTCATCCTATCAGTCCTAATCTTGATTTAAGCTTCAATAATCCACTTGCCTATCAAATGTTTATGCTTCACAATGCTCTTGGTGAAGCCTATCCCCTAACTATCTTGTAGGGTATGACACCTCATGCTTGAGAATGGATTATGGACGGTGGATGCACTAATCATATGACTGGTGATCAAGTCTTCTCATGGACTCAACCTTACGTCCATCGACAAGAGTCATATCACATTTCTTGACACCGGTAAAAGCAAGGTATTGGGTCCGGGTAGAGTTGCAATCTCAAAGGATCAACACATGGATAAAGTGATGCTTGTTGAATCCCTTGGTTTCAACTTGATGTCCATCTCAATGCTTTGTGACTTGAACATGATTGTGATATTCGGAAAATATCGTTGCCTTGTACTAATGGAATCTGACAAGTCTCTAGTCTTTGAAGGGTATAGGAAAGATGATCTATACATGGTAGATTTCTCATCAGGTCTACAGCTTGCCGTATGTCTTCTCGCAAAAGCTTCAGAATGCTGGCTCTAGCATCGGAGGCTGGGGCATGCTGGCATGAGGAACTTACACACACTCGCCAAGAAGAAGCATGTCATAGGCATCGAAGGTGTCAAGTTCAAGAAGGATCATTTGTGTGGTGCCTGCGGAGCTGGAAAGATGACTAGGGCAAAGCACCCCTCGAAGACAATCATGACGACTTCTCAACCATTCGAGCTGTTACACATGGATTTGTTTGGCCCTACTCATTATTCTACCCTCACAACCACTGCTTGTCTCTATGGCTTCGTCATTGTTGATGACTACTCAAGATACACATGGGTGCACATAATTCTCTACAAGACTGAAGTGCAAAATGTCTTCAGACGCTTCGCCAATCGAGCAATGAACAATTATGGCGTCAAGATCAAGCATATCGAAGTGATAACGACATCGAATTCAAGAACACGGACTTGATCTTTATCTCGGATACTATGGGAATCACTCATGAGTTCTCTCGCTCCATACACACCTCAGCAAAATGGCATCATGGAGCGCAAGAACAGAACCCTCATTGAGATGGCTCGAACAATGCTCGACGAGTACAAGACACCAAGAAAGTTACGGCACAAGCCATTGATACAGCTTGTCACGTCATCAACCGTGTTTATATCCATAAGCTTGAACAAAACATCCTATGAGCTCCTTCGGCAAGAAGCCAAATGTCGATTACTTGAGTATTTGGAGCTAAGTCTGGATCAAGGATCCCCATCACAAGTCAAAATTTGAACCCAAAGCTCACGAAGGCTTCATGCTCGGTTACGGAAAGGACTCACACTCCTACAGAGTCTTCAATCTCTATCTCTACAAAATCGTCGAAACTGTAGATGTGCGATTTGATGAAACCAATGGTTCACAAAGAGAGTTCCCGCCAAGCACACTAGACGAAGCTCCGCCCAGCGAATCTATCAAGTTGATGGGAACTGGTGAAATCATGCCTTCAAGCCTTTGCTCAAGAGGAACTTATCATTTCTGCACCTAACCAACCTGAAGACAATGCTCAACCTGAAGACAATCCTCCCAATGATGACAATGATCAGCATGAGCAAAGTCTTCATCCAGTTCATCCTCAAGTTGCAAATGAAGTACAGATTGAAAAGATAATCGATAGCATCAATGCACCTGGTCCGCTTACTCGCTCAAGAGCAACATGACTAGCAAATTTCTGTGGGCACTTTTCATTTGTGTCAATATCGTAACCCAAGAAAGTTCTTTGAAGCTTTTATGGAACCAGAATGGATTCAAGCTATGCAAGAAGAACTTCAGCAGTTCAAGCTGAATAATGTTTGGGAACTTGTCAAGCGCCCCGACCACGTAAGCATAACATTATTGGCACCAAATGGTTATATCGAACCAAGCAAGCTGGGCTTGGTCATGTTGTCTGTCACAAAGCACGGCTTGTGGCTCAAGGATATACTCAAGTTGAAGGAATTGACTTCGATGAAACATTTGCTCCTCGTAGCTAGGCTTGAAGCCATTCGACATCGCCAGCCTATGCTAACCACCACAACATCTTGCTCTATCAAATGGATGTGAAGAGTGCATTTCTCAATGGAAAGATTGAAGAAGAAGTATATGTCGCTCAACCACCTGGCTTTGAAGATCCAAAACATCCTGATATGGTGTACAAGCTAAATAAAGCATTGTATGGCCTCAAACAAGCTCCTCGCGCTGGTATGATACAATCAAAGACTTCACGAAGAGCAAATGCTTCAAACCTGGATCCCTTGATCCCACACTCTTCACGAAGACATATGATGGTGAACTGTTTGTATGCCAAATATATGTGGATGACATTATCTTGGCTGCACCAACCGGAAGTATAGTGATGAATTTGGATACATGATGCAAGAACAATATCAGATGTCCATGATGGGAGAGCTCAAGTTCTTCCTTGGTCTTCAAATTAAATCGACAAAGGAATGGCATCTTTATATCTCAAGAAAAATACCTCCAAGATTGTCTGAAGAAGTTTGGAATGCAAGAGTGCAAAGGATACACGACGCCAATGCCAGCCAAACACCACTTGGGTCCCGACGACAATGGTAAAGAGTTCGATCAAAAGGTATACCGCTCCATGATTGGTTCCTTACTTTACCTATGTGCATCTAGGCCAGATATTATGCTTAGTGTTTGCATGTGTGCTCGATTCCAAGCGGCACCAAAGGAATCGCATCACTTAGCTGTGAAGCGAATTCTTTGATATTTGGCTCACACCCCAACACTCGGATTATGGTATCCAAAGGGCTCAAAATTTGATTTGGTTGGATTTTCGGATGCTGATTATGCTGGTGACAAGGTGGATCGCATGTCTACATCTGGCACATGTCACTTTACGGGACGATCACTTGTCTGTTGGTCTTCAAAGAAGCGTAAGCGTGTGTCACTCTCAACTGCTGAATCTGAATACATTGCTGCTGGATCTTGTTGTGCTCAGCTTCTATGGATGAAGCAAACTCCCAAGGACTATGGCATCAATCTGACACAAGTACCTCTCTTCTGCTACAATGAAAGCGCCATCAAGATTGCCAACAATCCAGTCCAAAGCACTTTCGAAGACAAAGCACATTGAAATTCGTCATCATTTTCTCGTGGATCATGTCATGAAGAAAGATGTTGACATCATTCACGCCAACACCGAAGAGCAACCGCAGATATCTTCAAAAAGCCCTTGGATGAGAAAAGGTTTTGCAAGTTACCGTGTGTGAGCTAAATATCTTGGAATCCTCAAATGTTCTGTGATCAAGCACACATCCTAACACTTATGCATGTTGATGACTTGGATGTGCAACAAACGAAGTAACGTATATCTTCAATCAATGAAGACTTACATTCTGTGTGTGAATACATTAACGTGGAATTTGACTTCGGAGCGCCACGATAATTGTGCGCCGTGTCTGGGTCTAATACTTCCTATACGGTGGGTAATGCCACCACCAAATTTCTTTGTTTGAAGTGTTTCACTCATGGCGTTATTTCTCAATATCTTCGCATTTGATTTGTCCTCAACTTCAACCTATCTTCATGATTTTCTTCACTATGTTGATTTGGTTGTCACATATATATATATATATATATATATATATATATATATATATATATATATATATATATATTGTTCTGTCCTCTACAGCATTCACTTATAGCTATGTCTTCAAGTTGAATATTTTGAACTAAGTGAATGTGATCGGACCCTAATCTCTCTATGCTTCCTATCTCAAACTCTATCTGTCCAAATCATATGCATTCTATTGAAACTGTTGAATGTCTTCTCTGCGTCCTTGTCAGCAGAAGACACAGAGACAAACTTTAAGTCTGTTTTAAATGATTCATCATTACTGTTGAACTCCGGAGAAGCCGGAACGACCATCCGACAAACCGGGCGGGCGTGGGAACGTGGGACATCTCAGAGTATGTTGCATGCTTGACACGTGCTCCTCAGATGTGAACCGCCAGGGGCACCTGCGTAATTGCGCTGCGCCAAGACACCTCGTTATAAATACCTGTCCCCTGCGGTAAAGAAAATCTTCTTCCACCTCTCCACCTCGTCAAAACCCTAGCGCCACCGCTAGTTCTCGATGACGCCGGCGACGAAGCGCTTAGCTGCCGCGACCTCTCTGACGCCGTCCTCACGCTGGCCGCGAACATCTTCATCTCCGCCGCCACTGTAGGTGTCCTCTGTCGCCAAGTTAGGGCACGGTGGACTGAACTGCTCGGCCTCCTCTTCTTCCCGTCTAGCAGTTCTTCGAGTGGTAAATATAACTCTATTTTTACCATCTTTTTGATCTTCAAGATTCATCCTACTTGCCAAAATTGGTTTCTGCCCATACTATGTTAGATCTATTCTGTCTGCATCTCGTATTGCCTAGTATATTCACTTAAGCTTCACAACTAGTTAGATTCCTCACTTGTACTTATTCACGGATTCGTACAAATCTGGAACCAACTCTCAGCGTATAAGTGAATGTCTTCGCATCATGAGGTCTATGTCTTCAAACCGATTTATCTTCAAAATCTTCTAAGAATGCATATGACCTCTTCCCCTTCCCTCGCATCTCTAATGCTGTCACAGGTACATGTCCGTGGGAGAATCCCTTGGTTCTCATAGTCTGCATTCGTTTGCGTAATTCTTACAACATCAAACTAACTCTCCCGAAGCCGCCTCTGTCATTCAAAGAACGCAAGCCTTTGAAGCCTTTGAACGTGAAGCCATTCAGTTTGAAGCTCATGGCTATAGATAAATCAGTCAGAAGGGCGGCAGACGGGCGTCGTGAGGGAACCTCAAAAGATCTCGCTCGATGACCTCGCAGAGCTGTACAAGACAGATCCCGAAGAGACTTATAATCAGCACAAGACGCGAATCCAATGGATTCGTCGATATTGGGCTGAACAGTGGTTCAAGTACAATTTTGTCACACAGGAATATGCCGAGAAGAATGCCATCAGAAGCCCTTGGGGTGATATTCTGTTTCGAGGCCTTCCTCCCAAGAACATGGCTGAAGCTATTGCACAAGGTTTCTATCCATGCATGGTCCATGGACCTCAGTCTGAGAATGCCGACCCGACGTCTTTGCTCTGGTGTCGTGATGACAATCTCTTCAAGCGCAATTTCCAGCACGCAAAGGCTTCTGCAAAGGAAAACAAGAAGTCATTGGGATTAGACTTCAACCCTGGTCCCTCTGCTCCCCGTGCTGACGGCTCACGTGACGCCGAACCCAATGTCATCGGTCCCTTTTCAAACCTTGATGGCCTCATCACTTACATCTTGGTCCAAGGTGCCAAAGTGGATCATTACGATGACAATGCCGAGTCCGATGAAGCCCCAGCTCCAGCTCCGCCTCCTGCTCCAAAGCCGCAAGCTTAAGAAAGTCAAGGCTCCAAAGTCATTGCTCCTCCAAAAGCTTCACGTGTGAAGCCATCGCCACCGCACCTCCTCAAGCCAATGCACGGTCGAGGATCAATCCGCATCTCCAAGAAGACGGAGAAGAGAAAGAAAATTGTCAAGAACACCGAATCGACATCGACCCCAAATGCCATTCTGCGTGAAGAGCAAATTGATCTGTCAAGTGATGACGATCTTGCAGATGATGCTCTTGAGCAACTTATCAAGAGCAAAGAAGAAGCAGAAATATTCAACAACTTGCCTCTCTTTGATGTGGCAATCATCCATCACTTCATTGATGAGTGGTTTGACACACCAAACATCAGCTTTGAAGATCTACAACTTCCTATTGGTCTCAGCGTCTCTTTCAACGGCGCCATTGCTTCTGAGCTAGCTCTTGCTCAGCGGATTGTTGAACTGAAGCACAAGATTGACTATGAAAAGGCTCAGTTCAAGAAGCATATGGCTGCACTCAGTGTGAAAGACGTCAAAAACTTCAAGGTCATGCTACACGACCTCAAAGAAAACTTTGTCAAGAAGCGTGAAGAAGCCAGAGGCTCTCGCGAGCGCATGAAGGCTCTGGCTGACAAGTGTGTGCTTGCCTACAATGAAATTTGAGAAGCGCAAGGCTCTTGGCCGTCTGGCATCGACCTGGGATGGCTGCAAAGAAAAAGAAGTCTTCAATTGACCAAGCTACACCTTCAAGGCAGGAAGAGCCCCGCATAGTCTTCCCAAGCAGCATGACTGGCTCGAAGCCAAAGGTCCGGTCAACCGCTTCTGAACAGAAGAAGACGAGGGCTGCCGAGGCTGAAGCCAGAAAAAGGAAAAATCCTGATGCCTCTGATGCTGCTCCCTCCAAGAAGAAGCTAAAGACCAAGAAGAATCGGGCTGCTCCCATAGAGCCCTTGATTGTTGAACCCATTTCTGTGGTTCGTCCCACGTCTGCAACCCAAGAACTTCGCATGACTGTTCATGAGCCTGCTTCCACAGAGGCTCCTGAAGCCGAAGAGATTCCAGCGGTGATCCCATCATCGCTGAAGACATTGGTCACCATGACAATGTTGAAGATGATGAAGTTCTTCCTCAAATTGAATACAATGTGGTATCATCGCTTTGCATTTAACAACGAACTCATCAGCATTGGTCGTCCTCTGACGCCAATTGCACAGGATGCTTCATGGGCTGATCGCCCCCAACAACAAGACTCCCCCAGTACTCCCCAACATCAAGTCACTCCCCAACAACAACAATAATATGAAGATGAAGACTTTGAGGCCCAGGCAACCCCATCTCCGAAGGCGTCGCCGGCGTTTCGCAGGCTTCACAAAGGTCAAAGGCCTCAAGTACCTCTCTCGAGCGTTCCAGAAGGATAAGTGCACCACCAACCTGTTGCACGTCAAGTGTTTTCAGAAGCCACTCCAACAATGAATGTCTCTGAGTCTCAAGCTAAAGCTGCTGAAGACAATCCGGCTGCATCAGCCGAAGACACCCGAGAAGAAGAAGAACGTGTTCCTACACCCCCAATAATTGAAGAAGTTATACCTGATATCAACATGCGGTTCTGACGCCTCCAGCCTCCTCAAGTGGAGGTTGAAAACATTGAGGCTGCCACCTCCAACACCAATGAAGCCAATGACGTGGTCATGGCTGAAGCCAATGTGGAGCCTGTACCAACTGCTCCCGAAGCATCTGCTGAGCAGCCTAAAGCCTCAGTTGCTGCCACTGCTCCAGTTTCGCCACCAAGGCCCTACACAATCGAGCAAGCATACAACTATGGCGAGCTAGTCACAGTAAGATGGCCCGTTCTGGTCCCTCCGCCTCATGCCTCTGGTCCTCAGTTCGACTATCATCTTGAGCATAGGCCCCAGGTCCAGAAGCCGAAGCCAAGATTGCCAAGGTTTCCAGGCACTGCCACCTCAACAGGTTCTTTCAATGCAAATGGCTTCAAAGCCCACAAAACTTTCTTTGACAGTGCAAAGAACCCCTACACAAGGCCAAGGATCTCATCTGACTGTTTTTGGAGCTATCAGCAAAGAAGCTATTACTCCTGTGTTCTGTATGACCAAGGCCGCATTTTCCCTCATATGTGCCTTGACACTGAAGCCATTGCCGGACTGCCGTGCTTAGAAGAAGCACTTGATTGCTTTCATGATGCAGGTCTGCTTGGTTTAATTGCAGACAAAGAACACTGGAATGAAGAATTAGTGCTTCAATTCTATGCTACCCTCCACATCCGCGGCTACAACAGAGATACGAAGACATGGGTTCTCGAGTGGATGACAGGAAATGTCCATCATGAAGCCAAAGCTCTTGACATCATTGAGCTCACAGGCCTACCCACTCCCGGAGAGCTGTTTGAACACGGATGTCAACTCCACCGCGATGCCTTGGAGAGCATATTTCATAAGCCGTAACCGGACATGAGTCGGATCTTTGAGCATGATGAAGCCACTGCCACACGATGCTGAATACCCTCAGCACTTCTTTGTTGATGACCTTGAGTATCTGCCTCGTACCATATATCACATCATCAGGAGAACTCTATGGCCAATCAAAGGGCATTCATCTGCAAAACTAGAAGGAGTAATGAAGACATTGGTCTTTTATATCCTCAATGGCATCAGCTTCAACACGCAAGAATTCTTCATCCGACAATTGGCTGCGTCTGGATCTGATCTGTTTGGTCTGAAATTCTATGCTCCACGGGTCATATGCCTCATCAAGATGCACTCTACTATCAACTATCAACCCTCCGCTCGCAATCATCTGATCTTTCTACCGGAGGTTGATATGTCTGTTGAAGCCATATACCCTGAGCCTGCCAAAACGCCTCTAAGTCTTAAGAACGCAGATCACCACAGCTTCTCTCAACCCATGGAAGGCGTCCAAGCGGTGTCACACGTCTATCCTTTGACTGGGAACACACGTCTGCCTCATCGTGCGCGGACTGAAGCCACTGAGAGCACAATTGGCCAAAGGCCACGGAAGTGCTCTCGAGTCCTCAATGATCGAGAACTTCTTGTGGCGCTGCATCAAAAGCAAGATAAGCATCACTCCTGGCTCAAGCGTCAAATGCAAAGCCTCTTGGTGGACGTCAATCGCATTCGAAACCTTGCCACCAAGAATGCTTTTGTCACTCACGAGACATGTCGGTGATCATGGAAGAGTTTGACCCTGCTCAGCTGAAGCAGATCTTCAAGACAATGGCTTCACTGAACGCTTCAAGTTTGACTCCACTCCTCCACGGAATGCAGTCCTACGACGAACTCCATCACTTGAAGACTCTGACTATTCTTCCTCCGCGGCAACTGTCAATGCCAGAGTGATCGACGATGAAGCCGATGCTACTTCACCGCCCCCTACTTCTGCACGAATCGACACTGCGCCAAGCTCGTCTGCACCGCCAACCAACAACGACAACCCTGCTGCATCATCTTCTTCAGAAGAGGACGAGTAGATGCTCTATGTCTTCAAACCTTTTTGGTCCTTACTGACAAAAGGGGGAGAAGCATATGGGAGCATATGAGTTTGATAGTCTTTAAGCGGGTTCATAAGGGCGGTTGCACTATATTTTGCCTAGTGTTTACAACTCTCGCTTTTGATACATTTGGTTCTTTGAGTTGTAACACTTAAACTCGATGGTCGTCTGCTACTTATTTGTTTTACTCAGTGCGATGATAAATTCCGCATGTGCGACGATAACTTCCGCACTTAGATCATTCTGCAGACGTCCATTTTTCATTATGCATGTCATTCTCTTAGCTATATCATTTCATGCATGATGAATTATCTTCATAAGTTGAAGAGGATCTCCACAAGTACAACCAGCCAAGTGCATTTGCAATCCAAAAGCAAACTACTTATATGCACATCTTCAGGGGGAGCCTTTGCCACTTATGAAGACAATTCCCTATCCTTTACAATTTCACATATTTTATCCCCGTTGAAAACTTCAACCAGTTTGTCATCAATCACCAAAAAGGGGGACATTGTAAGTGCATCTAGTGCCACCCCTAGTTGGTTTTGGAGTATTGACGACAAATGTGGTTGAGGGACTAATGCGTTTGTGAGAATTGCAGGATAACGCAGGTAGTGTCCCTCATTGATTCGGTTTACCTACCGGAGATGACCCCTAAAAATGTATGAAGACATTGACGACAATGGTGGTATGTGAAGATATTCACATTGAAGACTATGACATGAGAAGACATTGAGTGAAGACTATGGAGCGCGAAGACTTTCGTTGTTTCCTTTTCTTCTTTGTTGAGTCATAGGAACCCCGTCTTTGTTAAGTGGGGTCCAAGTGATCATAGTCGAATGATCAAGTGATGCTCAACCCAAATCCTATGTCTTCAAGCGAAGACAATGAGAGCAAAACTTATCCAGAGCTGGATGAGTCAGCTTTGCTTGTAGCCCAAGTAAAGTTGCCGTGTGTGTTTGAAATCTGACGTTGGAACACGTGTCAGTTCCTTAGTGACCCAGGGTCATTTCGGACATAACAGGTCGGGTTGCCTAGTGGCTATAAATAGCCCACCCCCTACACCATAAATTGGTGGCTGCTCAGAGTTAGTGCACGGCTTTTGTCGTTTGAGAGCAACCCACCTCGAAGCCTTTGAGAGAGAGAGAGAAATCCTTGCGAGGACAAAGCCCAAACACCCAGAGCCAAAGAGTGTTAGGCATCACTGAAGTTTTCCTGTCTGTGTGACCTGAAGACTTATTACACTTGAGGACTGTGAATCCTCCAGCCAGTTAGGCATCGCGTTCTGAGCATCCAAGAGTCATTCTGGATTGCCGGTGAACATCGTCTGTAAAGGTTCGGAAGTCTACCTTGAAGACTTACCAGAGTGATTGGGCGAGGACTGTGTGTCCTTAGCTCAAGGGGAATAAGGTGAAGACGCGGTCTTCTGAGTTGAATCTCAGCCTCCCTAACCAGATGTACAGTTGTCACAGCAACTTGAACTGGTCCAACAAATCCCGTGTCTTCAACAAGAGACTGGTTCTATCCCTTCCCTCCTTTACCTTGAGTTTGTCTTCGTGAAGTCATTGCTTATATGCCTTATCTGTTTGACTTCATTGCTTGACTACTATCGTTGTTTGGCTTCATACTATCTTCCATCCTGATCCTACTACCTTGCTGCTATCAGTCTTTGTCTGTTCACATTATTGCATACTTGACTATGGCTTGCATGTTGTAGTTTATCTTCCGCTGCATATCAATTAGGTCATTTCTATTGTTTGTCTTCGAAACATTCGTGTTTTGAAGAATTTCCTAAAAATCGCCTATTCACCCCCCTCTAGTCGATAACTAGTACTTTCAAGAACTGTGGCGCAGCAGGTCATCCTTCTCGCCAATGTAAGAGCACATTAAGCCGGGGCGGCGGCTTAACGGGATCACCCGCGAGGAGATCCAGACTCGCACCAAATCAATACCGCTCAAGACATTGCCTAAGAGGGCTTTGATCTTCTTGATGGTAGGGGCAAGTGATAGACGTTCAACAACGGTTTGCTTATCTGGCAGCGGGTGATTTGATTCAAGGCGCAGAGCGCGGAAGCCGGGCAGAGAGTTCTCGTCAGCCGGAGAAGTGTCCTGGCAATAAAACCACATCTGGTTCCAGTCCTTTGGGTGGCTCGGTAGTTCGGCATAAGGAAAGAGGCAGTCTCATCGCCGCTGAATTGAGATGCCGCCAAGTTTGAGACTGGGCCCGTTGGCACGTTCATTCTGCCAGTTCAAATAAAATAGCTCTCTGAACAAAAGTAGATTGGGCTCTTTTCCCAGGTACACTTCGCAGAAAACTTGGAAATTACAGATATTTGACACGGAGTTGGGTCCAATGTCTTGAGGTCTGAGGTCAAAGAAATGCAAAACATCCTGAAGAATTTTGAACCGGTGGAGCAAATCCCGGCTCATATGATCCGTAAAAACTATCACCTCCCTTCTTTGGGCTGAGGTTTCTCCTCGGACGGGTCGGGGGCACGATAAAACATGACCTCCTTCTTGGGCAGGTGACCAGATTTCACAAATTCGGACAATTTGCTTTCTATGACAATGGATTGGACCCAGTTACAGGCACAACAGCCTTGGGAGCTTAGGTGCCTTGGCGTAAGTGGAAGCCTATGACAAAATAAGAAGCTTCGGTTCAATGTTAACCCGGAAGGAAAGTATTTTTAAGTCTATTCAAATGGCGGCTTAAGATGGGGCCTAATGACATATAGGTAACTACGCAATGATATTTAAGCCGCTATAGGTATCAAGGGCAGTTAAATCTTCTTAAAGTCGCCGAAAGCAAGCAAGGCTGACAATCGGTGTTGTCATAAACTGGCTACATAGATTACCATGGTTAAACAAATTCAACAGAGGTAGTTTTTGACTAAGTGTGGAACAAACAGATTTCACAAGTTGCAGCTATTGTTTTGGATCAAACGGTCGTTCTAAAAAGAAAAAATTTCTAGACCTAACATCAGTACAGGGAAGTTCATCCACTCGAAGGAAGCCTCTGAACAAAAGAAAAACAGATAAGTCTATGTTTGAGATAAACGTAAAACAGTCACTGCAGCAGTTTTATATTATTCAACGATCTGAACAGGGCATCGAAGGTGAAGAACATAAGGGTTCACCGCGTGCGGCGATGAACACCGACGAACTCGAAGAAGCTCCAATGCAGATCTAAGAAAGGGAAAAAAGGGAACTTACGGATGTGGACGGGCTGCTGAAGTTCTCCATTGATTTCTGGTCAGATTTGGGTTGATGCAGCGGCCTGAGTCGGTGAAGACGAGGAGCTCGACGGCGGAGCTCGGGTGGCAGAGACACAACAAGAGGAAGAGGATGACCGAAAGGGGGGAGAATGGAAGACCTAGGTCGTGCCTATTTATAAGGGAAGACCGACTAAGACGGCGCGAGAAACGAGGAGACCAAACATCATTATCCAGCGGCCCCGACGCCTCGGTTTTCAGAACGGCCAGTAAAAGCAAAGATCCGTTGGAGGATATGACGGAGTAAAATATGAATTTAAGTAAAGATGATGTCACGGCGGGTTAAACCGGATCCAGAAGATGACATCATGGCGGGTTGAAAACCTTTGCACAGGCAGAAGGCTGAAGGTTTATTTCTTAAGGTATTTTAAGATTGACATGAACCATTTCAAATCAATCTGGGGCCTAATGTTGGGGATATAACTATTTGTGTAAGCCGCCCAGGAGGGGCCGGGTTACGCAAATAAGAGTCATCAGAAAGAAGCCCAAGACCAAGCACGAAGATGGCGGTTCAATAAAGGGTCTAAGGCCCACAGCGGCTTAAGGCCCATAGTGATAAACCGCCATGATGACATGACTTGTAACATAAGGTAGAATTAATCGTCACCGAGGCGGACACTATCTATGAGCGGCGGGGACTCTCAGAGGCTGCAGGGCGTCAACCCGTGTATATAAGGGGATGACCCGCCGGCGGCTTAGGGACAAAAACAACTCATCGAGAACCGGGCATAGCGTATCTCGCTCCCTGGTCATCGAAACATCAAGCAATACCAACCCAACTAGACGTAGGCCTTAACTTCACCGTAAGGGGCCAAACTAGTATAAATCTCTCGTGTCCTTTCTCCTGATTAACCCCTTTAAGCTTCCCAGTTGCGATGGCTACACGACTAATTCCTTGCAAGAGGACATCTGCCGTGACAATCCCACGACAGCTGCAGAAGATTCCATATCAAAAAGGTAACCCTCAGGAATAGCAGGAATATTTTCATCATCACTTTCATCATCGTATTCAGATTCAATAGTTTCTCTCTCTCTAGACCTAGAAATTTGTTCATCAAGAAATTCACCAAGGGGCATAGTAGTATCAAGCATAGAAGTAGTTCCATCATAAGTATCATGCATAGCAGAAGTGGCATCATCAATAACATGCGACATATCGGAACGAATAGCAGAAGCAGGTTTAGATGTCGCTAGCTTACTCATAACAGAAGGTGAATCAAGTGCAGAGCTAGATGGCAGTTCCTTACCTCCCCTCTTAGTTGAGGGATAGATTGTTTTCTTAGCGTCTTTCAAGTTCTTCATAGTGTCCAGCAGAAATAAATCCCAAGTGACTCAAAGAATAGAGCTATGCTCCCCGGCAACAGCGCCAGAAACAGGTCTTGATAACCCACAAGTATAGGGGATCGCAATAGCTTTCGAGGGTAGAGTATTCAACCCAAATTTATTGATTCGACACAAGGGGAGCCAAAGAATATTCTCAAGTATTAGCAACTGAGTTGTCAATTCAGCCACACCTGGAAACTTAGTATCTGCAGCAAAGTGTTTAGTAGCAAAGTAATATGATAGTGGCGGTAACGGTAACAAAAGTTAAGACAACAAAAGTAATGTTTTTGGTATTTTGTAGTGATTGTAACAGTAGCAACGGAAAAGTAAATAAGCGTGAACCAGTATATGGAAAGCTCGTAGGCACCGGATTAGTGATGAATAATTATGCCGGATGCGGTTCGTCATGTAATAGTCATACCATAGGGTGACACAGAACTAGCTCCAATTCATCAATGTAATGTAGGCATCTATTCCGAATATAGTCATACCTGCTTATGGAAAAGAACTTGCATGACATCTTTTGTCCTACTCTCCCGTGGCAGCGGGGTCCCATTGGAAACTGAGGGATATTAAGGCCTCCATTTAATAGAGAACCAGAACAAAGCATTAACACATAGTGAATACATGAACTCCTCAAACTATGGTCATCACCGGGAGTGGTCCCGATTATTGTCACTGGGTTGCGGATCATAACACATAGTAGGTGATTTGTAGACTTGCAAGATAGGATCAAGAACACACATATATTCATGAAAACATAATAGGTTCAGATCTGAATTCATGGCACTCGGGCCCTAGTGACAAGCATTAAGCATAGCAAAGTCATAGCAACATCAATCTCGAACATAGTGGATACTAGGGATCAAACCCTAACAAAACTAACTCGATTACATGATAAATCTCATCCAACCCATCACCGTCCAGCAAGCCTACGATGGAATTACTCACGCATGGCGGTGAGCATCATGAAATTGGTGATGGAGGATGGTTGATGATGACGACGGCGACGAATCCCCCTCTCCGGAGCCCCGAACGGACTCCAGATCAGCCCTCCCGAGAGAGATTAGGGCTTGGCAGCGGCTCCGTATCGTAAAACGCGATGATTTCTTCTCTCTGATTTTTTTCTCCCCGAAAGCCAATATATGGAGTTGGAGTTGGCGTAGGATGGTGTCCAGGGGGCCCACGAGGTAGGGGGCGTGCCTAGGAGGGGGGCGCCCCCCACCCTCGTGGACAGGGTGTGGGCCCCCTGGTCTTCATCTTTGGCGAGGATTTTTTATTATTTATTCTAAGATATTCCGTGGAGTTTCAGGTCATTCCGAGAACTTTTTTTTCTACACATAAAACAACATCATGGCAATTCTGCTGAAAACAGCGTCAGTCCGGGTTAGTTCCATTCAAATCATACAAGTTAGAGTCCAAAACAAGGGCAAAAGTGTTTGGAAAAGTAGATACGACAGAGACGTATCACTGAGTTAGAAGATATTGATGTCACAATTAAGCTTGCTAATAGAGATACTATATCAGCAATGGGAATTGTTAGAGATGTTGAAGTCTTGTGTGGGAAAACTAAATATCTTGCTGATTTTCTGGTTCTTGGTTCCGCACAAGATAGCTTTTGTCCCATTATTTTTGGTAGACCCTTCTTGAACACCGTTAATGCTAAGATAGACTGTGAAAAGAATGTTGTTACTATTGGCTTGGATGATATGATTCATGAGTTTAATTTCTCTAAATTTAGTAGACAACACTGTGAAGGAGAATTTCCTAGTAAGGATGAAATTATTGGTCTTGCTTCTATTGCCGTACCTCCTAGTGATCCTTCGGAACAATATTTGCTAGACCATGAAAATGATATGTTTATGAATGAAATAAGGGAAATAGATGAAGTATTCTTTAAACAGGAACCTATTCTAAAACACAATTTGCCTGTTGAAATCCTAGGGGATCCTCCTCCACCCAAGGGTGATCCCGTGTTTGAGCTTAAACCGTTGCCTGATAATCTTAAATATGCTTATCTCGATGAAAAGAAGATATATCCTGTTATTATTAGTGCTAACCTTTTAGAGCATGAAGAAGAGAGATTATTGAAAACTCTGAAGAAGCACCGTGCTGCTATTGGATATACTCTTGATGATCTTAAGGGCATTAGTCCCACTCTATGTCAACATAAAATAAATTTGGAAGATGATACCAAACAGTCTGCGATCATCAACGAAGGCTGAATCCTAAGATGAAAGAAGTGGTAGGAAAAGAAATACTAAAGCTTCTGGTGGCATGTATAATTTATCCTGTTGCTGATAGTCAGTGGGTAAGTCCTGTTCATTGTGTCCCTAAGAAGGGAGGTGTTACTGTTGTTCCTAATGATAAAGATGAATTGATTCCGCAAAGAATTATTACAGGTTATAGGATGGTAATTGATTTCCGCAAATTAAATAGGGCCACTAAGAAAGATCATTACCCCTTACCTTTTATCGATCAAATGCTAGAAAGACTATGCAAACATACACATTATTGCTTTCTAGATGGTTATTCTGGTTTCTCTCAAATACATGTGTCAACCAAGGATCAATCAAAGACTACTTTTACTTGCCCTTTTGGTACTTTTGCTTATAGACGTATGCCTTTTGGTTTATGTAATGCACCTGCTACCTTTCAAAGATGCATGATGGCTATATTCTCTGACTTTTGTGAAAAGATTTATGAAGTTTTCATGGACAATTTTTCCGTCTATGGATCTTCTTTTGATGATTGCTTGAGCAATCTTGATCGAGTTTTGCAGAGATGTGAAGAAACTAATCTTGTTTTGAATTGGGGAAAGTGCCACTTTATGGTTAATGAAGGTATTGTCTTGGGGCATAAAGTTTCTGAAAGAGGTATTGAAGTTGATAAAGCCAAGGTTGATGCTATTGAAAAGATGCCATGTCCCATGGACATCAAAGGTATAAGAAGTTTCCTTGGTTAAGCCGGATTTTATAGGAGGTTCATTAAGGACTTCTCAAAAATTTCTCGGCCTCTGACTAATTTACTACAAAAAGATATACCCTTTGTCTTTGATGATGATTGTGTAGAAGCATTTGAAATACTTAAGAAAGCATTGATCTCTGCACCTATTGTTCAGCCACCTGATTGGAATTTACCCTTTGAAATTATGTGTGATGCTAGTGATTATGCTGTAGGTGCTGTTCTAGGACAAAGAGTTGATAATAAATTAAATGTTATCCATTATGCTAGTAAGATTCTAGACAATGCTCAAAGAAATTATGCTACTACTGAAAAATAATTCTTAGCAGTTGTATTTGCTTGTGATAAGTTCAGACCATATATTGTTGATTCTAAAGTAACTATTCACACTGATCATGCTGCTATTAAATATCTAATGGAAAAGAAAGATGCTAAACCTAGACTTATTAGATGGGTTCTCTTTCTACAAGAATTTGATTTGCATATAGTTGATAGAAAAGGTGTTGAGAACCCCGTTGCTGACAACTTGTCTAGGTTAGAAAATGTTCTTGATGACCCACTATCTATTGATGATAGCTTTCCTGATGAACAATTAAATGTTATAAGTACTTCTCATAGTACTCCAAGGTATGCTGATTATGCTAATTATATTGTTGCTAAATTTATACCACCTAGTTTCACATACCAGCAAAAGAAAAAGTTCTTCTTTGATTTGAGACATTACTTTTGGGATGACCCACATCTTTATAAAGAAGGAGTGGATGGTGTTATTAGACGTTGTGTACCTGAGCATGAACAGGAACAAATCCTATGCAAGTGTCACTCCGAAGCTTATGGAGGACACCACGCTGGAGATAGAACTGCACATAAGGTATTGCAATCTGGTTTTTATTGGCCTACTCTCTTCAAGGATGCCCGTAAGTTTGTCTTATCTTGTGATGAATGTCAAAGAATTGGTAATATCAAGAGACGTCAAGAAATGCCTATGAATTATTCACTTGTTATTGAACCATTTGATGTTTGGGGCTTTGATTATATGGGACATTTTCCTGCCTCTAATGGATATACACATATTTTAGTTGATGTTGATTACGTTACTAAGTTGGTAGAAGCTATTCCAACTAGTAGTGCTGATCATAACACTTCTATTAAAATGCTTAAAGAAGTTATTTTTTCGAGGTTTGGAGTCCCTAGATATTTAATGGCTGATGGTGGTTCACATTTTATTCATGGTGCTTTCCGTAAAATGCTTGTTAAGTATGATGTTAATCATAGAATTGCATCTCCTTATCACCCACAGTCTAGTGGTCAAGTAGAATTGAGTAATAGAGAACTCAAATTAATTTTGCAAAAGACATCAATAGGTCTAGAAAGAATTGGTCCAAGAAACTTGATGATGCATTGTGGGCCTATAGAACTACATATAAAAATCCTATGGGTATGTCTCCGTATAAAATGATTTATGGAAAAGCATGTCACTTACCTCTCGAACTAGAACATAAGGCATATTGGGCTATTAAAGAGCTCAACTATGATTTCAAACTTGCCGGTGAGAAGAGGTTATTTGATATTAGCTCACTTGATGAATGGAGAACCCAAGCTTATGAAAATGCCAAGTTGTTTAAGGAAAAAGTTAAAAGATGGCATGATAAAAGGATACAAAAGCGTGAGTTTAATGTAGGTGATTATGTATTGCTATACAACTCTCGTTTAAGATTTTTTGCAGGAAAACTTTTCTCTAAATGGGAAGGCCCTTATGTTATCGAGGAGGTCTATTGTTCCGTGCCATAAAAATCAACAACTTCAAGGCACAACCAAGGTGGTAAACGGTCAAAGAATCAAACATTATATCTCAGGTAATCCTATAAATGTTGAACCAATGTTATTGAAACCGTAACCCTGGAGGAATACATAAGAGACACTTTCGAGAACGTTTCAGACTCCGAAAAGGAATAGGTATGTGGTACGGTAAGTAAACCGACTCCAAAACAGTTTTTAAGGCAATATTTCTCCGTTTTGGAATATGTAGAAAAATAGAAAAACAAGTAGCAGTCCGGGAAGGACACGAGGGCCCCACGAGGGTGGAGGACGCGCCCTACCCCCTGGGCGCGCCCCCCTACCTCGTGGGCACCTCGTGTGCCTTCTGGACTCCATTTTCTTGCATGTTACGCATTTTGGTCGGTAAAAATTTATTATATATTCTCCCGAAGGTTTTGACCCCTGTATCACGCAACTATCCTCTGTTCTTGTTTCGAGCTGTTTTTCTGACAGATCTAGATTATCATGACGTCCCCGAGTGCCTCCAAGGACAAGTTCTTAGAGAAGGTCATCAACCCTTACCTCGCGGAGGTGTTGCGACACCCTCAACCCACTGAGATGCGTGATGGGTTGCTGCACATCCGCGATGTTGAGGGACCAAAGGGGACCGGAAGCGTGGAGAGGAGGCTCGAAGCAATGGAGAAACAAGTTTTCAAGTGCCAGGGGATGGTGGAACATGGACTCAACTCCAACCACATGATGATCGCGAAGTTTACCAACAAACACAAGCTGGATGCCGACAACATCGGGGAGGCCATCTTCAAACTTCACAAGAAGATCGAGCACCTTCAAGACCAAATCTATGACCTGCAAAACCAAAACTGTGAGTATGAATATAGATTCAAAAGGATGAGTTTGGCTGCAAATTTGAGGATCCCGGAGACTCGATCATCCTTCTATGATGGTGAGCCTATGCCTTGGAAGATGGACGACAAGCCCGCATCATCAACAACACCTCCACCTTCACCAACAAAGAAGGAGATATAATCACATGGGTATGGGCACTCCTCTTGGCAACTGCCAAGCTTGGGGGAGGTGCCCCGGTATCGTATCACCATCACACTCCTATATTTACCGTTTTTCTTAGTTCGATCCTATTAGTATTATCTTGATCTAGTAGAATAAAGTTTATGGCATGATCTAGTTTTGAGTTTTGCTTTATGATCTCTCTATGTAATCGAGTCCGCGAGTTATATAATAAAGATTAGTGTTGATTCAAGGGCTTGATTATTTTGCTATGATCTTGAGTGAATAAAAGAAAAGAGAAAAATAATAAAAAGAAACAAAGAGATCATATTGATCTTATCGAGAGTAATGACTTCACATAGAAGGAGTATGATGATTAAAAATTGTTGAGAGTTGGCAAACATAGCTTTGGTCATCGTTGCAATTAATAGGAAATAATATGCAAAGAGAGATTACACATATAAATATATTATCATTGACATCTTTTACGATTGGGAGCACTCATTAAAATATGACATGCTAAAGAGTTGAAGTTGGACAAGGAAGACAACGTAATGGGTTATGTTTTCTTATATCTGAGATAAAGTATATTGTCATGGATCATCCAACATGTTGAGCTTGCCTTTCCCCTCATGGTAGCCAAATTCTCAGCACCAAGTAGAGATACTACTTGTGCTTCCAAAACCCTTAAACCAGTTTTGCCATGAGAGTCCACCATATCTACCTATGGATTGAGTAAGATCCTTCAAGTAAGTTGTCATCGGTGCAAAGCAATAAAAATTGGTCTCTAAATATGTATGACTTATTAGTGTGGGAGAAAATAAGCTTTATACGATCTTGTGATGTGGAAGAAATAAAAGCGACGGACTGCATAATAAAATTTCATATCACAAGGGGCAATATAAAGTGACGTTCTTTCGCATTAAGATTTTGTGCATCCAACCATAAAAGCGCATGGCAACCTCTGCTTCCCTCTACGAAGGGCCTATCTTTTATTAGTATCCTCTACCTTATGCAAGAGTCATGGTGATCTTCACCTTTCCTTTTTATTTTATCCCTTGGCAAGCACAGGGTGTTGGAAAGATCCTAATAAATATATCTAATTGGATGTAGGGGAGCATGAGTTATTATTGTTGACATTACCCTTGAGGTAAAAGGTTGGGAGGCAAAACTATAAGCCCCTATCTTTCTCTATGTCCGATTAAAACTCCGTAACCACAAGTATCGCGTGAGTGTTAGCAATTATGAAAGACTAAATGATAGTTGAGTATGTGGACTTGCTACAAAGCTCTCACATAGACTCTTTCTGATGTTATGATAAATTGCAATTGCTTCAGTGACTGAGATTATAGTTTGTTGGTTCTCAATAAAGTTTATGATTCGTACTTTTTCATTGTTAATAGATTATTACTTGAGCATAAGTAATCATATGACAATATCTATATATGTTGCTGTTATGAGAATAATCATGATGCCTTCATGTCCGTATTTTATTTTTATCGACACCTCTACCTCTAAACATGGGGACATATTTATCGTTATCGGCTTTTCGCTTGAGGACAAGCGAGGTCTAAGCTTGGGGGAGTTGATACGTCCATTTTGCATCATGCTTTTATATCGATATTTATTGCATTATGGGCTATTATTACACGTTATGTCACAATACTTATGCCTATTCTCTCTTATTTTACAAGGTTTACATAAGGAGGGAGAATGCCGGCAGCTGGAATTTTGGGCTGGAAAAAGAGAAAATATTAGAGACCTATTCTGCACAACTCCAAAAGTCCTAAAACTCCATGAAAGTCAATTTTCGAAATAATAAAAAATATCCAGCGGAAGAAGTTCACCAGAGGGGGACCCAGCTGGCCACGAGGGTGGGGGCGCGCCCCCTACCCCGTGGGCCCCCAGTTGGCTCTCTGATGGCCATCTTCTGCTATATGAGGTCTTTCGTCGAGAAAAAAAATCATGAGCAACCTTTTGGGACGAGACTCCGCCGCCACGAGGCGGAACCAATCTAGGGCTCCGGCAGAGCTGTTCTGCCGGGGACACTTCGCTCCGGGAGGGGGAAATCATCGCCATCGTCATCACCAACGCTCCTCTCATCAGGAGAGGGCAATCTCCATCAACATCTTCACCAGCAGCATCTCCTCTCAAAACCCTAGTTCATCTCTTGTATCCAATTCTTGTCTCCAAGTCCGGGATTGGTACTAGTAGGTTGCAAGTAGTGTTGATTACACCTTGTAGTTGATGCTAGTTGGTTTATTTGGTGGAAGATCATATGTTCAGATCCTTTATGCATTAATACCCCTCTGATTATGAACATGAATATGCTTTGTGAGTAGTTACGTTTGTTCCTGAGGAAATGGGAGAAGTCTTGCTATTAGTAGTCATGTGAATTTGGTATTCGTCGATATTTTGATGAGATGTATGTTGTCTAGCCTCTAGTGGTGTTATGTGAACATCGACTACATAACACTTCACCATTATTTGGGCCTAGAGGAAGGCATTGGGAAGTAATAAGTAGATGATGGGTTGCTAGAGTGACAGAAGCTTAAACCCTAGTTTATCGTTGCTTCGTAAGGGGCTGATTTGGATCCATATGTTTCATGCTATGGTTAGGTTTACCTTAATACTTTTGTTGTAGTTGCGGATGCTTGCAATAAAGGTTAATCATAATTGGGATGCTTGTTCAAGTAAGAACAGCACCCAAGCACCGGTCCACCCACATATCAAATTATCAAAGTACCAACGCGAATCATATGAACGTGATGAAAACTAGCTTGACGATATTCCCATGTGTCCTCGGGAGCGCTTTTCCTTATATAAGAGTTTGTCCAGGCTTGTCCTTTGCTACAAAAAGGATTGGGCCACCTTGCTGAACTTTATTTACTTTTGTTACTTGTTGCTCGTTACAAATTATCTTACCACAAAACTATCTGTTATCACTTATTTCAGTACTTGCAGAGGATACCTCGCTGAGAACCGCTTATCATTTCCTTCTGCTCCTTGTTGGGTTTGACACTCTTACTTATCAAAAGGACTACGATAGATCCCCTATACTTGTGGGTCATCAATATTCTATTCCACCCATAGTGCTATGTCCATGGCTTGCGCTCATATATTGCGTCAAAGTTTATAGGTTTGAGATTACTAAAGTATGAAACAATTGCTTGGCTTGTCATCGGGGTTGTGCACGATGAGAGCATTCTTGTGTGACGAAAATGGATCATGACTAAACTATATGATTTTGTAGGGATGAACTTCCTTTGGCCATGTTATTTTGAGAAGACATAATTGCTTAGTTAGTATGCTTGAAGTATTATTATTTTTATGTCAATATGAACTTTTGTCTTGAATCTTTCGGGTCTGAATATTCATAAAACAATTAAGAAGAATTACATTGAAAATATGCCAAGTAGCACTCCGCATCAAAAATTCTGTTTTTATCATTTACCTACTCGAGGACGAGCAGGAATTAAGCTTGGGGATTCCTGATACGTCTCCAACATATCTATAATTTTTGATTGCTCCATGTTATGTTATCTACTGTTTTGGACAATATTGGGCTTTATTTTCCACTTTTATATTATTTTTGGGACTAACCTATTAACTGGAGGCCCAGCCCAGAATTGCTGTTTTTTGCCTATTTTAGAGTTTCGAAGAAACGGAATATCAAATGGAGTCCAAACGGAATGAAACCTTTGGGAACGTGATTTTCTCACCAAACGTGATCCAGGAGACTTGGACCCTAAGTCAAGGAAGCTTCGAGGAGGGCATGAGGTAGGGGGGCGCGCCTACCCCCCAGGGCGCACCCTCCACCCTCGTGGGCCCCATGTTGCTCCACCGACGTACTTCTTCCTCCGATATATACCTACGTACCCCCAAACGATCAGATACAGAGCCAAAAACCTAATTCCACCGCCGCAACCTTTTGTACCCACGAGATCCCATCTTGGGGCCTGTTCCGGAGGTCCCCCGAAAGGGTAATCGATCACGGAGGGCTTCTACATCAACACCATAGCCTCTCCGATGAAGTGTGAGTAGTTTACTTCAGACCTTCGGGTCCATAGTTATTAGCTAGATGGCTTCTGAGGGAGTCCCGGACTAGGGGGTGTCCGGATAGACGGACTATCGTCACGGCCGGACTCCAAGACTATGAAGATACAAGATTGAAGACTTCGTCCCGTGTCCGGATAGGAGTTTCCTTGGCGTGGAAGGCAAGCTTGGTGATACGGATATGTAGATCTCCTACCATTGTAACCGACTTTTTGTAACCCTAACCTATCCGGTGTCTATATAAACCGGAGGGTCTTAGTCCGTAGGACGAACAACAATCATACCATAGGCTAGCTTCTAGGGTTTAGCCTCCTTGATCTCGTGGTAGATCTACTCTTGTACTACCCATATCATCAATATTAATCAAGCAGGAGTAGGGTATTACCTCCATCAAGAGGGCCCGAACCTGGGTCAAAACATCGTGTCCCTTGTCTCCTGTTACCATCCGCCTAGACGCGCGATTCGGGACCCCCTACCGAGATCCGCCGGTTTGACACCGACATTGGTGCTTTCATTGAGAGTTCCTTCCGTCGTCACCGATAGGCCCGATGGCTCCTACGATCATCAACAACGACGCGGTCCGGTGAGACTTTTCTCCCGGACAGATCTTCGTGTTCGGCGGCTTTGCACTGCGGGCCAATTCGCTGGCCATCCGGAGCAGATCGAAGCTACGCTCCTGACCATCAGGTCAGATTTGGAAGTTTAAACTATACGGCCGATATCCGCGGAGACTTGATCTTCGACGGATTCGAGCCGCAGCCAAGCGCGCCACACTGTCTCGATGGGCATGATCTAGCTCTGCAGCCGAACAGTGCCCTGGAGGCCGCACCAGTATCCGCTCCGACCCTTAATCCGGAGCCGGATTCCCCGATCGAGGACGATTGGTTGGACACCGCCTCGGGGGCTACAATCTCTACGGCGATCGAGCCGAACTCCATCCCTGTCCTTTGCGAAGACCTCGACTCCAGGGTGCGGACTCCTCTCCGGACTCCGAACCCTCCGCGCCCTTGCCAATCGAATCTGATTGGGCACCCGTTATGGAGTTCACGGCCGGAGACATCTTTCAGCACTCGCCCTTTGGCGACATCCTGAATTCACTAAAGTCTCTCTCTTTATCCGGAGAGCCCTAGCCGGACTACGGATAGGAAGGTTGGGATGCGGACGACGAAGAAATTCAACGCCCACCCACCACCCACTTTGTAGCCACTGTCGATGATTTAACCGACATGCTAGACTACGACTATGAAGACATCGACGGTATGGACGACGATGCCGGAGACGACCAAGACCCAGCGCCTATAGGGCACTGGAAGGCCACCTCGTCATAGGACATATATATGGTGGACATCCCAAAAGATGGGAACGGCGATGGAACAACGAAGGATGACCCCTCCAAGAAACAGCCGAAACGCCGACGTCAGCGGCGCCGCTCTAAATCCCGCCACAATAAAAACGGTGATTCCGCACGGAGATAATAACACCCGGACAGTGCGAAGAGAACCCCCTCGGCAGGACTTCGGCAGGAGGAGGGAGAGGCAAGTCCGCACGACAGTGCGGCAGAAAGAGAGGTTGAGGACGATAATTATGCGCCTCCCTCCGAAGATGAGGCAAGCCTCGATGACGACGAGTTTGTCGTGCCTGAGGATCCCGCCGAATAGGAGCGTTTGAAACGCAGGCTCATAGCCACGGCAAGCAGCCTCAAGAAAAAGAAGCAACCGCTTAGAGCTGACCAAGACCTGCTAGCTGACAGATGGACTGAAGTCCTTGCAGCCGAAGAGTATGAACTCGAACGCCCCTCCAAAAGCTACCCCAAATGCAGGCCGTTGCCTCGACTAGAGGAGGAAGCACCCAAGTCACCATCGCATGACATGGCAGACCGGCCACCCCGTGGCCGCGACAGAGAAGCCTCTTGGCCCTCCGCTCAAGCCACACCCCGACGCCGCTCAAAAAGTACCAAGGCACGGGAAAACGCGCCGGACTTGCGAGATATACTGGAGGATAAGGAAAAACATACAAGATCGATCTACGGATCGCGTGGGAGCCCAGCAATGCGGGATGATTACCGTCGCGCCGGACACAGCAAAACCGGTCGTGATATATCCCAATACAGAGGCGCCGCACACCCACTATGCTTCACAGATGAAGTAATGGATCATCAAATCCCCGAGGGCTTCAAGCCCGTAAACATCGAATCATACGATGGTACCACAGATCCCGCGGTCTGGATCGAGGATTGTCTCCTCCATATCCACATGGCCCGCGGTGATGATCTACATGCCATCAAATACCTCCAACTCAAGCTTAAAGGACCAGCTCGACACTGGCTCAATAGCTTGCCAGCAGAATCAATTGGTTGTTGGGAGGACCTGCAAGCCGCATTCCTTGATAACTTCCAGGGCACATATGTGCGACCACCAGACGCCGATGACCTTAGCCACATAATTCAGCAGCGGCCAGAATCGGCGGAACAATTCTGGACTCGGTTCCTTACAAAGAAAAATCAAATCATTGATCGTCCGGATGCAGAGGCCCTTGCAGCCTTCAAACATAACATCCATGACGAGTGGCTTGCCCGGCACCTAGGACAGGAAAACCGAAATCTATGGCAGCCCTCACAACCCTCATGACTCGCTTTTGTGCGGAGAGGACAGCTGGCTAGCTCGAAGCAACAACTTGGCCAAACATCCTGATAGTCCGGATACCAAGGACAGCAATGGCAGGTCGCGTCGCAACAAGAACAAGCACCGCATTAACGGCGATAATACTGAAGATACGGCCATCAATGCCGAATTCAGAGGCTCTAAACCCGGTCAGCGGAAGAAGCCATTCAAAAGAAATACCCAGGGCCCGTTCAACTTGGACCGCATACTCGATCGCTTGTGCCAAATACATGGCACCCCCGAAAAACCAGCCAATCACACCAACAGGGATTGTTGGGTGTTCAAGCAAGCAGGCAAGTTAAGTGCCGAACTCAATGACAAGGGGCTGCATAGCGATGACGAGGAAGAGCCCCGACCGCCAAACAATAGAGGACAGAAAGGTTTTCCCACACAAGTGCGGACGGTGAACATGATATACGCAACCTACATACCCAAAAGGGAGCGGAACCGTGCACTATGGGACGTATATGCGATGGAGCCAGTCGCCCCAAAGTTCAACCCATGGTCTTCCTGCCCGATCACCTTCGATCGAAGGGACCACCCCACTAGCATTAGTCATGGCGGCTTCGCCGCATTGGTTCTTGACCCAATTATTGATGGATTTCACCTCACCGTAGTCACGATGGACGGCGGCAGCAGCCTGAACCTGCTTTATCAGGATACAGTGCGCAAAATGGGCATAGACCCCTCAAGGATTAAACCTACAAAGACGACCTTTAAAGGCGTCATACCGGGTGTAGAGGCCAATTGTACAGGCTCGGTCACACTCGAAGTGGTCTCGGATCTCCGGATAACTTCCGAAGCGAAGAGTTAATCTTAGACATCGTCCCATTCCGCAACGGCTATCATGCACTGCTCGGACGAACCGCATTTGGAAAGTTCAATGCGGTGCCGCACTACGCATACCTCAAGCTCAAGATGCCAGGCCCTCGAGGAGTAATCACGGTCAATGGAAACACCGAACGCTCTCTCCGAACGGAGGAGCATACGGCGGCCCTCGCGGCGGAGGTGCAAAGCATCCTCTCACGACAATTCTCGAGTCCGGCCACTAAGTGTCCGGACACTGCCAAGCGCGCCCGGAGTAACCTGCAACAAGACCACAGCACGATTCAAGCACGAGTAGCAATTCGCCCCAACCGCAGCCCTCGCGAAATTGCGAAGGTAGTATTACGCGTACATAATTACGCCCGAGATACCATGGGCATATGGGGAGGGCAAGACAACGCAAGACGCCAAGAATGCGGCTGGACCGCACTGGGGATCCCGTTTGTGTCACTTCTTTTTCTTTTTCTTTTTTCCTTTTTTTTTACTTCGGGACTCCGTTTTGAGAAGTCCTGTCCGCACTCGAATCGCCGAACTCACGATGCAACAGCCAGGGAAGCGGAAAGCCACGTCGAGTGTTCAGGTGGTCTCTATTACGAGCATTATACCGGTTTTACATATCATCCAGCAGCTTACCCCTGGAGGGGGACATGTTAGATAGTCCCATCCCTTTCTTATCGCACTATTTGTATCGTTCTGCTTCCATTGCAGTACCTTCTTGGATAAAAAAATACACAGCTTTTGCTTATTATTGCCCTACTTCCTTTTTATATAAATGTGTTCATTTCATGACATGTTGCAACCGTACACTTTGGTACGGCTAATACACCAGGGGCTTAAGTATCCCAAAATTATGGTGTGAAAAGTCCGAACACTTTCACAAGTGCGGCACCCCGAACTTATAGCATTATATGAATTGGCTCCGAATCATGTCTTGGGTCAATAGTTGGGTTTGCCCGGCTCCCGTGTTTTGGTACCTTACGCCCGCTATATCGACTAAGGTAGCACGGGAGAACCACTCGCGATTGTGCCCCGATTATGCTGGGTCGAGCACCTCGATGGAGAAAGCTAAAACTGACCGTCATGATAGGGCGAGAGCCGATCGCTGTTCGAGAGGTTTTTGGGTCCCTAAAGACTTATGCCGCTTAGAGCGAGGAACCGGAATTGTCCGGCCAAGGCGTGGATAGTGCCCCGAACTCGGTCTTCCGAATACTAGGGGCTTCGCCGAAATTTAAAATTATAGAATTCTATGGCTAAGTGAGAGTGTTCAAGCATTATAAGTCTGGCTGCCTTGTTCGTTGTGTTGAGCGCCTCCCTAGATGGACCCAAGAATGGGAACAAGAGTGCTCAAGTTTATCCCGAACACCCCAAAGACTGTGGCATGGGGGCTGAAGCCATAGACTTGCCATCTCTCAAATTTGATAAACGGCCGCATGTAAGGTAATATTTTAAATTAATAAGCGTTGCTTAGTGCATATGAACAAGTTTTCAGCGTACAGGATAACAAATGCGAGTTTATTCAAAAATTACATCTTTGGAGCACTCATCCGCTATTCGGCGGTCACCCTTCAAGAGGCCCTCATAGTACATTTCGGGCGTGTGATGCTGACGGCCCTTCGGTGGCCCGTCTGTCACAAGCCTCTCCGCATCCAGCTTGCCCCAGTGCACTTTAGCACGGGCAAGGGCCCGACGGACACCTTCAATAAAGACGGAGCGCTTGATGACTTCAAGCCGCGGACAGACATCCACCAGCCGCTGCACCAAGCCGAAGTAGCTCCCGGGCATGGCCTCCAATGGCCACAGCCGCGCTATAAGGCCCTTCATGGCCTGTTCGGCGACCTTATGGAGCTCGACCAGCTGCTTCAGCTGGTCGCTCAGAGGCACCGGATGGTCGGCCTCAGCATACTGAGACCAGAACACCTTCTCCGTGGAGCTCCCCTCCTGGGTGCGGTAGAATGCGGCAGCGCCGGACGCACTACGGGGCAAATCTCCGAATGCTCCTGAAGAGCTCCGAATCCGGGTAAGTAATAGGTAATTCACTCTCACATGCTTGCTTTGCATAAAGAATTCCTTACCCACTGCTATCTTCTTTAAAGACTCAATTTCTTGGAGGGCTTTTTGGGCCTCGACATTAGCAGCTTTGGCACTCTCAAGAGCCGAGGCGAGCTCGGACTCTCGAGTCTTCGAGTCACGCTCCAAACTCTCGTGTTTTTCCATGAGAGCTTGGAGCTCTTGCCGTACCTTGGCCAGCTGCGCCTCCCCCTTCTCTCGCTCGGTGCGTTCCGCAGCCGCTTTGTTTTCGGCCACGGACACCGCTTCCTTCAGGGTCGCCACCTCGTTCGTGGCCCCTGCAGGACCCAAGTTATTCCTGTTATTTTCTACAACCAAAGCCTTTTCTGTAAGGTATTTCTTTAATAAGGTATTACTTACCTTCCTTGTCCTCGAGCTCCTTCTTGGCTTGTCCGAGCTCGTTCTCGGACCGCCGAGGTTCTGCTTCAATGCATTGACCTCCAGCCAAGGTCGGCAGAGGTTCAGCAAGCAGCCTGCATTCCCATATTGACATACTTATGTTAGACTCCTGCGTATATCTTTTTAGATCCTTAGTCCGGCTTTTCTTTCCAACACCGAACTAAGCATCGTGGCTACTGTCTATGCGGTTATATTTTTACATATTCTAAAACTTACCTCAAAGCCTCGTTAGAAGGCTGGTACAGGCTTCGGCCACCGCTCTTGGCGGATCGAACTGTCCGGATCACCGCACTCATGACAGTGCGGTGTTCCTCCTCGATGGAAGCGCTGTTAAGCGCCTCCTGTAAGCTATCCGGTGCCTCCGGTTGGACGGAGGACACCGGCGTCTTACCAGCCTTGCGAAGAATCCGCTGTCTGGACTCCGGAACTGCTGATGGTTCGGGCATGGAGTCCGGACGAGGCTCGGGCTTAGAGCCCCTGGGGATCTTGCCCCCCGCGCGCCTGGAGTCCTGGAGGTCGCCTTGTGGCACCTCCTGCGCTACCTCCTCTTGACCAAGCCCCCCTTGGGGCCCTGGCCAGCTGCCGCTCGCAGCGTGAGGCGAGGAGGCGGTCGGAAGCGAGGTACTCTCCATTTCGACGAGCCTGTGGACCCGCTCGATGAATCGGCGAACTCGCCCTTGGGCGGGCTGCACGGTTGTTCGACGTTAGAGAACACTCTGCAATAATAAAAAGCCATGGGTATCCGGACACTTACGATCTCGCCAGGGGCTTGGCCCTTGTAGGCCATTCCTCCTCCTCGTCGTCGACGTTGGTGGAGAAGTCCGGAGGAAGGGTTCTTCCCTTCTTGGACCCTCCGACCTCCCCAGTTGGGGCGGCCTTTCTTTTCTTCTCCTCTTCACTGGGAGGAGCTTCTTCGTCGTCCTCCTCGTCTTCAGGAGAAGATTCCGCTTCGGAATCTGACAGCACCTGGCGTCGAGAGCTCCTTTGAGTTCCCGTGGCCTCCTTCTTGGCCTTCTTCTCCGGCACCACGTACGGCGCCAGAGACAGCAGCCCCGTCAATCGGGCGTCCGCTGGGTCTTCTGGCAAAGGGGCCTGACAGCTAATCTGTTCGGACGTCTTCAGCTAGTCCTGTCAAATATTAGGGAGTTTTAGATCCCACGTAGAGTCAATCTATGAAAAAAGATTCCCGTAAAGGGTAAAATAACTTACCTCGCCGGCAGGACGCTGCGAGTTGTATCCGTGATCTTTGGTAGCGGATGCGGGGGCTTCGGCACCCTTGAACAACACCTTCCAGGCGTCTTCGTACGTAGTGTCGAAGAGTCGGCTCAAGGTTTGGTGTTGTGCCGGATCGAACTCCCGCAAGTTAAAAGCCTGTTGTTGGCATGGGAGAATCCGGCGGATGAGCATGACCTGGATTACGTCGACAAGCCTAAGATTCTTGGCCACCAGGTTACGGACGCATTTTTTAAGTCCGGATGTCTCGTCCGAATTCCCCCACGTCAGGCCCGTCTCTTTCCATGACGAGAGCCGTGTGGGGAAGCCAGATCTGATTTCTGGGGCCGCCACCCATTTGGTGTTGCGGGGCTCGGTGATGTAGAACCACCCTGATTGCCACCCCTTTATTGTCTCCACGAAGGCGCCTTCGAGCCAAGGGACTTTGGCCATCTTGCCAACCATGGCACCTCCACACTCCGCTTGACGGCCGCCCACTACCTTCGGCCGGACGTTGAAGATCTTCAGCCATAAGCCGAAGTGGGACTGGATGCAGATGAAAGCCTCGCACACGACGATAAACGCCGAGATGTTGAGGATGAAATTCGGGGCCAGGTCATGGAAGTCCAGGCCATAGTAGAACATGAGCCCCGGACAAATGGGTGAAGAGGAAAACCTAGTCGGCGGAGGAAGTGGGGGAGAAACACCACCCTCTCACGGGGCCCAGGGGTCGGAATGAGCTGCCCCTTGTCGGGAAGCCTGTGTTCGATGTTGTCGGACAAGTATCCGGCCTCCCGCAGTCTTACGATGTGCCCCTCCGTGACGGAGGAGGCCATCCACCTGCCTCCCGCTCCTGACATGATTGGAGAAAGGTTGAGGTGGGATGTGCGGACTTGGGCGCTGGAGCTCGAAAGTGGAAATGGATAAGCAAAGGAGGAAGAAGGTGTAGGTGAAAAGGTGGATCCTTATCCCCTTATATAGACGGACGAAGCTATGCGTCCCCCACCAGCCTGGTAAAACTCGCTTATTTCCCAAGCGCCATAATGCGCGGATGGGTTACCCACGTCCGTATTGATGAGAATCCCGGAATAAGGGGGCACGATCTATGCTTTGATAAGACGTGCCAAGGAAACCGCCTCGCTAAACACGCTGAGGTGGGAATAGTAAAAAACGATTCATATAAAGGCCTTGCCGTGGTGTGATGTCACGCCGCGGAATACGTCAACAGATCTGTGCAAAAATTATTCTCTCTATGGTGTTATGTGGAACTTGTTTTGCAGAGCCGGACACTATCCTTGTGTTCAAAACCTTCTATGAAGTATTCGGAGGAGGAACCCGCCTCGCAATGCCGAAGACAATCAACGCACCGGACTCATCGACATTGAAGCCTGGTTCAGGGGCTACTGATGGAGTCCCGGACTAGGGGGTGTCCGGATAGCCGGACTATCGTCAGGGCTGGACTCCAAGACTATGAAGATACAAGATTGAAGACTTCGTCCCGTGTCCGGACGGGACTTCCTTGGCGTGGAAGGCAAGCTTGGCGATACGGATATGTAGATCTCCTACCATTGTAACCGACTTTGTGTAACCCTAACCTATCCGGTGTCTATATAAACCGGATGGTTTTAGTCCGTAGGACGAACAACAATCATACCATAGGCTAGCTTCTAGGGTTTAGCCTCCTTGATCTCGTGGTAGATCTACTCTTGTACTACCAATATCATCAATATTAATCAAGCAGGAGTAGGGTATTACCTCCATCGAGAGGGCCCGAACCTGGGTAAAAACATCGTGTCCCTTGTCTCCTATTACCATCCGCCTAGACACACAGTTCGGGACCCCCTACCCGAGATCCGCCGGTTTTGACACCGACAACTTCCTCTCTCTTTTTGGATCTCAATACAAAGTTCTCCCCCTCTCTCGTGGAGATCTATTCGATGTAATCTTCTTTTTGCGGTGTGTTTGTCGAGACCGATGAATTGTGGGTTTATGATCAAGATTATCTATGAACAATATTTGAATCTTCTCTGAATTCTTTTATGTATGATTGGTTATCTTTTCAAGTCTCTTGAATTATCAGTTTGGTTTGGCCTACTAGATTGGTTTTTCTTGCAATGGGAGAAGTGCTTAGCTTTGGGTTCATTCTTGCGGTGTCCTTTCCCGGTGATGAGGGGCAACAAGGCACGTATTGTATTGTTGCCATCGAGGATAACAAGATGGGGTTTTTATCATATTGCATGAATTTATCCCTCTACATCATGTCATCTTGCTTAAGGCGTTACTCGCTTTTCTTGAACTTAATACTCTAGATGCATGCTTTGGATAGCGGTCGATGAGTGGAGTAATAGTAGTAGATGCAGGCAGGAGTCGGTCTACTTGTCTCGGACGTGATACCTATATACATGATCATACCTAGATATTCTCATAACTATGCTC
The DNA here is from genome assembly GCA_021605145.1 of Aegilops bicornis. Taxonomy (NCBI): domain Eukaryota; kingdom Viridiplantae; phylum Streptophyta; class Magnoliopsida; order Poales; family Poaceae; genus Aegilops; species Aegilops bicornis. The sequence goes on from CM038672.1 coordinate 674,290,954, forward strand.
AATTTTCTGTCAATTGCTCAACAATAATTCGTTCACCCACCGTAAAATACTTATGCTCTTGAGAGAAGCCACTAGTGAAAACTATGGCCCCCGGGTATATCTCTATCATATTAATCTTCCGTTACTTTATTTATTGCCTTTGCTTTTACTTTTCTTTTATTTTAGTTTGCATCTTTTTCATAAATAATACCAAAAATATTATCTATCATCTCTATCAGATCTCACTCTCGTAAGTGACCGTGAAGGGATTGACAACCCCTAATCGCGTTGGTTTCGAGGAGTTATTTGCTTTGTGTAGGTACGAGGGACTCGCGTAGCCTCCTCTTGGATTGATACCTTGGTTCTCAAAACTGAGGGAAATACTTACGCCATCTTGTGCTGCATCACCTTTCCTCTTCAAGGAAATCCAACGCAGTGCTCAAGAGGTAGCAAAGAATAAGACCACCTTTAGTAATCTTGGTTGGTGGCTCCAACCGGTACTAAAGGGGTCTTTAGTACTGGTTGGAGCCACCAACCCGTACTAAAGGCCACCACCTTTAGTACCATTTGGTGGCTCCAACCGGTACTAAAGACCCCCCCCCCTTTAGTACCGGTTGAAGCCACCAACCCGTACTAAAGGCCATCACATCTTTAGTACCGGTTCATGGCACGAACCTGTACTAAAGGTTCGCCATGAACCGGTAGTAATGATCACCGCCCTCCTGGCCATTGGAACCAACACTAATGGTCACATTAGTGCCGGTTCAATTACAAACCAGGACTAATGAGTTTCACATTAGACCCTTTTTCTACTAGTGGTACCTGATGTCTACTACGCAACCTTCTCCTTGTAGACGTTGTTGGGCCTCCAAGTGCAGAGGTTTGTAGGACAGTAGCAAATTTCCCTCAAGTGGATGACCTAAGGTTTATCAATCCGTGGGAGGTGTAGGATGAAGATGGTCTCTCTCAAGCAACTCTGCAACCAAATAACAAAGAGTGTCTTGTGTCCCCAACACACCCAATACAATGGTAAATTGTATAGTTGCACTAGTTCGGTGAAGAGATGGTGATACAAGTACAATATGGATAGTAGATAAAGATGGTAATCTGGATTTATAAAAATATCAAGGTAAATAATAATAAAAGTGAGCACCAACGGTATTGCAATGCTTGGAAAAAAGGCCTAAGGTTCATACTTTCACTAGTGCAAGTTCTCTCAACAATAATAACATAACTGGATCATATAACTATCCCTCAACATGCAACAAAAAGTCACTCCAAAGTCACTAATAGCGGAGACCAAACGAAGAGATTATTGTAGGGTACGAAACCACCTCAAAGTTATCCTTTCTGATTGATCTATTAAAGAGTCTGTAGTAAAATAACACAAAGCTATTCTTTCCGTTCAATCTATCCTAGAGTTCGTACTAGACTAACACCTTAAGATACAAATCAACTAAAACCCTAATGTCACCTAGATACTCCAATGTCACCTCAAGTATCCATGGGTATGATTATACGATATGCATCACACAATCTCAGATTCATCTATTCAACCAACACAAAGAACTTCAAAGAGTGCCCCAAAGTTTCTACGGAGAGTCAAGACGAAAAACGCAGCCAGCCCCTATGCATAAGTTCACAAGGTCACTAAACCCGCAAGTTGATCACCAAAACATACATCAAGTAGATCACGTGAATATCCCATTGTCACCACAGATAAGCACATGCAAGACATACATCAAGCGTTCTCAAATCCTTAAAGACTCAATCCGATAAGATAACTTCAAAGGGAAAACTCAATCCATTACAAGAGAGTAGAGGGGGAGAAACATCATAAGATCCAACTATAATAGCAAAGCTAATGATACATCAAGATCGTGCCGAATGAAGAACAGGAGAGAGAGAGAGAGAGAGAGAGAGAGAGAGAGAGAGAGAGAGAGATCAAACATATAGCTACTGGTACATACCCTCAGCCCCGAGGGTGAACTACTCCCTCCTCGTCATGGAGAGCGTTGGGATGATGAAGATGGCCACCGGTGAGGGACCCCCCTCCGGCAGGGTGTCGGAACAGGGCCCCGATTAGTTTTTGGTGGCTACAGAGGATTGCGGTAGCAGAACTCCTGATCTAGGTTATGTTCTGGAAGTTTGGGTATATATAAGAGGTATTGGCGTCGAGAACAAGTCAGGGGGGTCACCGAGGCGTCCACGAGATAGGGGGTGCACCTGTGGGGTAGGGCGCGCCCCACCCTCGTGAGTGCCTCGGGACTCCTCTGGTCCATCTCCGATGCTTCGTGGGCTTCTTATGGTCCAAAAATAAGCTCCGTGAATTTTCAGGTCAATTGGACTCCGCTTGGTTTTCCTTTTCTGGGATACTCAAAAACAAGGAAAAAACAGAAACTGGCACTAGGCTCTAGGTTAATAGGTTAGTCACAAACATCATATAAAATAGCATATTAAAGCCCACTTAACATCCAAAATAGATAATATAATAGCATGGAACAATAAAAAAATATAGATACGTTGGAGACGTATCAAGCATCCCCAAGCTTAATTCTTGCTCGTCCTCGAGTAGGTAAATGATAAAAACAGAATTTTTGATGTGGAATGCTATCAAGTGCACAAGTTTGATCAATGATAATTTCAATCATTTTCTAGCATCATTGTATATCATAATAGTAGCTCATATCATAAAGCTTTTCATGATCAATTAGCAAACTATTCACATGTTAAAGCATAGATCATAAACTTTCTTGAAAACTAACAAACTATGTTCTCGGTCATCAAACAATTGCAATTCATCTTATTTTTAGGAAGGGTCTATGTAAGAGCTTTGATTAGCAAATCCCACATACTCAACTATCATATAGTCTTGCATGATTGATACCACTCAAAGCATATTTTTAGAACAAATAGGATCCATCGAACATAGAGAAAGATAGGGGCTTAATGTTTCGCCTCCCAACTTACTTATAATATAGATAATATAGATAATTGTCTAAAATAATAATTCATGATCAAATATATTTCAATGGCCATATATGCTTAGATCTTTCCCCATCACATGATGCTCGCCAACTAAAGAGTGGGTTGGAATGAGAAGGAATACTACTGACTCTTGCAAAAAAGTTAAAGATAGGCCCTTCGCAGAGAGAAGCAGAGATTTGCAGAGGTGCCAGAGCTCGAAAGTTTAAAACAGAGATGAAAATAATTTGAGAGTTATGCTTTCATTGTCAACATAACAACTAAGAGTTCCTGATATCTTCCATACTAGATACATTAGGCGGTTCCCAAGCAGAAAGGTAAAGTTTTTACTCCCCCTCCACCAACATTCACACTCCACGGCTTGTCCGAAACAACGGGTGTCATCCAACTATCAACATTCCTGGGGGAGTTTTGTTTAAAATATTTGTGATTTTTTTATCTTTTGATCATAGGACTGGGCATCCCAGTTACCAGCCATTTTCTCGTGAATGATGAGCGGAGTCCACTCATCGTGAGAATAACCCACCTAGCATGGAAGATACTAACAACCCCTAGTCGCTACATGAGCGATTCGGGCATACAAAACAAATTATTATTTGAAGCTTTAGAGTTTGGCACATGCAAATTTATTTGGAACGGCAGGTAAATACCTCATATAGGAGATATGGTGGACACTCATGGAAGAAACTTGGTTCAAGGATTTTGGATGCACAAGCAGTATTCCCGCTTAGTACAGAGATTTTGGCTAGCAAATAAAGATTCTAAAGAGCAAGCACCACATGTTGGAGGATCCATAACAATATAACTTCTATACAAATATACCCAACCATAACTCATTAAGTTGTCTTCCTTGTCCAACTTCAACTAATTTGATCAAGTTTGAAAATAATTAGTGGGGCTAACAATCATAGAAGATGTCCAAGATAGTATATTTATATGTGAAACCTCTCTTCCTTCAATATTCTTTCATGAATTGTTCAAGTGACAAATACTATGTTTGCTAACTTTCAATAAATTTACCACCTCTACTTATTATATGTGAAGTCATTACTCCCCATGGTATAAGCATATGAAACATATATAAATTCAGATTTATGATATTCAATTCATTCAACCATTTACTCATAGGATATAAGTGAAGCACGTGAGTAAATGACAAACTACTCCAAAAGATATAAGTGAAGATCCATGAGTAGTTGAATAATTATGTAACTATGTGAAGACTCTCCCATCTAATAATTTAAGATCTTAAGTACCTTATTCAAACAAAATAAAATGACACTCCAAGGATAGCACGAATCATGTGAAGAAGCAAAAACTTAGGTTCAACCGATACTAACCGATAATTGTTGAAGAAGAAAGGTGGGATGCCAACCGGGGCATCCCCAAGCTTAGACGCTTGAGACTTCTTGAAATATGGATTGGTGATGCCTTGGGCATCCCCAAGCTTGAGCTTTTGTGTCTCCTTAGTTCCTCTCATATGATGGTTTCCAAAATCTTAAAAACTTCATCCACACAAAACTCAATAAGAACTCGTGAGATAGGTTAGTATAAACCAATGCAAAAACCTTATCATACTCTACTGTATCAAATCACTAAAATTATTATTCAACGTTTCATACTAAATGCCTCTGCATATTTAATACTCCTATCCTCAAATAGAATCATTAAACAAGCAAACATATGCAAACAATGCAAACATATCAGCAATCCGCCAAGCCAGTACAGTCTGTAAAGAATGCAAGATTCATCATACTTCCTTAGCTCAAAAAATTATTAAATAAAATTCCCACTGTAGAACAATGATCAGAGCTTATCATGCAAAAGGTTTCAACAATTTATCACATTCTCACTTTTCTAGGGAATTTTTGCAACAACGGTAAACTTTCTGTTTTCAAGCAGCAACATGTAGACTTGTAAAATAAGCATAGTAAAGGCTATCAATGCCACTTTTTTTGAAATAAATGATGCAAAAAATTAATCTAAATAAAAGAAAGAAAATCCTAAAAAAATAAATTGACGCTCCAAGAAAAACACATATCATGTGGTGAATAAAAATATAGCTCCAAGTAAAGTTACCGATGAACGAGGACGAAAGAGGGGATGCCTTCCGGGGCATCCCCAAGCTTAGGCTCTTGGTTGTCCTTGAATATTACCTTGGGGTGCCTTGGTAATCCCCAATCTTATTCTCTTGGCACTCCTTATTCCATAGTCCATCAAATCTTTACCCAAAACTTGAAAACTTCACAACACAAAACTCAACTGAAAACTCGTAAGCTCCATTAGTATAAGAAAATAAAATCACCACTTTTTGTACTGTTGTGAACTCATTCTTTATTTATATTGGTATAATATCAACTGTATTCCAACTTCTCTATGTTTTATACCCTCCGATACTACTCGATTCATCAAAATAAGCAAACAACACACAAAAACAGAGTCTGTCAAAAATAGAACAGTCTGTAGTAATATGTAACTTTCGAATACTTATGTAACTACAAAAATTCTGAAATAAATTGGTGGAAGTTGGGAATTTGTGTATTAATCCTCTTGAAGAAGAATCAACTTAAAAACACTGTTCTGTAAAAAATGACAGCAAATCTCGTGAGCGCAAAAGTTTCTGTTTTTTACAGCAAGATCGCAAAGACTTCACCCATGTCTTCCGAAAGGTTCTACTTGCCACAAACACTAATTAAAACATAAAATCACATATAACCAGAGGCTAGATAGATTATTTATTACTAAACATGAGCAAAAGGCAAAGAACAAAAATAAAATTGGGTTGCCTCCCAACAAGCGCTATTGTTTAACGCCCCTAGCTAGGCATGATGATTTCAATGATCCTCACATAAAAGATAAGAGTTGAAACATAAAGAGAGCATTATGAAGAATATGACTAGCACATTTAAGTCTAACCCACTTCCTATGCATAGGGATTTTGTGAGCAAACAATTTATGAGAACAATAATCAACTAGCATAGGAAGGCAAAACAAGCATAACTTCAAGATTTTTAACACATAGAGAGGAAACTTGATATTATTGCAATTCCTACAAGCATATATTCCACCCTCATAATAATTTTCAGTAGCATCATGAATGAATTCAACAATATAACCGGCACCTAAAGCATTCTTTTCATGATGCATAAGCATAGAATTTTTATTACTCTCCACATAAGCAATTTTTTTTCATGAATAGTAGTGGGAGCAAACTCAACAAAATTACTATCATTTGAGGCATAATCCAATTGAAAATTAAAATCACGACGACAAGTATCATGGTTATCATTATTCTTTATATCATACAAATCATCACAATAATCATCATAGATAGCAACTTTGTTCTCATAGTCAATTGGAACTTCTTCCGAAATAGTTGTTTCATCACTAAATAAAGTCATGACCTCTCCAAATCCACTTTCATCAATATAATCATCATAAATAGGAGGCATGCTATCATCATAATATATTTTCTAATCAAAACTTGGGGACTAAAAATATCATCTTCATCAAACATATCTTCCCCAAGCTTGTGGCTTTGCATATCATTAGCATCATGGATATTCAAGGAATTCATACTAACATCATTGCAATCATGCTCATCATTCAAATATTTAGTGCCAAACATTTTAATGCATTCTTCCTCTAGCAATTGAGCACAATTATCGAAATCCTTATTTTCACGGAAGACCTTAAAAAGATGGAGCATATGAGGCACCCTCAATTCCATTTTTTGTAGTTTTCTTTTATAGGCTAAACTAGTGATAAAACAAGAAACTAAAAGATTCGATTGCAAGATCTAAAGATATACCTTCAAGCACTCACCTCCCCGGCAACGGTGCCAGAAATTGCTTGATGTCTACTACGCAACCTTCTTCTTGTAGACGTTGTTCGACCTCCAAGTGCAGACGTTTGTAGGACAGTAGCAAATTTCCCTCAAGTGGATGACCTAAGGTTTATCAATCTGTGGGAGGCGTAGGATGAAGATGGTCTCTCTCAAAGCAACCCTGCAACCAAATAACAAAGAGTCTCTTGTGTCCCCAACACACCAAATACAATGGTAAATTGTATAGGTGCACTAGTTCGACGAAGAGATGGTGATACAAGTGCAATATGGATGGTAGATATAGGTATTTGTAATCTGAATTTATAAAAAAGCAAGGTAAATAATAATGAAAGTGGGCACGAACGGTATTGCAATGCTACGAAACAAGGCCTAGGGTTCATACTTTCACTAGTGCAAGTTCTCTCAACTAACATAATTGGATCATATAACTATCACTCAACATGCAACAAAGAGTCACTCCAAAGTCACTAACTGCGGAGAACAAACGAAGAGATTATTGTAGTGCAATGAAACCACCTCAAAGTTATCCTTTCTGATCGATATATTCAAGAGTCCGTAGTAAAATAACATGAAGCTATTCTTTCCGTTCGATCTATCCTAGAGTTCGTACTAGAATAACACCTTAAGATACAAATCAACCAAAACCCTAATGTCACCTAGATACTCCAATGTCACCACAAGTATCTATGGGTATGATTATACGATATGCATCACACAATCTCAGATTCATCTATTCAAACCAACACAAAGTACTTCAAAGAGTGCCCCAAAGTTTCTACCGGAGAGTCTAGACGAAAACATGTGCCAACCCCTATGCATAAGTTCACAATGTCACTGAACCCGCAAATTGATCACCAAAACATACATCAAGTAGATCACGTGAATATCCCATTGTCACCACAGATAAGCAAATGCAAGACGTACATCAAGTGTTCTCAAATCCTTAAAGACTCAATCCGATAAGATAACTTCAAGGGGAAAACTCAATCCATTACAAGAGAGTAGAGGGGGAGAAACATTGATCCAACTATAATAGCAAAGCTCGTGATAAATCAAGATCATGCCGAATCAAGAACACGAGAGAGAGAGAGAGATAGATCAAACACATAGCTACCGGTACATACCCTCAACCCCGAGGGTGAACTACTCCCTCCTCGTCATGGAGAGCGCCGGGATGATGAAGATGGCCACCGGTGAGGGATCCCCCCTCCGACAGGGTGCCGGAACAAGTCCCGATTAGTTTTTGGTGGCTACATAGGCTGGCGGCGGCGGAACACCCGATCTAGGTTATGTTCTGGAAGTTTGGGTATATATAAGAGGTATTGGCGTCAAGAACAAGTCAGGGGGGTCACTGAGGCGTCCACGATATAGGGGGGTGCGCCTAGGGGGGTAGAGTGTGCCCCCACCCTTATGGGTGCCTCGGGACTCCTCTGGTCCATCTCCGATGCTCCGTGGGCTTCTTCTGGTCCAAAAATAAGCTCTGTGAATTTTCAGGTCAATTGGACTCCGTTTGGTTTTTCTTTTCTGCGATACTAAAAAACAAGGAAAAACAGAAACTGGCACTGGGCTCTAGGTTAATAGGTTAGTCCCAAAAATCATATAAAATAGCATATTAAAGCCCATTAAACATCCAAAACAGATAATATAATAGCATGGAACAATCAAAAATTATAGATACGTCAGAGACGTATCAATCATCAACGTCGTGTTTCTCGGAGACACACTCTATGCCATCAGACAGTCCGAGAACCTCATCTCCTCCAGCATCGCCTTTGATAGCAATGGCATACCCACGGTTACTAGCATTAAGGGTTTCATCATAGGCCCGATTGGCAATGTTGAGAAAGACAAGGATGCATTGAGAAAGAGAACAAGCGACTACATAATCAACGATGGTATGCACTTTGCAGACGATGTTGTGAGACCCCATGTTGTTGTGGTGAACATCTGGTACCTGGTCGAATCACAAGGGAAGCTCCTTATGGTGAGGCATGAGATGCAACGTCCTTGTGGCCATGAGGGTTTCACTCGCAAGGTGGAGGTTTTTGAGGCAGACATCAGTGCAAGCACGTGGGTGCCTATATCGAGTGGGCTACATGGCCATGCACTGTTTCTGAGCAAACACTCGAGCAAGTCTTGTTTTGCAGGTGGCGAGATTGAAGAGGATGCTATTTATTTCATCGACAATGGTGAGGTGTTCAACATGAGATCCAAGACTATAAGCCCGGCAAACAAATCTTTCGGCTTTTCCGCTATGTGGGTCTTTTTACCCCGGTTCGTTTTACTCCCTCCGTTCCAAAATAGATGACTCAACTTTGTATTAACTTTAGTACAAAGTTAGTATAAAGTTGGGTCATGTATTTTGGAACGGAGGGAGTAAGTATGTAGAGGTCGTCATATTTTGAAACGGAGGGAGTAAGTACGTAGAGGTCGTCAACCTACACTTCGTCCTAGATCATGTGGCGCTCGGTGAGGTGAAGCTTCTTCATGTACCCACCACCTCTCAGTTTGTTGATGATGTCTTCAACAAGGGGCTGCCATCGTCGATCTTATGCGATTTCCACTCCAGTCCCAATGTCTTGTCTCACAATGTTGTACACAACTCTATTGTAACGTAACTGTATTGGTTAGAGTGGATGGGCGACCTGTTTCTCTTGCCACCTCTCCTCCGACGCCGCCGTCCACCTAGGATCTATCTGTGAAATTTTTGCTCAACATCCGGTTATCTTGTTGAATTTGAAATACAATTGTACTACCGTATTTGCGTGCATGCTGTTGACGGATGATTTGTGCTATTTTGTATCCAAATTTTGATGAATTTCGTCATGTTTGATGAAATTCGTTCGGTTTGTGGAAATTCGGTTTGAAATGTATGCGGCTACACTTTGACGGTAGGCTCCCACATCCGTGTCCACGATGGATGTGGTGTCCGGTTTTGAGGTCAGCGTTGGAGCCTCCCTAAGAACATCTACAACCGGACCTAGCAAATCTAGCCCCCTATACGTTCGCACCCACGTCCGGGTGTGTCCGCGGACAGCGCATAGCGGCCGCACATCCACATATCTCAAATGTGGATTCTCAAATCCATGCAATTCATGCACGTTAATTATACCATACAAATCATCCCAACTCAACAGTTTGAAACAAATATGACAAAGCAAAACAAACCATAGTTTAACAATCCGGACATACCAAAATGAAATCAATGTCCGAGCCCAACGGATCACTCATTGGTTGTCCGGATCAGTCGTCGAATGCCTTTCATGCCGCCTGCTCCTCCGCAATCCTTGCCTTCTGCTCCGCTCGCATCCTTGTTGCATGCTTGTCCGCGCCCGAACGAGCTAAGACGAGTTACATACGTCCACCACCAATGTTAGAGTTGTGTCGAATATTTTGTACAAGGTAGGTTACAGTTGGACTTGTAGTTGTATTGTGTTTAGATAGGATATGGAGTCATGTCCTAATAGGACACTTGTATCCTAGGCCTATCATATATAGCGGGGGTAGACACACGATGTAACCTATGCCAACATAGTAGCGCATGCACGCAGGGGAAGCCAGCGGCATGTGCCGGCGTCCAGGGCGGCCAGGTGCGGTATTGTAGTGGTATCACGGGGAGGAGCGCCTGTAGTCAAGCCCCGGGGATGCAGCCATATCGATGAACCTCGTTAACAAATCTCGGTGTCGTGCCTCATGTGATTGCTTGGTACTCGGATAATCGACGGTATGCCTCGGTTTTATTCTAACAAGTGGTATCATCAGCAAGGTTACGAAGAGGCTGTTGCATTGAGCCGAGTTGATTCGCTGATTTAGTTCGTCATGGGAGACGATCATGTATCAGCGGACGAAAGCGGCGGTCGAAGAAATCGATGGAAGCAGCGGGGCGTAATGGGTGCAAGCTGGCGGTGATTTGTTCAGACTTTCGACAAGGTGTGATCGAAATCAGCGGCATCAGGAGAGTCGTGTGGCGGTCAGTCGACGGATTGACGGTGCGAGTGTACTCTATGAGGGCGCTGAGATCGCTGGCGCCTGGCGGCTCATTGGGCAAGCAAGCCCAGGCGGGGCTGGCCGCGACCCGTGTAGCTGGGCAGGCAAGGCGTGGCAACACAAGCAGGTTCAGATGGCCGGTGAAGCACGCAGGAAGCGCTACAAAGCAGTGAAACGAGTTTTGTTTTGAAAAAAAGGACCGAGTCCTTGTGTGACACGGATGGAGGCATATCAATCGGTAAGGAAAAAGTCTATCAAGGGATGTGCGGTGCCAAGGGAACTACTACCACGTGAAGGCCAAGATTAATTCTTGATTGGAATTTGCTACCAGTACATCTAGGTGTACTTGGGCATTACGTGAGAAGAATAGTTATTTTCTTTCACAGGGTAAGTCATACAAAGAACCACAGTACCAACGGGTATTAGGTTTAAGGTGGAGAAGTTCGTCCGAATTGAAAACCTTGGGTTATGACAGACAAGGGTGAAAGATTTGTTGATACAACAGAGATGCTTGAAGGCGTTGCAGGAAGTCATGTCAGCTGAGATGGAATTATCATGTGATGGATGGAAAGTCGCATAAAACGATTTGAAAGCCCCGGGCATGTCGTACAGTCGAACGAGTTCGGTTGGGTCGAACTAGGCAGTCTGACAGATCGTTGCAAGTCGGTTGGTACAGAAGACGGTGGTGGGATCGGCGATGACGACATAGGAGCGTGATGCTGATGGTGACCGACTTCTGGGTGTGGAAACACGTGGCACAAGCCCGAGTGCTTCTGTGGCTTTAACAAGGCTATGGTGCGGGGTTGATTCAAGATGGTGCACACGAGAGCTTGAAGTCGACGGGGCGCGGGGTGGACTGATCATATTGAAGGTGGAGCTGGATTGAGGGCTAGATGTAAGGATCCAGGGAATCGAAGCCTATTAAGCAAGGAGAAAAAAGCAAGTGACACGTAGTTCAGACTGGAGCCCAATGGTCTGATGGAACCGTGAAACTCGTCATCGATCAGTGATGATCGGTGGTACTCTGCAGTGGAGGTTGAGTGGTGTGGTTCCGCGACCCTTGAGACTCGACCGGGACAGCGGAGGCTCGACGCGGTAATAGCGGCGAGGCGTGTGGTACGCACGGGACATGGAGACGGGCCAGGACTCTAGTGGTCATACATGTGGTGAGACAACTGTGAATTTGACTCGGGATGACTACAAGCAATGGTGAAATTCCTTTTAGTTTCAGACGGGCAGTCAAGGAAGAGCGGTGATGTTGAGTTCAGGTAACTCTTATGTGTGACACCTAATATGTGAGTTGTTCACTTTCACGCAGGTCAGTGATCAGTATGTGATGGCGTTGGACGGATACTCTGGAAGTTGGGAGTACAAACTAGAGTAATAAGGAACTTAATTTTGCTCGAGTGTTGACTGTGGTCAAGAAAAGAAGGGACTACAAGTTGCAGGTGGAGTCATATGGAGTCTTTGGAGTAGGAGTGATGCTCATGGGATAAGTTCATGTCCAATGTACATGGAAGTTTGACGCATGGACGAATTCAATGTGGTGGAGAATATTCGCCAAGGTGGAGTTTGTTAGAGTTGTGTCGAATATTTTGTACACGGTAGTTACAGTTGGACTTGTAGTTGTATTGTGTTTAGATAGGATATGGAGTCGTGTCCTAATAGGACACTTGTATCCTAGGCTTCTCATATATAGCAGGGGTAGACACACGATGTAACATATGCCAACATAATAGCACAGGCACGCAGGGGAAGCCGGCGGCAATGTGTCGGCGTCGAGGGCGGCCGGGTGCGGTTTTGTAGCGGCATCACGGGGAGGAGCGCCCGTAGTCAAGCCCCGGGGATGTCGCCATATCGGTGAATCTCGTTAACAAATCTCGGTGTCGTGCCTCATGTGATTGCTTGTCGTGCCTCGTGTGATTGCTTGGTCCTCGGATGATCGACGGTATGCCTCGGTTTTATTCTAACAACCAGCATCTGTGTGGGCTGAAAGCTCTCCGGAATGCCCCAACCGGCCGTCGTATCCTCCTCTATCCCAAGCTGGTCCGACAACGTGATCCTTGTCGGCGGCTGGATGGATGAGGTGTAGGGTTCCCGGCGCGGCGTTGGGGACTACTGCTCTTCCATGTCTGCATCCGCTCCCTGTGACACCGCCGCTTACCTCTCTCACTGCCTCCATCGCTGGTCCCTTCGGGCGATGCTCTCCGCTTGCACGACGAAGCCGAGGACGGGGCGCCGACGAACGAGGCGGACATAGCCTCCGTTGTGGTGGCCGGAGACAAATTGAACGACATCTAGGGCAGTGGATTGGGACCGGTGGTGAGGATGGGGAGCAAGGGTGGCAGACGGCGAGGGTTCAGAGGCAGGTAAGGTTGGTGGGAGGCGGGAGGAGGGGGAAGGGTTTGGTGTAATTTGTGGTAGAGTAGGCTTGTCGGATCCGACATGACAGACGAGCCAGGCCGGGCCGTCCGCCCCAGCGTTTGTGTTGGGTTTTTAGACGCCCGACTATAGATGCTCTAATTAAACAAACAGGAAGGTCAACAGAATGGTAGTAGGACGAACAACTTATTAGAGATATTTTCTTACCCATTGATGCAAGCAATATTATGGCAATTCCTTTAAGCCCACATCTGCATGAGGATTTTGTGGCGTGGCACAGGAGAAAAAGCATTTCAATCTCTTTCCGCTTTGCTTACCGTATTGGACGGGATCATCAGTCCGGCACACGAACGAGAAGAGAGGATGGGCAAGTCTCTGCTGAACCAAACACGGTGTGGGACATTTTATGAAATCTAAAAATCCCAAGCAAGATTAAGTTGTTCCTATTGAAGGCTCTGCATGGTACAATCTGGGCTTGGCGGTCCTTACATCACGGCACTTACCCGTCTCGCCATAATGTCCTACTAGATCGGAATCGCGCCTTGGTGCAAGGGTGCCGATGTCAATGTTTTGATTAAGCAGGTAACGCTAAGTAGTAGTAATTCAGGTTAAGCGTATGTTATTAAATTTATTATTACTGAGAGTGCCATGGCGCTTAGAGCCAGGTCCTAACAGTTGCGCCTAAGCGTGTGTGTCAGGCGTGTTGTAATTATTTGACAAGCTTAGCATGTTTCAGAATACAATAATTTGATTTCATGCCCATGATAAAACAGAAGTATTTTAGCTTGTTCAAGAGCAAAGGGACATGAAGTTCAGTGTAGAAGAGTAGAGCTAGTGGCAGTGAGATTATAGGTGCATAGCAAGTCACATGTCATAGGACACATAGTTTTACATGACAAACACAATAGTTAATCCATTGAAACATGACTAACACAGTAGTTAATCCATTGAAACACGACTAACACGGTAGTTAATCCATTAAAATACATACTACTGGGCAAAAGAAAGCATCAATTACATCTTAGATAAGATAGTAACTTAGATAGCCAGCTCGATGTATCATTATATTTGACTCGGTCAGACCCCTATACATATATATAGATTTGAAATATGTGGATCACAAATAGAATTGGTGATGGCTACTACACATGGGACATAGATATATTGCAAAATGATTTAGCAAACTGATGTATCCTTCCTTCTGCTTGGCCATGTTGAGCGTTTCCAAATAAATCTTTGCGTGCAGTGTATGCAAATTCGGTCCTAGCGCATTTGCTGAGAAATTGTTTAGACAACAAAAAAAAATGAGTTATCCTTCTTGAGTAATCACCACCCAAGATCCATACACATATTTTAGAATATACCTTGTCTCTATGGAGGAGTGTGCTCATCCGCCACAGTTTGCATTTCATGGAAACATAGCTGTCAGGGGGTGCTATACATGAGATTTATTAATGGGCTCATGAAGAACCAAATAAAACAATTCAAGGAAGTGTCACACACCGCCATTTTGTCGAGCGACTTGGATCCAGCAGCGGTGGAGAGAGAGAGAGAGAGCACACCTGGCAAAGGCCTTCATTGTCCACCGCTGCTCGTGCTACTGAGTGATGGGGAGGCAACAACTGCTTTGAAATGTCGTGGTGGAGGAAGTGGCGAAAGCTCTCCTCTCCATGGCGCCCTTTCATCAACGGCAACACCTCCAGCCGGTCGGAGCAGTGTTTCCCAGAAGTCTCAATGGTGGGTACCTCTCTGCGAATCAGCGAGAATTTATTTATTAGTAGCATCTAGTATAACAAAGGTTTTGTACAAAACCCAATGGATAGAAGCAAAGCGATGTGGGAAGATATGGCCGCCAAATAATTTTAGCTGAACAGAAGGAAAAATCCTTAGCACTCAAATATACTTAAGTTTTTAGTCTCTCTATCAAATTGCACACATGAGCATAAACATTTGGCCCATATATCTAAGTACTAAATCTTATCCATATAAAGTAACACTAGTAGAAAACAGGGCTTTCGTCCAGGCCAGTTTAGCCCATTAGTCCCGGTTCAATCCAGAACTGGGACTAATGTGAGCATTTATCCCGGTTCGTGCGGCTAAGGCATTAGTCCCGGTTCACCTATGCCCTTTAGTCCCGGTTTGTGCCTCAAACCGGGACTAAAGGGTGCGATGCCCATTAGTCCCGGTTCATGCCTCAAACCGGGACTAAAGAGTAGACCTTTAGTCCCGTTTTGAGGCACGAACCGGGACTAATGGGGTTGAGACCTTTAGTCCCGGTTCCCCTCACGAACCGGTACTAAAGGTCCCATTTTCAAACTCTACCCCCCTGGATCGCCTTTTCAATTTTAAAAAAAATAAAAGAAAATGATGGAAATGTCAAAAAAATAAAAGAAAATAAGTTTCCCATGTGATATGTGGTCTAGTTGTTGGGAAAATTTGCAAATGTGAATTTCGACTTTATTTGCAAAATCTCTCGAATTTGTAAATATGGGCATAACTTTTGCATACTAACTTTCGGATGAAAAAGTTTTTATATGAAAAATCATCTACTCGAAAAGTTACATCCAAATTTAATGGGGAACTTTGTTAAACATTTTCAAAATCCTCAAAAACCTAACAGAAAAAAAAGTTACGGTGGCTTTTAATATCTAGAGTGGAAAAATCGAAAAATTTCAAATTGTGGTCAAACAATGGTCAAACCATGGTCAAACTAATTATTCTAGAATATTAGTGTTACTAAATAATTTGTTCAGTTATTTTGAATTTTGGTCAAATCTGGTCAAACAATGGTCAAACAATGGTCAAACAATGGTCAAACAATGGTCAAACTATGGTCAAACCATGGTCAAACCATGGTCAAACTAATTATTCTAGAATATTAGTGTTACTAAATAATTTGTTCAGTTATTTTGAATTTTGGTCAACTCTGGTCAAACTATGGTCAAACCATGGTCAAACTAATTATTCAAAATAACTATTGTTTTCTAAATAATTATTGTTTTTGAAAACAATAGTTTAAAACTCAAACAGTGAAATGTGTCAATTCATGTTCAAGCAAAATTCACGAGGGTTAATAGGATTGACATCTTACTATTGTCGAGAAAACAACAAGTGCGAGACTTGGAAACGAGGGAGAATAGAACCCGGAAGTTAAGCGTGCTCAGTGGGTGAGTGGGAGGATGGGTGACCGTTCGGGAAGTTAGGTGATTTGGAATGACGAGGGTGATTAGAGAAGAGGATAAATTGAGCAGTGATGAGGGGTGCTGATTAGAGATTAGGGGTTAAAATAATTCAGAAATTTGAAAATAAAAATTCAAATAAAAATTCAAAAAAAATTCAAAAAAAAATCATAAAATTTCCATTAGTCCCGGTTGGTGTTACCAACCGGGACTAAAGGTGGAGCTCCACGTGGCATGACCTTTAGTCCCGTTCGATTGAACCGGGACTAAAGGGGGGAGGCATTAGTACCGACCCTTTAGTCCCGGTTCACCAACCGGGACTAAAGGCCCTTACCAACCGGGACAATAGGCCCTTTTTTTACTAGTGTAAGGTGTTTCTTACCACAAAGTCAATCTTGATGCCATTACAACAAATAGCCGTATGTAGCTACTTTTGCACAAACTAAGTACCAGCACATATATACTCTTACTCTTGATATGGAATAATCATATAGAGACAGATGACGTACTTTCTCATTTCAACATGGATTAATCACAGATCATCCCAAAAGTGTAGCTCAAGAAGATAAAGAATATGTGCATCCAAAAGGAAAATCAAGTAGGTCACAAAGTACCACATGTACCACCAGTGACACATGTGCATATCAAATAATCACAGGCTAGTAGATCGTAGAGAATAAATTATGCACATGCAACAACAGCGCCAATCCAAGTTGGTCGCCTGATGGTAAACGTGCTGGTCTGGAAGCAAACCAAGGATGACCTGCTCCCAAGATCCATAGCAAAGCTCATATTTAGAAAGGAAATGGACTACTAATACCTGCATTAATATGCACAAAAGTTTATATATTATCCGAAAAGAGAATTCAATTCATAAACGGTAAACACTTATGAGTGAAACTTAAATAGTCCGTCCAATGATTCTTAACAGCAATCCACTTGTGGCATTTAAATCCTAACTATAACTAATCAGGGTAATTGTTCTTTTCGACAAAAAAGGGTAATCATTCTTAACAGCAACCCACAACTACAAAACCAAGAAAAAACTTAGTAATTCTAACAGGCATGAATGAATAGCAAAAAGGGAACAGGACAGAGAGATACACACATAGAGCGTGAGGCATGAGATCATCACAATAGCACCCCATGTTCAACGACTTGCAGCTCTAGCTTACCGCTCAGCCGAGGGACACAGCACCCAACGCTCACACTGCATCCACGACTCTGTTGGTTCACTATATGGAGCAGCAAAAAAGGGGGTCAGAACTATGTGCATGGACATATGTGAGATATGAACCAGGGATGTAGTACCTGAGTGCACGCGCAACACGAGTACAAAGGCTGATGACCCCAGTGAAGCAGCGGCGTGAGCCGCGACCTGCGCTTCTCCAGTCGACGGAGACGGCACCCACCAGCGCTATCGTGCTTGACCACCACGCACACGTTGTCGCTACAGTTCACCTCCGAGAGAGCCCGGGAGGAGGCGCCGAGGCCATAGGGTGGAGGCGCCTCGAATCAAACACATTAAGAAAAGGATCCGCTCATGAACGAAAAGTCACTCTAATGGGCTATTACAACAAAAATAGACTATATTTAAATTAAAATGGGGCTACCTTATGTTAAATGTCTACTCCTCAGATGGAATTAATAGGAGTATTTGAATAGATTGTGAATTGATTAAGTTAAATGTCTACTCTAGTGGAGCAGTTTTGAGCCACTAACTGAGAATGTTCAGGTTCTAAAAATGACAGGTTTCTGAAAATGTCCAGGTTTGGACTTGTAGTTCTACTTCACAATTCAGGACAACATGGATCTGACCAGCAATAGAAAAATAGAACAACAGAAAAACAGGGCACCACAGAGCTCTACAAACTGAAAATTATACAGGTTGTCTCATACAGTAAAATTATGGAGTCGGATAAGACCTTTTTGTGTTACTGTCTTTCAGAAACGACAGTACAAGCTAAATCATGGACAGTGAAATGTTGGGACCGGCACCCTCGCGCCAAGACAGTAACACAAAATATGTAACAACTTCATATACAAATAAAAATGTTCAGGGTTCACTGCATACTGGGCTCAGATTTGCCTTTCCTCGATCATATAACCTACCCCCGTCATCTCTTATCACCAGATCAATCTGTTTATACAATAGAGCTGCCCTGGTTATCACTCAACAAGAATGACCATCCAAGGACAACAACAAGCATCACAGGATCAAAAAGGATTCTAGAGACAAGAGGGAGGATCCAACTTGATACCTACAGGTGCCTCGATTTCTCAAAGGCACACTAATTCCAGCCAAGGTAATCATCATCGCCCTAGCACGAACACCACTTGAGCATAAATAAGCAACGCCTTTAAATACAAATAAAAATGGTTCAGGGTTTCATTGCATAGCCGCCACGGACGCCATCACCAGCGCCGTTGTTATTCCGCCCTCCTCCGTGGCCACTGCCGACGTCGCCGTGGTTGGTGGGAGACACCTGTGTGGGAGTGAGGGAGGGAGGTAGTGAAGGAAATATGCCCTAGAGGCAATAATAAAGTTATTATTTATTTCCTTACATCATGATAAATGTTTATTATTCATGCTAGAATTGTATTAACCGGAAACATAATACATGTGTGAATATATAGACAAACAGAGTGTCACTAGTATGCCTCTACTAGACTAGCTTGTTAATCAAAGATGGTTAAGTTTCCTGACCATAGACAAAGGAGTTGTCATTTGATTAACAAGGTCACATCATTGGTTGAATGATCTGATTGACATGACCCATTCCATTAGCTTAGCACCCGATCGCTTAGTATGTTGATATTGCTTTTATCCATGACTTATACATGTTCCTATAACTATGAGATTATGCAACTCCTGCCATCGGAGGAACACTTTGGTACTACCAAACGTCACAACGTAATCGGGTGATTATAAAGGAGTACTACAGGTGTCTCCAAAGGCAGATGTTGGGTTGGCGTATTTCGAGATTAGGATTTGTCACTCCGATTGTCGGAGAGGTATCTCTAGGCCCTCTCGGTAATTCACATCACTATAAGCCTTGCAAGCAATGTAGCTAATGAGTTAGTTACGGAATGATGCATTACGGAACGAGTAAAGAGACTTGCCGGTAACGAGATTGAACTAGGTATTGGATACCGACGATCGAATCTCGGGCAAGTAACATACCGATGACAAAGGGAACAACGATGTTGTTATGCGCGGTCCGACCGATAAAGATCTTCGTAGAATATGTAGGAGCCAATATGGGCATCCAGGTCCCGCTTATTGGTTATTGACCGGAGACGTGTCTCGGTCATGTCTACATTGTTCTCGAACCGTAGGGTCCGCACGCTTAAGGTTTCGATGACATTTATGTTATGAGTTTATGAGTTTTGATGTACCGAAGGAGTTCGGAGTCCCGGATGAGATCGGGGACATGACGAGGAGTCTCGAAATGGTCGAGACGTAAAGATCGATATATTGGACGACTATATTCGGAGTTCGAAAAGGTTCCGAATGATTCGGGTATTTTTCGGAGTACCGGGGAGTTACGGGAATACGGGGAGAAGTATTGGGCCTTATTGGGCCTGCGGGAAAGAGAGAGGGCTGCCTAGGGCAGGCCGCGCCCCCCATGGCCTAGTCCGAATGGACTAGGGGAGGCCGCACCCTCCTTCCTTCCCTTCTCTCTTCCCCTTCCTTGTCTCCTACTCCTAATACATGGAAGGACTCCTAGTTGGACTAGAAAGGGGGGAATCCTACTCCCGTGGGAGTAGGACTCCCCATGGCGCCGCCTCCTAGGGCCGGCCTCCTCCTCCCTCCCTCCTTTATATACGGGGCAGGGGGCACCCCATGAACACACAAGTTGATCCTTGAGATCGTTCCTTAGCCGCAGCGGTACCCCCTCCACCATATTCCACCTCGGTCAAATCGTAGCAGTGCTTAGGCGAAGCCCCGCGTTGGTAGAACATCAAGATCGTCACCACGCCGTCAGGCCGACGGAACTCTCTCTCCCCGAGCTTTGCTGGATCGGAGCCCGAGGAGCGCCACCGAGCTGTACGTGTGCCAAGAACTCGGAGGTGCCGGAGTAACGGTGCTTGGATCGGTTGGATCGCGAGGAGAACGACGACTACTTCCTCTACGTTGTGATTGCTTCGCTTCGGTCACGAGGGTACGTAGACAATACTCTCCCTCTCGTTGCTATGCATCACCATGATCTTGCGTAGCGTAGGGAAATTTTTGAAATTACTGCTCCCCCAACGGTGGCATCCGAGCCTAGGTTTTTATGGTTTGATGTTTTGCACGAGTAGAACACAAGTGAGTTGTGGGCGATACAAGTCATACCGCCTTACCAAAGCATGTCATACTTTGGTTCAGCGGTATTGTGAGATGAAGCGGCCCGGACCGACATTACGCCAGACGCTTACGCGAGACTGGTTTCACTGCTACGAGCACTCGTGCTTAAAGGTGGCTGGCGGGTGTCTGTCTCTCTCACTTTAGTTGAACCGAGTGCATACGCCCGGTCCTTGAGAAGGTTAAACGGAGTCTATTTGACGAAGTATCGTTGTGGTTTTGATGCGTAGGTGAGATTGGTTCTTGCTTAAGCCCGTAGCAGCCACGTAAAATTTGCAACAACAAAGTAGAGGACGTCTAACTTGTTTTTGCAGGGCATGTTGTGATGTGATATGGTCAAGACGTGATGAGATATAAGTTGTTGTATGAGATGATCATGTTTTGTTGAAGTTATCGGCAATCGGCGTAAGCCTTATGGTTGTCTCTTTATTGCATAAGATGCAAGCGCCAAATAATTGCTTTACTTTATCGCTATGCGATAGCAATAGTTGCAAGAGCAATAGTTGGCGAGACGACCATGTGACGACACATTGATATAGATCAAGATGATGGAGATCATGGTGTCATGCCGGTGATGATGGAAATCATGACGATGCTTTGGAGATGGAGATCAAAGGCACAAGATGATGATGACCATATCATGTCACATATTTTGATTGCATATGATGTTTATCTATTATACATCTTATTCTTGCTTTGATTGACGGTAGCATTTTAAGATGATCTCTCACTAAAATTATCAAGTAGTGTTCTCCCTGAGTATGCACCGTTGCCAAAGTTCGTCGTGCCCAGACACCACGTGATGATCGGGTGTGATAAGCTCTACGTCCATCTACAACGGGTGCAAGCCAGTTTTGCACACGCGGAATACTCAGGTTAAACTTGACGAGCCTAGCATATGCAGATATGGCCTCGGAGCACCGAGACCGAAAGGTCGAGCGTGAATCATATAGTAGATATGATCAACATAGTGATGTTCACCATTGAAAACTACTCCATCTCACGTGATGATCGGTTATGGTTTAGTTGATTTGGATCACGTGATCACTTAGATGACTAGAGAGATGTCTGTCTAAGTGGGAGTTCTTAAGTAATATGATTAATTGAACTTAAATTTATCATGAACTTAGTCCTGGTAGTATTTTGCAAATTATGTTGTAGATCAATAGCTCGCGTTGTTGCTTTCATATGTTTATTTTCATATGTTCCTAGAGAAAATTGTGTTGAAAAATGTTAGTAGCAATGATGCGGATTGGATCCACGATCTGAGGTTTATCCTCAATGCTGCACAGAAGAATTATGTCCTTAATGCACCGCTAGGTGACTGTCCTATTGCAGGAGCGTATCTGACGTTATGAACGTTTGGCTAGCTCAATATGATGACTACTTGATAGTTTAGTGCACCATACTTAACGGCTTAGAATCGGGACTTCAAAGACGTTTTGAACGTCATGGACCATATGAGATGTTCCAGGAATTGAAGTTAATATTTCAAGCAAATACCGAGTTGAGAGATATGAAGTCTCCAACAAGTTCTATAGCTAAAAGATGGAGGAGAATCGCTCAACTAGTGAGCATGTGCTCGATTGTCCGAATACTTCAATCGCTTGAATCAAGTGGGAGTTAATCTTCCGTATAAGATAGTGATTGACAGAATTCTCTAGTCACCATCACTAAGTTACTAGAACTTCGTGATGAACTATAGTATGCAGGGGATGACGAAAACGGTTCCCGAGCTCTTCATGATGTTGAAATCAACGAAGGTAGAAATCAAGAAAGAGCATCAAGTGTTGATGATTGACAAGACCACTAGTCTCAAGGAAAAGGGCAAAGGGAAGAAGGGGAACTTCAAAAGGAACGGCAAGCAAGTTGCTGCTCGAGTGAAGAAGCCCAAGTCCGGACCTAAGCACGAGACTAAGTACTTTTGCTGCAATGGAACTGGTCACTGGAAGCGGAACTACCCCTGAATATTTAGTGGATAAGAAGGATGGCAAAGTGAACAAAGGTATATTTGATATACAGATTATTGATGTGTATTTTACTAGTGTTCATAGCAACCCCTCGGTATTTGATACTGGTATAGTTGCTAAGAGTAGTAACTTGAAACGGGAGTTACAGAATGAACAGAAACTAGTTGAAGGAAGTGACGATGAGTGTTGGAAGTAGTTCCAAGATTGATATGATCATCATCGCACACTCCCTATACTTTCGGGATTAGTGTGGAACCTAAATAAGTGTTATTTGGTGTTGAGCATAAATATGATTTGATCATGTTTATTGCAATACGGTTATTCATTTAAGTAAGAGAATAAATTGTTGTTTTGTTTACATGAATAAAACCTTATATGGTTACACACCCAATGAAAATGGTTCATTGGATCTCGATCATAGTGATACACATATTCATAATATTGAAACCAAAAGATGCAAAGTTAATAATGATAGTGCAACTTATTTGTGGCAATCGCCGTTTAGGGTCATATTGGTGTAAAGCGCTTGAAGAAAACTCCATGTCGATGGACTTTTGGAATCACTTGATTATGAATCATTTGATGCTTGCGAACCGTGCCTTTTGGGCAAGATGACTAAAACTCCGTTCTCGGAACAATGGAACAAGCTCTTGACTTATTGGAAATAATACATACCGATGTATGCGATTCAATGAGTGTTGATGCTCGTGGCAAGTATCGTTATTTTCGACCTTCACAAAATGATTTGAGCAGATATGGGTATATCTACTTGATGAAACATAAGTCTGAAATAATTGAAAAGTTCAAAGAATTTCAGAGTGAAGTGGAAAATCATCGTAACAAGAAAATAAAGTTTCGCGATCTGATCGTGGAGATAAATATTTGAGTTACGAGTTTGGTCTTCATTTGAAACAATGTGAAATAGTTTCGCAACTCACGCCATATGGAACACGACAACATAATGGTGTGTCCGAAAGTCATAACCGCACTTTATTGGATATGGTGCGATCTATGATGTCTCTTATCAGTTTACCACTATCGTTTTGGGGTTATGCATTAGAGACAGCTGCATTCACGTTTAATAGGGCACCATCTAAATCCGTTGAGCCGACACCGTATGAACTATGGTTTAACAAAGAAACCTAAGCTGTCGTTTCTTAAAGTTTGGAAGTTGTGATGCTTATGTGAAAAAGTTTCATCCTGATAAGCTCAAACCCAAATCGGAGAAGTGCGTCTTCATAGAATACCCAAAGGAAATTGTTGGGTATACCTTCTATCACAGATCCGAAGGCAAAAACATTCGTTGCTTATAAATGGATCCTTTCTAGAGAAGGAGTTTCTCTCGAAAGAAGTGAGTGGGAGGAAAGTGGAGCTTGATAAGGTAATTTGTACCTTCTCCCGAATTGGAAAGTATTTCATCACGGAAATCAGTTCCAGTGATTCCTACACCAATTCTTGAGTAAGAAAATGAAGATGATCATGTAACTTCAGATCAAGTCACTACCGAATCTCGTAGGTAAACCAGAGTGAGATCCTCACCAGAGTGGTACGGCAATCCTATTCTGGAAGTCATACTACTAGATCATGACGAACCTACAAACTATGAAGAAGCGATGGTGAGCCCAGATTCCGCTAAATGGCTAGAAGCCATGAAATCTGAGATGGGATCCATGTATGAAAACAAAGTGTGGACTTTGGTTGACTTGCCCGAGGGTCGGCAAGCAATAGAAAATAAATGGATCTTCAAGAGGAAGACGGACGTTGATAGTAGTGTTACTATCTACAATGCTCGACTTGTCGCAGAAAGGCTTTCGACAAGTTCAAGGTGTTGACTACAATGAGATTTTCTCAACTGTAGCGATGCTTAAGTCTGTCCGAATCATGTTAGCAATTGCCACATTTTATGAAATTTGGCAAATGGATGTAAAACTGCATTCTGAATGGGTTTACGGAGGAAGAGTTGTATATGATGCAACCGTAAGGTTTTGTCGATCCTAAAGGTGTTAACAAAAATATGCAAGCTCCGGTGATCAATCTATGGACTGGTGCAAGCATCTCGGAGTTGGAATAAACGCTTTGATAGTATGATCAAAGTATATAGTTTTATACAGACTTGCGGTGAAGCTGTATTTACTAGAAAGTGAGTGGGAGCACTACAAAGCATTTACGATAAGTATATGTGAATGACATATTGTAGATCGGAAATAATGTAGAATTATTACGCAAAGCATAAAAGAGTGTTTGAAAGGAGTTTTTCAAAGAAAGACCTCGGTGAAGCTGGCGACATATTGAGCATCAAGATCTCAGAGAGATAGATCAAGACGCTTGATAAGTTTTTTCAATGAGTACATACCTTGACAAGATTTTGAAGTAGTTCAAAATGGAACAATCAAAGAAAGAGTTCTTGCCTGTGTTACAAGGTGTGAAATTGAGTAAGACTCAAAAACCCGACCACGGCAGAAGATAGAAAGAGAATGAAAGTCATTCCCTATGCTTTGGCCATAGGTTCTATAAAGTATGCCATGTTGTGTACCAGTACAATAGTAATCTAGGAGTAGATCACTGGACAGCGGTCAAAATTATCCTTAGTGGAATAAGGATATGTTTCTCGATTATGGAAGTGACAAAAGGTTCATCGTAAAGGGTTACGTCGATGCAAGTTTTGACACCGATCTGGATGACTCTAAGTCTCGATCTAGATACATATTGAAAGTGGGAGCAATTAGCTAGAGTAGCTCCGTGCGAGCATTGTAGACATAGAAATTTGCAAAATACTTACGGCTCTGAATGTGATGGACCGTTGACTAAAATTATCTCACAAGCAAAACATGATCACACCTTAGTACTCTTTGGGTGTTAATCACATGGCGATGTGAACTAGATTATCGACTCTAGTAAACCCTTTGGGTGTTGATCACATATCGATGTGAACTATGGGTGTTAATCACATGGTGATGTGAACTATTGCTGTTAAATCACATGGCGATGTGAACTAGATTATTGACTCTAGTGCAAGTGGGAGATCAAGGAAATATGCCCTAGAGGCAATAATAAAGTTATTATTTATTTCCTTACATCATGATAAATGTTTATTATTCATGCTAGAATTGTATTAACCGGAAACATAATACATGTGTGAATATATAGACAAACAGAGTGTCACTAGTATGCCTCTACTAGACTAGCTTGTTAATCAAAGATGGTTAAGTTTCCTGACCATAGACAAAGGAGTTGTCATTTGATTAACAAGGTCACATCATTGGTTGAATGATCTGATTGACATGACCCATTCCATTAGCTTAGCACCCGATCGTTTAGTATGTTGCTATTGCTTTTATCCATGACTTATACATGTTCCTATAACTATGAGATTATGCAACTCCTGCCACCGGAGGAACACTTTGGTACTACCAAACGTCACAACGTAATCGGGTGATTATAAAGGAGTACTACAGGTGTCTCCAAAGGCAGATGTTGGGTTAGCGTATTTCGAGATTAGGATTTGTCACTCCGATTGTCGGAGAGGTATCTCTGGGCCCTCTCGGTAATGCACATCACTATAAGCCTTGCAAGCAATGTAGCTAATGAGTTAGTTACGGAATGATGCATTACGAACGAGTAAAGAGACTTGCCGGTAACAAGATTGAACTAGGTATTGGATACCGACGATCGAATCTCGGCAAGTAACATACCGATGACAAAGGGAACAACGATGTTGTTATGCGGTCTGACCGATAAAGATCTTCGTAGAATATGTAGGAGCCAATATGGGCATCCAGGTCCCGCTATTGGTTATTGACGGAGACGTGTCTCGGTCATGTCTACATTGTTCTCGAACCGTAGGGTCCGCACGCTAAGGTTTCGATGACATTTATGTTATGAGTTTATGAGTTTTGATGTACCGAAGGAGTTCGGAGTCCCGGATGAGATCGGGGACATGACGAGGAGTCTCGAAATGGTCGATACGTAAAGATCGATATATTGACGACTATATATTCGGAGTTCGAAAAGGTTCGAATGATTCGGGTATTTTCGGAGTACCGGGAGTTACGAGAATACGGGAGAAGTATTGGGCCTTATTGGGCCCTGCAAGGAAAGAGAGAGGGGCTGCCTAGGGCAGGCAAGGCTTCATGGCCTAGTCCGAATTGACTAGGGGAGGGCCGCACCCTCCTTCCTTCCCTTCTCTCTTCCCTTCCTTGTCTCCTACTCCTAATACATGGAAGGACTCCTAGTTGGACTAGGAGGGGAATCCTACTCCCGATGGGAGTAGGACTCCCCATGGCGCCCTCCTAGGGCCGGCCTCCTCCTCCCTCCCTCCTTATATACGGGGCAGGGGGCACCCCATGAACACACAAGTTGATCCTTGAGATCGTTCTTTAGCCGTGGTGCAGTACCCCTCCACCATATTCCACCTCGGTCAAATCATTAGCAGTGCTTAGGCGAAGCCCTGCGTTGGTAGAACATCAAGATCGTCACCACGCCCGTCGTCTTGACGGAACTCTCTCTCCCGGAGCTTTGCCGGATCGGAGCCCGAGGAGCGCCACCGAGCTGTACGTGTGCCAAGAACTCGGAGGTGCCGGAGTAACGGTGCTTGGATCGGTTGGATCGCGAGGAGAACGTACGACTACTTCCTCTACGTTGTGATTGCTTCCGCTTCGGTCTACGAGGGTACGTAGACAACACTCACCCCTCTCGTTGCTATGCATCACCATGATCTTGCGTGTGCGTAGGAAATTTTTTGAAATTACTGCATCCCCCAACAGGTAGTTGTAAGAGCGAGTGAGAGAGGAGGCGGCGGCTAGGTTTTCATCGCAGGAAGCCGCGGTCATTTTATACCCCCCCCCCCAAGCGAAATGATCCAGATGCCCTGGTGGGGGCACGGTATTTACATTTTGTTGCAACTGGAATTTTATCCGACGGCCCAGGTCGATCGGGGTCAAAATCGGATGGCTCAAGGCAATCGGACTCAAGATCGGACGGTCGGTATCGCGAGGGACTTTCGATCAAACGGCCCAGAGTCGCTGAGCTCTGAGGATTTAGGGTTCATTGCATAGTGGGCTCAGATTCACCTTTCCTCGATCATATAACCTACCCCCATCTTCTCTTATCACCAAATCAATATGTTTATACAGTGGAGCTGCCCTGGTTATCACTCAACCAGAATGACCATCCAAGGACAAAAACAAGTATCACAGGATCAAAAAGGATTCTAGAGACAGGAGGGAGGATCCAGCCTAATACGCACAGGTGCCACGATTGCTCAAAGGCACACTTATTTCAGCCACGATTAATCATCATCGCCCTAGCATGAACGCCACTGATCAATCTAGCAAATCCAGGAGCATAGCTATAGGACCAGGGCATCCACATGTAAACGAAGCATCACATGAGCTCCCTATGATAGCAACTAAACATGAACGACAGCCTGGAAACCCTAAAATGGCATGGATCCACAACTATAGAGCTCAAGTAGGAACCGATGCATGAGTAGGGCATAGAGCATCAACCAGAGGAGCGCCACATCAATATAGCCATGGCCATGTCCCATACAGTAGCCGAAACAGAGGATCAGGAGGAAGATGGAACTCACCAAGAGAGGTTGTAGCCGAGGCAGTACTCAGTGCGCGCCGGGGTTGCTCCTGAACGCCGTCCAACCGGCGAGGAACCGCGTGGGAGTTGCGCCTTGCACCGTCCCGCCGACGAGCACGAATGCATCAAATAATCTGTGTAAGAAAGGCATCGTTGTTTATCAGAAACAATTATTTAGGAATTACTATTTAGCATGAAATATACACACATCCAGCAGCACCATGAATTCAGTTGCAGAAAGATACCACAGGCAAGACACAACCATCCAAGAAATGAAATATGCAGGACCACCACTGATTTATCCAACAAAAGCATAGGATAATACAATCTAAATAGTAATGAAAGAAAGCTTTAATCCATTCGCATCATATGGTATTAGCAAAATAAGCAAGAGCAAAACTTAAACAACAGAATATATTAAATCATTCAGGGTACTAATCAAGCCTTGTGACTGGCAACTGGTAAAACAAAAGCATACATTAAAGGCAGGTATGAAAGACGTGCTAATCTCACACAAGAGCACTCACGACAAATCACTAAGTAAAATGTGACGTGTTGATCCAACCAAAGACATATGTGCAACTGAATCATGGTATTTACAACCCACTGGCACTCATGCCTATTGTTATTGATCCATACATGGCATAGGTGCACTACCACTGACCACTCCAACACCGTGCAGACAACCCTCCTAGCGGTATGGCACCCGCAAGCACTGTCACATGTGCCACTGTCAAACACTATACTCATATCCATATCACGGAGTCGTGCCACCTCTGTTTCCATCATTACCAGGCAGGACGCCGACCAAAGGAATCTAGGTTACCTATGTGAATAGTAGCTACAGCCTTAAGCTTGGCACAATTGAAGAAGAAACAGGGAGGAGCCAGCTGTGGTGAGCTATATTAAGATTCATTTATATGCAATGCTATTAGAAGAACAACTAAATGATCATGATTTTGATCTATCGTGACAATTCAATGGCCACCTCTTTCTTATTTTGTTCTCTCGTCCATCTTCAGTTAGTATAGGTCACTGATTACTATAGGTGCATCACCCAAAAAAAAGTCATAATCTTGGTTCCGCGAGCAAGCTTTGCCTTGCTTGATAACATGATGTATACATGCTAGTGGTGATGATATGCTTTGTCAGCCGTCCATGCATTAGCTAGCACTGCCTTTGGCAACGCCACCTTAAGTTCATAGTTGATTGTCAAATAGCATGGACACTAATTAATATTCTCATGAGTTAATTTAGTAAGAATATACATAATAATGGAGATTCTACCTCCGCAATTAAGCAATAAGTATCTCAGCAGTAGAGAAGTTTCAACCAATGTGAGGGAAGAAAATAAAGCAAAGCACTCACTACATGAAAAACACATACAACTCTTTACCTTCAGAAATTGCCTCATTGGTTGTATCCTTAAAGTAGTGGAAAATAATAAATATTTGGTGCAATCAAATTGCCGCATTGGTTGTATCCCTACAGCAGTGTAAAATAATAAATCTTTGGTGCAATCAAATGACCAAATAGAAAGGCCTACACAAAAGAACATTGTATTCGAAAGAAATATGATCCATGTCGTACCAGCAATCTGCCCTTCAATTATTCACATACATCATTTAAGCCCTTCTTCTCGGAATATGGAACTCTGTATCCAGCCAAAGGAGATACAAATGCATCAATTTGATGTTCGTCACACAAATGTCAGCTTGAACAGAACACCTTCATAGTATGGCTAAGCAAACCCAAAGGGTGAGAATCTGCTGAATTCTTGAGGGACTTGGAAGGACTGGCAGGAGAAATGGTTCTGAAATATAGAATCCAGAGTGAATACATCATCAAAGGAGAAGCAACATGCACATGTACACATAATATACCGCATAAAAATCAGGAAAGCAAAAGCATGTCCGAGCTTGCTGTGGGAAACATGCATGTACAGAAGATTTATATCACAACAAAAATTAGTTACTTAGCCTTATCGATCTCCGCACACACACGCACACAAAGACCAATTACCTAACCAGTAGGCATAGCAAATTCTCAGTCAACGGATTCCCCAAACAAAAAAAATATGAGAACCAGTCTCCATGATCTGCCTCAATCAATGAATTTTCCTGAACCAGGAGTAAGAAACTATGTAAAAAAATTAGTGCAGCAATTAACTACACAAATAGTGGCATGTGCTAGGCTAATTGGTGCTGATTGTTGTTTTAGCAGCAGACACATGAATCTAGGAGGAGGGAGAGCAACGAGCTTACCAGGGGCAATGTGGTTGGGCAGCAAGGCTAGGTCGAGCAGCAAAGAACAACATCCCGTTATTCCTGTACAATCTAGTGGCGCTTTTCTTCTTGCACATCTACAAGAGAAGATCAGACCAGACGTGAGCATTGGGGATTAGAGAGAGAAACTGGGAGAAGACGGACCTTGTTGAGCACACCAAAGAGTTGTGTCCCGGGCAAGCAGAAGCACGGGGCACAGAGCAGGTAGAAGCCGGCGAGGAAGAAGAGGGAGCCACAGCAACGCCGCTACAGGCCACCACCGCCGCTCTTGATGGCTCAGCCACCGCACATGTTCCTTGTGTTCTACTACAAGAGAAACCAGTTATGCAATTGCTTTCTCATATTAAGAGTAAAACTCTCAATTAACTAACAAAGATTTCAATGCATGGCTGCCAAAAGCATTGCTTCTTTTTTAGATATTATGATCCCAAAGTCTCTACCTATAGACTTATTTAGCATAATATTAGAGTCATCTACAATACGCATTCTGACCAAGTTGCGACCCTAGAGCAACATAGCAACACGAAATAAATATACCAAAAGTTTAAATTAATGGGGATAAACAAATCAATGAAAAACAAAAGATGAGCACTGATTTTATTGAAAAGTCAAATTAATGGTGGTCAAGGAAAACATTTTGTTCTTAAAAAAAGTGAGAACAGCTTGTAGGAAGATTAAAGCATTTATTTGGTAATACCCTAGTAAAATAAAAAGGATGAAAACTGAGATGTAAGGAATGTAATCGTCTTCGTTGTAAATCATGAAATGCCTAGCTCCAAACAAAGTTGGCAGCTAATTTGGCACTACACTCCAACATGCAAGAACAACAGATAAAAAGAATAATTCCATACCTAAACTCCTACCAATTGAGGACAGGGGGAAAAGCTAACCATGCAAAGGAACAAAAGGCCCTGGATCCCAGACAAAACTATCCTCCTCCATGACAAATAAAAGGCTAGGTACCCAACAAAGCAAGAAAGACAACAAAATTTTCTTTCGATGGAATCTAGCTAAACATCAGCATCCCCTCAACAGGAAGGCTCAGATTCCATCTTTCTAGAAGACAAGCAAAATCCAGATCACTATGTAATGTTGTTATTCAGTATTTTGGTAAAACACAACAAGTATTCAGTATTTTGCTAGCTGCTTGCCCCCTGCTTGAAATGCGTACAAATGGACATGGGGTTACCTAGCCCACCACCAAAGCCGCAGGGGCATCCAAACTTGACCGCTCCAGCAAAGGTCAACTCCATCAGAGGAGAGGAGTGGCAGGCAGGGGAAGCCGACGCCGATGAGGAGCCTACCCGGCCTACCTGCATGAGGAAGAAACCAAGCTCATGGCCATTTGTGAGAGGGGGAAGAGCAGTGAGAAGGGGAAGAGCAAATTGAACCAAAGATGGGCCCCCACCTTGACCTCGAGGAGGAGCAGCGCCGGCACTATGGTGACCAGCGGCGAGCAGCACCGCGGCGCGGCGTGGCGCCAGCAGGAGGGGCTCCGCGATGAGGAGGGATCTGCCCGCTGCTGCCGCTCGGGAGCTTGGGTCTGCGCCAAGGTCCAGGCCTCCTCATCGAGTGGCCGCGGTCCCTGGTGGCGCGGTCATCGGCCACGGTGAGCGGGGCGGGGGGGGCGGGGCGGTGGGGCATCGGCCACGGCGAGTGGGACGGACGGGCGGGCTGGCGAGGCCATGGGCATCGGCCATCGCGAGCGGACGGGCGAGGCGGACGGCGGGCTCGTGGTCATCGGCCACGGCCACGGCGAGCGGGACGGCGGGGCGGGGTGGGCGAGGCACCGGGGCGGGGCAGGGCGGGCGAGCGAGTGCGTTGAGAGGAGGAGGCTAGGGTTCACCACGGGAGCCGGCCCTTTTATACCACCACCACGCGAAATGACCAAAATGCCCTGGTGGGGGCATGGTATTTACATTCGGTTGCCATTACTATTCATTCCAGCAGTGATCGTCTCAGATCCAACGGCCCAGCTTCCTCCAGATGTCGATCCAACGGACGAAAACGCATCAAGGAAAATGATTCAACGGCCAAGAATCACTGATCTCTAAGGAGCCATGTAGAGACCTTCTTCTCTTATTTCTGGATTGTCAGTTGGGTCCGAAAAATATTATTTACCTGCAAGCGTGCACCGAGTGTTTGGTCTGCTCTAGGATTCCTGGATGTGATAGACGATGATGCACTGATTTCAGACTTGTCAGGCTTGGTAGTACTGAACAGGAAACAGTCAGTTGCCGTTGCATGCTGGTATGTATGTATGGCAAAGAAGGGTGGGTGGTGAAGGGCACGGCTGTGGCGGATCCTCCTCGGACGGCTTTTGCGATTCAGGCACTAATTTCAAATTTTGGAGTTGTTTCCTATTCCAGCAAGCCACGTGAGGAAAAGGCAAGCCGAGGATGCTATAAACTAAATGTCCATGCTGCTTTCCATCAAGACGGGTGCTGTTTTGCAAGAGCTAAGATGATCAACATAGTTTCTTTCAAACACGGCCGGAGGGAAGCCAATCGAGTTGCTCACCATCTGGTGAAGCACTCTTATGATACACAGTCTGCTTTTGAATGGGATGGAGATCAGTGCCACCAGCCAATTTCATTTCTTCCTTATATGTAATAAATGATGTAACTATTTTAGCTGAGAAATATAATACCGAGAGGCTTTCCCTTAAAAAAAAACAGACAGGAAGGTCGGTTGTGAAACACACATACGGGCATACGTATTTTCTGTTGAGCTGACCTGCAGATTCATACGAGCTGTACATTGTACCTTTGGGACACGACACGATCATTCCTTGTTTCCATAAAAGAGAAGAGAGGGGCCAACTTGACGGTCAATGTTTGTTACTCTACCTGAATGACTGACTGTGACCGTGACCGGGGTGCTTTCAGAAAGGGCAGTGATAGGCTCCGGCGCATCGGCCCAACTTTTGGCCGGTCGCCTGGCAGCCATCTGATCTGGCAACCCCAATGCAGCAGATTCGCCCGTGTCTAGCCAAAAAAAAAAAAAACCACTGGCTTGAAGCACTGGTAGATCTGCCGCCGCGTCCGTCGTTTTAGCTCTCCGTCGTCCGCCACGTCCGTCACCATAGCTTGCCGGCGTCCCCCACGTTCTGTCGCCGCAGCTCGCTACCCCTCACCAGCTCGCCGCAGCTTGACGTCGCCGTCGTCACATGCCCTTTCAATTTCACCGTCATTCCCAAAGCCTAATGGCGCTTGCGGCCAAAGCCGGTTCCAGCAGCTCGCACACCCCATTCAAAACACGGTGTCGCCGCCTCCGGCTCACCGTCGTTGTCGATTTTGCAACACTATGTTTCAGAAAAAAAAACAATCTCAGCAACTACGAAAAACAAAAATAGTCAATTGAAGCAAAATTTTAGCCAGTTCCAGCAAAAAAAATTGCCGGTTCCAGCAAAAACATGGGCTTTAGTCGCCGGAACATAGCAAAAATTTCAGCCGGTCGTAGCAAAAATGAAAAACAGTTCCAGCAATTTACTAGGTTCCCGCAAATAAACCTGCAGTTCCAGCAAAAAAATCAGTAGAAAAAAAGAGCTCCAGTGGTTGTAGCAAAAATAATACAAGGTTCCAGCAAAAAAAAAACACCAGTTCCAGCAAAAATCAAATTCAATAGGGGAGAGCTCCAGGGGTCGATGTAGCAAAACATATAGCTAGTTCCAGCAAAAAAAAATGCCAGTTCCAACAAAAACACCTCGCAGGCAAATGACGGCTCACAGTTCCAGCACCATCTCAAGCACCGGCGAACCCGCAGGTGGAGCTTTGCACCGCTGGATGCAGCTTGCCAAACGTGTGTTGGAGCTCCACCACCGATGGCTGCAGCTCCCATAGCAGCCGGTTGTAGCTCGCGCCTGTCGGCACGACGCCGTCGGATGCAACTCAAAAAAACATCGGTTGCAGCTCCGCCTACCCGAGGTTGTAGCTTCCCATCGCTGCAGTTGCAGCTCTGCTCCAGCGCCAGTGGTCGCCGTTGCCGGCACCGGTGGTGGTCGTGTAGCACTCCGGTGTCAGCTGAAGAAGTGGATGGAAGAGAAAAATGGTGGGGCGTGCTAAGGAAAGGAATGGCTGAGCTAAGCACCTCCCGTGAAAGAGATAAGGATGGATGCAGAGAAAAGCGGTGTGTGGGACCCATGGCTACAGGAGGGGCGTTGGGTTTGTTTTTATCTCAAGAGGCGCGCGTGACCGGTCGAATCTTTGGCCGGCGCGCTGTCTGGAAATGTTTACCTTTCAGAAAGTAACGCACCACGTGGGCGCACGTGTTGTACCACCACCACTAGAAAGAAAAGAAAGAAGAAGCTTTCGATTCTCATCCACGACAGCACAATAAACAGCGATGCATGCGCTGATGCCGATGTGTGTGACGAAAATATCGGTAGGGCTGTGCAGGCTTGGCAAAGCATACTCCTACACTACATGCATGCATGCATGCACTCTCATCTCATCTGTTCGGTGCACCTCAACATACGAGCTCTAGTGTAGTGTACTCTCAGAGCCGTCGGATCTTTTTCTTGATACGATTTAGACCGTTGGATCTCGTGATGGACAGATCTCAACCGCCGGATCAAAACCCAGGGCAGTAGCAATGAATAGTATCAACCAGTGTGCCATCGCCGAGGGCATTTTAGTCATTTCACCTGGTTGGGAAAAGATTCGATAGCGCAGGCAGGGGTGAGACCGTGGAGACCGTCGTTCTCCTCCCCCTCCAGCCCGCTCGCCTCTCTCTCTCTCCCTCCCACGTCCGCCTCTCCCTCCCGCGCCCACCTCTCCCTCCCGCGCCCACCTCCCTGCCCCGCCGCCGGCGCCGGCACCGCTCGCCCGGGCACCTATCCATGACCTCGCGCCGCCCTTCTCCTCTTCCTCCCGCCTCACCTCTCTCTCTCTCTCTCTCTCTCTCTCTCTCTCTCTCCCTCCCTTTCAAACCCTAGACCGCATCTGGTTGCTCGCCGGCGGGTCGGGGACATGCCACGACCCCGACACTTTGCTGAGTTTGCTATCGACTACAACCCACTATGGTGAGCTCCTCTTCACCTCAGGTTTACTCCTCTGGTTGCTTTGAGTCGTGACCGTCGAGCCCGGGCTATGCCATGCTCGATTCCTAGCTGATCATCTTGTGGATGACTAATTGTGGATAGTTGTTGTGGTGGTGGTCACCAGGCTACTGGTTTGTTGTTGGCTATGGGGATGTTGTAGGTTCGACATGTGGCTTATCATGGCTTCTGGTTAATTGGCTGAAGGCGTGCTATGATGGTTGCAAAATTATAGTGGCTAGCTGTGACACCTAATTCCGCCTTTGCAATGATAAGCTATCACTAGTAGAAAAGGGGGCAATGACCCAGGCCTGCACAGCCCATTAGTCCCGGTTCTGCCACGAATCGGGACCAATGGAGGTATTTGTCCCGGTTCGTGAGCCCAGGGGGCCGGCCGGGCCACGTGGGCCAATGGTCCCGGGTCGTCCGGACCGTTTGGTCCCGGGTGGTGGGGCGGACCGGGACCAATGGGCCTCGCTCCTGGCCCACCATCATTGGTCCCGGTTGGTGGCATGAACCGGGACCAATGGCTTCCCTTTAGTCCCGGTTCATGCCACGAACCGGGACCCATAGTGCTGCCTATATATACCCCCCGCGTAAGAGCAGAGCACACTACTCTGTTTTTTTTCTTAGCCGAGGGGAGAGGGCTTGGTGGTGCTCTAGCTCACCTCCTATGCATACAAGGTCTTCGATGGAATGCCCGAGCCACACTACTTAAGCTTTCTCCTCTCCAAGCTCGACCTCCAAGCTCCATTTTCCTCAATATTTGTCTAGGTTTAGCGGTCCGTCACGCTCCGTCCCTGTCTTCACCGTCGTCGATCACCCGCGCCGATCTCATCGCCGGCACCACCGTGGTGAGCCTCTAGTTCTTATCTTCTTTGTGAAAGGAAAAATATTCTTACTTGTATGTCTAGATAGATACTTGTATTATTTTCTTACTTTTATTATTGCATCTTATATAGTGCGATGGTTTTGGTATCCGCCCCCGTCGGCCCTCGTCCTGTCTATGATTGGGATGTGGTATATATTATCTTTTCATAACTATTGTTTCATTTATTGTTCATGAAAATTATGCCGACCAACGTGACATAGATTTTATTTATCTAGGAGGTTGTTGAACCGGAAATTTCAACCGACCCTATTGTCGAGAGGTTAAATTTAGTTGAAGAAGAAAACAATTTCTTGAAGGAAAAAATAAAAAAACTTGAGGAGGAGAAGATGATATTGGAGTTGCATGTTGCGGATGTCGTCGATGATCACAAGATCAAGATGGATGCAATGCGCTTGAAGATTAGAAAGATTAGAAAATATGCCATTCATACCGAGGCTTGGTATCATTATGTTGTTGGATCAGTTGTTACCTTGGTTGAGATTATGATCCCATTTGTTTTCGCATTGAAATGTTTTACATAGTTTCAATGTATGGTTTAATTAATTTAGATGCTCTGCAGAGCTTTATGTTGTTAGATGAGAACTATGTATGTACTTTGGTTTTTATGTGATGATGAACTTCTATTAATTTGGTCACTTAATTATCTATTCATGATGTTACGTAATGA
The DNA here is from genome assembly GCA_021605145.1 of Aegilops bicornis. Classification (NCBI taxonomy): domain Eukaryota; kingdom Viridiplantae; phylum Streptophyta; class Magnoliopsida; order Poales; family Poaceae; genus Aegilops; species Aegilops bicornis. Next base: position 674,328,102 of record CM038672.1, read on the forward strand.
TTTTTGACACACTTAATTATATATAATGCACGGAGATGAACCCAGCAATGGATGTACGTGATGCAGACACACCTCCGAGTACACTAAGGGCGTGCATGATTTTCTCGAAGTGGCTGAGGCAAACAAGCAGAATGGTTTTATGTGTTTTCCATGCCCTATATGTGGGAATCTGAAGTCTTACTCGACCGGAAAATCCTTCACACCCACCTACTTTACAAGGGTTTCATGCCACACTATAATGTTTGGACGAGGCACGGAGAAATAGGGGTTATGATGGAAGACGGCGAAGAAGAAGAGTACAATGACAACTATGTGCCCCCTGAATACGGTGATGCTATTGAACATCAAGAGAAACCAGACGATGTGCCCGATGGTGCTGCAACAGGCGAAGCTGCTGAAGATCAAGAGGAACAAGACGATGTGCCCGATGATGATGATCTCCGCCGGGTCATTGTCGATGCAAGAACGCAATGCGAAAGTCAAAAGGAGAAGCTGAAGTTCGATCGCATGTTAGAGGATCACAAAAAAGGGTTGTACCCCAATTGCGAAGATGGCAACACAAAGCTTCGGTGCCGTCTTGCATCGAATTGCTACTGGAAGGCAGAGAATGTCATGCTCGATAAAGGATTTGAGAAGCTACTGAAATAATGAAGAATAAGCTTCCAAAGGATAACGAATTTCCTGACAGTACATACGCAGCAAAGAAGGTCGTATGCCCTCTAGGATTGGAGGTGGAGAAGATACATGCATGCCCTAATGACTGCATCCTCTACCGCGGTGCATACAAGGATCTGAACGCATGCCCGGTATGCGGTGCATTGCGATATAAGATCAGACGAGATGACCCTGGTGATGTTGACGGCGAGCCTCCGGAAGAGGGTTCTGCGAAGGTGATGTGGTATGCTCCTATAATACCACGGTTGAAACGCTTGTTCGTAAACGGAGAGCATGCCAAGTTGATGCGATGGCACGGTGAGGACCGTAAGAAAGACAGAAGTTGAGAGCACCCACGACGGGTCGCATGGAGAAAAATCGAGAGAAAGTACTGGGATGAGTTTGCAAAGGACCCAAGGAATGTATGGTTTGCTTTAAGCGGATGGCATTAATCCTTTCGGGAGCAGAGCAGCAATCACAGCACTCGCCCGTGACTCTATGTATGTATAACCTTCCTCCTTGGATGTGCATGAAGCGGAAGTTCATTATGATGCCAGTTCTCATCCAAGGCCCTAAGCTACCCGGCAACGGCATTGATGTGTACCTAAGGCCATTAGTTGAAGAACTTTTACAACTGTGGAATGGAAATGGTGTACGTACGTGGGATGAGCACAAAAAGGAGGAATTTGACCTAAAGGCGTTGCTGTTCGTGACCATCAACGATTGGCCCGCTCTCAGTAACCTTTCAGGACAGACAAACAAGGGATACCACACATGCACGCACTGTTTACTTGACACCGATAGTATATACCTGGGAAGCTGCAGGAAGAATGTGTACCTGGGCCATCATCGATTTCTTCCGACCAACCATCAATGTAGAAAGAAAGGCAAGCGTTTCAAAGGCGAGGCAGATCACCGGAAGAAGCCCGCCATGCGTACCGGTGATCACGTACTTGCTATGGTCAATGATTTACACGTAATCTTTGGAAAGGGTCCCGACGGACTAGCTGTTCGAATGACGCCGAGAATCACGCACCCATGTGGAAGAAGAAATCTATATTTTGGGACCTACCCTCTGGAAAGACCTAGAGGTCCGCTCTTGATCGACGTGATGCACGTGACGAAGAACCTTTGCGTGAACCTGCTAGGCTTCTTGGGCGTGAATGGGAAGACAAAAGATACACCTGAGGCACGGGAGGACCTACAACGCTTGCACGAAAAAGAGGGCATGCCTCCGGAGCAGTATGAAGGTCCTGCCAGCTACGCTCTTACGAAAGAAGGGAAAGAAATCTTCTTTGAATGTGCGCTTTCGATATGAAGGTCCCGGCGGCTTCTCATCGAATATAAAGGGAATAATAAATTTCCGAGAAAAAGTTCGTAACCTAAAGTCTCATGATCGCCACGTGATTATGACGCAAGCGCTTCCGGTTGCATTGAGGGGCTTCTACCGGAAAACGTCCGATTAGCCATTGTGAAGCTATGTGCATTCCTCAATGCAATATCTCAGAAGGTGATCGATCCAGAAATAGTACCAACGCTAAGGAGTGATGTGGCGCAATGTCTTGTCAGTTTCGAGCTGGTGTTCCCACCATCCTTCTTCAATATCATGGCGCACGTCCTAGTTCATCTAGTCGACGAGATTGTCATTCTGGGGCACGTATTTCTACACAATATGTTCCCCTTTGAGAGGTTCATGGGAGTCCTAAAAAAATATACCCGTAACCGCGCTAGGACAGAAGGAAGCATCTCCATGGGCCATCAAACAGAGGATGTCATTGGGTTTTGTGTTGACTTCATTCCTGGCCTTAAGAGGATAGGTCTCCCTAAATCGCGGTATGAGGGGAGACTGATTGGAAAAGGCACGCTTGGAAGGGACTCAATAATATGCAGGGAAGGATATTCTTGGTCTCAAGCACACTACAGTTCTCTCTGAGAACTCTACCTTGGTGACCCGTATGTCGATGAACACAAGAACGATCTGCGCTCCAAACACCTGAGCGGTCTGACGAATCGGATTACATGTGAACACATCGGGACTTTCGGCAGTTGGTTGGAAACACGTCTCAGAGGTGACATCACTGTTTGTGATGAGTTGTACTTGTTGTCCAGGGGACCATCTTCGACTGTAATGATTTGGAAAGGATACGAGATAAATGGGAATACATTTTACACGATTGACCAAGATCAAAAGAGCACCAACTAAAACAGCGGTGTCCGCTTTGATGCAGCAACCGACGGAAAGGACACATATTATGGTTACATAGTGGACATATGGGAACTTGACTACGGAGTAGATTTTAAGGTCCCTTTGTTTAAGTGCAAATGGGTCAATCTGTCAGAGGCGGGTGTGTAGACCCACGATGCGGAATGACAACGGTGGATTTTAAAAATCTTGGGTACACCGACGAACCGCTCATTCTAGCCAATGATGTGGCACAGGTTATCTATGTGAAGGACATGTCTACTAGACCGAGGAAAAGAAAAGATAAGGAAGCGAATACATCATACGATGAGCCAAAGCGCCACATAGTTCTTTTCTGTGAAAAAGGGACATCACAGGAGTGGAGGGCAAGATGACATGTCTCAAGAGTATGAAAAGTTTCATGAAATTTCTCCTTCAAAGTCAAGGCTGGCCCAAGCATCCCGATAAGCGATGAAGATTATCCATAGTTACGGCGCAATAAGCAAATGACACAAGCGAAGAAAAGTGAAGACTTTCTCCGCAACTATTATGATGATACCATGCCAACTTTGTAATGCATTTAGTATGATACCATTGTCCGCTTTTGTACATGCACATGCTACGCCAACTTTTTTCGTAGTTCATTTGAAAACTATGAATTTAGGTCGAATTTTCTCTATAGGTGCATCTATGTTCATATATTAGTCCCTCGCCCATGCGGCTCGCCCCTGGCCCATGACCATTAGTCCCGGTTTGTGCCACAAACCGGGACTAAAGGGTTGGTCCTCGTTGCACCCAGAGTTTAGTCCCACCTCGCCAACCGAAGGGCGCTCACACCGGTTTATAAGCCCGCCCCTCTCTGCCTTGTTGAGCTCCTCACAAAGTGAAAATAGATGCCCCTATCTGAGAATTTGACCTAAATTCATAGTGAATTTCTCTGAAATTCATAGAAATTGATTATGAATTTAGGTTTAATTTTCTCTATAGGTGCATCTATGTTCATTTTTTTAGTAAAGTTAATCACAAACTTGTGATTCACACAAATAAAGCAAAAAAGAAAACAAAAAAAGTGTTTTCAAATTTGAAAACTAATGGCACTAACAGAAAGTTTATAATTTTTCTAAAACTAAAATAAAAAAGAATTAAAAAATAAAGCAAAAAACAAAAGAAAATAAATAATGCAGAAAACAAAACAAAAAAACTTGAAAAAATAAATATAGCAACAATAAGTCTTTTGTTGTAAGTAGAAACAAAATAAAATAAATAAATAAATAAAACAAAAAAAGTGTTTTCAAATTTTAAAACTAATGGCACTAACAGAAAGTTTATAATTTTTCTAAAACTAAAAGCAAAAAGAATTAAAAATAAAGCAAAAAACAAAAGAAAATAAATAATGCAGAAAACAAAACAAAAAAGCTGGAAAAAAATAAATATAGCAACAATAAGTATTTTGTTGTAAGTAGAAACAAAATAAACTAACTAAAGCAACAAAGAAAACAAAGAAAACAAAAAAACAAAAAAAGTGCCACCTACTAGGCCCCCACGGCCCGAATACGACTAGAAACCCTACCATGGGCCAGGATTCAGGCCCGCGAGAGGCCCAGTAGGCCCACAGGCACACATTGCACGGTTAGGCCCAAAAGCCTGCTTTAGAGAGGAGCTCGAGAGGGAAGGCGCACCGCACCTTATAAACAGGTGCGGCTCCCTCTCAACTAGCGAGGTGGGACTCAACATTTCGTGTGAGGCAGCACAAGGCCTTTGGTCCCGGTTGGTGGCACCATGAGGGACTAAAGGGGAATTAGTCCCGGTTCGTGGCATGAATCGGGACTAATGCTCACCTTTAGTCTGGTTGGTGCCACCAACCGACCAAAGGCCGCCGCTTCTGCCGCCTTTGGGCTGCCAAAATTGGCCTTTGGTCACGGTTGGTGGCACCAACCGGGACTAAAGGGGGGCATTAGTCCTGGTTCGTGCCACGAACCGGGAACAATGCTCTTGCTATATAAGCAAACACTTAGGAAATTTCAGATTTCCCTCGCCAGTTTTCCCCGAAGACGCCGAACACAACGACGCCGTAAGCTGCTTCGACGCCGACGCTTCGCCGCCGCCGCCGCCGCTTCGCCGCCGCCGTCGTCCGCTGCCGCCCTGCCGCCACGCCGCCGTCCGCTCGCCGTCGCCGCTGCCGCTCGCACCTGTCGCCGCTGTCGCCGCACCGCTCGCCGCGCCTGCCGTCAAGGCCGCTGCCGCCGCCCGCCCGTCATCACTTCTCTCTGTATGCATATATGTTCATGACGATCTTCTGTTCTTCGTTTGCTTACTATCTAGCTAGCGTGTCTAGCTAGTCCTCTCTATACATATGTATAGTACGTAGCGTCGACCAAGCACGGACAAAAGAGAGGACACTTCTCTCTATTAATTAGCTAGCTAACACAATATACGAAATACCTAAATTAACCCGCCAAAACCCCCAACCCCCCCCCCCCTTTTGAAAAAAAATTAAAAACCCCAGCCACTGAAAGGCTGACGCGTGGATGCCTATTGGTCCTGGGTGGTGCCACCAACCCGGACCAAAGGCCCTCCCGCTGGGCTCAGCCACAAAGGCCACGTGGAGGCCCATCTGTCCCGGTTCTGATTGAACCGGGACTAAAGGGCCAGGGCATTAGTACCGACCCTTTAGTCCCGGTTCAGGAACCGGGACTAAAGGCCCTTACCAACCGGGACAATAGGCCCTTTTTCTACTAGTGTATTAACATGGTGTATTTTCTTTTAGAACTACTGGATATTCATGTAACTTGGTTTCTTTTGTGGGATATGTACCTTAGTTTAAATATTGATTAACTGATACACACTACTTATGGTGTTCTTCTAATCAAATGATAGCTACAAAGATTTGCTTGCGAAGATCTAGGGACACTCGGGTAATTGATTATGTTCCATATGATCATGATGCAGAGGCTAGGAGAACTATCTCTTTTTCATTATATTTTGCTCGAATGTGGAAAAGGAATGGAGCAGGAGAGAAGGAAGAAAAAGCCCTGCCACCTCCATGCCCGTCCACTGCTTCCTTCTCGCCTGCAGTAGGTATGAATCAAGTCCCTAACCTTACAAGCCATGGGGCAAGTAGCAACTTGGTGCTGTTGTTTGGTTTTGGTAAGTTTATCCGACCTTCACTTCTGCAAGTCATCACATGTCATTTCGCTTGTTTACAAAGTAGAGCCATTCAATCATATGCACCTATTTTATGCTACCTCTTCGCGGTTGAAACTGAATTTCGTTGATAAACACAACGAACCACTTAAAGAGACCGTTTGTTTGTATGGATATGAGAGATCGTTCGTTTCTTATGCTATGTGATTGAATTTGCTCACCCGGACTATATTTCAATTGCGGCGATTAATAAGATGCTTGCAACATTGGATGATTCATTCACTCAGTTACTGGAACCTGAGAAATTCAAGAGTTTGCGGGTATGACGCTCACACAAACTCCGGTTACTGCTCACTTAACATAGTATGAACTGCTTTCTCACGCATGCCATTTCCTTTTCTGAAGTAAGTCTGGCACGCAAGGTGCCCTCACGGGTGTAGATTTATTCATCGGCTACCCACTAGCGCGTAATGGATCAACTACTCTGTAATGTCAGTGATACATCCATTTTGCATCATGCTTTTATATCGATATTTATTGCATTATGGGATGTTATTACATATTATGTTACAATACTTATGCCTTTTCTCTCTTATTTTACAAGGTTTATATGAAGAGGGAGAATGCCGGCAACTGGAATTCTGGGCTGGAAAAGGAGCAAATATTAGAGACCTATTCTGTACAACTCCAAAAGTCCTGAAACTCCTTGGAAGTTATTTTTGGAATATATTAAAAATATTGGGCGAAGAAAGCACCAGAGGGGGGCCACACCCTGTCCACGAGGGTGGGGGCGCGCCCTGCCCCCTGGGCGCGCCCCCTGCCTCGTGGGCCCCCTGGCTGGCCTCCGGTGCCCATCTTTGGCTATATGAAGTTTTTTGCCCTGGAAAAAAAATAAGGAGGAAGCTTTCGGGACGAAGCGCCGCCGTCTCGAGGCAGAGCTTGAGCAGAACTAATCTAGGGCTCCGGCGGAGCTGTTCTGCCGGGGAAACCTCCCTCCGGGAGGGGGGAAATCATCACCATCGTCATCACCATCGATCCTCTCAGCGGGAGGGGGTCAATCTCCATGAACATCTTCACCAATACCATCTCCTCTCAAACCCTAGTTCATCTCTTGTATCCAATCTTTGTCTCATAGCCTCATATTGGTACATGTAGGTTGCTAGTAGTGTTGATTACTCCTTGTAGTTGATGCTAGTTGGTTTATTCGGTGGAAGATCATATGTTCAGATCCTTTATGCATATTAATACCCCTCTGATTATGAACATGAACATGATTTGTGAGTAGTTACGTTTGTTCCTGAGGACATGGGAGAAGTCTTGTTATAAGTAATCATGTGAATTTGGTATTCGTTCGATATTTTGATGAGATTTATGTTGTCTGTCCTCTAGTGGTGTCATGTGAACGTCGACTACATGAAACTTCACCATTATTTGGGCCTAGGGGAAGGCATTGGGAAGTAATAAGTGGATGATGGGTTGCTAGAGTGACAAAAGCTTAAACCCTAGTTTATGCGTTGCTTCGTAAGGGGCTGATTTGGATCCACATGTTTCATGCTATGGTTAGGTTTACCTTAATTCTTATTTCGTAGTTGCGGATGCTTGTGAGAGGAGTTAATCATAAGTGGGATGCTTGTCCAAGTAAGGGCAGCACCCGAGCACCGGTCCACCCACATATCATATTATCAAAGTAACGAACACGAATCATATGAACATGATGAAAAATAGCTTGACGATAATTCCCATGTGTCCTCGGGAGCATTTTCCTTTATATAAGAATTTGTCCAGGCTTGTCCTTTGCTACAAAAAGGATTGGGCCACCATGCTGCATCTTATTTACTTTTGTTACTTGTTACCTATTACAAATTATCTCATCACAAAACTATGTGTTACCGATAATTTCAGTGCTTGCAAAGAATACCTTACTAAAAACCGCTTGTCATTTCCTTCTGCTCCTCGCTGGGTTCGACACTCCTACTTATCGGAAGGACTACGATAGATCCCCTATACTTGTGGGTCATCAAGACTCTTTTCTGGCGCAGTTGCCGGGTAGTGAAGCGCCTTTGGTAAGTGGAATTTGGTAAGGAAAGATTTATATGTGTGCTGAAATTTACTGTCACTTGTTACTATGGAGAGTAATCCTTTGAGGGGCTTGTTCGGGGTATCTTCACCCCGACCAGTAGAGCAAAGAATTTCTCCTCAACCTATTGAACCTAATGAAAATGTTCACTTCTAAATTCCTTCGGGTATGATAGAGAAACTGCTAGCTAATCCTTTTACAGGAGATGGAACATTACATCCTGATATGCACCTAATATATGTGGATGAATTTTGTGGATTATTTAAGCTTGCAGGTATGCCAGAAGATGTTATCAAGAAGAAGGTCTTCCCTTTATCTTTGAAGGGAAAGGCATTGAGATGGTTTAGGCTATGTGATGATATTGGATCATGGAACTATAACCGATTAAAATTGGAATTTCATCAGAAGTTTTATCCTATGCATCTGGTTCATCGTGATCGTAATTATATCTATAATTTTTGGCCTCACGAAGGAGAAAGTATCACTCAAGCTTGGGGGAGGCTTAAGACAATGTTACATTCATGCCCAAATCATGAGCTCTCAAGAGAAATTATTATTCAGAATTTTATGCTCGGCTTTCTCTCAATAATCGCTCCATGCTCGATATTTCTTGTACTGATTCTTTTATGATGAAGACTATTGAATTCAGATGAGATTTATTGGAAAGAATTAAACGCAACTCTAAAGATTGGGAACTCGATGAAGGTAAGGAGTCAGGTAGAACTCCTAAGTTTGATTGTGTTAAATATTTTATGGATACCGATGCTTTTCGTGAATTTAGCACTAAATATGGACTTGACTCTGAGATAGTAGCTTCTTTCTGTGAATCATTTGCTACCCATGTTGATCTCCCTAAGGATAAATGGTTTAATTATCATCCTCCCATTGAAGTAAAAGAAGTTGAACCTATTAAAGTTGAAGAAAAGACTATCACTTATAATGTTGATCCTATTGTTCCTACCGCTTATATTGAGAAACCACCTTTTCCTGTTAGAATAAAGGATCATGCTAAAGCTTCAACTGTGGTTCGTAAGAGTACTACTAAAACATCTACACCCTCTGAACAAATTAAAGTTAAACCTAGTATTGCTATGGTTAAGGATCTCTTGGTCGATAATATTGATGGGCATGTTATTTACTTCTTTAATGAAGCTGCTAGAATTGCTAGACCTGATACTAAAAATAAACATAGACCTGTGGTTGGCATGCCTGTTGTTTCTATTAAAATAGGAGATCATTGTTATCATGGTTTATGTGATATCGGTGCTAGTGCGAGTGCAATACCTCATTTCTTATACAAAGAAATTATGCATGATATTGCACCAGCTGATATAGAAGTTATTGATGTTACAACAAAGCTTGCTAATAGAGATACTATTTCACCAATTGGGATTGTTAGAGATGTTGAAGTTTTGTGTGGGAAAGTTAAATACCCTACTGATTTTCTTGTTCTTGGTTCTTCACAAGATGACTTTTGTCCCATTATATTTGGTAGACCATTCTTGAATACTGTTAATGCTAGGATAGATTGCGAGAAGGATATTGTTATTGTTTGTTTAGGGGATATGTCTCATGATTTTAATTTTGCTAAATTCCGTAGACAACCCCATGATAAATAATTGCCTAGTAAAGATGAAATTATTGGTCTTGCTTCTATTGCCGTGCCTCCTAATGATCCGTTAGAGCAATATTTGCTAGACCATGAAAATGATATGTTTATGAATGAAAGAAGGGAAATAGATGAAATATTCTTTAAACAGGGACCTATCTTGAAACACAACCTCGCTGTTGAAATTTAGGATCCTCCTCCACCCAAGGGTGATCCCGTGTTTGAGCTTAAACTATTGCCTGATACTCTTAAATATGCTTATCTTGATGAAAAGAAGATATATCATGTTATTATTAGTGCTAACCTTCCAGAGCAAGAAGAAGAGAAATTATTGAAAACTATGAAGAAGCATCGTGCTGCTATTGGGTATATTCTTGATGATCTTAAGGGCATTAGTCCCACTCTATGCCAGCATAAAATAAAACTGGAGAAAGACGCTAAACCGGTTGTTGATCACCAACGACGGTTAAATCCTAAGATGAAAGAAGTGGTAAGAAATGAAATACTAAAGCTTCTGGAGGCAGGTATAATTTATCATGTTGCTGATAGTCAGTGGGTAAGTCATGTCCATGGTGTCCCTAAGAAGGGAGGTATTACTGTTGTGCCCAATGATAAAGACAAATTGATTCCACAAAGAACTATTACAGGGTATAGAATGGTAATTGATTTCCAAAAATTAAATAAAGCTACTAGAAAGGATCATTACCCTTTACCTTTTATTGATCAAATGCTAGAAAGATTATCCAAACATACACATTTCTGCTTTCTAAATGGTTATTCTGGTTTCTCTCAAATACCTATGTCAAAAGAGGACCAGGATAAGACCACTTTTACTTGCCCTTTTGGTACCTTTAGACGTATGCCTTTTGGTCTATGTAATGCACCTACTACCTTTCAAAGATGTATGACTTCTATATTCTCAGATTTTTATGAAAAGATTGTTGAGGTTTTCATGGATGATTTTTCCGTATATGGAACTTCTTTTGATGATTGCTTAAGCAACCTTGAGCGAGTTTTGCAGAGATGTGAAGAAACTAATCTTGTCTTGAATTGGGAGAAGTGCCACTTTACGGTTAACGAAGGTATTGTCCTGGGGCATAAGATTTCTGAAAGAGGTATTGAAGTTGATAAAGCTAAAGTTGATGCTATTGAAAAGATGCCATGTCCCAAGGACATCAAAGGTATAAGAAGTTTCCTTGGTCATGCCGGATTTTATAGGAGGTTCATTAAAGACTTCTCTAAAATTTCGAGGCCTCTGACTAATCTCTTACAAAAAGATGTTCCTTTTATTTTTGATGATGATTGTGTAGAAGCATTTGAAATACTTAAGAAAGCCTTAATTTCTGCACATATTGTTCAGCCACCTGATTGGAATTTACCATTTGAAATTATGTGTGATGCTAGTGATTATGTTGTAGGTGATGTTGTAGGACAAAGAGTTGATAAGAAACTAAATGTTATCCAATATGCTAGTAAAACTCTAGACTGTGCCCAAAGAAATTATGCTACTACTGAGAAAGAATTTTTAGCAGTTGTATTTGCTTGTGATAAGTTCAGACCTTATATTGTTGATTCTAAAGTAACTATTCACACTGATCATGCTTCTATTAAATATCTGATGGAAAAGAAAGATGCTAAACCTAGACTTATTAGATGGGTTCTCTTGCTACAAGAATTTGATTTGCATATTATTGATAGAAAGGGAGCTGAGAACTCCGTTGCAGGCAACTTGTCTAGGTTAGAAAATGTTCTTGATGACCCACTACCAATTGATGATAGCTTTCCTGATGAATAATTAGCTATCATAAATGCTTCTCGTATTGCTCCATGGTATGCTGATTATGCTACTTACATTGTCGCTAAATTTATACCACCTAGTTTCACATACCAGCAAAAGAAAAAAAATCTTCTTGTTGACATCAAATTTTGGCACGGCATAAAAAGAAAATGAGATGGCTTCGAGTGAAAGGGTTTTCAGCATGAAAATTTTCACACCACCAAGTGGAACAACTTTGATGTTTAGGTTATCATCGTCCGACTCCATCTTAGGAGCCGAAATTGTATTCCGAGTGGCAGAATTCAATATTCCGAGTGTTTTTCAGCCGATCATGCCTTCAAGCCGACCTCGGATGAAGGAGCACTCTGAAGGAATTGTCTTCGTCTCGTCGAGGCAATCGATTTTGATATATAAGGCATCTCAATCCGAGTTCATATGCAAAAGTTAGAGGCAATATACTGCAGACCGAAGCTGAATGGAAATATGGCGCGAGGTACCACACACCCTGTCTGATGGGTCGCGCAAGCGATTCGGCCCTTAAGAAGGCCTTGAATTGGAAAAACTTCAACACGAGGAAGTTTCGTCTCGTCGAGCCGATCGATTTTCATATATAATTCGTCTCAATCCGAGGTCGTATGAGACCTGAGGGGACAAATCAAGATCTGGCTATGTTTGCGGACGAGTGAAAAGCTTGCCGTCCGAGTGAAAACTTACCGGTCGAGTGAAAGCTTAACTTTGGAGTAAAAACTCACCGATAGAGTGAAAAAGCTTATCATCCTTAAAAACGAGTGAAAATTTACCGGTTGAGTGAAAATTACCGGTCGAGTGGAAGTTTGCTGACCGGATGAACTTATTATTATCCGAATAAAAATATAGTCATCCGAGTGAAATTGTCCTCCGGATGAAAATGTTCCGAGTGAAAAGATTACCATCGGAACGAAAACTTGCCGATCGAGTAAGATATTGCTTTCCGAGTGAAAATATAGTCATTCGAGTGGAAATATAGTCATCCGAGTGAAAGATTGTTTTCCGAGTGAAAAAGTCCAGTCGGGCGGTCCGAGTGAAAGTCTCTAATATCCGAGTGGATGAGCTCGAATTCGAGTGAAACTGAACATGTGCCCGAAAGTTTATCAAGATGACCTCAGATGAAGAAGTGTACAATACAGAAGTTATGCGTATAATCAATACGGTAAACTTTGGTTTTGGAGTCATCATCATCAGAGATAGTATATGGCCTACAAATTCACTACGGGACTCGGATAATCCAGTCTACTGCAGGACCGAGTCCGACTGGAAGGTAAATATGACCTTGAAAAGTATTCAAAATGGCCTTATTTGAAAAATTAATCAACATGAGAGTTTCTCGTATCGTCGAGGCGCACAAGTTTGATATTTGGGCCGTCTTTATCGGAGATCATATGCAAGCTCGGCGGCCGGCGCAAGGAGGAAGAAGAAGTTGGGCCAGATGCAGACTGAATCCGAGTTGGAATAGAACTAGGACTCTAGGGCATGAATTGATGTAATTTCTTGTAAGGAAAGCCTAGATGAATCCTTTACTTGTAATGGGAAGTCCAGCCGCCTCTTATATATATTGGGGGTGATGGCCGACTGAACAACACACAATCGAACAAATCAATATACTGCTTTTCCAGTTTACGTTTTATCTCTCCACCGTTTTCTCTCTCGTTCTTCGCTGTTCTTCGTGTTTGAGAGCTGTGAATCCCGAGGCTCTAGGGGCGAGCGAATCGACCTAGGGCATCCCATAGCCGCCGCAATCCCTGACGGGGTCCCTCCCGGGTGCGCGGGGTTTCGGGTCTGCAAAAGCGCTCGCCGACTGTCTTGCGCATCGCGCTGTAGGTCGGGTCTCCTTCGACGTGAGCTGCGGTGCATCACCCCCGGCGTCGAGGGTAACGTGACGTGTTCGTGTGTCAACACACTTTTTGGAGACTCCGCTGGGGAACAAACATCAATCATCATCATCCACCATGTCTGATCTTCCCAAGCCATCTGAGGTAGACGCCGATAACATCATCAAGCCCAGTCTTGATGAGATACCAGCCGATCATCGCCAAGTCTATGAGGAGTACAAGAAGGCGCGTGAGGAGAAGGACTTGCAGGAGTTCCTTGCAAAGTTCAATAAGGATCGCCACGGCAACATCACTCTGATTCAAGAAATCAAGTTCCCTCCTCTTCAAGCCGAGCAGGTTAAACCCTCTGTAAATCGCCTTTTCTCCCCGACGGTGGGCTGAGATTGGAAGTCGTATTGCTGATGGTAACAATCTAGTCTATAAAACTTTCATAGAAAATACTAATGCTCAGAAGAATACATCTCAATCGTCTAGTGGTAATGATGGTGTTGTAAGTGCATCTAGTGCCCCTTAGTGATTTTGATGTATTGAAGACTTATAGGTTAAGTAACTAATGCGTTTTTGAGTGTACACAGGTCTATAAGTCTATGAGGAGTTTGATATTTACAAGAAAAGCCTAATTCTAAAAATGAAGTTATTCAATGAAGACTTTGATATTACGAAGACTTTCAAGACTTTGAAAGTGAAGAAATTGGTGTGATCCTGAAGACTTGGTATTCGCTGAGGAACATGAAGCGTGAAGACTTTTGTTTTCGTAGTTTCATTTTCTCTTTCTTGAGTCATAGGAAACACCGTCTTTGTTAAAGGGGTCGAGGAAATACTAAGGAAAAGTTTCCATTTGATGCTCAACTCAAAATCCTACATCTACCAAACCCTTCGAGTGAAGCTTTTGGAAATCTCATACAGTTTCATTAATTTCTTCGGGATGAGAGGCAAGCTCTTCCGATCACCGAGAATTTGTTACGACCGAGGAGTTAGGAATTCGCCAAAGGCGAATTGCCTACACCGTGAGGAACATGATAGCCCCGAGGAATTTGAGAGTCAAATTTCCGACCCGTTGCTGTCTTCTTGGCCACCTGTCCTAAAATATCTTATCCACCTAACGGTCATATCATTGAAGGGCATTTATGTCTTATCATGTCGGGCTGCTCCCTAGGCTATAAATAGCCGCCTTACAACCACTAGTTGGTTGGCTGCTCCGAGAGAACTTGACACTTGTCATTTGAGAGCAACCCATCCTCCGAGGACTTTGAGCGAAAAATCATCAAGTGAGGAAAACCCAAAAGTGAGGAAAAACCCAAAACCAAACCCCAACAAACCCAAAGTGATTGAGCATCATCAAGAAATTGATCCTGCGTGGATCCGACGCTTTTACCTTTGAAGACTGTGCTTCTTCCAGACGGTTAGACGTCAAGGTCTAGAGCATCCAAGAGGAATTGTGGATTGCGGGTGACCAAGTATGTGAAGGTTTGGAAGTCGCTCAAGACTTACCACGAGTGATTGGACGAGGTCTGCGTGACCTTAGTTCAAGGAGAATACGGTGAGGACTTGGTGTCCTGAGCTGCGTGCTTTCGATGGGTGTCCGGACTGTGTGTCATCGAGTTTAAATACTCAACCGCTCCAACCAGACGCATAACCGAGACAGCAGTTGGAACTGGTCTACCAAATCATTGTCTTCACCAACCTAATCGGTTCTATTTCCTCAACCCTTTCATTTCCTCATAATCGTGTTGAGTGTTTGTCATATCTGTGTTTGAAGACTTTGATCAAGACTTTCTCAATTTCCTCAGTTCAATTTCTTGATCTGTTTGTCTTCATCTTGTGTTATCCTGTGATTACGCTTTACGTACTTCGTGATTGTCTTCATTTCATCATGATGACTATGCTTGTAATCTGTTATGCTTACTCGAGTACTTATTCCGCTGCAAGTATTTCCTCGCTAAGGAATTTCCTCACCAGCAAATTCCTCAGTGAAGAATTCATAAAAATCGCCTATTCACCCCCCCTCTAGTCGATATAACGCACTTTCAATTGGTATCAGAGCGAGGTACTCCCTTGTTACGTGTGATTTTGGTTTAACCACCGGAGTTTTAGTTATGTCGACCGCAGTATGATCAAGGTCTCAGCAGGTGTCCTACCTTCGATGGGACGGACTACCCCTCATCGGAAGAACAAAATGCGAATGCATCTTGAAGCAATTGACAACGATCTACGGTATGTTGTGACAAAAGGTGTTTCCTCACCACACCCTCTCCGAATGATGCTGATGTGAAGAGATTCAAGCAACTCGATTCTCAAGCGAAGAATATCATATGTGGCCATCTGAGCAAAGGTCAATATGGAAGAGTGAGTGCTTTGGAATCTGCCAAACTCATCTGGGACAGGCTGTCCAAAGTAAATGAAGGTGTTTCAACTCAGCGTGACTCTCGAGTTGATGTTCTTCGGAATCTTTTCAACCGCTTGAAAAGACTCGATCACGAAAATGTTCAACAAACCTTCGATCGCCTCACTGACATCTCAAATGAGCTTCAAGCACTGGGTGCCACTGACATCACCGACCATGAGGTGGTGAAGAAATTACTAAGATCGCTTGATTCCTCATTTGATACTCTGGCACCGATGATACAAGAACGAGTGACTACAAGTCTCTTGATCCTGCCGATATCCTCGAAAGGCTAAATACTCACGAAGTTCCATTTTGTCAAAAGAGAGATCTCTATGGTTACGCTATGGAAAACACGTGCCACGAAGGCCAAGGCTGAATCTGAATCTGAGAGTGAAGACTCGGTAGTAGCCTTGGAGATCCTGAAGAATTTGGCCAGGAGCTAGCAGTGCTCGTGAAGAAATTCCAGAAATTCTCAAGACGTGGTCGCTTTGGAAAATCCTCAAGAAGCAGTGATTCCTCATCTAGTGACTATAAGCGAAGACTTTTCCACAAATGCAAGAAACCTGGTCACTATATCCAAGATTGTCCTCGATGGGAAAAGGAATTAAGAAAGAAGAAACACAAGGATTACAGTTACGATGACGTGAAGAAGAAGAAGAAATCATCAAAATCTTCATCATCAAAATCCTCAAAACCTTCTTCTCACAAGAAGAGCAGCTCCAAAAGGGCTCGGGCATTCATTGGCAAGGAAATGGACTCAAGCTGAATCGAGGAAAATGAGGAAGAGGAGGAGTCTCAAGAATCCGAATCTGGTGTGGCTAGTCCGCTCTTGCTATCGCTTATGTTAGCAAGTCCATCTTCAACACACAAGAAACTGACTCCGCCGACAAGCCTGATGAGGAAAATGATGACTACGCTCCCACCTATTGCTTCATGGCAAAAGGTGCCAAGGTACTCAATTTCACCTCCTCCGAATCCAGTGAAAATGAATCTGATGAGGATCTCAAGCCCAGCTACTCTAAACTTGCTAAGATTGCTATAAAACAACAAAGGGCTTTTGAAAAGGTTCAAAACATGCTAGATAATAGTGATGATATGTTAGGTGAAGAAATGGATCGCACTCAAGCCCCGATTGAAAATCTTCAGAGACTTCGCCTAAGCTTGATAACCTTCAAGGTCATCATAACACTCTCTTATCTCGATCATGAGAAACTTTCTTATGAATTTCTTCAAAGAAAGCAAGATCTTGAGAAGCTAAGAGCGAGTTATGAAGATCTTCGAAGGAGCGCGATTCATTACTTGCTCAACAAATCAGCGCTTCTCAAGAAGAATTTGTTCCTCCATGCTTAAAGTGCATTGAACGTGAATCGCTAATTCTTCACCTGAATGTTCAAATGCTTCAACTGTTACAAATTCTTCACCTGCCTCTGTTATCACTAATTCCTCATCTAAGGACATTGCTAGTATCAATCGACGATGCAGATTGAAGGAATTGTACATGACAGCATGTACAAAAGCCTCAAAGGGCATCGACTCTTTGTGATGTGCTTAAAAAGCAGATCCTCAATGTAAAACCCTAGGAAAGAGGGTATCGCATTTGAGAGGAAATTAAATGCCGATGGAACATACTGGAAGCCTGAGCAGTACCTCAAAACCTCATGGGTTGCTGCAAAAGGACCTCCAGTTGATCCATCTACCTTATCTGGTTTTACATGTGAATTTCCTCATTCGCTGATGAGTCATTCGACTCAAACTATAAATTGTTCAAAAATCAGAATGGTGAAGTATTTGCTAGATATATTGGCACTAATCAGGAACGGTTCCCCTATGAAGAAAATCTGGGTTCCCAAGAAGTGCCTTGAAAGTCTTCAGGTGAATGTCCTCATGACACCACCTGTGAAGAAAAGGAACCTCAGATCAAATTCTTCATATGGACCAAATTCTTCATATGGATCCAAGTCCTCATACGGACCAAATTCCTCACGTGGATCAAATTCCTCAAAAGGATCAAAGTCCTCATATGATTATCATCGTGCTAATAACTGCTTTCGCAGGTAGAGCTAAGGGCTATGAATATGTGCATTATTCTTCAAACCAATATGTTCATAAGTCCTTGAAGAATTTCTCCGCTTATTCATATACTTACCCTAACCCCTCTTATGTGAAACGAAATGGTTTGGCCTCTATGCCACCATTCTCATATGGTGCTCGCAGAATGATGAACTCTTTGCCACCCCTTCAGATGTGGGTGGTAAAGAAAAGGACTAATCTTTTCTGCAGGTCAGGTCTCGAGGCGATGCCTAAACGTCTCAAGAAGAATTTCTTTCGGGGCCCGACAAATTGCTCGAAAGGACGCAGGCTAATCATGATGAAATGAACTTTCATTTCACACGCCCTCATCTTGCTTATCTCAGATAATCGACCGATGAAATTCATCGATGAACTTGATATCATATTCTTCATCGATGAAGTATATGAGATCGTAAGTTGTACTAATTCATCCGCAGGATGATCAACCCAAAGCCACCGAGTGGGTTCTCGATAGTGGATGTACAAATCACATGACCGGTGACAAGAATCTATTGATGGATGCTGCCTTATCACCGTCACATCTGAAGCATATCATCTTCCGACAAAGGCAAAAGTCGTATTGGGACTTGGTAAGGTTGCTATCTCTAAGGACATGCACATGGACAAAGTCATGCTTGTTGAGTATTTAGGATATAACCTCATGTCAGTCTCAATGCTTTGTGATCTTGATATGGTTGTTATCTTTGGCAAGTATCGGTGTGTTGTGATTATGGAAGCTGACAATTCCAAAGTCTTCGAAGGCTTTAGGAGAGGAGACTTGTATATTGTTGATTTTTCCACAGGACCACAACCAGCCGTGTGTCTACTTGCAAAAGCTTCAGAAGGCTGGCTATGGCATCGACAACTTGGTCATGCAGGCATGAGGAATTTGCACACGCCATGGAAGAAGAAGCATGTCATTGGCATTGAGAATGTCAAATTCCTCAAGGATCACCTATGCGGAG
This sequence comes from Aegilops bicornis, assembly GCA_021605145.1. Lineage (NCBI taxonomy): Eukaryota > Viridiplantae > Streptophyta > Magnoliopsida > Poales > Poaceae > Aegilops > Aegilops bicornis. The sequence continues at coordinate 674,346,834 of CM038672.1, forward strand.
CCTATGAAGCTGGAAAAATGACCAAGGCCAAGCATCCAAATAAGACTATCATGACCACTACTCGTCCCTTCGAATTGCTTCACATGGACCTTTTGGTCCCAATAATTATTCAAATTGTCGTTAATGAAGCATCACTATATGGCTTTGTTATTGTTGATGATTACTCTCGTTACACTTGGGTACACATTGTTACTTACAAAAATCAAGTGCAAGAAATCTTCAAACGATTTTCCTCGAGGGCTTCAACCAACTTTGGTGTGAAGATCAAGCACATCAGGAGTGACAATGGAACCGAGTTCAAGAATTCAGGTCTTGATGACTATCTTGATGAACTTGGTATTACTCATGAGTTATCTGCTCCCTACACTCCGCAGCAAAATGGCGTCGTGGAGCGCAAGAACAGAACTCTTGTTGAGATGGCTTGCACTATGCTTGATGAATACAAAACGCCTAGTCGCTTACGGATTGAAGCAATTGACACCGCGTGCCACATCATCAACAGAGTATATCTTCACAAATTCTTCAAGAAGACTGCCTATGAACTCCTCAACGACAAGAAACCTAATGTAAGTTATTTCAAAGTCTTGATTGCTAAATGCTTGGATTAGAGATCCTCACCACAACTCTAAATTTGCACCGAAAGCACATGAAGGTTTTATGCTTGGTTACGGAAAGGACTCGCACACCCACAGAGTCTTCAACATCGCACTTCACAAGATTGTTGACCTTGTAGATGTGCGGATTCGATGAAACTAATGGCTCGCAAAGAGAGCATCTACCTTCGTGTTAGATGAACCAGCACCGAGGATTCTATCAGATTCAAGGCAACCGAGGATGTCATTCCTCATCAAGAAACTGCAGAAGAATTCATTCTCAGACGTGAAGAACGCCGAGTGATGCACTCAAGATAATCTTTGAAGAAAATGGTGCCGAGGAAAATGATCAAATTCCTCGACGACAACCAGCTCATCCTCGCGTTGCAAAAAGAAGTGCAAGTTGACAAGATCATCGATGACATTGAAGCGCCAGTCCTCTCACACGCTCAAAAGCTTCACATTTATCTAACTTTTGTGGGCACTATGCTTTTGTCTCTATCACGTAACCCTCTAAGGTAGATGAAGCATTTACGAGCCGAGTGGATTCAGGCCATGCAAGAAGAATTACATCGGCCGAGCTCAACAATGTCCGAACTGGTCAAACGTCCAGATCCTCGCAAGCATAATATCATTGGCACAAAGTGGATCTATCGCAACAAGCAAGATGAAAATGGTCTTGTGGTGAGGAATAAGGCACGACTAGTAGCTCAAGGCTACACGCAGTTGAAGGAATTGACTTGATGAAACTTTTGCACCTGTCGCTAGACTTGAGTCTATTCGAATATTACTCGCCTATGCTAACCATCACAATATCACTTTATATCAAATGGATGTGAAAAGTGCATTCCTCAATGGTAAGCTTGAGGAAGAAGTATATGTTGCTCAACCCCGTGTTTTGAAGATCCAAAGAATCGACAAAGTCTTCGGACTAAATAAGGCTCTCTATGGCCTCAAGCAAGCCCCTCGGGCGTGGTATGATACATTGAAGGAATTCTTCGTGAAGAATGGCTTCACACCTGGTTCACTCGATCCTACTCTCTTTACTAAATCTTATGATGGTGAACTGTTTGTGTGCCAAATATATGTTGATGATATTATCTTTGGCTGTACAGACCAACGCTATAGTGATGGATTTGCCTATATGATGAGTGAAGAATATCAAATGTCTATGATGGGAGAATTGAAATTCTTCTCAGGTCTTCAAATTCGTCAACAACACAATGGCATATTCATATCTCAGGAGAAATACCTCAAAGATGTCACGAAGAAATTCGGCATGCAAGACCGCAAAGGTGTCAAAATTCCTATGCCCACAAATGGCCATCTATGCAATCGATGAAAATGGTATTGACTTGATCACAAGGTATACCGCTCCATGATTGGTTCCTTATTGTACTTATGTGCATCTAGGCCAGTTATTATGCTTTGTGTTTTCATGTGTGCCCGATTTCAAGCTACACCGAAGGAATCACACCATAAGGCTGTGAAGCATATTCTTCGAATGTTCTTTGAAAAGGACACACATCCTAACACTTATGCAAATTTGATGACTTAGATGTGCAACACATAAAGAAACGTTTTTCTTCAATCAATGAAGAATAACACTCTAAGTGTGAAGAAATTAATGAAGAATTTGATTCTCAGAACCCTACGACAATTGTACGCGGTGTCTGAAATCATCATTCTTATAATGGGTCACGCCACCACCAAAGTTGAAAATCTTCAATTTGAGTTTTTCCTCAAATTTTGAAATTCTTCAGTTTTTCAAATTCTTCAACTTTGCAAAATCTTCACTATTTCCGTTGCCTTTCTTCATTGGCTATATATATATATGGATTTATGTCCTCTACAGCATTCACTTATGGCTATTTCCTCAAGTCGCTTTTTACGCTAAGTGAATGTGATCGGACCCTTCCCTCTATGCTATACTCAACCCAATCCATTCACAAATTCTTCATGTGCGTTCTACTTTGAAACTCGTTCAAATTCTTCACTGTGTCCTTGACAGCTGAAGAAATTGCAATGGAACTTTTAAAACGAATCTTATTCAAACCTTCGCTTTTACCGCTCAAACCGTTCCGCATTCCATGATGCATTATTATATTCACCCACGATCGTACACGATCTCCACTACACAGTGCGTGGGTGACACATGTCGTGAGAAGGGAAGTGGTCAGGGGCATGTTCGTCCTAAATCTTCGAACGATCCGTTTTTCACCGTGTCTATAAATACCCCTCTCTCTCCCTTCCTCACTCTTTTACTCCGCTCAACCTCTCTCTCTCTCGTGCTCCTCAAAACCCTAGCGCCGCCGCTACTCCATCGTCGCCGGTGAGGAAAAGCTTCACTGCCTTGACCTCGTCAGCCGACGTACTCGCTACCGACCGTGGAATATCTTCACTCCGCCCGTCGCCGTAGCTGATTTCCTCTGCCAAGTTAGGGCGGGGAAGATCTGAGCAGACGAACTTCCAAACTGTTCATCTCAGTTCGTCGTGTTCTTCACTTCTTAAATTAAAAGTTACTTTTATTATTCGCTTTGATTCTCAAATTTTCTTCAAAATCTTCATAGGTGTTTATTCCTCAAATCTTCACACATATGAACACCTCAAATCTCTTGACTCATTTCTCTAAGCTATGATTTTCTTCAAGATTCCTCAATTGTGTGGATCTTCGATCTATACAACTCTGGAACCTAAGACAAAGAACGCTTATTGAAATTCTTCAAGGTTCCTCTGGTCAAAATCCTCATAACTTGTTCTTTTTGAAAAACCTTCTGAGAACGCATATGACCTCTCCAAATTCCTCGCACCTATACTCTGTTCACAGGTACAAATGTCATTCTTTGAATCCCTAGGTTCTCATCAACTTAACTCATTTGCAGCGTTCCTCGAAGAAAAACTGCACACTTCTTCAGAGAACTCAATTGTTCAATTTCCTCAACTGAAGAAAATGGCAGATGGTAAGAAGCCGCAGAAGGGAGGAAAGAAACCAGAGGTTATGACAGCATTTGAAATCACTGAGGATATATATGCCGACTCATCGCACACCAGATGAAGAAATTAAAAATCAACGCATAAGGTGCGTATTCGGAAGATTGAGCGGAGATGGGCACGGGAATGGAGGGAATATAGATATGTAACTCCTAAGTACATGAAGAAATTCGCTTTAAATCCTCCATGCCCAAGAGCTCCTTTGGCACCTGGCCAAATAGCTGATCCCACTAGCGTCAAACGCGGTGAGGACTTTCCTGAGGAATGGGCTAAACGCCAAGCAAAATTGGCAAAGCAAGCAAAGGAGGCAGTGAAGAAATTCAATGAGGATTCTGCCGCTGCTACTGCCACAGAGGTCTCGGTCAAACCGAGGAAATCAATGCAAAAGAAGCCTGCTCATAAGCCAAGTGCTTCATCATCTGCGCCCTCACGGCCAAGTTCCTCAAAGAGCACCTTCCAAGCAAATTCCTCAAACTGCTGCTCCACCAAAGTCCTCAACAGCTCCGTCAAAACCTTGGGTTCCTGTGCACCTAGCTACATGTCAACGGACTGCTGGATTTTCAATTGCCTCGAGCATCTCTCGCAAGTTCCTCGGCAGCTCCCATTTCTTCAACTGGTCCGACTCATTTGAAGACCAAAGCAACAGCTGGTCGAGGTCCTCGGCCTAGCCCGACGAAGAAAATGGTTGCATTCCATGTGCCATCGATGATGAGGCATCGATGAAGAACTCGCAGAAATCATCGAGACCGACAAGCAAGGGCCGCTAGAGCCAAAGGTACATCTGTGCACTTTGCTATTGGACCGAAGATAGTCCTCGACTTTATTGATCTACGGCACAATGATCCCAATACCCTCTCACTGATCTTCACTTGACACCTGGTCAAAGTCATATGTTGACTCACTTCATAGCTGAAGAAAATGGAAGTTTGATAAGGCGAGGGAAATCAAAAGGGCTCAATACAGGAAGGAGAAGTTCACGAAGAAAAACATTGTCAAGATGACACCGAGGAGCTTCTCCAAGTCCAGATCGAAATTCAAAACCTCGGCAAAAAACTTGATTCATTCAATGCTGATTGGCAAGGAGCCAAGGACAGATTAATCAACTCGACGAAGAATCTCACAAATGTTGCTGTCCCAATGCAACATGAAATTCCTCAGCTGTAGCCTCAGCTCAGCCCTCTTGAAGAAAATGCCAAGACCTGATGACGTTCAGCCTCATTGATGACAACATCGATTCTGTGGCTGATGATCCCATTCCGGCCCGAAGAAATTGCCGAGGCACCCACTAGTGGAGCGCTGAAGAAATTGCTCAAGACAGGGAACTGCATCGATTGCTCTGAAGAAAATGAACCAAATTCCTCGGCTCCTCCAGCGCCAACTCCAACTCCAATTCTTCCATCTGCTTTTGATGTGAAGAAAACCAAGGCTGCGTAACGAGCTGCTTTGTGAAGAAAAGGAAAGCATCATTGCGTCAGATTCTTGGTGTGAAGAAAATGAAGCCAATGACCAGCTCATTCGAAAAACCAATTGATGTTGTTCCAATTTCCTCCATACCATCAAAGGAAGTTGTTCCTTTTGGAGAAGAATATGAGGTGCCAACCGGATCTGATGAAGAACATCAATTTGCTGCTTCATCAGAGAAAATGGATGAAGAAATTGAAGTGGAAGCTATCCCTTCAACCCCAATAATTTCCTCATCAGACTATGAAATTCCTCAGGCTGGTGCTGAAGAAATTGAAGATGAAGATGTGGATATTGGATGCACCACACCAGTTATCAATGATGACTTTTGGGAAAGTCGACATCCCAATACTCCTCTCTTCACCCCGCTCCAACAAGTTCCTCACTCCCTGCAATTTGTCCAAATAGACTACTGAAGAAAATCAACCCACGGGTTACATGCATGAAGAAATTCCAGCCACTAGTCTTGATGAAACTGCTTCTTCGCTAATCCTCGACCGCACAAGTTGAGGACCAAGAAATTCCTCAAGTCGATGAACCTGAACTTACGATTCCCGAGGTGGTGATGCAACTCACTGACACCCCTCTGCCCAAGCAGAAGAATCCGTTCTCAACCAAGCAAAAGTTCAAGGCTGAAGATTTCTTTGCCGAGCACGTGTTCTTCACTGAATATAATCCTTATGATTCTGCTCGAATTAGGAAGAGGCGCTACGACCGCCAGTCAAGCCAACTTCTATTCCTCGGTGCTTTTCAACAAGGATAAAATCTTCGATCATGCTCATATTCCTCATGTGGATATGGAGTCACCGCCGAGCTTTGAGCCAGTCCTCGGTGTTCTTCACGACGCAGGACTTCTAAACTTCTGCACTGATATTTGTGACTGGAACGAAGAGCTAATTCTTCAGTTCTATGCAACCCTGCATATCACCGGAGACGCTGAAGACACCAAGAACCAAATTCCTCGTCAAGGAATTATTATATGTGCCTCGGACCGTCTATCGAATCTTGACGAAGACTATGAGTCCTATCAAAGGCCACGACTCGAATGATGAAGAAGTCGTTGGCATCATGAAGAATATGCTTTTCAACATAAACCATGGCGTTCCGTCAATTTCCATGATTTCTTCATGAGGACTCGCTAACATTGCCATGTCACCATTTGAGCTGAAGCCTTATGCGCCTTGGATTATGAGATTCATCAGTCAAGGTCCTCACTCAATTACAAAGGCGACACTTTGAACCACCGCAGCTACCGCCCCGATTGAAGTCCTCAAACGGCCAATTGCCTCAGCTGATGAAAAGGGGAAGGCTACTGCTGTGATAGATGAAGGTATTCGTCCATTGGATGGACAGTTTAGCCGCAGCATCTTACTCCACCAATGATGACTACGCCACACATGACTCAATGACAAATACCTCGGTAAAGCAAAATCCTCAAGGAATCGCATCCGTGGTGATGATCGATCGTGAATTACTCCTCGGTCTTCATCGGAAGGTTGATCGCAATCATAAGTGGGTCAAACGCGTCGGTTTGGTACTCTTCTTTACAATATGACGTCTACTCACAATGCGGTGAAGAAAAACCACTACTACCTTCATGAAACCTTCAAGCGCTTTTGGGCTGTTCTTTCACATGTCTATAATGAAGAAGAATCGACATCAATGGTTCTCAAGGAAGAATTTGACTGGTCTCGCACCTCCTCCGAAGAAATTCAAGAAGGTCAAAGTTCCTTCCTTGGTGGCCAGCTCCTATTCTTCATCTCGCGACACCGATGAAAATGAAGATTTGGAAGACAACTGCTGGTCCTACTTCAACAAACAACCCCGACAATCTTTGGCGCTCCATCTTCAACTTGATATTCCTCAAGAGCGTTAGTCCTCAGTTTCGATCCTTTTGGTCATTCGATGACAAAGGGGGAGAAATTTGAGTTAGTCTTCAAGCGGGTCTAGCTTTTGTCTATATACAGTATTTTATTAAGTTACAACTCTCGTTCTTCTGAAACCCTTTATTGGATCGGGTTGTAATCTTAAACCCTATGGTGCTTTGATACTTTTGATGCATTATGATTTTGCACTATGCTTCATAGCATATCTACTTGTGCTCTGATACTTTATGTGCTATGATTCCTCATGCTGAATTTCATCAAGCACCATACTTCATCATGCATTTCAAATTCTTCATATTATATGTCAAATGCGTGTATGAATTACAAGATATAGGGGGAGATCTCCATGATTCAATTCTTCAAGTGTTCATTGCCTCAAAAGCAAATTCCTCACAATGCACATCTTCGTGGGGAGAACTTCTATATCTTGCAATCAAATTCCTCATTATCAGTATTTACAAGTCATATGTTTATCCCCGTTGAAAACTTAACCCATATTGTCATCAATCACCAAAAAGGGGGAGATTGTAAGTGCATCTAGTGCACCTTAGTGATTTTGGTGTATTGAAGACTTATAGGTTAAGTAACTAATGCGTTTTGAGTGTACACAGGTCTATAAGTCTATGAGGAGTTTGATATTTACTGAAAAGTCGACCCTAAAATGAAGTTCTTCAGCTGAAGACTTTGATATTACGAAGACTTTACGAAGACTTTGAAAGTGAAGAAATTGGTGTGATCACGAAGACTTGGTATTCGCTTGAGGAACATGAAGCGTGAAGAATTTTGTTTTCGTAGTTTCATTTTCTCTTTCTTGAGTCATAGGAAACACCGTCTTTGTTAAAGGGGTCGAGGAAATACTAAGGGAAAAATTTCCATTTGATGCTCAACTCAAAATCCTACATCTACCAAACCCTTCGAGTGAAGCTTTTGGAAATCTCATACAGTTCGATCAATTTCTTGATGTGAGACGAAGCTCTTCCGATCACTGAGAATTTGTTCGATCGAGGAGTTAGGAATTCGCAGGTCGAATTGCCTACACTGTGAGGAACATGATAGCCCCGAGGAATTTGAGAGTCAAATTTCCGACCGTTCTGTCTTCTTGGCGCCACTGTCCTAAAATATCTTATCCACCTAACGGTCATATCATTGAAGGGCATTTATGTCTTATCATGTCGGGCTGCTCCCTAGGCTATAAATAGCCGCCCTACAACCACTAGTTGGTTGGCTGCTCGAGAGAACTTGACACTTGTCATTTGAGAGCAACCCATCCTCCGAGGACTTTGAGCGAAAATCATCAAGTGAGGAAAAACCCAAAAGTGAGGAAAAACCCAAAACCAAACCCCAACAAACCCAAAGTGATTGAGCATCATCAAGAAATTGATCCTGCGTGGATCTCGACGCTTTTACCTTTGAAGACTGTGCTTCTTCCAGACGGTTAGGCGTCAAGGTCTAGAGCATCCAAGAGGAATTGTGGATTGCCGGGTGACCAAGTATGTGAAGGTTTGGAAGTCGCTCAAGACTTACCACGAGTGATTGGACGAGGTCTGCGTGACCTTAGTTCAAGGAGAATACGGTGAGGACTTGGTGTCTGAGCTGCGTGCTTTCGATGACTGGGTGTCCGGGACTGTGTGTCCTCGAGTTTAAATACTCAGCCGCTCCAACCAGACGTACAGCTGAGACAGCAGTTGGAACTGGTCTACCAAATCATTGTCTTCACCAACCTAACTGGTTCTATTTCCTCAACCCTTTCATTTCCTCATAACTGTGTTGAGTGTTTGTCATATCTGTGTTTGAATACTTTGAATGAAGACTTTCTCAATTTCCTCAGTTCAATTTCTTGATCATTTGTCTTCATCTTGTGTTATCCTGTGATTACGCTTTACGTACTCTGTGATTGTCTTCATTTCATCATGATGACTATGCTTGTAATCTGTTATGCTTACTTCTGAGTACTTATTCCGCTGCAAGTATTTCCTCGCTAAGGAATTTCCTCACCAGCAAATTCCTCAGTGAAGAATTCATAAAAATCGCCTATTCACCCCCCCTCTAGTCGATATAACGCACTTTCAGGTGTAGCTGCTAGTGTGCAAAACCCTAATCTGGCTTTACCTATTGCATCGGCGCCTCCCGTGCCGATGGCTTATTATCCTACCCAAACAAATCAGATTGTGACTGCACCCATCAATCCTATTATGAGCATGCCAGGTTCGGTGGCAACGCCGAACCAAACCCTACCTACAGCTACAACCACTCGACCACTACAAAATTATGGGTCGACATACATGCCACAATTCCTACCTACAGCTAGTAACCCTAATCCTCCTATGCCACTGCCACAAGCTTCATCATCCACTATGGATGATGGTTTAGCTAATCTTAGAGAGGAGATGGCTAAGATGCTTTGAGAGAATTTTGGAGTTGAGTTACCTCGGAATTGGATTTACCAAAAGCCGTACCCCGAGTACTTTGATGCCATCCAGTGCCCTCCAGGATATAAAATTCCAGGTTTTGTTAAGTTTAATGGAGAGGGCACAAAAACCACATGGGAGCATGTTAGTCAATACTTAGCACAACTAGGTGAAGCAGGCTCACTAAATGAGTTGAAAGTACGTTTGTTTTCTTTGTCATTAACTGGCACCATATTTTCATGGTTTTCTTCTTTACCACATGGTTCCATTCGGGTTTGGTCACAGCTAGAGCAGAAATTTCATGATCATTTTTATAGCGGTGACAATGAACTCAAGTTGTCACATCTAACATCGGTTAAACAGAAGCATGATGAATCGGTCTCCGATTACGTCAAGAGATTCAGAGACACAAAAAATTGGTGTTTTAGTTTGGTGATAACCGAGAGAGATTTGGCAGACCTAGTGCTAAGTGGTTTGAGAACTCCTATTAGAGAAAAGCTAGAAGGCTATGAGTTCTTAAGTATCAACCAAGTTTTACAAAGGGCTTTGGCTCAGGAAAGCCGAAGCAAAGATCTCAAAGAAGTGCATAGATACAAAGCCGATCGTCCAAAGATGAATATGGTGGAATATGACAGTGATCACTTTCGGACGATGAGGGTGATGTTTTGTTACTGAATTTGTTTGGCCACCTAAGGCCAAACCCTTTACTTCATGATGATCTAAAACCGATTCGTAAGAATCATGATGAAGAGATGAAATTTACTTTTAACATTGCTAAGTGTGATAGAATATTTGATGCCTTGCTGCAGGCTAAGATTATTAGAGTATCTCATACTTTACCGCCGTCTGAAGAGCTAAAACGGCGTGCTTATTGCAAGTATCATAATTCTTTTTCTCATGCTACTAACGATTGCAATGTTTTTTGACGATAGATACAATCGGCCATTAATGACGGACGATTGAACTTTTCTGAGATGCAAGTTGATAAACAACCTTTTCCCTTGAATACCATGAATTTGGAGGGGAAGAAGCTACTCATTCGGCCGGAGATAGCCGAATCTGCTAATAAATCTAATATCATTGTTGGTGAGCCCAGGAAAGATAAGGAGGGCGACAAGGTCTTGGGGAGGCAGATCGTGCTTGATAAACAACCCGATGGCAAGGAAGTGATCAAAATCACCATCAAAAATCCTACACTCGGGGGCACAGTACAGCAAGAAGACGCTCGAGTTAAATTCGTTAAACCCAAGAGTCTGAAGTTGGCAAGTGGAAAATGAATAAAGCTAAAGTGCAGCGCAAACAAATCAGACCAGCTTTTGATATGTTGCATGTCCAAATATGCTAATCGATTAATTTGGTTCCAGTTCTAACCGGCCATCATACTTGAAACGACCAAGGTCACCATCGGATGATATGTTCAACAAGATATGAAACCGAGTGGACCAAGGGCGCATTTTTCAGAAGAGCAGAGGCAATCTGTGTGGGATCAACTTGATTACTCATATAATGGCCGACTGAACATCGGTGACTATCAGTTGGCTGGTCAAAATATGCGACCGAGTGGAAAATGTCCTAGTGTAAGAATGCACCCAGGTGGAAGCTATCCAAGTGAAAAAATGTGGATGGGTAGATTTCATCCAGTGAGTATCATCCGAGTGACATCAATCCGAGTGAATTCCGTCCGAGTGGATTCAATCCAAGTGACATCCATCCGAGTGGATTCCATCAGAGTAAAAAGATGCGCCCGAGTGGAAATTTCATGCATCTGGAAAGTTCAAAAGAACGGCGTGTTAAATCGCCAAGTGTTGCAACAGTTGAGTCGGGAAAAGGCAAGGAGAAAATGGATGTAGAATCACTTATCCTGGGCACCAACATTCGCCATACAGCAGCCGACTGTGCATAACCGCTCGACTGAGCCGATACTTATTATCGCGCCAAAACACTTGGCTAATGACCATGAAGCAAGCACCAGCCAAGTAAAGGTGAGAGATCCTAAATACACTCGACCAAAGTGGTGTCCTCCAGGGCTAACAAAGACACAAAAGAGAAAACTACAGAGGTTAAGGAGTCAAGAGATGGCAGAACAAGTGGCCGAGAAGCAAAGGGATAAGTTGTTCAATGACACTCGGCCTATGGTACCTACAAAACAAGTGTGGAGGCCCAAACAAATACAAGATGCAGTGGCTTCTACACCTATTACAGCAGCACCAACAGTACCAAAAGAGGACGACGCAATCATTGCATCATCTACATTACCTATTGCTTCCTCTTCACTCGGGCAAATTTCAGAATCGGTGGATGCACTTGAGGCGGAGGCTGATATGTTGGACTATGAATCTACACCGGTTCATGAAGGTATGGATATCAATATGGTGTATTACTTACTTGCTGAGTTTCCTGCTGTAGATGAGGAAGGGGAAGTGGCTCAGCTGGACTTTGGCCCTAAAAATGCAATATTCGAGAAGCCAAAAGAACCCGATGAGATCTGAAACCGCTATATCTCAGAGGTCATATCAATGGGTCGCCACTCACTCAGATGCTTGTTGATGGAGGTGCTGTGGTAAATCTTATCCCCTATTCGATCTTCAAGAAATTGGGTTTGCCTGATGAAGAATTGATCAAGACCAATATGGTGCTCAACGGGTTTGAAGGCAAAGAAAACTGAAGCCAAAGGTGTAATGTATGTGGAGCTTACAGTCGGAAGCAAAACTTTGGCTACTGCATTCTTTGTCGCTGAGGTGCAAGGTAACTACAACGTTATACTAGGTCGTGATTGGGTTCATGCAAACCAGTGCGTTCCATTCACTATGCACCAAGTTTTGATTCAGTGCGTTGATGATGAAGTGGAAGTCATTCATGCGGATAACTCGGCCTGTGTTGCTTTGGCCGATGCATCGGTGGATTGGCAACATCCCAATGCTACTTCCTTGACGGGATGTGACTTATCAGAGTTTGATTTTCTCAGTGCGACCAAAAATGGTTTTGGGCCCGTGTCTTTAAATCCGACTGAATGCAATCGGCTCCAAGGTATGATATGTTTAAATGGATTCTAGCTCCGAATGGTTACAAAAACGTCTTGTGAAATATCGGTCCAGCGAGAACGATGTGTATGAGTCTATAGAGGAGTTGGATGACATGGATAAACTTGGACAAGGTTTTACATCGGTCGATCCATTAGAAGAGGTAGATATTGGAGATGGTTCAGTCACTTTCGACGCGTTTGTAAACAAAAATTTGAAAGTCGATTGTAAAGCTAAGTTAATCGAGTTATTGATAGAATATGTTTGTTGCTTTGCGTGGGAATATCATGAGATGCCAGGTTTAAGCCGAGAGTTAGTGGAGCATCGGTTACCTATAAAGGCCGGTTTTAGACCATATAAGCGATCGGCCGTAAAGTTTAATCCGAAAACTTATGACCGGATCAAGGAAGAGATCGGTCGATCGCTTGAAGCTAATTTCATTCGACCTTGCAGGTATGCCGAGTGGATTTCTAACATTGTCCCAGTGGAGAAGAAGGGATCCGGCAAGTTGAGGGTGTGCATTGACTTCAGAGATTTGAATAGGGCTACACCCAAATATGAGTATCCCATGCCAATAGCCGAGATACTTATTAATGATGCTTCTGGACATAAGGTTATTAGCTTTCTAGATGGTAATGCGGATACAATCAAATTTTATGGCGAAGAGGACATGTACAAAACGGCTTTCCGATGTCCTGGTTTCCTTGGTTTATTCGAGTGGACAGTGATGACATTCGGATTAAAAAATGCTGGAGCCACATATCAAAGGGCTATGAATTTGATTTTTCATGATTTATTCGGTATCATACTTGAAGTTTATATTGATGATATTGTTGTCAAATCGGATGCTTTTGAATCTCACTTGGCCGATTTGTGTTTAGCTTTTGAAAGAATGAAAAAGTATGGACTGAAGATGAATCCTTTGAAGTGTGCTTTCGGCGTGTCAGCTGGCAAGTTTTTGGGTTTCATTATTCATGAAGATGGCATAGAGATTGATCCCAAAAAGATAGAGGCTATACAGAAAGTGGAGGCTCCAACATGCAAGAGAGATATGCAAAAATTCCTTGGCAAGGTCAATTATTTGAGAAGGTTCATAGCTAATTTATCAGGGAAAGTTGATGCATTTACTCCTATCCTTTGGTTGAAGAATGATGTTGATTTCACTTGGGGGGAAAAACAGCAAGAAGCATTTGATATGATCAAGAGTTATTTGTGCACTCCTCCGGTGATGAAAGCACCCAGGCATAGGGAACCCTTCAGGCTTTACATTGCAGCAGAGGAAGGAGTTATTGGTGTTGTTTTGACTCAAGAAACCAAGGGAAAAGAGCATGCTATTACATATTTGAGCAGACGCTTATTGGATGCCGAGACAATGTATACATTTATTGAGAAACTATGTCTATGCTTATATTATGCTTGCACAAAATTGAGACATTATTTAGTGCCGAGTGCTTGTATAGTAGATTGTCAAACCGATGTCATTAAATACATGTTGCATAGGCCAATTCTTAGCGGTAGAATTGGCAAGTGGGCTTATGCTTTGATTGAATATGATTTGGCTTATGAATCTCTAAAATCCATGAAAGGCCAAATTGTTGCTAATTTCATTGTTGAACATCGGATTAATGACAAGCATGCTGTTGATATGAACCTTGTTTCATTAGTACCATGGAAATTATACTTTGATGGTTCAGTTTGTAACAATGGCTAAGGTGTTGGTATTGTTTACATATCTCCTCATGGTGCTATTTTTGAAGCCTCATGCCGCTTAGAATATTTTTGCACAAACAATCAAGCCGAATATGAAGCATTATTATTCGGCCTAGAGATGTTACTTGCTATAGGTGTTACACATATTGAGGCTTACGGTGATTCGTTACTAGTGGTGCAACAAATATCCAGAGTCTTTCAGTGTTTGGACGAATCACTTAATGTTTATCTTGATAAATGTCTAGATATAATTTCTACTTTGGATTGTTTTAGCATTGCACATATATCTAGGCATGACAATTGGAAAGCAAATGAGTTAGCACAGCAAGCATCTGGATATCATGTTGATCATGGCATGTTTCATATCTCTCAAAGACCGATGTCTTGTCTTGCCAATATGGGAGAGGCCGAACCTGAACCCAATGATTCAGCCATTAACAAAAAATCTAGTGCAGGTGATAATCCTGACTGGAGGAAGCCCATTGTTGATTACCTGCGTAATCCGAGTGAAAGGGTGGAAAGGTATGTTCGGCGTATGGATTTCAAGTATACAATGAGAGATGATGGTCTTTATCGCCGAACAGTCGATGATGTTCTTCTAAAGTGTTTGGATGAGGACCAGGCAAGAGTTGCTATGGGAGAAGTACATGAAGGTATTTGTGGCACTCACCAGTCGGCTCCCAAGATGAAATGGTTATTGCGACGTGCTGGGTTTTATTGGCCGACTATGGTTAATGATTGCTTTAGATATTATAAAGGGTGTGAAGCTTGTCAAAAGTTTGGTGATATTCAATTTGCTCCTGCTGCTATGTTACATCCTATTATCAAGCCGTGGCCTTTCAGAGGATGGGGTTTAGACTTTATTGGGAAAATTCATCCATCTTCCTCAAAGGGGCATCGGTTCGTATTGGTGGCAACTGATTATTTCACTAAATGGTCTGAAGCAGTACCTCTCAAGAACATGACACATACGGAGGTAATTCAATTCATAACCGAGCACATTATTCATAGATTAGGTATTCCTCAAACATTAACTACAGATCAAGGTTCATCTTTCATGTCACACCAAGTCAGAGAGTTTGTCGAATCTTATAACATAAAGTTGCTCAATTCCTCTCCATATATGCCCAAGCAAATGGACAAGCTGAGTCTAGCAATAAAATTTTAATCAAACTCATCAAGAAGAAGATTGAGAATAATCCGAGGAGATGGCATGAGTTGTTGTCTGAAGCTTTGTGGGCTCATAGAATCTCAAGGCATGGTGCTACGGAAGTGACTCCATATGAGCTAGTATATGGTCAAGAAGTTGTTTTACCAGTGGAAGTAAATTTGAATGCCTTGAGAATAGCTAAACAAAATGATTTATCGGCAAAAGACTTTTATAACTTGATGATGGACAATGTTGATGAGGTTGCCGATAAGCGTTTGGCTGCTTTGAATGCCATGGAGAGAGACAAGTTGAGGGTGGCAAGAGCTTACAATAAGAAAGTCAAATTGAAGAATTTTCCAGTTGGCGATCTCGTCTGGAAGGTGATTCTACCGATTGGTTCAAGGGATAGAAGATTTGGGAAGTGGTCTCCAAGTTGGGAAGGTCCTTTTAGGATTACAAGAATAGTTCCTGGAAATTCATATTTGGTGGAATCCGTAGAAGGAATGGTGTTACCTAGAGCTCTCAGTGGCAAATACTTAAAGAAATACCACCCGAGTGTGTGGCAACAATCCTAGGTAGGCAATGGCCGATATACGATTATCTCCCTTAGCACAAAAATGGCCGATACATAATTATCGCCCTAAATAAATGGCCGATGGAGTGTTGACATCGTTCTTAGAACAAACACCGTGCATATTATTTTTCGGCACGCAAGCTTTGCCGAAAAACAGGGAGGCATGTGTTGACATCAAATTTTGGCACGGCATAAAAAGAAAATGAGATGGCTTCGGGTGAAAGGGTTTTCAGCATGAAAAGATTCACACCACCGAATGGAACAACTTTGATGTTTAGGTTATCATCGGCCGACCTCGGATGAAGGAGCACTCTAAAGGAATTGTCTTCGTCTTGTCGAGGCAATCGATTTTGATATATAAATCATCTCAATCCGAGTTCATATGCAAAAGTTAGAGGCAATATACTGCAGACCGAAGCTGAATGGAAATATGGCGCGAGGTACCACACACCCTGTCAGATGGGTCGTGCAAGCGATTCGGCCCTTAAGAAGGCCTTGAATCGGAAAAACTTCAACACGAGAAAGTTTCGTCTGATCGAGCCGATCGATTTTCATATATAATTCGTCTCAATCCGAGGTCGTATGAGACCTGAAGGGACAAATCAAGATCTGGCTATGTTTGCGGACGAGTGAAAAGCTTGCCGTCCGAGTAAAAACTTACCGGTCGAGTGAAAGCTTAACTTTCAAGTAAAAACTCACCGATCAAGTGAAAAAGCTTATCATCCGAGTGAAAATTTACCGGTCGAGTGAAAATTACCGGTCGAGTGGAAGTTTGTTGACCGGATGAACTTATTATTATCCGAATAAAAATATAGTCATCCGAGTGAAATTGTCCTACGGATGAAAATGTTCCAAGTGAAAACATTACCATCGGAACGAAAACTTGCCGATCGAGTAAGATATTGCTTTCCGAGTGAAAATATAGTCATCCGAGTGGAAATATAGTCATCCGAGTGAAAGATTGTTTTCCGAGTGAAAAAGTCCAGTCGGGCGGTCCGAGTGAAAGTCTCTAATATCCGAGTGGATGAGCTCGAATCCGAGTGAAACTGAACATGTGCCCGAAATTTTATCAAGATGACCTCAGATGAAGAAGTGTTCAATACAGAAGTTATGCGTATAATTAAGACGGTAAACTTTGGTTTCGGAGTCATCATCATCAGAGATAGTATATGGCCTACAAATTCACTACGGGACTCGGATAATCCAGTCTCATCGCAGGACCAAGTCCGACTGGAAGGTAAAGATAACCTCGAGAAGTATTCAAGATGGCCTTATTTGAAAAAGTAATCAACATGAGAGTTGTTCGTATCATCGAGGCGCACAAGTTTGATATTTGTGCCGTCTTCATCAGAGATCATGTGCAAGCTCGGAGGCCCGCGCAAGGAGGAAGACAGAAGTTGGGCGAGATGCAGACTGAATCCGAGTTGGAATAGAACTAGGAATCTAGGGCGTGAATTGATGTAATTTCTTGTAAGGAAAGCCTAGATGAATCCTTTACTTGTACGGGAAGTCCAGCCGTCTCTTATATATATTGGGGGTGATGGCCGACTGAACAACACACAATCGAACAAATCAATATACTGCTTTTCCAGTTTACGTTTTATCTCTCCACCGTTTTCTCTCTCGTTCTTCGCTGTTCTTCGTGTTTGAGAGCTGCGAATCCCGAGGATCAAGGGGTGAGCGAATCGACCTAGGGCAGCCCATAGCCGCCGCAATCCCTGACGGGGTCCCTCCCGGGTGCACGGGGTTTCGGGTCTACAAAAGCGCCCGCCATTGTCCTTGCGTGCTCCGTTGTCGGTCAGGTCTCCTTCGACGTGAGCTGCGGTGCATCACCCCCGGCGTCGAGGGTACACGTGACGTGTTCGTGTGTCAACACTTCTATGATTTAAGACATTGCTTTTTTGATGACCCACATCTTTATAAAGGAGTAGATGGTGTTATTAGACGTTGTGTACCTGAGCATGAACAGGAACAGATCCTACGCAAGTGTCACTCCGAGGCCTATGGAGGACACCACGCTGGAGATAGAACTGCACATAAGGTATTGCAATCCGGTTTTTATTGGCCTACTCTCTTCAAAGATGTCCGTAAGTTTGTCTTGTCTTGTGATGAATGTCAAAGAATTGGTAATATTAGTAGACGTCAAGAAATGCCTATGAATTATTCACTTGTTATTGAACCATTTGATGTTTGGGGCTTTGATTATATGGGACCTTTTCCTTCCTCTAATGGGTATACGCATATTTTAGTTATTGTTGATTATGTTACTAAGTGGGTAGAAGCTATTCCAACTAGTAGTGCTGATCATAACACTTCTATTAAGATGCTTAACGAAGTTATTTTTCTGATGTTTGGAGTCCCTTGATATTTAATGACTGATGGTGGTTCGCACTTTATTCATGGTGCTTTCCGTAAAATGCTTGCTAAGTATGACGTTAATCATAGAATTGCATCTCCATATCACCCATAGTCTGGTGGTCAAGTAGAATTGAGTAATAGAGAGATTGAATTAATTTTGCAAAAGACTGTTAATAGATCTAGAAAGAATTGGTCTAAGAAACTTGATGATGCATTATGGGCTTATAGAACTGCATATAAAAATCCTATGGGTATGTCTCTGTAGAAAATGGTTTATGGAAAAGCATGTCACTTACCTCTCGAACTTGAACATAAGGCATATTGGGGCATTAAAGAGCTCAATTATGATTTCAAACTTGCCGGTGAAAAGAGATTATTTGACATTAGCTCACTTGATGAATGGAGAACCCAGGCCTATGAGAATGCCAAATTATTTGAAGAAAAGGTTAAAAGATGGCATGACAAAAGGATACAAAAGCGCGAGATTAATATAGGTGATTATGTTTTGTTATACAACTCTCGTTTAAGATTTTTGCAGGAAAACTTCTCTCTAAATAGGAAGGCCCTTACGTTATCGAGGAGGTCTATCGTTCCGGTGCCATAAACATCAACAACTTCGAAGGCACAAATCTGAAGGTCGTGAACGGTCAAAGAATCAAACACTATATCTCAGGTAATCCCATAAATGTTAAAACCAATGTTATTGATAGCGTAACCCCGGAGGAGTACATGGGACACTTTCCAGAATGTTTCAGACCCCGAAAAGGAATAGGTATGTGGTACGGTAAGTAAACCGACTCCAAAATAGTTCTAATAGCAATTTTTCTCTGTTTTGGAATATTTAAGAAAATAGAAAAATAAGAAGTAGTCCGGGAAGGACACGGGGCATCCACGAGGGTGGAGGGCGCGCCCTATCCCCTGCCTCGTGGGCACCCCGTGCGCTCTCCGGACTCCGTTTTGTTGCACGATACTTCTTCTGGTCGGTAAAACATCATTATATAATCTCCCGAAGGTTTTGACCACTGTACCACGACAAAAGCCTCTATTTTTGTTTTGAGTTATTTCTATCGCAGGTTAGAGCAATATGTCGTCCCCCTCCTCGAACAATGCGGGCGACGATGCTTGGCTAATGAAGATAGAGGCAAAGCGAGAAGAAATCGGGGAAGTCAAGGAAGGTGACAAGATCAAGGAGGTCGCAAAGGAGCAAGTTCCAACAGAAGAAGAAGGCTTTTCTCAACCTTATTGCAAATATCTCACACCAACTGAGATTGAAGCTTTCAAGATAATTGAGCTAGCTCGCATACAAAACAAGTATCTCACACGTGAGAATATCTTGTTGAAGGAGCATATATCCTACGCTCTATGTGCGACACCCCGTCATCAACACCTCCATCATCACCACCTCCGAAGAAAGAGACATAATCACATGGGTATGGGCACTCCCCTTGGCAACTGCCAAGCTTGGGGGAGGTGCCCCAGTATCGTATCACCATCACACTCCTATCTTTACCGATTTTCTTAGTTTGATCCTTTTGGTATTATCTTGATCTAGTAGAATAAAGTTTTAGTATGATCTAGCTTTGAGTTTGCGTTGACCCTTATCTATGTAATCGAGTCCGTGAGCTATATAATAAAGATTAGTTTTGAGTCGAGGGATTTCCTATTTTGCTATGATCTTGAGGTAATAAAACAAAAGGAAAGAGTAAAAAGAAATAAAAGGATCATATTGATCTTATGGAGAGTAATGACTTCACATATAAAGAGTATGACGAATAAAAGTTGTTGAGAGTTGACAAACATAGTTTTGGTCATTGTTGCAATTAATAGTAAGTAATAAAGAAAGAGAGGTTTTCACATATAGATACACTATCTTGGACATCTTATATGATTGTGAGCACTCATTAAAATATGTTATGCTAAATGTTGATGTTGGACAAGGAAGACAACATAATGGGTTATGTTTTCTTATATCCGAGATAATATTGTCATGGATCATCCAACATGTTGAGCTTGGCTATCCCTCTCATGCTAGCCAAATTCTTTGCACCAAGTAGAGATACTACTTGTGCTTCCAAACACCCTTAAACACAGTCTTGCTATTAGTAGTCATGTGAATTTGGTGTTCGTTCGATATTTTGATGAGATGTATGTTGTCTCTCCTCTAGTGGTGTCATGTGAATGTCGACTACATGACACTTCACCATTATTTGGGCCTAGGGGAAGGCATTGGGAAGTAATAAGTAGATGATGGGTTGCTAGAGTGATGTAAGCTTAAACCCTAGTTTATGCGTTGCTTCGTAAGGGGCTGATTTGGATCCACATGTTTCATGCTATGGTTAGGTTTACCTTAATTCTTCTTTCGTAGTTGCAGATGCTTGCGAGAGGGGTTAATCATAAGTGGGATGCTTGTCCAAGTAAGGGCAGCACCTGAGCACCGGTCCACCCACATATCAAATTATCAAAGTAACGAACGCGAATCATATGAACATGATGAAAACTAGCTTGATGATAATTCCCATGTGTCCTCGGGAGCATTTTCCTTTATATAAGAATTTGTCTAGGATTGTCCTTTGCTACAAAAAGGATTGGGCCACCTTGTTGCATCTTATTTACATTTGTTACTTGTTACCTATTACAAATTGCCTCATCACAAAACTATCTGTTACCGATAATTTCAGTGCTTGCAGAGAATACCTTACTAAAAACCGCTTGTCATTTCCTTCTGCTCCTCATTGGGTTCGACACTCTTACTTATCAAAAGGACTACGATAGATCCCCTATACTTGTGGGTCATCAGTCAGCTGCCCCATGGGGTCCTGCAGAAAAGGTGGGCATCAAGAGTGGCTGTTGCTCATTCATCTTAATTTAGTATATGCCAGGAGAGGAAGATATACTTTAAACCCGGTAAGGTCAAGGATGTGTGATATTCCAGGTTCAGAAGACATCTCAAAGATCGGTTACATCAAACTAATAACGTTCCAGAACCGGGTCTAAATTGGTTAAACGTTATTAGTTTGATGAGGAGGGAGTAGTCCACCCTCGGGGCTGAGGGTTTGTACCAGTAGCTATGTGTTTGATCTCTATCTCTCTCTCTCTCTCTCTCTCTCTCTCTCTCTCTCTCTCTCGTGTTCTTGAGATGTCACGATCTTGATGTATCGCGGGCTTTGTTAATATAGTCGGATCATATGGTGTTTTTCCCTCTCTATCTTGTGATGAATTGAGTTTTCCCTTTGAGATTTCGTTTCATCGGATTGAATACTTTTATGGATTTGAGAACACTTGATGTATGTCTTGGTATGAATACCCGCGGTGACAATGGGGTATCTTATTGATTCACTTGATATGTGTTTTGTCACTCAACTCACGGATTCCCGAGGTGACATTGGGGTAATCTATGCATAGGGGTTGATGCACGTTCTCGTCTTTGTTCCTACGGTAGAAATCTTGGGGAACTCTTTGAGGTTCTTTGTGTTGAATTGAGTATTATGAATCTGAAATTGTTTGATGCATATCGCATAATCAACTCACGGATACTCGCGGTGACATATAAGTATCTAGGTGACATTAGAGTTGGTTGATGTGTGTCATATGGTGTTATTTTAGTATGAACTCTTGGTTAGATCGATCGAAAAGAATAGATTGGTGTTATTTTAGTATGAACTCTAGGATAGATTGATCGGAAAGAATAGCTTTGAGGTGGTTTCGTACCCTACAAACAATTTCTTCTTATGTTCTCCGCTAGATAAGAACTTTGGAGTGATTCTTCATCGCACGTTGAGGGATGGTTATATGATCCAATTATATTAGCATTGTTGAGAGATTGCACTAGCGAAAGTACAGACCCTAGGCCTCATTTTCAAGCATTGCGATACCGTTTGTGCTCACTTTTGTTACTTGCTACCTTGCTGTTTTTTATTGTTCCTATTACAAAAATCAATATCTACTATAATTACTACACTTGTATCACCATCTCTTTGCCGAACTAGTGCACATATACAAATTACCATTGTATTTGGTGTGGGGACACAAGAGACTTTTTATTATTTGGTTGCAGGGTTGTAGAGTGGCCGTCTTCATCCTACACCTCCCACAGATTGATAAACCTAAGGTCATCCACTTGAGGGAAAATTGCCACTATCCTATAAAACTCTGCGCTTGGAGGCCCAACACGTGTCTACAAGAATAAAGTTGCGTAGTAGACATCAAGCTCTACTGATCATTCCACTTAATTATCCTATTCTGGGATCCGTGAAGGAAAGCCATTAAGAAATTAAGGGAGAACAATGCAAAGGCCTTTGTATTGGATCTGCGGAATAAAAGGTTTTACCTGCAGAATTTGGAGTGCCTTTTCACCTAATTCTGTTGAAATTTTGACATGATTGTGTTTGATGTAGCGGTGGCCTTTTGCTTGAAGGGATTGAGATTGCGAAGATTTGGTAAGTTGTTACATCATCATATTTCAGCACGTGAGTTTCATTCCATGTCTGCATATTTGTTGATGACATACTTAAGTAGTTTGTTAATTTTATTTTAAAATGGACTAAACAACAACAACGAAGCCTTTAGTCCTAAACAAGTTGGGGTAGGCTAGAGGTGAAACTCATAAGATCTTGGGACCAACTCATGGCTCTGGCACATGGATAGCAAGCTTCCACGCACCCCTGTCCATAGCTAGGTCTCTGGTGATACTCCAATCCTTTAGGTCTCTCTTAACGAACTCCTCCCATGTCAAATTCAGTCTACCCCGACCTCTCTTGACATTCTACGCACGCTTTAGCCGTCCGCTATGCACTGGAGCTTCTGGAGGCCCGCGCTGAATATGCCCAAACCATCTTAGACGATGTTGGACAAGCTTCTCTTTGATTGGTGCTACCCCAACTCTATCCCGTATATCATCATTCCGGACTCTATCCTTCCTCGTGTGGCCACACATCCATCTCAACATACGCATCTCCGCCACACCTAACTGTTGAACATGTCACCTTTTAGTCGGCCAACACTCAGTGCCATACAACATTGCGGGTCGAACAACCGTCCTGTAGAACTTTCCTTTTAGTTTTTGTGGCACTCCCTTGAGCTCAAAAGATTCCGTTTTTCTCTTGAAATACCCCTTTTTGATGATGCTTGCTATGCCTGTGGCCAAGATGCCAATATGAATTATGCTTATGGAGATGAACTTGCTATAGTTCCTTATGTTAAACATGAATTTTTTGCTATTGCACCCACACATGATAGTCCTATTATCTTCTTAAATTCTCCTAACTACACTATATCGGAGAAGTTTGTGCTTATTAAGGATTATATTGATGGGTTGCGTTTTACTAACACACATGATGATTTTTATGAATATAATATGCATGTGCTTGATGCTCCTACTTGCAATTATTATGAGAGAGGAACTACATCTCCGCCTCTTTATGTTTCCAACACGATAGAATTGCAAGAAACTGCTTATACTATGCATTGGCCTTTACTATGTGTGCACAAATTGTTCTTTTATGACATGCCGATGCATAGGAAGAGAGTTAGACTTCGTAATTGCATGATATATGTTACTTTGTGCTCACTACTAAATTAAAAATCATTGTTAATTAAAATTGGCTTTGATATACCTTGGGATCCTGGTGGATTCATTACTTGAGCACTATATGCCTAGCTTGATGGCTTTAAAGAAAGCGCTGCCAGGGAGACAACCCGGAAGTTTTAGAGAGTCATTTATTTCTGTTGTGTGCTTTTATAAAGTTTAAAAACAAAAAAAATAAAGAGGGGAACCCAAAACTTTTCAAATAGAAAAGCGAAAGTGAGAAAGACAAGCATTGTTGAAGTGGGAGCTAGCCTTGAACTTTGTTCATGCTCACGGAAACTTTGTGAATCTTGATTACAGAAACTTTTCAATAAAATAATTATCCCCTTGTACAATTCCATTGTATTATAAAAATAATGTGCCAAGGTTTGCCTTTAGGATGTTTACAATGCTTGTTGGTTTGTGCGGTGCAGGACAGAAACTTTAGCTGTAGTGCGTGATTTTACATTTTTTTTACTGGAACGCCAAACGGTTCTGATTCTTTTTGCACTGTCTTTCTATACAATTTTTTATTTTTCCTAATTTTTGCAGAATTTTTCAAGTACCAGAGGTATGGTGAATGTTCAGATTATTACAGACTGCTCTGTTTTAGACAGATTCTGTTTTTGATGCATAGTTTGCTTGTTTTGATGAAACTATCACTTATATCAGTGGATTAAGCCATGGAAAAGATATATTACAGTAGACACAATGCAAAAACAAAATATGAATTGGTTTGCAATAGTAGTTAGAGTAGTGATTTGCTTTATTATACTAACGGATCTTACCGAGTTTTCTGTTGAAGTTTTGTGTGGATGAAGTGTTCGATGATCGAGAAGGTCTCGATGTAAGGAGAAGAAGGAGAGGCAAGAGCTCAAGCTTGGGGATGCCCAAGGCACCCCAAGTAAATATTCAAGGAGACTCAAGCGTCTAAGCTTGGGGATGCCCCGGAAGGCTTCCCCTCTTTCTTCAACAAGTATCGGTATGTTTTCGGATTCGTTTCGTTCATGCAATATGTGCAAGTCTTGGAGCGTCTTTTGCATTTAGTTTTCACTTTTTATTTTATGCACCATGCTGGTATGAGATAGTCCTTGGTTGATTTATAGAATGCTAATTTCACTTCACTTATATCTTTTGAGTATGGCTTT
This sequence comes from Aegilops bicornis, assembly GCA_021605145.1. NCBI lineage: Eukaryota > Viridiplantae > Streptophyta > Magnoliopsida > Poales > Poaceae > Aegilops > Aegilops bicornis. The sequence goes on from CM038672.1 coordinate 674,371,696, forward strand.
ATAGAATGCTTCATGTGCTTCACTTATATCATTTGAAGCTTGGATTGCCTGTTTCTCTTCACATAGGAAACCGCCATTTGTAGAATGCTCTTTTGCTTCACTTATATTTGTTAGAGCATGGGCATATCTTTTGTAGAAAGAATTAAACTCTCTTGCTTCACTTATATCTATTTAGAGAGATGACAGGAATTGGTCATTCACATGGTTAGTCATAAAATCCTACATAAAACTTGTAGATCGCTAAATATGATATGTTTGATTCCTTGCAATAGTTTTGTGATATAAAGGTGGTGATATTAGAGTCGTGCTAGTTGAGTAATTGTGAAATTGAGAAATACTTGTGTTGAGGTTTGCAAGTCCCGTAGCATGCACGTATGGTGAACCGTTATGTAACGAAGTTGGAGCATGAGGTATTTATTGATTGTCTTCCTTTGTGTGGAGGTCGGGGCGCGCGATTGTTAACTCCTACCAACCTCCCCCCTAGGGGCATGCGAAGTAGTACTTTGCTTCGAGGCCTAATAAGCTTTTGCAATAAGCATATGAGTTCTTTTATGACTAATGTGAGTCCATGGATTATACGCACTCTCACCCTTCCATCATTGCTAGCCTCTTCGGTACCGTGCATTGCCCTTTCTCACCTCGAGAGTTGGTGCAAACTTCGCCGGTGCATCCAAACCCCGTGATACGATACACTCTATCACACATATCTTCCTCAAAATAGCCACCATACCTACCTATTATGGCATTTCCATAGCCATTCCGAGATATATTGCCATGCAACTTCCATCATCATCATATACATGACTTGAGCATTCATTGTTGCTACGTCTTGAGCTTGCGTTGGTTTTCCCCGAAGAGGAGAGGATGATGCAGCACAGTAGAATAAGTATTTCCCTCATTTTTTGAGAACCAAGGTATCAATCCAGTAGGAGGCCACGCGCAAGTCCCTCGTACCTGCACAAAACGATAGCTACTCGCAACCAATGCGATTAGGGGTTGTCAATCCCTTCACGGTCACTTACGAGAGTGAGATCTGATAGAGATAATATTTTTGGTATTTTTGGTATAAAGATGCAAAGTGAAAAGTAAAAGCAAAGTAAAAACAAAGCAAGTAAATAAAGTGATAGAGATTGATATGATGAGAATAGACCCGGGGGCCACAGGTTTCACTAGTGGCTTCTCTCAAGAGCATAAGTATTCTACAGTGGGTGAACAAATTACTGTTGAGCAATTGACAGAATTGAGCATAGTTATGAGGTTATCTAGGTATGATCATGTATATAGGCATCATGTCAAGAGACAAGTAGATCGAAATGATTACTGCATCTACTACTATTACTCCACTCATCGACCGCTATCCAGCATGCATCTAGAGTATTAAGTTAAAAATAGAGTAACGCCTTAAGCAAGATGACATGATGTAGAGGAATAAATTCATGCAATATGATAAATACCCCATCTTGTCATCCTCGATGGCAACAATACAATACGTGCTTTGCAACCCTTTCTGTCACTTGGTAAGGATACCGCAAGATTGAACCCAAAGCTAAGCACTTCTCCCATTGCAAGAACTACCAATCTAGTTGGCCAAACCAAACAGATAATTCCAAGAGACTTGCAAAGATAACTCAATCATACATACAAGAATTCAGAGAAGATTCAAATATTATTCATAGATAAGCTGGATCATAAACCCACAATTCATCGGTCTCAACAAACACACATAAAAAGAAGATTACATCGAATAGATCTCCACGAGAGAGGGGAGAACATTGTATTGAGATCCAAAAGAGAGAAGAAGCCATCTAGCTACTAGCTATGGACCCGAAGGTCTGAAGTAAACTACTCACACTTCGTCGGAGGGGCTATGGTGTTGATGTAGAAGCCCTCCGTGGTGGATGCCCCTCGTGAGCTCGAACAGGCCCCAAGATGGGATCTCGTGGATACATGAAGTTGCGGCGGTGGAATTAGGTTTTTGGCTCCTGTTCTGATCGTTTGGGGATACGTAGGTATATATAGGAGGAAGGAGTACGTCGGTGGAGCGTCAGGGGGCCCACGAGGTAGGGGGCGCGCCCATGGGGAGGGCGCGCTCTCCACCCTTGTGACCGCCTCTGGCACTTCTTGGAGTAGGGTCCAAGTCTCCTGGATCACGTTCGGTTGGAAAATCACGTTCCCGGAGGTTTCATTCCGTTTGGACTCCGTTTGATATTCCGTTTCTTCGAAACACTGATATATGCAAAAAAAACAGCAATTCTGGGCTGGGCCTTCGGTTAATAGGTTAGTACCAAAAGTAATATAAAAGTGGAAAATAAAGCCCAATATAGTCCAAAACAGTAGATAAAGTAGCATGGAGCAATCAAAAATTATAGATACGTTGGAGACGTATCAGGCATCCCCAAGCTTAATTCCTGCTCGTCCTCGAGTAGGTAAATGATAAAAAGAAATTTTTTGATGAGGAGTGATACTTTGGCATAATTTCAATATAAATCTTCTTACTTGTGATATGAATATTCAGATCCCAAAGATTTAAGACAAAAGTTCATATTGACACAAAAATAATAATACTTCAAGCATACTAATCAAAGCAATCATGTCTTCTCAAAATAACATGGCAAAAGAAAGCTCATCCCTACAAAATCATATAGTTAGGCTATGCTTCATTTTCGTCACACAAAGATGTTCCCAACTTCTATACCCCCGATGACAAGCCAAGCAATTGTTTCATACTTAAATAATCTCAAACTTTTTTCAACCTTCACGCAATACATGAGCCTTGAGCCATGGATATAGCACTATGGGTGGAATAGAATATGATGATGGGGATTGTGTGGAGAAGACAAAAATAAAGAAAGTCTCATATTGACGAGGATAATCAGCGGGCTATGGAGATGCCCATCAATTGATGTCAACATGAGGAGTAGGGATTGCCATGCAACGGATGCACTAGAGCTATAAGTATATGAAAGCTCTACAAAAGAAAACTAGTGGGTGTGCATCCAACTTGCTTGCTCACGAAGACCTAGGGCACTTTGTGGAAGCCCATCATTGGAATATACAAGCCAAGTTCTATAATGAAAAATTCCCACTAGCATATGAAAATGACAAAATGGGAGACTCTCTATCATGAAGATCTTAGTGCTACTTTGAAGCACAATATATGAGACTCACTACATTAAGAACAAGGTGCTACTTTGAAGCACAAGTGTGGTAAAAGGATAGTAGCATTGTCCCTTCTCTCTTTTTCTCTCATATTTTTTTGGGCCTTTCTCTTTTTTTTTGGCCTTGCTCTTTTTTTCGTCCGGAGTCTCATCCCGACTTACGGGGGAATCATAGTATCCATCATCCTTTACTCACTTGGGACAATGCTCTAATAATGATGATCATCACACTTTTATTTCTCTTACAACTCAACAATTACAACTCGAAACTTAGAACAAAATATGACTCTATATGAATGCCTCCGTGATGTGCAGGATGGTGCAATGAATCAAGAGTGACATGTATGGAAAATAATGCATGGTGGCTTTGCCACAAATACGATGTCAACTACATGATCATGCAATGGCAATATAACAAAAGTAATGTATGTCATAATGATGATGATGGAAGTTGCATGGCAATATATCTCGGAATGGCTATGGAAATGCCATGATAGGTAGGTATGGTGGCTGTTTTGAGGAAGATATAAGGAGGTTTATGTGTGAAAGAGCGTATCATAACACGGGGTTTGGATGCACCGTGAATTTTGCACCAACTCTCAAGGTGAGAAAGGGCAATGCATGCAGAAGAGGCTAGCAAAGGCGGAAAGGTGAGAGTGCGTATAATCCATGGACTCAACATTAGTCAAAAGAACTCATATACTTATTGCAAAAATTTAGAAGCCATCAAAAAATTCAAGTACTACGCGAATGCTCCTAAGGGGATAGATTGGTAGGAAAAGACCATCGTCGTCCCCATCGCCACTCATAAGGATGCACAAGCCAGGTATACTTCATGTTTCAAATTTGTTACACAACTTTAACAATACGTGCATGCTACGGGACTTGCAAACTTCAACACAAGTATTTCTCAAATTCACAATTATCAACTAGCACGACTTTGATATTATTACCTCCATATCTCAAAACAATTATCAAGCATCAAACTTATCTTAGTATTTAATTCACTCAAAAAGAAAGTTTCACATATCTTGAACACTAAGTATATTAACATTAAGCAAATTACCATGCTATTAACGACTCTCAAAATAATCTAAGTGCAGCATGAGAGATCAAATTTCTTTAAAAAAAATCCACCACCGTGCTCTAAAAGATCTAAGTGAAGTACTAGAGCAAAAATTATCATGCTCAAAAGATATAAGTGAAGCACTACGAGCAAACTATCAAGCTCAAAAGATATAAGTGAAGCACATAGAGTATTCTAACAAATTTCAATTCATGTATGGCTCTCTAAAAAGGTGTGTACAGCAAGGATGATTGTGTTAAACTAACAAGCAAAGACGCAAATAATACAAGACGCTCCAAGCAAAATACATATCATGTGGTGAATAAAAATATAGCTCCAAGTAAATTACCGATCGAAGTAGACGAAAGAGGGGATGCCTTCCGGGGCATCCCCAAGCTTTGACTTTTTGGTGTCCTTGGATTATCTTGGGGGTGCAATGGGCATCCCCAAGCTTAGGCTCTTGCCACTCCTTGTTCCATAATCCATCAAAAGAATTCACCCAAAACTTGAAAACTTCACAACACAAAACTCAATAGAAATCTCGTGAGCTCCGTTAGAGAAAGAAAACAAAAGACTACTTTAAGGTACTGTAATTAACTCATTATTTATTTATATGGGTGTTAAACCTACTGTATTCCAACTACTATTTTACTAGCCATAGATTCATCAAAATAAGCAAACAACACACGCAAAACAGAATCTGTCAAAAACAGAACAGTCTGTAGTAATCTGTAACTAACGCAAACTTCTGGAACTCAAAAAATTCTACCAAAATTAGACGACCTGTAAAATTTGTTTATTGATCAGCAGCAATTGGAATCAATATTTTATCGCGTTCTGGTGATTTTTAACAATTCGGGCACTGAGTCTAAAGATTCTGAAAATTACATCAAGATCAAATAACTATCTCCCAAGAAGATCTAATAGGTTTAACTTGGTACAAACACTAATTAAAATATAAAACCACATCTAAACAGAGGCTACATGGATTATTTATTCCTAAACAGTAGCAAAAACAAAAAACTAAAAATAAAATTGGGTTGCCTCCCAACAAGCGCTATCGTTTAACGCCCCTAGCTAGGCATAAAAAGCAAGGATAGATCTAGGTATTGCCATATTTGGTAGGCAATCCATAAGTGGCTCTCATGATAGATTCATATGGTAATTTTATTTTCTTTCTAGGAAAGTGTTGCCTTCCTTTAATGGAAATTGGAATCTAATATTCCCTTCCTTCATATCAATAATTGCACCAATCGTTCTAAGGAAAGGTCTACCAAGAATAATAGGACATGAAGGATTGCAACCTATATCAAGAACGATAAAATCTACGGGCACATAATTCCTATTTGCAACAATAAGCACATAATTAATTCTTCCCATAGGTTTTTTAATAGTGGAATCCGCAAGATGCAAGTTTAGAGAGCAATCATCAAAATCACGGAAATCTAGCAAATCACACAAAGTTTTGGGAATAATAGAGACACTAGCACCCAAATCACACAAAGCATGAAAATCATAATATTTAATTTTAATTTTAATGGTAGGTTCCCACTCATCATAGAGTTTTCTAGGGATAGAAACTTTCAACTCAAGTTTTTCTTCATAAGATTGCATCAAGGCATCAACAATGTGTTCTGTAAAGGCCTTATTTTGACTATAAGAATGAGGAGAATTTAGCACGGATTGCAACAAGGAAATAAAATCAATTAAAGATCAATTTTCATAATTAAATTCCTTGAGATCCAATATAGTGGGTTTAGCAATATCTCGATTTTTATTTCTTTCAATCCCACTTTTATCAATTTCATCATCAAGATCTAAAAACTCCGAATTCTTAGAACGCCTTCTAGGTAAAGGAAGATCATATTCAGTTTCATCAAGATTCATATTGCAAAACAAAAGATTTAATAGGGGACACATCAATAACTTTTAGATCTTCATCTTGATTTTCATAGGAATTGGAAGAACACGCTTTAATAAAGGCATCTTTGGAAGCACGCATCCTAGCGGTTCTTTCCTTGCACTCATCAATGGAAATTCTCATGGCTTTGAGAGACTCATTGATATCATGCTTAGGAGGAATAGATCTAAACTTTAAAGAATCAATTTCAAGAGAAATTATATCAACGTTCCTAGCCAAATCATCAACTTTAAGCAATTTCTCTGCAAGCAAAGCATTGAAATTCTTTTGTGAATTCATAAACTCTTTAACACTACTCTCAAATTCAGAGGGCGTCTTATTAAAATTTCCATAAGAGTTGTTGTAGGAATTTCCATAATTATTAGAAGTTTTACTAGGATAAGGCCTAGGATTAAAATTCCCTCTATAAGCGTTGTTACCAAAACTATTCCTACCAACAAAATTCACATCCGTAGATTCATTATTATTATCAATCAAGGTAGACAAAGGCATGTCATTAGGATCAGAAGAAACACTCTTAGCAAATAATTTCATAAGTTCATCCATCTTTCCACTCAAAACATTGATTTCTTCTATAGCATGCACTTTTTTATTAGTAGATCTTCAGTATGCCATTGAGAATAATTAACCATAATATTATCTAGCAGTTTAGTAGCATCTCCTAAAGTGATTTCCATAAAAGTGCCTCCCGCGGCCGAATCTAAAAGATTTCTAGAAGCAAAATTCAATCCAGCATCCATAAGTTCAAACCATGAGTAGGACAATTACGTATCATTAATTTCATTCTCTCCCAAGCTTGTGCAACATGCTCATGGTCAAGTTGCTTAAAATTCATAATATCGTTCCTAAGAGAGATAATCTTAGCGGGAGGAAATACTTAGAGATAAAAGCATCTTTGCACTTGTTCCAAGAATCAATACTATTTTTAGGCAAAGATGAAAACCACGCTTTAGCACGATCTCTAAGCGAAAAAGGAAATAGCTTCAATTTAACGACATCATTATCGACATCTTTTTTTCTTTTGCATATCACATAAATCAACGAAGCTATTCAGATGAGTAGCGGCATCTTCACTAGGAGGCCGGCGAATTGATCTTTCATAACAAGATTCAACAAAGCAGTATTGATTTCACAAGATTCAGTATTGGCAAGAGGAGCAATCGGAGTGCTAAGGAAATCATTATTATTGGTATTGGTGAAGTCACACAATTTGGTAGCATCTTGAGCCATCGCGCCAAACAAGCAAACTAACACACGAGCAAACAAACGGACGAGGAAAAAGGCAAAGGAAAAAGGAGGAGGAGATTGGGAAAGAGAGGGCGAACACTACAAGAAATATGTCAACTTGTGACCTTGACTATTGGTCACTGAAAGGTCATTGTTTTTCATTTGTGACCTTGTTTTGACCAAAAATAGAAGGTCAAAAGCTGAGGGGCATTAACTGACTATAGCGACCTTCTACGTGAGAAGGTCGTGGGCGTTCTGACCAAAATATTCCCTCTTGTGGCGTTTTGGTCACTAGCAACCTCCCTGTGCCACGTAGGCATCCAGCGTGGCAAGCTGATGTGGCACAAGATTCAGCCCGGTCCAATTCGGTTTTCTACATGGGCCTAGCCCAACAATTGACCTTTTACTATATATTTTCTCTATTAATTTTTTCTAGCTACATGGGCCTGGCCCAACAATTTGGCCTTTTTATTTTCTAGGCATGGCCTTTTGCGGTCCATTTCATTCTTATTTTCAAGGATTTTTTGTGGTCCAATTTTTAGATGGGTCTGAATTGTCAGATTTTTCCTGGCAGTGGAGCCACATCGCTTTTTATCAAAGAACTCATCAGCTTTCCATTTCTCACATTTCTCACAGTACACAAATGACAAATATTTCAAATGAAACGGAACTAGGTACAAAGTATATTTCTCACATTTCTTACAGTTTTACAACTTCACTAGATTCTGCTCCAGAATGTGCTGACTACTACTGAGAATCACAATATAACTAGGTACAAAGTACAACCAAAACACAAGGCAGATTATCCAGATAACCACCATGCTTCATCGTCTTCTCTTCCAAACAAGTGGAATGAGCCCTCTCTTCTCCTAGGCATGCTCCTCCTACAACAGCAGCAACAACAGGTCAAGAACAACAATAGAGTCATATGAGCTGCTTCTAAAAGGAATTAGAAATGTTCTAAAGTAATTCAAGCATTGATGTTCAAGAAAAAAAATTCTTCCAACATATGTGCATTGATGTTCGGAGGCATAGCAAGCGAAACTATTGAGCACTAGATCTACATCAGGAATTGAAATTCTTCCAACTCACGAACAGCAATGCGATGCAGGAGAATAAAACTAACGTATAAATAATTAGTGAAACCCAGAAAATAATCATGAATCTTACGATGCAGAGTGACATTATTCTACATCAGGTACATAAAGTTCGGGTAGTTAAGGCTCACTGCTATCGTGTTAATTTTCTCACAGCAAAATTACTGAAATACATGAAAAACAAAGAAACAAAACCTTGAGCTGGACAGGGTGGAGTTTGCCAGCACATCAAGAGTACGAAGATCCAGACACCTTATGGAACTCGTCGGATTCCTGGCAGTGGCAGCAAGATTGGTATATGCCTTGTGAACCTAATAGAGTTAAAACAGGGCTAGTGTGACTCACTAGCTGCAATAGCATCCAAGCTTCAGTGGATAAACTGTATATTTGGGGAAAGAAGACACTAACCTCTCGGACTGCGGTGCCAACAAAGTCGCTGTTTTCATCATCTAGCATTCCAGCTGGTAGCTCCAATATAAACTTCCCAATAGGAACTCTAACCTGAAAATTTCCGGAAGGGTCAATAATCAACAGAATGTTTTGTTCATCGAATATGCAACCTTTCGCTGCGAAGCACAGTAATATATATACCTGTTCAGTAAGAACAGCATAAGTTTGCCCTTTGGACTGCAAAAGGATCAACACAGCAACAGCAGGCCCTCTTGCAAAGACAATCCCTGGAATCTAAATACATTGCAGATCAACAGGATGAACGAAAATCCACAAAATATGTACCAATTTAAAAGGTAAGGCAGAGTACTAATGATTATTTCAGAACTGTCGAGAACAAAGATTTCGCGAGCATATCAATTAGATAGCTCTAAATCCATCATGCTAACACAAACAATTTGGCAAACCCTGTTGAAGCGCATATATTGCGCGCCTCAGTCTGTCGCAGCTCCTCACCCTGTTCTATCCTATCTGCACCTACCTTATGATCTCTATACTTACTCTTGTTGATCCAAACCCTGTTTGTGTCTAGGAAATCTTTATATAGAGAAACACATTAAAATTGCATGAATCACAAACTGCTACTACTTGCTAGTAAAAGTGGATAGAATCCTGGGACTTTGTGATCACCTTGGCTTGGGTTTCCTCGTCCACGATGTCGGCCTTGAACTTGAGGAATCCCACGCACTTCCCGAACATGTCCACCCCCTGCGCACACCGCGCGTCGTGAATTTCAGATGCGCCATCGGTCGATTGATTCCGGAACGACATCGTAACAGCTCAAACATTTCGATGTGAGAGTGTGAGAGGGGGAGGAGCACCTGGATGAGGATCTGGCGGAGGCTGAGCTTCCCGTGGGCGAGCAGGCCCTTCTCCGCCTGCAGGCTCTCCAGCCACCGCCTGAGGAGCGCCGAGTCCAGCGCCTTCCTGAAGTCCGCCTCGGGGAGGCCCGATGCCGCCATGACCCTCGTTCTCGAACTCGTCGTCGGGGGAGGCCTGGCTCTGCAGCTTCTCGGCAGTGTGCTCTGCGCCATCTCCGCCTTACTCTCCTTCCGCGCCCCCTCCTCTGACGGGTCCTCCCACCCGTCACCCAGGCGGCGAACCTGGCCGGCGCGTGGTCGCGGGAGAGACGGTGTGCGTGGTGGGTTCGAGTGCGGCGCCCAGAAGTGCAGCGTCGACAGCCTCGAAAGCCGGGCGAAGGTCGAGCACGGCAAAGAGCGCCGGCTGGGAGCGCGCGGCCGATCCGCCCACTCCCTCTGCTCCTCCTCCTCCCCCGGCGCCGCCTCGCCGGCCTCGCGTCCGGTCGCCATCTCGCCTCCGCTCGCTTTTCTCTTCGGGTTGGTGGGCTGGTTGGTTCGGTTGGGTGGTGAGGGAAGGGGAGGGGCGAGAGGAGGGGGCGTGGGGGAGGCCATGAACGACGGCGAGCTCCGCCGGAGGGAGGTGGCGGTGGCGGCGATGGATCTGGAAGGGAGGCGGCGATGGATTGGGTTGCGGGGCTCGCGATGAGGTGAGACGAGGGAGAGATGGTGAGTGGAGGGAGGGACGAGGTCGGCAGCGATGGGTGAGGAGGACGGCGAGGTCGGCGGTGAGTGAGGAGGACGGCAAGGTCGGCGGTGGATCGGGAGGCGGCGGGGTGAGATTGGATCGGGAGGTGGCGGCGGCGGCGAGCAGATGGGGGGAGAAGGGTGCGATGGGGGAAGGGGTGTGATGTGAGCTAGGGTTTGTGCTGCGGTGGGGTGGATGGACGGATGGATGTGGGATGGTGAGATGGATGGATGGATGGATGAGTGCCATGTCATCGATCCGTGGGAATGGTTCTGATTGGTCCGGAAAATCAGTGATTTAAAAGAGTTTCCAAGTACAAAAACTAGAGGGATTTTGTGAAGTAGCTATCAAAATATTTTGCAAAAGGGTACCACACAAATTTTCACTAGAATTAGACCACATTTTATGGATAAGGACCAATTTGTACGCATTTCTCATCTTTCTAGCTATTTTTAATCATTTTTCGAGTGCCCCAAATGATGTTTTTTTGTGAAGAACCTACCAAATAATTATTGCAAAATTACACCAAATCATTTTTCTAAAATACTAGGTCATATTTAATGCATAATTGACCAAATGGTTGGGTGTAAAAAGTTTTGATCCACCTCTGGTGAAAAAGACAAATTTCCATGATTAAATTTGGAAGGCGGGTTAAATCTGAACTGCAGCTACCTAATAGTTTGCTCTTTATTTTTTCAAAAAATCATTTCTAGATACATAAGTATCTATTTAATCAGAGAAACACCAAAAAAATTATAAGATTCAACCACTAGCTAGGAACGGTCATTCCCGTCGTTTTGACCGCATTTTGAAACGGGCATAAAAAATTCAAAAAAATCAAAAAATTGGAAAACCTTCGCATTGTGTCATTATATATGACCAAGTTTCCAGGAAAAATAATAAACTTGTAATGTCTGAAATTATTTTAAAAAGTGTTCTTAGAAATGAGCTATCATGCATGAAGATTCATGGCTTTCAAGCCAAATGATCAATCTTATGGCCACATTCATGGCATAGTTTTTTCAAATGATCTCATATTGTGCACAAGGGTGCATATTGGAATTCCAAACAATGTTGCTTAAGGGAGTTTTCACTTTCATTGCACGGAAATTTCATTTTTCATTTTCCGAGTGCCCAAAAGGAGGTTTTTTTGTGAAGGAACTACCAAATAATTGTTGCAAAAATGTACCAAATCAATTTTATAAAATATTAGGCCATATATAATGCACAATTGACAAAATGGTTGGGTGAAAAAAGTTTTGATCCACCTCTGATGAAAAAGACAAATTGTCATCGATTCAGCTGGAAACGGGTCAAATTTGAGCTGTAGTTGCCTCATAGTTTGCTCTTTATTTTTACCAAAAATCATTTCTAGGTATATAAGTATCTATTTAATCATAGAAACACCAAAAAAATTCCAAGATTCAACCACTAGCTAGGAACGGTCAAGCCCGCCGTTTTGACGGCATTTTGAAACGGGCATAAAAAATTCAAAAAAAATCAAAAAATTGGAAAACCTTCGCATTGTGTCATTATATGTGACCAAGTTTCCAGGAAAAATAATAAACTTATGTCTGGTAATTATTTTAAAAAATATTCTCGAAATGAGCTATCATGCGTGAAGATTCATGGCTTTCAAGCCAAATGATCAATCTTATGGCCACATTCATGGCATAGTTTGTTCAAATGATCTCATATTGTGCGAGGGTGCATCTTGGAATTCAAACAATGTTGCCTAAGGAAGTTTTCATTTTCTTTGCACGGAAAATTCATTTTCATTTTCCGAGTGCCCAAAAGGAGGTTTTTTGTGAAGGAACTACCAAATAATTGTTGCAAAATTGGACCTAATCAATTTTATAAAATACTAGGCCATATATAATGCACAATTGACAAAATGGTTGGGTGTCAAATTTTTTGATCCACCTCTGGTGAAAAAGACAAATTCCCGTTGATTCAGTTGGAAGCGGGTCAAATTTGAACTGCAGCTGCCTCATAGTTTGCTCTTTATTTTTTCCAAAAATCATTTCTAGGTAAATAAGTATCTATTTAATCATAAATACATGGTTTGATGGAGATACATCGAGGTTTGGACGGTGGCCGAGGGCCCCAACTCTAGAGCGCGTGGCTCGCATGCTTGTCAGCGTGGTCACCAGCGTGACCGTGGCGTTGCCATGTGTTACAGGCGGCCTAGGAATGTCTAGTGGGTTGGGCACTCCCGGTAGGTGCTAGGAAGAAAATCACAACATAAGATTCTCACGAGGAGACCGATCGATGCTCAAACATGAATAAGCAGCCAAGTGTTTGATTTGCAGATGCGGAAATGCACATGGCTAATGGGCGTGAGTTTTGGTGAGGATGATGGGTTACTAAGAAGACCGTCTTCACAAATTTTCACCTCAAAAGGAGGAGCCTAGGTGGTACTTGCTTTACAAACTACCACACTGGACATAAATACGAATGTTGAAGCTGGGCTCAAAATAATGAATGGATTGAGCTGGTGTTTGGTGGAGGATGGTTATTTGGGCATAGGAAAGCCTTTGTAGAAAATGGATACCATTTGGACATGCCAAAGTGGTACTTCCTTCACAAAGTGCTGCTCTGAACAGAATAGGAAAATGAATATTTTTAATTATTTTTGAACTAGGCAAGGAAGATTTTTACATATTTGTGAAGATATGACCCAAAGAATTTATGAGATTTTTTGGGAATTTTGGGAATGACAGAAATATAGGTTGCTTCACAACCTAGGGCAAAAACTGCCACATGGACATGACACATAGGCAAAACTGATGAGGTGGCGCCTAGTCATAGCAACCCACCAATTTACAAGGCTATGACCTTTTCGTTAACAACTAGAAATAAGGCAACGCTATTTGCTTTATGACCTTTTCGTGTAAGGAAATTATGACCTTTCTGACCAAAATGGTCGCAATGGTTTAGGGTTTGGAGCCCCTCGAACAGATTTTGACCAATTGGTCTGAAATGGTCATAGATCTATGACCAATTCTTCCAGGGTCACTGACAGAAGGTCACTAGTTGACATATTTCTTGTAGTGGAATAAAACGGCAAGGGTGAAGTGGGGGAGAGGAAAACGAGAGTCAAATGGCAAATAGTGTAATGCGAGAGATAGGGATTGTGATGGGTACTTGGTATGTTGACTTTTGCGTAGACTCCCCGGCAACGTCGCCACAAATCCTTCTTGCTACGTCTTGAGCTTGTGTTGGTTTTCCCCGAAGAGGATAGGATGATGCAGCACAGTAGCGTAAGTATTTCCCTCAGTTTTTGAGAACCAAGGTATCAATCCAGTAGGAGGCCACGCGCAAGTCCCTCGTACCTGCACAAAATGATAGCTACTCGCAACCAACGCGATTAGGGGTTGTCAATCCCTTCACGGTCACTTACGAGAGTGAGATCTGATAGAGATAATATTTTTGGTACTTTTGGTATAAAGATGCAAAGTGAAAAGTAAAAGCAAAGTAAAAACAAAGCAAGTAAATAAAGTGATAGAGATTGATATGATGAGAATAGACCCGGGGGCCATAGGTTTCACTAGTGGCTTCTCTCAAGAGCATAAGTATTCTACGGTGGGTGAACAAATTACTATTGAGCAATTGACAGAATTGAGCATAGTTATGAGGTTATCTAGGTATGATCATGTATATAGGCATCACGTCCGAGACAAGTAGATCGAAACAATTCTGCATCTACTACTATTACTCCACTCATCGACCGCTATCCAGCATGCATCTAGAGTATTAAGTTAAAAACAGAGTAACACCTTAAGCAAGATGACATGATGTAGAGGAATAAATTCATGCAATATGATAAATACCCCATCTTGTTATCCTCGATGGCAACAATACAATACATGCCTTGCAACCCTTTACATCCTTTGGGTAAGGACACATAAGATTGAACCCAAAGCTAAGCACTTCTCCCATTGCAAGAACTACCAATCTAGTTGGCCAAACCAAACGGATAATTCGAAGAGACTTGCAAAGATAACTCAATCATACATAAAAGAATTCAGAGAACATTCAAATATTATTCATAGATAAGCTGGATCATAAACCCACAATTCATCGGTCTCACCAAACACTCTGCAAAAAGAAGATTACATCGAATAGATCTCCACGAGAGAGGGGGAGAACATTGTATTGAGATCCAAAAAGAGAGAAGAAGCCATCTAGCTACTAGCTATGGACCCGAAGGTCTGAAGTAAACTACTCACACTTCATCGGAGGGGCTATGGTGTTGATGTAGAAGCCCTCCGTGGTGGATGCCCCCTCCGGTGGAGCTCCGGAACAGGCCCCAAGATGGGATCTCGTGGATACAGGAAGTTGCGGTAGTGGAATTAGGTTTTTGGCTCCTGTTCTGATCGTTTGGGGGTACGTAGGTATATATAGGAGGAAGAATGCGTCGGTGGAGCGTCGGGGGCCCACGAGGTAGGCGCGCCCTCCACCCTCGTGACCGCCTCTGGCACTTCTTGGAGTAGGGTCCAAGTCTCTGGATCACGTTCGGTTGGAAAATCACGTTTCGAAGGTTTCCTTCCGTTTGGACTCCATTTGATATTCCGTTTCTTGAAACACTTGAAATAGGCAAAAAACAGCAAGTCTGGGCTGGGCCTCCGGTTAATAGGTTAGTCCCAAAAGTAATATAAAAGTGGAAAATAAAGCCCAATATAGTCCAAAACAGTAGATAAAGTAGCATGGAGAAATCAAAAATTATAGATACGTTGGAGACGTATCAATTGTCATATTGCTTTGCATGATCGTAAGACAGCTAGCATGATGTTTTCATGGCTTGTCCGTTTTTTGATGTCATTGCTACGCTAGATCATTGCACATCCCGGTACACCGTCGGAGGCATTCATATGGAGTCATATCTTTGTTCTAGTATCGAGTTGTAATATTGAGTTGTAAGTAAATAGAAGTGTGATGATCATCATTATTAGAGCATTGTCCCCCAAAAAAGAGGCCAAAGAAGCCTAAATAAAAAAAGGGGGCCAAAGAAGCCCGCAAAAAAAGGAGGACAATGTTACTGTCCTTTTACCACACTTGTGCTTCAAAGTAGCACCATGTTCTGCATATAGAGAGTCTCTTGAGTTATCACTTTCATATACCAGTGCGAATTTTCATTATAGAACTTGGCTTGTATATTCCGATGATGGGCTTCCTCAAATGCCCAAGGTCTTCATGAGCAAGCAAGTTGGATGCACACCCACTTAGTTTCCAGTTTGAGCTTTCATATACTTATAGCTCTAGTGCATCTGTTGCATGGCAATCCCTACTCCTCGCATTGATATCTATTGATGGGCATCTCCATAGCCCGTTGATACGCCTAGTTGATGTGAGACTATCTTCCTCCTTTTTGTCTTCTCCACAACCACCATACTCTATTCCACCCATAGTGCTATATCCATGGCTTGCGCTCATGTATTGCGTGAGGGTTGAAAAAGCTGAAGCGCGTTAAAAAGTATGAACCAATTGCTTGGCTGAAACCGGGGTTGTGCATGATTTCAATGCTTTGTGTGGTGAAGATGGAGCATAGCCAGGCTATATGATTTTGTAGGGATGAGCTTTCTTTGGCTATGTTATTTTGATAAGACATAATTGCTTGGTTAGTATGCTTGAAGTATTATTGTTTTTATGTCAAATGATAGACTATTGCTTTGAATCACCCGTGTCTTAATATTCATGCCATGATTAGATACATGATCAAGATTATGCTAGGTAGAATTCCACATCAAAAATTACCTTTTTTTATCATTTACCTACTCGAGGACGAGCAGGAATTAAGCTTGGGGATGCTGATATGTCTCCGTCGTATCTATAATTTTTTATTGTTCCATGCCAATATTATACAACTTTCATATACTTTTGGCAACTTTTTATACTATTTTTGGGACTAACATATTGATCCGATTACTTGATGCCAGCTCTTGTTTGTTGCATGTTTTATGTTTCGCAGAAACTCCATATCAAACGGAATCCAAACGGGATAAAAACGGACGGAGAATATTTCTGGAATATTTGGAAAATATGGGAAGAAGAATCAACGCGAGACGGTGCCCGAGGGGGGCACGAGGTAGGGGGGCGTGCCCACCCCCCTTGGGCGCGCCCCTGACCCTCGTGGGCCCCCCGTAAGGCGGTTGCTGCTCTTCTTTGGCCGCAAGAAAGCTAATTTTCGGAGAAAAATCTGGGCGAAGGTTTCAATCCAATCGGAGTTACGGATTTCCATATATATCTGAAAGCGGTGAAAGGGCGAGAAAGAGGAGTGCAGAAGCAGAGAGAGACAGAGGCAGATCCAATCTCGGAGGGCTCTCGCCCTCCCATGCCATGGAGGCCAAGGACCAGAGGGGAAACCCTTCTCCCATCTAGGGAGGAGGTCAAGGAAGAAGAAGAAGAAGAAGAAGAAGAAGAAGAAGAAGAAGAAGAAGAAGAAGAAGAAGGGGCCCCTCTCCCCCTCTCCTCCGGTGGCGCCGGAACGCTGTCGTGGCACCATCATCATTAAGTTAGCTATAACGCGCTATAGCTAAGTTAGCTATAATGCGCTATAGCTAAGTTAGCTATAACGCGCTGTAGTGCTAAGTTAGCTATAGCGCGTTTCACAAAACGTGCTACTGCTAAGCCTTTCTCTTTTTTCCCTTTCTCATCTATTTTTCTTTACATTTTATTTTTTCCTTTCACTTTTTTCTATTTCTTTCATTTTCATTTACTTTTCTATTTGTTGTTTGATTCATTTTATTTTCGTTAGCAGTAGTGCCTTTCTACGTAAACGCGCTGCTACAATAGACATAGCGGTAGCGCGGTTTAAATAAGAACGCTACTACTATGTGTAGCTTATCGGCTTAGTCGTGAGAATTTTAGTTGTAGCGCGTTTATAGTTAGGCGCGCTACTGCTACGTTTGTATCTGCAGCGCGGTTATTCCGCGCGCGCTATTGCTGTAGCAGTAGCGCGCTTTTTTAACAGGCGCTACTACTAAAGTTCTGTGTATAAGGTTTTCCTTAGTAGTTGCCTGTAAAATGGTGAGCCCCTTAAAATAAACTGAAAGCGCACACACCGCGTCATGACCCACTCTTGTAGGCCTGGTCATCGTTTTCGCACTCGCCTGATGGGTGTCAAACAACCTTTTTCCCATCAAGGTTAAGTGGTGTTGTCCTCATGTTCTTTGTAAGTATCCTCTCATCCTATACACTAGATCGGAAACGCGCCCTGGCACGTGGTGCCTGGCTAAACGTTTTGTCCTAGCGATTAGACAAACCGCAATAGTTACTTGGTATAGAATCGTTTGTCAAAGTCATGCCAGAAGGCAAGGCAATCACATGTACCAAAAGCAAAGCAACCACGAGGGAAGTTAATGGGGAATGGAAATATATACTTTACAAAAGCGAGAGAAAAGCAAAGCAACCACGAGGGAAGTTAATGGGGAATGGAAATATATACTTTACAAAAGAGAGAGACCGGTCGATCAATCCGCATCAATCAAGTTTGATATGAGACAATGTACTTTTCATGCAGCAAAATCAAGCCGCGGTGGCAATGCAAGAAAAACTATGTAAGACAAAAAATAACTATGTAGTTCTACAAAAGCATATTTTTGGATAGATCCACCTAATCGTCTTGACTTCCAACCTTTCATACGCCACAACACATGAACCTGCTATGAGTAGTTTGTTCAGTCACTTGAAACAGATAACATTTTCTCCATAGACAATAGAGTTATGAACCTTGAACTAACCTTTTCAAAGTTTGGATTATCAGCGACTACTTCCTATGCGAAGTGTCAAGGCCGAAGACACATAAGTGATTTCTTTCAATCATTGACCAACCTGTAGTTATTGTCACTCTTCCATCCACACCTTATAAAAATGAACAAAGGAGTAAAATAACAAAACATGATGCTTTAGTTAATGCAACAAAATATGAACCCTAACAAACATGAAGGCTTAGGATGATGGTTAAGAAAGTCAATAGCAAATAAGTAGTGAGAAAGTAGGTCACCTCACTTCATCTACCTTACGCAATATACAATACGATCAACACTTCTTTGTTTCATGTAAAGACCGATTACCAAGTGCAGGTGTTTGTGAAACAGTTAATGGAAAGACCAATGTTGGGGTTTGTAATGTTTCAAATAGATATTCTACATAGTAGGTGACAGATGCAAATCCAAAACTTTTTCACGAGACACTCTTGCTTGTTGATCGGATGTTTTCCCTTTATTAGTACATTGTACAATTTTTTTGCTGGTGAGAATAGGCAACCAATACTAACCCTATCATACAACAGTTCAGGTCCACAATGTTGTTAAAATCAATTCCATAGATCCGTCAAAATAAAATGTTGTTCACAAACCATTCTCTTATGGAAGACCAAATTTTAGCAGTACCAAAATGATCCACGGTGCTACTGGTTTTACTAACGTGATTGAAACAAAATCCACTCCCTAAAATGAATTACTAAACACCTGATTAGGCAGTGGACACATTTTCTGTGGCTTAGGCAGACCAAATTAAGGAGAATTGAGAACATCTTTGTTAAAGTCACAGGGTGTACAATGTACAATGTTCTCAATTCTACTGACTATGAAACATATGTTCTCTATGGTCTTACAACATTATAAAAATTATCTTATCAACGACTGCATTAAGAAAGAGAACAAAGAAGTCCTAGCTAGCAAAATAGCGGATGAGAGCACATTTTAGTATCCACATGAATGAGGTACACATGATGCCGGTCCTTGTATCACCTAACTATCATTTTAACTACAAGCTTTGGATCTATAGTTGGATAAATCACAAGGCTTTGGTTTCAGTTAGATTTAAAAACTTTGGGCCTTCAGACAACAAATGTACCAGCAATCAAATGTACCTTCTGCTGACCTGGGCATCAAGGTTGGGGGTGACGGTGACCTGGCCATCGGGGTTGACACTGCCACAACCTTGGGGTCGGGGCAGGGGCTCGCGGCGATCTGGCCATCACGTCCTAGTGCAGTAAAGAGTAACAGGTTTTCAATATTGTAACAAGCATCAACTAAACAAGTGCACCTATATGTAGAACAAGCACATCTGTTGCTAGCTCTCGTCTCACATCACATCTTAATCCATTCATGTACAAAGACTAACAATCAATCAAGGCAAGAATCTGAACCCTTTGGCTAACAAGTTGAACAAAATAGGGAAAGAATATATGGAGGAGAAGAGGACATTGGAGGGGAGTTCATACCTGCAGAGGCGGATCTCAGGTTGGTGTGGATGGCACGAATCGTTCCGGCGAGCTGCGTGCTGCTCTGGGGCGGCGCATGATCCGGCGAGCCGCGTGGGCTCAGGGGCGGCCGGAAGAGCAGTGTGCCGCCGGCGGGCAGGCCGGAGGGGCGGCGGCTCAAATCGTAAAGCACCGCATGCCTTTTATTTGCTTCATATGAACTGAATTTTAAATCAAGAGCAACAATCAGAAGGGTTTTAACCAATATATCTAGAAGACATAGAACATAAAAAAGAGGTAAACAAAGCAAGATCTCCAAAAACTAAGTAACTTGACCCAAGAAGCATGATAGCAGGGCACATCAAATCAAGAAGCAGAAGGGCATGAAGGAGTGGAAGATAGAAATTAGGGGGAGGCAGAGCGGGTCACCATGCCTTTGAGGCAAGAGAAGCATGGGGTCCATTCTTGGCCAAGTTCAAACATGCAATCTAGGAGTACGAACAGGAAGATCAGTTCGTTTGCGCCACCGCTATACATCTTCAAAGGCACTGCACGGCAAAAGAAAATTGGTGCACTCACTAAAACAAATAATAAATAAAGATTCATTTGAGATTAGCGATATTAGACTGTATAGAGAAGCTAACTTATAGCAACTGAAAATTATGAGCAAGACAGATTATATACCAGAATAAACATAGCTTTAGTTATGGAGTTCGGGTTAACTGAGTTCGGGCAGATGCCGTGGTTATAGGTGAAGCGCAGCCCGGTCCTGCTGTTCCTCTTCCTGATGCTGTAGGGCGGCAGAATGACCTCTCTATTGAACACCTCCACGTACATTGCACCCCTGGCCACGAGAAGCTGCAATAATAGTCCAGCGAGGGAGGAGATATATCAATAAGCATAAAGACAAATGCCAATAGATTTGATACAATTGTACTGCACACTGTTTCTGAATGCCACAAATTTATTGCCTGAGTAAAATCTATAGTACCATTGTATCAAGTCAAGGCAATAAAGTCAAATCTACTGGCAAGTACATGCAAGGGTGACGGTGTCCTAGACAAGGGGGTACTCACCACGTCGTCCCCCAATCGGTTAGATTGGGCTGAGGACCCCCAGGACCGCATACTCATGGGCCAGTCCGGACAGGTGCCAGATACAAGGAAGATTCCACAAGACTTGGTGATCAAGACAAGGACTCCTCCCCCACCAGCGTATTCGGCTAGGACTCTTGTTATCCTAGGCCTCTGGTGCATTACATAAACCAGGGCCAGGCTAGTCGACATATATACAATAAACAACAATCATACCATAGGCTAGCTTCTAGGGTTTAGCCTCTCTGATCTCGTGGTAGATCTACTCTCGTACTACCCATATCATCAATATTAATCAAGCAGGAGTAGGGTATTACCTCCATCGAGAGGGCCCGAACACAGGTAAAAACATCGTGTCCCTTGTCTCCTGTTACCATCCGCCTAGGCACGATTCGGGACCCCCTACCCGAGATCCGCCGGTTTTGACACCGACATTGGTGCTTTCATTGAGAGTTCCGCTGTGTGTTCGGCAAAAGGTCGATGGCGCACCTGCAGATCAACTGCGACTTCGGCATCTTCGTCACCAGCTCGATTTGGTCACCTTGGTTCGACCAAGGACTGCGCGCTACCTCCGATCGTCATGTTCGGATGAGGGCCTTCATCAACATCGACTCTGATCTCTATCAAGATCATGGAGGAATCATCCAGGGAGCCCGGGGGCTCAACGTCTACATTGCCCTCGGGCGACCGTACCGTTTTTCTGGACAGCAGACTTGTGTCTGCCGCCACCGCCTCCTCAAGCGTCGTTCTAACGATTGCTTCGGTGGAATTGTGCGGAATTGAGTCTACAACAACCCTGGAAAATTTCGTCGAGTTCCGATGGAGGAATCTCTGGCAATCTCCGTTATACCGGAGCCGCATTGAATCTGGACGATAATCCGGACGAGTTTAGGGCGTGGTGTCCAGCTTCTAGCTCAGACTTTCTTTGGAAGATCCAACCGTTGATCGGCTGCGGAATTCCTATATCTACCACCCCTCAAAATTTCATCTCGATCCGACCGTCCAAACTCCGGGAACCTTCCGATTAGTGCACCACTTTTCGGATCTGTTTTCTGCAAGAAAACGAATCCGACCCGAGTTCGTCTTTTTTATGAACGGGATTTCGGACATCCTTTTCGAAGGAAGTTTTGTATGGGGTATTGTGCTTTGTTCCCGAACACATCCCTCTAACATTAAAATCTTTTGAACATGATCTTCAATATCATGCTGGTGTCAAACCAGTCCGGCAATATTGCTCCACGGTTGCCGACCTACGCTAGACACGTCGTCACTTTGTTGAGCCGAGCTCAACTTCTTCGGATCATCATCTCGGCAAGCCGATCAAGAGTCCGGTATCGTGAAGGATAAATCATCACCAACATCGCCGCCCCACGATTACACCGAGCGGGCATACCGGCATCGTCGCACAGTCGCTTCATCAAGCCGGCATCGACCACGTCACGACCTGCATCGGCAGGGCCGCACTATTGCTTCTTCAACCTGGTGTCCATCACACCGACCTACTTCGACATCTCGGCTGGACCGGGGGCTTCGCCATCTCTTCATCAAACCTACTCCGGACACTTCGGCGTCGCTAGCCGACCAGCTCCGTCGCGTTAGCTGGACCGAGGGCTTTGCCTCGGCTAGCCAACCTTTGCCAGCATTGCCATGCCGTCGTTTTATCGCCCATCAGGCAATGGGTGCGCGGATCGAGTCCCAATTTTGGGAGTCACCTTCCTTCGGATTGCTACAACAAATAAACCAGGTGCTATTAATCCCAGTATTTTTTGCTTGTTTGGGTTCATTTTTCCCAAGGAATTATTACTCTGGTTTGTCCATCATATGTACACAGGTCTATCAAATGGTGGCCACATTATCAACGGTCGCATGATGGTTCGGTCGGTTTCTGTACATAGTCCGTGACGCCGCATCCGAACTCGAACCGACACAGTGAATTCAGGCCTTGCCATGCCTTTACCGCATCACGCCGCCTGCATCGACATTGACTTGGCGCGGGCCATATTTCTTTTATTACTCACTTTGCATAAATTATTTATTATGCAACGAATTTTTTATTACTCTTATCTCTGGATTGCACGATTTTTTGTGCACAGGAAAATGATCTAGCCGGACTATATTCTATGACGTCACCTCATTTGGGCCGGGGGGCTTCGTCAACACTTCATTACCCCATGCCGGGGACTTGGCATCACTCTGCCATCCTGCATTGACCGTGCTATGTCACCACTTGAGTGCCGAGCTCTTTGCTCCGCCACCTCGGGACCGGCTTGGGGATGGAACCTTGTCCCGCATCAAGCTCGGACCGCGTCGTCAATACCGAACACATTAACCAGCTAAGTTTCCTTCATGCTCAAAGTTTTAAATTTCTAACTTGTGTTCGGTTCGACCAAGCATTATAATTTTTTGGAAAAAAAGTTGCTTGTAAAAATTTTCCTTGTCCAAACTTTGTTCGCACATACCCGCGCTCATTATACCTGGGGGATTATTTAACAGAAGCTTATTAATACGGGATTTATGCCCAACACATGTGTCACACTTCCGCATGTACCTTTTATTCACCATTATATGCATCGATATGACTTAAGTTTTGGCCAAGCTGGGTTGCCTGGCTCCTGTGCTTACCCCTACGTTCCCGATTGTTCAGCTAGGTGGTAAAGGGAGCACCTCTGTGATTGTTACTGCCGGGTCAGCCGGATGTGTGCCTCAGACTGGGTGAAGCCAAAAGCTAGCGTTCTTAAGGGAATACTCGGTCGGTGAACTAAAAGATGATTTCTTACCTATTTATTTACCTGCCCCCAGATGTTTTTCTGCTCTTTTTCATGATTCGGACATGCACTTTAGGGCATGCCTCGAGGAAAGGAACCCCTAACGGAACTATTCTCCCTCGAAGATGTTTCTTACTAACCATGTAATATAACATAACTAGTTGGGCACTTATGCGATAAAGCACTAATGACCCCTACGCTTTGGTCTCCATGCATGCCCGGTTTTTATAACCGCGAGGTATTCGGACACACTCCGGACTATTGGGTCCAGAGGTTGAAGCGAAAAGGTCCGCTTCGACAAGCGATCTACAATCCGGCTAGAAGGCATTCTACATGTCACCTTACATTATATAGTCAACTTTTACCCAAGTCACTTGGGGCTCTTATGTTTATTTGAGCCGTTTCATACTAAGTGTTTTTCTTCTTAGTCGTTGCAAAGTTTTTATTATTTATCACTCCTTTTTTTTCAACACGAGTGTGCGGTCACTAGCCGGGGAGCCTAATTTCTTTCTCAAAACCGCTAGGGTTTAGTTTTCTAAACTAGCCTAATGGGAAGTACTCCGCCTTCGGGATGGGAGACTGGAGCCGTAGGCTGGCCCGCTTGATGTCTTGAGATAGGATGTGTCATGTTAAAGCACGGCAGAAGCACTTTTTTCTCTCTCTCTAACGTCCAATTTTCGGATTGGCACCGAACACTTGATCTTGTTCGGACGTCATGTTTTTACTGACATTTTTTGGTTTTCCAAACTTTTGGCACTTTTAAACTATTTGTGTGTTTTCAGCACAAGTCTCGCAGTGCAACGCCGGACTCCTTTAGAGATTTGGCAAAAACATTCTTGGATATTGCTATATATGCATCGGTTCCGAATTGTGTCTTCGGTCAATATTTGGGTTGCCCGGCTCCCGCGCTTGCCTCCTACGTTCCGCTTTGTTCGGCTAGGTGTGCAAAGGGAGAACCACTGCGATTGTGCTTCCAGCTCGCATGGTCAAGCACCTCAATGGAGAAAGCCGAAAACTGATTCTCACAATAGGTGTAAACTGGTCAGCGATCCGATGACTATATTAAATGACGGGCCATTCATAAAATTGGCCGAAGTGTTTCCGGCTTGACCTCGATTGTCGTCGAACACTACCGGGGGCTAATAACTGGCCTCCCAAACTAAATCCTCAATATTTTGCTCTTACATTGGAGCTGAGGTTTCATGATCATGCTTAGCATGACAACCCAAAGAAAGGAACCGATAGCGGGACTATTTTCTTTGGAAGACATTTCTTACATTAAACAGCAATATAACATATCTCTCTGCGTACCTTTGTTTATAAACCGTATGGCCAGATTGCCTTGTTTGTCGTAAATCTTTGCCCTCATAAAGGCTTTATAAAGTAGGACAAACACTCCTCGACTCTTTGGCGAGGAGGTTGAAGCCGATGGTCGGTCAACAATGTTTTGTACAATGCGGATCCGAGTATTAATGACGTAAAGTACTTGGATACATAGAGTCATTACACATAATTTGTGATTTTAATATGGATATCAATCCTTAATTTGGCCACCCGTGCCCGCATTAAGGCTCGGGGGCTACTGGGCTTCGGGCTTATTATTTACAAATATTAAAGGGGCACATCGATCCTCGATGCGGTGTTGCCACCCGACCCGGTGTCTCGGGGCTCTTGCATTGCACTGTCAATGCAGAATTTTTTAGTGTAATACAGTCTCCGAGGAGATTTTGATCCTCAGGTTGGTCGGCCGCACCCAACCTGAGTCTTGACCCGAAAGCACGCCGCTTTTTGTGTCCCGAAGTATTCTGCCAAGCTAGGACTTGATCCTCAGACCGATTTTGCAAATCGACCTGAGTCTCAGCGGCAATGGGGATCAGCGGTCTTATGTCATCCTTCATGTGCATCTCAGGTTTTAGACCGATACCCACCTTGAGGGCTACTGGCTATGTATCTTGGCAGAGAATAAATTGCACCAATCAAAAATATTGACAAAAATCGGCCCACATTCAGGGTGGTGCACCACCTCGGAAGCAGTCCGGCATAAAGCTCGGGCGCTAGTGGCTGGCTCCATAGAGGGCATTTCCGGCATTAAGCTCGGCTAAACTCCTTCAAACTTCTTTGAACCAAGGTGATTTACAACACCTCAGATACATAGCCCGGCGTTGGAGCTCGGACACATAGTCCGGCGTTGGAGCTCGGATACATAGTCCGGCGTTGGAGCTCGGACACATAGTCCGGTGTTGGAGCTCGGATACAGTCCGGCGTTGGAGCTCGGATACATTCCGGCATTAGAGCTGGGAAGCGGTCCGGCGTTGGTGCTCGGCTGCAAAAGATACCTTGAATGCAGTCCGGCGTTGGAGCTCGGACGCAAGAGGGCGCTGCCGCCGGGAACAACTTCAACCCCGAGGTGTGGCATAAAAATAACAAGGCATTGATAGAGGCGGAAATTTAAAGGGCTCCTCGGATACCGAAGCGTATAAACTTCGCCGAATGCATTTGGCGATCCTCAAGATCGAAGATGAGAAGATTTGTTGAACCAATTTTTAAGACCGGCAACCAAAGATGAAGAACAGTTCGGAAGAATCGAGGCGTCCCTAACTTGAAGACCGGTTCGAGGGGGCTACGGCGGTGTCTGGACTAGGGGTACTCACCACGTCGTCCCCAATCGGTTAGATTGGGCGAGGACCCAGGGGACGCATACTCATGGGCCAGTCCGGACAGGTGCCGCATACAAGGAAGATTTCACAAGACTTGGTGATCAAGACAAGGACTCCTCCCCCACCGGCGTATTCGGCTAGGACTCTTGTTATCCTAGGCCTCTGGTGCATTATATAAACCAGGGCCAGGCTAGTCGACATATATACAATAAACAACAATCATACCATAGGCTAGCTTCTGGGGTTTAGCCTCTCTGATCTCGTGGTAGATCTACTCTTGTACTACCCATATCATCAATATTAATCAAGCAGGAGTAGGGTATTACCTCCATCGAGAGGGCCCGAACCTGGGTAAAAACATCGTGTCCCTTGTCTCCTGTTACCATCCGCCTAGACGCACAGTTCGGGACCCCCTACACGAGATCCGCCAGTTTTGACACCGACAAAGGGCCCTAAGCACTCCAAAGGATGGTGCACATCATGCGAGGGCCCAAAGCACTCCATGATTTGATACAAGGTAAAATGATAACAAAGGACAAATGAAGTTGAACAATCGGTACATAAGAAAACAAGGAAATAGTAACATGCACATCAAAGCAAGGTAAATAGATAAGATAAATACCTAGCAGAAGGGATTACTTCTTCCTGCCTTTCTTGCCCGCACTCCTTTGGGGAAATACTTGAGGAACAAAGGGTTCAGACCTGAAAACCATGGACACAAGGGAAAAATCATATCGGGCAACAAACATGGGTACATTTTTCGGTGGAAGCGATGCATTGGCAGAGTAACAGTAATCACCTCTTTGCATCAGCTCGTCTTTCTCGACGATGTTCTTTTGGACGATCTTCTCACTAACCGAATATGTCGTCTCGTTGGCCTGTAATGGGAAGTATTGTTGGGGAACGTAGTAATTTTAAAAAAAATCCTACGCACACGCAAGATCATGGTGATGCATAGCAGCGAGAGGGCAGAGTGTTGTCCACGTACCCTCGTAGACCGAAAGTGGAAGCGTTATAACAACGTGGTTGATGTAGTCGTACGTCTTCACGGCCCGACCGATCAAGCACCGAAACTACGGCACCTCCGAGTTCTAGCACACGTTCAGCTCGATGGCGTTCCCGGACTCGATCCAGCAAAGTTTGAGGAAGAGTTCCGTCAAGACGACGGTGTGGTAGCGGTGATGATGTTCTACCGATGCAGGCTTCGCCTAAGCACCGCTTCTGATATGACCGAGGTGGAATATGGTGGAAGGGGCACCGCACGGCTAAGGAGCGATCACGAAGATCAACTTGTGTGTCATGGGATGCCCCCTGCCCCGTATATAAAGGAGGGAGGGGAGGTCTTGACCCTTAGGGGTGCGCTGGAGGAGTCCTACTCCCAAGGGAGTAGGACTCCCCTCTTGCCTTGTTGGAGAAGGAAAGGGGAAGGGGAAAGAGGAAAGAGGCGCCCCCTCCTTGTCCTATTCGTAGGAGGGAGGGGGCGCGCGGCCTGCCCTGGCCGGCTCCCCTCTTCTCCCTTAGGGCCCATATAGGCCCATTAACCCCCCGGGGGGTTCCGGTAACCCCCCGGTACTCCGGTAATATCCCGATTTTACCCGGAACGATTCCGATATCCAAATATAGGCTTCCAATATATCAATCTTTATGTCTCGACCATTTCGAGACTCCTCGTCATGTCCTTGATCACATCCGGGACTCCGAACAACCTTCGGTACATCAAAAACTATAAACTCATAATATAAGCATCGCCGTAAAGTTAAGCGTGCGGACCCTACGGGTTGGAGAACTATGTAGACATGACCTAGAACTGTTTCGGTCAATAACCAATAAGCGGAACCTGGATGCTCATATTGGCTCCTACATATTCAACGAAGATCTTTATCGGTCAAACCGCATAACAACATACGTTGTTCCCTTTGTCATCGGTATGTTACTTGCCCAAGATTCGATCGTCGGTATCCAATACCTAGTTCAATCTCGTTACCGGCAAGTCTCTTTACTCGTTATGTAATGCATCATTCCGTAACTAACTCATTATCTACATTGCTTGCAAGTCTTATAGTGATGTGCATTACTGAGAGGGCCCAAAGATACCTCTCCGACAATCGGAGTGACAAAACCTAATCTCGAAATACGCCAACTCAACATGTACCTTTGGAGACACTTGTAGAGCTCCTTTATAATCACCCAGTTACGTTGTGACGTTTGGTAGCACACAAAATGTTCCTCCGGTAAACAGGAGTTGCATAATCTCATAGTTATTGGAACTTGTATAAGTCATGAAGAAAGCAATAGCAACATACTAAACGATCAAGTTCTAAGCTAACGGAATGGGTCAAGTCAATCACATCATTCTCCTAATGATGTGATCTCATTAATCAAATGACAACACATGTCTATGGTTAGGAAACATAACCATCTTTGATAATGAGCTAGTCAAGTAGAGGCATACTAGTGACATTAAGTTTGTCTATGTATTCACACATGTATCATGTTTCCGGTTAATACAATTCTAGCATGAATAATAAACATTTATCATGATATGAGGAAATAAATAATAACTTTATTATTGCCTCTAGGGCATATTTCCTTCACCTCCCACTTGCACTAGAGTCAATAATATAGATTACACGATGTGATTCTAACACCCATGGAGTCTTGGTGCTGATCATGTTTTGCTTTCGTGGAAGAGGCTTAGTCAGCGTGTACGCAACATTCAGATCCGTATGTATCATGAAAATCTCTATGTCTCCAACCTGGACTTGGTCCGGATGGAATTGAAGCGTCTCTTGATGTGCTTGGTCCTCTTGTGAAATCTGGATTCCTTTGCCAAGGAAATTGCACGATGTTATTGTCACGGAAGATCTTCATTGGTCCCGATGCACTAGGTATGACACCTAGATCGGAAATGAACTCTTTCATCCAGACTCCTTCATTTGCTGCTTCGAAGTAGCTATGTACTCCGCTTCGCATGTAGATCCATACAACGCTTTGTTTAGAACTGCACCAACCCAGCGGCTCCGGCGTTCAATATAAACACGTATCCGGTTTGCGATTTAGAATCGTCCGGATCAGTGTCAAAGCTTGCATCGACGTAACCATTTACGAATAGCTCTTTGTCGCCTCCATAAACGAGAAACATATCCTTAGTACTTTTTAGGTATTTCAGGATATTCTTGACCGCTGTCCAGTGATCCACTCCTGGATTACTTTGGTACCTACACCTTAAGCTTATTGCTAAGCACACGTCAGTGCAGTACACTGACATTGCATACATGATAGAGCCTATGGCTGAAGCATAGGGAACATATTTCATTTTCTCTCTATATTCTGCTGTGGTCGGGCATTGAGTCGACTCAACTTCACACCTTATGTCTGGGCAAGAACCCTTTCTTTGCACGATCCATTTGAACTTTTCAAAACTTTATCAAGGTATGTGCTTTGTGAAAGTCAATTAAGCATCTTGATCTATCTCTATAGATCTTGATGGCCAATATGTAAGCAGCTTCACCGAGGTCTTTCATTTAAAAAAATTTATTCAAGTATCCCTTTATGCCATCCAGAAATTCTATATCATTTCCAATTAACAATATGTCATCTACATATAATATCGAAATGCTCTGAGCTCCCACTCACTTTCTTGTAAATCTGAGGCTTCTCCAAAAGTCTGTATAAAACCATATGCTTTGATCACACTATCAAAGCATTTATTCTAACTCGAGAGGCTTGCACTAGTCCATAAATGGATCGCTGGAGCTTGCACACTTTGTTAGCACCTTTTGGATCGACAAAACCTTCCGGTTGCATCATATACAACTCTTCTTCCGGAAATCCATTCAGGAATGCAGTTTTGACATCCATTCGCCAAATTTCATAATAATAAAATGCGGCAATTGCTAACATGATTCGGACAGACTTAAGCATCGCTACGGGTGAGAAAGTCTCATCTTAGTCAACCCCTTGAACTTGTCGAAAACCTTTATGACAAGTCGAGCTTTGTGAAGCGATTACATTACCATCGGCGTCGGTCTTCTTCTTGAAGATCCATTTATTTTCTATGGCTTGCTGATCATCGGGCAAGTCAACCAAAGTCCATACTTTGTTCTCATACATGGATCCCATCTCAGATTTCATGGCCTCAAGCCATTTTTGAATCTGGGCTCATCATCGCTTCCTCATAGTTCGTGGGTTCGCCATGGTCAAGTAACATGACTTCGAGAATAGGATTACCGTACCACACTTAGTGCGGATCTTACTCTGGTAGACCTCACGAAGTTCGGTAGTAACTTGATCTGAAGTTTCATGATCGGTATCATTAGCTTCCTCAGCGATTAGTGCGGTTGTCACGAGAACCGGTTCTTGTGATGAACTACTTTCCAATAAGGGAGCAGGTACGATTACCTCATCAAGTTCTACTTTCCTCCCACTCACTTCTTTCGAGAGAAACTCCTTCTCTAGAAAGGATATGAATTTAGCAACAAAATCTTGCCCTCGGATCTATGATAGAAGGTGTACCCAATAGTCTCTTTTGGGTATCCTATGAAGACACATTTCTCTGATTTGGGTTCGAGCTTATCTGGTTGAAGTTTCTTCACATAAGCATCACAGCCCCAAACTTTAAGAAACGACAACTTTGGTTTCTTGCCAAACCATAGTTCATAAGGTGTCATCTCAATAGATTTTGATGGTGCCCTATTTAACGTGAATGCGGCCGTCCCTAAAGCATAACCCCAAAATGATAGGATAAATCAGTAAGAGACATCATAGATCGCACCATATCTAGTAAAGTACGACGTTCGGACACACCATTTCGTTGTGGTGTTCCGGGTGGCGTGAGTTGTGAAACTATTCCGCATTGCTTCAAATGTAAACCAAACTCGTAATTCAAATATTCTCCTCCATGATCAGATCGTAGAAATTTTACTTTCTTGTTACGATGATTTTCCACTTCACTCTGAAATTCTTTGAACTTTTCAAATGTTTCAGACTTGTGTTTCATCAAGTAGATATACCCATATCTGCTCAAATCATCTGTGAAGGTGAGAAAATAACTTGATACCCGCTTGAGCCTCAATATTCATTGGACCACATACATCGGTATGTATGATTTCCAATAAATCAGTTGCTTTCGCTCCATAGTTCAGGAGAGCGGCGTTTTAGTCATCTTGCCCATGAGGCATGGTTACATAAGTACCAAGTGATTCATAATCAAGTGATTCGAAGTCCATCGGTTATGGAGTTTCTTCATGCATTTTACACCGATATGACCTAAGCAGCGATTGCCACAAATAAGTTGCACTATCATTATCAACTCTGCATCTTTTGGCTTCAACATTATGAATATGTGTATCACTACTATCCAGATTCAATAAAAATAGACCACTCTTCAAGGGTGCATGACCATAAAAGATATTACTCATATAAATAGAATAACCATTATTCTCTAATTTAAATGAATAACCGTCTCGCATCAAACAAGATCCAGATATAATGTTCATGCTTAACACTGGCACCAAAATATAGTTATTTAGGTCTAAAACTAATCCCGATGGTAGATGTAGAGGTAGCGTGCCGACCGCGATCACATCGACTTTGGAACCATTTCCCACGCGCATCGTCACCTCGTCCTTAGCCAATCTTCACTTAATCCGTAGTCCCTATTTCGAGTTGCAAATATTAGCAATGGAACCAGTATCAAATACCCGGTGCTCTGCGAGCATTAGTAAGGTACACATCAATAACATGTATATTACATATAGCTTTGTTCACCTTGCCATCCTTCTTATCCGCCAAATACTTGGGGCAGTTCCGCTTCCGATGTCGGTCTGCTTGTAGTAGAAGCACTCAGTTTCAGGCTTAGGTCCAGACTTGGGTTTCTTCTCCTGAGCAGCAACTTGCTTGCTGTTGTTCTTGAAGTTCCCCTTCTTCTTCCCTTTGCCCTTCTTCTTGAAACTGGTGGTCTTATTGACCATCAACACTTGATGCTCCTTCTTGATTTCTACCTCCGCAGCCTTTAGCATTGCAAAGAGCTCGGGAATAGTCTTGTCCATCCCTTGCATATTATAGTTCATCACAAAGCTCTTGTAGCTTGGTGGCGATAGTGAAGAATTACATCAATGACACTATCATCAGGAAGATTAACTCCCAGTTGAATCAAGTGATTATTATACCCAGACATTTTGAGTATATGTTCACTGACAGAACTATTATCCTCCATCTTACAGCTATAGAACTTATTGGAGACTTCATATCTCTCAATCCGGGCATTTGCTTGAAATATTAACTTCAACTCCTGGAACATCTCATATGCTCCATGACATTCAAAACGTCGTTGAAGACCTGGTTCTAAACCGTAAAAGCATGGCACCTTGAACTATCGAGTAGTCATCGACTTTGCTCTGCCAGACGTTCTTAACGTCGTCGATTGCATCTGCAGCGAACTGGCACCAGCGGTGCTTCGAGGACTTAATTCTTACGTGCAGCAATGAGGATAATCCTCGATTCTGAGACCCAGTCCGTGTAGTTGCTACCATCATCTTTCAACTTAGCTTTCTCAAGGAGCATTAAAATTCAGCGGAACAACAGACGAGCCATCTATCTACAACAAACATAGACAAGAAAAATACTATCGGTACTAAGTTCATGATAAATTTAAGTTCAATTAATCATATTACTTGAACTCCCACTTAGACAGACATCTCTCTAGTCATCTAAGTGATCACGTGATCCAAATCAACTAAACCATGTCCGATCATCACGTGAGATGGAGTAGTTTCAATGGTGAACATCACTATGTTGATATATCTACTATATGATTCACGCTCGACCTTTTGGTCTCCGTGTTCCGAGGCCATATTTGTATATGCTAGGCTCGTCAAGTTTAACCTGAGTATTCTGCGTGTGCAACTGTTTTGCACCCGTTGTATTTGAACGTAGAGCCTATCACACTCGATCATCACCTGGTGTCTCAGCACGAAGAACTTTACATAGCGGTGCATACTCAGGGAGAACACTTCTTGATAATTAGTGAGAGATCATCTTAAAATGCTAGTTTCAATCAAAGCAAGATAAGATGCATAAAGGATAAACATCACATGCAATCAATATAAGTGATATGATATGGCCATCATCATCTTGTGCTTGTGATCTCCATCTCCGAAGCACCGTCGTGATCACCATCGTCACCGGTAGCGACACCTTGATCTCCATCGTAGCATCGTTGTCGTCTCGCCAATCTTATGCTTCTACGACTATCGCTACCGCTTAGTGATAAAGTAAAGCATTACAGGGCGATTGCATTGCATACAATAAAGAGACAACCATATGGCTCCTGCCAGTTGCCGATAACTCGATTACAAAACATGATCATCCCATACAATAAAATATAGCATCACGTCTTGACCATATCACATCACAACATGCCCTGCAAAAACAAGTTAGACGTCCTCTACTTTGTTGTTGCAAGTTTTACGTGGCTGCTACGGGCTTAGCAAGAACCGTTCTTACCTACGCATCAAAACCACAGCGATAGTTCGTCAAGTTAGTG
Organism: Aegilops bicornis; assembly: GCA_021605145.1. Lineage (NCBI taxonomy): Eukaryota > Viridiplantae > Streptophyta > Magnoliopsida > Poales > Poaceae > Aegilops > Aegilops bicornis. The sequence goes on from CM038672.1 coordinate 674,405,430, forward strand.
TTGTTTTAACCTTCGCAAAAGACCGGGCGTAGCCACACTTTCAGTTCAACTAAAGTTGGAGAAACCGACACCCGCTAGCCACCTCTGTGCAAAGCACGTCGGAGAACCGGTCTCGCGTAAGCGTACCGTAATGTCGGTCCGGGCCGCTTCATCCAACAATACCGCCCGAACCAAAGTATGACATCTTTGGTAAGCGGTATGACTTGTATATCGCCCACAACTCACTTGTGTTCTACTCGTGCATATGACATCTACGCATAAAACCAGGCTCAGATGCCACTGTTGGGGAACGTAGTAATTTCAAAATTTTCCTACGCACACGCAAGATCATGGTGATGCATAGCAACGAGAGGGAAGAGTGTTGTCCACGTACCCTCGTAGACCAAAAGCGGAAGCGTTATAACAACGCGGTTGATGTAGTCGTACGTCTTCACAGCCCGACCGATGAAGCATCGAAACTACGGCACCTCCGAGTTCTAGCACACGTTCAGCTCGATAACGTTCCCCGGACTCCGATCCAGCAAAGTGTCGGGGAAGAGTTCCATTAGCACGACGGCGTGGTGATTGTGACAATGTTCTATCGACGCAGGGCTTCGCCTAAGCACCGCTACGATATGACCGAGGTGGAATATGGTGGAAGGGGGCACCGCACACGGCTAAGGAACGATCACGAAGATCAACTTGTGTGTCATGGGGTGCCCCCTGCCCCCGTATATAAAGGAGGGAGGGGGAGGTGCGGCCGGCCCTAGGGGTGCGCCTGGAGGAGTCCTACTCCCACCGGGAGTAGGACTCCCCCCTCTTGCCTTGTTGGAGAAGGAAAGGGGAAGGGGGAAAGAGGAAAGGGGGGCGCCCCCCTTCCTTGTCCTATTCAGACTAGGGGGGAGGGGGCGCGCGGCCTGCCCTGGCCGGCTCCCCTCTTCTCCCTTAGGGCCCATGTAGGCCCATTAACCCCCGGGGGGGTCCGGTAACCCCCCGGTACTCTGGTAAAATCCCGATTTCACCCGGAACGATTCCGATATCCAAATATAGGCTTCCAATATATCAATCTTTATGTCTCGACCATTTCGAGACTCCTCGTCATGTCCGTGATCACATATGGGACTCGAACAACCTTGGTACATCAAAAATGTAAACTCGTAATATAAGCATCATCGTAACGTTAAGCGTGCGGACCCTACGGGTTCGAGAACTATGTAGACATGACCTAGAATTGTTTCGGGTCAATAACCAATAGCGGAACCTGGATGCTCATATTGGCTCCTACATATTCTACGAAGATCTTTATCGGTCAAACCGCATAACAACATACGTTGTTCCCTTTGTCATCGATATGTTTCTTGCCGAGATTCGATCGTCGGTATCCAATACCTAGTTCAATCTCGTTACCGGCAAGTCTCTTTACTCGTTATGTAATGCATCATTCCGTAACTAACTCATTAGCTACATTGCTTGCAAGTCTTATAGTGATGTGCATTACCGAGAGGGCCGGAGATACCTCTCCGACAATCGGAGTGACAAAACCTAACCTCGAAATACGCCAACTCAACATGTACCTTTGGAGACACCTGTAGGGCTCCTTTATAATCACCCAGTTACGTTGTGACGTTTGGTAGCACACAAAGTATTCCTTCGGTAAACGGGACTTGCATTATCTCATAGTTATAGGAACTTGTATAAGTCATGAAGAAAGCAATAGCAACATACTAAATGATCAAGTGCTAAGCTAACGGAATGGGTCAAGTCAATCACATCATTCTCCTAATGATGTGATCTCATTAATCAAATGACAACACATGTCTATGGTTAGGAAACATAACCATTTTTTATCATTGAGCTAGTCAAGTAGAGGCATACTAGTGACATTAAGTTTGTCTATGTATTCACACATGTATCATGTTTCCGGTTAATACAATTCTAGCATGAATAATAAACATTTATCATGATATGAGGAAATAAATAATAACTTTATTATTGCCTCTAGGGCATATTTCCTTCAAGTATGACCCTGAAAATGGGAAGTAATGTGATCACAGAGGCATGGCGACTGTTGAGGATATAGCTACTAAGTATAAACCAGCCAGGAGGGCCCGGTTCACCTTAGACTGTGCTTCAGCCCATGAAGGTCTTGAAGATGGCGTTCAACTAGTAAAGCTTGGAAGCCCACGGCCCAAAGGCGGATTAGGGCCCATAGTGGTAATCCGCCATGATTATGTAAACTTGTAATATAATTTATAGAGGAGAGACCGGGCGGACACTTTGTATAGGTCGGCTCGGGACTCAGTAGACCGGCGAGGCGTCAACTGTGTATATAAAGGGATGACCGGCGGCAGTTCAAGACAGAACAACAACAACTCGAGGCCTAAGCGAAGCTTATTTGCTCCCTAGTCATCGAAACCACATCAATCCCATCACAACTAGGCGTGGCTTTTACCTTCATCGAAGGGCGAACTAGTATAAACTCTCGTGCCTTTGCGTCCGCTTTAACCCCTTCAAGTTAACCCGTGGCGATGGCTCCACGACTAAGTCCTTTCACGAGGACATCTGCCGTGACAAAACCACGACAGTTGGCGCCCACCGTGGGGCTATCGCATGATGGTTTGATGATCTTGGAGGGCAAGTTCGAAGGACTCGAAGGCTATGCTGTGGGCCGTATGACCAAGAGTCGTCGCGGAAAGCTCTACATCGACGATGCAGGATGGGGCCCTGAGGCCGGCTCAATCGAGTACGGATATCAGGTCCCCTTTGGTGGCATACACGTTTTCATCGGCAAGATTGGTGAGCGGGGCTGAGCGGACATACGCACCGACCTCGTCGAGGCGGCTTAAGCGTCTGAGATCTGCCCGAGTTAAACCGGCCGTGAAGCGGCGCCGTGGGAGTCATCCACGGAGGAAACCATGAGGGCGAATCGGGATATGGTAGCGAGACCGTCGTCTATTCGGTGTGAGTCCTCGGCCGGAGAAACCGAATCGTTGTACCGGTTGCAAAACGACCAAATGAGGGCTGTTCGATGGCGATAGTATTCCGGACCCCTCGATCAGCCCAACCGGTTGGAATATTTATGGCGGTACACAAGCGGCGCTTCACTCTTCGGCTGCGGGCGATGCTCTCCGGACCATCGTGGCGGCAGCAACGAGCAGGAGGTCTGTGCACCCGCCGGCTCAAGTTTTATCGACACATTCGGCCTTTTCGTGCTTATGGCGAAGGCCAATCCGGCGGATCAAAGCGCCCTGGCGCAGGACTTCGCCAAAGCAGACACTGGCGGTGAAGCAGCGAGGATGGTTGCCAGCGGGCGCTTTGGATGCCCAGGTCTATAAGCTTATGTTGGACGAGCAGCGTCGCATGAGGTCTCAAAGCGGAAACACAGGTCCCGTTGCCTTGATTTTGGCGCTAGAAACCTCTTTCACACCCAGGCGGGAACGGTAATCCGCTAGAGGTAAAGCGGGTTGGCGCCCGAGGGCGGCGCGCCGATCCAACCCCGCCTCATGGAACCCCCTCGGCAGAACAATATGATACCTCCGCCGGTCCAGACACCTCCGGGTCATTATTCTAATCCTATGGACAATCTTGTCGCTGCCGCTTCACGATTGGAGGCCATCCCGATCGAAGGAGATTCTCCGCAGGCAGTAGAGACACGCCGGGTTAAGGAGCTTCTTCGAACCTCTTTAACCCCTTCAAGTTAACCCATAGCGATGGCTCCACGACTAAGTCCTTTCACGAGGACATCTGTCGTGACAAAACCACGACAGTTGGCGCCCACTGCTTTGATCCAACAGGAAGCATACTCGTACAGCCGTGACCGAATTCATTCCACCCACGTCCGAGCAGGAGCTACAGCAGGCGTATGGATGAACCGGCTGTATCGAGCAACGCACGACTCCGTGAAGCGGCCCATGGCCATAACCCGGCAGGTGGTATTCGCGATGCTCGGGAAGTGGTGGACCGGGCCGAACGCGAAGGAGGCGAGTTAGCGACCTGAGCGAGGCGCGTCGACTTCGCCGGTTCGCCCCACCACCTCGGCCGAGCCGGGGTCGCTTCTAGCTTGGGGTGCCTGTTTGATCCCCTTTACATAGCGTCGCTTGCCCAAAAGACTTCAAGGGTCGCGCAAGGTGCCAAATTACACTGCTGATTTATCTCCGAAGCATGGATAGAGAGCTATGAGATGGCCATGGAGATGCTAGATGTGGATGAGGCAGCGTGTGCAAAGTATTTTACCATGATGCTTGAAGGACGGCCCGTGCTTGGTTAAAGATCTTGCCGCCCAATTCTATCGGTTCATGGGCCCGATTCGCGAACCGGTTTATCCAGAATTTCAAAGATACCTGTAAGCAGCCCATGTCCATAGTGGACTTGGCGGCTTGTGTCGGGGAAGAGTCAACAACCCATTGGAGTGCGCGCGTTTTGGAAATCTTGCACTCGTCGAGACGGATCAACGCCGACTCTGCGATCTTAACCACGGAGGGCAGCTGCCGGTTTCAGCCTCTGAAGTTAAAGTTAGAGGCGCATGAAGCGATTTTGTAATGACATGGGAACTCTCATGGGCGCTTTAGTGAAGTATGCTTGATTACGATAGTACCAAGGATCCCGAGTGCGAGGATGACAAGGCGGGGAAGGAAAGAAGAACACGGCAACTCCAAGGGGCATCGGCACAATCCAAAGAGCCACGGGAATGGAGGCAAGCGTAAAGCGGATGGCAGCATGGACTTTGTGGCTAATACTAATGCGCAGGACAAGGGTCGTGACCTTGAGAGGTAAAGCGGCGAATCGTGGTGGGGCTCCGAATCCTAACCGGATCGCTTGAACTATTTATTAAATCAGCCTGTCCAAAACACGGAATGAAGGAGATGCCGACCAACCACCTTTGGAAGGACTGTTACATTATGCAGGAGTTCAAAAACTCTAATGCTTTCCGTTATGATCATGGGTCCGGTGGTGGCTCAGGATCCGGTTTTCATGGGTCGGGTCACGATGGAGGAGCTTCCGGTTCAGGCTTCAATGGCAATCAGGGCGGACAGAACAATCAGAATAGTCAGAATAACCAAGGTGGTTACAACCAGCAGCAACAGCCGCAGTCGGGTTATCAGAGCCATCCGAAACAGTTGAACAGTGGCCACGTTTTCACAACTAGCTTGGATGAGCGAGACCGTAAACTTCTGGCGGCGGTGAATTACATTGAACCGGCCGTACCACGTTATTTACGCTGGTCGGAACAGCCAATCGTGTGGGCGGGGAGGATCACCCTCTTGGGTTGACAATCCGGGCGGTGGCATTGGTGGTAGCCCCTCGGTGGGATGTTATAAGTTCACCAAAGTGCTCATGGATGGAGGGAGCGATATTAATATCATGTACTATGAGACATTCCGCCGTATGGGGCTAACGGACAAAAATTTAAAACCGTCTAATACGGTGTTCCATGGTGTAATTACTGGTAAGTCTGCATACCACTGTTGGCAAGATAGCTCTGGAAGTGGCTTTTGGGGATGATCATGATTCCCGATCAGAGACACTGACCTTTGAGGTGGTGAAAATCCGGAGCCCATATCACGCCCTGTTCGGGCGGCCGGCTTATGCCAAGTTCATGGCACGGCCTTGTTATATCTATTTACAGCTCAAGATGCCGGATCGCAGAAGCCGCAAGATTGCTTTGGAATGTGAGGAAGGTGATGCGGCCTATGCAGAGTCGGTTTGTGCTATAGAGTAGTTGAAATATTATAAGGACAATGTTGATCCGGCGGACATGACCCCTTTGAAGAAGCCGACTACAGAGCCTGATCCGGTTTAAAGTTCAAATCAGCGGTGAGACTAAGCTTGTTGACTTCGTGCTGGCGATTCGTCCAAGCAGTTCACTATCGGCACCAACTTGGACCCGAAATAGGAAAGCGGCGCTCATCGAGTTCATCCGTGAGAATCGGGACATTTTTGCATGGAAGCCTTGACATGCCGGTGTACCGAGGAACTTCGTTGAGCACACTCTTAATGTTGATCCCAAGTACAAACCGGTGAAGCGGTTTCTCCACGGTTTAACAAAGAAAAGCGCAAGGCTATTGGAGAAGAGGTGGCCAGGCTCTCGGCGTACGGTTTTATCGTTGAAGTCTTCCATCGAGTGGCTTGCTAATCCGGTGCTGGTCCTTAAGAAGAAGCGGCACTTGGCGCATGTCGTGGATTACAGATCTTAACAAAGCTTGTCCGGCAGATCCTTTTGCCCTCCCGCATTGACCAGATTATTGATGCCGCTGCGGGTTGTGAGCAGTTGAGTTTTTGGATGCATATTCTGGGTATCATCGGATCAAAATGGCGGTTAAGGACCAGGAGAAAGCGGCGTTTATCACCCCCTTTGGAGCCTACGCTATGTATCCATGCCCTTTGGGCTCAAAAGCGCCGAGCAACTTATCAGCGATGTGTATGAAATTGCACTGCACAAGCAGATCGGCCGTAATGTACGCGCCTATGTAGATGACATTGTGGTCAAGTCAAGGGAGAAAGAGACAGCGATTGGCGATTTGAAGGAAACCTTTGACAACCCTACGGGTTTACAAGATGATGCTCAACCCGGCCAAATGTGTTTTTGGTGTTCGGCGAGCAAGTTATTGGGTTTTCGTGTCCAACAGGGGAATTGAAGCTAATCCGGAAAAGATTACGGCTATTACCTCCTAGCTAAACCGAAGTGTATTAACGATGTCCAGCGTTTGGCGGGCGGATTGCGCGTTGAGCGGTTTATCGGCCGCCTCGAAGAAGGCCATCCCTTTGTACCGAGATCTTTGAAAAAGACAGATCAGTTTATGCAGAGTCCGGCCGCCCGATGAAGCGTTGGAGGACTTAAGCGGCGATTAGCCAATCCGCCCGTTCTTGCAGCTCCAATCGACAAAGAACCGTTATTACTATACGTGGCGGCTAATGCAAATGCGATTAAGCGTGGCTATTGTGGTAGAGCGCAAAGAAGCAGGCAAGGAATATCCGGTTCAGCGGAAGGTTTACTATATTAGCGAAGTGCTTATTGAATCCAAGCAACGGTACCCGCATTGGCAAAAGCTAGTATACGGAGTTTTTATGGTGATCCGGAAGCTTAAGCAATACTTCTAGGGCCATCCGATCACAGTGGTCAGCTCTGCTCCTTTGGGCGATATAATTCAGAACGAGCGGCGGCGGATTGCTAAGTGGGATATAGAGCTTGGGCGCCGGATTGAAGTATGTGCCTCGAGCGGCGATCAAATCTCAAGCACTTGTGGATTTCATCAATGATTGGGCGAATTCTGAGCGCTGAAGAGAAGCGGATCACACTTATTGGGCGATTCATTTTGATGGATCCGAGGCAATTGGAGGGCTCGAAATTTGGAGTCGTATTAACTTCCCCACGAGGTGACAAGTTACATTATGTTCTCCGCTTAATGTTCCCTTGTACTAACAATGCAGCTGAGTATGAAGCTTTGCTCCATGGTCTTCGGATGGCGAAGGAGATGCATCTTAGCGGGTTAAGTGCTTGGTGACTCGGACCTGGTGGCTCAACAGTGTATGCGGCACTTGGGATTCCAAGGATCCACTCATGGCAGCCTATCGTCGTGAGGTGGACATTGTTGCGAGTCACTTTAAGGGTTGTCGAGGTGGATCACGTGGATAGATGGAAGAAACGAAGCGGCGGGCGCTTTAAGCGGCTGGGCTCTCGGCGTAAACGGTCCCGCCTAACGTCTTTTGGATGTTACGCATAACCCGTCGGTCAAGCTCCTGGTGAAGCGGATTTGGCTATTCTGATCCGGGCGCGATTGGTGGCAGCCACGCATGTCATACGGATTGGACAGTTCCTTATCTTGCGATACATGAACAGGCGAGTTGCGGAAGGATGAGACTACGGCGAGGCGAGATAATCCGGCGATCCAAGTCCATGACCATTATCAATGGCGAGTTGCATCATTGCGATGTATCGGTAGCATTTCAATGATGTGTGTCCCCGAGGAAGGATGTGAAATTTCTGCGAAATCCACGAAGGGATTGTGAGTATACCTTGGTTCAAAGTCTCTGGTAGCTAAGGTGTTTAAATCACGGTTTCTCTTGGTTGACGGCTCATCTTGATCACGGAGGATCTAGTTAGACGATGTGATGGCTGTCAGAAATTTTCAAGGCGTGCTCATGTGCCGGCTCAAGAATTGAGGATGATTCCAATTACTTGGCCTTTTGCAACTTGGGGGCTGGATATGGTCGGACCTTTCAAAAGGTCCAAGGACAAGAAGATCCACCTCTTGGTGGCGGTTGACAAATTTACCAAGTGGGTTGAAGCGGAGCCCGTTAGCAAGTGTGATGCAGCCACGGCGGTTCAGTTCATTAAAAAGGTGATTTTCTGGTTTGGCTTTCCACACAGTATCATTGCGATAATGGTACCAACTTGTCCAAAGGCGCTATGAAGGAATTTTGTGGCGTGAGCACATCCGACGATGTATCGTCGGTAGCTCACCCACTGTCCTATGGACAAGCAGATTGGGCCAATCAAGAGTTCCTGCGGGGTATCAAGCCCCAGCTCATGGTTCCTTTGCAACGTACGCCGGGATGTTGGGTGGAGGAGTGTTACCATCTGTGTTATGGAGTATCAATACTACACCCAGCAGTCGACGAGGATACACCGTTCTTTATGGTCTATGGCGCGAGGCGGTCCTCCCGGTGATATCCGTCACGATTCACCTCGTGTAGCGGCATATGTTGAAAGCGGACAACGAGGAGAGCACGACAAGGCGCTTTGGATCTGTTGGACGAAGAGCGTGACATCGCAGACTGCCCGTTCGGCGATCTACCGGCAGGATCTTCGTCGATATCATAGTCGCCGAGTTAAGACCAGAACTTTTCAAGAAGGAGATCTGGTGCTTGGTGATCCAAGACCAGGTGATATGCACAAGTTATCCCCACCTTGGGAGGGACCTTCGTGGTCGGCAGAATCTGCACTGTGGTCGTACTATCGATCGATGTTCGAGAGCATAAAGACTCACATACGTCGGAGGAGGAGACCAAAGCGGCCTGGAACATAGCTCATCTTGACCTTATTATACTTAAGCCATAGATTTTTACTCATGTACATATTATGACAATGTATATATTATGATCAATACAATAAACCGGAGCCTTAGCTAAAGCGGGGTCTCTGTTCTTTTCATATCATGTGTGATCACACGGAGTTTTTATCTTAAAGCGACCTCCGGTTTACCCCTTGAGTTAGCTTTTTCAAAAAAGCTTTGTATCATGTCACTAGGGGGCTTGGTCGCATCCAAACCAATGCAACACCTTTTTGACCGGCGAAAGCCACAAAGATCACTTGGGAACTTGGTCATATGCAGACCAGTTACACCTCTTGATCGGCCTAAGGCCACAGAATCACTTGGGGGCTTTGGTGAACCAGACTCATCGCTACACCTCTTGATCGGTGTAATGCCACTTTGCATCATTTGGGGACCTTGGCTGGCTGGAACCATAGCTACGCCTCCGGGGGCTTGGTCGTGTCCGACGAGGTAATACCACTTGATCGGCTCGAGATAGCCTCTTTTTGGAAATGATTTTATTTGTCTTTCCTTGATTTGCATTTTTTGTTGTGTTTTTCACCTATTTTGCGCGGTTTATTTGTCAATTGTTGAACACGGACTATTCTTGATCCGGAGGCGTTTTGCCGGTTTAAGTTTTAACTAAAACACCGTATCTTGGTGACTGACCTTGCATTCACGAGCTGTTTCTCCTATGTGATGCTTTTCACAAAGCGCTCCGGTTTCTGATTAGCACAGCCAACTGCATGCCTTATGATGGCAGGTATTATTTAATGATATGTTTAAATTAAGTTATTCTTGATTTCATCGATATTATGACCCGCTTTGGTGGTACAAGCACTGTGGCGCTTTAAGATTTTCGCTGCGGGTAATAGTTTATCATTGACAAATCAAGCGGAGGCATAAGTTGCAAAGCGTATGCGCGAAGGCATATAAGCGCCAAGGGTGGCAGCTAGTTTTATTACAAGGCATTGAGGCCCAAAATTTGGAATTTCTTCATAACGGGAAGTTTTGCCGTATCAACCGACTTAACGGATTAAGCTTCATTGCGGGTTGGCGTGAAGTAGATGGGTGCGTCTGGCGTCGGTTCAACTTCTTCCTCCTCACCATCCAATGGCGGAAGTCATTGGTGGTCCGATCAATCGGGTTAAAGCACGAAAGACAGCCTCTTCACTTATAAGCTCAGCGGATCAGCGTCGAGGCGTAAGTGTGCTTACGGGTTGGTGGAACAAGGTTACGCACTTCCGGAATAACAGCTTCAACCCGTGCATTGTTGTTCGTAATAAGTAGAAGGAAGCGGTGAACCGTCAGTTGGCCTCTTCTGCGATTGACTTCGCCGGAAGACGCATCTCCTTGTTACCCGTTTGAGAGAATCATTATCAAATACTTCGCTGTTTTCTTGAAACGGGAAGCCCTTGGCTATGTCGGTAGGATCAAGGTCGACTATCCATGCTTTAAGCGAGTTAGTGCCAATAAGGTTCCAACCGAGCGTGATCGTTTCAATTCTTCTATCTGTCTTTGGTATCATAGATAGTCGGTCCGATGTGTCCTTAATCGGTGTTGGAGCCGCATTATCATAAGAAGTGGCGCAAATAACCCGCTGGCGCGGTATCTGCTGCTCAATCAATGTATATGCGGCCTTGAGTTTTTTCCGCATGTCAGAGCCCAGATGAGCAATGCGCCTTCCTATAGCGGTTTAAGAAGTTTACATTAAACCGCATGCAATTTCAAAATGGAATATTTATAAAGCTTCGGTAAACATTGCTTACCAAATATTGGAGAAGTCATGGCATTGATTTGGCGCTTTAATCCAGTGAGCTCTTCCGTCACCGGTTTAAGAGCTGCTTCAGCATCTTCCACCCGTTTTAGCAAGCCTTCCTTTTCAGTATCCCAGCTGGCCCACTCAGACTTGAACCACTCCTTGAGCTGCTCCATGGTAGTCAAGGCGGTTTTCAGCTCATCCTTGGCCTTGGAGGTTTCTGCTTGTTGAGATTTCAAATTTTCTTGGAGATCATTGATTTGTGAGACTTGTTGGCGTATCTCACTCTGCAACAAAAAGAGAGCATGTTAATATCTTCATTAGAAGTCCCAAGCGCATAACCAGTCATACACTTGGCACTTGGGGGCTAATGTGGATCATTTTTATACTGATTATTGAAGTCCCATGGATTAATACAAGTGTTAATCATGGCACTTGGGGAGCTAATGTGTGTATGATCGAAATATATAAGACAAAGTACTATGAACTATGCAAAGTCGGTTTGACTTTCTAGGGACAAACCGGCCCTTGGGGGGCTACTATGCAATGAAGGTACAAGAGAAGGGCACAACTATTTACCTCATAGCGCTCCTTCATAAGATTTACTAAACCGGCTTCATAATCACGGCTTGTGTAGAGCCGGTTCGAGGAAAGCCAGTGAAGGTCTTAGGCGAAAGATTGTTATAAGGTGACGAGATCAGTTTTTCCCTTTGCTCATGGCAGCAAATTCTTCCTTAGCGTGTGCTTTGATAGAGCAACCGGATTGCGGGGCGGTATATGCGGTGCCGTAACTTCGACATCATCATCTTTGGTCGGACTGGCGAATTAGCATTTTCAAGCGAGGGCTTGGCGCTTTCATACCCGGGCTTGGCGGATCAGCAGTTGAGTCCGTTGTTACTGCTGCAGGACTCGAAGGGCGGGAGGATGTGAAGTCTCAACTTGGACATCGGTTCAACCTCTGGCGGATTAGCATTGGCATCTTGATTTTTCCCAGCAGAGTTGTCTTTAGCAACCGGGATTTTCACCATGATGCTCTGGAGTCTTCTCCGGATCAACATCCATGAGGGTCGAGGGTCTTGGCCTTTTTACTAAGTCGAGCCTTGGTGCTATAACATCAAGGGTTAGAATATGATAAACCGACAAATACAAGGAACAAATTAAGGAGTAATATACTTACCCGGCAGCAACTTTGAGAGGAGGCGGTGAGTGGTTGATGAACCACCGGGCGAGTTGGAAGAAGCACAGTAATTGAATTGGACGGATTGAGAGGGCATCGGAAGAAACCTTTCAAGCGATAACGCTTTTCGGAGAACAAGTCACCTCACGGGCGGCGTTTAGGGTTGGTGTGTCGGCTAAACCGGACGGCGTAATTTGTTGACCGCTATGCCGGGTCGTCTGGCGTTCTTGATTCTTTGTGTCTTCAAAGAAAATTTTGGATCCAAATGAGCATAGGGTGAGATTGTTTCACTTTCCGGACTGTCTTGGCGAATTCTTTTAACGGTACAAGATCGAATCGGAAGAAAGAAGGATTACCTCAACAGGTTACGCATGGCTGGCCTCGGCGTCATCACAGGAATTGTAACTGTCAATAAAATGAATGAAAAAAGAACCAAGTGAGTCAAGCTCTACCTCAACATCTGATTCTTCATCTTCTGGCGGTTCAGAAGACTCGGTGGTTTTCCTCTTGCCATTTTTCTTGGTGGTCTTGGTCTTTGCACGAGGAACCGGGCGGTTTAGATTCGTTTCAAAAGGAGTTGTTAGCCTGAAAATTAATCTGAGAGGATTAATACAATCAATATGGAATCAAAGTCAGTAGAGTAATGAGAGGAACCTTACATGAGGCGGTTTTAGCCGGAGATCGAGCGGAGCCAACACGGTTTGGCTGCATGCGGAGATCGGTTCATCGAGCATTCTCTTCACTATTTCGGTAACTTCAAGCTCAGTTATTGATAGTTCGTGATGTCGTTGAGGATCTTTGACGTCACTAGTATATTCGTGCATCAATCCGGGGTGGCGGCTTAATGGCAAGATGCCCCAAGAAACCCGACAGCGGACAAGGTCAATACCAGTTAAACCGTTGGCCATCGAGCACTGGAGCTTGGTAATTTGAGGTGCAAAATTCTTCCGTTCTGCGGCGGTCAAGCCTTGAAGGCAATGGGTGGCTGTTGCTAAGCCGGTGAGGGCAATAACCCGGCAAGGGATTTTCTCCATTAGGAGCAGTGTTCCGGCAATAGAACCAGGTTTGATTCCAATCTTTAGGATGGCTATGATGTTTGGCGTGAGGGAAGTCCACTTCCTTCCTTTTAGAATTCTGTACGGCGGTTCAAATGAAAGAAATCTCGAAATAACTCCACGGTTGGTTCTTCTTGAAGATAGACTTCGCATAATACTTGAAAGTTGCATATATTGGACACAGAGTTCGGACCAATATCTTGTGGATGGAGTTGGAAGCTTGCGGGGACATCCGGAAATTTTTGATCGGGCGGGCTGAATCCCGGTCTAGGTGTTGCATAAAAACAATCACCTCTCCTTTTTGAGGTTCGGTGGACATTCCGATTCGGAACTTCTTGATGGAGAACATTTTTTGAGGCTAAAAGCGCCCGGTGGTGACGTAGCCGTTGAGTTGTGTTTCCGTGATCCGGGACGGAACCCAATTGCAAGCAGCAAATAGTTTCGCCATTCCGGAAGGGGGAGCTGAAAGAAAATCAAATAGGTGCCGGTTTACTGTCTACGGTTTGTAAGTGAAAAATTCAGTGTTAAACCGGTGAAAATACAATGCAAGGTCTAGTTGGCGGTTTAAGAGAGGGCTAATGACATATGGCGGATTGGCCATCAAGGATTAAACCGCCCATAGGCAGAAAGGCCCAGATTCAAAATTTACGCTAAGTGTTGACGAAACAGGTTTTACACAATGTTCAAATCTATTTGGATCTACCGCACATCTATAAAGCATTTTTCTTGTGTTCTTTAAAAGGCGTTCAAGTAGAACAGAGAAGGATGCATACTTTACAAGAAGAAAAGGAAGGGCATCTAGTATTAAAAGCAGATCTTGAATGACTACATGAGGAGATCTATACCGTTTTGGATCAAAACTACATGGCGAAGGTAGGATGAAGAGGAAAAATGGAGAAGCTGTCGCGGATGAGCTTGCAAAAACCTAATGCAGATCTAAGGGCGAAGAAACGGAAGAAGTTTACCGCTGCAGATTACGGCGGAGGGGGCGATGAGCCTCGATCTAACTCAGGTTGATGCAGCGGCCTTGGTTGGTGCAGTTCTCGAAGGTCGCGGACGGCGGAGCTTCGAGCTGAGGCGTCGCGAGGAAGAAGAAGATGCGAAGAGGAAGAGAAAAAGGCCCTCGGGCTTTATTTATAAGGGAAAGAGTAAATGGCGGTAGCGAGAATCAACGCGTCCGAAGCGGCCGAGTGGGCGCGCCTGTCGCCTCGATTTTCGAGATAATCATTAATGAGAAGGGAATCTTTTTAATCCTTTTATGCAGAGATGATGTCATGACGGACCGTTGCGATGCTCCGAAGATGAGGTCACGACGGTTTACAAAAATTCACAGGAGAAGTCAATATGGCGGTTTACGAAAATACAAGAGGATGTTTACAAGATATTTTTAGTGTTGAAGATTGACATGAATAAATTCAAATCAATCCGGGGCCTAATGTTGAGGATATAGCTACTAAGTATAAACCGGCCGGGGAGGGCCTGGTTCACCTGTAGACTATCTTTGCATCCCATGAAGGTCTTGAAGATGGCGTTCAATTAGTAAAGCTTGGAAGCCCACGGCCCAAATGCGGATTAGGGCCCGTAGTGGTAAACCGCCATGATTATGTAAACTTGTAATATAAGTTAGAAAGGAGAGAGACCGAGCCGGACACTTTGTATAGGTCGGCTCGGGACTCTGTAGACCGGCCGGGCGTCAACCTGTGTATATAAAGGGAGGACCTGGCGGCGGTTCAAGACAAACAACAACAACTCGAGGCCTAGGCGAAGCTTATTTGCTCCCTAGTCATCGAAACCACATCAATCCCATCACAACTAGACATAGGCTTTTACCTTCATCGAAGGGGCCGAACTAGTATAAACTCTCGTGCCTTTGCGTCCGCTTTAACCCCTTCAAGTTAACCCGTAGCGATGGCTCCACGACTAAGTCCTTTCATGAGGACATCTGCCGTGACAAAACCACGACAGCGACCAAGTCTATAGAGCATAGGCAAAGAGGAGACTGAATTTACCTCAGGTAACATGCCAATTGAAGCCGATGGGTTAGAACTATTCCCTCCAAGATTGCTGGATGCGTAAGTGGAGTTCTTTGAGTCATGATGACATCACCTTCTTCAATACATTCCATGAAGTTGTTGATATTATTTTCTAGCACCTCGGTATAAGTGGTTACCACAGCGATTGAAGAACTATTGTGTAAGCATTTGTGAGAACAGGAACTAAAGAACTGTCTAGGCAACAATCACATTGACGATAGGATGATTGTACCCTGGCGGTATGTATCCTTAATGGGTCCATTATCAGTCCCACCACGATGCTGCCATAGTCGTGAGACATACACACAGAATCGTAAATGGTATTTCCACGACAAAGCAGGGACACAAGATTGAACTCCATCTGTAGAAATAGCAATCATCAAATATTAGATAGCCTCCGGAGAAAAGATTAGAAGATAGAATACTCATCAGAAACAAGAGATAAATAATGCAGAATGGGAAACCCAAGGTGTTAAATGGAATAACCTTTTTCAGAAATAATTCAACTCTATTGTGAAGCAAGCTATGAACAAAACAAGACCAGACCGTTCATAGTATATACAATTATTGAAGAGCAAGTAGTATATAAAATTTAGAGCTAAGTATCATTAAGGGATCCTTTAACACAAGCAGAGATAGCATGATCATAATATACATATGAACAATTTGGCGTTAGGAAGCCTCGTTATCATGCACCCCAGAAGAAGGAAATCATCCACACATATAGGCATCGTTATAGATGACACAAGCAAAAGCACAGCTATTACTAACTATTCTCAGGGTTTAATACAAAGCAAATCCACCTAAAAAGAGTACTATCATGGATCTAACATTGTATCAAGAAAAGAAAAGGAGAGACATGTACTAACTGGACACTGAAGTCATATAATCTCCTAGGATACTATGGTAAAACTACAACTAAGCTTAAAGTCATACTTTTTGCACAGAATAAGAATTGTAGCCAGATACATGAACCCAGATGATGCACCCTTCTTCTCGCCTGCGGCTGGGTGACAACTACATAATTTCTTGCCTTGCACTGACACTACAAATAGTAACCTATTCAGGAACTAAAATAAATGAATTCCTTACCTACTGCATTTTGTGAACCAAAATAAGGGGACCATATCTAAAGTATCATTTTGGCAGAATCATTTACCTATGCATGACTACATCATCTTTATGTGGGCCTTGCTACAACATGTGGTGATTGTTACGCACATAAAACAATTTATCAGAAAAAGATTAATTCTTCCTCTATAAAATTTGTCTAAATAAAGTACACAAAATATAAGCACATTTATATACTTGTGTTGTCCTACAAATTTAACTAAGCAAAGCAATGAGTGTAGGAAGCTAAATTGCAATCTACACCATACTAATACCTGGCTGACCGATCTTTGGAACTAAAAGATCGATAATATATATGTGGATACAAATAATATATAGAAATGCTGTGTAAGCCATACTACTATGCAAAATAATCTTTGGAACTAAAAGATCAATAATATATGATAATGTTCCTTGGTTATTTCTAAGAAAAACTTCTCGAGTATGCATGACTCTTGAGATAGGACATAAATTAAGAGTGTTTCTCCCATCACTATTGAGACATCCATGTTTTGTTTTTGAACTCATAGGATGCAAGGAAGTGAGATTAATTCTATCCAAGACGAACATGCACTCATGTTCTAGTCTATTAGTATAATTGTCCATCGGAAGTGTTAGCTGCAACAAACAAAAAGCCTGATTAGTAGATTCACCGTAACAATTGCGGTAAGATGGTGTCAACTTGTAAGATCAAAAACAAAAAAATATTGAAATTGAAATAGCGATTGGAAGGCACGGTGGGGCTACAGACGTACCTAAGAATCAAAGGCACACACACAAAGAGCAGTATTTGGATAAGAGAGTGGTATGCCTTGCCTGCAGTTCGTTCAGATCCTGAGGCACATTCAACACCGTGGACACATCCGACATCTCCAGCTCATCTGCACAACCAAAATCCTGTCATCAGTCAATCCGGCGCTCCGAGTCCCCTATACCAAACCATGAGTAAACAGTACCTTGCAAGGTATATGTTTACACAAGTCTTCCACATAGGGTATGCACCATAAAAGGAATAGGTGATATTAAGCTACTAAAGCTATAGACAACAGCAAAGGACCGATCTGGTCCTAGGCACAAGAAAAGCTTAACAGATTAATACATGTTATCCATGGTAATGTAATATGGCAGAATTTCTCTCTCAACCAGTACAACCCAAGCAAGTCAGAGCAGCACCCAACACTCACGGCGACATGGAAGTGCTCTCTGAACTACAACCCAGAATAAACACATGCAAAGTTTTCTCTAAATGTTAATATATGCATGCTTTGACAATTTTCCACCCAAACAAATAACTCAAAACTAACCCATGTGGATCTGGGACAACACATTTAAATCCTTATTAATAAGGGCAATCATTCTTAACAGTAATCCACTACTAAAAAACCAAGAAAAACCTTAGTGGATCTAGTAGGCATGAGTGATTAGCAAAAAGGGGAACTAGACCAACAGAGATAAACACATAAGAGTGAGGGAGACATGAGATCCTCACATAGCACCATCATGTTAAGCGACTTGCATAGCTCTCACTACATCGACGCCTGTTGGTTTCCTGTATGGAGCAGCAGAAAAAGGGGATCAAAACCATGTGTGTATGGACGTCTTTGAGAGATAGGAACCTGATGCATTACTGCGGCCGCATAAACACGAGGACGATGGCCGCACAATGGGGAGCAGCGGCGCGAGCCTGTGCTACTCCGGCCGATGGCGACGGCGCCCATCATCGTTGTCGTGCTCGACCTCATGCACACGCACGCCTAGGTTTTGTACCGTGCCCATACCCCCGCCCCGCTCGACGGCGCGGCTGCTCCGTCAGTTCCTACGCCTCGTCACCGACCGCCGGAGAGGAGAACGAGAGGACACAGAGGAGGAGGGTGGCCATGGGAGAGGACGGGGAGGGGGAGGGTGCTCCCGACAGATCGAGGGAAAAGAGCACGAAGAGAGAGGTGAGAGATCCGCGCCATGGCCGCCGCCTGACCTGCTCGCTCACCCTCTTCTCTTCCCTTTGACAATGGGAGGGGGGAGGTTGCGGGCGGCGTGGTGCGAGGGAGATGAGGAGAGAGGGTCGCGGCGTTGAGGTCCGAGGTGTTGGAAATATGCCCTAGAGGCAATAATAAAATGGTTATTATTATATTTCTTTGTTCATGATAATTGTCTATTATTCATGCTATAATTTTGTTATCCCGAAATCGTAATACATGTGTGAATACATAGACCACAACATAGTGAGCCTCTAGTTGACTAGCTCGTTGATCAACAGATAGTCATGGTTTCCTGACTATGGACATTGGATGTCATTAATAACGAGATCACATCATTAGGAGAATGATGTGATGGACAAGACAATCCTAAGCATAGCACAAGATCGTGTAGTTCGTTTTGCTAGAGCTTTTCCAAATGTCAAGTATCATTTCCTTAGACCATGAGATTGTGCAACTCCCGGATACCGTAGGAGTGCTTTGGGTGTGTAAGCGCCACAACGTAATCGGGTGGCTATAAAGGTGCACTACTGAGTATCTCCGAAAGTGTACATTGGGTTGGCATGAATCGAGGCTGGGATTTGTCACTCCGTATGGCGAAGAGGTATCTCTGGGCCCACTTTCGGTAATGCATCATCATAATGAGCTCAATGTGACCAAGTGGTTGATCACGGGATCATGCATTATGGTACGAGTAAAGTGACTTGCCGTGCTTGAGATTGAGCGAGGTATTGGGATACTGGCGATCGAATCTCGGGCAAGTAATGCGATACCGATTGACAAAGGGAATTGTATACGGGATTGATTGAATCCTCGACATCGTGGTTCATCCGATGAGATCATCGAGGAGTATGTAGGAGCCAACATGGGTATCCAGATCCCGCTGTTGGTTATTTACGGAGAGTCGTCTCGATCATGTACGCATGTCTCCCGAACCCGTAGGGTCTACACATAAGGTTGGTGTGGCTGGGGTTGTAGAGATATTAGTATGCAGATAACCCGAAAGTTGTTCGAGTCCGGATGAGATCCTGGGCGTCACAAGGAGTTCGGAATGGTCGGAGGTAAAGATTTATATATAGGAAGTCAAGTTTGACCATCGGGAAAGTTTGAGGGTCACGGTATTGTCTGGGACCACCGAAAGGTCTCGAGGTCCACCGGGTGGGGCCACCTATCCCGGAGGGCCCGTGGGCTGAAGAGGGAGGAACCAGCCTGGTGGGCTGGTGCGCCCTTGGGCCTCCCTGCGCCTGAGGCAGAAACCCTAGGGGTGGGGCGCCCTTGGCTTGGGGGGGCAAGCCACCCCCTTGGCCGCCCCCCCCCCCTTGGAGATCAGATCTCCTTGGGCCGCCCCCCCCCCCCCCCCAAGGGTGCCTATATATAGTGGGGGAGGGAGGGCAGCCGCACCCTAGCCCCTGGCGCCTCCCTCTCCCTCCCAACACCTCCTCCTCCTCCGTAGAGCTTGGCGAAGCCCTGCCGAGATCCCCGTTGCATCCCCCACCACGCTGTCGAGCTGCTGGATCTCCATCAACCTCTCCTTCCCCGTTGCTGGATCAAGAAGGAGGAGACGTCTTCCCAACCGTACGTGTGTTGAACGCGGAGGTGCCGTCCGTTCGGCGCTCGGTCATCGGTGATTTGGATCACGGCGATGCGACTCCATCAACCCCGTTCTCTTGAACGCTTCCGCTCCACGATCTACAAGGGTATGTAGATGCACTCCTTTTCCCTCGTTGCTAGTTAACTCCATAGATTAATCTTGGTGATGCGTAGAAATTTTTGATTTACGCTCGTTCCCCAACAGTGGCATCATGAGCTAGGTCTATGCGTAGTTACTATGCAGAGTAGAACCTAAAGCAGTTGTGGGCGTAGATGTTGTCAATTTTCTTGCCACTACTAGTCTTATCTTGCTTCGGCGGCATCGTGGGATGAAGCGGCCCGGACCAACCTTACACGTATGCTTACGTGAGACAGGTTCCACCGACTGACATGCACTAGTTGCATAAGGTGGCTAGCAGGTGTCTGTCTCCCCACTTTAGTTGGAGCGGATTCGATGAAAAGGGTCCTTATGAAGGGTAAATATAAATTGGCATATCACGTTGTGGTTTTACGTAGGTAAGAAATGTTCTTGCTAGAAACCTATAACAGCCACGTAAAAACATGCAACAACAATTAGAGGACGTCTTACTTGTTTTTGCAGCAAGTGCTTTGTGATGTGATATGGCCAAAGGATGTGATGAATGATATATGTGATGTATGAGATGATCATGTTCTTGTAATAGGAATCACGACCTGCATGTCGATGAGTATGACAACCGGCAGGAGCCATAGGAGTTGTCTTTATTTTTTGCATGACCTGCGTGTCATTGAATAACGCCATGTGAATTACTTTACTTTATTGCTAAACACGTTAGCCATAGAAGTAGAAGTAGTCATTGGCGTGACAACTTCATGAAGACATGATGATGGAGATCATGATGATGGAGATCATGGTGTCATGCCGGTGACGAAGATGATCATGGCACCCCGAAGATGGAGATCAAAGGAACAATATGATATTGGTCATATCATGTCACTATTTGATTGCATGTGATGTTTATGATGTTTTGCTTCTTATTTGCTTAGAACGACGGTAGTAAATAAGATGATACCTTATAATAATTTCAAGGAAGTGTTCCCTCTAACTGTGCACCATTGCGAAGGTTCGTTGTTTCGAAGCACCACGTGATGATCGGGTGTGATAGATTCTAACGTTCGAATACAACGGGTGTAAGCCAGATTTACACGCATAATACACTTAGGTTGACAGCGAGCCTAGCATGTACAGACATGGCCTTGGAACACGGAAGACCGAAAGGTCGAGCATGAATCGTATAGAAGATACGATCAACATGGAGATGTTCACCGACGTTGACTAGTCCGTCTCACGTGATGATCGGACACGGCCTAGTTGACTCGGATCATGTTTCACTTAGATGACTAGAGGGATGTCTATCTGAGTGGGAGTTCATTGAATAATTTGATTAGATGAACTTAATTATCATGAACTTAGTCTAAAATCTTTACAATATGTCTTGTAGATCAAATGGCCCACGCTAATGTTGCCCTCAACTTCAGCGTGTTCCTAGAAAACCAAGCTGAAAGATGATGGCAGCAACTATCTGACTGGGTCCGGAACACGAGGATCATCCTCATAGCTGCCAAGAAAGATTATGTCCTAGAAGCACCGCTAGGTGAAGCACCCATCGAGAGAACCAAGATGTTATGAACGCTTGGCAGTCTCGTGTTGATGATTACTCCCTCGTTCAGTGCGGCATGCTTTACAGCTTAGAACCGGGGCTCCAAAAGCGTTTTGAGCAACACGGAGCATATGAGATTTTCGAAGAGCTGAAATGGTTTTCCAAGCTCATGCCCGGGTCGAGAGATTTGAAGTCTCCGACAAGTTCTTGATTGTAAGATGGAGGAAAATAGTTACATCGGTGAGCACATACTCAAAATGTGGGCTGCACAACCGCTGACTCAGCTAGGAGTTAATCTCCCGGATGACGCGGTCATTGACAGGATCCTTCGATCGCTTCCACCGAGCTACAAGAGCTTTGTGATGAACTTCAATATGCGAGGATGGAAAAGACCATTCACGAGGTATATTCAATGCTGAAATCAGCGGAGGTGGAGATCAAAAAGGAACATCAAGTGTTGATGGTGAATAAAACCACTAAGTTTAAGAAAGGCAAGGGTAAGAAGAACTTCAAGAAGGACGGCAAGGGAGTTGCCGCGCATGGTAAGCCAGTTGTCGGAAAGAAGCCAAAGAATTGACCCAAGCCTGAGACTGAGTGTTTTTATTGCAAGGGAAGTGGTCACTGGAAGCGGAACTGCCCCAAATACTTAGCGGACAAGAAGGCCGGCAACACCAAAGGTATATGTGATATACATGTAATTGATGCGTACCTTACCAGTACTCGTAGTAGCTCACGGTATTTGATACGGTGTCGTTGCTCATATTTGTAACTCAAAGCGGGAGAGCTGCGGAATAAGCGGAGGCTGGCGAAGGGCGAGGTGACGATCTTGGCGTCGGGAATGGTTCCAAGGTCGATGTGATCGCCGTCGGCACGCTGCCTCTACATTTACCTACGGGGTTAGTTTTAAACCTCAATAATTGTTATTTAGTGCCAGATTTGAGCATGAACATTGTATCAGGATCTCGTTTAATTCGAGATGGCTACTCATTTAAATCCGAGAATAATGGTTGTTCTATTTATATGAGAGATATGTTTTATGGTCATGCACCACTGGTGAATGGTATATTCTTAATAAATCTCGAGCGTAATGTTACACATATTCATAGTGTGGATACCAAAAGATGTAAAGTTGATAACGATAGTCCCACATACTTGTGGCACTGCCGCCTTGGTCACATTGGTGTCAAAGCGCATGAAGAAGCTCCATGCTGATGGACTTTTAGAGTCTCGATTATGAATCATTTGACACATGCGAACCATGCCTTATGGGCAAAATGACCAAGACTACATTCTCGGAACAATGGGCGAGCATCCAACTTGTTGGAAATCATACATACCGATGTATGCGGTCCAATGAGCGTTGAGGCTCGTGGAGGATATCGTTATGTTCTCACTCTCCTTGATGACTTGAGTAGATATGGATATGTCTACTTAATGAAACACAAGTCTGAGACCTTTGAAAAGTTCAAGGAATTTCAGAGTGAGGTTGAGAATCAACATGACAGAAAATAAAGTTCTTACAATCGGATCGTGGGGAGAATATTTAAGTCACGAATTTGGTACGCACTTAAGGAAATGTGGAATCGTTTCACAAGTCACGCCGCTGGAACACCTCGGTAATAACGGTGTGTCGAACATCGTGTCGCACTCTATTGGATATGGTGCGATCCATGATGCCACTCACCGATTTACCGCTATCATTTTGGGGATACGCTCTAGAGACAGCCGCATTCGCTTTAAATAGGGCTCCGTCGAAATCCGTTGAGACGACACCGTATGAATTATGGTTTGGGAAGAAACCTAAGCTGTCGTTTCTAAAAGTTTGGGGATGCGATGCTTATGTCAAGAAACTTCAACCTGAAAAGCTCGAACCCAAGTCGGGAAAATGCGTCTTCATAGGATACCCTAAGGAAACCATTGGGTATACCTTCTACCTCAGATCCGAAGGCAAGATCTTTGTTGCCAAGAATGGATCCTTTCTGGAGAAAGAGTTTCTCTCGAAAGAAGTAAGTGGGAGGAAAGTAGAGCTTGATGAAGTACTACCTCTTGAAACGGTAAGTAGCATAGCTCAGGAAGATGTTCTTGTGGTTCCTGCACCGACTAGAGAGGAGCTTAATGATGATGATCAAGGTACTTCAGATCAAGCTCCTACTGAACTTCGTAGGTCCACAAGGACATGTTCCGCACTGAGTGAATGCAGCAACCCTGTCTTGGAAATCATGTTGTTAGACAACGGTGAACCTTCAAACTATGAAGAAGCGATCGCGGGCCCAGATTCCGACAAATGGCTAGAAGCCATGAAATCCGAGATAGGATCCATGTATGAAAACAAAGTATGGACTTTGACTGACTTGCCCGATGATCGGCGAGCCATAGAAAATAAATGGATCTTTAAGAAGAAGCGGAACCACGGATGGTAATGTGACCATCTATAAGGCTCGACTTGTCGCTAAGGGTTATCGACAAGTTCAAGGGGTTGACTACGATGAGACTTTCTCACCCGTGGCGAAGCTGAAGTCGATCCGAATCATGTTAGCAATTGTCGCATTCTATGATTATGAGATATTGCAAATGGGCGTCAACGGCATTCCTTAACGGCTTTCTTAAGGAAGAATTGTATATGATGCAGCGGAAGGTTTTGTCGATCCTAAGAATGCTAACAAGGTGTGCAAGCTCCAACGCTCAATCTATGGGCTGGTGCAAGCATCTCGGAGTTGGAACATTCGATTTGATGAGATGATCAAAGCGTTTGGGTTTACAGACTTATGGAGAAGCTTTGTGTTTACAAGAAAGTGAGTGGGAGCTCTGTAGCATTTCTCATATTTTATGTGGATGACATCTTTGTTGATGGGAAATGATATAGAATTCTTGGAAAGCATAAAGGCCTACTTGAACAAGTGTTTTTCAATGAAGGACCTTGGAGAAGCTGCTTATATATTAGGCATCAAGATCTATAGAGATAGATCGAGACGCCTCATTGGTCTTTCACAAAGTACGTACCTTGACAATATATTGAAGAAGTTCAATATTGATCAGTCCAAGAAAGGTTTCCTTCCCTGTATTGAAGGTGTGCGATTGAGCACGGCTCAATGCCCGACCACGGCAGAAGATAGAGAAAATATGAGTGTCGTCCCCTATGCCTCAGCCATAGGGCCTATTATGTATGCCATGCTGTGTACCAGACCTGATGTAAACCTTGCCGTAAGTTTGATAGGAAGGTACCAAAGTAATCCCGGCATGGAGCACTGGACAACGGTCAAGAATATCCTGAAATGGCGAAAAGGACTAAGGACATGTTTCTACGTATATGGAGGTGACGAAGAGCTCGTGTAAAGGGTTACGTTGGCGCTAACCCGACACAGATCTGGATGACTCTAAGTCACAAACGGATACATGTTTATTTTGAATGGTGGGGCGATGGCTGGTGCGATTACAAGAAAAGCGTCGTGGCGGGATCTACATGTGAATCGGAGTACATGGCAGCCTCGGAGGCAGCGCATGAAGCAATCTAGGTGAAGGAGTTCATCACCGACCTAGGAGTCATACCCAATGCGTCGGGGCCGGTCACTCTCTTCTGTGACAACCTTTGGAGCTATTACCCTTGCCAAGGAGCCCAGGTTTCACAAGAAGACCAGGCACATCAAGCGTCGCTTCAACTCCATTCGTGAAAATGTTCAAGATGGAGACATAGATATTTGTAAAGTACATACGGACCTGAATGCTACAGATCCGTTGACTAAACCTCTCCCTAGAGCAAAACATGATCAACACCAGAACTCTATGGGTGTTCGATTCATCACAATGTAACTAGATTAGTGACTCTAGTGCAAGTGAGAGACTGTTGGAAATATGCCCTAGAGGAAATAATAAAATGGTTATTATTGTATTTCTTTGTTCATGATAATTGTCTATTATTCATGCTATAATTGTGTTATCTGGAAATCGTAATACATGTGTGAATACATAGACCACAACATGTCCCTAGTGAGCCTCTAGTTGACTAGCACGTTGATCAACATATAGTCATGGTTTCCTGACTATGGGCATTGGATGTCATTGATAACGGGATCACATCATGAGGAGAATGATGTGATGGACAAGACCCAATCCTAAGCATAGCACAAGATCGTGTAGTTCGTTTTGCTAGAGCTTTTCCAAATGTCAAGTATCATTTCCTTAGACCATGAGATTGTGCAACTCCCAGATACCGTAGGAGTGCTTTCGGTGTGCCATACGTCACAACATAACTGGGTGGCTATAAAGGTGCACTACGGGTATCTCCGAAAGTGTCTGTTGGGTTGGCACGAATCGAGACTGGGATTTGTCACTCCGTATGACGAAGAGGTATCTCTGGGCCCACTCGATAATGCATCATCATAATGAGCTCAATGTGACCAAGTGGTTGATCACGGATCATGCATTACGGTACGAGTAAACTGACTTGCCGGTAACGAAATTGAACGAGGTATTGGGATACCAACGATCGAATCTTGGGCAAGTAACGTACCGATTGACAAAGGGAATTGTATACGGGATTGATTGAATCCTCGACATCGTGGTTCATCCGATGAGATCATCGAGGAGTATGTGGGAGCCAACATGGGTATCCAGATCCCGTTGTTGGTTATTGACCGGAGAGTCGTCTCGGTCATGCGCATGTCTCCCGAACCCGTAGAAGTCTACACACTTAAGGTTCGGTGGACGCTAGGGTTGTAGAGATATTAGTATGCAGTAACCTGAAAGTTGTTGAGTCCGGATGAGATCTCGGACGTCACGAGGAGTTCGGAATTGTCCGGAGGTAAAGATTTATATATAGGAAGTCAAGTTTGACCATCGGGAAAGTTTCGGGGTCACCGGTATTGTCTGGGACCATAGGAAGGGTCCCGAGGTCCATCGGGTGGGAGCCACCTATCCGGAGGGCCCCATGGGCTGAAGTGGGGAGGAACCAGCCTGGTGGGCTGGTGCACCCCTGAGCCTCCCCTGCGCCTAGGGCAGGAAACCCTAGGGGTGGGGGGCGGCCCCCTTAGCTTGGGGGGCAAGCCACCCCCTTGGCCGCCGCCCCCCCTTGGAGATCAGATCTCCTAGGGCCGGAGCCCCCCCCCAGGGGACCAATATATAGTGGGGGGAGGGAGGGCAGCCGCACCCTAGCCCCTGGCGCCTCCCTCTCCCTCCCAACACCTCCTCCTCCTCCATAGAGCTTGGCGAAGCCCTGCCGAGATCCCCGCTGCATCCACCACCACGCCGTTGTGCTGCTGGATCTCCATCACCTCTCCTTCCCCTTCTTTGGATCAAGAAGGAGGAGGCGTCTTCCCAACCGTCGTGTGTTGAGCAGCGGAGGTGCCGTCCGTCCGGCGCTCGGTCATCGGTGATTTGGATCACGGCGAGTGCGACTCCATCAACCCCGTTCTCTTGAGCGCTTCGCTCATGATCTACAAGGGTATGTAGATGCACTCCTTTTCCCCTCGTTGCTAGTTAACTCCATAGATTGATCTTGGTGATGCGTAGAATTTTTTTGATTTCTGCTACGTTCCCCAACACGAGGGGCGGCGGCGGCGGCGAGGTCCGAGGGGCGGCGGCGGCGGCGATGTGGGTGGGTTGGCAAGGTCGCGAGCCCCCACTAACCCTAGAGGACGGGGATGCGGGAGGACGGTGGAATGGGGCGGCTGGCGAGGGGGACGAATGAGAGCACGAAAGGATGGGCCGCCGCCCTCCCCCACCCCATAGCCGCACGAGCCAACCGCCGTACGCCACGCACGACCCTGTCAGCGAAAAGACCAAAATACCCTCGGAGGGCAGGTGGTATTACGTTCGGTGTACGAGATCTTTCCTCGCCGATCTGTGCTGATGAGACGACCGGGCCATATCCAAGCCACGGTCGGCTGACAACATGACCCACCATGGCGGACCCACACGTCAGAGACTTCAGACCCAAAAAACAGAGTAAAAACAAGCGCGCTGAGGCAGTAATAGGCAGTAACTATTCATTCCAGCAGTGCCGAGCCCAGATCCAATGGCCCAAATTTCTCCAGATGCCGATCCAACGGACGAAAACGCATCAAGGGAACCGATCCAACGGCCCAGAATCACTGATCTCTAAGGAGCCATGTACAGACCTTCTTCTCTTATTTCTGGATGTGAACTGAAACATTGCTGAATGATCCCCATGTATCTAGTTTGAAGCCTAACATTCAGGAACCATGGAGGAATGTACAGTCGCAGGGAAGAAGGTAAATTAAATCTTTTCTTATAAGTATATATCCTCAAGGAGAATGTACAGTCGCACGGTCTTTGTAAGTATCCTCAAGAAGGTAAATGAAACCTTTTCTTATAAGATAAAAAAACTATGACTGATTTAAAAAATGGCAGGAACGATGGAAGAATGTTCAGATGCAGTGAAGAATCACGTGGAACGCCTGACTTGAAAAATAATATCATCAAATTTGACAAGGTAACAGGCGATCTGAT
This sequence comes from Aegilops bicornis, assembly GCA_021605145.1. Lineage (NCBI taxonomy): Eukaryota > Viridiplantae > Streptophyta > Magnoliopsida > Poales > Poaceae > Aegilops > Aegilops bicornis. The sequence continues at coordinate 674,433,246 of CM038672.1, forward strand.
TCATTTTGTGGGATGAATTGGCAAAATACAGTTCTTAAGCTTTACATCAATTCTCCCAAAATACTACATGGATTGCTTCTCCACTAGCATGTGCCTCATCTTTAATTCAGTTTGTGGGGTGAATTGGAAAAAATATGTTTCTTAAGATTTACATCAGATCTCCCAAAATACTGCATGGATTGCTTCTGCATTAGGATGCTTGTCATCTTTAATCTACCATATTTTCCTTCCATTATCTTCTCCAGCAGTTCGGTCGACTCATCCAAATCAGCTGGTTTGGGGATTATTATTTTGGAGGCTGGTTCTAGATTATTATTTTCGTACTGGAATTCATGAGCTGACTATTTAAAACGGCTGCCGATCAGGTTAGTTAACATGCAATTGGGAAAATGGGAGATTTTGTAAGTGAAGACGAGTTCCTTGTCCAGTGTATATTTGTTATGATCCCGTTTTTGTGAAGCGAATCTTTCGATATAGCAGTAGCGCGTTTTGTGAAACGCACTATACCTAAGTTAGCTATAGCATTAAGTTGAGGAGGAGGAGGTCGTACGTTGATGGATGCATCTTTCTTCTTGTCTTCTGTAACCACCACTACGATCGCATCATCATCGTGGCCTTAATTCTTATTGTGGTGTTGCATTCTCGTTCCAGTCAATACCGACATGTGCGATCCCTTTGCTTAATTATATGCATCATTGTAACTAGTACTCCATCCGTCAATTTATAAGTTGTGCTTACCTTTTCCATCAACTTCATGCAACGCGCGGGCATCTTGCGAGAAACAATAGAACATGTCGGACCGCGTGTGACCAAACCGACGATGCGCCAACCTAGCTACTACGTACCCTGCTTATCTAGCAGAAATAGCCCCGCCCTAGCGTTTCCAATCGTTACTTCTATCTATCGATCGTGCCAAGGAGCAGAACCAAAATGTTACAATTTATACATGTTTCTCTACTCCTACTCCTATACAAGACTCGGTTGGTGATGGTGGTGTATACGCCATCAAATCGTTTACGACCATTAGATCTGCATCTAACGGCTGTGAGGTAAGTTGTGGCATTTTTGCAACAATAGCCCACTTCTCTGCTCCAATTTGAAGCAAACCCCTTATTATCTTGAAAGCAACCACATCCCTCCCTCACCTCATCAAAACAGCCAGAGAAATATATACTCCTATAAAAGACTCAGTTGGTGATGGTGGTGTGTCTGCCATACGTTGTTTCTGACCATTAGATTTGCATCTAACGGCTGTGAGGTAAGTTGTGGCATTTTTGCAACAATAGCTCACTTCTCTGCTCCAATTTGAAGAAAAGCCCTTATTAAGTTGAAAGCAACCACATCCCTCCCTCACCTCATCAAAACAGCCTGAGAAATATATTTTGAGTAAAAAGTACTCCCTCCATTCCTAAATATTTGTCTTTCTAGAGATTTTTTCAATAAGTGACTACATACCGAGCAAAATGAGTGAATCTACACTTCAAAATATGTCTATATAATCCGTATGTGATAGTCCATTTGAAATCTCTAAAAAGTCAAATATTTAGGAACGGAGGGAGTAATATATTAGGAGTATATCAAAACAAGAGTGATTTCTTTCAAGTTTGTGAACAAGTACTACTATTCTACTACTATGGATCCATCATAGCATACGAGCACATTGCTAGTAAAAGGAAAAGGCATGCAGCGTTAAGCGTCGCCTCCCCCCACGCTTGGGAATCGGGAGTACTCCACGGCCCGTCCGGCACGACACATAGCTTAGGGAAGGTATGTTGCCTAGAATTTTCACTTTCATGTGGGACCGCTGTTGAGCAAACTGATTATTGGCAAACCGCACCCGCTTGCGCCGGGTTGGAAAAGCGAAGCGAGGGAAGATCTAGGCTGTATACGGAAGCCAAGAAATTTGGTGTCATATGGGGCTCGTTGATAGGGTAGGAGCATTCCGTACTACTCTGCTCCTACTAGTACCAAGTTTGTACTATACAACTAGTACTACCACTATACAACTAGTAGAATGCGTGCCGCAGCCTGACATCGTAGGAACAAAAAGCGAGAAGATCTTGTTTTGGGTGATTTATCTTTTACATCAATGTAGTATGAATAATATGATGTGGTGGGCACCCATGAAGCTTACGTGGCTTGGTTGCATGGCTACGAAAGGTTAGAGAAAAATAAATAGATAATGTGTTTAGAGTGCACTCCACTAAACAGATATACTTTGGATCCATTGCAACGGGCCGGCACATCTATATCTATACCCCTATATGGTGTGTGAATAACTTTAAAAGTTGGTCGTTGGATGAAGCCAATCCGACGGTACAAAGATGGCAAATCCAAGCACTACTGGCCGTAGGATCATCTACATTCCACCAGATTCTGCCGCATGTAGAATCTAGAAGACTCCATGGTTGAACTTCATTCATGACTAACTTTTCCACAACTAAGCTTAGGCAAAGTGTGTCTGAAACAAAAAATGTGGCTAACAAAATGGCCACCACAAGTGTGGCAAGATTTGGCAAGAAGTTGAGTCTATGACATGTGGACCATGTAGCTAGAAAAGTGTGGCAAGCCACAAGTGTAGCAATAAACCAAACACATGCAGGTGTGTTTCGTAGGGTGTATGAAGGGTGCATGATCCCAAGAGTTCCCTTCTCGACCCATTTTGGGTGTTTGGTAGATTGTATGGAGGGTGCATGAGTCCACACTAGATTAACACGAATACACTAGAAGCATGCATGAAGAGAGCATACATGAAGAGGAGTGTTGAGTTGAGCATGCATGAAGAGGGAACAACTATCTTTGAGGCGAGCATGACCAAACACACTTGTGGCACGCCTAAGCTTAGGCGTGGCAACCTTAGGCTGCAAACCAAAACATAACTTTGAAAGTTGGTCGTTGGATGAAGCCAATCCGGCCAGTACAAAGATGGCAAATCCGAGCACTACTGGCCGTTGGATGTCATCTACATTCCACCAGATTCCGCCATAGTAGAATCTAGAAGACTCCATGGTTGAACTTCATTCATGACTAACTTTGCCACAACTAAGCTTAGGCAAAGTGTGTCTGTCACACAAAAATGTGGCTAACAAAATGGCCACCACAAGTGTGGCAAGATTTGGCAAGAAGTTGAGTCTATGACATGTGGACCATGTAGCTAGAAAAGTGTGGCAAGCCACAAGTGTAGCAATGAACCAAACACATGGTGGCATGCCTAAGCTTAGGCGTGGCAACCTTAGGCTGCAAACCAAACCATAACTTTGAAAGTTGGTCGTTGGAAGAAGCCAATCCGACGGTACAAAGATGGAAAATCCGAGCACTACTGGCCGTTGGATATCATCTACATTCCACCAGATTTTGCCACATGTAGAATCTAGAAGACTCCACATGTAGAAGCATAATGCACAAACCACCAGAATCTCATGTGTGCAATGCACGTGTACCTTACTAGTAGTTGGTAGTAGTAAGAAATAAATTCCGGGTTTGGCACGAGCTCGTACTGCGGGGGCACCACAAGGCCTGCCGCAGGAGTTACATTTCCCTCTCGGGGCCCACAGGACTGAACTTCAGTGGCTTAGTGCCCAGCCTATGAGAGCAAGTACAATAAGGTGATGTAGGCGGGATGTAAGACATTAAATATTATATTTTTGCTTAGTTGGACGAGAGAGAAGATGAAAGAGAAGAAAAGCGGGCTACTAGTTAACAGTTGGTTGCAGCACGTGCTCCTAGGCATTTTATGAGAGAGCGAGGTGGGTCATGTAACAACAAAGTAGTACATATTAATATTCGACTATTGTACTTGCTGGCTACAAGCTTGGCTATATGTGACATGGCAACATCATATAGCCCGACAACGGCTATATTATTAACCATGCTACGAGTCGTTGACATGCGGATGTTAAATCTGGTGGCCCACATGTCATTCTCATTTTGGTGGTGTGGCTCCCGACTCATTAGATTCGAGATGAACCGGCCGGTGGTGGGCGTGGCCGTGGCGAGGTGCCACCATAGCTGGGCGTCGAGGCGTTCTGAGGCGTAGATGGCCACACCGGCGGGTACTACATGGTCTGAAGTACTCGGCCGAGGATTGATGCCGGGACGAAATGTGTCACAACATTTGGATGAAAATTCGATGGTGCGGGGCGTGTGGTGTCATGGGTTCGTCTTGCGTCGTGGGAATCGCGTGTGGCTCTGGTAGAAACTTGATGCTCGCCACATTTAAGGTGGCCCACATGTCATGCACACAAAGCGGAGGCGGTGCGGCCGAGAGGGTGAGGCGCCGCGTCGGGGATGTGGTGCCGTGGGTTGGAGGCGGCGTCGTGGGAATCGCGAGTGGCGATGGATGAAACATAATGGTGCGCCGTGGTTGAACTTCCATGGACAAGCTGTCATGTGTACGGACACATGCATTGCATACCGATCACTAGAAGGAGTAGTAGAGAAAGCTAGGCGGATAAATAGTTCCTTATAGTCAAGCGGACCCACGCTACTACTTGTTTCTTCTTCTTCTTCTTCTTCTTCTTCTTCTTCTTCTTCTTCTTCTTCTTCTTCTTCTTCTTCTTCTTCTTCTTCTTCTTCTTCTTCTTCTTCTTCTTCTTCTTCTTCTTCTTCTTCTTCTTCTTCTTCTTCTTCTTCTTCTTCTTCTTCTTCTTCTTCTTCTTCTTCTTCTTCTTCTTCTTCTTCTTCTTCTTCTTCTTCTTCTTCTTCTTCTTCTTCTTCTTCTTCTTCTTCTTCTTCTTCTTCTTCTTCTTCTTCTTCTTCTTCTTCTTCTTCTTCTTCTTCTTCTTCTTCTTCTTCTTCTTCTTCTTCTTCTTCTTCTTCTTCTTCTTCTTCTTCTTCTTCTTCTTCTTCTTCTTCTTCTTCTTCTTCTTCTTCTTCTTCTTCTTCTTCTTCTTCTTCTTCTTCTTCTTCTTCTTCTTCTTCTTCTTCTTCTTCTTCTTCTTCTTCTTCTTCTTCTTCTTCTTCTTCTTCTTCTTCTTCTTCTTCTTCTTCTTCTTCTTCTTCTTCTTCTTCTTCTTCTTCTTCTTCTTCTTCTTCTTCTTCTTCTTCTTCTTCTTCTTCTTCTTCTTCTTCTTCTTCTTCTTCTTCTTCTTCTTCTTCTTCTTCTTCTTCTTCTTCTTCTTCTTCTTCTTCTTCTTCTTCTTCTTCTTCTTCTTCTTCTTCTTCTTCTTCTTCTTCTTCTTCTTCTTCTTCTTCTTCTTCTTCTTCTTCTTCTTCTTCTTCTTCTTCTTCTTCTTCTTCTTCTTCTTCTTCTTCTTCTTCTTCTTCTTCTTCTTCTTCTTCTTCTTCTTCTTCTTTATTTATTCTTCTTCTTCTTCTTCTTCTTCTTCTTCTTCTTCTTCTTCTTCTTCTTCTTCTTCTTCTTCTTCTTTATTTATTTATTCTTCTTCTTCTTCTTCTTCTTCTTCTTCTTCTTCTTCTTCTTCTTCTTCTTCTTCTTCTTCTTCTTCTTCTTCTTCTTCTTCTTCTTCTTCTTCTTCTTCTTCTTCTTCTTCTTCTTCTTCTTCTTCTTCTTCTTCTTCTTCTTCTTCTTCTTCTTCTTCTTCTTCTTCTTCTTCTATTTATTCTTCTTCTTCTATTTATTTCTTCTTCTTCTTCTTCTTCTTCTTCTTCTTCTTCTTCTTCTTCTTCTTCTTCTTCTTCTTCTTCTTCTTCTTCTTCTTCTTCTTCTTCTTCTTCTTCTTCTTCTTCTTCTTCTTCTTCTTCTTCTTCTTCTTCTTCTTCTTCTTCTTCTTCTTCTTCTTCTTCTTCTTCTTCTTCTTCTTCTTCTTCTTCTTCTTCTTCTTCTTCTTCTTCTTCTTCTTCTTCTTCTTCTTCTTCTTCTTCTTCTTCTTCTTCTTCTTCTTCTTCTTCTTCTTCTTCTTCTTCTTCTTCTTCTTCTTCTTCTTCTTCTTCTTCTTCTTCTTCTTCTTCTTCTTCTTCTTCTTCTTCTTCTTCTTCTTCTTCTTCTTCTTCTTCTTCTTCTTCTTCTTCTTCTTCTTCTTCTTCTTCTTCTTCTTCTTCTTCTTCTTCTTCTTCTTCTTCTTCTTCTTCTTCTTCTTCTTCTTCTTCTTCTTCTTCTTCTTCTTCTTCTTCTTCTTCTTCTTCTTCTTCTTCTTCTTCTTCTTCTTCTTCTTCTTCTTCTTCTTCTTCTTCTTCTTCTTCTTCTTCTTCTTCTTCTTCTTCTTCTTCTTCTTCTTCTTCTTCTTCTTCTTCTTCTTCTTCTTCTTCTTCTTCTTCTTCTTCTTCTTCTTCTTCTTCTTCTTCTTCTTCTTCTTCTTCTTCTTCTTCTTCTTCTTCTTCTTCTTCGTCTTCTTCTTCTTCTTCTTCTTCTTCTTCTTCTTCTTCTTCTTCTTCTTCTTCTTCTTCTTCTTCTTCTTCTTCTTCTTCTTCTTCTTCTTCTTCTTCTTCTTCTTCTTCTTCTCATTTTATGTGGGAGACGGCTTCGCAACAAGCTCTCTGGACCTTGCAGCTATCTCGAAACTCACATGGGCATCGAGGGCAGCATATTTTATCCGCTCGTACGTCAAGGGATAATTCTCCCATCCAGACGACCTTAATGCCAGCGTCTCGTCACCCTTCTGAAGATTTGTTCCTAGCAAAAAATTTGCTATGTCGAATAGGGATGGTGTCGGTTTATCCCAATCTTCTACAGGAATTTTTATTCTGGTTTGTAGGTCAGCGATGCTTTTCAAATCAAGGTTGTACGGCTCCAACTTCTGTTTGTCCCATGCGATGGCTGCCCCACAGTATATGTCCTCTGAGACAAGAAATCGTGAAGCTCACCTGGTATGGAGGGCGCGTGTATGATGTGGTACACAAAAACATCATCTTCGAGGCACAGCTGAAGGACAGCGGCGCGTTGGATCTTCCCAGTGGCACGCTCCGTGTACTCTGCGTCGAGACCGATGACATTCATCTCCACCTAGGGGTGGAAAGTGGTAGCGGATAATCCGAAATATCCGATATTCGTATTCGAGAAAATGCCTATTCGTATCCGAAACATCCGCATCCGAACCAAAATGGAAATGAAAATTATCCGTATCCGAATTTGTTAAACAAATAAAAAATAAAATATGGTAGGAGATTTTGACACAAATATGGATATGGAAGTGGATATATCCGTATCGAATAAGATTATGGGAGGTAATTTTCAAAATTCTAGACCCAATATTCCAATTACCCAACATAAAAGCCAAATAAGTAGTCAAATTTTACTCTTTATATGATTAAACTTATAAATTATTATGCATTACAATAGTATTTATTCATAAACCTATTTATAATTGAATTATTGTATGTCACAAGTTGATTATTTCAGGTCACATAGCTATCGACTAATTTACTTAAGCAATATGTTGATATTATTCGTATTCGTTCCGAATCAAGAAAATATCCGATACGTATCCGTATTCGAATAATATCCGAGCCGCATCCGTATCCGATAACATCCGTATTCAGATTCGGAATCGTTTTGAAAATATGAAAATGGAAGTGGTAAGAGCACTATCCGATCCGCATCCGATCCATTTCCACCCCTATCTCCACCTTTTGGAGGGAGTTGGATACATCGTTGATCCACTTCCGAACAACCCTTAGGTGGTCGGTGACTATGGCAACTATGCCCAACGAGCGTTCGATGAGGACATGTTGGATGCTAAAAACCTGCATCTCGATCTCTTTCGCCATTTGGAACCGCTGGACTAGAGGGCTATGGTTTGGAGAATTAGGATTAGAAGGCTAATCTAACTGAAGAAGATGATTATTTATAGGGGCTTCGGAATTACTCCAGGAGGATGTGAAGAGGTTAAAACAATGTGAATGCAGTGTTGTTTGGATGCAAATGAAGATCAAGGAGTAGTGAAAAAGCCGAGGAAAATCGGTTCCCGATGGAGAAGTAAATGGGAGAAGTTATGTGCATGCATGAGGAGAGGTGCGGTGGTTTGACTGCTGCATGCAATGGATTGGACGGGCTCTTCGGTTGCCTTTTCTCTCTCCCACACGCACAGAGTGGCCCACTTGCATGCTGCAGTTTATTGGCTGGAGTCGGGCTGCAGCTGCTCATGCGTACGCTAATTAACGTTGTGAATGCGGGTCATGGAGGGAAATGGGCGCATGCAAAAGGGTATATACGCATACTAATTAGAGAAATACTGAAAAAAGTTATGCGCAGACAAAAGAGGACCGGCGGGAGTACTTCTCATGTTCCTACTACGGTTAAGGAATATGCGGTTATCCTCAAAAAAGAAAAGTCCTTCGTGCTTCCACATGCACAAGAATTTGGTTCTGCTCGCAATATGGATGATAGTTGGAGGATGAAGTGAACCCAGAGGCATGCTAGCACGGGAGTGTACTCTTGTTCCTACTACTCCTACTACTAGTAGTAGTACAACTGTGGTACACTTGATGGTCAAAATAATATTATTCATACGGTCCTCAGAGTGAAGTGACAAGACCCTGCGCCCGAGGTGACACCAGTCCAGGCGGCGTGTCCGGGTTACCAAAGTCAGCCTCACCTTGTGCCTTTGTCGATCATTGTCACACTTGTTGTATAGCATGCCTCGCCTCGTCTCCCTCTCCCCTAGCACCACTCCATCTCCATCTCCGTCTCATGGAGATCCCGAGGTCACTCTTCATTATCTCACTTGTGCCCCGCATACCCTTGCCTCGCTTCGCCTCCCCATTACCACTATTCCCTCGCTAGCCGCTCCAGCACCGACAGCCTTCTCCCCCGTAAATCAAGCCCCCGAAAACCCCACCTTCGAAACTCCACCATGGCCGAACGCGAACCGCGCAGGATCCATATGAGCCGCGATTGGAGCTATCTCCTGATAACCCACAAGTATAGGGGATCAATTGTAGCCTCTTTCGATAAGTAAGAGTGTCGAACCCAACGAGGAGCTAAAGGTAGAACAAATATTCCCTCAAGTTCTATCGACCACCGATACAACTCTACGCACACTTGACGTTGGCTTTACCGGAAACAAGTATGAAACTAGAAGTACATTGTAGGTGTTTTTGGATAGGTTTGCAAGAATATAAAGAGCGCGTAAATTAAAAGTAGGGGTTGTTTAGATAAAGACACAATAAAGTAACTATAGCGAGTGCGGAGAAGTGGTGGTAGGAGTTGCGAAATTGTCCCTAAGCAATTGACTACTTTACTAGACCGATAGCAAGTTTTATGTGGGAGAGGCCACTGCTAGCATGTCATCCCTGATTCGGAATTCTATGCACTTATGATTGGAACTATTAGCAAGCATCCTCAACTACTAACGTTCATTAAGGTAAAACCCAACCATAGCATTAAATTATATTGCCCCCCTTCAATCCCGTATGCATCAATTTCTATGCTAGGTTGAAGCTTCTGTCACTCTTGCCCTCCAATACATAGTCCTATCAACATACAACTACCCTATGGTGTGATCCACGCGCGCGCTCATATGATGGGCACCAAAGCTTATGGTGATAGTTAATTTGATCCTGCTGAAAAACAGAAACTTTTGCGCCCAGGATATTAGTTTTAGTTTTTAACAAAAGAGTGATAAAATACTGATTCATTTTGCATAGGATTAATAAACAAATTATATAGGACTTCCTAATTTCTCAGGATTTTTGGAGTTACATAAGTATTTGAAATATCCAGATTACTACAGACTGTTCTGTTTTTGACAGACTCTGTTTTCTATGTGTTGTTTGCTTATTTGATGAATCTATGGGTAGTATCGGAGGGTATGAACCATAGAGAAGTTGGAATACAGTAGATATTACACCAATATGAATTTAGAATGAGTTCACAACAGTACATAAGTGGTGGTTTTATTTTCTTATACTAATGGAGCTTACGAGTTTTCTGTTGAGTTTTGTGTTGTGAAGTTTTCAAGTTTTGGGTAAAGATTCGATGGACTATGGAATAAGGAGTGGCAAGAGCCTAAGCTTGGGGATGCCCCAGAAGGCATCCCCTCTTTCGTCTTCGTTCATCGGTAACTTTACTTGGGGCTATATTTTTATTCACCACATGATATGTGTTTTGCTTGGAGCGTCAATTTATTTTGTTAGGATTTGCTTGCTGCTATTTATAACAAGGTTTTGCATCTTTTATTTCAATAAAAGTGGCATTGATAGCCTTTACCATACTTATTTTGCAAGTATACATGTTGCTGTTTGAAAACAGAAAGTTTACCGCTGTTGCAAAAATTCCCTAGAAAAGTCAGAATGTGATAAAATGATGAAACCTTTTGCATAATAAGCTCTGATAAATTTACGACAGTGGGAATTTTCTTTCATATTTTTTGGAGCTAGGGAAGTATGGATCTTGCTGCATTCTTTACAGATTGTCCTGTTTAGGCAGATTGCAGTTATGTTTGCATATGTTTGCTTGTTTGATGATTCTATTTGAGGATAGGAGTATTAAATATGCAGAGACATTTAGTATGCAATATGAAATAATAATTTTAGTGATTTTCTACTGTAGAGAATGATAAGGTTTTGCATGGATTTATACTAACCTATCTCACGAGTTCTTGTTGAGTTTTGTGTGGATAAAGTTTTAAGGTTTAGGGAAACCGCGATATGAGAGGAATTAAGGAGACACAAAAGCTCAAGCTTGGGGATGCCCAAGGCATCCCTAATTAATATTTCAAGAAGTCTCAAGCATCTAAGCTTGGGGATGCCCCGATAGGATCCCACCTTTCTTCTTCAACAATTATCGGTTAGTATCGGTTGAGCCTATGTTTCTGCTTCTTCACATGATGGGTGCTATCCTTGAAATGTCATTTTATTTTGTTTTGCTTGCTGTTTGAATAATATCCCAAGATCTAAAATTCTTAAATGAGAGAGATTCTTCACATAGCTACATAATTATTTAACTACTCATTGATCTGCACTTATATCTTTTTGAAGTAGTTTGTCATTTACTCGTGTGCTTCACTTATATCCTATGAGTAAATGGTTGAATGATTTGAATGTCATAAATCTGAAATTATATATGTTTCATATGCCTTTCCCATGGGGAGTAATGACTTCACATATAAGAAGTAGAGGTGGTAAATTTATTGAAGGTTAGCAAACATTGTATTGGTCACTTGAACAATTCATGAAAGAATATTGAAGGAAGGGAGATTTCACATATAAATATACTATCTTGGACATCTTCTATGATTGTGATCCCCATTAATTATTTTAAACCTGAGCAAATTAGTTGAAGTTGGACAAGGAAGACAACATAATGAGTTATGCTTGGGTATATTTGTATAGAAGTTATATTGTTATAGATCCTACAACATGTGGTGCTTGCTATTTAGAATCCTTTACTAGCCAAAATATCTGTACTTAGCGGGAATACTGCTTGTGCATCCAAATTCCTTGAACCAAGTTTCTTCCATGAGTGTCCACCATACCTACCTGTATGCGGTATTTACCTGCCGTTCCAAGTAAATTTGCATGTGCCAAACTCTAAACCTTCAAATAATAATCTGTTTTGTATGCCCGAATCGCTCATGTAGCGACTAGGAGCTGCCAGTATCTTCCATGCTAGGTGGGTTATTCTCACGATGAGTGGACTCCGCTCATCATTCATGAGAAAATGGCTGGTAACTAGGATGCCCAGTCCTATGATCAAAATATCAAAAACAAAATCGCAAATAATTTAAACAAAATTCCCCTAGGATTTTTGATAGTTGGACGGCACCCGTTGTTTTGGACAAGCCGTGGAGTGTGATTGTTGGTGGAGGGGGAGTAAAATCTTTACCTTTCTGCGTGAGAACCGCCTATAATGTATGTAGTATGGAAGATATTGGGAACTCTTGGTCGTTATGTTGACAATGAAAGCATACCTCTCAAAATTATTTTCATCTCTATTTTTGCTTCGAGCTCTGGCACCTCTGCAAATCCCTGCTTCCCTCTGCGAAGGGCCTATCTCTTACTTTTATGCAAGAGTCAATAGTATTCCTTCTCATTCCAACCTACTCTTTAGTTGGCAAGCATCATGTGATGGGGAAAGATCTAAGCATATATGGCCATTCAAATATATTTGATCATGAATTATTATTGTTGACAATTATCTATATGATAAATAAGTTGGGAGGCGAAACATTAAGCCCCTATCTTTCTCTATGTTCGATGGATGCTATTTGTTCTAAAAATATGCTTTGAGTGGTAGCAATCATGGAAGACTATATGATAGTTGAGTATGTGGGATTTGCTAAATCAAAAGCTCTTACATAGACCCTTCCTGAAAATAAGATGAATTGCAATTGTTTGATGACTGAGAACGTAGTTTGTTAGTTTTCAAGAAAGCTTATGGTCTATGCTTTAACATGTGAATAGCTTGTTACTTGATCATGAGAAGCTTTATGAGATGAGCTAATGTTATGATATATAATGATGCTAGAAAAGGTGATTGAAATTATCATTGATCAAACTTGTGCACCTGCTAGCATTCACAGTTCATAAATTATTTCTTTTATCATTTACCTACTCGAGGACGAGCAGGAATTAAGCTTGGGGATGCTGATACGTATCCAATGTATCTATAATTTATGAAGTACTCATGCTATTATATTATCTGTTTTGGATGCTTATGGGCTTTACTAAACACTTTTATATTATTTTTGGGACTAATCTATTAACCCAGAGTCCAGTGCCAGTTTTCTGTTTTTTCCCTTGTTTCAGTGTTTCGCAGAAAAGGAATATCAAACTGAGTCCAAACGGAATGAAACCTTCGGGAGAGTTATTTTCGGAACGGAAGCAATCCAGAAGACTTGGAGTGTATGTAAGGGAAGCAACAAGGAAGGCACGAGGCAGGGGGGCGCGCCCACCCCCCCTGTGCGCGCCCTCCACCCTTGTGGGCCCCTCATTGCTCCCCTGATGTATTTCTTCGGCCTATATATATCCATATACCCTAAAACCATCGGGGAGCAGAATAGATCGGGAGTTCCGCCGCCGCAAGCCTCTGAGTTGATGAAAAACCAATCTAGCCCCGTTCCGGCACCCTGCCGGAGGGGGGAATCATCACCGGTGGCCATCTCCATCATCCTGGCGCTCTCCATGACAAGGAGGGAGTAGTTCACCCTCGGGGCTGAGGGTATGTACCAGTAGCTATGTGTTTGATCTCTCTCTCTCTCTCTCTCTCTCTCTCTCTCTCTCTCGTGTTCTTGATTTGCCACGATCTTGATGTACCGTGAGCTTTGCTATTATAGTTGGATCTTATGATGTTTCTCCCCCTCTACTCTCTTGTAATTGATTGACTTTTCCCTTTGAGGTTGTCTTGTCAGATTGAGTCTTTAAGGATTCGAGAACACTTGATGTATGTCTTGCCGTGCTTATATGTGGTGACAATGGGATATTCACGTGATCTACTTGATGTATGTTTTGGTGATCAAATTGCGGGTTCCTCTCGTGAACTTATGCATAGGGGTTGGCACACGTTTTCGTCTTGACTCTCCGGTAGAAACTTTGGGGCACTCTTTGAATTACTTTGTGTTGGTTGAATAGATGAATCTGAGTTGTGTGATGCATATCGTATAATCATACCCACGGATACTTGATGTGACATTGGAGTATCTAGGTGACATTAGGGTTTTGGTTGATTTGTGTCTTAAGGTGTTATTCTAGTATGAACTCTATGATAGATCAAACGGAAAGAATAGCTTCATGTTATTTTACTACGGACTCTTGAATAGATCGATCAGAAAGGATAACTTTGAGGTGGTTTCGTACCCTACCATAATCTCTTCATTTGTTCTCCGCTATTAGTGACTTTGGAGTGACTCTTTGTTGCATGTTGAGGGATAGTTATATGATCCAATTATGTTATTATTGTTGAGAGAACTTGCACTAGTGAAAGTATGAACCCTAGGCCTTGTTTCCTAGCATTGCAATACCGTTTTCGCTCACTTTTATCATTAGTTACCTCGCTGTTTTTATTTATTCAGATTATAAAAATATATTTCTACCATCCATATTGCACTTGTATCACCATCTCTTCGCTGAACTAGTGCACCTATACAATTTACCATTGTATTGGGTGTGTTGGGGACACAAGAGACTCTTTGTTATTTGGTTGCAGGGTTGCTAGAGAGAGACCATCTTCATCCTACGCCTCCCACGGATTGATAAACCTTAGGTCATCCACTTGAGGGAAATTTGCTACTGTCCTACAAACCTCTGCACTTGGAGGCCCAACAACGTCTACAAGAAGAAGGCTGTGTAGTAGACATCATACAACAATCAAACAATCTGAGAGCCAACCAAAACCGTGCACATATAGGAAAAATAGCAACAGGCAAAGCTCAAGAAGAAGAAAATTATTGGCGGATGAGTGGACATATCAAAAAAGAATAAAGGGTCCACCTGCTAGCTTGCTCAGAATCAAGCCTTGTCGAGCTTCTTCAGGATGGCAGCCATGCACTTGGCCTGCTGCTTGGTGAGGGCAACCTCCGTTTATCAGAGCTCCCTACTATCATCAGTAGCAAAGACTCCGGCGCCGCAGTAAGGGATGCACCGACCCTCTAATTAATGCGGACCATGTTAAACATGCCCGAGACAAAGGCTAGCTACTTAGAACAAGGAGCTTCCCATGGTGCACTGGCTGGGTGATCACCATCCAACTGAAGTGAACAACATAACAATACTGGGCAGGTCGGTAACAAGAATAGACAAGTTCTGTTAAAAAAGAAGAGTACAAAATCTACTCTACTTGCATAATACTTGCATGTCTTATAACAGGAAAATAGCCCAGCTTTCACAAATGAGCTTTCAAACAAAAGAATGATAACATGTGTAACACCCCGGATGTAACTTTCCATATTTGTATCTCCAACTCTTGCCATTTTCGGCATGGTGATATGATATTCCCTCCGTGGTTGGGTTTTGTCTTTCGTTTTGCATTTTGTCCTTGTCATGCATCTCATATCATGTCATCATGTGCATCTCATTTGCATACGTGTTCGTCTCATGATTCCGAGCATTTTCCCCGTTGTCCGTTTTGCAATCCGGCACTCCTATGTCCCCGGCGTCCCCTTTTACATTTTTCCGTGAGCGGGTACTAAACTTTCTCGGAATGGACCGAGGTTTGTCAAGTGGCCTTGGTACACCACCGGTAGACCACCTGTCAAGTTCCGGGTCATTTGGAGCTCGTTTGGTACTCCAACGGTTATCCGCACTCTCGCAAAGGCCTCTTTTAAGTTGCAGCCCAACACCCCTTCAAAACAGCCCAATAACCCATCTAAGTCACTTCCAAGTCCATCGCCGTTCGATCACGATCGTGTGGGCGAAAACTACACCTCATTTGGAGCTTCCTAGCTCCTTCTACCTATAAAACACCCTCCCCGAATCCCGGATCATTCCACCCTAACCCTAGCCCGCGCCTCTCCCCGCCACGGACGTGTCCGATTTGGGCTGAACACGTCCGCCGCTTGGCCAACCAGCGAAGCGGCGCCACGTGGCGCCCGGCCACCAGCGCCGCTGGCCGTGCAGGCCCTCCCCGGCCCGTCGCCGCCCTCCGCCGCCTCGGCCGCCCGCCTCCGCACCCGCCGGGCCTCGCCGCCGCCCCGGCCGGGCGCCGCCCTCCGCCGCGCCCGCCGGACGTCGCCGCCGTCCGCCGCCTCGCCTCGACCCGTCGCCCGCCACAGCGCCGCGCCAGCCCGGCCTGCCCTCCTCCGGCCTCTCCTTCCTCCGGCGAGTTGCTCCGGCCGCCTCGAACCTCGGCCTCGATCGGATCTCAGATCAAAAATCCGCGGTTGACTTCCCCCCACCCCCCCGGAAATCGCACAAGTCATTATCGTGTGATTAATTTATTGCATATTCATCGTGCTATAACTTCGCACCCGTGGCTCCGTTTCGGGCGTTTAGCATACCAAATTGTTCGCCTCGAAGAGTAGATCATTTCCTTTCATTGCATAATTTTCATTTGAGCTCATCTTGATGCCCGAAATGCTGTCAGAAGAGGGCTATGTGATGTTAGTTTCTGTTTCTTAACAGAACATGCACTTTTGTCATTTTTGCCATGATTGATGTATGCACCCTATGAATTTGAGTCCTACATGTGTTTTGTAATATGCCATGCCATCTTTACAGGGGTGTATGCCATGTAATTTTGTGATCTCTGTGGTGACTAGCACAAGCATGCAAACTAGGCTTCATGATGTTGCTGATTTCAGCCCCTGTTTTGCTGATATTTTTATGCCATGTTAACTTGATGCTACCGAGAGATCCATGCATATTTTGAGATACTTCAGTAAGGATGTTTTAAACATATGGTTATTCTCTATCCATACATACCCTTGTTTGCAATTATGGAGTGCCATAGCTTGAGTCAATCGAGCTCTACTTTTGCTATAAAATGTTTCCTGGCAGATTGTTTACATGTTATTCAATTTTGCCAAGGTTGTTGTAGTTGATCCGTGTATGCTATGATGTTATTCTTGCCATGTGTAGCTTCTATGCCATGTCTTCTTAATGTATGTATGCTTAGTTTATCATGTAATGCTCTGTAATGAGTGCATTGAGCTCTTAAACATGCCTACTTGTTATCTGTTTTTGTCATGCCCTGTTCCTGAATCTGTTAACGAAACTTGCTATGTTGACATGGATGCTATTGCATTTTCTGATCCCTTTTGGCTCTTGGTCAGTAAGGGACTTTTGTTCTATGCTTTGAGTAGATTCATCCCATGCCTTGTATTGCTATTATAAATTCTTGTAGCATGCTGTTTGCTTGCTCTGAACATTGCTTCCTGATGCTGATTTCTGCCATGTTCAGTATTTTCACCAAGTCAGTGAAGCTGATATGTTTTGCACTTTTGCCATGCTTGTTTGAACCTGTTATGATGTGAATTAGCCGTAGCTCAGTGTTCATCTTTTGTCAAGCATCTTGAGTAGATCACTGCCATATGCTTTTCCGGTACGTTTGGGTGCAGTAGCTTAATTTCTTGTTGCTTGCTAAGTGGTATCATGCTGTTAATGGCAGATTTGTGCCATTCTTGTTTTGCTTGTCATTTGCAAACCGTGCATCCGATTCCGGTGATCTTTATATCGATTTCAACCGAAATCATCTCACCTTTCCAGCGGAATACTTGGTTTGCCAAGTTGATGCCTGGTTCATCATTTTCCTTCCGGAGCACGCATATGCATTGCATATCACATCTCGCATATCATGCCATGTTTTGCATCATGTTGCTTGTGCATTGCACCGTGATTTATTATGGTTCCATTGTTTGTGTTCTTGTTTTGGGTAGATCCGGGAGACGAGTACGTGAACGAGGAACCTGTTGAGAACGCTTACGAGGATCAAGCTTTCAACAACTCTGAGAACCTTGCAGGCAAGATGACCATACCCTCGAAATCACTTCTATCTTTGCTTGCTAGATGCTCGCTCTTTTGCTATGCCTATGCTACGATGCCTATCACTTGCTATATCATGCCACCCATATTGCCATGTCAAACCTTTAACCATCCTTTCCTAGCAAACCGTTGCTTGGCTATGTTACCGCTTTGTTTCCCTCTTATAGCGTTGCTAGTTGCGGTGAAGATGAAGTTTGTTCCTTGTTGGAACATGGAGATGTTGTTCCTTGATGGAACATGTTTACTTGTTGGGGATATCACAATATATCTGCTATAATTAATACATCTATATACTTGGTTAAGGGTGGAAGGCTCGGCCTTATGCCTGGTGTTTTGTTCCACTCTTGCCACCCTAGTTTCCGTCATCCGGTGTTATGTTCCTTGATTTCGCGTTCCTTACACGGTTGGGTGATTTATGGGACCCCTTGACAGTTCGCTTTGAATAAGACTCCTCCAAAGAAGGCCCAACTTTGGTTTTACCATTTGCCACCTAAGCCTTTTTTCCCCGGTTTTCGCGAGCCCGAGGGTCATCTTTATTTAAACCCCCGCCAATGCTCCTCTCGAGTGTTGGCCCAAACTAGAGCGCTTTGCGCCCCTCAAGGAAACTTGAGGTCTGGTTTTAGTTGTACGGACTGCTCATCCGTGTGCCACGAGAACGAGATATGTGCAGCTCCTATCGGGATTTGTCGGCACATTCGGGCGGCTTTTGCTGGTCTTGTTTTATTGCTGTCGAAATGTCTTGTAGTCCGGGATTCCGAGATCGATCGGGTCTTCGGTAGAAGGAATATCCTTCGTTGACCGTGAGAGCTTATAATGGGTTGTTGGGACACCCCTGTGGTATTATCTTTCAAAGCCGTGCCCGCGGTTATGAGGCAGATGGAATTTGTTAATGTCCGGTTGTAGAAAACCCGAAGTTGACCTTAATTAATACACATCAACCGCGTGTGTAACCGTGATGGTCTCTTTTCGGCGGAGTCCGGGAAGTGAACACGGTGTTGGAGTTATGCTTGACGTAAGTAGTTCAGGATCACTTCTTGATTGCTACTAGCTTCACGACCGCGCTTTGCTTCTCTTCTCGCTCTATTTTGCGAATGTAGCCACCATATATGCTAGTCGCTCGCTGCAGCTCCACCTCACAACTATGTCCTTCCTATAAGCTTAAATAGTCTTGATCTCGCGGGTGTGAGATTGCTGAGTCCCCGTGACTCAGATTCTACCAAACAGTTTGGTGTGCCGACGATGCCAAAGGCAGTATGACGCAACCGAGCTCAAGTGGGAGTTCGACGAGGAACGTGGTCGTTACATTATGTGTCTTTTCCCGATGATCGTGAGTGGAGCCCAGTTGGGATGATCGGGGATCTGTGTAGCATTTGGGGTATCTTCTTTTATTTTGGTTCCGTAGTCGGACCTTGAGTGTAATCTGAATGATGGATGTTTATTTATGTACTGTGTGAAGTGGCGACTGTAAGCCAACTATGTATCTCTTTCCCTTATGTATTACATGGGTTGTGTGAAGATTACCTCACTTGCGACATTGCTTTCAATGCGGTTATGCCTCTAAGTCGTGCTTCGACACGTGGGAGATATAGCCCATCGAGGGCGTTACAACATGTGTCCAGTAAAAAAACATAAACACAACAATCTCTCAAAAAGGTAGTGATACGTCCATTTTGCATCATGCTTTTATATCGATATTTATTGCATTATGGGTTGTTATTACACATTATGTCACAATACTTATGTCTATTCTCTCTTATTTTACAAGGTTTACATGAAGAGGGAGAATGCCGGCAGCTGGAATTCTGGGATGGAAAAGGAGCAAATATTAGAGACCTATCCTGTGCAACTCCCAAAGTCCTGAAACTCCACGGAAGTCATTTTTGGAAATTATAAAAATACTGAGCGAAGAAAATACCAGAGGGGGCCCACACCCTGGCCACGAGGGTGGGGGGCGCGCCTTACCCCCTGGGCACGCCCCCTCCGGTGCCCATCTTCTGCTATATGAAGTCTTTTATCCGAGGAAAAATCACAAGCAAGCTTTCGGGACGAGACTCCACCGCCATGAGGCGGAACCTTCGCGGAACCAATCTAGGGCTCCCATGAGCTGTTCTCATTGGGAAACTTCTCCGGAGGGGAAATCATCGCCATCATCATCACCAACGATCCTCTCACTGGGAGGGGGTCCATCTTCATTAACATCTTCACCAGCACCATCTCCTCTCAAACCCTAGTTCATCTCTTGTATCCAATCTTTGTCCCAAAGCCTCAGATTGGTACCTATGGGTTGCTAGTAGTGTTGATTACTCCTTGTAGTTGATGCTAGTTGGTTTATTTGGTGGAAGATTATATGTTTAGATCCTTAATGCATATTAATACCCCTCTGATTATGAACATGAATATGATTTGTGAGTAGTTGCGTTTGTTCCTGAGGACATGGGAGAAGTCCTTCTATTAGTAGTCATGTGAATTTGGTATTCGTTCGATATTTTGATGAGATGTATATTGTCTCTCCTCTAGTGGTGTCAGGCGGTGCTTGGTCGTGGAGAAGGTCCTCTGCTGCGCCACCATCGCGGCTCCTCCGCGGCGACCGGGGAGGACGAAGCTCCGCGCCGTCCGGGGGAAGAAGAACGCCGGCGCAGGAGCCGCCGTCGCCGTCGCTGGATTGGAGGCAACGGCGGCGCGGGAGGGATTGGGATTGGGATTGGGATTGGGTGGGAGCCGCGGCGGCGGGAGGTGGAAGGGGTTGGGTGGGGACTACTGCTTGCTGTCTCTGTTTTGCTCGACTTACTGGAAAAAATGCTACACTACGTGGGAGGAGCTTTCTGTGTTTGATTGGTCGGCCGGGTCCTCCCACGGATCACCTCCGGTGCCCATTCCATCCTAACCGTTCCATCCACACACAACCCGACGTACGAGAGAGTTGCCTCGTTTTTCACATAGTCGCAGTCGGGCCGTCCTTCTCTCTTCCCCATTTTCTTGAGACTGGTCAACCTCGGCCATCGCGTCGAATTTTTTTGATTTGCTAAGCATTAAACTGTGTCAGCGGAATTTACATACTTGATTACACCTTTTAATTACTAGTACATGTTAGTAGTAGTTATGCATTTGATATAAGTTTAAAGGAGAACGATGGTTGTGCGGGGCTACACCGAATAATATATGCATCGCTGATTGGTCGATCGCGACGGCACTTAGATCGATCCCCTCCCCACTTGATCCCAAACGTCCGCCCACATCCATCAGGCGGGATAGCATGCTGGTTACCGATTCTCTTTTGAACCCGTCACCTGATCGTAAAATGGTGCAGCCCAACCGAGCCACACAACACGAGGAGCGGTGGTTGAGCGGGACCCGTCATGGCTAGGGCACACCAAAGAATATGTGCATCCGAAGACGTCGCCACTAGGGGAGGAAGGGCTACCCTCCGGTTGAATTTTCTTAAGGCGGTCACGTGATATCTTTTTTTTGAGATGTTTCTATCGAACATTCCAACGGCACATGGGATATTTCAGGAAACACCGGCGTGACGGGAAATGTTTTAATGGGAAATCCTAGATAGACGTGAAACATTTATACATGACACTCTCGACAGGGGGTGATGTATTTTGTGAGACAATGATGGGTCATGTGATGAGAGCGAGCGGTGCCGCCATTGGTCGGGGAGTTGTGAGGAATTTAGGGTTGCGAGAGCGGGTGAGGAGTGAAAGGATGGATTATTGTTGAAGAATAATAGTGTTAGGGATCAGTACATGGGATATTTTTATGCGGTGTTGGGCCTAAACATGTTAGAACACGAGTGCACGCGATTGAAGGAGGAAATATGAAAATTGAGGGTAGAAGTCAATCCCTAGACTACTAGGTGCTATTTTGAATACTCCCTCCGTTCCTAAATATAGGTCTTTCTAGAGATTTCAACAAATGACTACATACGAAGTAAAATGAGTGAATCTACACTCTAAAATATGTCTATATACATCCGTATGTGGTAGTTTATTTGAAATCTTTAAAAAAGACTTATATTTAGAAACGGAGGGAGTAACATATTTTTTGGCGATTCGTCGGAGCTCTCGAGTAAGTCGTGGAGCTCGAACACTTTTTGGCATCACTAGGTGCGACGCCTTGCGTTATAGGGTTGCGGCATGCAACTTCACACGCCCCATCCGACCTCACGGGCTCTTTGATGCTCACGGGCAGTGGTTTGATTATGTATTTGCATGCAAAGCCCATAGTAAGCCTTGAGTTTGGACTTTGATGCTCACGGACGTCTCATGCATGAATGAATGAAATCAACTTACGCGCGTGCACGTGGTTTTGGTTGTGGAGACGGTGAGTAGATTTGGCGAATGAATCCTCGTTTCGTTTTGGAATGGAATAAAAGAATCCTGATCCAAGCGTGTGTGCGTGCGTGTTTGTGATGGCGCGCGCGCACGGAGACGGAGCAAACAAAACACGCCGTGGAATGGAGAACCACTCATCTGTCTCCCCTCGCCGCCTCGACGGCTTATTCTCGATTGGACAGTTGTAGCACGCGGGGCCAGAAGAATCGAGCAGCCGCTGCCGAATTTTCTTCAACAGCGGCGTGCACGGACCTCCGTCCGCGGACACGCTCTGCTGCTAGTCAGACGGACGCGGACGGCGAGCTCCGCGTGCTCGCCTGCTTCCACAGCAACCGCAACATCCCCACGCTGCTCAACCTCGTGGAGTCGACGCCATGCACCTGGTGGAGCTCTCGGAAAGGTCATCGGCCATCTCCATGGTGCACCGCACGCGCCGCAACGCCACACCCTTCTTCAACAACGGCGACAAGACGGAGCAGATTTTTAGAGTATAAAGTCTATTCGTATTGTAATTTATCTTTATTAGTCTAGTCTTGGAGCCTAAGCTTTGTAATCTATATAAACAGCCCTTGATGCTCCAATCAATACAACAATTACTTCTCCAATATCTCAATCTATCATGGTATCTGACGCCTAGGTTTTCCGCACCTGGTATGGCTCCGCCACCCGCACCGCCGCCCCGGCCGATTCGGTCCCTCTTCTCCATGGCCGAGTTCCGCGCCGCGCCTCCATCCCCTACCTCTTCCTCTACAACTACCCAAACACCTCCCCCCTCAAACCCGTCATCCACCGCTCGCGCCACCAGCTCCGTCGTCATGGCCTCCTCAAAGATGATCCTTGACTGGCCTCGCCCAGCTTGGTCGATGCCTTGGTCGGCCCCATCGCCGTATGGTGCCCCTCCTGCGTACACGGGCACGTGGAGCCCCGGTCTTCATCCAGCCACCGGCTCTTCGGGACTCCTTGGACCCAGGCCGCCGGCGCACGTCTACACCGCCACTCCCACTCCGCTTACCAAAGACGCCAGACCGCTGCCGCCCTCCAACACCATGCCGGTCTTCTACGGCAACATGCAGGCCCCAATCGCATACTACCCATCCGTTATCCCCTACGCCAACATGCAAGCTCCTGGCCCCTCTCGCTTCCTCCCCAACAGCCGGCTTGGGACCAAGCCGCCTTCATCAACGCCATGAACAATTTTGTCCTCAACGACGCAGGTACGGATTGGATTTTTGATTCGGTGCATCAATGCATATGTCTTCAAATATGAATTTATTGTCACTTTGTTTTCCTTCTCGCTTTTCCACTATCACCATTGGCGATGGCTCCACCATCCCTGTTTCATGCACCGGTCACTCTTACATCCCTTCCTCTCATGCCAATTTTCTTCTCTCGCAATATTCTTGTGGTTCCTTCCATCATCAAAAATCTTATTTCTGTTAGACAATTTTGCATTGACAACAAAGTTATCCTGGCCTTTGACCCTTTTGGTTTGTCTGTGAAGAATCTGACAACGGGGGCGGTCCTCGCTTGGTACAATAGCACGGGCGATCTTTATCCTCTTCATGGCGCGCCCACATCCACCCCTCGTGCCATGCTCGCATCCGTTGATCTATGGCATCGTCGCCTCGGTCATCCCAGCAAAAACACTTTGACGTCTTTACTCCAAGAATTTTGTATCCCTAGTTCTAGCAGTCCCCATAATCCCTCTCTCTGTAATGCATGTCAATGCGGCAAACATGTTAGATTACCTTTTGTAACCTCTACCACCATTAGTACTTTTCCTTTTGAGTTACTTTACTGTGATTTATGGACCTCCCCAGTCCCTAGTGTTTCTGGTTATAAATATTATCTTGTGATCTTGGATGATTATTCTCACTATATTTGGAACTTTACTCTCCGCGCTAAATATGAAGTACCTGCAATCTTTATCAACTTTCGACAATATTTAATAACACACAATGTCTTGCCAATTCGATTTATTCAATGTGATAACGGTAGTGAATTTGATAACACCCAAAACCGCACCTTCTTTTCTCTCCCAAGGCATTCTTCTTCGCTTTTCATGCCCTTATACATCTTCTCAAAATGGTAAAGCTGAACACTGTCTTCGCTCTATTAATGATGTTCTTCGCACATTGCTTTTACAAGCCTCTCTTCCTTTCCGTTTTTGGGTTGAAGCCCTTCGCACCGCCACACTCCTTCTTAATATTCACCAACTAAAACTTGCCCTCTTTATTCGCCTTTCCAATCTCTTTTCTCTCCCACCTCGACTATTCTTTTCTGCGTGTTTTGGCTGTCTATGCTTTCCCAACATCGCCTCTACCGCCTCCAACAAACTAGAACCACGCCACTACCTTGCATTCACCTTGGTCTTTCTGATGATCACAAAGGATATCGTTGTTTCGAACCATCTTCCGGTCGTATCATTCTCTCTCGTCATGTCACATTCGATGAAAATACTTTTCCTTTTTCTCATCACTACAACCACAACACAAATTCCACCACAATCCGCCACCACCAAAACCCCTTCCCTTGTTCGGCCTTCGGTCATCTCTGTTGCCATGGAATCTTGTTCCGTCTCTCAGCCGGAATCGCCCAACGTTAGCCACCCTCCTGCTCCGTCCCCCACCTCTCCCGCAACTGCATCCTCTACCCCAGCCGTCTTTCCCTCACCACATCCTACCACGGCAACCCCCTCGACACCCACCACCTCTGATTCTTCTTCCTCACCGTCCTCTTCAACCGAAAACCCACTGCCACCCAATGACGTTCTTATATCACCGCTCACCAATGATCATGTCATGTGCACCCGTGGAAAACGAGGATTTCTTCTCCCCACCAAACGTCTCAATCTTACCGCCACCCCAACCATCTCTCCTGATAGATGGTGGTGGCCTTCGAGGCGTTCCAGCAGCTGAGCGCGGTGCGGGTGAAGCCCATGACGGACGGCGCGTGAGTGTGAAGAAAAATAGATGTACTGGACCTCTCTGTTTGCAAGCCTAAAGAAACTGGCCCAGTAAATTTTGCACAGGGCTGTATCCACCATCGAATGGAAGATGGATGATTGCTCTGCTCAGCTGCTTTGTTTCATTTAAAAATTGCCATTTTATTTTATCTATTTTCTTTTTTGTTCAAAATAAACATCAACCTTCTTTTGACAAATGCACAAATACCTTCTCAAATGCATGACCACCTTCCATAAAACTACACGAGCATTATAAAAATGGGTGAACACTTTTCTACAAACTACATGAACCTTTGTTTAAAGGCGTGAATGCTTTATAAAAATCGCATGAACATCTTTAAAATGTATGAACACTTTGGAAAACAAATTAACAACTATATAAAGGCGTCCATACTTTATAATAATGTATGAACATTTAAAAATAATAATATTTACAAAAATGTTTGAACGCCTTTTAAAATTATGTGAACATTTTTTAAATGCATGAGCACTTTTCTAAAAATGTGGAAGACTTTTGGAAAATATATGTAGATTTTTTAGCAACAATGCGTGTAGTGCTGCAGCCTTCGTTCGCTAGGGGGGGGGGGGGGGGGGGACACATGCTGCTCTTCGTCAAGCCTTCGCTCGGCTGTATCCACCGTTTCTATCCCCTTTCTCAATACGGAATTCGTCGAGAGTTTTACATCCCAAGCATACGTGTATGCATTCTCATCACATAAAAAAAAGCATCCATGTACGTACGTTCAGTTTTATGTACCGGAGCATATTTGTTTTAAAAGAAAAATAGTTTTTTTACCTTCTAAAGAAAAATAGATGTACTGGACCTTTGTTTGCAGGCCTAAAATTACTGGCGCAGGAAATTTGGCAGAGGGCTGTATCCACTGTCAAATGGAAGATTGCCCTGCAGCTTTATTTTCTTTCTTGTTTAAATTAATATGAACCTTCTTTTGACAAATACACAAATACTTTTTAAATGCATTACCACCTTTTGTAAAACTACACGAGCATTATAAGAAAAGGGTCAACACTTTTCTAGAACTATATGAACATTTGTTTAAAGGCGTGAATACTTTATAAAATCACATGAGCATTTTTAAAACGCATGAACACTTTGAAAACTAAATGAACAATTATCGAAATGCTTTCACACCGTATAATAATATATGAATATCTAAAAATTAATATGAATATTCAAAAAAATCTGAACGCCTTTTTAAAATTGCATGACATTTTAAAATGCATTAAAACTTTTCTAAAAATGTGGAAGAATTTTGGAAAATACATCAAGATTTTTTAGAAACAATGAAAAAAATTAATAATGTAAACAAATGAAAACTTTTTAAATTAAGTGATTAAAAATATAATTTTTTCTTAGTTCCATGAAGATTTTTTGAAATATATGAACAACTTTTTGTAAATACATGAATTTTTAAAATGAAATCTTTAATTTGTATGGACCATTGTTTTAACACATAGGTATTCCTTTACTAAATTTTAACATTAAAAAATGTATACTTATATTTTAAGTCAAAGTTTCGGAAATAAAACTGTAGCAAGAACTCTTACCGTGGCCTATGGCAGTTGCATGAGGGCGTCCGACCAAAGAAAAAACTGCTAGAAATTACACTAATAGTACACATCTAAGGAAAAGGATGTATAGAGGCGGCGGCGGGGGGCTAGGTGAGCGGCTGGTGTGATATTGCCGTGACGGTAACCCAGAGCGCAAGCTCATCTACACCCGATGAATAGTAAATTCAATAAAATAGTAAAAACACTGAATCTTTTTGCCATCGGAAATGCTACAGTACACTAGAAGCGCGCAAATTTTCATGGTGAATGGACCTCAATGAGCTCTCAACAAAAACAATCTACTCTCAGCCGTGTTTTTTCAAAGTAACTAATTATAGATCCATTTTTGTTCGAGCGCCCCTTAAATGTCTTTTCACCACCAGATTTTGCACGCATCTATAATGTCAACAAAAAAATCAGATTTTTTAGATTCATTTTGTTATTTTTTTCTCGAATTTACTATTCACATGCAAGAGCAGCTGAGCCCGGTTCCAAAATGCCACACCCCAAAGTCCACTACCTAAGCTATATATAGGTGATAGTGGAGGCTGATGTTGTCTTTAGAGATAGTGAACAATATGAGAGGTGTTTTCCCTTGCGTCCAAAGTAGGGGTGGATTAACGAGTTGCTCGACACGTTGAGCTCGTGCTCGTTAAGGCTCGGTTCGTTAAGCTTAACCAGCATAAAACTCTGGTTGGCTCAGCTCGTTTAAAGATCATTAAGCTCATGAGTCCTTGTTAACAAGCCTTAACCCCTCTTGCTTCAACTACGATGTGTTTCTAATGAAGGGAAAAGGTGACCACATGAGGAGATACACTAGTTAATGTCTCCTATGGTGGTTTGGATGATTTGATGGAATAAATGGTTGAGGTGATAAGAAATTATTGCCACTTAACATAAAACATGTGTTTCATTGTATTGTATTAATGAGCTTAAATAGTTGCGCGTGAAACTCGTTAGATTGCTTGTTAAGCTCATTAAGGTTAACGAGTTCCGAGCTTTTGAGCCAGCTCTAGTCTAAACTCTAAAGGCGTATATCCTCCCTTCGTCCATGTTTGCCGCATGAAAAAAGTGTGTTGTGATGGTGGATCTCCTATCAGTTCCTTTCATAAGATGAGCCATGACACGAGCATCACCGCTTGTAGACTTGATATAAAATGTTATTGTGCACTAAAATGGAATTCTAACAATAAATCATTAAATGGATATAAATGTCCATGGATGCAATTCCAATGGTAGGGGAGTTCAAGGCGAGGCTCCTATGCTTATTAAAACCATGGCATCGAGACAAAGAATCCATTTGCTATTCTAATATTCTGTTAGGTAAAAGAAAATGCACTAGCGACTGATTGGCCACAAGGCTGATGGCTGACTATTCCTCTAACAGATCAACCTTGACTAGACTTTATTGGCAGTTCATCAAAATCTGGGTGGATGCACTTCTGGAGATACTCTTTTGTGATGTGAACCGAGAAGTACTGCATATTAAAGATAACAATGATTAGGGTTAAGTATATAAGGGTATGCTCATAGAAGATGGGGTTCATAATGCCATTACAACATGAGATTAGTCACCATTAATCGGCACGGAAATGAGAAGCAAAAATGACCTAACCCTTGACAGGCCAAAATAATTTAGGGTTTTTATCACTTTTACCACTAGTTATGCCACACTACTCACTTTTGCCACTAAAAATTTTCACTACTAAAAAATGCCACTGTTCCATTAGAAACACACTTAAAAATGCCATTTCTCACGTTATCGTCAGTCAAAGGGTCGTTGACCGCGCGATATGACCGAAATGCCCCTGATTCCATTACATGTGGGATCATTTGTAGCGACGAGGAAAATAAAAGAAAAGCAAGGAGAGGGAGAGTGGGGATCGAACCTCGTACCTTCAACCAGACCAGCTAATACACGCGCGTGTAAAAACCATGTTGGACATCGCATCTATCTGTTAATTATGAGGATCTACGTCTTATAGTGTACTTGTGTTGACCTGACTAACCTGACTGATTATACCTAATCCTATCCCAAAACTACTCGTACCTTTCCCTATCCACTAGCAGCCGCAGCCACAAACCGCCGCCGCCCGCCGAATTCCTCCATTCGGGTACGGCCGGTCGCCGGCGCGGCCTGCGCAGCTCCGGCGCGCCTCCACTCGCCGCAGCTCCGACGCCTCCCATCCCGCACCTCACTGCCCGCAGCTCCGACGCCTCCCATCCCGCACCTCCCTCCCCGCAGCTCCGACGCCTCCGCCTCACAAGACCTCCACTCGCCAGAGGTCCGGCCTCCCTCCCGACCAAGATCGCCACATGACTCCCGTCGACTCCTCGATTACGCCTCCGCCGGTGATTGCTTGAAGAGAGGTTGTTCCACGGCGATGGCGGCGGACAACAGGGCCGAATCAGAGGCTTGCCTCGGCCACCAGATGGCGCTAAGTGTACAGCTCGCAACCTCTGATATTCCATCGTGGTGAGTATGCTAATTATTAGGATGATGCGTGTGTGTTCATAGTAGCATGTAGCGGTCAAATTTGTTGTGTATAATTCATAGTGACTAACTACACACAATTTGGTTATGTGTTCATGATGACTTAGGATGGATGAGGAAACTGCTTGTATGCTGTCCATTAGGATGGAAACAAGTCGTCTTAGTAGCGATGGCCGCAAGCGATATGTTGGCGGCTTTGATTATCCTCTGTTTGTCGAATCCAGTATCACATACAAAACATTGTTGTGCAAGTTGTGTGATACCTATCCCTGGGGGTGTCGTGATTCTGTGGAGTTGAAGTACTACGAGAGGGAACAGAATATATGGGTTGATGTTGCATGTGATGATGATGCAGCTTTGATGTTTGGAAAGCATCAAGATTCAAAGAAAATATCTATGCTAATTGAGGTTCTTCAGAAATCCCCAACTCCCAATACACTGAACCGCAATCCACCTACACAGCCTTCTTATATTGAGAGTCAACATACAGGGAGTCAGGCAATTGATGTTGATATAGTCAACATACAGGGAGTCAAGCAGTCTACTACTCCCTCCGTCCCATAATGTAAGACGTTTTTTGATACTAGTGTAGTGTCAAAAAACGTCTTACATTATGGGACGGAGGGAGTAGTATTGATGATCCTAACAGAGACATAACCGATGACGCTATTCCTGATGATGCTATACTCTCAGATAATGATGATGAGAGGGAGTATCCTGACTTAGTCAAGAAGTCTACGAAAGAAGATGATTCAACAGGTATAGAAGAGGAAGATGATCCTCCAGCATATGAATCCACTGACACTGAAGAGGAAGAAGATAATAGAGACATGGGTTTAGTTGATGAGGAGGAAGAGGAGGAGGAGGAGGAGGACAGACCTATTGTAGTGTATAGGGAGTGGAGGTACCCTGTTGACATAGCCAAGGAAACATGTAGCTGCAGGCAATGGCAAGTCAAGGGTTTGCCATGTATCCATGCTCTATATTTCATTACTTCACTAAGAGGTCCGGTATCAGAAATTGAACCTTATGTACATGAGTTCTACTCCGTTGCAAAATTCAAGGCTGCGTATGCAGACAACATACCTGCAATGGTAGGCAAGCAACAATGGGACATTGTTGACCCTGGCTTCAAACTACAAGCTCCAGTGTTGAGGAGGCCAAAAGGACGACCGTGGAAGACTAGAATCAGATCTAGTACTGAAGGTGCTGGCCTTGGCCCTAGGAAAAGGAAGTGCAAGCGCTATGGAGGCTTGACCACATAGCGAGAATTTGCAAAAATCCAGTTCACCCTGCATTTGGAGAAGATGAGGCTGACCTACATGCTGGAGATGCCCCTTTTGTGGCCGGAGAAGGCGACCCTGAGCCATCCGTGGTTGCAAGTTCTGCGGGGTAACTCCAAAACCCGTGCTTTCTATATTTCAACATCCATGGCTACATTGCTACATTCATGCATTTTCAACATTCTGTCCTATAATCTGAGTCGTCAAAGACTAATTTTACTTTCCACTTCCTAAAGAATTTGATTACATGTAAGCTATGACTATATTCTGTACAAAATTGATGCTTTATATTTCCATTTTTTTGCAACATGACCAACTCCTATACAGCTCAAGGAAAAGCGTGAAGAAGAAAACAGAGAAGAAAACCAATAAAAGGAAGAACAAGCAAGATGAACACTCAACCAGAACTGAAGGTTCCACAAGTGGATCTGTTGCATCTCCCATGCATACCCGAGTTGCACACAAGTCGCCAGACAGCCCTGCCCAAAACACAAGAAGCAAAAAGAGGCTGCACATGTGAACATTTGTGTGATTGTGACCTTATAAGATTGTGAACCTGGACCTGTTTATTTTGATCCTTATGTTGAGAATTTGGACCTTTTACTTCAAACTAGCAAGTGGATGTTATTCGACCTTAATCTATGTTTGTGAACCTGAGACATTTTGTGTGCTGAAAATCCAGGAAATGAACATTATGTTTGCTTGTGTGCCGAATGTTTTCAACCTTATGTACATGCGTCATGCTAATTTTTTTAGAGAAATTTAGAGAACCATTTGTTGCTGCTGTTCCGTGTACAACTCGAGTTTACTTGATTTGTTAATAGCTATGCCTAGATGTCACGTAAGGATATGTAGCATATCTCCATTGATTAGTCAACTAGTGACCTTGGGTGTTGCGAGCGCCTCGCAGGAGGTCTGGGGTTCAAACCCCTCTATTGCCTATTTTTACATCCTAAAGATTATTTCCCAGCCCCTGACATGTCGGGCCCACAGTTCGGGAAGTAATGGAACCAGGGCCATTTCGGTCATATCGTGCGGTCAACGACCCTTTGACTGACGGTAACGTGAGAAAATGGCATTTTTGAGTGTGCTTCTAATGGAACAGTGGCATTTTTGAGTAGTGAAAACTTTTAATGGCAAAAGTGAGTAGTGTGGCACAACTAGTGGCAAAGATGATAAAACCCCAATAATTTAAACACTAAGTACTTCTTACATGTGGCCATACAAAATGCTACATGTTGTTCTACCTCTCAAGGATGTCATAACTGCAAAGGGTGTCCCTTATCCCAAATCATTCCAGAATAGCACATCTGGCGCGCGTAAGAACCCATACAGGAAAAGGAGTAAAAAACCCAAATCCAGTAATTAAACACCTTTCGTTCTAAAAAGTAATTAAACACCAATGACTAATAATTTCTCTTCTACCCCAATCGAGTGACAATAGCACAGAAAATTAAGTCACCGCATCCCATTTTCATCTGGGGTACAAACATATGTCCCAGAATTGATGGCGCAATGCATCTGTTTCATAATTCATCACGGATAAGGACAACTGAACATACTTTCCAAGTCAACTTTTCATTTGTCTATGTAATGGAATCCACAAACATCTTGACAATATTACTATACAGAACAAAAACAAATGATGCTGTCTATAGGATAGGAAAGCTAATCCAACACAACCTTCACAACAAAAATTGCAATACAACAATGGTCCAAGATAAAAATTCATGCGGGTTAATAACCTGTGGCATAAAGGTGGTAGTCACAATGGCTATGTGCGAAACTTGACAGGGTTGCAATTACCTATCCAACCGATCAACATACTCATGGCTATAATCAACATTCATATTCTTCAAAATTCAACAATCAACAACTCAACAATTATTCAATTGTTGATTACATCATTCACTGAAGTAAGGAACACAGATGAGAGGCACATATTCTAGTCATGTAGAGCAAAGTAAAAAATATTTGCCTTGGTCAGAATTAGCGGCGCAAAAAACATTTCATGGCTTAGACAAATAGCATTGTTAGCAGAGCTAAAGTGTCATTACCCAGCTATTTAGAACCAAGGCCCTCTAAAAAGCAATAGAAAAATAAACTGGAAATATCTAAATAATAATGAATACGAACAACTGGAAATATATGGACTGAAATTTAGATAATAATGAAATATGTTCTAAAAGCATAGTCTAATAAGAACCCGAGGAAACAAATTTGAGCTTGCTGAACCAAGATCTCAGAAAAGAAATTTAGCCTAGCATATCATAACTACATGAACTTTTAATCAAACAGAAAAATAAATTTTGTAAGCATAGGATAATTATTCACAAAATCAATGTTCAAACATACTGCAACAAAGTTGAGTAATCTAAGCTGTTTTTACAAGGAATTTCCAGTCCTCTTCACTTACATACATTAGAAAATAGAAATAAATGCAAGAGCACCTGTACAACAGACATTCTTTTCAGCAGTCTCCACTTACATCAGAAGATCTTAGGCCAAACCATAAAGACAACTGTACTGATAAGGACGAAGACTAGCATTTGTAATGATCTACGGGAATTTCGGTAAACAAATTATCCAATCAGTTAATAGTGCAAATCCATATGTAGAATGGCTTCATTTTGTAACAAGTTCATACTTTTCAGGTGTATCTAGAAACAAAATCCTCCATCACAGTGATAGAGAAATATCACTAGGCAACACTAAGGAAAACAAATCCCACAAGCTCCTTGTGCTACCTGATGTAGAATATATGCACAATTAGGTAAAAGGGACAACATTTCACTACAGGGTCGTTGTACGTTATTTTATTATATGGTCTGTGCAATGTATTCACAATGTGCTAATATCGAGATAAAACCTTCAACAAAAATCCAAACTGACAAGCTACCCCAAGAAATTCTTTTCAGCAATCCTCGTATTAATAAGAACATAAACAAAAATATCATTAAAAGAGCATTGTTAAGGAAAAGGCATCAGAGGCAAAACACTGGATGTATTACCCATAAGATCCTTCTAAATTCGAAGAAAAACAACAAGAGGTTCGTAAATTAATAGAATAATAATCAAATCAACTAACAGGATCAAATTAAGGAACATGCATATTCAAGAACTACCTTGTATAGTCAAGGTGGGGTGATCTAAAAACAGAAAGAAGAGGGAAAATCAAATTATTTTCGCTGCAGAATAACCCAAGCAGGAAAGGAAAGGAGAGACGTAGCATTGCCATTGCTCTGCCGTTGCTGCCACCTCCCTTGTCGCCACTGCCACCCTTGTCCTTGTTGTTGCTGTTGCCAAGGAGATCAACCTAACCACCTGTCATGCTCCACTGCCGTCCATGAGCCCTTCATGAGGTGAGTTTGCAGGAGGTGAAGTCAGCAGTAGCAGCAAGAAACTCCTAATATAATACATACAAATGGTTCATATAAATTAATGGAAACAATACTTCTGTAATGATAATCAAGGAAATCTGGAGTACGTGATGACATGAAATTGGCTCTTTTTCAGTTTTCACAGTAATAATCTTAATCAGGAGCCATCGCACAATGCAAAATCCCAGAGCTGGTAAAGGAAAGTGTTGATAGTCTAGACAGTGCCTTGGACAGATTAAAAGCTGAAACATTACTGCGGCAGGATTGGTGTTTTACTCTTCCAGGCGAGCAAGCAAGACTTCTGCTATTACAAAATTACTATACGAAGAAAAGGGAAATAAGGTTAGTTTCCAGCAGTTAATCCATCAATGATGTGTGCCTATTTGTATTTGATACTACATCCAGTGTTGAATAGGTGCAAATAACATAGTGACAAACAAAAGGCAATCAGATATAACTCAACAACTCAACTGGGCAGTCATTCACGAGCATAGCACGACTGACAAAGCAATCAAGTTAACATGGGTTATTTGGTGTGTGTCTTTCCTGGTATTTAGGGCGATCATAATGAATAAATGAATACTTGGGAAAAAATAACTAACAAATCCAGTCGTGTCGAGAAAAAAACTCCAGATAGTGATCCAACCATAGCTCGCTTGATCTTATCATTCATTGGGTATAGAGCAACAACAAACATGGATTATCAACGAAACAACAATATTTCTATTATAATGGTCCCAACTGGAAATTTATGATTGGCAAATATATGAATGGAAATAATAAGCACAGACTTTCCAACATTAGGGACACCAACTCCACAAGCCCAAACAGCTGTTAATTACAGAAACAAGCATTAGATGAGTTTAACCAACACTGAGTACTAAATGAAGCAAAGTATCATCTAAGGACGAAACAGAAAAACCACTGCAGCTATTACATTTGGGGAACTTGAAATCGGCTGAGTAAAATGAAATGATAAAAACATCAAGAATCAAGTTAATAACAAACAAGACGCAGTCCGATGAGTCTGAATCCAGTTAATGTGATATTGATTGGGGAATAGCTACTATGGAGGTTCAGTCATTGTGCGTCCTATTAAGTTAACCAGCTCATGACCTAGTAGGTCAGTACTGGAAGGTTCTGTCTGCAAATGACCTTTAACAGTGACATAATATAGAATTTTCAGCAAGTGATATAGCAGGCCACCGTTCCAATTGCTAATTAGGTAAATAAACACTGCTCTCAAAGCTTCAACAAGTTTCAGAGCTTAACACCTGACTGTTCAATATAATACAGGTATCAATTGAGGTTCACATCACACAATGAAGAATGGACAGACATGAAGAACTAACGGTACGCTAGCCTGATTAATACAGTAGCTGCCGTGTGAATTTATTCAGATGCAATCCTTCCATCCTGGTTACATGCCTCCATATGATGAAGCCACATACATCTGCATATCGGTGTAAATATGACCTTGTGAGTACCAGCTTCAACATTAAATCTCATTGTGTAAGAAAACATGGTTAAATCATAGAAAATCGCATGAATGTTTCAACGAGACATAGTGCTGCCAGTCTGAGGTGCTTATAGATTCACTATACTGGAAAGTGGAAACTTGCTGATCTCTTTCTTTGCCTGAATTGCAAATTCAGGAACAGCAGGTAGCCAGAGTGCTCTGCCTGTTACCAAGGATGCAAATCAGGCGGGATGGAGGGGCCAGCAGAGGCCAAATGCGGCGAGGCCGACGCACACCCTGCAAGCTCGGCCCCGTCGGCGCACATGAACGTACCTTGGCGTAGCCGCCTGCAGCGTGTGTGCCGAAGAAGCGCGCAACCCTCCGGCCGGCGGCTGCCATCCAGGCCAGGCGGGGGAGGAGCGGCGGGGGAGGACTTTTTCACTGTTCTAACCCATTTGCTAAAGTTTAGCACGATTTGACCCATGTTTGAAAGTTTTTTCGGATCTGACCCATTTCGAGACGCCAACATCCGTGGCGTCTTGCATTCACCGAAGACGCCGCGAACCCAGGCGTCTGGCCCTGGCCCACCTCCTGGTTAGCCCAGTTGACTATTCAACGTGACAAATTTCACCTCGACCCTAGACGCCAAAGACATTGGCGTCTACCTAGCTACCTGCGTTCATTTGTAGTAGTATACATGCATATACGATTTTTAACCGACGCAGATAACACATGCGTACCAAAGTGCAGCAAGGAGGCACATAGCCTTGCAGCGAGATTTATCAGCACCACCTACATAGATATCTACTTTCTTGTATGGTTGTTTCATATGATAGTACAGTGCAGTACAAAAGCTAGCTCGTTTACGATGCAAGAAAATGCACCTAACTACGAACTAGTGGGCAGGCTAGGTACATCCAGTGCATCGATGCATGCAAGTGTACGTGGGCATGGGCTAAGTGTAGTAGTTCATCACCTCCTTGGTTAGCATTAAAAAAAGCCTACTAATGATTAGCATGCACAGGTCTCAAGGACAACTCCCTCGCGCTGACGCATTTTGTCCGCTGGTATCCGTTTGGGTCGAACGAACAAAACGCCCGGCTCGACGCTGGCCAATCCAAACTCAATTCACGTTCGCGTTATGCGTGTGGACGATTTCGGGCGCAAATTTACACCCGATTTGGCGTCCCGACGAACACGCGCTGGCCCGCTCGATGTTCGACTCGGGCCCACTTGTCGGCTGCCCAACCACCACCACGGTTAAATTTAATGCCGCCCATCTAACTTGAGCCTACATGGCAGCCAATGAAAGCCTTCGGAGTGCCGGCTTCTTCGGCAAGGGCAAGGGTGAGGCCAAGCACGACGCCGAGGCCAGCTCGTCGTGGCGGTCCGGCGAGGTGGACGCTGGTGCCGCAGGGGGGGGGGGAGCCGACCATGGGACGGGTTGTACATCCCGGTGCACCGGGCACAGTATCACTGGGAGTAATGTGTCGCGCTGCCGCGGCCGGACATAGACCGCTCCCACGATTGGCATCGTGACCCCAGCCGTGCCGCAGTTTGAGCAGACTTTTTAAAAAGTTTAATTAATGTTTTTTAATGTTAATGTAGACTTTGGCCCGCTGTTGATCGTTGTTTAATGTTTAATTATGTTTTATTTCGTACTTGATGGTTTTTTTCTTTTAGTTCCGCGTTTACAAAATATGGTCGGGCCAACGCTGGTTGCACCAGCCGACCCAAATCAAAAAGCGGACACGAACATCCACCTGGCCGACCCAAACAGACGGGTATCGAACAAAGCGCGCGTCCGTTTAGCTCGCCTAGTTGAAGTTGCTGTTGGATGCATTTCCTTGCATAGTAGACGAGCTAGCTTTTGTACTGCACTGAACAACCATATGGGACAACCATCTAAGACAGTAGATATTTATGCAGGCGGTGCTCATAAGTCTTGCTGCATGGCTGTGTGCTTCCTTGCTGGATTTTGGTATGCGTGTGTCATTTGCTCGGTTAAAAATCGTATGCATGCATAGTGCTGTAAATGAACGCATGTAGATAGATAGACGCCAAGGTGCTTGGCGTTTAGGGTCGGGGCGAAATTTGGGCTGACCGATGGGTGGGCCAAGGCGATGCCGGGGTTCGCGGCGTCTTCAGTGCAAGCAAGACGCCACGGTTGTTGGCGTCTTGAAATGGGTCAGATCCGAAAAAACTTTCATACGCGGGTCAAATCGTGTTAAACTTCAACGAATAGGTCAGAACAGTAAAAAAGTCCGCGGGGGAGGAGGGTGAAGCTGCAGCGACGAAGCAGGGAGGAGGTGGCGGCCCAGGAAGGAAATCCACGGGCGGCCCACACACACACGCAGTACTGGACATGGATTTTTCCTAACCCTATGCGCGCACAACTGGAATCACTGCCGCTCATCAAGCGTGATGTTCAATTGACATGGTCCATCACCGTGTCAGCCATGCAATGCATGGTACAGTCCTTTATATTCTCCTGTCACAAGTGTGTTTTGAGGCGACAATACTAGACTGCAATTTGTTTTAGTTGGGCACCTAACCAACGTTGATGCTAATTAAGATCTCATATATAGAATTAGTATTCTGGAGATTCTTTTTTTTAACACATCATGAACTAATAATCACATTGTGTATATAAAGTTCTTCTATTTTTTAGGCAAAGTTCAGACACCGTGTTAACAAAGTTCTTCAGTTCCAGATAAAATTTCTAGCAAAGTTTTTTAATATTTTTAATAAAGTGCAGACCAATTATTCAGAAAGTTCTTTACTCTTTCAAACAAAAATGTGTTTCAAATGTATCCAAAACTGATCTTGTTCTAAAGGGCTTGGCACCACAAGTTCAAATATGTAAAAAAAAATCAAAAATCCAATTTTGCTTTGAAAGATATGAACCATCTAAATTGTAAAAAAAAAAGTGATCTGAGTTAGAGGAGAGAGGGACGATAAAGTACGCATGCATGTGTCACTGTGTGTGTGCAGGAAGAGAGAGGAAAGAGCCATGCATGCAAGGGGTGTGTCAGTGTGTGCGTGCAGGAAGAGAGAGAGGAGCGAGGCATGCATGCAAGGGGCTCGCATCCACTTGAAGCAGCAACGACAACAGGGATTCGCGTTGTGCGCGCAAAGTGTTAGCATTCGCCATATTCGCGCAGTACTATGAAGGAAGGAAGGCGTATCTAGTCCTTACAATTGAAATATAGACTACATACGAAGTAAATTGAGTGAATCTACATTTTAAAATGCGTCTATATACATCCGTATCTAGTCTCTACTATTGAAATCTCTAAAAGGTCTTGTATGTAGAAACGGAGGGAGTACAAGCAGGAACACACTCATGAGCCATTAACAACAGATGTTTAGCACACTATGAAACTACTCAAGCATCTCAAGGGACAGCAAAACTCTAAATTTCATTGCATCAATGGCATGGCACAAGTATCAGGTGCAACAAAACAAAACAAAAACAGAGCCGCTGAGTGAGTCTACCACCAGAGTGGCCTGTCAAAACACCACAACAGCCCTGATTGTACAACAATCAAGCCTAGATAATGGCAGGCCTGCAACCGGCAATCAGACATTGAGAATCAATCACTCAAAATGGATAGATGGTGGTTCATCAATCAGATCAGGCATACACACACACATATACGTAGAATTATCCATAAAGAATAGAGGGAGTAGGAACTTTGGCTACACACCGAGCTGCTTGGCGTTGACCAATGATGGTCAGGCATTCTGGGCAGCAAAAGAGTTCATCAGGCACAACAAAACAGCAGCGTGACCCATGTCAGTCATAGCTCTCAGCAAAGAAAGAAAGAAAGAAAGAAGAAGGTAGTCAGCCGGAAAATGCCAATGGTGGCCGCGCTACAGGCAGGCCTTAATCTCAGTCGTCACACCATCATGAGGATCCGCGCGGGCAGGGTATAGGTCATGTATTTGATTTATTTTTCGGCTGTATTGGATCAGCGTTGGCCCACGCACATGCAAAAGCTGGTAGGCCTCTTACACGCACCTGACATGTACGCACATCGTTGGTCGCGGTAGTACTCCTGCACAATGCGCGTGGATACCTGTACGAGCTGTTCATGCAGGTCGTGGATGTTTTGTGGCCGAGCGAAG
Organism: Aegilops bicornis; assembly: GCA_021605145.1. Classification (NCBI taxonomy): domain Eukaryota; kingdom Viridiplantae; phylum Streptophyta; class Magnoliopsida; order Poales; family Poaceae; genus Aegilops; species Aegilops bicornis. The sequence continues at coordinate 674,472,177 of CM038672.1, forward strand.
AGCACCAACAGGCAAAGGTGCCTACGTGCGGCATTTTGGTCCAGTGAAACACCAGCAAGTGTTTACCACTATGTTACTACTCAAGTATTTGGGCGTGTAATTATGATGTTTGATTTCCCCATCGCACTGGCCACAGATGTGCTTAAAATCGATAAACACTACTATCGAACTGTAGTTTGTGTCATTTGTATCAGCCAGGAGAATCCAAGCAACCTAGTTACACGCGTTATTATATTGAATCAGATAGATCAATCAGTTTTATCCCCGAATAACCACGCTTATATGTATAAGTGTTCTGAATTAGCCTTAAGTTTCAGAAGAGAGGCCCGATCCGGTGCTACAGCTACCCGCCACGATCTGTGCTTCCCTTTCCTCAGTCTGACACTTCCCCGAATTTACTATGCCCTCCCAAGAAAAAGTTTTGGGGGGCAACGCTTCCATCACTTGTCACTTCATGTGTCCGTCCAGCGTGCAAACTGCTCATCTAGCTAGGAGACCAGGCGGAGTGGCGCGCACACATACAGGATGAGCAAGGAAGGAACCGATTCAGTTAACATGCCCCATTGCTCACACGATCGATTTAACGCTAACTTTTTCATTGAGTCATTCGTTATTTTCTTCGGTTCCAAGTCATAATCTACCTCTTTTCTCATGTGATTATATTTTAGAAAGGGAGTAAGCACGGAACCCAGTCAACCAGCGCGTGCATATACGTAGCTGTAGACCATGGAACGCAGCAACACCCTCACTAAATGTCTGTACCATACGGCGCGCACACCTGTGCTCGACAGAGGGCGCGTGCTCTCCCGTGCCAGCCGGTTTCAAAGTGCAATGGAGAGAACCCTACCAAAGCTATGACATAGTATTGTCAATTCATCTGGCGTAACAGCACACCCTGTTTAAAACGATAAACCTAGCTGCCATGCCATGACTGAGTTGAATAGATTGAAAAAAATGAACTCGTATGAACCTGGTTGCCATGTCACACATAAATAAATGGAAAAGAATCATTTGCATGGCAAATTGTTGACACAACTAAGCATGCTACCACATATTCTTAATAAACAGCAGTTTGGTACTGGAAACAACAACGTAGCCAATGTAGTTTGCACAGAATAGTCGAGTGCGTTTAGAAATAAAAGGAACATTAATTAGTATTTACACACCCCTGGCCAGCAGCCTGATCACATGCGCCGATAGCAAAACAACCATTTCTGCGGCAGCAACTACATTTTTTGCTAGTGGGCACAGTACATGGATTAAGAAAACTATGCAGTTACACTAGCACCGGCAAAGTAAACCAGCTGAAACATCAAAATCAGTTCAGGCAAGTTGTTCCACTGAAAGAAAGACAAAGTTTGCAGCATTTGGGATTTTCTGGGAAGAAACATTACAAAGGATCAGCACATCAATCTTTAGTCTAGAGGAAGTTTGGTTCGAATGGACCGCTCTTTTGAGCGCCGCAAGCATTGCAATGATGGCCGGCTACCCCACAGTTTGTGCATGTCGGTAATTTCCATGGAGCCTTCGTCACATCACCTCTTTGGGGGCAAGTTGCACCCTTGTGGCCCTGCACTCGGCAGATCGTGCAAAACCCAGTTTCCCATGAGTAGAGGTTGTATAACTCATAAGCCTCATCCAATGAATCAAAACTTGTGCCAATTTTGGGATTGACAACATGCTCGTCCCCCTTCTCTGCATAAGCGCGAACAGATTATTCAAGAGCTGTCTTCCTGTCAGGTTCATCTTCCTCTTCATCAGGTGCTTTCCCAATCCTAACCCTGAAGCAATGTCTCACAACAAAAAAGACAGAATTATAAAAATCGACACAACAGTGTACAAACAAAGGGATTTGCACTAAACAACTTGCGATGCAATGCTTATCACCAACGCCAAAATAAGAAGACCACACGCTGCAGTTTCAAACTAAAAAAACATCATGTACACCCAACTGACACTTGGAAATCCCCTAAACCAGGGTCTATATGGAAAAAAAAATGGACCAACCAACCACTCTCACTGTTTTTGTTCTCCAAGTACATGTATGAAAGAGAAATCTTCCAAATATCAGGTATTATACCAAATCTAATTCAGTCATGTCCCGCCCACCAAAAACCATACTTCATCACAAATCTTCCGGATAAACAATTATTACACCACTACTTACTTAATGCCGTGCCTTCCACTGAATCCAAATTCGCCAAATAAACACTCTATGATATGAGCTGAATCGGAACCAATCCAGCCGACCCTTGGAAATCCCCTAAACCATGGTTGTGTATGCCACAAAAAATGGACCAATCTACCACTCTCACTGGTTTTGTTGTCCAAGTACATGTATCAGAAGAAATCTCCCTAATACAAATATCATACCAATTCTAATTTAGTGCTTTCCATCCCACCAAAAACAATACTACATCACAGTTCTTGCCAATAACCAGTATTACGAAACTACTTATTTAATCCCGTGCCTTCAAATGAAACCAAGCTCATCAAATAAACACTCTTAAGATAGACACTGAATCCGATCCCACTCGAACATTTTTTCATTGCAGACAGACACTGAGTCGGAAAATCAACATTTTCCACAAACTTTATTACTCACTGTATCATGCTCACCCTCCCTTCACAAATGCCAGAAACCTGACTAATTCTTTTACCAGAACAACTAGCACTAACAATCCAGATAAAAACAGGGCACAACCCTGAATCAGTGAACCATTTCTTCTAAATGCCAACAGCACACCCCCATCCGAAGCAACTTGTACCCAAAAAAAATTGCACTGGAACTATAACAACACACCCCCATCCAGCACCATTTTTGCCACACCGAGATGCTAATCAACTTGCAAGCTAGCTAGCCAAATCCAACTAACTGAATCCGAACCCAATCCGAACAAAATCCAGAACTAAAACACAGAAAACTGAATCCGAACGCTTCCTGTGTCTCACAGAAATAATTCCTAACAACAAGAATTTTCCACTGAAACCAAGCTCGCCAAATAAAACATTGCAACATATATTACTGAAAACCAAACCCAATCCAGCACTTTTTTCATTTTTGCAGGCATACACTGATTCGGCAGAATCCAACCATATTCGCCCAACAAAAGTACTGAAGCTAACGCACATCCTAACTGAAACTAAAAGTTTTTTTTTGAACCTTTTAACAGTAGGAGAACCTCCTACTGTTTTTGTATTACTATGATGGGGGTGACAATTTACATGAGGGCTTTACATGATGTCTTTACAACTCACCCTCCCTTTGGGAGGTGAGGGAGAACTCAAGATATAGAGGAGAGGATGAGTGGAATGAGATGTTTATGCTTTTCCTTAACCCTATAGGTAAGGAGAGAAAAACCAAAAGTTTATTTTTACCTGCCAAAGTGAGCTGGACAACACACCTACGACGCAGGATTACTTGCTGAACAGCCGCGAAATCACATGAGCAAATACGTAGAAAAGTTTTCTTACTAACCTCCGTGTCTATTCTAGCCACTCGTAGTTTCAAAGCACACCTCGTATCTATCTCCATCTCCGTCTTCCTTTTCTTCGCCTGCCTTGTCGATGTCTAAACCTGTTGCACTCATGGAATCCTGGAACTCCACTGGAAAGACAGAACCATTCTAGCCCGCCGGCACGGAGACACTCCTGCGAGAATCAAATCTAGCCACATGAGCAAGTGCTAGTTTCCCAATTCCACGCCGTTGAATGAATCCACACGCAAGAGAGAGAAGAAGGGAATCGGCGCAGCAAAACGAACATACCCGTCGAGCTCGAGGCCGTCGGTTGACATATTGCCGGAGCACAGTCGCCGCTGCCGTGCCCGTGTGTGGGAGAGAATGGAGTGGGGAGCGAATCCTGTCCCGTGGCTCTATCTGCTCCACAAGGTAAGCCCGAGCGGGGTGGGGTGGGGTCTGACGCAGTCGCATTGGATCTATTTACCTGTGCTGTTTTGAACCACCCAACATGTCCCAGATTCCCGTTGCAGGACACACAGCCCTTTCCAGGCCCGGGAACAACTCCGTCCGATGGATCTATTTACCTGTGCTGTTTTGAACCACCCAACATGTCCCAGATTCCCGTTGCAGGACACACAGCCCTTTCCAGGCCCGGGAACAACTCCGTCCGATGGTCCGAACACAATACGCCTACGCGCAGATAGGAGTATCAAGGGCCGTATTTCCCTCACTAGGCCTGGCAACGCAGCTGTCACGAACTGACAGATTCCGAATCCCAATGCCCAAACGGACGAGCCGGATTCCGGCCTGCCTATAGCTCGGCCACCAAAAGCCCTCACTCGTAGTCAGCTAGCTATTTATTCAGAGTAGAGAGCTGAGAAATTTGTTTGTTTGTTTATTCTGTACCTAGCAGACATGGTACAAGAAAGAAACAAAGTGAAACACCATTGATTGATTCGGTGGCAATACAAGTTACTTAGCTAGTACGTGATCATCCCCATCATGCAGCAGGAGCAAATATGATAATATTAATTAATTAATTAGAAGGAAGCAAGGTTGTGAAGGACCTCAAATGAGAAGCAGAGATATAAGCTAGTACAGCCTCACCTCACCTCAGATATGCTACATGAATGTGTTAATATGAGACTGACTTAATTAGCTAGTACTGCCTCATTCTCCCTAGGCAAATTACACAGGAAGAATAACTAAACATCTACAGGCATATAGAAGCACAGAAGCAGGTATATATGCATAGCAACCTAGCAAGTGGTGGTGGTGATTCGTCCATCCCAGCCTGAAGCGGCCATCACTTGATCCACGTTAAAGCTTGGAAGATGGCAGACCTGCGACCGGCAATCAGACCATCAATCAATCAGTCAAATGGATGGATGGTGATCAATCAGATCAAATCAGAGATACAACTACACATATACTCCCTCCGTAAAGAATTATAAGAGCGTTTAGATCACTACTTTAGTGATCTAAATGCTCTTATATTTCTTTACGAAGGGAGTACATATAATTCTCCATGGAGAATAGACAGGGAGTATGAATTACAACTACGCACCAAGCTGCTTGTCGTTGACGACGCTTGGGCAGACCGGAGAGTAAAAGAATCATCGAGCAGAGCAAAACAGCAGGGTGACCCATTTGTATCAGTAGTAGCTCTGAAGAAAGAATGAACAGAAAGGGTCAGCTATTTATTCAGAGCCGAGAGCTGAGCAGTTAGTTTGTTTATACTCTCTGTTCGAATATTGTCATCAAAATGGATAAAAAGAGATGTATCTAGAACTAAAATACATCTAGATACATCCTCTTTTATTCATTTTGATGACAAATATTTTCGAACGGAGGGAGTATTCTGAAACAGACAGGACCAAGCAAAGTGAGATAGCATTGATTGATTGGCAAAACAAGCTCGTAGGTGGGCATCCATGATGCAGCCGCAAGATCAAATATGACATTATATGAATAACTTAGAAGGAACCAGAGTTGAACAAGCCAACCTCATACATACATACATACATGAAGGAAGGAAGGAAGGAAGGACCTGATAGGCAAATTTGATTACACAAGAAGAAGCTAGCTGGAGTGAAACCAAAATCACCTTGCCACCCGGTTTTGTTGTTTCACAACCAATCAGAATGGGAACTAGCAAGGCTAGAGCACAGCAGCGAAAAGAAAAACCAGAAGAAGGACCTTGTGTACACCTACAAACACATATGTAGGTAGAATTCTCCATGGAGAATAAACAGGGAGTTTGAATTACAACTACACACCAAGCTGCTGCTTGCTGTGGTTCACAACACTCGGGCAGACCGGAGAGTGAAAGAATAATCAAGCAGACCAAAACAGCAGGGTGACCCATATCAGAGCAGTGATAAGATTGGGGGGAAAACTCACAGTGGAGAGGGTGTGGTCGGTCGGTTGTGGTGGACAGTAGAGGGAGGCCAAGGTCGTCAAACTCAAGCAGCTCCTCGTTCATGGAGTCAGCCGCTTGCTAATCCAAATTGAAAAACCACAAGGAAGGAAGGAGAGGATGTGGATCGAGGGAACCACCCCAGTTTGTCACCGGATGGTGTGAAGCAGCAGCTCGCTTGGCCGGGGAGGTGGCACCACAGGGTCTTCCATCCATGTGTCTGTCCTCGTGAATGGGGGGTTCCTGATGCAGGAGCAAATGAGATAGTGTGAATTAAATAGAAGCAAAGTTGAAGGAGCTAGCATCAATACATACAGGAAGGAATGGAAGCAGCCCAATCAGCCTACTCTTATGGAATCATAAATCAAGCATATAAATGAGTAAATTGCAAAAAACCACCACATTAGGGGACGCTAAAACAGAAAACCACCACCTTTCGTTTTTTTTTCAAAAAACCACCACGTTTGAGCTGACAGTTTTCAAAAAACACTGATCGCACGGTTTGGCGCGTCTGAGTGAAAAACTGACCTGTTGGGCCCAATGTCAGGCGCCACGTGGACAGGGGGAGACGGCGCCCGTGACGCGCGCCGTTAGACGGCGTCGCACTGACCTAACGAGCCGGCCCGACCCAGCCATTTCCCCCAGATCGCATCTAGTCGTCCTAGGTCACTTCCCGCATCGCGACAAGCGGTGGCGGCGGCGGCGTTGACGACGGAGGCGGCGTTGACGACGGAGGCGCATCAGGTGACGGTAGGGACGACCTCGACCTCGCCATCGCGCCGATCTTTGGTAGGCCGCCCGTCCTTCCTCGCTCTCCGACGGCGCTCCCTGGTACGTTTGGTGCCTCTCGATCCGCCGGCGTCGGCGGAGATGAGCACGGCGAGGATTGCAACATCTTCAAGTCTGACGACATTGAGGCACGTGCGGCCGTAAATCGGCCCAGTGTCGGAAGGCAATCGGTATGGAGCCACCACTTCACATCCGGCCTTGGCGGCGTGGAGTGAGTGTTTCCAAAATTCTCTTTTTGATTATGCCAGTGTAGTTAATCAATTTGAGTGATTATGCTACTGTAGTTGAACACTCTGAGTGATTTTGCTAGTTTAGCTAGACTCTTTCCTCTTTATGAATCTCAATTTAGGAATTAGGGTTTGAATCTAATTTTCAATAGTTGAACAGAATAATTGTGATGAAGTGAATGTACTGATAAGTGAATAACTGAATTTAGTTTTAACTTAGCTCAGTTGTGTTTACATAGCTCAGTTTTAACTTAATTGTGGATAACTGAATTTAGTTTAGTTTTAACTTAACTTAGCTCAGTTAGTTTTAACTTAGCTTAATTGTGGATAACTGAATTTAGTTTTAACTTAGCTCAGTTTTAACTTAAAGCAGATTTTTACTGAATTTACTGAATTATGGATAACTGAATTTACTGAATTTCACTGTTAACCTAGTTTTAACTTAGCTCTGTTTTAACTTAAAGCGCATTTTTACTGTTAACTGAATATGAGCTTAATTGTGGTTAACTGAATTGACTGTTAACTGAATTTACTGTTATCTGAATTGACTGTTAACTGAATTTAGTGTTATCTGAATTTACTGTTAAGTGAATTTACTGTTAACTGATTGACTGTTAACTGAATTTTCTGTTCACTTTGTTGTTTCTCTGAATGTAATCTTGACTGTTATCTGAATCTGTTGTTCACTGAATGGTGTTAACTGAATGTAATGCTAACTGAACTTGCAGTTTGGATGATGATGAACCATGGGATATGAGGTTTCATTTCCAAGGCTGTGACAATCTGGAAAGGACCTTATGTGAATCAGATATCACATATATCAACATGTTAGCTATTATTGGGATAGAGGGCTATGATCAAAAGGATTCAATGTACTATGTGAAGCAAGAAGGTGTAGGAATGGCAGGCATGTAGCTAATCCAATCTGAGGAAGATGTAGAAGAAATGTTGATATTGTATGAGGAGAAGAGGTGTGTTACTATCACAGTAATGAAAGGAAGAGACTTAGAGATGGAAAAGTGCGGATCAACATTGAAGATGGATGTGGAAAGCAGATTCCAATTTCTGAGATTGGTTGTCCAAAGGTGTACAATATAGATGATGCAGGTGTGCTCTACCAAAGTCAGACCACTGAACATACAACAGATATGTGTGCTCCAGTTGTTAGTGCTCATACAGAGGACTCTTATGGAGAATATCTCTTCACTCAGCAGAGTTGCAATGTTAAAAAGGGGAAGGACATAGCTGGTGTCAAAGAGTTAGATGATTTTCTTAATGAGTTTGCTGATGACAGTCCAGTACTACAAGGAGAAGAAAGAATGGAAGAGGATGAGTTGATGGAGACAGAGGAGATTGATGTGGATAGCTCTGAAGAGGAGATAGATGAAGAGGAGCAATATGATGCAGATTTGCAGCAGAAAATAAAAGATCTCAAGAGGAAGAGGGTTTATGAAGGTGATTCAAAGCCAGAAGATCTGTTTTGTGAGGCTGAGGAGGAGGATGAAGAAGAGGGGTTTGTTGAAGCAGCACCAGTTGAGAAATTACCTGTTAGAAGAGGTAAGCTATGGTAGACTTGATATCTTGTCATGTTGGCAAGCTATGGTAGATCGGACATGTTGAACTTGCTCTTGTTGATATCTTGCTGTCATGTTGGCAAGCTATGGTATTTTGGGCAAAACTTGTTGTTGTGATGATGATGCTCTTTTAATGATGTTGCTGTGATGATTATGCCCTTTTAATGATTATGCTCTTCTAATGATTATGCTCTTTTAATGATTATGCTCTTCACAAAGTGGTTGGTTCCTTTTTAGGCTAACCCTATCCTCTCGACAACCGTCGATGAAAGGCATCAACCTTTTTAGGCTAACCCTATCCTCTCGACAACCGTCGACGAAAGGCACCAACCTTTTTAGGCTAACCCTATCCTCTCGACAACCGTCGGCGAAAGGCACCAACCTTTTTAGGCTAACCCTATCCTCTCGACAACCGTCGACGAAAGGCATCAACCTTTTTAGGCTAACCCTATCCTCTCGACAACCGTCGATGAGAGGCATCAACCTTTTTAGGCTAACCCTATCCTCTCGACAACCGTCGACGAAAGGCACCAACCTCTTTAGGCTAACCCTATCCTCTCGACAACCGTCTACGGAAGGCATCAACCTTTTTAGGCTAACCCTATCCTCTCGACAACCATCGACGAAAGTCACCAACCTCTTTAGGCTAACCCTATCCTCTCGACAACCGTTGACGAAAGGCATCAACCTTTTTAGGCTAACCCTATCCTCTCGATAACCGTCGATGAAAGGCACCAACCTCTTTAGGCTAACCCTATCCTCTTGACAACCGTCGACGAAAGGCATCAACCTCTTTAGGCTAACCCTAAACATTTCATTCCATGACAACAGAAATTTAATCATTTCATTTCATCACAACAATAATTTATAAATAAAATTCCATCAACAAGATCAAACTAGACCAGACTGATCACATCCAACAAACAACTTAGTGTTCACATCTTACATCATAATCCATTACAACTAAACAACATACTAATAAGATTTACATTAACTCCATTACTTTGAAAACAGAGTACTTAGTTCAATGAAACAACATAGTTCAACACAATACAACCAACCAAACTTAGTTCAACCTTGTTGGCCTCATACATTATGCCAAGAAATTACTCACTCATCACATATTTCTTTGATTTTCCTCATCTTCATCTTGTTTGCCTCCCCATCCTTAAGCAAATCAGCTATGATATACTCTAGCTTCTTCTTCTCCTTCTTCATCTGTTCAATCTGTTGAACACCTTCATCTGCTACATGTTGCTTCCAATTCCTAACAAGTTCATCATTGCTCTGCTTAATCACTTGCAGTGCTGTCCTAAGCTCAATATTGTCTTTCTCAACTTTAGCCTTCTCTTCCTGGGCTTGAACTACAACATTCTCTACATTACCATCCTGCATAATCTTCTGATAATTCTCTCTCATCACATTCTTGTGAATTGTAGCAAAAAAAATTGCTTGTTTCTTTGATGTGGTTGTGGTGCTTCTCTTGGATTAGCCTCTTCTCTTCTCCTAGCTTGAGTATGAGCTTTTATTTAGCATCATTCTCTTTGCTACTCTGCTCATACATATCCCAAAGTTTACGAAGTGCATTTTTCATGGGTTCTGGCCATTCTGGGTCAATCCATTGAACCAGACCACAATTGTTACCTTCCTATAATAATTCAGACAAAATCATAGTTAATTGTACCACATTCGGAGAAGTCGGTTAACACCATATTCGATTCATGACTAGATATATTCAGTTAAACAGCTACATACATTCAGTTAATAGCTACAGGTAGTAGTAGTTAACTGAGGTCATTTAAAACCAGACACATTCAGTTAAGCATTGATTAAACTTGACACCTTTTCCCCTCAAAACAGCTGATAAAACAACATCTTCAGTAAACTAAGTACACAACTACATTCAGTTCACAGACATATAAACCTATATTCAGTTCACTCTGAGCATCAAAATAGGATTTGTATGTACATGTACAAGAGAGGACCTGCCACTAACCTGATTACCGCATCCATAAAACCTACGGCCGGTGTTGATTCCTTGGAACACAACAGCCCTATGAACAGGAAGGTTGTGACAGCACATCGGTCCTCCGGCAACAATACCGCACCACTCCGGGTCAACAATGGTCTGTGGGATCTACAATGTTGCAACAGTGCTCAAATCCCAACTCAAATCCGTGAAAACTAAGCTCAAATCGAAGAAAACCCTAACCCTAAGTCAAAGAGAAATGATACTCACGTAGGTCTCGTCCGCGTGCGAGTTGAAGAGGGGGGACACAGAATCTTCGCTGCTAGTTTCACCGTCCTTCCAGGACACCATCATTTGTGGCCGTGGCGACAAATGGACGACGGAGGCGGTGGCAAACGCGCCGCAGACAGAGAAGAAGGCGGCCGAGAGAGAGGGGAATGGACGAACGGGTCAGGCTGGGTCGGGCCGGCTCGTTAGGTCAGTGCGACGCCGTCTAACGGCGCGCGTCACGGGCGCCGTCTCCCCCTGTCCATGTGGCGCCTGACATTGGGCCCAACAGGTCAGTTTTTCACTCAGACGCGCCAAACCGTGCGATCAGTGTTTTTTGAAAACTGTCAGCTCAAATGTGGTGGTTTTTTGAAAAAAAACGAAAAGTGGTAGTTTTCTGTTTTAGCGTCCCCTAATGTGGTGGTTTTTTGCAATTTACTCCATATAAATAGACAAGACACGAGACGAGGGGGACAAGGAGAGAAAAGGAGACAAGGGGATGGGAGGAGGATTTCATACCGTCGTCGAGGTCTTGGAAGCTGCTCGCCGTTCCTCCTACCTGAAGAGGCAGAGGCAGAGGCAGAGGCAAAGACGGGGTGAGATAGAGAGATTGAAGGAGAATAAGAAGAGGAGTAGGAGGAGGAGGAGAAGGGATTCATACCATGCCATGCCGTCGTGGAGGTCTTGGAGTCTGGCGTGGAGTCGCCATGGGCCAGACGGACGGCCATGAGGAGGGGTGGCGCGTCGATGTGCGGCCAAGGAGAGGGATAGAAGGTCTCCAGCAATGGAGTGGAGCCAGCAAAAGAAGCGCGCAACCCTCCTCGGAGGTCTCTTGCCCGATAGAAGGTCTCTGTGTGCCGAAGAAGCACGCAACCCACCGGCCGGCGGCTGCCGTCCAGGCCAGGCGGTGGAGTAGGGCGAAGCTGCAGGGAGGAGGTGGCGGCCCACACACACACACGCAGTACTACTACGAAGGAAGAAGGAAAGGAGCGCGTGAGGTGAGGTTTGGCGCTGATTTTAGTCCCACCTCGCGAGCGGAACGGGTGGGCGGAGGCGGGGGGTTGTACAAATAGGGGTGAGGGGGCTAGTGGTGAAGATTGCCTTAAACTAATGAGTAAGGAAAACAAAGCGGTGCGGTGAGAGCCGCTCATGGTGCGGGGTCGAACCCGCACGGCAATTTTTGCAGGGGGAAAGAGGCTGGCGCGGGCACGGACACTTCTTACTTTTGCAGGATTTGCCTGTGCGGGCTTCCCCACCCACCAAATCACAACTCTAAACTTTTTTTATTAGGCGGCCCGCCTTTATTTCAGATACACTTTTTGCATTACATAATGAATATCGACCATTGAATACGAATCTGTGCACATGGTCTCGGATTGTAGTTCATTTCATTAAAATAAATGTATATCTCATTGTCTATATAAAGAACCCTACTGTAAACTTAACCATTGATTGCTACAACTTTCTTTTTTTACTGATATTTTGTAGCTCAAACCGTCACTCCGATTGAAAAACCGTTTTCATATAAAAGATTCGTCGTGAGAAGATCTTCGAAACAAGATCCCATATTAATATGTTTCGACGACTTTTTTTATGGGTCAAAAGTTATCAGGCTCAGGCTAAGTAAGTTATCACGTCTCTGGTTCATAAGTTACCATCTTGTTTATATAGAAATTATAAGGGCATAAAAATGTTCAACGAACCTTCTCCCGAGGTTCAAATGAACCAGAGGAAATAATAGGTGATGTCATCCTGGATTCCTCTCTATTTCAAAACTTCAAAATATTTTGTAGCTCAAACCGTCGGTCATATTAAAAATATGTCTTCACATAAAAGATTTTCTACCACGAAACCTTCGAAACTAGATCCAATATTGATATGTTTCGACGACTATTTTTCGGATCAAAAGTTACCGGGCCCAGACTAAGTAAGTTATCACGTATGTGATAACTGAGTTACATCTTATTTATGTTGAAATTACCCGGGCATAAAAATGGTCCTTCTAGCTTCTAACTAGAGGACAAAAAAGTTGATGTCATCATAGATTTTTCTCTATTATAAAACTATGTTTTTTAGTTCAAACCGTCGGTCCGATCGAAAAACCATTTTCACATGAAATATCCATCATGACGAGAGCCTCGAAACTAGATCCCATATTGGTATGTTACGACGACTACTTTCAGATCAAAAGTTACTGATACGTCCATTTTGCATTATGTTTTATTGCTGTTATTTATAAAGTTTTGAGTCAATATAACACTTCATGGAGTATTTCGAATGCTTTTTCTCTTTTAATATGCAAGGTTTACACAAAGAGGGAGAATACCGGTAGCTGGATTCCAGGACCTGAAAAAGCTACAGCAGAGATACCTATTCCGCACATCTCCAAATGGGCTGAAAATTCACGGATAATTATTTTAGAATATATAAAAAACACTGGGCCAAAGATCCACGGGAGGAGGCAAGCCAGGTGCCCGGGCGCGCCCTGATGTTGTGTGAGGCCCCTGGCCCATGTCTGGCCCCCTCCTTCTTGTATATAAGTCATTTTACCCTAAAAGATTTAGAAGGAGACTTTCGGGACGAGGCGCCGCCGCCACGAGGCGGAACTAGAGCAGGAGCAATTTGGCTCTCCCGCGGGCAGATTCCGCCGGGGACACTTCCCTCCGGAAGGGGGAAATCGAAGCCTACATGATCACCAACAATCCTCTCATCGTGGGAGGATCAATCTTCATCATCATCAACCACAACACCATCTCATCTCTATCCCCGAAGTCAACCACTAGATCTTGAGAGATGAACACTCACAATGATCTTGCAGCATAGTGTGTAGTCACCACCACTCGGTTGATTGGATCTGGATCACCATCACCAAGCTGTGGATCGTACCACCGTCGGTATGTCACCGCCCATGCGGAAGTCCAGCACGTTGTCGTCACGATCCACCTCCCAATAGAAGCCCAATGGCCCATCGGGGCCGCCTCATGGCCCGACATGCTGACCACCAGATAGGGGCTCTCGCCCTTGGTTGCCGCCCCGATTACGGGCACTACAACCAAGCAACCGAGCACCCATCACCGCGTCGGACGGTCACCGTCCCCATGAGCATCACGAGCCACCGACATGACTACCAAATCGAGGCACCGAGCCTGAATCCCTCGAGCATCGTGCCGCCCCCTTGAACCACCACGGTCGACCTTCCCGCCGTGTCGCCACCAAATCTGCCACCCGAGGCCGCCGCCCCGACTTCCATTGTCGTCTCATAGGTCTGCTACGTCAGGCGACATGCCACACGAGAAGGAGCTCCCCTGCTGCTGCCATCCGTCGAGGTAGGCTTCACCCCGTCGGCCTCATCCATCAGCGACCAAGGCCAAAGGGAAGGGACAAGGAGGCTAGGTTTGCTCGTGCCGCCCACCCTGGAGAGCGACACGAGCATCTCTTTAGGATAGGGGAGAGAAGAAAATTAAGGCCTCTTTGATTCGCATGATTCAAAAAATACAGGAATATCAAAAGTATAGGATTGAAGTGGCATGCCCACTTAAATCCTAGTATAAGATTAACAAGGAGTGTTTGATGCAAGAGGAAAAACAAAGAAATTGTAAAAAGAGGTTGAAGTTGATGTTAGATTTTCTATGAAATGTAGTATAAAAGATTTCATAGGAAATATTTGTATGAAATCCAATGCTATGAATCAAAGTACCAACATATGTAAAATTTCTAAGGATCTGTACAAGCATGATAAATGCAAATCATGCACATTCTATCATGCATTAATATCTACAGTAGCACACACCAGTGCTACTTTTTTTTGAGGGCCACAACAGGTACGCACTGTAAACAGAAAGGCAGTTTTTTGGTTCTAGAAACTACTTGTTAGGTCGACAGACTTGCTAATCCTATAATCAAACGAATAAATGAACTAGCTGCTACTTAGGCACCGTTCGGTTTCTCTCCACTCCGCTCAACTCCACGGAGCTGCGGAGCTCGGTTTGAGCTGCTCCATAAAAAGCTGCAGCAACTTGCTCCGCTCCAGGAGTTGAGTCGTGGGAGTGGAAAGAAAACGAACAGGCCCTTAATCGAGGATCGTCAGTGCAGGCAAGCGAATACTACACCCAACACAGTAAAATAAATTGTTTTCTTCGTTACATATTACTCCAGGTCGTCGACCTCCTCCTCGCTTTCATCTTTCTCGATAGTGAAGTCATTGCTACCGAGGTACATGCATTCCTCGTCGAGTCGTGGGAGTGGAGAGAAAACGAACATGCCCTTAATCGAGGATCATCAGTGCAGGCAAGCGAATACTACACCCAACACAGTAAAATAAATTGTTTTCTTCGTTACATATTACTCCAGGTCGTCGACCTCCTCCTCGCTTTCATCTTTCTCGATAGTGAAGTTATTGCTACCGAGGTACATGCATTCCTCGTCGAGTCCGCCGTGTACCCACCGGGCAACATATTCACTGTGCTTTAAGATTTGATGGTTGGTGTAGGGCTCGATGTCGCCCTCCGGATAGCAGTCATTATTGTACAGATTTTCTCCACGGACCATCTTCTCAAACTCAGCCTCGTGCCCATGGAATCTCTCCAAGGCCGGGTGCACAATCTTGATTCCTTGATGCTCGCAGAAAAGGCAGCGGACTAGTCCTGCTGTGCAAAGATGCACAAGATGAAGCACACAGTAATGAGATTAAGTTATGATGAATCTGCATGCACTTAATTTTCCAAAAAAAATTAGCAGGAATTTTGCTCTCGCTCGGAAAGTTATGCTGATGAATGTTTGTAACGATATGATCATACAAATTAGGAAATCTACTTAATTAATTCAACGATTACAGCCAGATTCGATTGTGGTATGTAAACTATCAAATTCCTAGTGAATGTAACCATCTACATATCATCTATAATACATATGGATGGCAGCGCATGACATGAGCAAGAACTATTTATGAAGAACTATATCCATATGATGAAAAAAAAGGAACCTTAAACAAAGGGGATGGAATACGTGTGTATATACCAGCGCCTGGTGGTGGCAAATCCACGGGGCAACACAGAAGCTGGCAATCCTGGTTGTTGTCGTGGTTGCTAAGCTCAGCAAAGAAGAGTACAGGAGCTGAAACTATGCCGGCAACATTTCGAGTCGCTAGAAAGTTGGCATGGGTGTGATGGTAGTAGTCATCATTAGGATCAAGTCCTCGCTTCAAGCCCGAGCCTTCGCAGTTGTCAGGACCTGACACACATTCATTCACACCACACACCAAATGAAGCTGATAAGAGTGTCCCTACAAGATTGCACAAGGCAAGTGAATCAGCAAGTGAGCGCAAAGTAGAACTAAGGGAAGATCAATATCCCCTCTTTTCAGACCACTACGGCCTCACAGCACATCCTACTCAAACTTGATCTCATAGCACTACTTGTTTGAACATTATTCTAGAGTCCAGATGATAATGCTTGTCCTTCGCGTAGGGATTAACTCAATCATCAGGATCTTACCCAATAAATTGGAGGATCAGTGCGAAACTAAAAAGTGGGCCTTAGCTATTAAAAGGCAATTACGGGGAAAACATGTTTCTATCCCTAGCTGTCTTTATTGTTCAATCAGAAGTAGGGCACCAACTATTTTTATTTCGAAATACTTATCTTTGTCGATGCAACAGAACTTACAAAATTGTATTGCAAAAGAACCCAGTTGTTCCAAAATATTTAAAATATCAATGGGTCATATACACAGTTTCATTTGGAATAAAATCTCCGAGTATCTTTTACCAGTGGCGAATCCAGGAAGAAAATGAAGGGTGGGCTCAAAGTTAACAGCAAGAAAACTAACGTCATTTTGAAGAGAAAAAGGCATTTCAGTCAGAAAAGAAAAGAAAAAGGCATTAGCTCCTAATCCTATTGTCCAAATAAGCTAATATTTTGCCAGAGTACTACTAAAACATATGTATTAGTATTGTCATTCTCTGGTTATTTTTAATGAAATTTTTGAACGAAAGTTCAAATCCATCTACCTAAATAGTCGTTATCTCCTAGTCCTTTTGCTCCAAACAAGGTAAAACTTTCCTAGATTACTACTGGAAACATGAAGTATTTGCTAGATTTTTCAACAGAAGTATATCAAAATTTTAACCAAAATTTGAATTTATTTAGCAAAATATAGTCAATATCTCTTAATCCTTTTTCTTCAAATAAGCTCTAAATTTGCCACATTGCTACTATATATTTGGTGTTGTGTTGTCGGCGACTTACCTGTGGGCTGTTGGTATTGTATGGCTGAGAATGAGAGATTGGGTTGCTGGGCTAGGAGCCTAGGACATGTAGTAGTAAAAAAAATGTATATTTGGAGGGTAGGTTAGAGCCTGTTGAAACCCCCCTACTGGACTCGCCACTGTCTTTTACTATACGTACAACTCTTTATCAGAATTATTTTTTACCCACAATGAGTGCAGTCATGAAGAAGAATGGAAGCTCTTTATCAGAATTATTTTTACCCATAATGAGTGCAGTCACAGTAGAAGAAGAATGGAAGCTCTTTATCAGAATTCTTTTTACCCATAATGGGTGAAGTCACAGTAGAAGAAGAATGCACGCTCTTACTATCAGCCGATGAGCAATGAGGTAGTGTGGTGCATTAGTAAATGAAAAACCAAAAAATTGCTATGCATGACTAGTAGTGTGGTGCATGTCTGAGAGGGATGCATATGCAGCAGTGCAGATTCCCAGGAAGAACCGAATGATATATTCTTTATTGGTTTGACTATTCCCAGCTAATGTAATGATTAACACTATGAAGTACTAGAGTATAAGACTAATAGCCTCTAAAAAATGAAAGGAAAAACTGGGGCCCCAAAATTTTGGGGACCTGCCAGACAGGGCCCGTCAATCATGCAGTGAAGCAAACTTCTTGGGCTTGTCTGAAAGTTTGTGTACATGTGGCAACGATTCAGCAGGATTATAAACAAATACAATATGAACTTTCACAAGATGAACTGCAGGGCTTTCAGTCAGTCTATGTAGGTTTTTATTTAGCAGGTTCCATTAGCTGTTTATGTAGGTTTTTAGTAGATATAATTTGGTTAAAATAAATATAGAGGTATCCGAGGGATAAACTAACTCACTGAACTCTGCTTCTCATATCTCCTTAGTGCAGCCTTGACCTTTGCAGAGATCCTTCTATGAGCCCTTCGCTGTTTACATCCCACAGACATGGTAAAATGGAACTGTCGTTCAGAAATGGGAGCTGGCCTCTGCTGCTTGGTTAGCACACCAACAATGGAATGGCATTCAGAGCACAATAGCGTGTGTATCTGGTGGACACATTGAGAGGAGAGCTGATACTGGCCTCCATCTTGTAGCAGTGACAGGACATGAGGCGCTACCAACATCGCCTTTAATGAACTGAGGAATCCTGCTTGGGCGTCGGGTCTGGGAGGGGGGGGGTGGGTGTGGGGGGGGTGGGTGTGGGGGGTGGGGGTGGGGGTTGGGCTGCACATCTGAGAGCAAGGGGACAACATTGTGGAGGGAGGAGCTCAGCAACAGCCACACGCCGGCGAGCTGCGAGGGACACGGGTGCTTGGCGGCCACCATGGCGCAGTTGAGGACCAGCTTGAGGGCGCCGCGGGCAGCGGCGGAGCCTTCGCGGAAGCACCTGACGCCGCGGTCCTCGATGACGATGCGCGCGGCAACGATGGGGTCGGCTTCGGCGAGGAGAAGGTACCTGACGGCCTCCCAATCGGCGAGGTAAGGGAAGAAGCAGATGAGGAAGGCGACGAGGCCGTCGAGGGAGCGCCGCTCCCTGTCCCTGAGCTAGGGCCCGTCCACGACGCCCAGCGCCGCCGTCGGGTCCGTGTCAACTGGAGCTTCCGTGGCGGCGAGGAGGTTGCTGGCGATTATGTTGGAGAGCGGATCGAGCAGTCCGACACAGACTCCCAGGCAGACGTCGGAGCGCCGCCGGACGGTGAGCCGCCTGAGGGCTTCCTCGTAGTGCTGCCGGATCTTGAGGAGGAGGAGTGACGCTTCCTGATCTCTCTCCTTCATCAGCGGGGCGCCGTAGTCGTGCAGCGCCGGACCGTAGACGCGGAGATGGCCGGTGCTGGCCTTGGCGTTGAGGATGGCCATCGCCTCGCCGGCGACCTAGGTGGAGATCGATTTGGGGAAATCTCTTTTTTTTTTCAGAAACATTTGGAGAAATATCTCCTTCCGTCAGCAGGAGTCAGACCTGGGCATATGTTGGGCCGGGCTGGGCTTGTAAAAGTCCGACGTTCTTTTCTCAAGCCCGAAGCCCGGCCCGAAGCCCGAAATACATTCTTTTATCAAGTCCAAGCCCGGCCTGAAGCCCGAAGGCCTGGCCCGAATGTTGTTTTTAATTGTTTGCACGTGTAAGCCCGACCCAAAGCCCGAAAGCCCGGCCTGAAACCCTTAAAAAGAGAAGCCTGAGTCCGGCCCGAACTATCTTTCAGGCTGAAAATTGAAGCCGGAGCCCGACCCGAATGCCAAGCCCGAAGCTCGGTTTTTTCGGGCCGGGGTCGGGCCGAGTCGCTGGGCCGGGCTGTCCATGCCCAGGTTTAAGCAGGACGACAACAAGGTTGACGAGCCAAAGAAGAGGACGTATCGATATTGTACATTGAGCTACTGGGCCTTGGCAGGTATTTGAGGTTACTGCGACGAAGAGGGTTTTAGGTTGGAGGTCTGGCTATCCCATCGGATTTTGCTGGTTCTCGTATATGTGTAATCAATCAATGATGAAATCTTTCTCTCGTATGTGGGGTAACCTTCTTTCTAAAGTTGGTGACCTTATCAACCCTACTAAAAGGCAATGGGGGGAGGCTCTTGTGACCCAGACTTTCTTGAAAGTTAATGTGCGGCGTGTACTATCGATTCCTTTGCCGACATATGATATGACATGGAAGATTTGGTTGCATGGAGCACGACAAAGAACGGAATTTTCTCTGTATTCACGCCTATTATCTTTGAATGGGATCATCAACACGGGTTCAAATGAAGGCATAAATGGTATGGGAACCGTCGATTCAAACAAGATATGGTACCGTATTTGGAGTCTGCAATGCCCTAGCAAGATAAAAAATTTCTTATGGGGAACACTACACGAAACTTTGCCTTGTCTGATCACTTTAGCAAATAGGCATATTAAGGTCAATTCGAACAACTCAGATTTCATGAGCATCGTGCAAGAAGGTGGAAGATCAGCGGGAATTGCTGCAGCCATCTTTGACTACTACTATAATTTAGCTCGTGATTTCCCCCTAGATGTTTTCTAACATTGTTTTAGTCTTTTAGATTTTTTTTTGAGGAAAAAAATGTAATGTTGTTCTTGTCTCGCTTGCTAGCAGTGCCACGAGGAATGCTTTGAGGGAGTGGCTTGATGAACCAATCAATGAGATTATCCAAATCTAATTGATGATGTTACTCGTGTCAAAGTTTTAAAGTTGGGTGGTTAATGTAAAAATAAATCAATGAATGGTGAATTCTTTATCTAATAAATGTTTTTGATATTTATATTACTACCTCTAGTTGGCGCCCATTTATCTGTTTTGATCTTAGTTTGGAAGTGCCCTCAGTTTTGCTCCTGAAAAGTGAGGTGCAGAATTCGGTGAGTTAGTTTATCCCTCAGATACCTCTATATATATGTACTATTTGTTTGTGTCCAAAATTACATCAACCGAAAAAGCTACTCGATCAAAAACAGATGGTGCAACTCGTTTGATTACTTAATTTATCCCACAGAAACCTCTACATTTTAATAGCAATTCCATCAGTTTATAAAAGGTCTACTTGATGAAAACATGTGGTGGAACTTGCTGCTACCGACCTCCATGGACGCTTATTAGCTTTGTAAACGAGGCTGGAAGCGCATGCCTTAGCAGGGGCGCGTTGCATGTTAATATAGCCAGGGATATGGCGCAGATTACAGGAGGAGGTTAGGATAGGTTTAGGTGTGGATTGATCTCCAAGCTAACTAACTACAAGGATCAGATCTCAACAACCTAACCTATCCTAACAAGGTACAACACACGCCACATACGGTTTATACAAATACCGTGAATACAATGTTTAACACTCCGCCTCAATCACAACTATCTAAGTTGAGATTGCGTCTAAAAACCTCCAGCTGTCGTAGTGATAGTGGTTTAGTAAAGCCATCTGCCACTTGATCACCAGTAGGAACAAAGCGAATATTCAAAAGCTTGTTATCCACTCTTTCACGAACAAAATGATAATCAATCTCAATGTGCTTCGTCCTAGCACGAAAAATAGGATTGACAGAAAGATAGGTAGCACCAAGATTGTCACACCAAAGAGAAGCTGCAGATGAGTGGCGAATGCCCAACTCTGTTAACAAATTCTGAATCCAAATAATCTCAGTAGTAGCATTTGCTAAGGCCTTGTACTTAGCTTCTGTACTTGACCTAGACACAGTAGCTTTCTTACGTGCACTCCAAGAAATCAAGTTACCACCAAAGAAAACCGCAAAGCCTCCAGTGCACCTTCGATCATCAGGACACCCTGCCCAGTCTTCATCTGAAAAAGCACTGACAAGAGTAGAGTCTGACTTAGCAAGTTTGAGACCATGACTCTTGGTTGCCTGGAGATACCTAAGAATTCTTTTTTACTGTTGTCCAATGAGTACTAGTAGGTGCATGAAGGCCCGACAAACTTTGTTGGTGAAAAACAGATATACAGTGCAGTTAGAGTCAAATACTGCAAAGCTCCTACAACACTCCTGTACCTGGTGGAGTCCTCAGCTCCAAGAACCTCTCCATCATGAAGAGACAATTTCTCAGAAGTAGACAAAGGAGTTGGAGAAGGTTTGCAACCTTTCATACCCACTCGCTCAAGGATATCTTGCACATATTTTTCCTGAGATAGAAGAACTCCACTACCCATATTCTTTACCTCAATTCCAAGAAAGAAGTGAAGACTGCCCAAATCCTTGAGTGCAAAGTCAAGGCGCAGATCCTTAAGAAGGGCTTCAACTGCTTGGGAGGAGGAACTGGTGACAATAATATCATCAACATAAATAAGCATAAAAATGGTTACTCCATGCCGATGATAAAAGAATAAGGACGTGTCTCCCTTGGAAGCAGTAAAACCAAGAGACTGTAACTTGGAATACAGACGATAATACCAAGCTCTGGGTGCTTGTTTCAAACCATAGATTGCTTTATCAAGTTTGCAGACATGGCATGGCAAAGCTGAATTTTCATACCCAGGAGGCTGCCTCATAAAAACTTCTTCTTCCAGAACACCGTGTAAGAACGCGTTCTTTACATCTAGTTGCCACATGCACCAATTTCGAGATATTGCAACTAAAAGAATTAATCTGATAGTAGCAGCTTTGACCACTGGACTAAAGGTATCCTCATAATCAATTCCGTACCTTTGCTTGAAACCTTTGGCCATAAGACGTACCTTATACCTGTCAATTGTGCCATCAGATTTCCGCTTTACCTTGTACACCCATTTGCAGTCAATCACGCCCCCCCCTGACTAGTGGAACCAAACGCCATGTTTGGTTCTCTACAAGAGCTGAGAATTCTTCATCCATCGCCTGTTTCCACTTGGGATCCCCAAGAGCATCCTGCAGATTCTTCGGCTCACTTGTGGCACAAAAGGAACCCCAACGAACACAACCATCTTTATAAACCTTGAGCTTGATAATACCACTCTGTGACCGGGTGTGCGAACGCGCAGGAGGAGGCGGTGCTGGTCGAACTTGCTGCATGTGGAGGCGGTTTTTCATAGAAGACACGGCATAGTCGGATGCAGCCGCAGAGGATCCCGAATCCGCGTCCTGCAGAGAACCAGACGGATCCGGTGCGGTGGCTGTTGGGAAACGTAGTAATTTCAAAAAAAATCCTACGCACACGCAAGATCATGGTGATGCATAGCAACGAGAGGGGGGAGTGTTGTCCACGTACCCTCGTAGACCGAAAGTGGAAGCGTTAGAACAACATGGTTGATGTAGTCGTACGTCTTCACGGCCCGACCGATCAAGCACCGAAACTACTGCACCTCCGAGTTCTAGCACACGTTCAGCTCGATGACGTCCCTCGAACTCCGATCCAGCCGAGTGTCGAGGGAGAGTTCCGTCAGCACGATGGCGTGGTGACGATCTTGATGTTCTACCGACGCAAGGCTTCGCCTAAGCACCGCTACGATATTATCGAGGTGGACTATGGTGGAGGTGGGCACCGCACACGGCTAAGAGATCTCAAGGATCAATTGTTGTTGTGCCTAGAGGTGCCCCCTGCCCCCGTATATAAAGGAGCAAGGGGGGAGGGGGCGGCCGGCCTAGGAGGGGGCGCGCCAAGGGGAGTCCTACTCCCACCGGGAGTAGGACTCCCTCCTTCCTTGTTGGAGTAGGAGAAGGGAAGAGGGGAGAGGAAGAAGGAAAGGGCTGCGCCCCTTGTCCAATTCGGACCAGAGGGGGCGCAGGCCTCCTTCCTTGGCCTCTCTCCTATATTCCCGTATGGCCCAATAAGGACCATATACTCCCCGGCGAATTCCCGTAACTTTCGGTACTCGAAAAATACCGAATCACTCGGAACCTTTCCGAACTCCGAATATAGTCGTCCAATATATCAATCTTTACGTCTCGACCATTTCGAGACTCCTCGTCATGTCCCCGATCTCATCCGGGACTCCGAACTCCTTCGGTACATCAAAACTCATAAACTCATAATATAACTGTCATCGAAACCTCAAGCGTGCGGACCCTACGGGAGGGCCCAGAGATACCTCTGCGACAACCGGAGTGACAAATCCTAATCTAGAAATACGCCAACCCAACATGTACCTTCGGAGACACCTGTAGAGCTTCTTTATAATCACCCAGTTACTTTGTGACGTTTGGTAGCACACAAAGTGTTCCTCCGGTAAACGGGAGTTGCATAATCTCATAGTTGTAGGAACATGTATAAGTCATGAAGAAAGCAATAGCAACATACTAAACGATCAAGTGCTAAGCTAACGGAATGGGTCATGTCAATCACATCATTCTACTAATGATGTGATCCCGTTAATCAAATGACAACTCATGTCTATGGTTAGGAAACATAACCATCTTTGATTAATGAGCTAGTCTAGTAGAGGCATACTAGTGACAATATGTTTGTCTATGTATTCACACATGTATCATGTTTCCGGTTAATACAATTCTAGCATGAATAATAAACATTTATCATGATATAAGGAAATAAATAATAACTTTATTATTGCCTCTAGGGCATATTTCCTTCAGTCTCCCACTTGCACTAGAGTCAATAATCTAGTTCACATCACCATGTGATTTAACACTAATGTTCACATCTGCATGTGATTAACACCCATAGTTCACATCGTCATGTGACCAACACCCAAAAGGTTTACTAGAGTCAATATCTAGTTTACATTTCTATGTGATTAACACCCAAAGAGTACTAAGGCGTGATCATGTTTTGCTCGTGAGAGAAGCTTAGTCAACGGGTCTGTCACATTCAGAGTCGTATGTATTTTGTAAATATTCTATGTCTACAATGCTCTGCACGGAGCTACTCTAGCTAATTGCTCCCACTTTCAATATGTATCCAGATTAAGACTTAGAGTCATCTGGATCGGTGTGAAAGCTTGCAACGATGTAACTCTTTACAACGGGCTCTTTTATGACCTCCATAATCGAGAAATATTTCCTTAGTCCTCACTAAGGATATTCTTGACCAATGTCCAGTGATCTACTCCTAGATCACTATTTTACTCCCTTGTCAAATTCAGAGCAAGGCATACAATAGGTCTGGTACATAGTATAGCATACTTTATAGAACCTATGACTGAGGCATAGGGAATGACTTTCATTCTCTTTTCTATTTTCTGTCGTGGTCGGGATTTGAGTCTTACTCAATTTCACACTGACGGTGTCCTGGACTAGGGGGTACTCACCATGTCGTCCCCCAATCGGTTAGATTGGGCCGATGACCCCCAGGGCCGCATAGTCACGGGCCAGTCCGGACAGGTGCCGCATACAAGGAAGATTCCACAAGACTTGGTGATCAAGACAAGGACTCCTCCCCCACCGGCGTATTCGGCTAGGACTCTTGTTATCCTAGGCCTCTGGTACGTTATATAAACCAGGGCCAGGCTAGTCGGCAAATATACAATACACAATATACAACAATCATACCATAGGCTAGCTTCTAGGGTTTAGCCTCCTTGATCTCGTGGTAGATCTACTCTTGTACTACCCATATCATCAATATTAATCAAGCAGGAATAGGGTATTACCTCCATCTAGAGGGCCCGAACACAGGTAAAACATCGTGTCCCTTGTCTCCTGTTACCATCCGCCTAGGCGCACGATTCGGGACCCCCTACCCGAGATCCGCTGGTTTGACACCGACATTGGTGCTTTGGAGAGTTCCGCTGTGTGTGTTCGGCAAAAGGTCGATGGCTCGCTTTGTAGATCAAGCTGCGACTTGGCATCTTCGTCACCGGCTCATTGGTCACCTTGGTTCGACCAAGGATCGCCCCTACCTCCGATCGTCATGTTCGGATGAGGGCCTTCATCAACATCAACTCCGATCTCTATCAAGATCATGGAGGAATCATTGAGGAGCCCGGGGCTCAGCGTCAACATTGCCCTCGGGCGACCGTCTTTTTTTTACGGACAGCGAACTTGTATCCGCCGTCACCGCCTCCTCGAGCGTCGGTTTGACGATTGCTTTGGTGGGTTTGTGCGGAATTGAGTCTACAACAACCCTGGAAAATTTCGTCGAGTTCCGATGGAGGAATCTCTGGCAATCCACGATATACAGGAGCCCTGTCAAATCTGGACGAGAATCTGGATGAGTTTAGGGCGTGGTGTCCAGCTTCTAGATCGGACGTCCTTTGGAAGATCCAACCGTTGATCGGCTGCGGAATTCCTATATCTATCACCCCTCCAAATTTCAGCTCGATCCGACCGTCCAAACTCCGGGAACCTTCCGATTAGTACATCACTTTCCGGATCTGTTTTCTGCGCGAAAACGAATCTGACCCGAGTTCGTCTTTTTTATGAACGGGATTTCGGACATCCATTTTGAAGGAAGTTTTGTATGGGGTATTATGTTTTGTTTCCGAACACATCCCACTAACTTTACAATCTTTTGAACATGATCTTCAACATCATGCTGGTGTCAAACCAGTCCGGCAATATTGCTCCACGGTTGCCGACCTGCGCTAGACACGTCGTCACTTTGTTGAGCCGAGCTTAACTTCTTCGGATCATCATCTCGGCAAGCCGAACAAGAGTCCGGCATCGCGAAGGATAAATCATCACCAACATCGCCGCCCCACGGATTACGGAGCGGGCATACCGGCATCGCCGCACGATCGCTTCATCAAGCGGCATCGACCACGCCACGACCGCATCGGCGGGGCCGCACTATTGCTTCTTCAAGCTGGTGTCCATCACGCCGACCTACTTCGACATTTCGGCTGGACCGGGGCTTCGCCATCTCTTAATCAACCTACTCCGGACACTTCGGGCGTCACTAGCCGACCAGGCAATGGGTGCGCGGATCGAGTCCCAATTTTGGGAATCACCTTCCTTCGGATTGCTACAACAAATAAACCAGGTGCTATTAATCCTAGTATTTCTTTTTGCTTGTTTGGGTTAATTTTTCCCAAGGAATTATTACTCTGGTTTGTCCATCATATATACACAGGTCTATCAAATGGTGGCCGCATTATCGACGATCGCATGATGATTCGTCAGTTTCCGTACATAGTCCGGCGAACGCCGCATCCGGAACTCGAACCGACCTGTGAATTCAGGCCTTGCCATGCCTTTACCGCATCACGCTGCCTCCCTGCACCGACATTGACTTCGGCGCCAGGCCATATTTCTTTTATTACTTACTTTGCATAAATTATTTATTATCCAACGATTTTTTATTACTATTATCTTTGGTTTGCATTATTTTTTGTGCACAGGAAAATGATCCAGCCGGACTATATCCTTTGACGTCACCTCGGCTGGACGGGGGGCTTTGTCAACACTTCATTACCCCATGCCAGGGACTTCGGCATCACTCTGCCGTCCTGCATTGACCGTGCTATGTCACCACTTCACAATGCCGCGCTCTTTGCCCCGCCACCTCGGGACCGGCTTGGGGGATGGAACCTTGTCCCGCATCAAGCTCGGACTGCATCGTCAATACCGAACACATTAACCAGCTAAGTTGCCTTCATGCTCAAAGTTTTAAATTTCTAACTTGTGTTCGGTTCGACCAAACATTATACTTTTTTGGAAAAAAGTTGCTTGTAAAAATTTTCCTTGTCGAAACTTTGTTCGCACACACTTGACGCGCTACCCGCGCTCATTATACATGGGGACTTCTTTAACAGAAGCTTATTAATACGGGCTTTATGCCCAACACATGTGTCACACTTCCGCATGTACCTTTTATTCTCCATTATATGCATCGATATGACTTAAGTTTTGGCCAAGCTGGGTTGCCTGGCTCCTGTGCTTACCCCTACGTTCCCGATTGTTTGGCTAGGTGGTAAAGGGAGCACCTCTGCGATTATTCTTGCCGGGTCACCGGATGTGTACCTCGGTAGGTGAAGCCGAAGCTAAGCGTTCTTAAGGGAATACTCGGTCGGTGAACTAAAAGATGATTTCTTACCTATTTATTTACCTGCCCCAAATGTTTTTCTGCTCTTTTTCATGATCGGACATGCACTTTAGGGCATGCCTCCTGAGAAAAGGAACCCTAACGGAACTATTCTCCTGGAAGATGTTTCTTACTAACCATATAATATAACATAACTAGTTGGGCACTTGTATGATAAAGCACTAATGACCCCTACGCTTTGGTCTCCACGCATGCCCGGTTTTTATAACCGCGAGGGTATTCGAACACACTCGGACTATTGGGTCCAGAGGTTGAAGCGAAAAAGGTCCGCTTCGACAAGCGATCTACAATCCGGCTAGAAGGCATTTTACATGTCACCTTACATTATATAGTCAACTTTTACCCAAGTCACTTGGGGGCTCTTATGTTTATTTGAGCCATTTTATAATAAGTGTTTTTCTTCTTAGTCGTTGCAGAGTTTTTATTATTATTTATCACTCCTTTTCTCGACACGAGTGTGCGGTCACTAGCCGTGGAGCCTAATTTCTCTCTCAAAACCGCTAGAGTTTAGATTTCTAAACTGGCCTAATGAGAAGTACTCCGCCTTCGGGATGGGAAACTGAAGCCGTAGGCTGACCCGCTTGAAGTCTTTAGATAGGATGTGTCATGTTAAAGCACGACAGAAGCACTTTTTTTTTTCTAAAGTGCAATTTTCGGATTGGCACCGAACACTTGATCTTGTCCGGACGTCATGTTTTTCTTGGCGTTTTTGGTTTTCCAAGCTTTTGGCACTTTTTAAACTATTTGTGTGTTTTCAGCACAAATCTCGCGATGCAACACGGACACCTTTAGAGATTCGGCAAAAACATTCTCGGATATTGCTATATATGCACCAGTTCTGAATTGTGTCTTCGGTCAATAGTTGGGTTGCCCGGCTCCCGCGCTTGCCTCCTACGTTCCGCTTTGTTCGGCTAGGTGTGCAAAGGGAGAACCACTGCGATTGTGCTTCCAGCTCGCATGGTCAAGCACCTCAGTGGAGAAAGCCGAAAACTGACTGTCACAATAGGTGTAAATTGGTCAGCGATCCGATGACTATATTAAATGACGGGCCATTCATAAAATTGGCCGAAGTGTTTCTGGCTTGACCTCGACTGTCGCCGAACACTACCGGGGGCTAGTAACTGGCCTCCCAAACTAAATCCTCAATATTTTGCTCTTACATTGGAGCTGAGGTTTCATGATCATGCTTAGCACGACAACCCAAAGAAAGGAACAGATAGCGGGACTATTTTCTTTGGAAGACATCTCTTCTGTTAAACAGTAATATAACATATCTCTCTGCGTACCTTTGTTTATAAAACCGTATGGCCAGATTGCCTTGTTTGTTGTAAATCTTTGCCCTCATAAAGGCTTTATAAAGTAGGACAAACACACCTCGGCTACTGGTCGAGGAGGTTGAAGCCGATGGTCGGTCAACAAAGTTTTGTACAATGCGGATCCGAGCATTAATGACATAAAATACTTGGATACATTGAGTCATTACACATAGTTTGTGATTTTACTATGGATATCAATCCTTAATTCGGCCACCTGTGCCCGCATTAAGGCTCGAGAACTCTTGGGCTTCGGGCTTATTATTTACAAATATTAAAGGGGCACATTAATCCCCTGATCTGGTGTTGCCACCCGACCAGTGTCTCGGGGGCTACTGCATTGCTTGTTCTATGCAGAAATTTTTAAGTGCAATATAGTTTCCGAGGAGATTTTGATCCTCAGGTTGGTCTGAGCACGCCACTTTTTGCGTCCCGAAGTATTCTGCCGAGCTAGGACTTGATCCTCAGGCTGATTTTGCAAATCAACTTTGAGTCTCGTGATTCTTGGGATCAGCGGTCTTATGTCATCTTTCAGGTGCATCTCGGGTTTTAGACCGATACACACCTTGAGGGCTACTGGCTATATATCTCGTCAGAGAATAAATTGAATCAATAAAAAATATTGACCAAAAATCAGCCCACATTCGGGGTGGTGCACCACCTCGGAAGCGGCCCGGCATAAAGCTCGGGCGCTAGTGGCTGGCTCCATAGAGGGCATTTCCGGCATTAAGCTCGGCTAAACTCCTTCAAACTTCTTTGAACCAAGGTGATTTGCGACACCTCGGATACAGTCCGGCGTTGGAGCTCGAATACATAGTCCGGCATTGGAGCTCGGATACATAACTCGGCGTTGGAGCTCGGATACATAGTCCGGCGTTGGAGCTCGGACACATAGTCCGGCGTTGGAGCTCGGATACAGTCCGGCGTTGGAGCTCGGATACATTCCGGCGTTAGAGCTGGGAAGCGGTCCGGCGTTGGTGCTCGGCTACAAAAGATACCTCGAATGCAGTCCGGCGTTGGAGCTCGAACGCAAGAGGACGCTGCCGCCCGGGAACAACTTCAAACCCGAGGTGTGGCATAAAAATAACAAGGCATTGATAAAGGCCGGAAACTTAAAGGGGCTCCTCGCATACCCGACGTATAAACTCTCCGAATGCATTTCGGCGGTCCTCAAGATTGAAGATGAGAAGATTTGTTGAACCAATTTTCAAGACCGGCAACCGAAGATGAAGAACAGTTAGGAAGAATCGAGGAGCGTCCCTAACTTGAAGACCGGTTCAGGGGGCTCTTGGACGGTGTCCTGGACTAGGGGTACTCACCACGTCGTCCCCAATCGGTTAGATTGGGCCGATGACCCAGGCCGCATACTCATGGGCCAGTCCGGACAGGTGCCGCATACAAGGAAGATTCCACAAGACTTGGTGATCAAGACAAGGACTCCTCCCCCACCGGCGTATTCGGCTAGGACTCTTGTTATCCTAGGCCTCTGGTGCGTTATATAAACCAGGGCCAGGCTAGTCGGCAGATATACAATACACAATATACAACAATCATACCATAGGCTAGCTTCTAGGGTTTAGCCTCCTTGATCTCGTGGTAGATCTACTCTTGTACTACCCATATCATCAATATTAATCAAGCAGGAGTAGGGTATTACCTCCATCGAGAGGGCCCGAACCTGGGTAAAAACATCGTGTCCCTTGTTTCCTGTTACCATCCGCCTAGACGCACAGTTCGGGACCCCCTACCTGAGATCCCCCGGTTTTGACACCGACACACACCTTTGCAACACAGGCAATAACTCTTTCTTTGACTGTTCCATTTTGAACTATTTCAAAATCTTGACAAGGTATGTACTTATTGAAAAACTTATCAAGCGTCTTGATCTATCTCAATAGATCTTGATGCTCAATATGTAAGTAGCTTTCTTGAGGTCTTTCTTTTAAAGAACTCCTTTCAAATACTCCTTTATGCTTTCCAGAAATTTTTACATCATTTACGATCAACAATATGTTACTCACGTATATTTATCGGAAAAGGCGGTAGTGCTCCCACTCACTTTATTGTAAATACAGGCTTCACATAAATCTGTATAAAACTATATGCTTTGATCAACTTCTCAAAGCATATATTCCAACTCTGACATGCTTGCACCAGTCCATAGATGGATCGCTGGAGCTTGCACATTTTGTTAGCACCTTTAGGATTGACAAAACTTTCTGGTTGCATCATATACAATTTTTCTTTAAGAAAACCATTAAGGAATGTTGTTTTGACATCCATTTGCCAGATTTCATAAAATGTGGCAATTGCTAACATGATTCGGACAGACTTAAGCATCGCTACAGTTGAGAAAATCTCATCGTATTCAACACCTTGAACTTTGTCGAAAAACTTTTTGCGACAAGTCGAGCTTTGTAGATAGTAACACTACTATCAGCGTCTGTCTTCCTCTTGAAGATCCATTTATTTTCTATGGCTTGCCGATTATCGGGCAAGGCCACCAAAGTCCACACTTTGTTCTCATATATGGATCATATCTCAGATTTCATGGCCTCAAGCCATTTCGCGGAATCTGGGCTCATCATCACTTCCTCGTAGTTCGTAGGTTCATCATGGTCTAGTAACATGACCTCCAGAACAGGATTACCGTACCACTCTGGTGTGGATCTTACTCTGGAAGACTTACGAGGTTCTGTAGTAACTTAATCTGAAGTTTCATGATCATCATCATTAGCTTCCTCACTAATTGGTATAGGAATCACTGGAACTGATTTATGTGATTAACTAGTTTCCAATTCGGGAGTAGGTACAATTACCTTATCAAGTTCTACTTTCCTCCCACTCACTTCTTTCAAGAGAAACTCCTTCTCTAGAAAGGATCCATTTTAGCAACGAATATCTTGCCTTCAGATCTGTGATAGAAGGTGTACTCAACAGTTTCCTTTGGGTATTCTATGAAGACGCGCTTCTCCGATTTGGGTTCAAGCTTATCAGGTTGAAACTTTTTCACATAAGCATCGCAGCCCCAAACTTTAAGAAACGACAACTTTGGTTTCTTGCCAAACCACAGTTCATAAGGCGTCGTCTCAAAGGATTTTCATGGTGCCCTATTTAAAGTGAATGCAGCTGTCTCTAACGCATAACCCCAAAATTATAGTGGTAAATTGGTAAGATACATCATAGATCGCACCATATCCAATAAAGTGCGGTTATGACGTTCGGACACACCATTATGCTGTGGTGTTCCATGTGGCGTGAGCTATGAAACTATTCCACATTGTTTTATATGAAGGCCAAACTCGTAACTCAAATATTCTCCTCCACGATCAGATTGTAGAAACTTTATTTTCTTGTTACGATGATTCTCCACTTCACTCTGAAATTCTTTAAACTTTTCAAATGTTTCAGACTTGTGCTTCATTAAGTAGATATACTCATATCTGCTCAAATTATCTGTGAAGGTCAGAAAATAACGATACTCGCCACGAGCATCAATACTCATTGGACCGCATACGTCGGTATGTATTATTTCCAACAAGTCAGTAGCTCGTTCCGTTGTTCCGGAGAACGGAGTTTTAGTCATCTTGCCAAAAAGGCACGGTTCGCAAGCATCAAATGATTCATAACCAAGTGATTCCAAAAATCCATCTTTATGGAGTTTCTTCATGCGCTTTACACCGATATGACCCAAACTGCAGTGCCACAAATAAGTTGCACTATCATTATTAACTTTGCATGTTTTGGCATTAATATTATTAATATGTGTATTACTACGATCGAGATCCAACAAACTATTTTCATTGGGTGTATGACCATTAAAGGTCTTATTCATGTAAACATAATAACAATTATTCTCTGACTTTAAATGAATAACCGTATCGCAATAAACATGATCAAATCATATTCATGCTTTGAGCATAAATGCCAAATAACATTTATTTAGGTTTAACACTAATCTCGAAAATATAGGGAGTGTGCGATGATGATCATATCAATCTTGGAACCACTTCCAACATACATCGTCACTTCACCATCAACTAGTCTTTGTTTATTCTGTAACTCCTGTTTCGAGTTACTAATCTTAGCAACCGAACAAGTATCAAATACTCAGGGGTTACTATAAACACTAGTAAGGTACACATCAATAACCTGTATATCAAATATACTCTTGTTCACTTTGCCATCCTTCTTATCTACCAAATATTCAGGGCATTTCCACTTCCAGTGACCATTTCCTTTGCAGTAGAAGCACTCAGTTTCAGGCTTTGGTCCAGCTTTGGGCTTGTTTGCAGGAGTGACAACTTGCTTGCCATTCTACTTGAAGTTCCCTTTCTTTTCTTTTGCCCTTTTCTTGAAACTAGTGGTCTTGTCAATCATCAACACTTGATGCTCTTTTCTTGATTTCTACCTTCGTCGATTTCAGCATCACCAAGAGCTCGGGAATCGTTTTCGTCATCCCTTGCATTATAGTTCATCACGAAGTTCCAGTAACTTGGTGATGGTGACTAGAGAACTCTGCCAATCACTATCTTATCTGGAAGATTAACTCCCACTCGATTGTAGTACCCAGACAATCTGAGCACATGCTCACTAGTTGAGCGATTCTCCTCCATCTTTTAGCTATAGAACTTGTTGGAGATTTCCTATCTCTCAACTCGGGTATTTGCTTGAAATATTAACTTCAATTCCTGGAACATCTCATATAGTCCATGACGTTCAAAACGTCTTTGAAGTCCCGATTCTAAGCCGTTAAGCATGGTGCACTAAACTATCAAGTAGTCATCATATTGAGCTAGCCATAGCGTTTATAACGTGCGCATACGCTCCTGCAATAGGTCTGTCACCTAGCGGTGCATTAAGGACATAATTCTTACATTGAGCAATGAGGATAAACCTCGGATCACGGATCCAATCCGCATCATTGCTACTAACATCTTTCAACATAATTTTCTCTAGGAACATATCAAAATAAACATATGAAAGCAACAACGCGAGCTATTGATCTACAACATAATTTGCAAAATACTACCAGGACTAAGTTTATGATAAATTAAAGTTCAATTAATCATATTACTTAAGAACTCCCACTTAGACAGACATCTCTCTAGTCATCTAAGTGATCACGTGATCCAAATCAACTAAACCATGTCCGATCATCACGTGAGATGGAGTAGTTTCAATGGTGAACATCACTATGTTGATCATATCTACTATATGATTCACGCTCGACCTTTCGGTCTCCGTGTTCCGAGGCCATATCTGTATATGCTAGGCTCATCAAGTTTAACTTTGAGTATTCCGCGTGTGCAACTATTTTGCACCCGTTGTATTTGAACGTAGAGCCTATCACACCCGATCATCACGTGGTGTCTCAGCACGAAGAACTTTCACAACGATGCATACTCAGGGAGAACACTTCTTGATAATTAGTGAGAGATCATCTTTAAATGCTACCGTCAATCAAAGCAAGATAAGATGCATAAAGGATAAACATCACATGCAATCAATATAAGTGATATGATATGGCCATCATCATCATCTTGTGCTTGTGATCTCCATCTCCGAAGCACCGTCGTGATCACCATCGTCACCGGCGCGACACCTTGATATCCATCGTAGCATCGTTGTCGTCTCGCCAAACTTATGCTTCTACGAGTATCGCTATCGCTTAGTGATAAAGTAAAGCATTACAGGGCGATTACATTGCATACAATAAAGCGACAACTATATGGCTCCTGCCAGTTGCCGATAACTCGGTTACAAAACATGATCATCTCATACAATAAAATATATCATCACGTCTTGACCATATCAAATCACAACATGCCCTGCAAAAACAAGTTAGACGTCCTCTACTTTGTTGTTGCAAGTTTTACGTGGCTGCTATGGGCTTAGCAAGAACCGTTCTTACCTACGCATCAAAACCACAACGATAGTTCGTCAAAGTTAGTGCTGTTTTAACCTTCGCAAGGACCGGGGCGTAGCCACACTCGGTTCAACTAAAGTTGGAGAAACCGACACCGCCAGCCAATTGTGTGCAAAGCACGCGTCGGTAGAACCAGTCTCGCGTAAGCGTCTGGCGTAATGTCGGTCCGGGCCGCTTCATCCAACAATACCGCCGAACCAAAGTATGACATGCTGGTAAGCAGTATGACTTGTATCGCCCACAACTCACTTGTGTTCTACTCGTGCATATAACATCTACGCATAAAACCTGGCTCGGATGCCACTGTTGGGAAACGTAGTAATTTCAAAAAAATTCCTACGCACACGCAAGATCATGGTGATGCATAGCAACAAGAGGGGAGAGTGTTGTCCACGTACCCTCGTAGACCGAAAGCGGAAGCGTTAGAACAACGCGGTTGATGTAGTCGTACGTCTTCACGGCCCGACCGATCAAGCACCGAAACTACGACACCTCCGAGTTCTAGCACACGTTCAGCTCGATGACGTCCCTCGAACTCCGATCCAGCCGAGTGTCGAGGGTGAGTTCCGTCAGCACGACGACATGATGACGATCTTGATGTTCTACCGACGCAGGGCTTCGCCTAAGCACCGCTACGATATTATCGAGGTGGAATATGATGGAGGGGGGCACCGCACACGGCTAAGAGATCTCAAGGATCAATTGTTTTTGTGCCTAGAGGTGCCCCCTGCCCCCGTATATAAAGGAGCAAGGGGGGAGTGGGCGGCCGGCCTAGGAGGGGGCGCGCCAAGGGGAGTCCTACTCCCACCGGGAGTAGGACTCCATCCTTCCTTGTTGGAGTAGGAGAAGGGGAAAGAGGGGGAGAGGAAGAAGGAACACGGGGGTGCGCCCTTGTCCAATTCGGACCAGAGGGGGGGCGCAGGCCTCCTTCCTTTTGGCCTCTCTCCTCTATTCCCGTATGGCCCAATAAGGCCCATATACTCCCCGGCGAATTCCCGTAACTCTTCGGTACTCCGAAAAATACCCGAATCACTCGGAACCTTTCCGAACTCCGAATATAGTCGTACAATATATCAATCTTTACGTCTCGACCATTTCGAGACTCCTCGTCATGTCCCCGATCTCATCCGGGACTCTGAACTCCTTCGGTACATCAAAACTCATAAACTCATAATATAAGCATCGCCATGAAACCTTAAGCGTCACGGACCCTACGGGTTCGAGAACAATGTAGACATGACCGAGGCACTTCTCCGGTCAATAACCAATAGTGGAACCTGGATGCTCATATTGGCTCCTACATATTCTACGAAGATCTTTATCGGTCAAACCACATAACAACATACGTTGTTCCCTTTGTCATTGGTATGTTACTTGCCCGAGATTCGATCGTCGGTATCTCAATACCTAGTTCAATCTCGTTACCGGCAAGTCTCTTTACTCGTTACGTAATGCATCATCCCGCAACTAACTCATTAGTCACATTGCTTGCAAGGCTTATAGTGATGTGCATTACCGAGAGGGCCCAAAGATACCTCTCCGACGACCGGAGTGACAAATCCTAATCTCGAAATACGCCAACCCAACATGTACCTTCAGAGACACCTGAAGAGATCCTTTATAATCACCCAGTTACGTTGTGACGTTTGGTAGCACACAAAGTGTTCCTTCGGTGAACGGGAGTTGCATAATCTCATAATTGTAGGAACATGTATAAGTCATGAAGAAAGCAATAGCAACATACTAAACGATCAAGTGCTAAGCTAACGGAATGGGTCATGTCAATCACAACATTCTACTAATGATGTGATCCCGTTAATCAAATGACAACTCATTTCTATGGTTAGGAAACATAACCATCTTTGATTAATGAGCTAGTCTAGTAGAGGCATACTAGTGACAATATGTTTGTCTATGTATTCACACATGTATCATGTTTCCGGTTAATACAATTCTAGCATGACTAATAAACATTTATCATGATATAAGGAAATAAATAATAACTTTATTATTGCCTCTAGGGCATATTTCCTTCAGCGGCCAACGACAAACTGCCACTTGGCAGTTCCGGAGCGGGCACAGGGTGGGAGGGGAACCGTACATAACCGGGTTCCGCGCGCCCCGCCTCGCTGAGGATGCGTGTGCCACGCCCAGTTGGCCCGCCAGGGGACAGTGCGCCATCCAACGCGGGAGACAGCGAAGGAGTGCGCCCAACGGGCCCACCAGGAGACGGCAGGTTGGTGCGCCCGCCTAACCACCCGCCTGTAGGCGCGGATCCCGGCGAGGATTCGCATGCCGATTCTGTCGATGCGGATCCCGCAGCGGATTCACCTGGCGCCGCCGCTGCCCCTGATCCCGATGCCACCTGAGGATTTTCTGTGGCTGCAATGGAGCTCTCTGTTTGCTGCATAAAATCATGAGAGTTTTCACCAAATTCTTTGGGATTTGGCTGCCTTGTTTCCTGCACACTTTCAGCTGGGTTATTGGCATTAGACATGGACATATGGTCAATAGCAAAATCAACTCCCCCATGAACAAAACTAGGAGATGGCAAGAGATGAGGGGGTAAAAGAAGAAACTCTTTGCGAAGTTGGGCACCGGCATTGGAGTGAAGTCTTGCGAAGGGAAAGACTTGCTCGTCAAAAATGACATCACGAGAAACATAAACACAACCAGAAGAAATATCAAGACACTTGTAGCCTTTGTGGAGGGTACTGTACCCCAAGAAGGCACATTGTTTGGACCTAAACTCAAGTTGTGTTTGTTGAAAGGGCGCAAATTCAGCCAGACGGCATAGCCAAAAATGCGAAGAAAAGAATAGTTGGGTTTAGTGCCAAAAATTCGTTCTAGTGGAGTTTGGTTCTTGATGACTCTACTGGGAATACGGTTAATAAGATAGACCACAGTGAGGAACGCTTCGTCCCAAAATTTGAGTGGCATAAAGGCATGAGCCAGTAGAGAGAGACCAACTTCCACGATGTGTCTATGCTTTCTCTCCGCGGAGCCGTTCTGCTGATGAGCATGGGGGCAGGAAACGTGGTGTGTGATGCCGATGCGTTCAAAGAAAGAGCTCAACCGTTGGTATTCACCACCCCAGTCAATTTGCATAGCGATGATCTTGCGATCAAAGAGGCGTTCAACATGAGCTTGAAAAAGATGAAATTTCTCAAAGACATCTGATTTATTATTAAGCAAATAGATCCAGCTAAACTTGCTAAAATCATCTATAAAGCTGACATAATATTTCTGGCGACCAACAGAGACGGGTCCGGGACCCCAAACATCGGAAAAAATAAGCTCTAAAGGAGCTGTGGACTCGCTAGTTGAATGAGGGTAGGGTAGTTGATGGCTTTTGGCCATCTGACATGCATCACACACGAAGAGGTGATCTTGCTTATTGGAAACAGGAAGATTGAAGTCATGAAGAATATTCTGAACTACCGGAAGAGCAGGATGCCCTAGACGTTTGTGCCACCGGGATGTGGAAGGATTGATAGCACCAAGCACTTGACGATGGGGAGCGCTCTGCCGACCGGTTACGGGGAACAAGCCCCATGTACTCCTGTTTTGAAGGATTGTTCTCCGGGTAGCATGATCCTTGACAAGAAAGAATTCAGGGTGAAGTTCAATAAAAACATCATTATCTCGCATAATATTATAGTCAGAGAGGAGACTCTGATCAGCACTAGGAGATTGAAGGATATTGTTTAAGTTCAAGGAACCAGAGGGAGTAGACAATACTGAATGACCAATATGTTCGATATCCATACCTTGACCACTAGCTGTGTGGATTTGGTCGGTTTCGGTGTAGCGATTACAAACAACTATTTTTTCAAGTTCGCCAATAACATGATTAGTCGCACCGGTGTCCAGATACAAGTTGGTATCCACGCCGTTGTTGGGGAACGAAGTAATTTCAAAATTTTCCTACGCACACGCAAGGATCATGGTGATGCATAGCAACGAGAGGGGAGAGTGTATGTCCACGTACCCTCGTAGACCGAAAGCGGAAGCGTTATAACAACGCGGTTGATGTAGTCGTACGTCTTCACGATCCGACCGATCCAAGCACCGAACGTCACGGCACCTCCGAGTTCTCGCACACGTTCAGCTCGATGACGATCCCGGACTCCGATCCAGCAAAGTGTCGGGATGAGTTCCGTCGACGACGGCGTGGTGGCGATGTTGATGCTCCACCGGGCGCAGGACTTCGCCTAAGCTCCGCGACGATATGACCGAAGTGGAATATGGTGGAGGGGGGCACCGCACACGGCTAAGGAACGATCCGTAGATCAACTTGTGTGTTCATGGGGTGCCCCCTGCCCCCGTATATAAAGGAGGGAGGGAGGAGGAGGCCGGCCTAGGGAGGAGGCGCGCCATAGGGGAGTCCTACTCCCACCGGGAGTAGGATTCCCCCTTTCCTAGTCCAACTAGGGATCCTTCCATGTATTAGGAGTAGGAGACTAGGAAGAGGAAAAGAGAAGGGAAGGAAGGAGGGGGTGCAGCCCCTTCCCTTAGCCCAATTCGGACTAGGGCAAAGGGGGCGCGCAGCCTGCCCTAGGCATCCTCTCTCTCTTTCCCGCAGGGCCCAATAAGGCCCAATACTTCTCCCCGGCGAATTCCCGTAACTCTCCGGTACTCCGAAAAATACCCGAATGTCTCGGAACCTTTCCGAACTCCGAATATAGTCGTCCAATATATCGATCTTTACGTCTCGACCATTTCGAGACTCCTCGTCATGTCCCCGATCTCATCCGGGACTCCGAACTCCTTCGGTACATCAAAACTCATAAACTCATAATATAAGCATCATCGAAACTTTAAGCGTTGCACGGACCCTACGGGTTCGAGAACTATGTAGACATGACCTACAACCATTCTCGGTCAATAACCAATAGCGGAACCTGGATGCCCATATTGGTTCCTACATATTCTACGAAGATCTTTATCGGTCAAACCGCATAACGATATACGTTGTTCCCTTTGTCATCGGTATGTTACTTGCCCGAGATTCGATCGTCGGTATCCAATACCTAGTTCAATCTCGTTACCGGTAAGTCTCTTTACTCGTTACGTAATGCATCATTCCGTAACTAACTCATTAGCTACATTGCTTGCAAGGCTTATAGTGATGTGCATTACCGAGAGGGCCTAGAGATAACTCTCGACAATCGGAGTGACAAAACCTAATCTCAAAATCGCCAACCCAACATGTACCTTTGGAGACACCTGTAGTACTCCTTTATAATCACCCGATTACGTTGTGACGTTTGGTAGCACCAAAGTGTTCCTCCGGTAAACAGGAGTTGCATAATCTCATAGTTACGAGGAACATGTATAAGTCATGAAGAAAGCAATAGCAACATACTAAACGATCAAGTGCTAGGCTAACGGAATGGGTCATGTCAATCAGATCATTCTCCTAATGATGTGATCCCGTTAATCAAATGACAACTCATGTCTATGGTTAGGAAACATAACCATCTTTGATTAACGAGCTAGTCAAGTAGAGGCATACTAGTGACACTCTGTTTGTCTATGTATTCACACATGTATTATGTTTCCGGTTAATACAATTCTAGCATGAATAATAAACATTTATCATGATATAAGGAAATAAATAATAACTTTATTATTGCCTCTAGGGCATATTTTCTTGATCTCCCACTTGCACTAGAGTCAATAATCTAGTTCACATCGCCATGTGATTTAACATCAATAGTTCACATCTATATGTGGTTAACACCCATAGTTCACATCGACATGTGACCAACACCCAAAGGGTTTACTAGAGTCAGTAATCTAGCTCACATCGCTATGTGATTAACACCCAAAGAGTACTAAGGTGTGATCATGTTTTGTTTGTGAGAGAAGTTTAGTCAACGGGTCTACCACATTCAGATCCGTATGTATTTTGCA
This sequence comes from Aegilops bicornis, assembly GCA_021605145.1. Taxonomy (NCBI): domain Eukaryota; kingdom Viridiplantae; phylum Streptophyta; class Magnoliopsida; order Poales; family Poaceae; genus Aegilops; species Aegilops bicornis. Next base: position 674,512,711 of record CM038672.1, read on the forward strand.
AATTTCTATGTCTACAATGCTCTTGCGGAGCTACTCTAGCTAATTGCTCCCACTTTCAATATGTATCCAGATTGAGACTCAGAGTCATCTAGATTAGTGTTTAAAACTTGCATCGGCGTAACCCTTTACGACGAACCTTTTCACTTCCATAATCGAAACACATCCTTATTCTACTAAGGATAATTTTGACCGCTGTCCATTGATCTACTCCTAGATCACTATTGCACTCCTTGCCAAGCTTAGTGGTAGGGTATGCAATAGATCTGGTACCTGATATGACATACTTTATAGAACCTATGGCTGATGCATAGGGAATGACTTTCATTCTCTTTCTATCTTCTGCCGTGGTCGGGTTTTGAGTCTTACTCAACCTCACACCTTGTAACACAGGTAAGAACTCTTTCTTTGACTGTTCCATTTTGAACTACTTCAAAATCTTGTCAAGGTATGTATTCATTGAAAAAACTTATCAAGCGTCTTGATCTATCTCTATAGATCTTGATGCTCAATATGTAAGCAGCTTCACCGAGGTCCTTCTTTGAAAAACTCCTTTCAAACACTCCTTTATGCTTTGCAGAATAATTCTACATCATTTCCGATCAACAATATGTCATTCACATATACTTATCAGAAATGTTGTAGTGCTCCCACTCACTTTCTTGTAAATACAGGCCTTTCCAAAAGTCTGTATAAAATCATATGCTTTGATCAACACATCAAAGCGTATATTCCAACTCCGAGATGCTTGTACCGGTCCATTGATGGATCGGCTGGAGCTTGCACATTTTGTTAGCTCCTTTAGGATTGACAAAAACTTCTGGTTGCATCATATACAACTCTTCTTTAATAAATCCATTAAAGAATGTAGTTTTGACATCCATTTGCCAGATTTCATAAAATGTGGCAATTGCTAACATGATTCGGACAGACTTTAAGAATCGCTTCTGATTGAGAAAATCTCATTGTAGTCAACACCTTGAACTTGTCGAAAACCTTTTGCGACAAGTCGAGCTTTGTAGATAGTAACACTACTATCAGCATCTGTCTTCCTCTTGAAAATCTATTTATATAATATGGCTTGCCGATCATTGGGCAACTCCATCAAAGTCCATACTTTGTTCTCATACATGGATCCCATCTCAGATTTCATGGCCTCAAGCCATTTCACGGAATCTGGGCTCATCATCGCCTCCTCATAGTTCGTAGGTTCATCATGGTCTAGTAACATGACTTCCGAACATGATTACCGTACCACTCACAGTGCGCGGATCTTACTCTGGAAGACCTACGAGGTTTGTAGTAACTTGATCTGAAGTTTCATGATCATCATCATTAGCTTCCTCACTAATTGGTGTAGGAATCATCGGAACTGATTTCTGTGATGAACTACTTTTCAATTAGGGAGAAGGTACAATTACCTTATCAAGTTCTACTTTCCTCCCACTCACTTCTTTCGAGAGAAACTTCTTCTCTAGAAAGGATCCATCTTAGCAACGAATAACTTGCCTTCGGATCTGTGATAGAAGGTGTACCCAATAGTTACCTTTGGGTATTCTATGAAGACGCACTTCTCCGATTTGGATTCGAGCTTATCAGGTGAAAACTTTTTCACATAAGCATCACAACTCAAAACTTTTAAGAAAGCGACAGCTTAGGTTTCTTTGTTAAACCATAGTTCATACGGTGTCATCTCAACGGATTTAGATGGTGCCCTATTAAACGTGAATGCATTTGTCTCTAATGCATAACCCCAAAAGCGATATTGGTAAATCGGTAAGAGACATCATTGATCGCACCATATCAAAATAAAGTACGGTTATGACGTTCGGACACACCATTACGTTATGGTGTTCCATGTGGCGTGAGCCGTGAAACTATTCCACATTGTTTTATATGAAGGCCAAACTTCGTAACTCAAATATTCTCCTCCACGATCAGATCGTAGAAACTTTATTTTCTTATTACGATGATTCTCCACTTCACTCTGAAATTATTTGAACTTTTCAAATGTTTCAGACTTGTGCTTCATTAAGTAGATATACTCATATCTGCTCAAATCATCTTGTGAAGGTCGAAAATAACGATACTTGCCGTGAGCTTTAACACTCATCGGACCGCATACATTAGTATGTATTATTTCCAATAAGTCATTTGCTCGCTCCATTGTTCCGGAGAACAGAGTCTTTAGTCATCTTGCCCATAAGGCATGGTTCGCAAGCATCAAGTGATTCATAATCAAGTGATTCCAAAAACCCATCAGCTTGGAGTTTCTTCATGCGCTTTACACCAATATGATCTAAACGGCGATTGCCACAAATAAGTTGCACTATCATTATTAACTTTGCATCTTTTGGCATCAATATTATGAATATGTGTATTACTACGATCGAGATCCAACAAACTATTTTATTGGGTGTATGACCATTGAAGGTTTTATTCATTTAAACAGAACAACAATTATTCTTTGACTTTAAATGAATAACCGTTTTGCAATAAACATGATCAAATCATATTCATGTTCAACGCAAACACCAAATAACATTTATTTAGGTTTAACACTAATCCCGAAAGTATAGGGAGTGTGCGATGATGATCATATCAATCTTGGAACTACTTCCAACACTCATCGTCACTTCCCTTTAACTAGTCTCTGTTATTCGTAACTCCTGTTTCGAGTTACTAATCTTAGCAACCGAACAATTATCAAATACTAGGGGCTACTATAAACACTAGTAAGGTACACATCAATAACCGTATATCAAATATAACCTTGTTCACTTTGCCATCCTTCTTATCCACCAAATATTCAGGGGTAGTTCCGCTCAAAGGACCATTTCCATTGCAGCAAAAGTACTTAGTCTCAGGCTTAGGTCCAGATTTGGGCTTCTTCACTCGAGCAGCAACTTGCTTGCCGTTCCTTTTGAAGTTCCCCTTCTTCCCTTTGCCCTTTTCCTTGAGACTAGTGGTCTTGTCAATCATCAACACTTGATGCTTTTTCTTGATTTCTACCTTCGTCGATTTCAACATCACGAAGAGCTCGGGATCTTTTTCGTCATCCCTTGCATACTATAGTTCATCACGAAGTTCTAGTAACTTAGTGATGGTGACTAGAGAATTCTGTCAATCACTATCTTATACGGAAGATTAACTCCCACTTGATTCAAGCGATTGAAGTACCCGGACAATCTGAGAACATGCTCACTAGTTGAGCGATTCTCTTCCATCTTTTAGCTATAGAACTTGTTGGAGACTTCATATCTCTCAACTCGGGTATTTGCTTGAAATATTAACTTCAATTCCTGGAACATCTCATATGGTCCATGACGTTCAAAACGTCTTTGAAGTCCCGATTCTAAGCCGTTTAAGCATGGTGCACTAAACTATCAAGTAGTCATCATATTGAGCTAGCCAAACGCGTTCATAACGTATGCATCTGCTCTCCTGCAATAGGTACATCACCTAGCGGTGCATTAAGGACATAATTCTTACATGCAGCAATGAGGATAAACCTCGGATCACGGATCCAATCCGCATCATTGCTACTAACATCTTTCAATACAATTTTCTCTAGGAACACATATAAAAACATAGGGAAGCAACAACGCGAGCTATTGATCTACAACATAATTTGCAAAATACTACCAGGACTAAGTTCATGACAAATTTATGTTCAATTAATCATATTACTTAAGAACTCCCACTTAGACAGACATCTCTCTAGTCATCTAAGTGATTACGTGATCCAAATCAACTAAACCATAACCGATCATCACGTGAGATGGAGTAGTTTTCAATGGTGAACATCACTATGTTGATCATATCTACTATATGATTCACGCTCGACCTTTCGGTCTCCGTGTTCGAGGCCATATCTGTTATATGCTAGGCTCGTCAAGTTTAACTCGAGTATTCGGCGTGTGCAACTGTTTTGCACCCGTTGTAGATGGACGTAGAACTTATCACACCCGATCATCACGTGGTGTCCGGGTACTACAAACTTTGGCAACGGTGCATACTCGGGAGAACACTTCTTGATAATTTTAGTGAGAGATCATCTTATAATGCTACCGTCAATCAAAGCAAGATAAGATGCATAAAGGATAAACATCACATGCAATCAATATAAGTGATATGATATGGCCATCATCATCTTGTGCTTGTGATCTCCATCTCCGAAGCACCGTCGTGATCACCATCGTCACCGGTAGCGACACCTTGATCTCCGTCGTAGCATCGTTGTCGTCTCGCCAACTGTTGCTTCTACGACTATCGCTACCGCTTAGTGATAAAGTAAAGCAATTACATGGCGTTTGCATTTCATACAATAAAGCGACAACCATATGGCTCCTGCCGATTGCCGATAACTTCGGTTACAAAACATGATCATCTCATACAATAAAATATAGCATCACGTCTTGACCATATCACATCACAACATGCCTGCAAAAACAAGTTAGACATCCTCTACTTTGTTGTTGCAAGTTTTACGTGGCTGCTACGGGCTGAGCAAGAACCGTTCTTACCTACGCATCAAAACCACAACGATACTTCGTCAAATAGACTCCGTTTAACCTTCTCAAGGACCGGGCGTAGCCACACTTTTCAGTTCAACTAAAGTGAGAGAGACAGACACCCGCCAGCCACCTTTAAGCACGAGTGCTCGTAGCAGTGAAACCAGTCTCGCGTAAGCGTCTGGCGTTATGTCGGTCCGGGCCGCTTCATCTCACAATACCGCTGAACCAAAGTATGACATGCTGGTAGGCAGTATGACTTGTATCGCCCACAACTCACTTGTGTTCTACTCGTGCAAAACATCAAACCATAAAAACCTAGGCTCGGATGCCCTTTGTTGGGGAGCAAGTAATTTCAAAATTTTCCTACGCACACGCAAGGATCATGGTGATGCATAGCAACGAGAGGGAGAGTGTATGTCCACGTGCCCTCGTGAACCCGAAAGCGGAAGCGTTATAACAACGCGGTTGATGTAGTCGTGCGTCTTCACGATCCGACCGATCCAAGCACCGAACGTCACGGCACCTCCGAGTTCTGCACACGTTCAGCTCGATGGCGATCCCGGACTCCGATCCAGCAAAGTGTCGGGGATGAGTTCCGTCGACCTGACGGCGTGGTGACGATGTTGATGCTCCACCGGCGCAGGCTTCGCCTAAGCTCATGACGATATGACCGAAGTGGAATATGGTGGAGGGGGCACCGCCTGCGGCTAAGGACCGATCCGTAGATCAACTTGTGTGTTCATGGGGTGCCCCTGCCCCCGTATATAAAGGAGGGAGGGAGGAGGAGGCCGGCCTAGGGAGGAGGCGCGCCATAGGGGAGTCCTACTCCCACCGGGAGTAGGATTCCCCTTTTCCTAGTCCAACTAGGGATCCTTCCATGTATTAGGAGTAGGAGACTAGGAAGAGGAAAAGAGAAGGGAAGGAAGGAGGGGGTGCGGCCCCTCCCTTAGCCCAATTCGGACTAGGGCAAAGGGGCGCGCAGCCTGCCCTAGGCATCCTCTCTCTCTTTCCCGCAGGCCCAATAAGGCCCAATACTTCTCCCGGCGAATTCCCGTAACTCTCGGTACTCCGAAAAATACCGAATGTCTCGGAACCTTTCCGAACTCCGAATATAGTCGTCCAATATATCGATCTTTACGTCTCGACCATTTCGAGACTCCTCGTCATGTCCCCGATCTCATCCGGGACTCCGAACTCCTTCGGTACATCAAAACTCATAAACTCATAATATAAGCATCGCCGAAACTTTAAGCGTGCGGACCCTACGGGTTCGAGAACTATGTAGACATGACCTACAACCATTCTCGGTCAATAACCAATAAGCGGAACCTGGATGCCCATATTGGTTCCTACATATTCTACGAAGATCTTTATCGGTCAAACCGCATAACGATATCGTTGTTCCCTTTGTCATCGGTATGTTACTTGCCCGAGATTCGATCGTCGGTATCCAATACCTAGTTCAATCTCGTTACCGGTAAGTCTCTTTACTCGTTACGTAATGCATCATTCCGTAACTAACTCATTAGCTACATTGCTTGCAAGGCTTATAGTGATGTGCATTACCGAGAGGGCCCAGAGATAACTCTCTGACAATCGGAGTGACAAAACCTAATCTCGAAATCGCCAACCCAACATGTACCTTTGGAGACACCTGTAGTACTCCTTTATAATCACCCGATTACGTTGTGACGTTTGGTAGCACCAAAGTGTTCCTCCGGTAAGCAGGAGTTGCATAATCTCATAGTTACGAGGAACATGTATAAGTCATGAAGAAAGCAATAGCAACATACTAAGCGATCAAGTGCTAGGCTAACGGAATGGGTCATGTCAATCAGATCATTCTCCTAATGATGTGATCCCGTTAATCAAATGACAACTCATGTCTATGGTTAGGAAACATAACCATCTTTGATTAACGAGCTAGTCAAGTAGAGGCATACTAGTGACACTCTGTTTGTCTATGTATTCACACATGTATTATGTTTCCGGTTAATACAATTCTAGCATGAATAATAAACATTTATCATGATATAAGGAAATAAATAATAACTTTATTATTGCCTCTAGGGCATATTTCCTTCAGCCGTAGGAGTGAGCAGAGTTGGCCGAACAGGGGTTGCCACCACCGCCGCCGCCACGCCCACCACCATTACGTCCGCCGCTTGCACCGCTACCTGCGGGATTGCAAACGTTGTTGTTGTAGACTTTATCAAACCGTTTCTTGCAGTGCCACGCACCGTGGCCGTCTTCCTTGCATATTTGGCAGCGTTCGCGGTCACCGCTATCACCATCCTGTTGGCGCGGCGCACCACCGCCGCCACCATGGCCTGAGTTGTCGGAGTAGTTGTTGTTGGCGATGTAGCCGCCACGTCCGCCAGCCTTACCACCACGGACGCCGCCGTAGCCACCGCGACCACCCTTCACGGCGAGGTTGGCGGAGTGGTGAGCGGTGTAGGCAGCATGCTGGGTGGTGATCCTGGCTTCCGCGGAGAGCAGGAGCGACAACAACTCGCTGAGGCCGATCGGATGATTGGTGACGGTGCGCGTGGAGATGGCGGTGACGAACCCGTTGTAGTCGGGCTCATGCATGAGACCTTCCAAGATGTGCGAGACGACGTCATCTTCGTCGAGGGGTTTGCCTGCAGCAGCGAGCTCGTCGGCGAGCCCTTTGATCTTGGTGAAGTAAGCAACAGCGGAGAGGTCGCCCTTGCGAGTGTTGCCGATCACCGAGCGGAGCTGGATCTGGCGCGCCTTGGACTGCGCAGAGAAGCTCTCGACCAGGGCTTGCCAGACACCCGCGGCCGTGGTGTGATTGGAGACCTGCAGCAGAACCTCGCGTGACAAAGTGGCGAGCAAAAAAGTGAGCACCTGTTGATCTTGGGTAACCCAGATCGCATGCTCCAGGTTCGGCGTGGAAGTGGTCTCCTTCTTCCCAGCGGTCTCCTTCTCGGTGACGATGATAGCAGCAGGTTCCTTGATTGCGCCATCAAGAAAACCCATCATCGCCGCAGCCCTGACATGCGGGAGGACTTGCGCCTTCCATACTAGGAAGTTTTCACGGGTGAGCTTCTCCGTGATGGTGTCGCCAAGGAAGGCGAGGGAGGGCGTGGCCATGGCGAGAGAGGAGGAGGAAGACATAACCTAGATGTAATGGAAGAACTAGGCTCTGTATACCATGTAAACGTGGCTGAAAGTGCATGCCTTAGCAGGGGCGCGTTGCATGTTAATATAGCCAGGGATATGGCGTAGATTACAGGAGGAGGTTAGGATAGGTTTAGGTGTGGATTGAAATCCAAGCTAACTAACTACAAGGATCAGATCTCAACAACCTAACTTATCCTAACAAGATACAACACACGCTACATACGGTTTATACAAATACCGTGAATACAATGTTTAACAAGCTTGATTGAATGTGATGCTTCTCGTGATAAGCTCGGAACGTTTATTTATGTATCCCTACACAGTTTATGCGGGGCTAGCTTTGAGCCCTGTGAGGCCACTTGCAGCTCCTGTGAGGCCATTTATGTGTTGCTAGTTTTTTTTTGCCAGCTGTTATGCGTTGGGCTACCGCGGGTGATTCGGGGCCTGTCTAACCGACCTTGTTCAGCATTATTTTTTCTGAAAAATATCAAGATTCTCTTAAAAAGAAAATCAAACATCAAGATTCACACACTTTGGCATCCTTTGGCATCCGATAATCCAAAAAACTGAAAAAACTAGCAGAATTGCCAGAAAAACTACCGGCATGGAAAAAAAGATGCTCTTCATGAACCAGGAAAAAAAACACCTTTAACATTTTGACTAGAGTCAAATCCTATTTCACGCCAACCAGGCAGACGATCAACCAGCATGCCTGGGTCGGACTCCGCTGGTTTTCAATCTTTTTTTTCTCTTCTAATAACTCCTAAATTTCTCCGCAAAAAAAAAAATTCTAAATTTTCTTTCCTTTCTTTTCATTTCCCCTTTTATATTTTATCAGAAGTTTTTTTGTTTTACTTTCTCTTGATTTGCGTTTGTTATTTTTCTTGCATGGTAATACGTGTCTCATTCGTATCATAAAGAACAAAGTACAAATCACGTAAAGACCGACATGACAAAACTGAAAAGATAGCAGAACATCTCGGAGCTTGACATCAACGCTCGTCAATTGCCTCCGGCACCACCACAGCAGCCACCGAAGAAAAGATGACGAATCACCACCTCACCCGAGCTCGACGCGGCTCCATCGCTGATATGCAGCTTTGCGGACCTCCAAGGTGGCTCACCAAAAGTGAAGCCCTTACCGTTGAACGAATCAGACCGGGGCAACACCCCGGACACGCCATCGAACTCCAGATCTAGCACCCCACCACGACTAAGACGCCGAAGGAGGAAACCATATCTGCCATCCACGAACCACGAGCCCAGTAGATGTTTCGTCTTCCAGATGTCGTCGATGCAGACCACAATCTGCATCCGCTCCTGGACTACCTCCCAAGCTCCACGTCGATGCTGGAGCAAACGTCGTCGCAACGGCAGAGCCCGAGGACACAGATCCACCACGAGGATGCCGCCGCCGCCACACCATCCTTGCTTGAACAGACTGGTTTCCAAATCCATCCCTGACCATAGGACCGATGGCCTCGTCAGGGAAGGACCCGAAGATTCTTTATTCAGCGGAGTCCCGGACTAGGGGGTGTCCGGATAGCCGGACTATCGTCAGGGCCGGACTCCAAGACTATGAAGATACAAGATTGAAGACTTCGTCCCGTGTCCGGATGGGACTTTCCTTGGCGTGGAAGGCAAGCTTGGCGATATGGATATGTAGATCTCCTACCATTGTAACCGGCTCTGTGTAACCCTAACCTATCCGGTGTCTATATAAACCGGAGGGTTTTAGTCCGTAGGACGAACAACAATCATACCACAGGCTAGCTTCTAGGGTTTAGCCTCCTTGATCTCGTGGTAGATCTACTCTTGTACTACCCATATCATCAATATTAATCAAGCAGGAGTAGGGTATTACCTCCATCGAGAGGGCCCGAACCTGGGTAAAAACATCGTGTCCCTTGTCTCCTGTTACCATCTGCTTAGACGCACAGTTCGGGACCCCCTACCGAGATCCGCCGGTTTTGACACCGACATTGCTTCTTTCATTGAGAGTTCCTGCGTTGCCGCCATCAGGTAGGATGCCTCATCTCGTCTTTAAAGGCGATACCATCGCCAAAGAAGCCTTGGCCATCGGGTCGAACTCTTCGCTAGGCGGTTTTCTCATGACCGCTAGTTCGCCGCTGCCAACGATGACCTCTCGAGTCATCAAAACCAATCTCCATGTTAGTTCAGAACTTGCCGAACAGTTAGATCCGATCGAGCTCTCCTCCATAAACGAGCTCTTGGATCGCATCGCCGCCCTGGGAGTCGCCACAGATTACGACCGGATCAGTCCTAAAACCGATCTGAGAGAGATCAGCTCTCCCCAGGTTACCCATCATGTTGCTGTGATAGAGGAGCAATGCGGCGATTCTTCTTCTATCTTAAGGACTAGCCACGTCCGGATTCCCGATCCCTCCATGCCGGATTCCCGCGGAGGGGTGGATGTCGATCAAGCCCTGAACTTAAAGTCAGCGGCGGGTCGGACTCATTGGATAGCACTCAAAAATCCGAACTTCCGAGTTCGAAACTTCTCGACCCTTGAGTCCTAAATTGACGGGGTTCGGATTTAGTGCCACCCGCCCACCCAAACATTAGCGATCTCTCGAATTCGGCAAGAGCCCGCTGAAACAAAGACATCATTCTTGGGCAAGATTCCTCCTGGTTATGAACAGGATAAAGGACTGCCGAGAGGAGGACGCAATCCCGATTTTCTGCAATAATTGCACGGACAAGGGAATCCTAAATGCCATAAGTCGTCGTGAAATTACACGCTTTGTTGACCATAGTAAAAAAGTACTGTGCGATGGAGAGCGCTTGGAAAACCAAAAGAAAATTTTGGGATAATCCGGCCCCGAATACATCCCTAGTCCGGAACAAAAGGGTGCATCAGCCGCATTGGTCCTCAGCCCGATAGTGGATGGCTTTCACCTTACTAAGGTACTCATGGATGGCCGGACTAAACCTCATCTATGAGGAAACCCTCTGAAAAATGGAAATAGACTGGAACCGCATTGAGCGAAGCAGCACAACCTTTAGAGGAATAATCCCTAGCCGGGAAGCATGCTGCACAGGAAAAATCACGCTCGACGTAGTGTTCGCTCACGGACAATTACAGGTCCGAGGAGGTCACATTTCAAGTGGCCCCGTTCAACAGCGGATATCATGCTTTATTAGGACGAGAGGCATTCACAATTTTTCAAGCTATACCCCATTATGGGTACATGAAGCTTAAAATGCCCGGACCTAACGGAATCATCACTCTCGCTAGTGATCCGAACATAGCACTCCGCGCCGAAAACATGACAGCCGCACTAGCCCTCGAGGCACAATCCGAAGCCCTAGCGGCCGAGTAACTCAGCGCGATGCGCTCCACGGTGAACATGGACGATGTGATACTTGATAAAAGATCCAAGTCCACTTCTTTTAAACTAGCGGATGAAATAGTCAAATTCCAAGTCCACCCAACGGTCCCTGCAAAGACGGCCTCCATTGGGGCACAATTAAACCCTGATATAGACGCCGCACTACGAGAATTTCTACAAGAAAACTGGGACATCTTTGCCTGGCACCCTTCAGACATGCCAGGTATCCCACGTCGGCTGGCCGAGCACAGCCTAAATATCCTAAAAGGATTCAAGCCAGTCAAACAGGCTCTTGGCGCTTTTCGAACCCAAGAGACAGGCCATGGGAGAGGAGCTAGCCAAACTTTTGGAAGCCGGATTCATCAGAGATATAAAACATCCGGGCTGGCTAGCAAACCTGGTGATGGTACCAAAGAAGGATAAGTCCTGGCGCCTATGTGTTGATTTTAAAGACCTTAATAAGGCTTGCCCGAAGGATCCCTTCCCCCTCCCTCGAATTGATCAAATCATTGACGCTACAGCAGGACACGACTCATTGTGCTTCCTTGACGCTGCATTACTCCGGCTACCACCAAATCAAGATGGCGGAGCCAGACCAAGCTGCAACAGCATTCATCACTCCATATGTCCCGTTCTGCTTCAACACAATGCCCTTTGGGCTCAAAAACGCCGGCGCAACATATCAACGCATGATTTAGACATGTCTGGCAAACCAGACCGGCAAAACAGTGGAAGCATATGTAGATGACGTGGTCGTCAAAACCAAGCACGTCGAAACTCTAGTAGACGACTTGAGGCTCACATTCGACAATCTTCGAAAATATGACATCAAGCTCAATCTGGAAAAATGCGTCTTGGCGTTCGGTAGGAAAGCTCCTGGGCTTCATTGTGTCCGGTAGAGGGATTGAAGCAAACCCAGCCAAGATCCGAGCTCTATCACAATTGGATATTCCAAAAGACCTCAAACAAATACAAAAATTAACGGGATGCGTAGCGGCTCTAAGCCGCTTTATTTCCCGATTGGGGGAAAAGGCGTTACCCCTTTACCGCCTCCTCCGCCACACCGAACACTTCGAGTGGACGGATGCCGCCACGGCCGGACTCGAAGAAATAAAGGCCATTTTGGCAACAAATCTGGTCCTGGTCGCGCCCAACGTGGGCGAACCAATGCTATTATATATCGCCGCAACACATCAAGCTGTCAGCGCGGTGCTCGTTGTCGAACGAGAAAAGGACGGACACCGGTTCCCTGTTCAAAAACCGGTTTATTATGTGTCCACTGTCCTAACTCCATGCAAGTCCTAGTACCCACACTATCAAAAGATAGCATATGCGGTGTTCATGGCATCCCGGAAGCTGCGACACTACTTTCAAGAGTGTTCGATAACGGTAGCCTCCGAAGTACATCGCAACGACATTATAAACAACCGCGACGGGACGGGCCGGATTGCTAAATGGGCCATAGAGCTCCTTCCATTCGATATAACTTATAAGCCACGACGAGCTATTAGTCGCAGGTTTTGGCCGACTTCGTGGCCGAATGGACCGAAGCCGAACTCCCTAAAGAGTACAGCACATACTCCAATTGGATCATGCACTTTGACTTCTCTAAAATGTTGGCCGGCCTGGGGGCTGGCGTCGTCCTGACGTCCCCAACCGGGGACACAGTCCAGTACGTCCTTCAGATAATGTATACGGACTCCAACAACGCGGCGAACACGAGGCTCTTCTGCACGGCCTCCGGATGGCAGTCTCCATGGGCATTCAACGCCTAGAGGTGCGCGGGGATTCGAACCTCGCAATATCTCAAATAAACGGGGACTTTGATGCCAAAGATCCGAAAATGGCAGCATACCGCAATGCGGTCCTAAAAATGTCAGCACGGTTCGAAGGGCTCGAATTTCATCATATAGCCCGGGATAACAACCGGGCGGCGAATATATTGGCACGCATCGGTGCAAAACACGATGCCGTCCCACCCAATATCTTTCTGGAACGGCTGTTCAAGCCATCCGTACTATGGGAAGGGGAGTCCGGCAATATCAATCCGGACCCAACCGCACTGCCTGACACCGAACACTCTGACATAACCGGAGGCTCTGCCCCCGAAATAACGCCCTTTGCTCACGAAATAAGGGCGGTTATCGCCCCGTGGACGGAACCATTCCTAGCCTACCTAACTAGGCAGGAACTCCCCGAAGACCAAAATGAGGCTCGCTGCATAGTTCGGCGCTCTAAAGCCTATAAAGTCCATGAGGGAGAGCTTTATAAGAAAAGCACTACCGGAGTCCTTGAAAGGTGTATCTCCGAAGAGGAAGGGCGAAACCTCTTGGCTGAAATTCATGCCAGACTGGGTGGGCACCACGCCGCAGCCCGGGCCCTTGTAGGCAAGGCCTTCCAGACAGATTTTATTGGCCCGACGGCCCGGCAGATCTGCGAGGACTTAGTCCAACGATCGTCGGTTGCAAGCTTTTTGCTAACCAAAGCCACATGCCACCCACCGCCCTTAAAACTATACCCATCACCTGGTCGTTCACGGTCTGGGGGCTTGACATGGTTGGACCCCTCAAGGGAGGAACCCACAAGCAAAAATACCTATTGGTCATGGTGGAAAAATTCACCAAATGGATAGAGGCCAAGCCTGTTAAAACGGCCGAATCCGGACCAGTGATAGACCTCATATCAGGGGTAGTGCACCGTTACTGTGTCCCCCACAGTATCATCACTGATAATGGCACCAACTTCACGGCCGATGAGGTCAAATCATGGTGCAAAAACATGGGCATCAAGCTCGATTACGCCTCAGTCTATCACCCTCAAACCAACGGCCAAGTCGAACGGGCAAATGGTCTAATCATGAGCAGCATTAAACCCAGACTAGTGCAGTCCCTCAAGGAATCTAACACGCACTGGGTTGAGGAGCTCGACTCTGTAATCTGGGGGCTGCGGACCACGCCAAATCATACTACCGGATTCACACCATTCTTCATGGTGTACGGCGCAGAGGCAGTCTTTCCCTGCGACATAATACATGACTCACCTCGCGTGCGCATGTATGAAGAAAGAGAAGCCGAGCTTGATCGGCAGGACAGTTTGGATGCATTGGAGGAGGAGCGCGACGTGGCAAAAGCTCGTTCCGCATTCTATCAACAGCAGGCTCGAAGATATCAAAGCGAGGAAATGCGGGCCAAAGCTTATAACGTTGGCGAACTAGTTCTACGCTTTGCGGACAAGAAAAAGGACAAACTCAAGCCCAAATGGGAAGGTCCATTCATCATTGACCAGGTCCCGACCGGAGCATACCGTCTGCAAACGCCGGATAACCGACTCGAGCGAACCCATGGAACGCAGCCCGTCTCACGAAGATTCTACGCCTAAGTGCGGACTCCAAGTTCGTCTTCTTCCTCCGTCCGCATTCTTTATTTTTGCTTTTGCTGTCTTTTATCTCTCTCCTTCCTCCTCCTTCTTCTTGTAGCCTCTAGAGGCTCGTTCGCTTTTTAGCAAGATTATACAGGGGGCTTCTTTAAGAAGCTTATTTATCTGGGCTTTCATGCCCAACACATGCGTTAAACTTCCACATGTACCTTTTATTCACCATTATATGCATCGATATGACTTAAGTTTTGGCCAAGCTGGGTTGTTCGGCTCCTGTGCTTACCCTACATTCCCGATTGTTCGGCTAGGTGGTAAAGGGAGCACCTCTGTGATTATTCTTGCCGGTCACCGGATGTGTACCTCAGACTGGGTGAAGCCGAAAGCTAGCGTTCTTAACGGAATATTCGGTCGGTGAACTGAAAGATGATTTTTAACTATTTACCCATCTACCCCCAGATGATTTTCTGCTTTCCTAGCAGCTATACATGCACTTTAGGGCATGCATCCCAGCGAAAGGAACCCTTAACGGAACTATTCTCCCTGGAAGATGTTTCTTACTACCCATGTAATATAACATAACTAGTTGGGCACTTGTCTGATACAGCAACAATGACCCCTACGCCTTTTCTCCATGCATACCACAGTTCTTATATAACCACGAAGGTATTCGGACACACTCCAAACTATTGGGTCCGGAGGTCGGCTTAAAAAAGGTCCGCTATGACAAACGATCTACAATCCGGCTAGAAGACATTTTTTCATGTCATATTTTTACATAGTCAACTCGACTCATTGTATTCCTCCTCAATGCCATCTAATAGGCTATCTAATTTACAATCTTGCTTTGGGAATACTTGGCGGCCAATTCTACTTGGTCAGATACTAAGCTTTCTGAGGATCTCCATCCCATCCGCCCCACAGGTCCGACCTCGCCATGTGGTTTGGGTCAACCGTGTACCACGTCTTTACCATGGCCCAGCCTCCTGGCGCCTTTGACGGCAGGCCGATATCTTCCACAGCTGGAAGCGCCGCCGTGCTCCTTGAAGCCGCCCGCCAGCTCCCCAATGCCTTCGGGCAGGGAGATAGATGGCCACAAGGCACGGCCGATGCTTTTCATCACTGCGGACTCGTTCGTGCGGCTGCCGCAGATTCGGAAGAAGATCACCCAAGAATTGGGCATCTCCTCCTCGGGGCGACCTGTGAGCAAACCTACATACATGTTTATGTTAGTCGCCTTCCTCGCCGAACTCTTTCAAAGTTCGCTCAAGCACTCTTGAAGATGCCACGACGAAGCCGCCGATTCTCCTTTACGGAGTCAGGTAACTGGGCACGAACGTCCTTTAGTTCCTCACCCAGCTTGGTGTTGGCGTCTTGGAGGTTATTCTTCTCCTGCCGCACCCTCGTAAGCACTCTCTCGCCGTCCTTTAACTGGCGTAAGAGCTGTTCCTTGTCCGGATCTAGTCCGGCGCCATCTGCAATGTTTTGTCGGTTACACACCCGTCGCACTTCATAAATTATTTATCTTCTGAAGCGTATATTACCAGAGGGGGTCTCTGTGGCTCCCCCGTAGCGGCTAGTGCGGCCTCAAGTTGGGCCCTGCACTCTCCCAGCTCCTGGGACAGTCGGGTATTCTTTTCTGTAAGAGCCTGCATCACAAATGATCCTTAAATAAGTTATTCTAACTATTTTAAGTCTCGGGGGCTACTGGCATATATAATTGTCAAACTTACGTACCCGTATGTCCTTCACATACTGCTCCGTGGCTCTGGCTAGACCATCTTGAGCGGCATGGAGGTGCGCATCTCCCGAATCAAAGGCATTCAAGGCCTCTTGGGAGAAACATGCGTCACGAAGAATCGTCGGCGGCGCCTGTGATTCAAGGCGCACTCCACCTCGGAGTTGGTGGCGGACTACCTGTCGGCATCCTCTATCGGAGGAGCATCCGACGCACGTCTCGTGCTCGCCTCAGCCTCCGGACCCGGCTTTGAAGCTTGTCCGGTGAAGGTTCGATCGGCAACCTCTCCGGACTCAGTCCGGCGAGCGCTCTTTTTCCTGAAAAGAGCATCAGCGTTAGTACGCCTTCCAGGAATCAATCCTGGAAGTATGGTGACATGCCATACCGTTCCGGCGGAGTTTCGATCCGGACCGCACTTCTTTTTTAACTTGAGGCGCACTACCCTTTGTTGGCCGGCCCGCGGGCTTGGCTTCTGCCTCGAAGGTACCCCGCTGAAGCACCATTGGTATACGGTGATAAAAATAAGCATGGATGGGTCATTATCGGGGTTTTGGGATCTCGGTCTCATTTACCGTGAGGCTGGAAGTATTCCGGTAATCAGCCGTAATGGCAACCAACACATTGTCGATGCTAAGTTGGTGGAATACCCGTCGATCAACTCCACCTTTATATCCGGATCCTCTTCGAGGTCGGATCGAGGGACCGTTCGGATCCTCGGGTTGTGGGGCGGGCTGTGTATCTTCTCCACGATCCGGCGCAGATTCTGTGAAACCAAGAAATGAGATATTTAACCATGGGAACATGGATCGGACAGGTCACAAAGATGTTTGCTTACCCAGCTTCGAGGATTATTCGAAGAAAACTCCTTCAGAGGATTGACACGGAGGAAATCCTCCTCCTCCCCTTTATACATGGTAGACAAGATTTTCACCAGTTCGGTGACCGATCCTGGCCCTTTGCGGCCATGGCGGGTGGCATCGTCCTCCCCGTTGAAGTCCCACATGGGGTGGCCCCTGTATTGGAGCGGCTGCACTCCTCATAATGCAGATTGCCATGACTCTGTCATGGTCAATCCGGCATGAGCCGATAACCTTATTCGGCTAATCAAATAACGGACATCGGTCATCTTCTCTCCGGGGCTCCGAGGGCGCTTAGCTTAGGCTCTTCTTCGGAGGAGCATTGCTGAACTCGAAGGCCGATCCGAACAGGATCCGCAGCGGGGCGTCCTCCATGTAAAACCATTCCAAGGCCAGTCTTGGATGCCTTCTTTAGGGTTCGGATAGGTATCCGGTCCGGCGATGCGCCATAGCTCGGCTCCGCCCACTTGATATATTGACCCCTCATGAGAACGGGGTACTAGGCAGAATATTCTCTTCCACAGCCCGAAATGAGCCTCGACGCCCAAGAATAGTTCGCAAAGGGCCACGAAGCCCGCGATGTGCAGGATGGAGGCAGGAGTAAGGTGGTGCAATTGGAGGCCGTAGAACTCCAAGAGCCCCCGGAGAAATGGATGGATGGGAAATCCGAGTCTCTTACTAGATAAGAGATGAAGCATACCCACTCTCCTTTAGAGGGATCGGGGACACTCTCCGCTTGCTTTCCACCCTTGTAGGTGGCAAGTCCGGCTCGAACCGGGACCATGAAGGCCGGGGGAAGAAATTCCTTGGCTTGGAGTATGACTAGCTCACTATGCGGGACTGAGCATCTCTCCCAACTTCCTGGCTGAGGGCTGGGAGCGCGAGAGGAGGAGCCGCGTCGACTGTCCATGATGGAATGGGCTTTGGTCAGAGGCGCTCCGATGAAAGCTCGCAAAGGGGGGATGGTGTGACTCAGATCTAGATCCTTGCCCCTTTTATAGGCGGCTCATTTGCGCGGCTAGGGGGGTAATTGTAAAAATACCCTGGCTTTTCGCATTCATTCAAATACATGGAAGATGGCCATTATTGGGCGTAGAAGCCGAGGAGCGCAACATTTATCAGAAGCCAGACACTATTCGACAACTATATGGAATTTGGAGAAGAACCCGCCTCGCAATGCCGAAGACAATCAACGCGCCGGACTCATCGTCATTGAAGCCTGGTTCGGGGGCTACTGAGGGAGTCCCGGACTAGGGGGTGTCCGGATAGCGGACTATCGTCGGGGCGGACTCCAAGACTATGAAGATACAAGATTGAAGACTTCGTCCCGTGTCCGGATGGGACTTTCCTTGGCGTGGAAGGCAAGCTTGGCGATACGGATATGTAGATCTCCTACCATTGTAACCGGCTCTGTGTAACCCTAACCTATCCGGTGTCTATATAAACCGGAGGGTTTTAGTCCGTAGGACGAACAACAATCATACCACAGGCTAGCTTCTAGGGTTTAGCCTCCTTGATCTCGTGGTAGATCTACTCTTGTACTACCCATATCGTCAATATTAATCAAGCAGGACTAGGGTATTACCTCCATCGAGAGAGCCCGAACCTGGGTAAAAACATCGTGTCCCTTGTCTCCTGTTACCATCTGCCTAGACGCACAGTTCGGGACCCCCTACCCGAGATCCGCCGGTTTTGACACCGACATTGGTGCGTTTGTTATTTCTACTTATTTTTATACCTTCCCCGCGGTATATGAGATATATATTTATACATGTACCTTCTACTTTTTCAAATTTATTCCTTTTATTAAAGATACAGTACCTTTTAATACATAAATATATTTTTCTATATATAGATATTTGTTGACTATGCCATGGAAATTTTATTTCATATACATGAACATTTTTATCTACGCACAAGTTTTTTTAAATGTCTTCAACTTATTTGTCCTTTCATAAAACTAAAATTTGACATGATTTTTAAAACCTTCTTAAACAAAAGAATTTGAAATATAGAGAAATCAGGGTCTTAATAGTAGCACCCACGACCAACCAGACCGCTTGAGGCGTTTGCATGACAACTAGCACGAAATAGGGCAACTCTCCAGGAGGCTCCATGCCAACATCCATACCTATAAGAGCATCTCCAACAACCGCGATATATAAGCGCCACGCCGTAAATTTGTGGTTTTTAGCGCACGCAAGCGCTAACCTCGCTCTAGCGGAGACGCAATAAACGCGCGCGTGGCATAAATTGTTAAGCGCGCGGTCCGAATCGCCATCCCACGCAGTTTATTTGCTGCGACGCGTGGTACTCGAGCGCTCGTAACTTCCACCTGCCCCCGACCCAGGCGCTGGCACCGCCGCCACAACCACTCCAGCGACCATTCCGGCGCTTCCCCGGCCTATCCCCGCGCCGCCTCCGCTTCCTCCTTCTCCCTTCGGGCGATGGCGCCCCTCGCGCACATCATTCCTCCGACGAACAGCACCCGGCCGCCCACTGCCGCTCGGAGCCCACAAGGTGTTTTACAAAACGCTTGCAAGGTATGTATTGCTTCAACTTCACATTTTTTACATGTGCATGTTGTTTGTAGTTTTTATAGTGTACCAAATCGACCTTCGATGAGCATGCACACAATCTGTTCGATAAAATGCTGCATACAGGGAGAGAGAAAATGAGGGCTCCAATTGTTTTAGAGAGAGAAATAAGAGTCAAAGCGGATGTGCCCAGGCACTGACCAGGCTTGTCCTCGGACGTTTGAGGGGTCGAATTAGGTGGGTGTGGCTACAGAGGCTCTCAATCCAGCGAGTTGTGTGTGTGTGTGTTGCGTGTGAGTCCGGCCCGATTGATCAGATCCTTGGCTGCTATGTTTATGTGTGTGCACCGCTGCATTTTCCTTAGAAAAGCAGGATATACTGCATCCTCTACATCTGGGCGATGCATTCAGTTATTTTATTAATTATTTATAAAGACCTTACAAAGTAATACATCAATAAGTCTGAAGTCATCATCTTAGTAACACCTCTCGCTACTCCTATCCACTTGATGTAGGAGTACTAAATGTCCGAGCCGTATACCAAATATACATCACACCAAAGCCTAACATCTAAGCCGGATGCCCCAGCCAAGCCACAATGCCGGGACTGGGTCACACCGGTCCGGTGCACTCTCAGAGGCCGCCGCCGTCTTCCACCGATCCATCTTCAGAGAAGGTCTTGACGCACTGACCTTGCTAGGTTTATCGTCGACGTTACCCACAGTGCCAGACAACACCACCATCCTGTACGTATCCATCCACACACGCCCGTTGCCGTAACTCTGCAACAACATGCCGCGGGGATCCGCCGTCGGCCTTGCGGTAGATGTAACACCGTTCCTCCTCTTGTCCCCTCCAGCCAACACTTTCTCCAGAACAATGCCCCCAGGAGGGAGAACGACACCGAAGGCGACATCATCGTCCGATCCGGTAGATCTAGATCTAGGGTTTCCCCCGGAACATCCCAACCGAGTTGACGTGACCTGCAACGATGATGCCTCGAGAAGGAAACGACGTCAGAGATGCCGCCATCGTCTGTCAAGGCCGCAGTCAGGAACGATATTCACCGGAAGCCATGTCGTCCCGATCTCGCGGCTAGCTGGAACTGCACAGATCTTCGCCATGAAGACGTATGCTGCCATCGGTACTTCGGTGGAGATCCTCCATCCCCTCACTGGAACCCTCATCGTGCCGCCGACCATCCATGCAGAATCGATGACGGATCTCGGTGGGATCCCGACCCGCGGCAGCCGCCATGGCCACCATCGCCAGCACCACCAGCCATGGGATTGTCAGTTGCCGCCACACGGCCAGGAAGCCGTCCTGGCCACGGTGCGAAGCCCTCAGCCCGAGGTGCCCCAGCCACCTCGAGTAGTTGCTGCCGCCTCCTCCTGCCTCAACGCCTTGGCATACTTGGGGTTAGCTCTACGGTGTGACACATCTCAACGTAAAAGCACTTCATCGAGTTTAGTCTGCGAGTTACTTCGTCGTCGTTTGTCGTCCGTCATGTGTCTCCATCATATCGTGCGGCTCAAGGAGACGAGGGGGCTCACGACGGTGATCGTCTCGCACAACGTGAAGCAGATCCAGCGGGTCGCGGACCTGGTCTGCCTGGTGGTTGACGGCGAGGTCGTGGAGGTGCTCGCGCCGTCCGGCCTGGCTGGGGCCAAGCACCCCATGGCCTGACGCTTCCTGGAGCTCAGTTGAATATGGTTTTTAGCACCACAAACTTTATTCATCATATGATAGCTAGATCGTTTACATAATGGTGAAGAAGAAAGTCAGGGATGACCGTTTCCCATGCTCCAGACTTGCCAGAACTAATACAATGTTTTGCTAAATCGTCCGCGACCGTATTGGCCTCTCTACTACAGTGATCAAAAGTGATACTAGCAAACTCCAGTGCCAGGAGGGAGCACTCGGCAATGATTGGTACGCCTGTTCCCATATATGTGTTTGGACCAGAGATGGCCTCAAGTGCATTGAGACAGTAAGACTCAACTTCCAAATTCATGCACCCCAGATTTGCTCCAAGACAGCTGAATATGTTAGTACCTTTGCTTACCACGGAGTACGGAGTTCGGACTCAGCTACGGCAATGAATGTTACGTGCGATTTGGCGGAGTAAATTACACAAAACCATATACACCATACGGGGATAGGGTAACAGATCGATACCAGTTTAAGAACAACTCATGTAGAACCATCGAATTTTGAGTGTTTGATGATACGTCTCCATTGTATCTACTTTTCCGAACACTTTTGCCCTTATTTTGGACTCTAACTTGCATGATTTGAATGGAACTAACTCGGACTGATGCTGTTTTCAGCAGAATTGCCATGGTGTTATTTTTGTGCAGAAATACAAGTTCTCGGAATGACCTGAAACTTCACGGAGAATATTTTTAGAATTTATAAAAAATACTGGCAAAAGAATCAAGACCAGGGGGCCCACACCCTGTCCCCGAGGGTGGGGGGAGCGCCTCCCCCCTGGGCGCGCCCCTGCCTCGTGGGCCCCCTGATGCTCCACCGACCTCAACTCCAACTCCATATATTCACGTTCGGGAGAAAAAAAATCAAGAGAAGGATTCATCGCGTTTTACGATACGGAGCCACTGCCAAGCCCTAATCTCTCTCGGGAGGGCAGGCCTGGAGTTCGTTCGGGGCTCCGAAGAGGGGAATCCATCGCCGTCGTCATCATCAACCGTCCTCCATCACCAATTTCATGATGCTCACCGCCGTGCGTGAGTAATTCCATCGTAGGCTTGTTGGACGGTGATGGGTTGGATGAGATTTATCATGTAATCAAGTTAGTTTTGTTAGGGTTTGATTCCTAGTATCCACTATGTTCTGAGATTGATGTTGCTATGACTTTGCCATGCTTAATGCTTGTCACTAGGGCCCGAGTGCCATGATTTCAGATCTGAACCTATTATGTTTTCATGAATATATGTGAGTTCTTGATCCTATCTTGCAAGTCTATAGTCACCTATTATGTGTTATGATCCATTAACCCCGAAGTGAATAATCGGGATACTTACCAGTGATGACCGTAGTTTGAGGAGTTCATGTATTCACTAAGTGTTAATGCTTTGGTACGGTAATCTATTAAAAGGAGGCCTTAATATCCCTTTGTTTCCAATAGGATTCCGCTGCCACGGGAGGGTAGGACAAAAGATGTCATGCAAGTTCTTTTCCATAAGCACGTATGACTATATTCGGAATACATGCCTACATTACATTGATGAACTGGAGCTAGTTCTGTGTCACCCTATGTTATAACTGTTGCATGAAGAATCGCATCTGACATAATTATCCATCACTGATCGAATGCCTACGAGCTTTTCACATATTGATCTTTGCTTAGTTACTTTACTGTTGCCACTATTACAATTATACAAAACTGCTACTGTTACTTTTGCCACTGTAACCGTTACTTCCATACTACTTTGCAACTAAATACTTTGCTGCAGATATTAATTTATCCAGGTGTGGTTGAATTGACAACTCAACTGCTAATACTTGAGAATATTCTTTGGCTCCCGTTGTGTCGAATCAATAAATTTGGGTTGAATACTCTACCCTCGAAAACTATTGCGATCCCCTATACTTGTGCGTTATCAAGACTATTTTCTGGCGCCATTGTCAGGGAGCATAGCTCTATTCTTTGAGTCACTTGGGATTTATATCTGCTGGTCACTATAAGGAACTTGAAATACGATAAAACCAAGATTTATCCCTCAACTACGAGGGGAGGTAAGGAACTGCCATCTAGCTCTGCACTTGATTCTCCTACATTTTGAGTAAACTTGCGACACCTAAACCCGCTTACGCTATTAATTACGATATGTCGCATGTTATTGATGATGCCACTTCGCTATGCATGATACTTATGATGAAACTACTTCTATGCTTGATAATACTTGTGCCACTAGGTGAATTTCTTGATGAACAACTTGCTAGGGCTAGAGAGAATGAAATTATTGAAACCGATAATATTGATGAAAGTGATGATGAAGATTCTCCCCTAAATATGAATTACTGTTGTGCCTGAGGGTTATGTTATGGATGAAGAAACTGCTAGAGATTTTCTTGCTTGCAATGATAGATATGATCTTAAGAAATTATTAGCTAAGCTGAAAGAATAATCTTTGAATGCTAGAATGAAATATGACCCTGCTTTTGCTACGTCACCAATTTGCATTACTGATAAGGATTATGATTTCTCTGTCGACCCTGAGATAATTACTTTGGTTGAATCTGATCCTTTTTATGGCTATGAATCTGAAACTGTTGTGGCACATCTTACTAAATTAAATGATATAGCCACCCTATTCACTAATGATGAAAAAATTCGTTACTACTATATCCTTAAGCTATTTCCGTTCTCACTAAAGGGTGATGATAAAACATGGTTTAATTCTCTTGATCCTGGTTGTGTGCGTAGTCCCCAGGATATGATCTATTACTTCTCTGCTAAATATTTCCCCGCTCATAAGAAACAAGCTGCCTTAAGGGAAATATACAATTTTGTGCAAAATAAAGAAGAGAATCTCCCACAAGCTTGGGGGAGGCTTCTCCAATTACTCAATGCTTTGCCTGATCATCCTCTCAAGAAAAATGAAATACTTGATATCTTTTATAATGGACTAACCGATGCTTCCAGAGACCACCTGGATAGTTGTGCTGGTTGTGTTTTCAGGGAAAGAACTGTTGATCAAGCTGAATTGTTATTGAATAATATGTTGACTGAAAACAATTGGACACTTCCTGAACCAACTCTGAAGAAAAGCGGTATTCTATTTCTCAGTCCTAAAGATATGCAAGCACTACTGGAATCTGGCACTTTGCCATCTGTCATGGCAGATGGCAAAGGCATGGTCGGCGGATGGCAAAGGCTTTGCCATCTGCCAGCAGATGGCAAAGGCTTTGCCATCTGCCAGCAGATGGCAAACAGTTTGTCTGAAACCCTGCCGGTAAAGGCTTCTTTGCCGTCTACTGGCTGATGGCAAAGAGCATGTGCCTTTGCCATCAGCTGGCAGATGGCAAAGCCTCTTAACGGGGTTAGCCCCGTTAGAAGGCTAACGGCATACTTTGCCGTCTGCCAGCAGATGGCAAAGGCTGCAGGCTCTTTGCCGTTTGCCAGCAGATGGCAAAGGCTGCATGCTACGTGATCCCTTTCCACCGTCTCCGAGGACACGGTCTCCATCACCAGCTCGCCGCCAACCTCCGTGATCAATTGAAAGTATAGCGGGGGTTTTACGCCCCAAACTACGTATGTCGTGTTCTCCACAGGACTAGGTGACGGCGACTATGCTCGGCTAAAGCTAGGTAGCACAATTAAGAGATAAATGCAGAAAATAAGAATCTAAACTAACAATGATTGTACCAAGATAATCCACCAAGAAAATGCAAAATAGCAAAGGGAGGTTAAGATATTACTCACTATCTTTTTGGTATTTTGTTTTATTTGAGGAATTAAAATACTAACACAAACAGAGTCGATATCAAGTAAAGCTACAAGACAAGGACACATTAGTATCAAACATATAACAATAGGAAGAAGCGACAATATATGACAGAATATAATTGTTTCAAATCAGACACACACACGCACATTCATATATCACGGTACATAAGCGATACGGGACTATGAACACACAAAACCAACATATGCTAACAGGATACTACACCACGGTTCAGGTTACACAAGTGACAATGTAAACGAAATCTTACAAGCCACAAGATTAGTACCCACAGATCAACACAACAGTATTTAACAACTAAAATTACTGATAGAATTTAACTAGTACAATGAGAAGAAATACACAGGGTGAACACACATATATGCCGATGTAACACTAATTACCAAAGTAACAAAATATTACATATTAGTTAGTTCCCAAAGCAACAAGAAATCCACTATTCAGAACATAGAATTTATGACATGATATTTAACAAGTACAAACTAAACAAACTAGTTGGTTGCAAACACTTATCAAAATCTGAACCTTACAAGTGCTACACATCTCAATTCTGAACATTTCAAAATCTTGAACATTACACTACTCAAGATTGCAGAAAATTAGAGAATAGAGAGAGGGAGAAGAAGCGGCAGTTTTGAGGTTTCGAGAGAAGAGCAGCAACAAGACGTTGAGAGGAGAGCGACAACAGTTTTCTGGTCGAGAGAAGATTAGGAGGAGCAGCGGAGCAAGAGAAGGAGGTAGCAGCAGGAGGTTGGAGAAGGGAGAAGCAGCAGAGAGGCGTGGGGAAGAAGAGAAGCGGCAGGGGTGAAGCGGGGAGGAGGAGCAGCAAGAGATAGAGGAAGGAGTGGAAGTGGTGGGTGGCGCCGACGTGGGTTGCTGGTGGTTCAGGGTTCAGGTGGCGGCGCTGATGGTGGATGGTGCAGCGGTGGCGCTGGGTGATGGATGGATGGATGGCGATGGTGAAGTGGCGGAGCAGCGGCTAGTGGTGGGGGTGCTGTTGGCGCGCCGCCATGCCCGGCTGGCTTGTGGCGGCGGAGGTGGAGAAGGGGTGTGAGGAGAGAGTTGAGTGCGCCACGGCCGCTGCAGGCGCGCATGACGGCGGTGGTCCCGCTCATGGAGTCATCCATGGCCACCGCGTGCATCTCCTCGTTGACCCGACTATCGACCACCGTAGCCGAAGAGGAGGGAGGGGCTCATGACGCAGCAGGCGGGCCGGTGGAGGAGTAGCAGTGGCGGCGGGCCTCCTAGGCTATGAAGGAGGAGGAGGAGGTGGGAGGAGCGGCAGCGGGTGAGGAAGGAAGGAGGCGAGGCGTGGGGGCGTGGATTGGGGCTAGGGTTAGGGTGAGGAAGGAAGGAGGCGGCGGCGGATGTTTTTTACACGGATGGGTGGGAGAGAGGGAGGATAACCCCACAGTTTTTTACCTGAAAAAATAACCCATCTCTTTGCCATCTGCCAGCCAGATGGCAAGAATTTGTGCCGTCTGTTTGGCGGATGGCAAAGACGATGGGGCTGATGCGCCGTTACACTTGTGACGGCCATAGGATTTGCCAACCTCTTTGCCATCTGCTGGCAGATGGCAAAGATTATTTGCCATCCACTAGCAGATGGCAAAGAATTGGCTGATGGCAACCATGTTCTTTGCCGTCTGTCAGTTCTTTGCCATCTGTTTTTTATAAGCAGATGGCACAGACGTTCTTTGTCATCAGCTGGCAGATGGCAAAGAGCTGGCTGATGGCAAATTCCCTGTTTCCAGTAGTGAAGAGGCAAAGAAATCTATGAAAGAAAAATGTATTAAAGCTGAAGATGTTAAGAATTTACCACCTATTGAAGAAATACATGGTCTTGATAACCCGACACAGGTAGTAAAGGTAAATTCTCTCTATAGATTTGATGAAGGAGATATTCCTCGTTATAAGTCTGCTAGCCAATGTTTAGATGAGTTTGATAATTTTATCGTTAAACAAGAAAACATCAATGCTTATGTTGGTAGACAATTGAAACATAATGCTTATATGATTGAACACTTGAGTGATTATATTTCTAGAGTTAAAGGTGAACTTAAACTCATTAGTAACATGCTTCTATGGTTACCACTCAGGTAGAACAAGTACTTAAGGCACAAAATTATTTTCTCAATGAATTAAATAATAAGAAAAATGATAATGCTGTTAGAGTTATGACTAGAGGGGGTAAAATGACTCAGGAACCTTTATATCCTGAGGGTCACCCTAAGAGAATTGAGCAAGATTCTCAGAGAAATAATATTGATGCACCTATGTAGCGAGCCGACCCGAATGGGTCAAGTCTCTGTGCTTAAGTGTCATCCCTGGATCGGTATGCTGACACACACAGTACTCGAGGATTTATAACAGAGGTAAATCACATGTATAAAGTAACGTAAATACTATTACCTCAATCCAAATAGCGGAAGTAACAAGGTTGTGGATTCCCATCAACACCAACAGCAAAGTTGAGTGTAGAAATCGTAACCCTAACGTATCACTTACTCGTAAATGCGTAAAAGTCTGCAACATGAAACGTTGCAGTTCGAAACGGGCCAGCACATAGAATATCTTTGGCAATGTAACACATAGAGAGTAATGAAAGAATAAGCCTATACTACATGCATATATGGCTGGTGGAAAAGCTCTATGGTTATAATGGTTTTGCGAAAAGCCAATTTTTCCCTCCGCAAAGGAATAAATTTATTTAACTATCATGGTGGTTGTTGAACATTGAGAATGGTTGACAGCATCCTCAATCCCAATTAAAAGTACTCATTAAAAACCCAACAAAGTTAATTAAAGTAACATGATGAGATCAACAGGATAATCCAAGAACTAGATACTCAAGATGTCCATAACCGGGGACATGGCTAATCATGATTAGTTTATACACTCTGCAGAGGTTTGCGCACTTTTCCCCACAAGACTCGATCGCCTCCGTTTGATTTCTCGCACTACATGGTGTTTGAGAAACGGATGACCGAGACATAGTCTTTCAGAAGCACTAGCACCTTACTTGTGGGTAGACCGGTACACCTTCTTTCCCCGACATCTGCTAGTCTACCCGTAAGAGTTCGCACAACTTAATCAACTATGCCAGAGCCCATAATGGCTTGTGGCTGCACACGGAAGTTTCTAGTTTGAATAATCTCATGATCCCTTTGAGCACGGGTGGCGGTCCGAAGAAATCTGAGGCAGGTCCTGATAGAAACCAGGTGCTTCAATCCACCCAGATGTGTGTTTAAGTTGCCACCTTAAATAAACCATTAAATAACAATCTCACATCTGTCATGGAAACACTCACCCAATCCATGTCTACTAGCATAGCATGGTATAATAAGCAAACGTAGAAGTAACTCCCAAAGGTTTAATAATAAAACAGGTAATAGGTACTACCTCAACTACTTCCCATCCCACAATTTAATTAGATCCTAATCATGCAAGTGTTTGAGGATAGATCTAATGCATAAAAACTGGGTATGAGAAGAGGTATGATCAAAGTGTTACTTGCCTGCAATGTTGATGACGATGATTCACACTCATAACTCTTGATAGGTCTACTCGTCACACTCCGCTCAATCTATCGTAAGCAATCAATAGTAACCACACATAAGCAATCACTCAAAAGATCGGAAAGAACGAAGAAACAATTCGGAAAACATCAAAACCAAGCAAATAACTCTTGCAACATAAAACAATTTTAACAGTACCAAAATTATGTGAATTTGGCCTTATCAGAAAGTTTAGGTCAAGAGCTTCGATTTGCAAAAAGAATCAACTAAATCGGAGTTACGAAACTCAAGTTATGATCAAACGAAGTTCAAATGCAAATCTGATCTAATTCAAATTTCAAAACTTTCAAAAATATATTTGAGTTGGATTACTGGATAGAGGGGATCATAACGAAGAAGTGGGCGTTGGTTTCGTTGGATTTGGACAAACGAGTAAAAAGTTAAGGTCGTTTGAAAATTGGGGACTAATCTGTAAAAACAACACTACGGATAGGTCCCTGGCAGAAAATCTAAAATAAAACGAAAAGACTATTTAGCGAACGTTCGCTAACGAACGGAAAAACCATTCGGTGCAAACACTAACTAACGAACGTTCACCGAATAATAAAAAATCGTTTAGAAAAAAAACAAATGGATCTGGATCCTTAGATCCAGATCGGACGGATGGGGAGGGGCGGCGGCTATCGCGGCGGCGGCGGCGAACTCCGGTGACGCTGAGAGCGGCGGCGGCTCGGCTCGGTCGGGCGGTGGCTCGGCGTCGGGAAGGCGGCGAGGAGCACGGGAGGAGGCGGCGCTGAGCGTGGAGTGCGGTGGCGGCGACAGCGGTGGTCGGCGACGATGGGGCGGCGGCGGATCTCGTCGGAGTTCCCGAATTCCGGCGATTGCGAGCGGCGCGATGCGAAGGAGAGAGAGAGGGAGCCGGGGCACGGCTTTATAGGAGGAGTGGAGGCGCGGTGGCGTGGAGGAGGGGGCGAGGTCGACGCGGAGTCCGGCCGGACTCGGGCTGGCGGCGGCGATGCTCGGGACTCTGTCCCGAGCTTAGAAATGATCTTGGCCTGGCTGGGTCAGCGACATGGGCAGCCCAGTTCGGCGGCGGAGGGGAGAGTTTTTTTTAAAAGAAAACAAACACTAAAAAAATAAAATAATACCGATAAAATAAAAACACAACATAGGCATATAATATGTCAAAATTTTCAGAAAAAGATTTCCTACAAGATGAACATTATTCTATAGTCAAATAAAATACACAAAAAATTCAAATAAAGCAAGGAGTGCTTCTGCTCTAATAAAATCCAACAAAAATCATTTTAAAAATACCAAAATGAATTCAAATTTATTTCTATCCAATTTTCTATTGTAGGGAATCATGTTACCCTATTTTCCATATATTTTATTTTTGGAGAAAAATATTTTGAATAAAACTCAATAACACCAAATTGAAAATAAATTCAAAAGAACTTTGAATTTAATTGTTTGAAACTCCCAACTCATATTTCATATAATTTGAAGAAGTCATTTTATCTTCGTGAAAATCATTGAGTTGCATAAAGTTTCAGAATTGTAAATATTTTCCAAATGAAATTCAAATATTTTCAACACCCCTTGTCATTTAAATAAATGGAAGAAGTCATGTCATCTTCTCTCCAGGGTTTTGTGGTGAAAAGAATTTGAATTTTACAGAGAGCATAAAAGCAAAATGAAAGTTTGGGAAAGTCCTTTTATTCCCTCTCATTTAACTTTCAAAAAGTTTCAAATTCACTCACTTTCAGTCAATCAATCAAACAACAATCAAAACTATATATTTATTATAACATTCCAAAATTTAGAATTTTGGGATGTTACAAACTACCACCCTTAAAATGAATCTCGTCCTCGAGATTCGGAGAGGCTAGCAAGAAATAGGTTAGGTTTGGGGTCTTCTCTAAAATCCATCGATCGTCTCCGGGGTCTCGGGTGCTACCACCCTTAGAAGCATAGTTATGGTTCCATCAAAACTCATATACGCCATCCTTATTGTTGTGATGTCGGTCTTCTCGCACCGTAAGGATAATTCCTTCTCTGGGCTCTTAGGTAGTGGCATAACCTTTTCCTCAATTCTTTTGTCCTTTACTCTTGGTAAGGTTATTCGAGACTGGGTCTTCTTAGCCGCCAGTGCAGGCGCCAATACTAATCAGCTATCGATATCTCATGGTGGTCAACAATTTATGGTTTCTCCTGCAGAAAACGGGTCTGGGTTGAACCTCACCGTATAACCTATGGTTGGCAAAAGCTGCCTTGTACAAGGGAAAAAATACTTATACCATTCTAAGGTTTAAACAGGGTTTTGATCGTCGTCTCTCTACTATAGGGAAGTCACTCAGATTTACCATCCCATATAGCAAAGCGAATAATAAGGGTAAGTCGGTATGGTGATCAATCCATCCCGCACCCAAATCATTACCTTGTACATGGTTTAGCGAATCTCGCATTCTAACACTCGGTCATCCTCACAAGCATTGCAGAATTTCTCTTGTCGACGAACCAAGTTCGGAAAAATCCATTGATTCTACAAGCCAAACAAAACATCTATCGTTCCTTAACAACTCTCAGGTTTTGCGTAAACTCCTATAAGATAAATGCATTGATAAAGGCATATCCTCTTCTTCCAGGGTTTTCCTTCGGCAAGAATGTGCTTGCTTCTTGGCAGGTCCTGGGGCCTGTGGGTTATGGCCCATCTCATCACTTGCAATCCTTGAACACATCCTCGGGGCAACTGATCATTATTCCAACTTCCAAATTCCTAGTATACTTAAAATCCATCCAATTGTAGTGTCTTTCTTCCTTCTATTTGCACCAAACTAGGACATGATTACTCAGACTCATCATGGAATTTCCATTGATCCATATTTCCAACATCATACCTCTTTTATATCCAATAGTAATTCATCTCTTCATCCTCGTGGGATATCCCACATACCGAGATAAAAACTTATACTTACGAAGTCCATACTCCACTTCATGGGACATCATTATCCTTTCCAGGGTCAAGCGTCCTTACAAGGGAATATTGGCCATCTCTGCATGGCACTACTTCAACTGGGAATCGTGAAACACAACATGAACTCCTGACAGTCCTACGGGTGACTCCAACTTGTTAGCCAATTCTCCCATACGCTCCAAAACTCGGTATGGTCCTACAAATCTCGGGGCTAACTTTCCCTTAACTCCAGATCGTTTAACTCCTCGCAGAGGCGGCACACAAAGATATGCTCTATCTCCGATTTCATAAACTACCTCCTTGCGTTTTTGAGTATGCATAACTATTCTGCCTGGACTGAGCTACCTTCAGTCTATCTCGAATCAACTTAACATTCTCTTCTGACTCCTTGATAACATTTGGTCCAAACAACTGACGGTCCCCAACTTCATCCCACATCAAATGGTGGCTGGCTCCTTTTCCCATACAAAGCTTCAAAAGGGGCCATCTTCAAACTGACTTGGTAGCTGTTGTTGAATGAGAACTTCGCGTAAGGTAGATTATCATCACTACTAGATCCATAATCTAGCGCACACGCTCTCAACATGTCCTCCAAAATCTAATTGACTCTCCTGATTTATCCATCTGTCTGCGGATGAAAGGTCATCTTGAACTCTAGCCTAGTACCCATAGTCTGGTGCAGCTTATTCCAAAACTTTGATGTTAACTGTGTTCCTCGATGTTGGTCCTCGGAACTCCATGCAGACATACGATCCTTGTCAAATATATCTTGGCCAACTTCGCACTTGTATAGGTGGTTTTCACTGGGATAAATGAGCCACTTTGGTCAAGCGAGTCAACTACTACCCAGATAGAATCATATCCCGATCGGGTTTTGGGAAATCCGGTAATGAAATCCATGCCAAGCCTATCCCACTTCCATCCGGGTATCAACATAGGCTGTAGTAATCCTGCTGGCTTCTGATGCTCTGCTCTTACTCTCTCTGGCATACATCACCTACGACTACATACTCTGCAATATCCTTCTTCATACCAGTACACCAGAAACACTCCTTCAAATCCAAATACATCTTTGGTGTTTCCAGGACGAATCGAGTATGGTGAGTCATGAGCCTCCTGAAGTATTAACTTCCTTATCTCTGCATTATTGGGTACATGTACGCTATCCTCAAACCATAAGGTGTCGTGCTCATCCTTACGAAAACCTTTGGCTTTTTCCTTTGCTCATCCTCTCTTTTACCTCAGCAATCTCTTTGTCATCCTTCTGAGCTTCACGGATCTTTCTCAACAATGTAGACTGAACTTCCATTGCTTCAACAAAACCTTTGGGAACAATCTCCAACCGAAGTTCCCTGAGATCCTCGGCTAACTCGTTTGACAATTCTCCGATTATGAGGGTACTCGTCCTTGTTTTCTTTATGGTTGTGTCCTATTTCTCCACAAAGCTTGTATGCACAAGTTTTCTTCATATTTTTTCCATAAGGCCTCAACTTCTGGGACACAAACCGAGACTTTGGCAAAGTCAGCTTAAATTCCTTCCAAGTGGTTACTCCTTGCAATCCATTGATGGGTTGGTACATCCTCCACCAAGTAGCAGCACCTCTTTCAAAGCATTGAAGAGCATGCTGGGCCATATCCTTTCCGGCTATAGGGTTATTCTCCATGTGATCCTCCATGTTCTGAATTCATCGGTCCGTCTCCAATTGACTCATCGGTCCAGAAAATACAAGCTCATCTCCATTCATCCTCTAATGGGTCCATGGGTTTGGGGTGGGATAAGAGAGATAGAGAGGGATACACACAATACAAACAACAGTTTTGAAAAGGGCATTTTAGTTGTGGTTGTCGGAAAACATCAAACAAATGATAGCTCACAAACACCGCATCTAACATAGGTATATAATAGGGGTTTGGTCTTCTAATGGTCAAATAATCTTCAAAGTCATCAAACTCTTCGATTCTTGTTCATGTCTCAGATGGCTCCTTCTTATCATGCTTGTCCTTCTCAAGTTCTTTTGCCAAATCATCTCTGTTGACGCCAAGTCTCTCGCGACGTCCTTTAATATT
This sequence comes from Aegilops bicornis, assembly GCA_021605145.1. Taxonomy (NCBI): domain Eukaryota; kingdom Viridiplantae; phylum Streptophyta; class Magnoliopsida; order Poales; family Poaceae; genus Aegilops; species Aegilops bicornis. Next base: position 674,546,276 of record CM038672.1, read on the forward strand.
TCTGGAGTTGCATTCCAAACTTCTGGGTTTCAACATCCTTGGCATGAACCATGTTCCTACTGTCCTTCAATTCCTGACGAATCTCCGGTATCTCGGGGTTTTGCTTCTCCAGCTTGGCTACTTCAACTTCTAGGTCCTAAGTTCTTCACGAACTGCTTTCTTATCAAATACTGCTTCTTTTAGGTCCATCTTAACTTCTTGATGTAACACTCCAGATCCTGGTGATACACCGGCTAAGGTTAAAACTTCATCTTGCTGATAGGTGCTCCATCAGCCTTCTACCATCCAATTCTTCCATGCATCTGCGTGCTTAACTTTGCATGGTGACAATAGCATAGGCGGTTAACAACATCATTGATAGCCATATTTTTGCTCTTGTCATTTCCATGAGCTATCTCTCCATAGTTGATATCTCCTGCCTTAGGGTTTTCATTGACAGAACTTTGAATTCTAATGCTCCTTGTTCCACTCTTTCTCTGATACACCTTGATCTCGGGGATTGACAATCTTCCATAGTCTGCCAAGCTCTATCAGAGTAGCCTTCCTAGGTCATACCAATCTGGAAATTCTTCAAAGCCTTCAAAATTCTCCTAGTCTTCTAAGTCTTCACCGTTGTAGTTTCCGTCATTGTAATGCACGGTAAAATCCTCTTTATTCCAAAGTAGTCTTAGTTGTCCGATATCTTGTACTTCTTGGAGTGGTCTCATCAAACGAATCTTCAAGTGGTCGGGAAAAAGGGGTATGGTCTCACTAAAAGGGAATATTTGAATAAGGTCAGAAGAGAAGAGAGGTAAAAGATCTTTTGAAAATGAAGTTGTAGAGAAAAATATTTCCTATGGGCTTGTCAGTTTCTAGGGTCACGACCTACAGTCAACATGTGCTCTGATACCATCTTGTAGCGACCCGACCCGAATGGGTCAAGTCTCTATGCTTAAGTGTCATCCCTGGATCGGTATGCTGACACACACAGTACTCGAGGATTTATAACAGAGGTAAATCACATGTATAAAGTAACATAAATACTATTACCTCAATCCAAATAGGGGAAGTAATAAGCTTGTGGATTCCCATCAACACCAGCGGCAAAGTTGAGTGTAGAAATCGTAACCCTAACATATCACTTACTGTAAATGCGAAAAGTCGCAACATGAAATGTTGCAGCCAAAACGGGTCAACACATAGAATATCTTGGCAATGTAACACATAGAGAGTAATGAAAGAATAAGCCTATACTACATGCATATATGGCTGGTGGAAAAGCTCTATGGTTATAATGGTTTTATGAAAAGCCAATTTTCCCTACCGCAAAGGAATAAATTTATTTAACTATCATGGTGGTTGTTGAACATTGAGAATGGTTGACAAGCATCCTCAATCCCAATTAAAAGTACTCATTAAAAACCCAACAAAGTTAATTAAAGTAACATGATGAGATCAACAGGATAATCCAAGAACTAGATACTCAAGATGTCCATAACCGGGGACACGGCTAATCATGATTAGTTTATTCACTCTGCAGAGGTTTGCGCACTTTTCCCGACAAGACTCGATCACCTCCGTTTGATTTCTCGCACTACATGGTGTTTGAGAAACGGATGACCGAGACATAGTCTTTCAGAAGCACTAGCACCATACTTGTGGGTAGTCCGGTACTCCTACTTTCCCCTACATCTGCTAGTCTACCCGTAAGAGTTCGCACAACTTAATCAACTATGCCAGAGCCCATAATGGCTTGTGGCTGCACACGGAAGTTTCTAGTTTGAATAATCTCATGATCCCTTTGAGCACAGGTGGCGGTCCGAAGAAATATAGGCAAGTCCTGATAGAAACCAGGTTCCTCAATCCACCCAGATGTGTGTTTAAGTTGCCACCTTAAATAAACCATTAAATAACAATCTCACATCTGTCATGGAAACACTCACCCAATCCACGTCTACTAGCATAGCATGGTATAATAAGCCAACATAGAAGTAACTCCCAAAGGTTTAATAATAAAACAGGTAATAGGTACTACCTCAACTACTTCCCATCCCACAGTTTAATTAGATCCTAATCATGCAAGTGTTTGAGGATAGATCTAATGCATAAAAACTGGGTATGAGAAGAGGTATGATCAAAGTGTTACTAGCCTACAATGTTGATGAAGATGATTCACACTCATAACTCTTGATAGGTCTACTCGTCACACTCCGGTCACTCTATCGTAAGCAATCTATAGTAACCACACATAAGCAATCACTCAAAAGATCGGAAAGAACGAAGAAACAATTCGGAAAACATAAAAACCAAGCAAATAACTGTTGCAACATAAAACAATTTCTAACAGTACCAAAATTATGTGAATTTGGCCTTATCAGAAAGTTTAGGTCAAGAGCTTCGATTTGCAAAAAGAATCAACTAAATCGGAGTTACGAAACTCAAGTTATGATCAAACGAAGTTCAAATGCAAATGTGATCTAATTCGAATTTTAAAACTTTCAAAAATATATTTGAGTTGGATTACTGGATAGAGGGGATCATAACGAAGAAGTGGGCATTGGTTTCGTTGGATTTGGACAAACGAGTAAAAAGTTAAGGTCGTTTGAAAATTGGGGACTAATCTGTAAAAACAACACTACAGATAGGTCCCTGGCAGAAATTCTAAAATAAAACGAAAAGGCTATTTAGCGAACGTTCGCTAACGAACGGAAAAACCATTCGATGCAAACCCTAACTAACGAACGTTCACCGAATAATAAAAAAAAACGTTTAGAAAAAAAACAAATGGATCTGGATCCTTAGATCCTGACCGGCCGGATGGGGAGGGGCGGCGGTTACAAGGGCGGGCGTGGCGAACTCGGCGACGCGGAGAGCGGCGTGGCTCGGCTCGATCGGGCGGTGGCTCCGGGCGTCGGGGAAGGCCGCGAGGAGCACAGGGAGGAGGCGGCGCGGAGCGGTGGGTGAGGTGGCGGCGACAACGGTGGTCGGCGACGACGGGGCGGCGGCGGATCTCGTCGGAGTTCCCGAACTCCCATGAAAAGCGAAGGCTGATCTGAAGGAGAGAGAGAGGGAGCCGGGCGCGGCTTTATAGGAGGAGGGAGGCGGTGGCGTGGAGGAGGGGCGAGGTCACGCGGAGTCCGGCCGGACTCGGGCTGTGGCGGCGATGCTCGGGACTCATCCCGAGCTTAGAAATGATCTTGGCATTGGCTGGGGGCTGACTGGCAGCCCAGTTCGGCGGAGGGAGAGTTTTTTTTAAAGAAAACAGACACTAAAAAAAATAATACTGATAAAATAAAAATACAACATAGGCATATAATATATTAAAATTTTCAGAAAAAGATTTCCTACAAGATGAACATTATTCTATAGTCAAATGAAATACACAAAAAAATTCGAATAAAGCAAGGAGTGCTTCTGCTCTAATAAAATCCAACAAAAATCATTTTGAAAATACAAAAATGAATTCAAATTTATTTCTATCCAATTTTCTATTGTAGGGAATCATGTTACCCTATTTTCCCTATATTTTATTTTTGGAGAAAAATAATTTGAATAAAACTCAATAACTCCAAATTGAAAATAAATTCAAAAGAACTTTGAATTTAATTCTTTGAAACTCCCAACTCATATTTCATATAATTTGAAGAAGTCATTTTATCTTCGCTCGTGAAAATCATTGAGTTGCATAAAGTTTTAGAATTGGAAATATTTTCCAAATGAAATTCAAATATTTTCAACACCCCTTGTCATTTAAATAAATGGAAGAAGTCATGTCATCTTCTCTCCAGGGTTTTGTGGTGAAAAGAATTTGAATTTTACGGAGAGCATAAAAGCAAAATGAAAGTTTGGGAAAGTCCTTTTATTCCCTCTCATTTAACTTTCAAAAAGTTTCAAATTCACTCACTTTCAGTCAATCAATCAAGCAACAATCAAAACTATCTATTTATTATAACATTCCAAAATTTAGAATTTTGGGATGTTACAACCTAGTCCTTCTAAGAGGAAGAAAAAGAAAAATGGTAGGACTTTGCATGCTTCTAGTGAACCTGTTGTTGACACACCTAATAATCCCAATGATATTTCTATATCTGATGCTGAAACACAATCTGGTGATGAACATGAACCTAGTGATAATGTTAATGATGATGTTCATGTTGATGCTCAACCTAGCAATAACAATGATGTAGCAATTGAACCTGCTGTTGATCTTGATAACCCACAATCAAAGAATCAACGTTATGATAAGAGGGACTTTGTTGCTAGGAAGCACGGTAAAGAAAGAGAACCATGGGTTCATAAACCCATGCCTTTTCCTCCTAAACCATCCAGGAAAAAGGATGATGAGGATTTCGAGCGCTTTGCTGAAATGATTAGACCTGTCTTTTTGCGTATGCGTTTGACTGATATGCTTAAAATGAATCCTTAGCTAAGTACATGAAAGATATTGTTACAAATAAAAGGAAGACACCGGAAGCTGAAATTTCCACCATGCTCGCTAATTATACTTTTAAAGGTGGAATACCTAAGAAACTAGGAGATCCAGGAGTACCAACTATACCATGCTCCATTAAAAGAAACTATGTTAGAACTGCTTTATGTGATCTTGGAGCCGGTGTTAGTGGTATGCCTCTCTCTTTATATCGTAGACTTGATTTGAATAAGTTGACACCTAATGGAATATCTTTGCAAATGGCGATAAATCAACTGCCATACATGTCAGTATTTGTGAGGATGTGCCTGTTGTGGTTGCGGACGTTACTATCTTAACAGACTTTGTTATTCTTGATATTCCCGAGGACGATAGTATGTCAATTATTCTTGGTAGACCCTTTTTGAATACTGCAGGGGCAGTTATTGATTGCAACAAAGGCAATGTCACTTTTCATGTTAATGGTAATGAGCATACGGTACACTTTCCGAGGGAACAACCTCAAGTCCTCAGTATCAATTCTATTGGAAAAATTTCAACGATTACTATTGGAGGTTTTGAATTTCCTCTTCCAACTGTCAAGAAGAAATATAATATTCTTATTGTTGCGGACGTTCACATCCCCGTTGAGGTAATTTAGTGCTATTCGAAAATTCTCCAGTTTCATGCGATTCAGAATGAGTTTGTTAACAAGACTTGATCAGCCTTGTTAGTGGATCCCTTTTGATGAACATGAGATGGATGAAGTTAAGCACAACTCTCTGTACCCTCCTTTTACTTCCTATTATTTAGATTAAATAAAGCAAAAATAGTATTTTTCTGTCTGTTTTCTGAATTATCCTTGCAATAAAAAAAATACCCCGAAAATAAAAGTTCTCCAAATGTCCCGAAAATGAAATATGATTTTTTCTAGAATATTTAAGAATATCTGGCACCGAGAACACAACAGAGGGAGCCACCACCTGGCTACGAGGGTCCAGGGCGCGCCACCCCCTGGGGTGTGCCCCCCTTCCTCGTGGATCCTTGGTGGCCCCCCTCCACTTATTCCTGCACCCACACACTTCGTCTTCCTCCAGAAAAAATCACCACACAGCTCAAACCCGTGTTCTAGCTCATTTTGCTGCGATTTTCGATCTCCTTGCTCAAAGCTTCATTCACAAAACTGCTTTGGGGGATTGTTCTTTGGTATGTGACTCCTCCAATGGTCCAATTAGGTTTTGTTCTAGTGCTTTATTCATTGCAAATTTTTGCTGCTAAGATGACCCTGTTCTCAAGAGTGTTGTATTAGGAGATAAACAATATAATTTGGGAGCTATTGTTGCACGAAGGTTGCATCATAACAGTCTTAGTGGAGATTTGTTTGGTGGAATTTATGCAACTCGTTTAGCTAATTTTCTTGAGATACCCATTCGTGAAAATGATATGGAGTTGCCTCCTACTTATCTAGATTATAATGCTATGGTTCGCCATCAGTTTATTGAGAGGAATGAACAGCCTCTCCAGTACCGACTAATCTTTAACAGACGTTGATATTGCTCTCCCTGCTCCTACTTTCTTTAACTTTCAGGCAAAGGGGATATATGTCATAACTAGAGAAGAGGCAAACGAGTACGAGAGTAGGACGGAGGCAGCTCGTCTCCAAGCTGCAGCTCATCAGGCAATAGCCGCTGCATCTCAGTACAACCCCAGCTACAACTTTGGATATCCTCCAGGCCAGCCGTAGCCATAGACCAACTTAGGCCAAAAGCCTAAACTTGGGGGAGTACGTATTTCTCACCGACATTACATTCATGTTCACACACTCATGCCAGTTGTCGGTGTTCATACTTTTTCATTGTACTATCCATGCTAGTTTATTTCCTTTTTCTCGTTTTCTTCTTCTGTGTTCGAAAAACCTTAAGAAAAACCAAAAAAAAAATTAGTTATAGCTTTTAGCTAGTTTACATTCCATGCTTGTAGTAATAGTAATTAAAAGAAAACCCAAAAAGATTTCTCGTTCTTCTTTTTGCTTGTTGGGAGCTTTCCCATATAAATAGTTTTATTTTTTTTTTCTTTTCTTTGGGGGTCGAGAGGAGAAGACCATAATGAAAATGTTGAAGTGGCTCTCGTATGCATTATTGTTGATTTAACCAAGAGCCCATATTACCTTGTCTTCTCCCTCGAATTAGATGCTTGCAGATTCCAGCTTAGTCCAATGCACGTACACTATTATTATTATCCACATCGTTCGGTCGTGCAAGTGAAAGGCAATAATGACGATATATGATGGACTGATTGAGATGAGAGAAGCTGGTATGAACTCGACCTATCTTGTTTTTGTAAATATGATTAGTTCATCGTTCCTGATTCAGCCTATTATGAATGAACATGTTTGCAATGACAATTAGAGATTATAGTTGCTCATGCCATGCTTAATTAGCTAGGAGTTTATAATAGTTTACCTTGCGTGCCAACATTCTATGAAAATGGTTGTGATGTGGTATGATAGGTTGGTATCCTCCTTTGAACGATTCGAGTGGCTTGACTTGGCAGATGTTCACGCATGTAGTTGAAACAAAATCAACATAGCCTCCACAATATTTATGTTCATGGTGATTTATATCCTACTTATGCTTGCACTCGGTGTTGATTAATTTTAATGCATGTTCATGACTGTTGTCGCTCTCTAGTTGGTCGCTTCCTGGTCTCTTTCTAGCCTTCACTTGTACTAAGCGGGAATACTGCTTGTGCATCCACTTCCATAAACCCCAAAGTTATTCCATATGAGTCCACCATACCTTCCTATATGCGGTATCTACCCGCCATTCCAAGTAAATTTGTATGTGACAAACTCTAAACCTTCAAATGAAATTTTGTTTTGTATACTCGAATAGCTCATGTATCAACTAGGGTTGTCTATATCTTCTATGCTAGGTGGGTTATTCTAAAGAGGAGTGGACTCCGCTGCTCATTCACGAGAAAATGGCTGGTAACCGGGATGCCCAGTCCCATGCTCAAATCAAATCAAATTAATTGCAAACAAAACTCCCCCAGGGCTGTTGTTAGTTGGACGGTACCCGTTATTTCGGACCAACCGTGGAGTGTGCTTGTTGGTGGTGGGGGAGTATAAACTTTACCATTCTTCTTGGGAACCGCCTATAATGTCTGTAGCATGGAAGATATCGAGATCTCTTGGTTGTTATGTTGACAATGAAAGTATGCCGCTCCAAATATTATTTATCTCTGCTTAAAAAATCGAGCTCTGGCACCTCTACAAATCCCTTCTTCCCTCTACGAAGGGCCTATGTATTTACTTTTATGTCGAGTCATCACCCTCTTATTAAAAAGAACCAGTTAGAGAGCACCGCTGTCATTTGCATCCATTACTATTAATTTATATTGAGTATGACTATTACTGGATCTCCTTTACCATGAATTACAATGTCTAGTCAGTCCTTGATCTTGAGAGATGCTCTGCATTTATGTTTCTTGGTCTCGAGAAAGGGCTAGCGAGATACCATCTTGTTATATCATATTATGATTGTTTTGAGAAAGTGTTGTCATCCGAGATTTCTTATTATTGCTCGCTAGTCGATTATGCCATTGATATGAGTAAACATGAGACCTAAAATGTTATTGTGAATGTGGTTAGTTCATAATCTTTGCTAAAAACTTGAATGCTGGCTTTACATATTTACAACAACAAGAGCAAACAAAGCTTGTAGAAGTTTTTCTTTATCACTTTCAGTTTATCAACTGAATTGCTTGGGGACAAGCAAAGGTTTAAGCTTGGGGGAGTTGATACGTCTCCATCATATCTACTTTTCCAAACATTTTTGCCCTTGTTTTGGACTCTAACTTGCATGATTTGAATGGAACTAACACGGACTGACGCTGTTTTCAGCAGAATTACCATGGTGTTATTTTTGTGCAGAAATACAAGTTCTCAGAATGACCCGCAACTTCACGGAGAATATGTTTGGAATTTATTAAAAATACCAGCGAAAGAATCAAGACCAGGGGGCCCACACCCTGTCCATGAGGGTGGGGGACGCGCCTCCCCCCTGGGCGCGCCCCTGCCTCGTGGGCCCCCTGATGCTCCACCGACCTCAACTCCAACTCCATATATTCATGTTCGGGGAGAAAAAATCAGACAGAAGGATTCATCGCGTTTTACGATACGGAGCCGCCGCCAAGCCCTAATCTCTCTCGGGAGGGCAGGTCTGGAGTCCGTTCGGGGCTTCTGAGAGAGGAATCCGTCGCCATTGTCAGCATCAACCATCCCCCATCACCAATTTCATGATGCTGACCACCGTGCGTGAGTAATTGCTACGTAGGCTTGCTGGATGGTGATGGGTTGGATGAGATTTATCATGTAATCGAGTTATTTTTGTTAGGGTTTGATCCCTAGTATCCACTATGTTCTGAGATTGATGTTGCTATGACTTTGCCATGCTTAATGCTTGTCACTAGGGCCCGAGTGCCATGATTTCAGATCTGAACCTATTATGATTTCATGAATATATGTGAGTTCTTGATCCTATCTTGCAAGTCTATAGTCACCTATTATGTGTTATGATCCGTTAACCCCGAAGTGACAATAATCGGGATACTTACCGGTGATGACCGTAGTTTGAGGAGTTCATGTATTCACTAAGTGTTAATGCTTTGGTCCGGTACTCTATTAAAAGAAGGCCTTAATATCCCTTAGTTTCAAATAGGACTCCACTACCACGGGAGGGTAGGACAAAAAATGTCATGCAAGTTCTTTTTCATAAGCACGTATGACTATATTCGGAATACATGCCTACATTACATTTATGAACTGGAGCTAGTTCTGTGTCACCCTATGTTATAACTGTTGCATGAAGAATCGCATCCGACATAATTATCCATCACTAATCCAATGCCTACGAGCTTTTCACATATTGATCTTTGCTTAGTTACTTTACCGCTACATCATTACAATTACTACAAAACTGCTACTGTTACTTTTGCCACTGTTACCGTTACTTCCATACTACTTTGCAACTAAATACTTTGCTGCAGATATTAAGTTATCCAGGTGTGGTTGAATTGACAACTCAAGTGCTAATACTTGAGAATATTCTTTGGCTCTCCTTGTGTTGAATCAATAATTTTGCGTTGAATACTCTACCCTCGAAAACTGTTGTGATCCCCTATACTTGTGGGTTATCATTTGACAAAAAACTACCACAATTGGGGTTTGCGTCCCAAAGAACTACCACTTCCAAAAAAGTGACTGATAACTACCAAAAAATTGGAATCTCATGACTAAAAACTACCACTTTCGAAAATAGCCAGTTCAGGCGATTTAAACGTGTTTATGACATGTGGGGCTTGTCAGGGCTGACCTGGCGGGAAAGTCAACTCTGTTATTTTAGACCGTTAAGTTGAACGTTAAGACAGGTGGACCCCACACGTCAGCATCACCTTCTTCCTCCTCTCTCTCTTTGGCATTTCAACAAACACCTTACCAGCAGTAGAGCAGCACACCGGCGGTAGCTCTTTGGACTGGAGCACACCAGCGAGTTGTTGTCGCCTGGCGCGCGACCTGGCCGCCGCCGAGTCGCCGGCGCCGTTACTCACGTGCTTGAGTTAGTGGTGGTAGTCCAGAGGCCGAGCGTCGCGGGGTGGTGGTCGGTGATGGCCTCGAGAAAGCCATGGAGGCGGCGCAGGCAGGAGGACGCTGGGAGGCGGCAGAGCTGGATGGAGCCCAGGGCAAGGAGGAGGCCACCGACCATGCACTCGACAGCGAGGGCCAGCAGCACTGTTGGGGAACGTAGTAATATCAAAAATTTCCTACGCACACGCAAGATCATGGTGATGCATAGCAACGAGAGGGGAGAGTGTCGTCTACATACCCTCGTAGACCGTTAGCGGAAGTGTTATATCAACGCGGTTGACGTAGTCGAACGTCTTCATGATTCGACCGATCCAAGTACCGAAAGCACGACACCTCCGAGTTCTGCACACGTTCGGCTCGGTGACATCCTCGCCTTCTTGATCCAGCAAGAGGGGCGAAGTAGTAGATGAGTTCCGGTAGCACGACGGCGTGGTGACGGTGTTGGTGAAGAACAATATCCGCAGGGCTTCGCCTAAGCACTACGAAAACTATGACGGAGGATAAACTAGAGGGGACGGGGTTGCCGGCACACGGCTTGGTGTTTCTTGATGTGTCTTGGGTGCTAGCCCTACCCCTCTATTTATATGTTGAGCCTTGGGGTCGAAACTTGGAGTAAAAGCCTCCACAAAGTCGGTTTCACCCGAAAGGCAAGAGTCCTTCTCGGACACCAGGGCCAGACGCCAGGGTTCCCGGCGTCTGGACGCAGACGCCAGGGACCCTAGTATCTGGCCTCAGGACTCCGCAAAACTTCCTTTTGTGCTTTCCAAAAACCTCGTGGGCTTTCCCCTTTGGCCCAGATAAAGTGTTCTCGTGCCCAAACATTTCGGGAAACATCCGGAACCCCATCCGATGGATTCCAGAACCCTTCCGGAGATCAAACACTACTATCCACATATCAATCTTTACTTCTGGACCATTCCGGAGTTCCTCGTCATATCTGTGATCTCATCCGAAACTCCGAACAACATTCGGTCACCAACATACATAACTCATAGTACTATATCGTCAACAAACGTTAAGCGTGCGGACCCTACGGGTTCGAGAACTATGTAGACATGACCGAGACACCTCTGTGGTCAATAACCAATAGCGGAACCTGGATGCTCATATTGGCTCCTACATATTCTACGAAGATCTTTATCGGTCAGACCGCATAACAACATACGTTGTTCCCTTTGTCATCGGTATGTTACTTGCCCGAGATTTGATCATCGCTATCTCAATACCTAGTTCAATCTGCTACCGCAAGTCTCTTTACTCGCTCGGTAATACATCATCCATAACTAACTCATTAGTTGCAATGCTTGCAAGGCTTAAGTAATGTGCATTACCGAGTGGGCCCAGAGATACCTCTCCGACAATCGGAGTGACAAATCCTAATCTCGAAATACGCCAACCCAACAAGTACCTTTGGAGACACCTATAGAGCACCTTTATAATCACCCAGTTACGTTGTGACGTTTGGTAGTACACAAAGTGTTCCTCTGGTAAACGGGAGTTGCATAATCTCATAGTCATAGGAACATGTATAAGTCATGAAGAAAGCAATAGCAACATACTAAGCGATCGAGTGCTAAGCTAACGGAATGGGTCAAGTCAATCACATCATTCTCCTAATGATGTGATCCCGTTAATCAAATGACAACTCATGTCCATGGCTAGGAAACTCAACCATCTTCGATTAATGAGCTAGTCAAGTAGAGGCATACTAGTGACACTATGTTTGTCTATGTATTCACACATGTATCAAGTTTCTGGTTAATACAATTCTAGCATGAATAATAAACATTTATCATGAAATAAGGAAATAAATAATAACTTTATTATTGCCTCTAGGGCATATTTCCTTCAAGCACATCAGCGGCAGAAGGGAGGCGATGGTGGCGGATGGCAAGGGAGGCAAGCAGCTCGGCCCTGGCGTCAGGCAGGGGTCACGGAGGAGATGCAGGAGGACTGCAGGTGAGGCAGGGAGGAGGCGCTTGGGGCCGACCATGGCAGGCGATGGACGAAGTAGAGGCCAAGGGGCCATGGCAGGGGGAGCTCGCGCGCGTGAGAAGCGAAGGCAGGGAGGAAGGGAAAGGAGAGGTGGCAAGGGGCGAGGGGCTGAGGAGCTCGCCGACGGAGAGAGGGAGGTTCGGCAGGTCTTCCACTGCGGCAGAGGTGCACATGAGGTGTTTGCTAAAATTCAAGAGAGAGAGAGAGAGAGAGAGGGATATGAGGAGGAAGAAGGAGGTGATGCTGACGTGTGGTCCCCACCTGTCATAATGGTCAATTTAACGGTAAAAAATAAACGGAGTTGACTTTCCCGCCACATCAGCCCTGCCAGACGGGCCCCGCATGTCATAAACACGTTTAAATCTTCTAAACTGGCCATTTTACGAAAGTGGTAGTTTTTAGTCACGAGATTCCAATTTTTTGATAGTTATCGGTCATTTTTTTGAAAGTGATAGTTTTGTGGGACGCGCACCCCAATTGTCGTAGTTTTTTGTCAAACACTCATCGAATTCGAGTCTGACGATTAACACCGATCGTCGGTTGAGTTCGCAAAAACAACGAAAGTGATCGGTTGGGTCCACTTATCAGGGTGACGTGGCATACCACTTTAAGGGCATGTACAACGCTGATTAGTCAACCGTCTGTAACTCATGCCAGCTAGGATTTTAGTACGCGTGGAGGAAAGAGAACAACGAAAAAGAGGCAGTCCGTCTGCAGAATTAAAGACGGCCGAATCCCAATGCAAAAGGGTAAGTTTTGGTAGCCCAATGCAGATATATCCCAAATGCGCTTGATGTTGTCACTTCGGAAGCTTTGGCAATGAGGGATGGCCTCATATTTGCTAAATTGGTTTCAACCGGGTTGAAGCTGAATCAGATTCATCTATTGTGATCGAGTACTGTTCGGGACAGACAATCTGAAGGGATGCTGCAGCAGCAATTTTCGCAGAATGCGTGGATGTGTCTTCATTGATTGGGAAGGTTATCTTTAAACATTGTATTCGCTCCGCAAACCAAGCAGCGCATGTGCTAGCTAATTATGCTTTTTGTAATAAATCTAGTAACACTTGGACTGACGAACTTGGTTGGTTTCCAAGATGTTGGACGATGTAATTCCTATTTGAATTCAATAAAGCTAGCCATAATGGTCTTTCCTAAAAAAAAAGACAATCGAATCCCGTGAAAATCTCCCCTTAGCGACGGCCGTTTCTTGTTGTACGGGGGTGTCTAGAACTGACAGTTTTCGCTTCTTCTAGGAATCAAATCTATTTAACCCCCTTGGCTCGGCTGCCCTCCTAATTTTAGGGCTTATATAGACGGCTAAAGACCATTACATGTTGTGTCTATATTTTAGGGCTTACATAGCAAGCTTTGGTTCGGCCAGAGCTTCCCAGCGATCTGGTTAAATATACGGAAATGTTAACGCTCACACGTGTGGGCGTTAGCCAACTCGCCACACGCGTCCGTCGTTGTCGATTCTTTTCTGCACGAATATTGGCACGAAGTTGTTGATTTTGTGTGCCACGTAGGACAAGTCGCATGTGCGGCGTGTAAGAGTGTTCGCCCGCACGCTGTTTCTCCCTCGTACGAGACCGGTTGCGAGTCGGGGCGTGCGGTGGAACTGTCGTCGCGCCCGCAAGCCGCGCACGACTTCTGTCCCCATCTCCCACGACTACCCATTTTCCCACTCTCCCACACCCAAGCTGTCAATTGCCATGTGTTTTTGCAGGGTACATGGCAACTGACCTATTTGTGATTGTAAGCAGATGTCAACTCTTTTTTTACCCTGAACATGTTATTGTTGCCACGTCTATTTGTAGCGTTACATGGCAACTGTCTAATGTTAGTAGGTGGCAACTCCTAAAGATACCACCGTTGCCCACATGCCCGTCTCCTCTCCCAAACACCAAAAGCTATCGGTTGCCATGTGTTTTTGCAGGGTACATGTCAACTGCCCTATTGTGCTTATAAGCAGAATATGGCAACTATCGTCTCCTCTCCCACACACCAAAAGCTATTAGTTGCCATGTATTTTTGCAGGGTACATGGCAACTGCCCTAGTGTGCTTGTAAGCAGAACATGGCAAGTGTCGTCTCCTCTCCCACACACCAAAAACTATCAGTTGCCATGTGTTTTTGCAGGGGTACATGGCAACTGCCCTAGGCTACATGGCAACTCTTTTTTTTACCCGAACATGTTTTTGTCATGTTTTTGTAGTGCTACATGGCAACTGTCTAGTGTTAGTAGGTGGCAATTCCTAAAGTTTTCCAATCATGGTAATCATAGTAGACTACACCATACATGGCAATTGCTGCAGTTGCCCAAAAATGGCATCCGACACTTTGACCTGAGATGGCAACTGCAATTGAGCAACCATGACAACTGTAGTTGTCAGACATAGCAATTGTAGTTCAGCAACATGGCAACTGCAGTTAAACAAACATGAAAGAGGGCCCGGACCATGGCAATCGCGGCGGGACGCGTGGTTACTGCCACGCGGGGCATGTCGCTCGACCGGACATGCTCGTGCAGGGCGATCGCGCTGCACACCGAACGTTCGGGCTGTGGCGGGGCGCGCCCGGACGTGCTCGTGCGGGCGGGCCTGTGTCGATGCCATATGGGGCGTGCGGCACATACCCCCTAGGTGCCACACGTGTGGCAGTTATCGGGACCCTAAATATAAGCTATGTGCATAATTTTGCAGGTTGCTTTGTGCGGATGGATTGGATGGTTGTTCGTCGTACTTCTGCTGTGTGTACACCTGGGTATAGGTCAGGTATGTGATATTGTACTTTCATGTTGATGTTGTAATGAAATCGTGAATTACTTTTATCTAAGAAAAAATATCTATGTTGTTGAGGACGGTGATGTCTGCCTTTATTGGTTTAGCTGCAGGTTGATGCCTCTGCTGCTTATCTTAATTAGATGAACAGCAAGTGATTAACCTTCCTTGATTTCATGGTCTACGGTTGCACTGTTGCGGCACCAAGTTATGTTAAGCGTCGGCAATACAGCTAATAATGCTTCGACCCACTCAATCTATCCAAGAAAGTGATTTTTGCTAAGTTTGGGCCCTCCCAATTGTATGCAGATCGGTTCTCTTAGCTGCAGGTCAATGGTCCAGTAGTTCGCTCCCGTTTCTGAGATTCATGCGAATTTTGGTCTATGGATTCTATCAAATTAATTCACACATCGACGGTGATTTCCTTATCATATTTAGTTACACTCTATACTTCATATGTAATTAGGAGGGTAATAGGTAATGCATGTTATCTTGTGAAAGCAAAATAGAACATCTTATTTTCTTTGTTACATTTTGAATCATATTTTCTTAAAATTCTTTTCTCTAATTATAGAGGCACGATGTTATAGACTCAATGTTTCATATATGCAGCTCACATATAGAAGATGTAGTGTCCTCTATTATTTCCTTATATGGAGAAGACAGTTGCAATGGCGACACGACAGCTACAATGTCAAGGACACATGCAAGCTTCTCACAAACTACAGATGGCTTCTACCAAAAATTAGTAATAATGTTACAGAAATCTCGAATTTCTGATCACTAGAGTGGTCACCGCCATTTAAAATAGAGTAGAACACTTATTAGTGATTTGTTTGGACAATTTCTCTTTCCATACCAAATCATTAATAGTATAGGGCATGTTTGGTTGCCCGCATTAGGCCCAGCCTGGCCCGCGTGGGAAGAAAGTGTCCTGTTTGGTTGCCTGCTTTCACTGTGCGGCCCGCATCGCACGGAACTTAAAGCACGTCCAGGCCAGGCCCAGGGGAAACACCCGAATCGGCAGTAGCTCGCGAGCCTGGCTCGTGCGAGGCAGGGGAGGGCGACACGCTTCTCCCCTCGTTCGAGCAGGGGAGATGGCGCGAGCTCGCCCGCGTCGCCGAAAAATCGGCGGGAGGATTTCGGCTCACCTCCCGCCGAGTCCAGCCCTATTTAGCCCCTCCCTCACCGCCCCAACTCCCGCCACAATTCTCCCTCCGTTCGAGCTTTCCCGCCGACGTGCATCGGCACCGACGAGCAGGTAAGCGGCACATCTTCATCGGCCGGCGGTCCACGGCGTCGCCGCTCCTTCGCTGGCCGGCGTTGATCTTCCACGACCGCCCCCCCCCTCGTCCTCAAGCTGCAGCCATGGCCTCTGTGAGTTCAATCCCCTTTCTCTCTGTTACTTCTAGCTAGATCTGATCTGCAACTAGGGTTTAATCTAGATGCATGGTTGATTAGTGGTCTGATCTGTGAGCTGCTATGGTTGATTGCTATGCTGCGGTTGCAATTTGTGGTAGGGCTAGATGTTGAAGCATGTGGTAGGCTAGATTAGTAGTATAGTTTGAAGTTGAACCTTGTGCTTGTGTTTAATCATGCTTAGATCTGTGATTTGTAGCTATTGGTTGTCCATTTGTAGCATGCTGTTTGTTGTAGTTGTATGTTCCTACTCATAGATTGTCCGGTTTGCTTGGTATGATAGCGATGAAGCATGTGCTTACTATGATAGTGATGAACCATGTACTTGTATGCTTCTGCTTTCATGGATTGTCCGGTATGTTGTGTGCTATGCTTACTGTCAATGCGTGCTACGATTGTAGGACATGACCACGCAGACGCAAGATCTTAGTCAGGCCCTTGTCGTGTCCGACAGCCAGTTTGCTCCATCGTTTGTCGAGGACTCGCAGCCTATGCCCCAGATGGCAACTGATTCAGAGGTGTTCGCCTCTGACTCCCTCTATGTGCCAGTAGTGCTTGTTGAGCCAACAACTGCTGCTGCTGCTGCCGCTGCACTCAAGCTAGCAGCAGCAAAGGCAAAGAAGGATGGTAGGTCGAACAACATGAAGTGGCAGCCGTTCATGTCCATGTTCAGGCTGAACAAGATGTGTGAGCTCATCTCTAGTGGAGTTAGGACTGACAAGGGCTTCAAAGATGTGCACTTGAACACCGTTGCCAAGCAGGTGTTCGAGTTCTGTGGGCAAGAGGTGTCTGCCACCCAGGTGTACAACCACCTGAGGAAGTGGAGAAGTCGATGGATCCAAGTGTCCAGGCTGAGAGACCTTAGCGGTGCCTCATGGGATGAGAACACTTGCTCCATAGTTCTGGAGGCAGAGCACTACGCCGGCCATGTCGCGGTTAGCTCACAACCCTCTTCCTTTTCATACTGTCCACCATTGCCTACTCCTAATCGCAACTAACAATAGTTGTGTTTCATTCTGAGGACCACCCAAGGGACGCTGAGTTCCTCAACACACCCATACAGAACTACAACCAGATGCAACACATCTTCTCCTTCGGGCTGGCAACTGGGAAGCATGCCATGGGCTCGGGGGAGCCTCTTGGTTCTCCAATGCCAGACTTCCCTGGGACCCCGGACGTCGAGGTCCTCGATGGCCCTGACAAGCCCGCTGCGAAGCCCTTCGACAGGCCATTTGACCCTGTCCATGAATGGAAGAGGAAGAGAGGAGGCTTGATGGAGGAGGAGATCAATGTCTTCTGCAACATGACTGAGGCGGCGAAGGAGGTGGCAACAGCCATCAGGGAGTGTAAGCCCCTCGATGTCCACCCTGACTTGTGTGGTGCTGTCATGAACCTGGGTGGCTTCAGCGACGAGGCTCTCATGGCAGCTCTCAGCCACCTGTTTGACAACAAGGCCCAGGGTGTTGGGTTCGTTGCCATGGCCGACGCTCACAGGGTGATGTGGCTCAGGAGCTGGCTGGGCAAGCACTACTACTAGAGTAGTGCTGCCTGTGAGCGTGCATGATCCCCGACGGCGATGGCGGTGGCGGCAGCATTTACGATGACGATGACGATGTACATTTTGTGTAGCTAGGGCTCAAAAACTATTTGATGGTCTGTATATTTTGGTGAGGTGGTATATACTAACCCCTCACGCTGATGGTGAACTTGCGGTGGTAGGACGACACCCTTTTTTGGATGTGGTGGTAGGTTAACACCAAGGTAGTGCTAGGAAGAACTTGCTATGCCGTATGATCATGCATGATTTACTTCTCTTCTGCTCCATTGTTGTTTGTGTGCTACTTTACTTGCTACTTGTGTGCTCCATTGATTTGCTGCTTCAACTCTTGCTCTTGTGCATTTCTAGGGCAAGTGGTATGCCGTGTTCATCGGTAAGGTCCCAGGGGTTTATAGTTCATGGGAAGAAGCCAGTGCACAAGTGGCATATTATAGCAACAACACCCATAGTGTTGGGTTCTATGGTAGGGTGCGTAGACTACAAATTAAAATTTTCCTACGCGCAGAACATCGAAAAACATGCTACGGGAGATGGATCACAGTTCGTTACCACTAGACGCGCAGTGTCGTGCAGCGGAAGAAGAGTTGGGGCAGCCGGTTCTGATCGTCTCCTCCTTGTTCTGATCTCCCTCGAACAGTCGGTCGTACGATCGTACTTACGAGTTTGCCGGAGCGGCGCAAGTGCACCGCCTCTAACGGTATCCGCGCGTGCAGGAGGAACACCGTGCAGCGGACTGCTAGGTCCGATCACATAGTCGGCGGCGAGTGGAGGTGGCTATTCGCAACACATGCAAACCCTAGTCGCAGCACCGAAGCGATCAACTGCCTGAGTGTGCAGCACCTCCACTTTATATAGGCATCCGTCGCGGGCTCAATACTTGGGCCTTGCACGGACCGTAAAGCCCAAAGTCTACTCGGTCACGTTCCTAGTCCAGTTGGATCACATCCGACCAGTGTCCTACGAACCGACCTCGTAGGTTCCTTCCCTTAAGCGCGCGGCCCCTTAGGTTCAAGTCGGCTTGGTCACAGTTCGGATCACCTCCACCTGCACGGTTGGTAGCGGATTCTAGCAAGGCGTGCCGACCACCAAGCAGACTATGAAGCTGGTTAGGCGAACTTGTACAACGTGTCACACTTCTGTTCCCTTTTCCGCACGATATATGTTGTCGGGCTCAAGGCGAGACTGTCATCCTTGTGCTAGCCCGACCTCTTTCTCGTTCCAGTGATACCGACCACAAACTGGATTATCTCATAATCCTTGTCGCATGGCCATGCTTATCCTGGTCGGATCACACGAGGGGCCCAGAGTATATCTCTCCTGATCGGAGAGGCAAATCTCATCTTGCTCGACCATGTCTCGCAGCATGGAATGGACAAACCCGAAACCTACCTTTGTAACTACCCGATCCACGGAGTAGCGTTTGGTCGGCCCAAAGCAAGTCTGTCACCATCCCGAGTACATGCTTCAGCTCAGGTCTTAGGACATAGAACGTACGTTGTACTAGAGACTCATAGATGACATATCGCTGCATCTCATAGTTGGGTCTGTCCGACTCGGACCTTATCTCGACTCGGATCCGACTACGTCGAATCCGACAAGACCTTTCCAAGTCCATATTATCCGGTTAGCATCCAATGCTCCATGGCTAGTGAGACCAAGCCGTCGACCGTGTCATATGCTAGTCTAGTTTGCAGCGTCCACACAACCCTTTCGACTAGGGACCTTTTAGGACAGTCATCATACAATGCATAGTCCCACAAACATGTCATGTACTTGCTGATACACATCATTGATAATGTCCAAGGACTATCTTTATTCATAAACACATAGGAAATATCATCATACATGATTGCCTCCAGGACATATCTCCAACAGTCTCCCACTTGCACTAGAGTCAATCAAATAGACATCGAATGCCCATAGCTCTAACGTGCCCCTCATGCTTGGGTCGTGGAAGCGGCTTAGTCAATGGATCTGCAACATTTGCATCCGTGTGAATCTTGCATAACTCTACATCACCATTCTTTACGATCTTCGTATCGGGTGATATTTCCGATCTATAATACGACCTTCTGGTGATTCCTCGGCTCCTTGGCTTGTGCGATGGCACCAGAATTATCACAATAAAGGTCCAACGGTTTCACCGAGGCTGGGAAAATACCAAGATCATCCAGAAAATACCGGATCCAAACACCTTCCTTTGCAGCTTCACAAGCCGCAATGTATTCGGCTTCTATGGTAGAATCGGCCACCGTATCCTGCTTGGAACTCATCCAGTGCACTGCTCCTCCATTCAGGACGTACACGAATCCGGACTGTGATCGACAATCATCTCTGTCGGTTTGTAAACTAGCATCGACGTAACCCCTTATGAAATAGTCTTTACCGCTGCCCAGTGACTCTCACCTTGGTTGGCCTGGTATCTACTTGTTAGGCTTATTGCAAAAGCAACATCAGGCCTTGTACATATCATGGCATACATGATGGATCCGATTGCCGAGGCATACGGAATCCTACTCATCTGCCGCTCATCGGATGTCGAAGGAATCTGAGTCTCGCTTAGCCTTATACCATGTGAGAGCGGCAAGAACCCTTTCTTCGCCTCACTCATGTTGAACCGCTTCAACACTTTATCTATGTCGTGCTCGGCTTAAGCCGAGCAGCCTCCTCGATCTATCTCTATAGATCTTAATGCCTAAAATATAGACTGCCTCACCAAGGTCCTTCATCGAAAACTTGCCATTCAATGATCCCTTGACTGAGTTTAGCATCGAAACATCATTTCCGATCAGTAGTATGTCGTCCACATACAAGATCAAAAACACTATTGAGCTCCCACTTAACTTCTTGTATAAACAAGAGTCCTCTTCGCTTTTGATGAAACCGAGACCAGTGGCGACCTCATCAAAACGAATGTTCCAACTCCGAGATGCTTGCTTCAACCCATAAATGGATCTCTTGAGCTTGCATACCTTACTAGTGCTATTCGGATCGACAAAACCCTCGGGCTATATCATATACACGTCCTCGGTTAAATTTCCGTGAAGGAAAGCCGTTTTGACATCCATCTGCCATATCTCGTAATCGAAATATGCAGCTATAGCTAGTATGATCCTCACCGATTTCAGCATCGCTACCGGCGAGTAAGTCTCGTCGTAGTCAATTCCTTGAACTTGACCATAACCTTTAGCGACAAGCCGAGCTTTGTGGATCTGAACATTTCCATCCACACCGGTTTTCTTCTTAAAGACCCATTTGCAACCAATGGCAGTTACGCCAGGTGGCGGATCAACCAAATCCCAGACTTGATTCTCATCCATGGACTTTAACTCGGATCCCATGGCCTCCAGCCATGCCTCGGAATCTGGGCTCACCATCGCTTCCGCATATGTGTCCGGCTCGTCGCTTTCTAGCAACAATACATCACACACTCTGCGCAATCTTTCCGACCTCCGTGGTTCTGGTGCCGCTTCCACTGCTGAGGTTCCCGACCGACTCGGTATGATCTCATCACCACCGAGCCGTCCCAGTGGTCCTCGAATTTCTTCGAGTCTACCCGTCCTCCCGCTGACCTCCCGGTGAGAAACTCTTTCTCAAGGAAAACCCGTTCGAGCAACAAACACTTTGTTCTCTTCCGGTTGTAGAAGCTATATCCCAAGGTTTCCCTCGGATATCCCACGAATATGCATTTATCCGACTTAGGTGTAAGCTTGTGCGACATAAGTCGCTTGACAAATTCTTCACATCCCCAAATCTTAAGAAAAGACAAGCTAGGACGTTGTCCTGTCCACATCTCATATGGTGTCTTTTCTACTGATTTTGATGGAACTCTGTTTAGTGTGAAAGCGGCTGTTTCTAGAGCGTATCCCCAAAATGACAAGGGTAAATCCGATTTGCTCATCATAGATCGGACCATGTCCAACAAGGTCCTATTCCTCCGTTCTGACACGCCGTTTCTCTGTGGCGTACCCGGAGGTGTGAGCTGAGGTACTATACCTCGATTTTTCAGATGATCATCAAACTCCTGGCTCATGTATTCACCTCCACGATCAGATCGGAGAAGCTTTATAGTCTTGCCGAGCTGATTCTCAACCTCGTTCTTAAACTCTTTGAACTTTTCAAAAGTCTCTGACTTGTGCCTCATCCAATAGATATATCCATATCTACTCAAGTCGTTGGTAAAAGTCACGAAGTACTGATAGCCACCTCTGGCAGTTGTGCTCATTGGACCACACATATCACTGTGTATAAGCTCCAACAGCTTGGACGCCCTCTCGCAACTCTTTGCGAAAGGAGACTTAGTCATCTTGCCGAGCAAGCATGATTCACATGTCTCGAGCGACCGAAGTCGGACGAAGTTAGGAGCCCATCATCATGGAGCTTCTTCATATGTTTCAGACTAATGTGTCCAAGCCGGCAATGCCAGAAGTATGTCGGATTTATCTCATTAGGCTTATGCCTCTTGACATTCACGTTATAGACCGGTTCCTGTTCTAGATTCAATATAAATAGCCCATCAACAATAGGTGCATAGCCGTGGAACATACCATTCAAAAATATCGAACAACCATTGTCCTTTAAATTGAATTCATAACCTTGACTCATCAAACATGAGGCAGAAATACTGTTTCAACTAAGTGCAGGAATGTAATAACAATTATTCAACAAATGATTTCTAGCGGTTGATGGCGGAAGCGGGTTGTAAATCATCAGTGTCTATGGGGCTCCATTTCCCACGGGAACAGCTGACCAGGTTAACTCCTATATTCGTGAGGCTGCTATCACCGTTGCTTAGGTTCCAGGGCTGTCAACACGGTCGCTCCTTTCCACACAAGAAATCTGGCCAAGACAATAGCCAGGGACAAGCCAGTGAGTACTTTGAATGTACTCGCAAACATTGAGAACACAGGAATAATATAAACAACGATGTTCCGAAATATTTTATGCTCATGACGTTAGTTACATAAGATAAATAAAACTCTGATACGTGCAAGCATGTAATTTGTGAATATGCAATAATATGGTAGTAATAAAATTATGAAATAAATAACATAAAGGATTTCAAAAGAAATGCCACAATCGGGCGTCTGAGCGACACCGCATAAAGGGCTTTTAAAGAAATGCCACAGTCGGGCGTTTTAGCGACACCACATAAAGGGCTTTTAAAAGAAATGCCACAGTTGGGCGTCTGAGCGACACCACATAAAGGGCTGTAAAAGAAATGCCACAGTCGGGCTTCTGAGCGACACCACATAAAGGGCTTTAAAAGAAATGCCACTTACGGGCTTCTGAGCGACACCACATAAAGGGCTTTAAAAGAAATGCCACAGTCGGGCGTCTGAGCGACACCACCTAAAGGGCTTTAAAAGAAATGCCACAGTCGGGTGTCTGAGCGAAACCACAAAAAGGGCTTTAAAAGAAATGCCACAGTCGGGCGTCTGAGCGGCACCACATAAAGGGCTTTAAAAGAAAAACAATCATAGTGAATATCCAGGAGGTAGAACCGTCCCAGGGATATTCGATAATACCAATAATATCACGGGTTAGTCCATAACAAAATAATAATCATCATTACCACATATGCATGAAATCGTAATATCGGTTCTGATTTAACAGTCTCACCTCCGAAGACCGACACTAAGACCGACACTTGACCAACCCAGACTGTAATCCTTAACCATGGACATGGCTATTCGAATAGGTTTAATATCTGCAGAGGGTGTACTCTTTACCCACGAGTAACGGATTCCTTTAGTCCATTGGGACTAATTCCGTCTACGGTCTTTTTGTTGAAAACACACCTAACTTGCACACACCAGCTTAACTCACACGTGTCTGGAATCACCCATGACACCTGTCAAGCAAACTCTAAGTGGGAGGCTACAACCTCGCGTAGCATGGGATCAAATTTATATTCAGCGCTCTAAGGGGTGGCCTCCTCTCGGTCTCAACCGGAAACACCCATGCCCCGGACCAGGTGACACGCCTACCGGCTACAACGATTATCTTCCACCTGGCCTCTTTATGCGGTGTGCGCTAGAAAGAGGTTGGCAACTTCTTGAACCGTACTCTACTTGTTGTAGAGGCAGTGGTAATCTGAAACAAGTATGGGGGTTCTTTGGAACAAGACTCGAGCTACTACGACTCAGGAGGTTTATAAATTCCCAGCAAGACATGCATAATGAAAATAATTCAACCAACAGAATCACCGCTCACTATACCTTACTATGCCATACTGGACATAACCGCTCCGACGGAGACCGGCGACAAACTCATGCCTACCCAAGGCAAGGTTTTCCCGGACTTCTTCCGGCATGCATGCAAGGCACATGAGGATGATTATCGTCACAAGTGTGTTTATTCCCAACAGCATGGAAATCACTAATATGCATCCATGCACATGATCATATCACATGAAATAACGAGTCCTCCGAAATGAGGTGATGTTATAAACGTGTCAACGAACACACAAAAATATTATGCGGGGTTCGAATGCTTGCCTTGAGGTCACGGGAAGGCAGGTGCATTTCAAACTCTTGAAATAATTCTCCTCTCTTCAAAAATCCTATTTTGAAAATATAAAAGAATTAACACACGAAAATAAAAACAGCACACAAGTTGTTTTGAATTTTTTCAAATAAATCTTAAAATAAACTAGACAATATTTGAAAGAGGTAGGAAAAAGAATCAATTTAATTGGAGTTGTATTTAAAAAGATACAGCAGGTCAAAGTTTGGTCAAAATCTGTTATTTTAAAACAAAACAGAAAAGAAAACGTTTTAAAAGAAAAACACGTCGAAGGCGTATTCGGAAAAAGGCGCTTCCACTTACTCCTGCGTGGACAAAGGCCAGTCATCGACGGTGGGCCCTTGGCCCATTGGTCAGTGACTGACCACCAGCGTCGTCCCCCTCCGACCTAACGGAGGCGGAGCTCCGGCGAAGACTTGCCGGCAAACGGGGGCGTCCCTTGGTGACCTGAGGACATGGGTGTGTTCAGGGGGTCGAGACGAGTCCGTGGGTACCCGCCATGGTCGCCGATGTGGACGGAGTCGCGGCTGACGAAGCCATGGGCGGAGGAGGCGTTCGGGTGGATAGTGGGTTTGGGGCTATGGTGGTTTCCGACCAAAATCGAGCATGGGGTTGCACTCACGAGAGGGAGGGGGAGCTCTTGGTGGAGAGAATGGAGAGGGAGAGGCATTGGTGGTGACGGAATCGGCCAGAACTAGGCGGCGACCGAACCGGCCGGACTCGGGGAAGATGGCCTTCCCCTCCTCGACTGCTGGATGTGGTTGCTCTAGGGTGATCCTATGAGGTTGCTCGAGAACTCGATTGAGCTCCAGGGCCCTTATATAGGCGGTGGAGGTCAGTTCCGAGGCGGCCGGCGATAAGGACGACGCCGTCCATGGATGCGGCCGCAAGCGTGCCGCCAAGAAGCTTGCTGCGGCGCCGCTGTAGCGAGCCAGGGCGGTCGGGTGGGGCGCGACACGGCTATACCAGCGGATCAGATCGAGCTCGGGGGGAAAGGGTCAACCTGGGACGCGGCAGCTCGGGCGCAGGCACGTGCCAAACACGCAGCCTTCTGGCGCGTCCGATCTGCCTGCGGAAGGTGTTCGATACAATGTCGTGGCATGCTACAGGTCACAGGTGAGGTTGGCAAGCAACAGAACTAGGTTAGAGATAGAGGGAAACTCAAGGGACAAGGTGGTTTGGTCAGGTGGCCAAGTTCATAATGCAAACAAAACTCATGCCAAATCAGTTCATGCCCTCCAGGTGTTTGACAAAATGCCACAGGCACTTAGGCTCTTCTTGGAGTGGTCAAAACTTCCAGGTCAGTGTCTCCTTGGATGCACAAGAGGGTGGTGAGGTTAGCTTGTGAAAAGCACAAACTTGCTAGTGCAAGTTTTGCAGAACTTCAAATCTGGACAGGAGGTGAATGGCATTATTACATGAACCAAAAATGATCAAATGAGTGCATGCTCCTGGACTTAGGGGTTTAGCATGGAGGACTACAAGTAGGAGAAAGAATCTAGGGCCAAAGGGCAAGCAAGACTATGGTTGCTGTACAAACCATCATGTTGGACCAGAATGGAGATGAGGTTGATTCACTCAAAAATTTCAAATAACATCCCTGGATTTTTGCATAAAGTGGAATCATATGCTGCTACTAACATCCCATAATTTTGGTGGAAGCTAGAAAGAAATATTTAAAAGGGTTGTAGTGTAAAATTGTCCACTGGACCAGAGAAGAAAAACATGTGTAGCACTCAAAATATGCAATGAATGAAATATATTATTGCACAAAAGTGATTTAGAGACATCACATGACATCTCCAAATTTTGGTTGGATTTTTAGTTAAGTTCATCAACTGGTTGTAGTACAAAAAGGAGCTCCAAAATTTAAAACAAGTCATTTTAATGAATAAAGCTTAGGGTGAAATAATTTAATAAATAAATCTACTGATTGAGAGATGTTTTTAAAGAGAGGGCATATAAGTCCAATATGTTTTGGAAGGACCCACTTGGGAAAAACTCCTTAATATTAAAGAAAAGTTTTGAAGTCAACAGAGATATTCTTGCAGGCAAAATTTTAAACTCTTGGCAAAATTTTAATAACTAAAACCTGGTTAAATTTTTGGGGTGTTACAATTACTACCCCCCTTAAGAAAAATCTCGTCCTCGAGAGTTGCTAAGAGCCGTTGAGAAAAACAAATACTCCATATGCGTCTGAGCGGTTGTGAGTCTGCTGCCGTGGTGCTGCGTGAATAAAAATAAACTACGCAGTGAGGGGATAAATGATGCAGCAACTCGGGGAAAAGAAATCTCATTCTAGGATTTTCGCGGTTACCCAAGTTAATCACGAAGAAAACTACTCATACTAGTGGAAACTAAATACTCGACCCATCGCACAATTTTAAGGTACTAAGCGTAAGTTACAACGTAATATTAAATGCTGAACTACCAACACGGTAATGACGTCTAAAATGAGGATGGTAACTGGACAGGGTCTCGAGAAAATTTCTCTGGCAATGGAATACACTCTTCTTCTATCGGAGGAAGTGGATTGACCAGTCGATGTATGCGTCTCTCCGGGTCGGGCCTTAGTGGTCTGCCGATGGCAATCTGAGGATTTAAATCAGCGAGACTCTGGAGATAATCCATCACTCGCTGGTTCAAATGCTCTTGAGCGATGATGTACTGGATAAGGTTGGCTAGTACTGGGTCTCTCTCAATCCACCCACCGGGAAAAGATGTTACTCCTCCGGGGGCTGCACGGCTCAGAAAGTAATAATATCCTCGCTCGCGGGCATAGGGTACTGCGGATCGAAGACGAGCAATCGCTTCTTTTGCAGCAACTTCTATGGCCCAGCGTGGGGTTGGCATGGATTTCCCCACGAATGAAACCTCCGTTGGATATTGATTGGAGTCTACGGGAGGGATGTGTACTACTGCCCAATATTCCTAAGTGGAAGGGGTGATTCTTGATTTGAACAGCTCGTACTGGGGTGGCTGGGTAGAACCCATGGTACTGCAGGTAAAGTCCCACAATATTTTGATAAAGCTACCTGGGGTTGCATCCGGGGTTCTCAGGTAAATACTAGGGCTCGACATGGCAAGAAATGGTTGTGAGAGTGGTGCACGAGGTGAGGGGTGCTGGGTAAGGTCAGGGGTGGCCTTCTTATATAACATCTGGGTTGATTTATTTACCATGGTGAAAGGTAATAAATATGCCAGATCACCTCCAAGAATCGGGTCAGTGTCGGGGATACACATATCTCATAAAGAGACGTGTTACTGTGGGTGTCGTCGGGGTTGGTCTTGGTAGTTGTGCCCGGAAAATGTGCAACTATGTGCTGACAAAATACGCAAAGCTACTATTAAAACAGAGGCACAACGACAGGCTGCGCTTACTCACAAGGTTACATGATTACAAGCGAGGATATACTGAGACTCGGTACCACTCGTACGGCTTAGTCTACCTCGTTTACGTCTAAACGGGCGTGCCTGGTGGATGTCGAGGCTTCTCCACGTGTCTCACTGTCGGGATTAGCCGGACATGGTGGAGGAACTGCAGGGTCGGGGTAGCTATGATGACCATCGCGGGGATTGTTGGCCACAATCCCGTTGGAGTGTGCTCCCAAAAGGCGACGAAGCACTTCTGGGGTCATCAAGGCATCTCGGTTGGCGGCTGGAGCTGACCTTAGGGTCTCGATCGGGTGTCCGAACAGTACGACGGGGTTTCAGCGTCGGGCTCGTCCTCTCTCCTTGCTGGGGCTCGACGAACCAGCTCTCCTCGAGCTGCGATCAGATCAATGGTGATCTGGTCGAACAGTGCCTCTAGTGCACTTACATAGCGCACTAGGTGCAACAATGCGGGATCCGTCTCGTGATTTCCGTTGGCAACCTGGGGTGGTCTACCATACCCTTCACGCCTGGGGTAGTAGTAGAATGAGTGATAGTTAACTCTGGGCGACAACTGCCGGAGTTGAACTATAGCCTCTCGAGCAGCTAATTTGGATGGCGTGTGGCTCAAAGGAAGTTGTCCTTCCGGTGAACACAGTAGGCGTTCTGGCGACAGACCCCTACCGTAGATGTGCACAGTGGCCCAAAATTGACGGCTTTCACCGCCCATGGGTCCTTGGTACACAACATATTCTGGGGGCTCTTCTAACGCATAGGCACGACGGGTGAGGTTTGCGATTATGGTCACAAAACCTCCAAGGTTGGTTGCTGTGGTCTCATTGTGCACTACCGGACCAGGCATTGTGGCTATGCTGGGGTAGAGGCTGTGCTGAACTGGGTTGAGCCTAGCGTGCCCTTTTTTATAGTAAAAGGGGACGGAGTCTTCCTTCGCATGCTTGCGAATGAGACATTTTTGCCATCGGTCACTGGTGTGCGATCGACAGGCTAGGCGGATAGGTTGGGCACCGACTGCCAAAGGTGTCGGGGTCACTGTGTGGCTGTCTTGCACGGGAAGTTTGGCTGGGGTTTGGTTAGGTCTGGTAGGTTGTTTTGCCTAAGCTTATCGACCTGGCTGGGATAGGATTAGCCAATGGTCAGCCTGGCTCTGATACCAAGTTTGTGGCGACCGATTCTCCGGGTATTAATTTCCCAGAAAATGACCCTTGTGCTCATCAGCCCCAGGATTACTGTTAGCTGATGAGGCACCAACTTGATACAGAAACTCCAAGCAAAACACACAAAAAATGTGGTACAAGACCATTCTGGTCTGTGAGTACAACAAATGATTTCTAGCGGTTGATGGCGGAAGCGGGTTGTAAATCATCAGTGTCTATGGGGCTCCATTTCCCACGGGAACAGCTGACCAGGTTAACTCCTATCTTCGCGAGGCTGCTATCACCGTTGCTTAGGTTCCGGGGCTGACAACACGGTCACTCCTTTCCGCACAAGAAATCTGGCCAAGACAATAGCCAGGGACAAGCCAGTGAGTACTTTGAATGTACTCGCAAACATTAAGAACACAGGAATAATATAACAACGATGTTCCGAAATATTTTATGCTCATGATGTTAGTGACATAAGATAAATAAAACTCTGATACGTGCAAGCATGTAATTTGTGAATATGCAATAATATGGTAGTAATAAAATTATGAAATAAATAACATAAAGGATTTCAAAAGAAATGCCACAATCGGGCGTCTGAGCGACACCGCATAAAGGGCTTTTAAAGAAATGCCACGGTCGGGCGTCTTAGCGACACCACATATAGGGCTTTTAAAAGAAATGCCACAGTCGGGCGTCTGAGCGACACCACATAAAGGGCTTTAAAAGAAATGCCACAGTCGGGCGTCTGAGCGACACAACATAAAGGGCCTTAAAAGAAATGCCACAGTCGGGCGTCTGAGCGACACCACATAAAGGGCTTTAAAAGAAATGCCAGAGTCGGGCGTCTGAGCGACACCACCTAAAGGGCTTTAAAAGAAATGCCACAGTCGGGCGTCTGAGCGAAACCATAAAAAGGGCTTTAAAAGAAATGCCACAGTCGGGCGTCTTAGCGACACCACATAAAGGGCTTTAAAAGAAAAACAATCATAGTGAATATCCAGGAGGTAGAACCGTCCCAGGGATATTCAATAATACCAATAATATCACGGGTTAGTCCATAACAAAATAATAATCATCATTACCACATGTCGCAAGTCGTAATATCGGTTCTGATTTAACAGTCTCACCTCCGAAGACCGACACTAAGACCGACACTTGACCAACCCAGACTGTAATCCTTAACCATGGACACGACTATTCGAATAGGTTTAATCTCTGCAGAGGGTGTACTCTTTACCCACGAGTAACGGGTTCCTTTAGTCCATCGGGACTAATTCCGCTCACGGTCTTTTGTTGAAAACACACCTAACTTGCACACACCAGCTTAACTCACACGTGTCCGGAATCACCCACGACACTGTCAAGCAAACTCTAATTTGGGAGGCTACAACCTCGCTGTAGCATGGGATCAAATTTATATTATGGCGCTCTAAGGGGTGGCCTCCTCCTCTCGGTCTTAACTGAAACACCCATGCCCCGGACCAGGTGGCACGCCTACCAGCTACAACCGGTATCTTCCACCACAGCCTCTCATGCAGTGTGCGCTAGAAAGAGGTTGGCAACTTACTGAACCGTACTCTACTTGTTGTAGAGACGAGTGGTAGTACGAAACAAGTATGGGGGGTTACTGGAACAAGACTCGAGCTACGGTCGACTCAGGAGGTTTATAAATTCCCTGCAAGACATGCATAATGAAAATAATTCAACCAACAGAATCACCGCTCACTATACCTTACTATGCCATACTGGACATAACTGTTCCGACGGAGACCGGCGACAAACTCATGGCTACCCAAGGCAGAGGTTTTCCCAGACTTCTTCCGGCATGCATGCAAGGCACATGAGGATGATTATCGTCACAAGTGTGTTCATTCCCAACACATGGAAATCACTAATATGCATCCATGCACATGATCATATCACATGAAATAATGAGTCCTCCGAAATGAGGTGATGTTATAAACGTGTCAACGAACACACAAAAAAATTATGCCGGGGTTCAGAATGCTTGCCTTCAGGTCACGGGAAGGCAGGGTGCATTTCAAACTCTTGAAATAATTCTCCTCTCTTCAAAAATCCTATTTTGAGAATATAAAAGAACTAACACACAAAAAAAACAGCACAAAAGTTGTTTTTAAATTTTTTCAAATAAATCTTAAAATAAACTAGACAGTATTTGAAAGAGGTAGGAAAAAGAATCAATTTAATTGGAGTTGTATTTAAAAAGATACAGCAGGTCAAAGTTTGGTCAAAATCTGTTATTTTAAAACAAAACAGAAAAGAAAACGTTTTAAAAGAAAAACACGTCGAAGGCGTATTCGGAAAAAGGCACTTCCACTTAATCCTGCATGGACAGACGCTGTGTCACTGACGGTGGGCCCGCCTGGCCCACTGGTCAGGTTTGACCAGCCACGCGCGCGTCGTCCCCCTCCGACCGAACGGAGGCGGAGCTCCGGCGAGGACTTGCCGGCAAACGGGGGCGTCCCTTGGTGACCTGAGGACATGGGTGTGTTCAGGGGGTCGAGACGAGTCCGTGGGTACCCGCCATGGTCGCCGATGTGATTTGAGTCGCCCGGCATGACGAAGCTTCATGGGCGGAGGAGGCATTCGGGTGGATAGTGGGTTTGGGGCTATGGTGGTCTCCGACCAAAATCGAGCGTGGGGTTGCACTCACGAGAGGGAGGGGGAGCTCTTGGTGGAGAGAATGGAGAGGGAGGGGCATTGGTGGTGACGGAATCGGCCGGAACTAGGCGGCGACCGAACCGGCCGGACTCGGGGAAGATGGCCTTCCCCTCCTCGACTGCTGGCCGTGGTAGCTCTAGGGTGATCCTATGAGGTTGCTCGAGAACTGGATTGAGCTCCGGGGCCCTTATATAGGCGGTGGAGGTCGGTTCCAAGGCGGCCGGCGATAAGGACGACGGTGAACCGTCTTTCTGTAGCAATGGCTACGTGGCGGCGATGCGCGCTAGGGGACGAAGCTGCGGCTGAGCTGGAGATGCGCAAGGGGGCAGCTGGCGAGCGGAGGAGGTTTGGGCGGCACCGTCCATGGATGCGGCCGCAAGCGTTCCGCCAAGAAGCTTGTTGCGCGCCACCAGAAGCGAGCTGGGGCGGTCGGTGGGGCGCGACACGGCTATACCAAATGGATCGATCGAGCTCGGGGAGGGGTCAACCTGGACGCTGGCAGGCGCAAGACGACGTGCAAAACGCTGGCTGGCCGCTGGCCCAAAGGCACGCATGGAAGGTGTTCGATACAATGCCGTGGCATGCTACAGGTCACAGGTGAGGTTGGCAAGCAACAGAACTAGGTTAGAGATAGAGGGAAACTCAAGGGACAAGGTGGTTTGGTCAGGTGGCCAAGTTCATAATGCAAACAAAACTCATGCCAAATCAGTTCATGCCCTCCAGGTGTTTGACAAAATGCCACAGGCACTTAGGCTCTTCTTGGAGTGGTCAAAACTTCCAGGTCAGTGTCTCCTTGGATGCACAAGAGGGTGGTGAGGTTAGCTTGTGAAAAGCACAAACTTGCTAGTGCAAGTTTTGCGTAACTTCAAATCTGGACAGGAGGTGAATGGCATTATTACATGAACCAAAAATGATCAAATGAGTGCATGCTCCTGGACTTAGGGGTTTAGCATGGAGGACTACAAGTAGGAGAAAGAATCTAGGGCCAAAGGGCAAGCAAGACTATGGTTGGCTGTACAAACCATCATGTTGGACCGTAATGGAGATGAGGTTGATTCACTCAAAAATTTCAAATAACATCCCTGGATTTTTGCATAAAGTGGAATCATATGCTGCTACTAACATCCCATAATTTTGGTGGAATCTAGAAAGAAATATTTAAAAGGGTTGTAGTGTAAAATTGTCCTTTGGACTGAGAAGAAAAACATGTGTAGCACTCAAAATATGCAATGAATGAAATATATTATTGCACAAAAGTGATTTAGAGACATCACATGACATCTCCAAATTTTGGTTGGATTTTTAGTTAAGTTCATCAACTGGTTGTAGTACAAAAAGGAGCTCCAAAATTTAAAACAAGTCATTTTAATGAATAAAGCTTAGGGTGAAATAATTTAATAAATAAATCTACTGATTGAGAGATGTTTTTAAAGAGAGGGCATATAAGTCCAATATGTTTTGGAAGGACCCACTTGGGAAAAACTCCTTAATATTAAAGAAAAGTTTTGAAATCAACAGAGATATTCTTGCAGGCAAAAATTTTAAACTCTTGGCAAAATTTTAATAACTAAAACCTGGTTAAATTTTTGGGGTGTTACACCTCCAACGCAGAAACTCTTGCTTTGTTGCTGACCCTGATGTCAATCTCCCCTTGTGCCACACGCCTAGTTCTTACCGGCCCCTGCATCGAGTTGCAAATATGAACAACCGATCCGGTATCAAATACCCAAGAGCTACTAGGTATGTCAGCAAGGTAAATGTCTATAGCATATGCAACAAGTGTACCTTTGCCTGAAGAAGCATTTCCGGCCTTCTTGCCATGCTCGCAAGCCACTTGCTACAGATTCCTCTTCCAAAGGTGACCGGTCTCCTTGCAGTGAAAGCAAACGGTCTTCGAGTCCGTCCAGACTTGGCAACGGCAGAGGTTACCGCCTCCGTGCCCTTTGCCTTAGCCTTTTTCTTGGACCAACTCTTCTTGAACTTAGCGATTTACGCACCATCAACACTTGATGCGTGCCTTTCTTAATATCCTGCTCTGCCACTTTGAGCATCCCATGAAATTCAGTGAGCTTCTTATCCATGCCATGCATATGATAGTTCGAGATGAACGTCCCATAGCTGGGCGGAAGAGAACCCAGAACAACATCAGTAGCCAGCTCATCCAAGAGCGGGAAGCCCAAACGATCCAAATCTTGCACATATCCGATCATCTTGATCACATATGGGCTCGATGGATCACCTTCCTTCAGCTTGCAATCCATCAAGGATCGCCACCGTTGTACCTTCGGTCCTAGCTCGTATGCGAAACATGCTCTTGAGACTCTCGATCATATCGTAAGCCTCAACATTTTCAAATGCTGTTGCAAATCGGGCTCCATACAAGCCAAAGATCGGAACTGATCTCTGTTGATTCATCAATGAGTTTACGGTAGGCATTCTTAGCTGTGGCACTAGCATTATCGGCAGGTTCCTCTGGAAGTGGATCCTCTAGAACATGTTCCTTTTTATCGTGCTTGAGAACAATTCTCAAATTTCTATACTAGGTGGTAAAGTTTGTTCCATTCAGTTTATCTTTTTCCAGAATTGATTTCAATGCAAAGTTGGGTTGAGCAGGTGGTGCCATTGATCTACAACAGAAAATATGCAATCACTAAGCAATGTGTTTATGTAGAGTAATTCTAGCCTAAGCGAAATACTCCCTTGAAGTTGGCATCCCTCCGCAAACTCTCGGTGATTCAGGATCCGACTAGCGCATGCGACTAGTGAGCTTTAGCATCACTGCTAGCCAACATACCTATCCGGTAAGCAACTCCTTGCTAATCGTATCTCTATACGACTCCTGTCGGTCGGGAAGGTATCTCATACCCCGGCTCCCAAACTTCTTTGCCACAAGGCCCAAAACCGTTTTGGTAGCCTTGTCAAGTTAACTCGATGCAAAGTGCATGTCCATGTCCGACACGAACCCTTCAGTTCAAGGACACCCAGCAGCACCCCAAATTTATGAGCCCACTACTAGACGTACTTGACGTGCGAACGTGCAACATCAGGGATGGCAATTTGCTTGATATTCATGAAGGATCTTTCTACCATTCTAACATGCCACCAACCTGATCTCTATTATCCAACTACTACAACTAGTAATGAATTTTACATAGAGTCACAAGTCGACACGCAGGTCGTTATACAATATAATGACAGCACCTTGGCTCCTGCCGGCTGACAAACATGACACGCAGGCCACGTATAAATTACACACATGCATCACATACACATGAGCCATACTATTCACATCAAACCTGCAAAACGAAGTTATGCATAGAATCACATTCTACCGGTTTGTGTCTCGGGTACGAAATACACGGCGCTACGCACACGGCGGTCCCGATTGACAGACCGGATTTACGTTTCACTGTTAACCCCGATGGCGGATGACCGACCGGTAGGGGTAGATCGTGTCACGACCTCATCAATCCCGATTGACAGAAAACATAGCCTCAACGATCCCCATGTGCAGTTGATCACATCAACAGTGCACATAGCCGATCTTATCAACGACAACAGATCTCATCTGCCGCGTCCACATATCTAATATGCATACGATCTGAATCCAAATCCTGTAGCAGAGGCTCTGATACCACTGTTGGGTTCTACGGTAGGGTGCGTAGACTGCAAATTAAAATTTTCCTACGCGCAGAACATCCAGGAACATGCTACGGGAGATGGATCACAGTTCGTTACCACTAGACGCGCAGTGCCGTGTAGCGGAAGAATAGTTGGGGCAGCGCGTTCGCATGGATCGTCTCCTCCTCGTTCTGATCTACCTCGAACAGACGGTCGTCCGATCCCACGTACGAGTTCGCCGGGGCAGCGCAAGTGCACCGCCTCTAACGGTATCCACGCGTGCAGGAGGAACACCGTGCGGCGGACTGCTAGGTCCGATCACACAGTCGTCGGCGAGTGGAGGTGGCTATTCGCAAGACATGCAAACCCTAGTCGCAACGCCGAAGCGATCAACCGCCTCAGTGTGCCGCACCTCCACTTTATATAGGCGCCCGTCGCGGGCTCAATACTTGGGCCTTGCACGGACCCTAAAGCCCAAAGTCTACTCGGTCACGTTCCTAGTCCAGTTCGGATCACATCCGACCAGTGTCCTACGAACCGACCTCGTAGGTTCCTTCCCTTAAGCGCGCGACCCCTTAGGTTCAAGTCGGCCCTGTCACAGTTTGGATCACCTCCGACCTGCACGGTTGGTAGCGGCCTCTAGCAAGGCGTGCCGACCACCAAGCAGACTATGAAGCTGGTTAGGCGAACCTGTACAACGTGTCACACTTCTGTTCGCTTTGCCAAGACGATATATGTTGTCGGGCTCAAGGCGAGACTGTCATCCTTGTGCTAGCCCAACCTCTTTCTCGTTCCAGTGATACCGACCACAAACTGGATTATCTCATAATCCTTGTCGCATAGCCATGCTTATCCTGGTCGGATCACACGAGGGGCCCAGAGTATATCTCTCTGATTGGAGGGCAAATCCCATCTTGCTCGACCATGTCTCGCAGCATGGGACTGGACAAACCGAAACCTACCTTTGTAACTACCCGATCCACGGAGTAGCGTTTGGTCGGCCCAAAACAAGTCTGTCACCATCCCGAGTACATGCTTCAGCTCAGGTCTTAGGACATAGAACGTATGTTGTACTAGAGACTCACAGATGACATATCACTGCATCTCATAGTTGGGTCTGTCCGACTTGGACCTTATCTCGACTCGGATCCGACTACGTCGAATCCGACTAGACCTTTCCAAGTCCATATTATCCGGTTAGCATCCAATGCTCTATGGCTAGTGAGACCAAGCCATCGACCATGTCATATGCTAGTCTAGTCGGCTGCGCGTCCACACAACCCTTTCGAACTAGGGACCTTTTAGGACAGTCATCATACAATGCATAGTCCCACAAACAAGTCACGTACTTGCTGATACACATCATTGATAATGTCCAAGGACTATCTTTATTCATAAACAAATAGGAAATATCATCATACATGACTGCCTCTAGGGCATATCTCCAACACATAGAGGGTTCAAGACTAGGCAGGCAGCAGAACAAGCTTACTCCGAGTGGGTGCAAAAGCACGGCAGCACTGTTGATAGTCGCAAGGTTGGAGGTGTCAAGGTGGATCATCAGTTTGGGCTGAAGCTGAAGAACTTCATCATCTTCGCCCAGCTCATCGCCATTGTTGTGCTCTGGCGTTGGTGTGCTAGGTGTGGGTAAGCTCACCAATCCATAGTGCGTCCACAACCACACGACGTTGATCTCGATTTTATTTGTATGAACTACAAATAGCATGGTCTCATATTCAATTTAATTTAAGAAAAACTAGGAGTTATTTCAAATATTTGAATCCATTATCCATTGAGTTATGATGTTAATGAGTTTGTAACACACACGCTCTCCCTCGGCCTCCATTCCCCTGGTAGGACGCACCTGACGTCGAGCTAGAGCACCAGCGCCCGTGTTCATCTTGTTGGGACAAGGCCCTCAGCTAGAGCCACCCAGAGCTCCTCTTAAGGGCGGTTAGATCCCCCTCTACCTGGTAGAAACCCGAAAGCATCAAGGACGAGCCCTAGCATCCATTGTCTCCACCACAAATCTATGTTCTAATTTACTCGACTTTTTTTCCGAGAGTATGCCAATGGCATACCTTACTTTTATAGAAGAGAGAAATATTTACAAAAACTTGTGTGGGATGCGAACATCCCCACAAGGAAATTTACTCGACTTGTGAGAGATGGGATTGTTTGTATTTTAAATCGGCGGGCTCCATAGTCGTATGACCTGGTCAAATCTAATAACGTTATGTCTACATCTGCTTCTCACCTCCTCTTCCATCTCCCTCCTTGTTACCATCGTTGGCGAAAAGGTCAAGGATACCCGGTGTGGACACTCGAGCTGCCGAGCAGGTCGCCTATCAGATCAACAAGGCTGCCCGGGAGGTGCACTGCATCGCCTGGTCCGTGACCCAACGCTCCTTCGCCACATGATCCTCCACCTTCCCCGTGATAGCGTCGCCACCCTCCTCAGCGAGTAACCTCTGTAGAAGGAAAAGAATAGGCTCTGCAACACAATGTATTGATCGGTGCACCAGGAACGTATATATGAGTACAGAAGGGGCCACAACCTCAACTATACAGAGGAACTAGGAGGTGGGCCCAAGACACAATATACACGTACACAATATATTAAACACACCCCGAGTCGAGTGGCGCCGGATACGCAGAGACTGGAACGAAACTCCTCGAAGGTGGAAGCCGGCAGTCCCTTAGTCATCACATCGGTGAACTGATGTGCAATCGGAATATGGAGGACCCGAATACGTCCAAGGGCCACCTGCTCGCGCACAAAGTGAATGTCCAGCTCAATGTGCTTAGTCCGACGATGATGAACGGGGTTGGCGGAAAGGTACACCGTAGAAACGTTGTCACAGTAGACAACCGTAGCCTGGGAGACGTCATGATGCAACTCCTGAAGTAACTGTCGTAGCCAGGTGCACTCGACGACGGCGTTAGCCAAAACTCGGTACTCAGCCTCCGCGCTAGAGTGCGAAACCGTAGGTTGTCGCTTGGACGACCACGAGACGAGTGAAGGACCGAGGTAAACACGGTAGCCAGAGGTGGACCGACGGGTGTCGGGGCAGCCGGCCCAGTCCGTGTCGGAGTAGGCCGCCGTCTCCAGAGAAGTGATCGCCGTGAGAGTAAGCCCAAGAGTCACGAGGGGCGTGCATATGCAGACACACCTGCTGAACAACATACTGTAAATCCGGCCGGGTGAGAGTCAAATACTGAAGAGCACCAACAATGGACCGGTAGAACGGAGCATCCGACGCGGGAGAGCCCTCGAGAGCATAAACCTTGGCCTTCATGTCAACAGGAGTAGCAACAGGGTGACAGTTGAGCATGCCGACACGCTCAAGTAGCTCGTGTGCATACTTCTGCTGATGAAGAAAGAAGCCGTCGGTTCGCTGGACGACCTCAATGCCAACGAAATAATGTAGAGAGCCCAGGTCCTTGATGGCAAACTCATCACGCAGCCGGAGAGTAATCTGCTGAAGAAGGCTGCGGAGGAGGCCGTCAGGATGATGTCGTTGACGTAGAGGAGCAAATATGCAGTCGTGTCGCCACGGTGATAGACGAACAACGAGGCATCCGAGCGAGTGACGCTGAAGCCCAGTGTTTGAAGGAACCCGGCGATACGCTGGTACCAGGCGCGAGGTGCTTGCTTGAGCCCGTAGAGAGACTGGGACAGCAAACACACATGCCCAGGAAGAGATGCGTCGACGAAACCGGTCGGTTGCTCACAGTAAACCTGCTCCTCAAGATGGCCGTGAAGGAAGGCGTTGGAGACATCCATCTGATGAACTGGCTAGCCTCGGGAAACTGCCAGCTGGGGAACTGTGCGGATCGTGCCCGGTTTGACAACCGGGGCAAACGTCTCGGTGAAGTCGACTCCAGCGCGCTGCCGAAAACCACGGACCATCCTGCGAGCCTTGTAGCGCTCAAGTGTACCATCCGAGCGGGTCTTATGGCGAAAGACCCACTTGCCGCTGATGACATTGGCGCGAGAAGGCCGAGGAACCAGTGTCCAGGTACGGTTCCGCTGAAGAGCATCGAACTCTTCCTGCATCACGGCAAGCCAGTGAGGATCACGAAGGGCTGCGCGAGCGGACGCAGGGATCGGTGACGGCTCAGTGGTGGAGGCGGCGAGAAGATACTCGTTGCTGGAGTACCGTAGACTCGGGCGATGAACGCCGGCTCGAGCCCGAGTGACGGGGCGATATGGCAACTCGGCGACTGGCGAGGCGGTCAGCGAGGCAGCCGACGAGGCCGCCGACAAGATGGCCGGTGAAGAAGCGTCGCCCGAGACCGCCGAAGCGCCCGCGCCCGAGGCCACCAAAGCGCCCGTGCCCGAGGCGTAGGGGGCGGGCGAAGCGGGCGCCGCCGAGGCACCCGAGGCGGCGGGGCCGACCGAGACAGCCGGCGACGGGGCGACGCCTAAGGTAGCCGGTGAAGATACCGGCGACGAGGTAGCCGGCGAAGATGCTGGCGAAGCAGCGGCTGCCGGCGTAGATGCTGGCGAGGCGGGCGATGCTGAGGCCCCTGACGAAGTCGGCGAGGAGGTCGTGGGGGCGCGAGTCACAGCTCGTCCCATGACGGGAGGACCGCCGAAGCCCGGAGGCGGTCCAAGAATCGAGCGGGGCCGTCCACCTGACGGGGTCGCTAGAGGGCCGCCGGTGGCCGGCGGCGATGGGGCGGCGGGAGGTACCTGCTGAAATGGAAACACCGTCTCATCAAAGTAAACGTGCCGGGAGGTGAATACACAATGTGAGACGGGATCGTAGCAGCGGTATCCTTTGGTGTTAGGTGGGTAGCCAAGGAAGATGCAAGTGACTGAACGAGGTGCAAGCTTATGAGGCGCAGTGGCGGCGAGGCTAGGATAGTAGAGACATCCAAAGATGCGAAGGCCATCATAAGACGGGGGCGCACCAAAGAGGAGATAATGAGGGGCATAGTTCGGCGTGGGCGACACGGGCGGATGTTAATGAGGAGGGTGGCGATGGCGAGCGTCCGGCCAAAACCGGGGAGGCACGTTAGAGTGAAAGAGTAACGTGAGGACGCAATCATTAAGAGTGCGAAGGATACGCTCGGCACGACCATTTTGTTGGGACGTGTAGGGGCAAGTGAGGCGGAAGATAGTGCCGTGGGAGGCTAGAAGGTTATGAATAGCGGCGTTGTCAAACTCTTTTCCGTTGTCAGTTTGTAAAGCAAGGATAGGACGATCGAACTGTGTGGTGACGTAGGAATAAAATGCAGTGAGTGTGGCAAGAGCGTTGGACTTGCGACGAAGAGGAAATGTCCACACATAATGAGAAAAATCATCTAAGATCACCAAATAGTATAGGTAGACCGTGTTGCTTGCAACCGGGGATGTCCAAACATCACAATGCAATAATTGAAACGGAAACGTGGAAATAGTGGTAGATGTGCTAAAGGGAAGATGGACGTGTTTGCCAAGACGACAAGCCTCACAAGTATGGTCGTCGATCTTATTGCATGAGAATGAAAAGCTCCTAAGTATTTGACGCAAAGTGGTGGAGTTCGGGTGTCCCAAACGAGCATGCCAAAGGTCGACACCTGCGGCGAGGGCGACTGGGGTGGTGGAGGCGGTGGCGGAGGAGTGCACCGGATAGAGCTCGTCAGGACTATCACAACGGCGAAGGACCATCCGAGTACGGGCGTCCTTCACAGAAAAACCGACATCATCAAATTCAACGGTAATGGGATTCTCACGGGCAAGACGACGTACAGATACAAGGTTCGTAACTAAATCAGGAGACACAAGAACATCAGACATAATGATAGGTGTAGATGTGGAAGGAAACGAAGCACGACCAACATGTGTGATAGGTAAAGAGGAACCATTGCCAACAAGGATGCAAGTAGGAGTATGAACCGGAGTAGAGGAGGTGAGAGTACCAGGATGAGATGTCATATGGGCGGTGGCGCCCGAGTCCATGTACCAAGTGCCGTCGCTACCAAGCGCCGTCGGTGATGGGGCCAAGTGCAAGGCGGCCAAGGAAGTAGTGTCCCATGATGGTGAGACAGGCAGCGAGGCGAAGCCGCCGTAGGGCTGAACCAGGGCGGGCGGAGCATGGCCGCCGACCATCGGCATGGCGAGTAGAGCCGCAGGGCCGACACTGGCCGGCTGTTGCGGCACGGCGAAGTAGGCCGGATGGCCAGCCAGAAAAACCTGCGACGTGGTGTAGGGATCCGGTGCGTGCGCGTACATGTAGTCGAAGAAAGACGACGCGGCAGAAGACATCACAACGGCGATGGTTATAGCAGCGGAAGGCAGGGGACGGATGGAGTAGCAGCGGTGCGGAAACGGGAGAGGAGGGAGCGGCGGCGGCAGCGACGGAAGAGGAGCCGGCAGCAGCGGCGGGTGGCGGCGGCGTCGGGTGAGGTGATGCGGGCGAGCGGGCAATCACGCGAGCGCGTGGGCGGGCGAGCAAAGCGGCTTGCAGAATAGACTTGATCGGAAGCACATGAATTAGAACAGGCAGATATATGTATATGTGTGGAAGAACATGGAATAGAAGGATCGGGTAGACGTGGCGTAGTAGTACTAGAGCTAGACTAGATGGATGGATTGTGGCCCTTTCTGTACTCCTATATACGTGCCTGGTGCACCGATGAATACATTGTGTTGCACAGCCTATTCTGTTCCTTCTACATGGTATCACTTTCCGGGTTCTAAACCCTAGCCTTCCGCTGCCGCCGCCCTTCTCTGCCGCCGCCGCCGCCATCCGGCCGCCGCCTCGCGCCTCCGCCGCCGCTTCTATCTCTCCCAACCCGCTCGCGTCGCTCCTATCTCGCCGCTTCTCCAACCGCTTCGCGTTGCTCAGACTCATTTCGCACGTCGCATGTAGTCGCTTCGCGCCCGTACTCCGACTTCCGCGTGACGCCAAGTCCTGCTAGCCCGCAAGGAACACTTCTATACTAGTTCTCATTATTCACTGCTAATTACTCCGCCGCCGCTGATCATCATTAGCATAATACATCCATCTAGTCTAGCTCTGATACCATGTAGAAGGAAAAAAATAGGCTGTGTAACACAATGTATTGATCGGTGCATCAGGCACGTATATATGAGTACAGAAGGGAACACAACCTCAACTATACAGAGAAACTAAAAGGTGGGCCCAAAACATAATATACACGTACCCAACATATTCAACAACCTCAACCCATCATGGCCGCTTCCATCGAGCCCCAGCGTCCCGATGTGGCTTGCTAGTCAACATCAAGCGGGGTCTCCCACCCGTCGCTGGGCTTTGGGCCGTCTGCCAAAGCTATGTGCTCAGTCTTGTGGCAGATCGAGCCGCGTTGGAAGACCACCACGTCTGGTACCCGGGCTGGCTCGCCGATGTCCAGGCCGCGGTCGAGCACGAGCGCCACTAACGGGCTGGCTCGCCGATGTCCAGGCCGCGGGAGCACGAGCTCCACTAACGGCATTGTGCCACGCCCATGCCCTGCCGGTGTGCGTTTTTTTAATTCTGCTAAATTTATTTGGCGAATGCATCACTCGGCAAAGCCTTGGCCTGCACTCGGGTGCAACACTAGGCAAACACCTGCGACATGGGGCACCAGCATTGTTTGCTCTTCCATTTGTTTGCCGAGTTCCCATTTTTTGCACTCGGCAAAAAGGGTTTTTCGAGTGCATGACGAAAACAACTCGACAAACTTGCCTTTTTCGGAAGGAGTCCAGCCGAATTGCCTTTGTCCCATGCCCCGGTGAAATTAAGCTCTGATCATCCTCATCATCGCACTTGTTTCCTTTGTATCAACCGTGTGTGATAGGCACCAATAATTAAGATTTGATCATCTTTATCATCACACCCGTTTCCTTTGCATCAACCGTGTGTGATAGGCACCAATAATTAAGCTTTGGCCATCCTCATCATCGCACTCATTTCTTTTCTATCAACCGGGTGTGATAAGCACCAAGCCACAAATACTACACATGGTTCCTAGTTAAGAAACGTATTTGATGATAGTTACACCGAAAAAAGTGCGCTATTGCGGAGCATGTGTGATAGATCCGATCCCTACACCACACATGTTTCATTTCTTAAACTGTTTGCGATCCATCACACACAATTTTATATAGCGTGTGCGATGATATCTCCACAATCGGGTACCTACTACGCGCGTTGACAATTTACTAAATCATGTGCGATTTAAAAAAAAAAGAGAATCACCCCCGGTCTCTACATCT
Source organism: Aegilops bicornis (assembly GCA_021605145.1). NCBI lineage: Eukaryota > Viridiplantae > Streptophyta > Magnoliopsida > Poales > Poaceae > Aegilops > Aegilops bicornis. The sequence continues at coordinate 674,589,644 of CM038672.1, forward strand.
GACCAATGCATGCAACCATTTTATTAATTATTTTCAGAGATCTTACAAAGCATTACATCAGTATAAGCATGGAACCACCATCCCGGCGACACCTGTCGCTACTCCTATCCCCTTGATGCAGGGGTGTCGAATGTCCGAGCCTAATACCAAACAGACATTGCACCACAACCTATCATCTAAAGCCGGATGTCCCATCCCAGCCACATACCGGGAATGGGTCACACACCGGTCCGGCGCACTCACCGAGGCTACCGCCGCCGTCATCCACATAACCATCTCCAGAGCAGGCACCGACGCAAAGACCTTGCCAGGTCAACTGTCAACGCCACCATGGCGCCAGACAGCGCCACCGCCTTGCAGAGCGGAAAGATACAATGGCGATGGAAAGCAAGAGCTAGGACGAGGAGGGTACCACCGCCGCCACCACCCGCACCCCAACAGCGCCCACCGACCACCAAGCTCCGTAAACGGCGCCTTCAAGAAGGATACGAAGTCGATGGCGCCGCCGCCGCCCAACAAAGTTGGGGCTTTCGCCCGGGAGAACTAGGGGAAGGGGGAGTGGGGGGATCAGACCTGTCAGATGCCTCCAAGGAGGGACACGGCGCCCTCAGGCGTCGCCGTCGACGCAGCCGACCATGGTCGGCCATGGCTTTCGCCCGGACTGGATTCCCCACCACTAGCACCACTAGCGCCGACGTCCCATGGAACACGGGCCGGCCGGATGGGGGAGAACACGCCATACAGGGGGGAGGGGCGCCAGACCTGGCGCCGTCGCCCTCTCCTCCGAGATTCCGCCGTCCGCGCGGCCAAGAACGCCGGAACCAAACGCCCGCACCACTGCCCGCTGCTAAGCCGGTGGTGCCTCACCAGAGGGGCCGCCGCCTCAGATCCGAAGCCCCCCGCGGAAGTAGAGTAGCAGCTGGCCCCGCCGCCACCTTCCTTGGCGGCGCCCCGGACTTGCCCGGAGACCGCCTCTGGCGGCGGCGAGGAGAGGTGGGGGTGGAGGAGGGCTGGGCGCGGCTATGGTTGGCGGCGGCGAGGAGAGGTGGGGGTGGAGGAGGGCTGGGCGCGGCTAGGGTTCAGCAGTGTTTTTTCTCCACCCCGTCGTGCTGGCGCGGCGAAATTCAGAGCTCTCGCCGCGCCCCTGCTGTGACGCCCGTCCTCCTTTGCTTTCAGCCGCTGTGATAAGGGTTTCGAACCGTGTACGTGTACGATGATCTTAACTGCACTAGTGGTGGATGGAGTATAAGACCGGTTCTTGATTGTGTATTTATTATGCAATTGGCGCTAATATTGAAACATTGGTTCTTCAAGACTTAGGTTCGTCTTGGCCAATGGATGAAGGGCAAAGACTTCACGGTAGCCAAGTACTATGGATTAGAGCACAGTACTCTAAAAATATTATTCATCCGCAAATCAAGTACTTTACTATGCAATAAGGGGAGTGACTTTTGATTCTTTCGCAACCCAACTTTTATATGAACTTTGAGCAACCCAACTTGAGCAGAGTCAACCGAACCAAATGCCGGCATTGGACATTGGCCTTGTATGACTGGGTCACTGGAGTGCACGTTCACGTATGCATTTGTATAGAACAAGTTAACAATCCAACAAAAGAATATATAAGGTCCAGTGTGCATGCCTCGTCGACGCTATCTTTGTTTATGTCAGTTAGAGCAACTCTAACAGACCCTGCAAAAGTGGCAAACCTGCAAAATTCCGGCGAGTATACGGGCTCGGCTCAAATTTCTGACCAGAACAAACCCCGTATACCCGCCCGGCCCGTAATTTTTTTACCGAGGCCCGCAACCCCCCCCCCCCCCCTGCTGTGGCGCCCGTCCTCCTTTGCTTTCAGCCGCTGTGATAAGGGTTTCGAACCGTGTACGTGTACGATGATCTTAACTGCACTAGTGGTGGATGGAGTATGAGACTGGTTCTTGACTGTGTATTTATTATGCAATTGGATCTAATATTGAAACATTGGTTCTTCAAGACTTAGGTTCGTCTTGGCCAATGGATGAAGGGCAAAGACTTCACGGTAGCCAAGTACTATGGATTAGAGCACAGTACTCTAAAAATATTATTCATCCGCAAATCAAGTACTTTACTATGCAATAAGGGAGTGACTTTTGATTCTTTCGCAACCCAACTTTTATATGAACTTTGAGCAACCCAACTTGAGCAGAGTCAACCGAACCAAATGCCGGCATTGGACATTGGCCTTGTATGACTGGGTCACTGGAGTGCACGTTCACGTATGCATTTGTATAGAACAAGTTAACAATCCAACAAAAGAATATATAAGGTCCAGTGTGCATGCCTCGTCGACGCTATCTTTGTTTATGTCAGTTAGAGCAACTCTAACAGATCCTGCAAAAGTGGCAAACCCGCAAAATTCCGGCGAGTATACGGGCTCGGCCCAAATTTCTGACCAAAACAGAGCCCGTATACTCGCCTGGCCCGTAATTTTTTTACCGAGGCCCGCAACCCCCCCCCCCCTCCGATCAGTATATCTACGGGTTCGCGGTGCATTTCCGGGTCGAAATCCTATCCCCCCCCCTCGCTCCGCCGCATCTCTCCGCAATTCCCCACACCACTCCTCACATTTCTCGCCGCCGGTGAGCCGCATTCTGCCTCCAGCCACCATGTGGGGCCGCATGTGGAGCTCCGGCCGTGACTCTGGGAGTAGATCCGGCGGCGGCGGCGACCCCGAGCGCGAGCGGCGTGTCCGCTCGGACGGCGCGAGGAAGCGCGGGGCAAGGAAGTGGACGAACCAGGGCCTCTCGCCGCCGGAGAGCTTCCGCGTCCACGAGACGAAGGAATATGACCGTCGGCACGGGCATACGCCCTCCTCCGCCGCAGGCTCGTCCTCCGACGCGAGATCTTCCCATGTGAAAGTGATACTATCCCTAGGTGGTTTTGGTAATTCATAACAACATATAGCTCATTGAGCTAATGCTATTCCAAGACTATTATTTCAGGAAAGCTCAATGAATGACATGGCATGGATGATGAAAGTGGATCCCTCAAAATACTAAGGACAAAGGATTGGCTCAAGCTCAAAAGCTCAAGACTCTTCATTTTACATTTTAGTGGTCCAAGATCACATTGAGTCTATAGGAAAAGCCAATACTATCAAAGAGGGATGAGGCGTTGCTTAATGAGCCTCTTGCTTCATGTGCTTAGTGATATGCTCCAAAACCCTCAGCTACTTTCTCACAATCCACAAATGACCTAAACCCTAAGCCAAAATCGGTCACACCGATTCTTCCTACCCGGCGCCACCGATTTCAAAAGTCATAGCCACTGCCACAAACCCTAGGCAAATCGGTCCTACCGATAGGGATCTCGGTCTCACCGAGATGGGATTGTAATCTCTCTGTTTCCCTTCGGAACGCTTCGGTTAATCAAGTGAGCGATCGGTCCCACCGAGATTGCAATGTAAACTCTCTGTTTCCCTTTGTAACATTTTGGTCTCACCGAAAAGAGCAAATCGGTCCCACCGAGTTACCTGACCAACTCTCTGGAAAGCTTATTACCAAAATCGGTCTCACCGAGTTTGTGTAATCGGTCTTACCGAGATTACGTTATGCCCTAACCCTAACCGAATCGGTCTCACCGAGTTGCATGTCAGTCCCATCGAAAATCACTAACGGTCACTAGGTTTACTAAATCGGTCCGACCGAGTCTGTTGAATCGGTCCCACCGAGTTTGGTAAATTGTGTGTAACGGTTAGATTTTGTGTGGAGGCTATATATACCCCTCCACCTCCCCTTCATTCGTGGAGAGAGCCATCAGACTGAACCTACACTTCCAACTTACCATTTCTGAGAAAGAACTACCTACCCATGTGTTGAGGCCAAGATATTCCATTCCTACCATATGAATCTTGATCTCTAGCCTTCCCCAAGTTGCTTTCCACTCAAACCCTCTTTCCACCAGATCCAAATCCTATGAGAGAGAGTTGAGTGTTGAGGAGACTGTCATTTGAAGCACAAGAGCAAGGAGTTCATCATCAACGCACCATTTGTTACTTCTTGGAGAGTGGTGTCTCCAAGATTGGCTAGGTGTCACTTGGGAGCTTCCGACAAGATTGTGGAGTTGAACCAAGGAGTTTGTAAGGGCAAGGAGATCGCCTACTTCGTGAAGATCTACCGCTAGTGAGGCAAGTCCTTCGTGGGCGACGGCAATGGTGGGATAGACAAGGTTGCTTGTTCGTGGACCCTTCGTGGGTGGAGCCCTCCGTGGACTCGCGCAACCATTACCCTTCGTGGGTTGAAGTCTCCATCAGCGTGGAGGTACTATAGCACCACCTATTGGAACCACGCCAAAAACATCCGTGTCTCCAATTGCGTTTGAATCCTCCAAACCCTTCCCTTTACTTTCTTACAAGTTGCATGCTTTAATTTCCGCTGCCTATATACTCTTTGCATGCTTGCTTGATTTGTGTGATGATTGCTTGACTTGTCGTAAGATAGCTAAAATCTATCAAACTCTAAAATTGGGAAAAGGTTAAGTTTTTAATTGGTCAAGTAGTGTAATCACCCCCCCTCTAGACATACTTCAAGGTCCTACAAGTGGTATCAGAGCTTTGGTCTCCATTTGCTTTGATTTCCATAGCTTTTGGTGGTCATAGCCTTGGTTTCACAACCTAGGAGAGTATGACGTCTAGCGAGGGAAATTATCACCGCAGAGGTCCTTACTTTTATGGTACTAACTTTGCTAGTTGGAAGCATAAGATGAAAATGCATATTCTCGGACATAACCCCGCCGTTTGGGCAATTATTTGTATTGGCTTGCAAGGTTAATTCTCTGATGGGAGAGAGCCGAACCGTGAAGCTAATGCTGAAGAATTGAATATGCTGCAATACAACGCTCAAGCTTGTGATATCATCTTCAACGGACTGTGCCCCAAAGAATTCAACAAATCAGCCGTCTTGAGAATGCAAAAGAAATTTGAGATACTTTGATTGATATGCATGAAGGTACCGAATCCGTCAGGGAATCCAAGTTGGATGTGCTCCAAAGTCAGCTTGACAAGTTCAAAATGAAGGATGGTGAAGGTGTCGCTGAAATGTACTCTAGGCTTGCTCTTATTACAAATGAGATTGCCGGCTTAGGGAGTGAAGAGATGACCGACATATTCATCATCAAGAAGACCCTAAGAGCATTGGATGGAAAGTATGATACTGTGTGCACATTGATCCAAATGATGCCAAACTACAAAGATCTCAAGCCAACGGAAGTCATTGGAAGAATTGTTGCTCATGAGATGTCACTCAAGGATAAGGAGGAACTTCACAACAAGTCAAGTGGTGCTTACAAAGCCTCAAGTGAAGCCCCCACATCATCAAGTGAGAAACAAACCTTCAATGAAGAATTGAGCTTAATGGTGAAGAACTTCAACAAATTCTACAAGAGTAGAAGCAAAGAAAGAAGCTCCAAGTCAAGGACTTACCATGACAAAAGGTCTTCTAGTCGAGAGCGCAATTGCTACAATTGTGGGAGGCCTGGACACTATTCCAATGAGTTTACGGCACCCTACAAAAGAAGAGAAGATTCTCCGAGAAGAAGAAGCAAAAGAGAAGAATCACCACCAAGAGAGAGGAGGAGTAGAGATGATCGTTATGAACGAAGACCCTCACGGAGAAGCAAGGATTCGGAAAGGAAGGACAAGTCATCAAAGAGCTACACAAAACGAAGACATCAAGCTCACGTTGGTGAATGGGTATCCGCTCCGACTCCGACAAACACTCGAGAGAAGCTATCACTCCGACTCGAATATACTCAAGATGAAGGTGTTGCCGGTCTAGCACTTGTGTCAACCAACTCCTACGACATATTTGATTCACCAAATGAAGGAATTGGAAGATGCTTCATGGCCAAAGGTCCAAAGGTAACACATCCCGAGTATGTTGATTTCAATAGTGATGAAGATGACTTGCTTGTGGATGATGATTTACTTGTTGACAACTCTAGTGATGAATACTATGATGAAACGTCAATTAATCATGCTAATCAAGATAAAATGAATGACAATGATAAGGAGAAGATTGAGCTTCTAACTAAAGAACTAAACACTCTTAAGTTGGCTCATGAAACTATCTACGAAGATCATCGAGAACTTTTAAGGGCTCATGAGAAGTTACGCTTTGAAAAGCTCAAACTTGAGCAAGAGCATGAGTTCTTAAAAGCAATCAATGATGATCTCTGTAAGAAAATTTCTTCTCACATTGCCAAGCGTTTACTCCTATCTACTTACATGCCTCAAGTCAAGTCTAGTAACAAGTACAAGAAAGATACTTCCTCTAGTAGTAACAATAATAATGTCAAATCCAATATTGTTGCTTCTAGTAGTTCTCTTGATTCCACTAATGATTCTCTTAGCCAAGTTACACTTGAGCAAGAAAATAGCTTATTGAAGGGAATTATAGAGAAAGGTTTCTACAAGAGCCTTGCTGGGAGTAAGCAATTCGAGGAAATTGTACGCAAGCAAGGAAGACACCGGAAGAATCAAGGTGTTGGTTTTGAACGAAAGTTCAATGCCAATGGAGTTTGAGTGGGAAGAAGATCAATACCCCAAGACAAAGTTTGTTCCTCAACAAGAGAAGTATGATCCTACTTCCTTCAAGGGAACACAAGCACAAGATGATCTTCCACCACAAGACCACAAGAACAAAGGCAAGGACAAGCTTCAAGAAGAGATTGATGCATTTGAAGAAGCACCTAAGGCCTCGTTCAAGTGGATTCCCGAGACTACTACAAGTTCTACTTCATCAAGTACAACTACAACTCCAAGGATTCCCATCAAGATGATGTGGATTCCGAACAAGAAGAACTAGAGAGTTCTTGAGGGTGACTCCGCCAACATTCGTCACACATATCATTATGGCAAGGACAAGTGCAATCAACTTCCACATCTTGCACTAGTTCAAGGAGTCACAAACCCTCATGTTGGTAAGGCAAGGGACAAGGTAACCTAATGATTTCATGGACATCATCTTGTGTGTGCATCACTCTATGTCTATGGATATTCTTGTTTGTTCCTTGTGGGACTAACCCATGTAGGCAGGTTGAAAGTGCAACTCACTCCAAAGGATTGCTCCAATTGATCTACATCAACATTGAGCATCCACATCCTCAACACCTACATGAAGTCATCATCGACAAAACCCAAGGTTATTTCATCCCTCTAAGGGGGGATCTCACATCTAGGGGGAGCTTAACTCTAAGAATGGAGTCAAAGCAACTCTAATGGTGTGAACACATCAATGCATTATGTAAAAGTGGTAACCCCACTTGAGCTTAAACGATGAGTATGACCTATGATCAAATGTTTATCATTTGATTCCTAAGTCAATATACTCATATATAGATGACCTAGTCATCGCCAATTGTTTGATAGATGCTAGAATTGGTTGTGCATGCTTTGCCACATATTTCATTTGCTATCTTTTTGTGTGAGCATGTTGGTGCATATTTTACTCATTCAAGGACATCCACTTGTTGTTTTGATTGTTTGGTTCTTTCTTATTTTGGCCAAGTGGATGGACAAGAATGCCTAAGAACTTTCTCTAGCTATCTATGCTTTTCTCGTCTCAAACTCTATTCATGCTACATCAAAAAATTTGATCAAGTCAGATTCGAACCACTCTGTGTGAGGAGCACTCGGAGTCCCCGATTCTTCATAGGCTTAAACTTCCAAAACTTCTTTGTGATTCTCGGTCTGACCGATTCCTCCATTTCGGTCCTACCGATATCACTAAGTCGATCTAGGTTTTCAATCTCGGTGCAACCGATTTGAACTTTTCGGTCACACCGAGTTGTCAGAATCGAACACAAGTTATGCATCTCGGTGCCACCGAGTTGTTCCACTCGGTCACACCGACAGGGTCGGGCTATATATAGTCACGGGCAAAATTTTGGAAATTTCTCCGAACCCCTTCGCCCGCGAAATAGCTCGCTTTGCCTCCAAGGTCTCCGGATCGTCTCCTCGTCGCCAGCCGCCTCCTGTCGCTGGTCTCCGCCGCCGTCAACGGAATTCAACCCCGCCGTTGCCGCCGTAGCGAGTTCATCGCCGAGCTAGGGTATGGACTCAATCACAGTGCTATCCTCGTCCGATTCCTAGCACATTGTGTTCTTATTGATTCTTGCCACGATTGAAACACTCCTATCCAGTCAATGCAATCCGTAGATTAGATGAGATTTGAAAATTTAGGGTTAGGTTTCCGCCGAAACCATCTCGGACCCACGAGTTGAAAAACTCGGTCCCACCGATTTGGTGATGCCATTGCACTAGTAACTCTCGGTCGACCGAGAATTGCTAATCGGTGCGACCGATTTTAGGACTTTGTGAAACCCTAGCAGTCTCGGTGCCGCAAAGCGTGACTCGGTCCAACCGAGTTCATCAGTTTAGGTTCCAAAACTGCTTCGGTATCACCGAGTTTGAAAATCGGTTGATCCGAAATGCTTTCTGTGGAAAATTAAAACATAATTTTTGAATCATTCTTTTGCAAAAATATCTGCTTTTTGTGATGCTCATCCACTCTATCTCATCTATAACTCTTCACAGGGTCAGCAGTCAGTGTTTGCAGCATGTCGGACTGTGAGTGACAGCGAACAGTGTCACAGAGCAGATTGACATGAGTGAGGGTACTAGTCCCTCCAGCACTTCAGATGAACGCAGCAGGAGCACTCCTAGCAACCTGCCTAAGGCTGCTACCAGGCAAAGGAAGAAGAGAACTTCAGACTCTGAAGATGAGGATTATAGAGCAGAAGAAGATGAGGCTACCTCCAAGAAAGTTTTACTCAAAAAGGAGTATGGCTCAGCAAAGCATACAAAGCCAGGCATGAAGATTAAAAGGCCTGCGGGAAGACAACCAATGTCCAAAGCCAGAGACTCAACTAAACTGCCTGAGAATCCTGATCCCAAAGAGCCAGCTGCTGAAGAAAAGAAAAGGAAGGAAAGGGTCAAGAAGACCATGGCCAGAGTTGTTGGGCAACCTTCCATGATGGAAGAGGAAGAAGAGCTTGCCGCACCAGCACCCAAGGCACCAAAGCTTATGGGTGATGCTATTAGATCAGGGGCTGCAACATCTAAGCCCAAGGAAGCACCCAAAGCTGCCCCCAAGGCCAAGTTCAGACCAAAGAGGAATACCAAGAGTATTCCAAATCGAGAAGAACAAGGCCCAAAGTGCTCGAGGTTGCTGAGGAGGAAGATGAAGAAGGACAAGTTATGAGGAAGCTCAAGCCCAAGATACCAGACCACAATGATGCCCATCCTGTGGCTGAGGACATGAACATCAGAAAAGATTCAGGGTTGAGGCTATGGAGGTTGGCAGATCCATATGCCACAAGGAGAAGGACTGCTGTTGATTACAGGTTCCATACAAAGGAACAAGGGACTTCTATGAGACAATCTTGTTGAACAAGAAGCCCATTGTGTGTGATATGAGGTGGGTCGACTGGACCTACATGAAGGAAAATGAAGAGCACTATCTTGGAGTGCAAGACAGTTTTGTTGCTTGTGGAGTTGCAGATTTTTTTGGGCAAAATCTCACCAACCGGAATGATGAACTTATCATGCAATTCTACTCCACAACACACTTCTATCCAGATGGAAGGATAGTTTGGATGTGCGAAGGTACAAGGTACCGATTAAGCTGTTGTGGAGTGGGCAAAACTGATAAATGCCCCAAAGGAAAATGATGATGACACGGATGTATATGCCAAGAAGAAAATGGGACACAATACCATGGCACATATGTACAAGGAGATCCCAGACAAAGCCCTAGAGACTTTCTCTTTTGGATCAGTCCACTTTCTTACATCGGGGCTGCCTACAATCAGTTGGATCCTAAGGCACACTCTATTGCCTAAGTCGGTGACCACAACAAGATCGAGGGCATGCAATCAATATGTTGCATTTATTTGATGTGCCTCAGAAATTCAAGGTCATGAGCCTTATAGTTGAAACCATTAAGAGGACTGCAGCAGATCATAAGAGGAGTTGTGGATATGCCCCTCAGATTCGTGGAGTTGATTAACTCAAAGATGGGCACAGGCAAATATCTATTGGATAAGTAACATTTTCCACTTTATCCAGACTTTGAGGACAATGAGGTTGTCATGAATGAGAATGATCCATCATCAGTTCAAGCTCAAGAGAAGAAGGAGAAGGCAAGGAAGGAGAAGGCTGCCAAGATGCCAACTCAAGAGGAGGCATCTGAGTATTTCTTGAAGAACAAGCAGGAGCAGCTTGGTTACTTGATAGCATAATCTCGAGGATTGAGAAGGGATTGGCCACCCTCACTCAAAATCAGGAGAGCTTGGAAAGAATCATGGAACAAAAATTCTATGATCTAGATGTCAAAATGGCGAGATTCGGCCAGTTGTGGAGCAGCTGCAGGATGACATGAGGAGAGGAAGGGCAAGACTACCACCAATGTATTTGCCAGAGTGCCTAGAGCTCAGAGATCGATGCAGTGCGATTACGGACACTAGAGCAACATATCTGCACCAGCCACAGCCTCCTACAGCTCCAAAGGCAACCAGCTCCAAAGACCAACTCCTCCAGCTCCTCTACATCAAGTGAAGTCTTCGTCCAAGGAGCCATCTCTACACCACCACCTGAAGATCAAGCCTGAGAGTCGATCTAGCACTATGCATTTTCTATGAACTTTTTGGTAACTTGTTGCCAAAGGGGAAGAAAAATGTATAGATCATAGGCTTCAAGAGAGAGAGAGAGAGAGAGAGTGTCGCTTTTGTTCTCTCTTGATTTGGTGGTTCAAACTTGTTTGCTTTTGATTTCTTGAGATACTATGCTATTCTTGTGAGACATTGATGATCATGTGTTTGATCATAAGCTACACTTATGCATGTTTGATGATATTATCTTATCTATCCTATGTGATCATTCACCTTGCTTGGTGATGGGTGCATGTATTCAATCTTTATCATTTTGAGCGCTCCACCAAGATGTATGTGACATGGAAGAGTAACCCATGAGCCTAATTCCTTGTGCATTTGCAGTCCAAAGCAAATCTTAAACTATGCACAAATTAAGGGGGAGCTCTTGCTTATTACATACTTCTCAAAGCGACGATGCTTTTCAATCTTATTATCATTTGTCGAAGCTTTGATCTATATGTTGTCATCAATTACCAAAAAGGGGGAGATTGAAAGTGCAACTATCCCTAGGTGGTTTTGGTAATTCATAACAACATATAGCTCATTGAGCTAATGCATTCCAAGACTATTATTTCAGGAAAGCTCAATGAATGGCATGGCATGGATGATGAAAGTGGATCCCTGAAAATACTAAGGATAAAGGATTGGCTCAAGCTCAAAAGCTCAAGACTCTTCATTTTACATTTTAGTGGTCCAAGATCACATTGAGTCTATAGGAAAAGCCAATACTATCAAGGAGGGATGAGGTGTTGCATAATGATCCTCTTGCTTCATGTGCTTAGTGATATGCTCCAAAACCCTCAGCTACTTTCTCACAATCCAAAAATGACCTAAACCCTAAGCCAAAATCGGTCACACTGATTCTTCCTACCCGGCGCCACCGATTTCAAAAGTCATAGCCACTGCCACAAACCCTAGGCAAATCGGTCCTACCGATAGGATCTCGGTCTCACCGAGATGGGATTGTAATCTCTCTGTTTCCCTTCGTAACATTTCGGTCTAACCGAAGTGAGCGATTGGTCCCACCGAGATTGCAACGTAAACTCTCTGTTTCCCTTTTGTAACATTTCGTCTCACCGAAAAGAGCAAATCGGTCCCACCGAGTTTACCTGACCAACTCTCTAGAAAGCTTATTACCAAAATCGGTCTCACCGAGTTTGTGTAATCGGTCTTACCGAGATTACGTTATGCCCTAACCCTAACAGAATCGGTCTCACCGAGTTGCATGTCAGTCCCACCGAAAATCACTAACGGTCACTAGGTTTACTAAATCGGTCCGACCGAGTCTGTTGAATCGGTCCCACCGAGTTTGGTAAATTGTGTGTGACGGTTAGATTTTGTGTGGAGGCTATATATACCCCTCCACCTCCTCTTCATTCGCGGAGAGAGCCATCAGACTGAACCTACACTTCCAACTTACCATTTCTGAGAAAGAACTACCTACTCATGTGTTGAGGCCAAGATATTCCATTCCTACCATATGAATCTTGATCTCTAGCCTTCCCCAAGTTGCTTTCCACTCAAACCCTCTTTCCACCAGATCCAAATCCTATGTGAGAGAGTTGAGTGTTGGGGAGACTATCATTTGAAGCACAAGAGCAAGAAGTTCATCATCAATGCACCGTTTGTTACTTCTTGGAGAGTGGTGTCTCCTATATTGGCTAGGTGTCACTTGGGAGCCTCCGACAAGATTGTGGAGTTGAACCAAGGAGTTTGTAAGGGCAAGGAGATCGCCTACTTCGTAAAGATCTACCGCTAGTGAGGCAAGTCCTTCGTGGGCGACGGCCATGGTGGGATAGACAAGGTTGCTTCTTCGTGGACCCTTCGTGGGTGGAGCCCTTCGTGGACTCGCGCAACCGTTACCCTTCGTGGGTTGAAGTCTCCGTCAACGTGGAGGTACGATAGCACCACCTATCGGAACCACGCCAAAAACATCCGTGTCTCCAATTGTGTTTGAATCCTCCAAACCCTTCCCTTTACTTTCTTGCAAGTGGCATGCTTTACTTTCCGCTGCCTATATACTCTTTGCATGCTTGATTGATTTGTGTGATGATTGCTTGACTTGTCCTAACATAGCTAAAATCTGTCAAACTCTAAAATTGGGAAAAGGTTAAGTTCTTAATTGGTCAAGTAGTCTAATCACCACCCCTCTAGACATACTTCATGGTACTACACCATGCCGCGAGCTCTTTCTCTTCCGGTGTGAGCCTTCTCCCCGTGAAGAGGGAGTGGTCGGAGGAGATCGAGGTCGTCGCCGTAAAGCAGGAGCCCGAGGAGATTGTGCGCCGCGGTGTCGTCGGGCGCGAGGACTTCGTCACTGATGTCGACGCGGTCGCGGCCGCCATTGCCGAACGCAGCTTGCGCGAGGAGCCGGAGCGCCGGCGCCACCACGAGGAGCTCGACGACCTCGTGTTCCAGCAGGCGGTCACGGCGAACCTTGCCGGCTAGGAGAAGGACGACGAGTGGCGGCGCATCCGCGAGGAGCAAAAGCAGAAGTACATCGACCTCGAAAGCTCCGACAAGGAGGATTGAGCTCCTCCACCGTGTCGTCCATGGCCGCGAGCTCGCTGGGGTGAGATCCCCACCCCCTCTAGTACTAGTAGTGAATGTAGTATGTAGTATGAACTAGTGTTTGTAATGAATTAGTGTTTGATCATGTAGTATATGTGGTATGTGATGAACTACTATGGTTGCAATTTCTCCGGCGAAACTTTTTTCAAATTATGCAGTTCCATATACTATTTCTGTTCGGCTGCACACGTTTTTGACCCACAAACGAGATGTGTGTCGAACTGCAAATGCGTTTTGCGGGTCGGGATTTTGCGGGGTCTGCTAGAGTTGCTCTTAGAGCATCTACAGCCACGGTCACCTAATTTGGCCTCCTATATGCCCGAGGACCCGCCGCTGAAGGTGACCGGGCGGACCTCATTTCTCGTGTTCTACAGCCGCATCCCTCATATGTCCTACCCCAAATTCATACGAAACCATGCAAACGATGTATCTATGTACTTCAACATAGAACATAGCAATCCAGCATAGATAAACATAATCCGAACTCGGATACAAGAGTGCCGCCCGAGTTCATCACTTAACAATACTAAAAATCAACTAAAATCGGGAGGGGGAGGGGATTCACCACTTCCTCCATGCCGGATGCTTTCCCTTGGGGTCTCGGCGTAGGCGTCAGCAGCTTCGGGCGCGTCGTCATCGTCGTCGCTGTCAGAAGTGGAGGATGAGGAGGAGGAGCGATGACCCACAAGTATAGGGGATCTATCGTAGTCCTTTTGATAAGTAAGAGTGTCGAACCCAACGAGGAGAAGAAGGAAATGATAAGCGGCTTTCAGTAAGGTTTTCTCTGCAAGCACTGAAATAGTAGGTGATAGATAGCTTTGTGATAAGATAAATAGTAACGAGTAAAAAGTAAATAAAGTAAATAAAGTGCGGCAAGGTGGCCCAATCCTTTATGTAGCAAAGGATAAGCCTGGACAAATTCTAATAATGAAGAAGGAGCTTGAGGACACATTGGGAATTATCGTCAAGCTAGTTTTCATCACGTTAAGTAAGCTTCATGTTCAAGATGCTTTGATAATTTGATATGTGGGTGGACCGGCACTTGGGTACTGCCCTAACATGGACAAGCATCCCACTTATGATTAACCCCTATTGCAAGCATCCGCAACTACAAAAGGAGTATTAAGGTAAACCTAACCACAACATTAAACATATGGGTCCATATCAACCCCTAACGAAGCAACGCATAAACTAGGGTTTAAGCTTCTTTCACTCTAGCAACCCATCATCTACTTATTACTTCCCTATGCCTTCCTCTAGGCCCAAATAATGGTGAAGTGTCATGTAGTCGATGTTCACATAACACCACTAGAGGAAATACAACATACATCTCATCAAAATATCGAACAATACCAAATTCACATGACTACTAATAGCAAGACTTCACCCATGTCCTCAGGAACAAGCGTAACTACTCACAAAGCATATTCATGTTCATAATCAGAGGAGTAATAATATGCATAAAGGATCTGACCGTATGATCTTCCACCAAGTAAACCAATTAGCGCCAACTACAAGGAGTAATCAACACTACTAGCAACCCACAGGTACCAATTTGTGGTTTTGATACAAGATTGGATATAAGAGATGAACTAGGGTTTTGAGAGGAGATGGTGCTGGTGAAGATGTTGATGGAGATTGACCCCTCCCGATGAGAGGATCGTTGGTGATAGCGTTGGTGATGATTTCCCCCTCCGAGGGGAAGTGTCCCCGGCAGAACAGCTCCGCCAGAGCCCTAGATTGATTCCGCCAAGGTTCCGCCTCGTGGCGGCGGAGTTTCGTCCCGTAAGCTTGCCCACGATTTTTCCAGGGTAAAAGTGATGATATAGTAGAAGATGGACGCCGGAGGCCCACCAGGGGGCCCAGGAGATAGGGGGTCGTGCCCTACAGGGGGGCGCCCTCCTGTCTCCTAGACAGGGTGTGGGCCCCCTGGCCTATTTCTTTCGCTCATAAATTCTTGGTAAATCCAAAAAGTTGTTTCGTGGAGTTTCAGGACTTTTGGAGTTGTGCAGAATAGGTTTCCAACGTTTGCTCCTTTTCGGCCCGAGAATTCCAGCCGCATTCCCCCTCTTCATGGTAAACCTTGTAAAATAAGAGAGAATAGCCATAAGTATTGAGATATAATGTGTAATAACAACCCATAAAGCAATAAATATTGATATAAAAGCATGATGCAAAATGGACGTATCAACTCCCCCAAGCTTAGACCTCGCTTGTCCTCAAGCGGAAGCCGAAATCGAAAAATATGTCCACATGTTTAGACATAGAGGTGTCGATACAAATAAAATACGGACATGAGGGCATCATGATCATTCTAATAACAGCAACATATATAGATTTTTGTCATATGATTTCCTATGTTCAAGTAATAAGCAATTCACAATGTCAAGTATGGTTCAAAAACTTCATTGGGAACCAACAAACTATAATCTCAGTCATTGAAGCAATTGCAATTTATCGTAACATCAGAAAGAGTCAATAATAGGGCTTTTCAGCAAGCTCACATACTCAACTATCTCGTAGTCTGCTATAATTGTTAACACTCACGCAATACTTGTGGTTATAGAGTTTCAGCCGGAAACTGAGAAAGATAGGGGCTTATTGTGTTGCCTCCCAACATATTCACCTTTAGGTGATGTCAACAATAATAGCCTATGCCAACTTACATCCAATTGGATATATGTATCATGATCTTTCAAACACGAGGAGCTTGCCAAAGGATAAAAATAAAAAGGGAAAGGTGAACATCACCTTGACTCAAGCATAAAGTAAAAACATAAAGTAAAATATAGGCCCTTCGCATAGGGAAGCAGAGGTTGTCATGTGCGTTTAGGGTTGATGCATAAAGTCTTAGTGCAAAAGAACGCCACTTTATATTGCCCCTTGTATGTGGACCTTTAATATGCAGTCCGTCGCTTTTATTACTTCCACAACAAGTTCGTACAAAGCTTATTTTCTCTGCACTAATAAGTCATACATATTTAGAGAGCAATTTTTTTTGCTTGCACCAATGACAACTTACTTGAAGGATCTTACTAAATCCATAGATAGGTATGGTGGACTCTCATGGCAAAACTGGGTTTGAGGGAATTTGGAAGCACAAGTAGTATCTTTACTTGGTGCAAGGAATTTGGCTAGCATGAGGGCGAAATGCAAGCTCAACATGTTTGGAAGGTCAATGACAATATACTTTAACTGAAATGTCGAAAAACATAAACCATTACGCCGTCTTCCTTGTCCAACATCAACTCTTTTAGCATGTCATACTTAATGAGTGCTTCACAATCATAAAAAGATGTCAAAGATAATATATTTATATGTGAACCCCTCTTTCCTTATCACTTCCTATTAATTGCGACGATGACCAAGGCTACGTTCATCAATTCTCAACAATTTTTATGCCTCATACTTTCTATGTGTGAAGTTATCACTATCCATAAGATCAATATGAACTCTTTTGTTCTTTCTACCTTCTCAAGATCATAGCAACATAGCAAAGCCCTTGACTCAACACTAATCTTTATTATAGACAGCACACGGACTCGCTTACATAAAGAGATCAAATGCAAAACTCAAAACTACTTGATATCAAAAACTTCAAACTACTAGATCAAGATACTACTAAAAGGATCGAACTAAATAAAGCGGTAAAAATAGGAGTGTGATGGTGATACGATACCGGGGCACCTCCCCCAAGCTTGGCAGTTGCCAAGGGGAGTGCCCATACCCATGTGATTATTTCTTCAGAGGTGGTGAAGTAGGAGTTGTTGCATTTTTCTTCTCTTGCTTGCGTCTGAGGCTAAAATTTTTCTCCCTCAGATCCTCATTCTCGATCTGAAGTTTCATTATCCTTTTGCATAGTGTTGCCTTGCTGTCCTGCAGAAAACGTGGTGGGATAGATTGGACCTTAGGGAGGCTTGACTTCTTGAATTACACATGCATATCACCAGGTTGAGGTAGTGGATCGTCCTCTTCATCGGAGCTTGTCTCCTCCTTCCTCTTTGGATCATAGTCTTCTTCTTCCTCTGTGGTCCAGCCATAATGTTCCACATCACCATATACTTTTGGGTTTGCAATATAATCAGCCATGTAGCTCTCTCCTCCGAATCTTGGGGCGACATCTTGTTCCAAATCTGCAACAGAACAGCTCAAACGAAAACAGAGGATATTTGCGTGATACGGTGGTCAAAACCTTGAGCGTATATATAATGAATTTTACCGACCAAAATACATAACATACAAGAAAAGCAGTCGGGAGGCACACGAGGTGCCCACGAGACAGGGCGCGCCCTGTGGGGGGCGCCCTCCTCTCTCATGGGAGCCTCGTGTCCCTTTCGGACTACTTCTTTCTTCCTAAAATTCTTAAATAATCCAAAACTGATAAAAATTGCCATTAGAGTTGTTTTGGAGTCGGTTTACTTACCGTACCACGTACCTATGCCTTTTCGGGGTCTGGAACGTTCTGGAAAGTGTCCCTTATATATTCCTCAGGGGTTATGGTTTCGATAATGTTAGTTTCAACATTGATAGGATTACCTGAAATATAATGTTTAATTCTTTGATCGGTTACCACCCTCGGATTTGTGCCTTTGAAGTTGTTGATTTTTGTAGCACCAGAGCGATAGACCTCCTCGATAACGTAGGGACCTTCCCATTTTGAGAGAAGTTTTCCTGCAAAAAATCTTAAACGAGAGTTGAACAATAACACATAATCTCCTACGTTAAACTCACGCTTTTGCATCCTCTTATCATGCCAGCGTTTGACTTTTTCTTTGAAAAGCTTGGCATTCTCATACGCTTGGGTTCTCCATTCATCAAGTGAGCTAATATCAAACAACCTCTTCTCACCGGCAAGTTTGAAGTCATAATTGAGCTCTTTAATAGAGCAGTATGCTTTATGTTCAAGTTCAAGAGGTAAATGACATGCTTTTCTATAAACCATCTTATATGGAGACATACCCATAGGATTCTTGTATGCAGTTCTATAGGCCCATAATGCATCATCAAGTTTTTGGACCAATTCTTTCTAGATCTATTCACGTCTTTTGCAAAATTAATTTGAGCTCTCTATTGCTCAACTCTACTTGACCACTAGGCTGCGGGTGATAAGGAGATGCGATTCTATGATTGACATCATACTTAGCAAGCATCTTCTGAAAGCACCATGAATAAAGTGTGAACCACCATCAGTCATAAGATATCTAGGGACTCCAAACCTCGGGAAAATAACTTCT
The DNA here is from genome assembly GCA_021605145.1 of Aegilops bicornis. Lineage (NCBI taxonomy): Eukaryota > Viridiplantae > Streptophyta > Magnoliopsida > Poales > Poaceae > Aegilops > Aegilops bicornis. The sequence continues at coordinate 674,608,138 of CM038672.1, forward strand.
TTAAGCATTTTAATAGAAGTGTTATGATCAGCACTACTAGTTGGAATAGCTTCTACCCACTTAGCAACGTAATCAATAGCAACTAGAATATGTGTATAACCATTGGAGGCAGGAAAATGTCCCATATAATCAAAGCCCCAAACACCAAACGGTTCAATAACAAGAGAATAATTCATAGGCATTTCTTGACGTCCACTAATGTTACCTATTCTTTGACATTCATCACAAGATATGACAAACTTACGGGCATCTTTGAAGAGAATAGGCCAATAGAAACCAGATTGTAGTACCTTGTGTGCAGTTCTATCTCCAGCGTGGTGTCCTCCATAGGATTCAGAGTGACACTTGCGTAGGATTTGTTCCTGTTCATGCTCAGGCACACAATGTCTAATAATACCATTGAAAGAACATGCGGTGCCCCCATGTTTGGTTTTGGTAATTGATGACAATCTCTATAGACTAATGGTTGCCTTGAGTTATATTTGAAGGTTTTGTCCATAGGCTTTTCTTGGAGTACATGTGTTGGTTTCAAGGAGAGTTTGTGTTGACCTAGGTGCTATTAAGGAATTATCCAAAGATTGGTCATGTGAGAGTTGAGCTTATTGCAAGCATGTCTTGAAGAAGAAGATTGTGTGATCATTCTTGTTTACCTTCAAGACATCATCCAAATGAAGAGAGTTGGAAAGATTCAAGGTTGATGAAGACTAAGTCAAGAGTGAATCAAGTTGATCAACTCACAAAGCGTAGAAGATGTACCGAGAGGGATCAAGTGATCCCATGGTATGGTAAGCATTGTCCATTGTGCTTTGTGTACTAACCCATGGTCTATGTAAGAGTTCTACGTAGGGTTAGGTACGTGTTCATGGGCTTGCGTCAAGAGGAAGATATCACTCAACCCATGGAGAGGATGACATCAAGTGGTGATCATCATCAAGATTGCCGTGTGCAAGTTCAAGTGGAGCATCGTGAAGAGAACAAGTGCTTGAAGATTGCCTTCCATTGTTGTGACAATGGACTTGTGAAGATGTGCCGAAGAGTGGCTCACCCATAGTGGACTATGGGGGAGCAATCATCTAGTCATCATCGAGCCAACGCAATCAAGAAAGGTGGTCCAACTTGAGGGAGTCAAGATCGTCATCATCTAGCTCAAGTGGACCATGTGCAAGGCAAAGGTTGTACCTTGATAGGTTTTCTATTTTACCGGTCTCTTGGTGGTAGTTGGGAGACCGGGTTATAGGATCGTTTGCCGTACTATCAAGGGGGGCTCTCAAGTTGGTAGCTTGATCGTATCGTTAGTAGAGAGCTCAAACCATTGCATCCTAGCATCATGTTTCTTGGTTTGTGTTTGGTGTTTCTCTTTGTGAGTTTTAGAGCTTATGGTCTTTTTCTTGACAAGCTCGAGTTCATCGAAAACGGAGTTCATGTGCATCTTCTATGATGTTTTCGATGTTGGAGGTTATGCCAGTTCTTCTCTGTTGGAGGTTTCTCTCCTCTATTTGTTAGGCATACCCCCTGCCACTTCTTTACTATAATCAGCCGCTGTTGGATGCTACTCGTCGTCTTCTATCCAACAAGCTTGAGTTTGCTCAATTTGAAGCTCATATGCAGAAGTTGTGGCAGTTTAGGCTTTATTGCATCCTCTGTTTTCTCTGTTGTGTTCCTGAAAGCCTCAAGCGGTAGTACTGCTCTCTAGAGCGGTAGTACCGCTTGTAAGCGGCAGTACCGCTGCTTCTGGGGATGCGTCTTTTCGTGTCGGGTTTCGCGGTAGTAGAGCGGTAGTAGAGCGGTAGTACCTCTTATAAGCGGTAAGCGGTACTACCTCTCCACCCGAGCGGTAGTACCTCTTATTAGTGGTAAGCGGTACTACCTCTCCTCCCGAGCGGTAGTACCTCTTATAAGTGGTAAGCGGTACTACCTCTCCCCAGAGCGGTACTACCTCTCTGGCAGAACTTCAACTCGTGTTTTCTCTCTCGTTGGGTTGTTTTTACCGTGCTAAGCGGTAGTATCGCTCCTCCAAGCGGTAGTACCGCTTGTGCCTGTTGAGCACATAACGGTTGGATTCGGGAGGTCCTATAAAAGGGGGTCTTCTTCCCCAATGAACCTTATCCTTTTAGCTCGTGTTCTTCCCCCATTGTTGACCTTCTTCGAGCTTGCTAACTCTCAATCCCTCCAATGATTCTTGCTAGTTCTTGAGGGAAAAGAGAGAGGAGATCTAGATCCACGTTTCCACCAATCACTTTCTCCTCTAAGTGAGGAACCCCTTGGATCTAGATCTTGGAGTTCTTCGTGTTCTTCTTTCGTTCTTCCTCTCATTTTCCTCCCTAGCATTAGTTGCTTTTGTGGGATTTGGGAGAGAAGGACTTGGGCACTCCGTGTGCCCTTGCCATTGCATTTGGTGCATCGATTTGAGTTCTCCACGGTGATACGTGGAAGTGAAGTTTGAGAAGCTTATTACTCTTGGGTGTTTGGGCACCCTAGAGCTTGTTCCTCTTGGGTGCCTTGGCGCCCTAGACGGTTGGTGGTGTTCGGAGCTCAATCATTGTGGTGTAAAGCTCCGGGCAAGCGTCGTCTCCAATTAGGTTGTGGAGATCGCCTGAGCAATTTGATCGGTACCGTGACCGCCCCAAGGGTTGCCAAAGTGTACGGGTTCGGTGACCGCCCCAAGGGTTGCCATTTGTACGGGTTCGGTGACCGCCCTCAAGGATCCCTTAGTGGAATCACGGCATCTTGCATTGTGCGAGGGCATGAGGAGATTACGGTGGCCCTAGTGGCTTCTTGGGGAGCATTGTGCCTCCACACCGCTCCAAACAGAGATTAGCATCCGCAAGGGTGTGAACTTCGGGATACATCGTCGTCTCTACGTGCCTCGGTTATCTCTTACCCAAGCCCTTTACTTATGCACTTTACTTTGTGATAGCCATATTGTTTCTTGTCATATATCTTGCTATCACTTAGTTGTTTATCTTGCTTAGCATAAGTTGTTGGTGCACATAGGTGAGCCTAGTTGTTGTAGGTTTTGTGCTTGTCAAATTAACCGCTAGGTTTATTCCGCTTTTGTTCAAGCCTAAACCGTAATTATTTTAAAGCGCCTATTCACCTCCCCTCTAGGCGACATCCACGATCTTTCAATTGGTATCAGAGCCTCGTCTCTCTTTATTAGGCTTTACCGCCTAGAGAGTAAAGATGTCGACTAGGGGATTAGGATTCTCTGACACTCTTAGTTTCGATGGCACAACTTTTGATGTTTGGGTAATTCGCATGCTTAATCTCTTTAGGGTCATGGAGCCAAATTTAGAGCGAATTGTAGATATGGCTTTTTCTCCTCCAAAGAATCCCCAAAGATTATCTTTAGAGGATGAGGAAAACTCTTATCTTAATGCTCAAGCTTCTAATGTGCTTTTTGATGCTTTGAGCAATGTAGTTATATTTCAACTCATGCCGTTCCGGGATGCTCATGAGTTGTGGACGAAGCTTCAAGATAAATATGGTGTTTCCAAGATTTGTGGGGATGATTGTTATACCTCCACCTCCGGTCGTATAGTCTTCTCAACTTCTTCTACTTCACCTCCATGTGGTTTGCCACAAGGTAATGATATGGTGAGTAGTGTTGGTCATTGTAATGATGATAGTGTGCTTATTGTGGATGATCATTCATCACTATCTTATTGCAATGCTCCTTCTTTGGGCTTTAACACTTCGAGCACTCCAAATGTTTCACATGCTTGTGTTGATAGTCCTTGCATATCATGTAGAAATTGCTTGACTAAATCTCATGATGGTATGTTTACTATGTCTTGTTGCCATGATAAAAATGCATATATTTTCTCGAATTGTTGTGCTAACAATGTAGAGGAAACCCAACACCCCATGGAACAAGATGTGATCTTGAATGGTGCTTCAACGGATCCTACATCATCATCTACTGCATTTTGCCTTATGGCCAAGGCTTCAAAGGTATCTCCGACTTTGAATCCCAATATATCTTGTGATGATATTGATGATGGAAAGAGTGATGATGATGTTGATTATGATGAAGAGAATGATGATGTTGCCTCCTTAAAAGTTAAGGGGGAAATAACTTTTAAAGCTTTTCTTAAGAATAAAATTGCTCGTTCCAACTTCATGGAAATCATGTCTATTGCTATTGAGGGAAATAAATATATTGATGAGTTGGAATCTCGTCTTGAGGAGCATGAGGTCACCATTGATAAAATGGAAGGTCATGAGCGTGATTAAGCTAATGAGATTGCGGATCTCTCTCAAGCTCTTGAACTTGAACAAACCACCAAGGAATCTCTTGAGGAGACTTTTGCCCTAGAATTATCTAGAGTGAGGGAATCTCGTGATAGAGCTCTTGAGGTGGCCAATGTTTTTGAAACTAAAATTGAGGAGCTTGAATTTGCGCATGCTAAACTCCTTGAGGACTTTGAGCACCTCGAAAATGGCTCAAGGGTTATTAAGAGTGAGCTCAGCAAACTCACCGAGTCTCATGCTCAACTTAAAGCTTCATATTCAAAAGAGCTTGCCAAGTTGTCTTCTCCTCTTGTTGTTAATGATGATGCTTGTGCTACTAACTCTATCTCTTGTGAAGCATCCATATTGAAGGAGAATGTTGAGCTAAGGGCTCAATTTGAGTTGCTATCTAGCAATTATGGGATGTTGGAAGAAAATCATGTAAAGCTCACAAACTCTCATGATGATCTTCTAGTATCCCATAATGTGCTAAAGTTAGCTCATGAGGCCATGCTTGCTAAGGTAACATCTAGTGAGCCCGTGGATACTAGCACTACTTTTAGTCAAAATGCTATATTTCCTTGTGCTAGTCCTCGCGATTCATCCATGCATAACATTGGTACATCTTGTGATGAATTGCTTTCCTTGCCTTGTTGCTCTAACTATGACGCTTATACTTCCTCTAGTGCTTGTGTTGAGACTAACCATGTAGAGGAAATAAAATAGCTCAAGGTCAAGTCACTTCTTTGAAGAAAGATTTGGAAAAGTGTCATGAAGGGAATGCCACACTCAACAATATCTTGAGTGTACAAAAATCCCCCAACGACAAAGGTGGACTTGGATTCAACTCCAATAAGAAGAACAAGTCCAAGAGCAACAACAAGAAGGGCCAAAAACAAGTCAAGAATTCGGCCAAGATTATTTGCTTCAAGTGCAAAATTGAAGGGCATCATGTTAGATCTTGCCCATTAAAGAAGAAGGCCATTAGTGACAAGCAACAAGGGAAGCGGCTACAAGTGAATTCTCATGCTCAACCTCAAGTTGAAGAAAGGCCTTTTCCCAAGAAGACTCAAGCTAATGCTTCTAAAGTTGAGAAATCAAGTGAGAAGAAAGTGAAGAGTAGACGTTGCTACCTATGCCGTGAGAAAGGTCACCTCGCTTCTTCATGCACTAGTGGTAACTTATCCAACCCAATTATTATTGATGATGTCTATTCTCTTGGGAAGGATAAGGTTGGCAATGTGGTTGCCAAGTTTGTTGGTACTCAAAGTGGTTTGAAGCAAAGAACCATTTGGGTAGCCAAGACTATTGTGACTAATCTCTTAGGACCCAACTTGGTTGGGGACCAACTAGCTCAAACTTGATCAATAGGTGTTGTTGGAGGGCATTGGAGACTTGGCTACATTATGAAGAATTAAGGGACTTCATCACTCTTATTGTCTCAAGCCAAGTCAACTGAATCATCAAGTCTATATCTTATATCCAATGTGCCTCCTTGCGGTAACTTGTACTTAAATTGCTTACACTGAAAGTTACTTGCCCCCCTTGCATGTTTTGGTTTTGTTCCTTGCATGTGTTTGTATATGATGTGTCTCCAGTTGCCTTTGTGTACGTTGGTTTGCACATCATGTACTTGTGTGTCGTTCGTTGAGCCTTAGTGCATCTTGTTTGTATCTTAGTTGGCTCTTGTGAGAGATTAATATATTATCCCATTGTGGGGGAGTGACGTGCTTTGTGCACCTCACAATCCTATAAATGTGTGTACATGAGTAATGCCATCTAGTATTGATATTACAAGATTATCTAGTCGCTATGTGGAATGTATTCTCATGAGAAATTCAAATTCTAAATAGTCCATTAATTATCTCTTGTTGGGTCCCCTTATTTTGCCTCTTGTTTATCTTTAATTGGTATCACATTATGGGGGAGTAATATGCTATGTGTATATTACTAGCCTAGAAAATGTGTACATTTGAGATATTGTCACCTAGAATTGATTTTGTAAATTATCTTGTTCCTAGGTGGCATGTTAGCTCTACAAGTTGCAATTTGCTTGTGTTTGGTGTGAATACGATGTCGGATATCCTTGCTATCTACCACCGGGAATTATTTCCAAATACTTCTTGTCTTTTGACAATTGGTACTCACTTATGTGTGGTAGAAATTATTGATCATCTTCACGTTGGCGTTTTCCTTTTATTTGCCTTATCTCTTGCCAAGTTTGTGTCAACTCCCATTGCCTTCCGTGCCACTTGAGGATCTTGTTGTTTTTCTTGATCTTGTCTAGTGGTTTCCTTGATATAGTGAACATGGTGATCCTACCTTGTGCATTTTGTATTCAAATGCAAATTCTCTATAATGCACAACTCGTGGGGGAGCTATCCTATTTTCTATAAAACACTAAACTTGTGATCCATTTTAAGTGTGTGTTGGTGGACGGCAAGCCGTTTCTTTTTGGTACTTGTGCCATCATGAAACTTTGTAGAGAGCTTGGTTTCTTTGGAACCATCCTCTCTTTTGGGAGTTTGATATCATTTTGTGGGTTCCAATGGATATCTCATTCCTTTATGTATCTTTTAATGATATCTTCCGAGTGATGATTTCTCCATTCTGTATTCTTTTCACTTGGTATTTTCTTGTATTTTGGTATCGGTTCTTGAAAGTCTTGAGCATGCATATTAACTTCATGTATTTTCCTTGGCATGCTTTCTCTCGTTGACCCAATATATAAGGGAAACTCCACCAAGTCTCAAATTGGATGAGATGTGCATGAATTTCATTTCCATATCTATATGCACATATTTATGTGGAGTTTGTCCTATGTATTGTTGTTGTTTCTAACTCTTTGGTCCCAATGAGTTTGGGTACCATTTTGTTTGTGTTGTTGTTCTAGGAACAATTGGAGATGCATTGGATGCTCGGCTCACTCAAATGGAAGGTGTTTCCACGATGTACTTATTGGAGTCAAGCTAGGATGATCAATGAACTACCATCTACCTTTAATTGGTATCTACTACATCCTTCCAATGGTATCTCGGTAACAAGTATCATCATCTACTTCATGCACACATTTCTTGCACCAAACTTGTGTAGGTTGTATCATGGCATGCTATTCATTCCATCTTGTGATAATTGTTTCCTTTCTCAAAGCATCTCAACAATGATCTCAAGTTGCTAGTTGTGATGTCTTTGATGGTTGTGTGGTAGGAATTCATTTATATACAATAAGACCATATATAGCCATGTGCTATGCTTCCAAGCAAATATCTTATTGGTATATATATGTATGACTTCCTTTTGGATATCTTGTTCCTTCGTGGTGTAACTATTTCGGGTGTACATCCTTATTTGTAGATATATACCATCATGATTTCGTCTACCTAGAATATTATACACTTGAGAGAAATTACATCTCTAGATGATATCCTTTCTTTCACGTCCACCTTGTCTTTCTTGTTATTTCTTTGGTGGTTCCATGAAAGCTTTTGCCTTGACTGTGTGTCTTATCTCGTAGCATCTTGTTGCACTCTTGTGTGGTGAAGATTATTTTCCTCATGCTTGTCTTTACGAGGCTTTTTCCATCTTAATTGGTATCCCTCGTCTTGATGAAGCTTTCTTTTATATCTTCACCACGGGTTGTCGCAAGCATAGTTTTTCTTATATGCTTATTAGTGAACTTGTGACCCCTTTTGCTAGTTGTGTGTGGAAATGACAGGCCTTGCACCATGTATCTCATTCATTCAAGACTATATTGATGCTTAATGCTCATCCATACATTAGTCTTCTCAAGTGCACTGCCTTAACTCACACACATCGGTTTTGGTTGAGCCTATTCTTAAGTTTCTTTTTTACATGTTGCTCAACCATGTGTTTGTTGCAAGTACTAGGCTTTGTTTCCTATATGCTCACTTGCACTTGTTGTAAGTTTCTGTTGATTTTGGGGGAGCTATGATCCTATTTTGTGCACTTTGTATCCAAATACAAAAATTCTTATGTGTGCACAAATCATGGGGAGCTTGTAGGTGTCAAAACCGGCGGATCTCAGGTAGGGGGTCCCGAACTGTGCGTCTAGGCGGATGGTAACAGGAGACAAGGGACACGATGTTTTTACCCAGGTTCGGGCCCTCTCGATGGAGGTAAACCCTACTCCTGCTTGATTAATATTGATGATATGGGTAGTACAAGAGTGGATCTACCACGAGATCAGAGAGGCTAAACCCTAGAAGCTAGCCTATGGTATGATTGTTGTTCGTCCTACGGACTAAAGCCCTCCGGTTTATATAGACATCGGGTAGGGTTAGGGTTACACAGAGTCGGTTACAATGGTAGGAGATCTACATATATCCGTATCGCCAAGCTTGCCTTCCACGCCAAGGAAAGTCCCATCCGCACACGGGACGAAGTCTTCAATCTTGTATCTTCATAGTCCAGGAGTCCCGTCAACGGTGATAGTTCGGCTATCCGAACACCCCCTAATCCAGGACTCCCTCAGTAGCCCCTGAACCAGGCTTCAATCACGGCGAGTCCGGCGCGCATTTTGTCTTCGGCATTACAAGGCGGGTTCCTCCTCCGAATACTTCATAGAAGATTTTGAACACAAGGATTGTGTCCGGCTCTGCAAAACAAGTTCCAAATACCACCGTAGAGAGAAAGAATGCGATTAA